>CM067842.1:158341166-159578934 GCA_034509565.1 Triticum monococcum | reverse complement strand
ACAAAGTGTCACTAGTATGCCTCTACTTGACTAGCTCGTTAATGAAAGATGGTTATGTTTCCTAACCATGAACAAAGAGTTGTTATTTGATTAACGAGGTCACATCATTAGTTGAATGATCTGATTGGCATGACCCATTCCATTAGCTTAGCACCCGATCGTTTAGTATGTTGCTATTGCTTTCTTCATGACTTATACATGTTCCTATAACTATGAGATTATGCAACTCCCGTTTACCGGAGGAACACTTTGGGTACTGCCAAATGTCACAATGTAACTGGGTGCTTATAAAGGAGTACTACAGGTGTCTCCAATGGTGGATGTTGGGTTGGCGTATTTCGAGATTAGGGTTTGTCACTCCGATTGTCGGAGAGGTATCTCTGGGCCCTCTCGGTAATACACATCACATAAGCCTTGCAAGCATAATAACTAAGATGTTAGTTATGAGATGATGTATTACAGAACGAGTAAAGAGACTTGCCAGTAACGAGATTAAACTAGGTATTGGATACCGACGATCGAATCTCGGGCAAGTAACATACCGATGACAAAGGGAACAACGTATGTTGTTATGCGGTCTGACCGATAAAGATCTTCGTAGAATATGTAGGAGCCAATATGGGCATCCAGGTCCCGCTATTGGTTATTGACCGGAGACATGTCTCGGTCATGTCTACATTGTTCTCGAACCGTAGGGTCCGCACGCTTAACGTTACGATGACAGTTATTATGAGTTTATGCATTTTGATGTACCGAAGGTTGTTCGGAGTCCCGGATGTGATCACGGACGTGACGAGGAGTCTCGAAATGGTCGAGACATAAAGATTGATATATTGGAAGCCTATGTTTGGACACCGGAAGTGTTCCGGGTGAAATCGGGATTTTACCGGAATACCGGGAGGGTTACCGGAACCCCCCGGGAGGCAAATGGGCCTATTGGGCCTTAGTGGAAAAGAGAAAAGGGGCAGCCCACAGCTGGCCGCGCGCCCCCCTTCCCCAAGTCCTATTAGGACTAGGAGAAGGGGCCGGCCCCCCTCTATCTCCTTTTCCCCTTGGAATCCTAGTTGGAATAGGATTGAGGGGGGGAGTCCTACTCCCGGTAGGAGTAGGACTCCTCCCGCGCCCTCTCCCTAGCCGGCCGAACCCCCTCCCCCTGCTCCTTTATATACGGGGGCAGGGGGCACCCCATAGACACACAAGTTGATCATTGTTGATCGTTCCTTAGCCGTGTGCGGTGCCCCCTGCCACCACATTCCACCTCGGTCATATCGTTGTAGAGCTTAGGCGAAGCCCTGCGTCGGTAGTACATCAAGATCGTCACTACACCATTGTGCTGACGGAACTCTTCCTCGACACTTTGCTGGATCGGAGCCCGAGGATTGTCATCGAGCTGAACGTGTGCTAAGAACTCGGAGGTGCCGGAGTAACGGTGCTTGGATCGGTCGGATCGGGAAGAAGACGTACGACTACTTCCTCTACGTTGTGAGATCACTTCCGCAGTCGGTCTGCGTTGGTACGTAGACAATACTCTCCCCCTCGTTGCTATGCATCACCATGATCTTGCGTGTGCGTAGGAAATTTTTCGAAATTACTACGTTCCCCAACAGGGGTGTGATTAGACTACTTGACCAAATAAAAACTTGACCTTTTCCCAATTTTAGTTCTTGGCAGATTTTAGCTATTTTAGGACAAGTCAAGCAATCATCACACAATTCAAGCAAGCATGCAAAGAGTATATTGGTAGCGGAAAGTAAAGCATGCAACTTGCAAGAATGTAAAGGGAAGGGTTTGGAGGATTCAAACGCAATTGGAGACACGGATGTTTTTCCCGTGGTTCGGATAGGTGGTGCTATCCTACATCCACGTTGATGGATACTTCAACCCATGAAGGGTAACGGTTGCGCGAGTCCACGGAGGGCTCCACCAACGAAGGGTCCACGAAGTAGCAACCTTGTCTATCCCACCATGGCCATCGCGCATGAAGGACTTGCCTCACTAGCGGTAGATCTTCACGAAGTAGGCGATCTCCTGGCCCTTACAAACTCCTTGGTTCAACTCCACAATCTTGTCGGAGGCTCCCAAGTGACACCTAGCCAATCTAGGAGACACCACTCTCCAAGAAGTAACAAACGGTGTGTTGATGATGAACTCCTTGCTCTTGTGCTTCAAATGATAGTCTCCCCAACACTCAACTCTCTCTCATAGGATTTGGATCTAGTGGAAAGAAGATTTGAGTGGAAAGCAACATGGGAAGGCTAGAGATCAAGATTCATATGGTAGGAATGGAATGTCTTGGTCTCAACACATGAGTAGGTGGTTCTCTCTCAAAACATATGAGTTGGAATGGTGTATGTGTTCTGATGGCTCTCTCTTGGAATAAAGAGGAGGTGGAGGGGTATATATAGCCTCCACACAAAATCCAACCATTACACACAATCTACCAATCTTGGTGGGACCGAATCAATAAACTCGGTCAGACCGAAAAGGTAAACCTAGTGACCATTAGAGATTTTCGGTGGGACTGACATGCAACTCGGTAGGACCGATTCTGTTAGGGTTTGGGCATAACGTAATCTCGGTGAGACCGATTACACAAACTCGGTGAGATAAGCTAACTAGAGAGTTGGTCAGGCAAACTCGGTGGGACCGATTTGCTCTTTCGGTGAGACCGAAAAGTTACAAAAGGGAAACACAGAGTTTATATTGCAATCTCGGTGGGACCGATTCGCTCTTTCGGTGAGACCGAAAAGTTATGAAAGGGAAACAGAGAGTTTGCAACCCCATCTCGGTGAGACCGAGATCCCTATCGGTAGGACCGAATTGCTAGGGTTTGGCAGTGGCTTATGACAAGTGAAACTCGGTGGCGCCGGATAGATAGAATCGGTATGACCGAGTTTGGCTTAGGGTTTAGGTCATTTGTGGATATGGGAAAGTAGCCGAGGATTTTGGAGCATATCATTAAGCACATGAAGCAAGAGGCTCATTAAGCAACACCTCATCCCTCCTTGATAGTATTGGCTTTTCCTAAAGACTCAATGTGATCTTGGATCACTAAAATATAAAATGAAGAGTCTTGAGCTTTTGAGCTTGAGCCAATCCTTTGTCCTTAGCATTTTGAGGGTTCCACTTTCACATCCATGCCATGCCAATCATTGAGCTTTCCTGAAATAATCATCTTGGAATAGCATTAGCTCAATGAGCTATATGTTGTTATGAATTACGAAAACCACCTAGGGATAGTTGCACTTTCAATCTCCCTCTTTTTGGTAATTGATGACAACATATAGATCAAAGCTTCAACAAATGATAATAAGCATGAAATATATCGTTGTTTTGAGAAGTATGTGACAAGTAAGAGCTCCCCCTAAATTTGTGCATATTAAAATTTGCTTTGGACTGCAAATGCACAAAGAGTTAGAGTCATGGGTTACTCTTCCATGTCACATACATCTTGGTGGAGCGCTTAAAATGATAAGAATGAAATACATGCACTCATCACCAATCACATAAGATAGATAGGATAAAAATATTAAGCAAACATTAAGTGTAGCTTATGATCAAACACATGATCATCGATGTCTCACAGATAATGACGTAGTATCTCACACAAAAGCAAACGAAGTTCGAAAAACCACCAAATAAAACAAGAGAGAATAAAAGCAACACTCTCTCTCGAAGCCTATGATCTATACATTTTATCCCCCTTTGGCAACAAGTTACCAAAAAGTTCCTAGAAAATGCATAGTGCTAAGTCGACACTCAGGCTTGATCTTCAGGTGGTGGTGGAGTCCGGATCACTCCAAGTACGAAGGCTTCCGTAGATGCTGAAGTAGACGCTGGAGCTGAAGTAGATGCTGGAGTTGGAGCTGATGCTGCGGCTGGAGCTGAGGCGGTTGCCCTTGTGTTAGGAACTGGCACTGCAGACGACCTCGGAGCTCGGGGCACTCTGGCAAAGGCATCAGTTGTAGTCTTGCCTCTCCTCTCCTGCATGTCATCCTGGAGCTGCTCCACTACAGACTGAATCTCTGTCACTTTGACATCCAAGTCATAGAACTTTTGTTCCATGATCCTCTCTAAGCTTGCCTGGTTTTGAATTTGGGTGGCTAGTCCTTGCTCAATCCGCAGGGTGGATGCAATTAAGTAACCAAGCTGCTCTTGTTTGGTTTTCAGGAAATATTCAGATGCCTCTGCTTGAGTAGGCATCTTGGCAGCTTTCTTCTTCCTAGCCTTCTCCTTCTTGGCTTGTGCTTTGGAGCTGGCTTGGCCTTGGAAGTAGCTCCCCCTGTTCTTATGGCATCACCCATCAGCTTGGGTGCCTTTGGTGCTGGTGCAGCCACCTCTTCTTCTTCCTCCTCATCTTCCATGATGGAAGCTTTGCCAAGCACTCTGGCTACAGTTTTCTTCACCCTTTCTTTCCTCTTCTTGCCCTCAGCAGCGACTGGCTCAATGGGAGTGGGCTTCTCACTTGAAGCTCTTGCCTTTGACATAGGCTGCTTGCCTGCTGGCCTTTTGAACTTCAACCCTGGCTTTGTACCCTATGCTGGCTCAACTCTCTTGGAGGTTGCTTCCTCTTCTGCCACATAATCCTCATCTTCTGAGTCTGAGGTTCTCTTCTTTCTCTGTCTTGTGGCAGCTTTAGGCAGATTGCTAGGGGTGCTCCTGCTGCCATCATCTGAGGAACTTGAGGGACTAGTGCCCTCACTCAGCTGCACTTGCTGTTCTGACAGGTTCTGGCTATCACTTTGGTCTGACATGATGCAAGCTCTGACTGCTGACCCTGTGAATAGGTTATAGATGAGATAGAGTAGATGAGCATCACAAAATGCAGAGATTTTTGCAAAAGAATAATCAGAAAACTTAGTTTTAGTTTCCCACTGAAAGCATCTCGGATCTACCGATTTCTAAACTCGGTGATACCGAAGCAGTTTTGGAACCTAAACTAGTGAACTCGGTCAGACCGAGTCACAGTTCGGTGGCACCGAGACTGCTAGGGTTTCACAGAATTCCAAAATCGGTCACACCGATAAGTAATTCTCGGTCAGAACGAGTCTCACTTGTGCAATGGCATAAGCCAAATCGGTGGGACCGAGTTTTTCAACTCGGTGGGTCCGAGATGGTTTCGGCGGAAACCTAACCCTAAAATTTTCGAATTAAACCTGATCTACGAGTTCATTGACTGGATAGGAGTTTATCAAACGTGGCAAGAATCATGATGATCACAATGTGCTAGGAATCGGATTGGAGAAAAGCACAAAGATCGAGTCCATACCCTAGTGCAGCGGAGACTTGCTACGGCGGCAACGGTGGGGTAGAATTCCCGTTAACGGCGACGGAGACCAGCGACTGGAGGCTGCTGGCGGCGAGGAGACGATCCGGAGACCAAGTTGGCAGAGCAGGCTATCGCTCGGGCGAAGGGGTTCGGAGAAATTTCCAAATTTTTTCCCATGACTATATATAGCCCGACCTTGTCGGTGTGACAGAGTGGAACAACTCGGTGGCACCGAGATGCATAACTGCGAGCAGTTACTGCAACTCGGTGTGACCGAAAGGTTCAAATCGGTTGCACCGAGATCGAAAACTCAACTTAATGATCTCGGTAGGACCAAAAGTGGGGAATCGGTCAGACCGAGAATCACAAAGAGGTTTTGGAAGTTTAAGTCTATGACGAATCGGGGACTCCGAGCGCTCCTCACACAGAGTGGTTCGAATCTGACTTGATCAAATTTTGTGATGTAGCATGAATAGAGTTTGAGACGAGAAAACATAGATAGCTAGAGGAGGTTCTTAGGCATTCTTGTCCGTCCACTTGGCAAAAGAAAATAAAGCCAAACAATCAAAACAACAAGTGGATGTCCTCGAATGAGTAAAATATGCAACAAACATGCTCACACAATAAGATGGCAAATGAAATATGTGACAAAGCATGCACAACCAATTCTAGCATCTATCAAGCAATTTGCGATGACTAGGTCATCTATATATGAGTATATTAATTTAGGAGTCAAGTGAGAACACTTGATCATAGGTCATACTCATCGTTTAAGCTCAAGTGGGGTTACCACTTTTACATAAAGCATTGTTATGTTCACATCTTTAGAGTTGCTTTAGCTCAAGTCTTAGAGTAAAGCTCCCCCTAGATGTGATATCCCCCCTTAGAGGGATGAACTAACCGTGGGTTTTGTCGATGATGACTTCATGTAGATGTTGAAGATGTGGATGCTCAATGTTGATGTAGATCACTTGGAGCTATCCATTTGAGTGAATTGCACTTTCAATACCTACATGGGTTAGTCCCACAAGGAACAAACAAGGATATCCATAGACATAGAGTGATGCACACACAAGATGATGTCCATGAAAACTTTTAGGTTACCTTGTCCCTTGTCTTACCAACAAGAGGGTTTTGTGACTCCTTGAACTAGTGCAAGATGTGGAAGTTGATTGCACTTGTTCTTGCCAAAATGATAAGAGTGAAGTATGTTGGCGGAGTCACCCTCAAGAACTCTCTAGTTCTTATTCTTTTGGATCCACATCATCTTGATGGGAATCCTTGGAGTTGTAATCATACTTGATGAAGTGGAACTTGAAGTAGTCTTGGGAATCCACTTGACTAAGGTCTTAGGAGCTTCTTCAAATGCATCAATTTCCTCTTGAAGCTTGTCCTTGCATTTTTGCTTGTAGTCTTGTGGTGGAAGATCATCTTGAGCTTGTATCCCCTTGAAGGAAGTATCATACTTCTCTTGTTGAGGAACACACTTTGTCTTGGGGTATTGATCTTCTTCCCACTCAACTCCATTGGCATTGAACTTTCGTTCAAAACCAACACCTTGATTCTTTCGGTGCATTCCTTGCTTGTGCACAATTTCCTCGAATTGCTTACTCCCGGCAAGGCTTTTGTACACTCCTTTCTCTATAATTCCCTTCAATAAGCTATTTTCTTGCTCAAGTGTAACTTGGCTAAGAGAATCATTAGTGGAATCTAGAGAACTACTAGAAGCAACAATATTGGATTTAGCATGATCATTGTTACTACTAGAGGAAGAATCTTTCTTGTTCTTGTTACTAGACTTGACTTGAGGCATGTAAGTGGATAAGAGCAAATGCTTGGCAATGTAAGAAGAACTTTTATTGCGGAGATCATCATTGATTGCTTTTAAAAACTCATGCTCTTGCTCAAGATTGAGCTTTTCAAAGCGTAATTTCTCACGAGCTCTTAAAAGTTCTCGATGATCTTCGAAGATAGTTTCATGAGCTAACTTAAGAGTGTTTAGTTCTTTAGTTAGAGCCTCAATCTTCTCCTTATCATTGTCATTCGTTTTATCTTGATTAGCATGATTAATTGACGTTTCATCATAGTATTCATCACTAGAGTTGTCAACAAGCAAATTATCATCACCTAACAAGTCATCTTCATCACTATTAAAATCAACATACTCGGGGTGTGTTACCTTAGGACCTTTGGCCATGAAGCATCTTCCAATTCCTTCATTTGGTGAATCAAATATGTCGTAGGAGTTGGATGACACAAGTGCTAGACCGGCAACACCTTCATCTTGAGTATCTTCGGAGTCGGAGTGATAACTTCTCTCGAAGTGGCTGTCGGAGTCGGAGCCGGATACCCATTCACCAACATGAGCTTGATGTCTTCGTTTTGTGTAGCTCCTTGATGATTTTTCCTTCCTTTCCGAATCCTTGCTTCTCCGTGAGTATCTTCGTTCATAACAATCATCTCTACTCCTTCTCTCTCTTGGTGGTGAATCTTTGCTTCTTCTTTTTGGAGAATCTTCTCTTCTCTTGTAGGGAGCCGTACACTCATTAGAATAGTGTCCGGGTCTTCCACAATTGTAGCAGTTTCGCTCTCGACTAGAAGATCTTTTGTCATTGTAGGACCTTGACTTGAAGCTTCTATCTTTGCTTCTACTCTTGTAGAACTGGTTGAAGTTCTTCACCATTAAGCTCAATTCTTCGTTGAAGCTTTGTTTCTCACTTGATGATGTAGGGGCTTCACATGAGGATTTGTAGGCACCACTTGATTTGTTGTGAAGTTCCTCTTTATCCTTAAGTGACATCTCATGAGCAACAATTCTTCCAATCACTTCCGTTGGCTTGAGATCTTTGTAATTGGGCATCATTTGGATCAATGTGCACACGGTATCATATTTTCCATCCAAGGCTCTTAGAATCTTCTTGATGATGAATCTATCAGTCATCTCTTCACTTCCTAAGCCGGCAATCTCATTTGTGATGAGAGCAAGCCTAGAGTACATTTCAGCGACACCTTCACCATCCTTCATTTTGAACTTGTCAAGTTGACTTTGAAGCACATCCAACTTGGATTCCTTGATGGAGTCTGTACTTTCGTGCATATAAATCAAAGTGTCCCAAATTTCCTTTGCATTCTCAAGACGGCTGATTTTGTTGAATTCTTCGGGGCATAATCCGTTGAAGAGAATATCACAAGCTTGAGCATTGTATTGCAACATCTTCAACTCATCCGCGGAAGCTTCACGATTTGGTTCTCTCCCATCAAAGAAGTCACCTTGCAAACCAACACACACAATAGCCCAAATGGCAGGGTTATGTCCAAGAATATGCATTTTCATTTTATGCTTCCAACTAGCAAAATTAGTACCATCAAAGTAAGGACCTCTACGGTGATAATTTCCCTCGCTAGACGCCATACTCTCCTAGGTTGTGAAACCAAGGCTATGACCACCAAAAGCTATGGAGATCAAAGCAAATGGAGACCAAAGCTCTGATACCACTTGTAGGATCGAAAGTATGTCTAGAGGGGGGGGGGGTGATTAGACTACTTGACCAAATAAAAACTTGACCTTTTCCCAATTTTAGTTCTTGGCAGATTTTAGCTATTTTAGGACATGTCAAGCAATCATCACACAATTCAAGCAAGCATGCAAAGAGTATATTGGCAGCGGAAAGTAAAGCATGCAACTTGCAAGAATGTAAGGGGAAGGGTTTGGAGGATTCAAACGCAATTGGAGACACTGATGTTTTTCCCGTGGTTCGGATAGGTGGTGCTATCCTACATCCACGTTGATGGAGACTTCAACCCATGAAGGGTAACGGTTGCGCGAGTCCACGGAGGGCTCCACCCACGAAGGGTCCATGAAGTAGCAACCTTGTCTATCCCACCATGGCCATCTCCCATGAAGGACTTGCCTCACTAGCGGTAGATCTTCACGAAGTAGGCGATCTCCTTGCCCTTACAAACTCCTTGGTTCAACTGCACAATCTTCTCGGAGGCTCCCAAGTGACACCTAGCCAATCTAGGAGACACCACTCTCCAAGAAGTAACAAACGGTGTGTTGATGATGAACTCCTTGCTCTTGTGCTTCAAATGATAGTCTCCCCAACACTCAACTCTCTCTCATAGGATTTGGATCTAGTGGAAAGAAGATTTGAGTGGAAAGCAACTTGGGAAGGCTAGAGATCAAGATTCATATGGTAGGAATGGAATGTCTTGGTCTCAACACATGAGTAGGTGGTTCTCTCTCAGAACATATGAGTTGGAATGGTTTATGTGTTCTGATGGCTCTCTCTTGGAATAAAGAGGAGGTGGAGGGGTATATATAGCCTCCACACAAAATCCAACCATTACACACAATCTACAAATCTCGGTGGGACCGAATCAATAAACTCGGTCAGACCGAAAAGGTAAACCTAGTGACTGTTAGAGATTTTCGGTGGGACTGACATGCAACTCGATAGGACCGATTCTGTTAGGGTTTGGGCATAACGTAATCTCGGTGAGACCGATTACACAAACTCGGTGAGACCGAGTTTGGTAATAAGCTAACCAGAGAGTTGGTCAGGCAAACTCGGTGGGACTGATTTGCTCTTTCGGTGAGACCGAAAAGTTACAAAAGGGAAACACAGAGTTTTATTGCAATCTCGGTGGGACCGATTCGCTCTTTCGGTGAGACCGAAAAGTTACGAAAGGGAAACAGAGAGTTTGCAACCCCATCTCGGTGAGACCGAGATCCCTATCGGTAGGACCGAATTGCTAGGGTTTGGCAGTGGCTTATGACAAGTGAAACTCGGTGGCGCTGGATAGATAGAATCGGTATGACCGAGTTTGGCTTAGGGTTTAGGTCATTTATGGATATGGGAAAGTAGCTGAGGATTTTGGAGCATATCATTAAGCACATGAAGCAAGAGGCTCATTAAGCAACACCTCATCCCTCCTTGATAGTATTGGCTTTTCCTAAAGACTCAATGTGATCTTGGATCAGTAAAATATAAAATGAAGAGTCTTGAGCTTTTGAGCTTGAGCCAATCCTTTGTCCTTCGCATTTTGAGGGTTCCACTTTCACATCCATGCCATGCCAATCATTGAGCTTTCCTGAAATAATCATCTTGGAATAGCATTAGCTCAATGAGCTATATGTTGTTATGAATTACCAAAACCACCTAGGGATAGTTGCACTTTCAGCACTTGTGCCACAGGTCTGCCCTAGCCGTTGCTGGTGCAGCGGTAGTACCACGGGCCTGCATGGTTGTACCGCGTGACCTTGCGGTAGTACCGCTTGGCAGCAATCGGTAGTACTGCGTGGCCCCACGGTAGTACCGCTGGCCGCGGGCTGGTAGGTGGATAACGGTTGGATCTTTGTCCCTCACTATATAAGGGGTCCCCTTCTTCCCCGTTGACTCATCTCTTCCAACCCTAAGCTCCATTGTTTCTCTAAGCTCCATTTTCGCACGATCTCACTCCCTAGCCAATCAAACTTGTTGATTTGTTCGGGAGTGGTTGAGAAGGCCTCGATCCACACTTCCACCAAGAGAAATTTGATTTCCCCCACTAATCCCTTGTGGATCTTGTTACTCTTGGGTGTTTGAGCATTCTAGACGGTTGAGGTCACAGCAGAGCCATAGTCCATTGTGGTGAAGCTTCGTGGTGTCGTTGGGAGCCTCCAATTGAGTTGTGGAGATTGCCCCCAACCTTGTTTTTAAAGGTTCGGTCGCCGCCTCCAAGGGCACCAATAGTGGAATCACGACATCTCGCATTGTGTGAGGGCGTGAGGAGAGTACGGTGGCCCTAGTGGCTTCTTGGGGAGCATTGTGCCTCCACACCGCTCCAACGGAGACGTACTTCCCTTCAAAGGGAAGGAACTTCGGTAACACATTCTCGTCTCCACCGTCTCCACTCTTGGTTATCTTGTGCCTTTACTTGTGCTAGCTTATTTGTGTCATATCTCTTGCTTTCTTATGTTCCTATCCTTGTTGCATCATATAGGTTGCTCACCTAGTTGCATATCTAGACAACCTACTTTGATGCAAAGTTTAAATTGTTAAAGAAAAGCTAAAAATTGTTAGTTGCCTATTCACCCCCCCTCTAGTCAACCATATCGATCCTTTCAATTGGTATCAGAGCCTTGTCTCTTTATTAAGGATTTTACCGTTGGAAGAGTATGGTTGATACCGTAGATGGTGTGGAGGAACACTCCGGCGTGAATCCGATCTCGTCTACGGGCGATGGGGAAACCTTGGTCTCTCATGAGGAGTTCAATGTGGCCTTGGAGACATTGAAAACCACCATGACGACTGAGGTTGAAAGCATGTTTACTAAATTCCTTGAAGGGCTTAAACTATCCACCGCACCGTTTAAAGTGGGAAATCCCACCGACAAGGTGACAAATGCTACCTCCAATAAGGGGGAAGCTAGTAGTGAAAAGGCTCCTTCTTCTAGTGGTAAGAATGGCACCAGTATCTTTGCTCATGTGGAACCACCACTTGTTTATGGTGGACCGGTTCCTTCTACTCATTTGAATCATGCCGGTCCTCCCCCTAAGATTGTGAAAAATTAGGACTTTGATTCTTGGGTTTACCGCTTAAACGTCATTTAAATCATGTGAACACTAATCTTTGGAGAATCATTGAAGAAGGTTTCTATCTGCATGATCCAAGCAACTTCACTCCTCGAGAAGCCGCGGATAATCAATTCAATGAGAATGCTCTCTTCATCATTCAAGATGCAATCCCACCCGAAGACCTACCTCATCTTCGGCCCTTCGCCTTGGCCAAAGACGCATGGCTTTGTGTTATCTCTCTCTACCAGGGAAGCGCAAGCATTCAATGCTCCAACTATGAAGTGGTGCAAGATGAGGCCGATGAGTTTGCAATGAAACAAGATGAAGAACCTCGTGAGCTTTATCGGAGAGTAACCAAACTCGCGGTCTCACTCCGAGATCATGGGAGCAAGGACACAGATGACAATTGGATCAAGCGCAAATTCCTCAGGGCAATGATGCCCTACCACAAGGCCATGTCCTCTGTCATTCGTCAAAGACCGGACTTCCACACTTTGACCACAAGCGAAGTGTTGGATGAGTTTGTGGCCATGAACATTTTGGACAAGACCGCCGACAATGCGGTGCTTCGTTCTCAAAGGGAAAAGAAGCCCAACCTTGCATTGAAGGCCAAGCTCTCCATTGAAGAAGAAGAAGAGGAAGAAGAGGAGAGCAACCCAGAAGATACAAAGTATGCATATCATGAACACATGGCACTCGCTTCAAGGCAATTTTGGAGCAAGAAAAACTCGAGGCCAAACTTTAACAAAAACAACTCAAGTGGCACGAAGAGCAAGCAACATGTAAGGACTTGCTACAATTGTGGCAATGTGAGTCATTTTGTTGCGGAGTGCCCGTATGAGAAGAGGGAAGACAATGGTGGCAAGCTCATCCGAAAGGACAAGGCCAAGTCGTTCCCCAACAAGAGCAACTTCACCAAGAAGACTCCTCCCAAGGCATTGGTGGTACAAGAAGAGTACAATGAGGATGATGACGATGATGGAGATGGTGAGTTGGCTGCCATGGCCTCAGTTGCCATTGCGGTGACTCCACGGGTGTCTCTCTTCGACTCACCCAATGAGAGCATCACCGCCAAGTGCCTCATGGCTAAAGCCACCAACAAGGTAACCCCCAACATCAAAACTACCATCATTAATCATCCTTCTTTGACGGATAGCATTGATGAACATGAGGGAGCTAATGTGGAGGCAAATGAGTTTGAGGCCTTTATGGGCAAACTTAAGGGTAAATCCAAGAAGCACTTTGTTGCTCTCTTGGAACAACTTGGTGAAGCCAATGACATTATCGAGGCTCACGAAGATACCATCACTAAGATGGAAGGGCATAGTCATGACTATGCCGATGAGATTTCGGATCTTTCCAATGCTCTTGAGGAAGAGCGTGGTCTTCGTTTGGCTCTTAAGGAGTCACACAATGTTGATCATGCTAAGTTAAAGAAAGATTATGATCATGTTCTCATTGTTTCTCATGTGCTAAACTCCGAGAAGGCCGAACTTGAGGTTGATCTTGCTAGACTCAAAGAGGAGTTTGATCTACTTGACAAGGCTCACAAGGTCTTGAAGGGTGCTCATGCTAGCCTCAAAGAGTCTCATGATCAACTTCAAGTAAAGCTAACCAAGGAAAAAACCACTTTTCCTCGTATGATGTTAATTGATAATGCAAATGCTACTAACCCGTGTTGTGAGCATGTGCATCTTGTTGAGGAGAACGCTAAGCTAAAGGGGCAACTTGAGAGAGGTCTTGCGACTTGCATACAAGGCAAGAAGAACCTCAATGACCTCTTGATCAACCAAAAGGGAGTTGTGGCCAAGGAAGGGGTTGGGTACGTGCCCGAGTCCAAGAACAAGAAGAAGAATGACAAGACCAAACGACCTCCTCCTCTCATGCAAACCTTTGTGAATGAGGGAGAGAGTGCTTCCAAGGAGAAGAACAATGCGAAGGGTGGCGCTGTCAAAAAGGGCAATGCCACTCCTCTCATCAAAGCCGGTGACTTTAATCCTCATTATATGTTATGTCGTGCTAGTGATGGGCATGTCTTTGCCAAATTCGTTGGTTCTCCTCATGAATACATTGAATGGTCTATTTGGGTTCCAAAGACCCTTGTTACTAACAACAAAGGACCCATTACAAAATGGGTACCTAAAACCAAGCATTGATCTCTTGTAGGTGTTTGCTTCCGGTGGGGGATCATGGTTGCTCGATAGCGGAGCTACAAATCATATGACCGGAAGCAAGGACTTGGTGGTGGACGTGCACAAGATTCCATCTATGCCCACCAATGTCGAGTGGGGTGACGCCTCATCTTCTAAGGTATTGGGACTTGGCAAGGTGGTCATCTCTCATGATCTCACGATCGAGAAGGTCATGCTTGTTGAGTCCCTTGCATACAATTTACTTTCCGTTCGTCAACTTGCAATCATGGGCTTTGCCACTTTCTTTGATATCGATACCGTGGCCCTCTTGTGGAGCAAGACTCTTAAAGTAGCCTTTGTTGGGCATGTCGAGAACGGTCTATATGTGATTAACTTTTCGAAGCGACCCACTAAGACCGCAACATGCCTAATGGCTAAAGTTGATGTGGGATGGCTTTGGCATCGTCGTCTAGCCCATGTCAATATGAGATCTTTGCAAAGTCTTCTCAAGGGGGACCATGTTCGTGGACTAACAAATGTTAGTTTTGCTAAAGATCGTGCTTGCAGTGCTTGTATCGAAGGAAAGCTACATGAGAAGGCTCACCCTCCCACGACTATCATTTACTCAAAGAGGCCTTTGGAGCTCCTTCACTTGGATCTCTTTGGGCCTCCATCCTTCGATAGTCTTGGGGTAGGAAGTATTGCTTGGTGATTGTGGATGACTACTCAAGATACACTTGGGTGTATTTCTTCAAGAGGAAGAGCAAGACCCAACAAACCGTCATTGACTTTGCAAATGAAGCACAACGTCAACACAATGGAAAGATCTTGACAATAAGAAGTGATAACGGCACCGAGTTCAGGAACTACACCTTGGATGAGTTTCTTAGTGATGAGGGGATCAAGCATCAATATTCAGCACCTTACACCCCTCAACAAAACGGTGTTGCGGAGAGGAAGAACGTGACGTTGATGGATGTGGCAAGGACCATGATGGCGGAGTTCAAGTCTCCGTACAACTTTTGGGCCGAAGCCATGAACACCGCGTGTCATGCATCCAATCGGCTCTACCTCCGCAAGGGCTTGAACAAGACTCCATATGATATACTCACCGGTAACAAGCCCAACCTCAAGTACTTTCGGGTGTTCGGGTGTAAGTGTTTCATTCTCAAGAAAGGTGTTCGGTTGTCTAAATTTGAGGCTAGAGCTTATGAGGGCATATTTGTTGGTTATGCTACAAACTCTCATGCTTACCGTGTCCTCAATAAATCCACGGGACTTATTGAGGAGACGTGTAACGTGGAGTTTGATGAGAATAACGGCTCCCAAGTGGAGCAAAGTGGCACTTGTGATGTAGGTGACGAAATTCCTCCTCAAGCCATAAGAAGAATGGGTGTTGGCTTTATCCTACCCATTGAGGAACCCCTTGTGGCCGAAGGAGAAGGACAATGCTCCACTCAAGTGGAGCCATGTAACATCCCAAAATTCTAAATTTTGGAATGTTATATTAAATAAATAGTTGTGATTGTTTGTTTGATTTTTGTGTGATTGATTGTGTGAAACTGGGTGGAAATTGAAACTTTTTGAAAGTTGAATGGGAGGGAATAAAAGGACTTTCCCAAAACTTTCATCTTGCATTTTGATCTCGAAGAATTCAAATTCATTTCATCACAAGATCCTAGAGTGAAGATAATATGACTTCTTCCATTTAAAAAAATGAAAAGGGGTTTGAAAATGATTTGAATTCCATTTGAAATATTTCAAACTTAGAAACTTTAAACTCAATGAGTTCTTGTGAGAAGATAAAATGACTTCTTCATAATTGAAGAAAGAGAGTTGGAAGTTTCAAAGAAATAAATTGGAAGTCACTTTGAAGTTATTTGAAACTCATTTTTCCATTTGAAGTTGTTTGAAATTCCAAATTCAAATCCAATTGGGAGTTATTTGAGTTTCTTTTCAAAATATTTTTCTCCTAAAAATAAATAAATGGAAATAAGGGTAAAATGATTCCCTTCAATGGAAAATTAGGAGAAAATAAATTTGAAATCATTTTGCTATTTTAAAAAATGATTTTTATTGATTTTAAATGCAATAGTAGCACTGTTTGACTTTTATGAATTTGTATAGAATTTAGTTGAACTTGAAAAATAGTTCATCTTATTCGGGGCATTTTTCTGAGAATTTTGGTATATAATATGCCTATATAGTCTTTTATTATTATTATTACTCAGTTTGTTTGTTTTTCTGATTGTTAAAAAAAGAGAAAAACTTTTATTTAAAAAAACGCACGCACGCACTGGCCAGCCGGCCCAGCAGCCACCCAGCCGCGCGGCCCACTGGCCAACTGGCCCAGTGCCTCGACCGGCCAGGCCTGCCCGCGCCCGAAGGCCTCTGCCTCGTCCGTCTGCTCCTCGTCTCCCTCTCGCTCGCACGCAGCTGCCAGGAGGGCTCCACCCCGCCACCCGAAAGATTTTCCGAGTCTTTTCATGTTGCATGTTATTTGGTTCTCTGAAATGATTGCTTATGTGAATGCAATGTTTGACTTTATAGATTTTCATCGGAGAGTGACGAATAGTTCTATTAAGTAAATTTCCGAGAGTGATATAATCTTCATCAACTATTACCAGGCAAGTTCACATTTAACCATTTTTCCAATTACCTATATTTTTATATTATGCACTTAGTCCTTTTGTGGTAGGATTGCATGGTAGGATTTATTGTTGCCAGATGGCTATGCCGTTACCTAGTAGTTCATTGAGGTAGGTTTGAACCATATACCTTTGTCACCACCGCGTAAGTTTAATTTTGCCTCGCCAATGTAGACGTGGATTGGGAAGTGTTCATTGTGAGAGATGAGTGACAAAATAGTAAGTAGAACCAAGATAACTTAATGAACTACCTGGGCGGAGGTTTGGTTTGAATGGTGGTGAAGTACAATGGGAGCATGCATGGATAATCCATGGTGGTGCACCACTAGGGGTCCGTCCGCCTAGGCTCAAAGAGATCGATCGTATTCTCATGTCTAGAAGCTTACGTGTGCAGCCACAAGCCAATATGGGCTCTGGCTTAGTTGAGTAGTTAGTGTGACCCCTTCCGGGATGGGCTAGCAGATGTAGAATGATGTAGGTGTACCGGCCTATCCGTGGGTTAAGGGGGAACATTTTCGAAAGACTATGTCTCGGTCATCCTGTTCTCAAATGTCAGGCAGTGCGAGAACTTCAAGGGAGGCGATCGAGTCTTGTGGGGAAATGTGCGCAAACCTCTGCAGAGTGTTAAAACCTAATCGATTAGCCGTATCCCCGGTTACGGACAACTTGAGCATCAAGTAGTGGAAATGCTGAGAGATCTCATCACTCTTAATTAAACAGTTGGGTTTTAAATGAAACTTCGGGAATGGATTAAGTTGGGTTTACCAACTCATCCTATGCTATACTGCAGTGGTAGAATAATATCCTTTATTCTAGGGAAAAACTAGCTTTATGCAAAAACCAAACTTAGAGCTTTCCACCAGCCAAATTGCATGTACAATAGGTTCATTATTCTTATGATGTGACTTGCCAGTACATTCAATGTACTGACCTACAGGGCTGCAACGTCTTATGTTGCAGGAATTTTCTACGACGAGTAAGAGTTACGTTGTAGGGTTACGGTCTACACTCAACTTGCCGTTGGCGTTGATGGACTCCACACCCTTATGTTTGTTTCCGCTGAGACTTATGAGGTATATATCAGTTTTACGTTATTTATACATGTGATTGCACTTTGATATATGTTGGGGAACGTTGCAGAAAACAAAAAAAATTCCTACGTTTCACCAAGATCAATCTATGGAGTCAACTAGCAACGAGAGGAGAGTGCATCTACATACCCTTGTAGATCGCGAGCGGAAGCGTTCAAGAGAACGGGGATGATGGAGTCGTACTCGCCGTGATCCAAATCACCGATGACTAAGTGCCGAACGGACGGCACCTCCGCGTTCAACACACATACGGAGCGGATGACGTCTCCTCCTTCTTGATCCAGCAAGGGGGAAGGAGAGGTTGATGAAGATCCAGCAGCATGATGACGTGGTGGTGGATGCAGCAATGATCGCAGCAGGGCTTCGCCGAGCTTCTGCGAGAGGGAGAGGTGTAGCAGGGGAGAGGGAGGCGCCAAGACTTGAGGTGCGGCTGCCCTCCCTCCCCCCCTTTATATAGGCCCCCTGGGGGCGCCGGCCCTGGAGATGGGATATCCCAAGGGGGCGGCTGCCAAGGGGGGTGGAGTGCCCCCCAAGGCAAGTGGAGGCGCCCCCACCCTAGGGTTTCCAACCCTAGGCACAGGGGGCCCAAGGGGGGGGGCGCACCAGCCCACTATGGGCTGGTTCCCCTCCCCACTTCAGCCCATGGGGCCCTCCGAGATCGGTGGCCCCACCCGGTGGACCCTCGGGACCCATCCGGTGGTCCCGGTACAATACCGGTGACCCCGAATCTTTCCCGATGGCCGAAACTACACTTCCTATATATAATTCTTCACCTCCGGACCATTCCGGAACTCCTTGTGATGTCCAGGATCTCATCCGGGACTCCGAACAACTTTCGGATTACTGCATACTCATATCTCTACAACCCTAGCGTCACCGAACCTTAAGTGTGTAGACCCTACGGGTTCGGGAGACACGCAGACATGACCGAGACGGCTCTCCGGCCAATAACCAACAGCGGGATCTGGATACCCATGTTGGCTCCCACATGCTCCTCGATGATCTCATCGGATGAACCATGATGTCGAGGATTCAAGCAACCCCGTATACAATTCCCTTTGTCAATCGGTACGTTACTTGCCCGAGACTCGATCGTCGATATCCCAATACCTTGTTCAGTCTCGTTACGAGCAAGTCACTTTACTCTTACCGTAATGCATGATCCCGTGATCAACCACTTGATCACATTGAGCTCATTATGATGATGCATTACCGAGTGGGCCCAGAGATACCTCTCCATCATACGGAGTGACAAATCCCAGTCTCGATTCGTGCCAACCCAACAGACACTTTCAGAAACACCTGTAATGTACCTTTATAGTCACCCAGTTACGTTGTGACGTTTGGTACACCCAAAGCACTCCTACGGTATCCGGGAGTTGCACAATCTCATGGTCTAAGGAAATGATACTTGACATTCAGAAAAGCTACAACAAACGAACTACACGATCTTTGAGCTAAGCTTTAGGATTGGGTCTTGTCCATCACATAATTCTCCTAATGATGTGATCCCGTTATCAATGACATCCCCATGTCCATAGCCAGGAAACCATGACTATCTGTTGATCAACGAGCTAGTCAACTAGAGGCTCACTAGGGACACATTGTGGTCTATGTATTCACACATGTATTACGTTTTCCGGATAATACAATTATAGCATGAATAATAGACAATTATCATGAACAAGGAAATATAATTATCATTTTATTATTGCCTCTAGGGCATATTTCCAACAGTCTCCCACTTGCACTAGAGTCAATCATCTAGTTACATTGTGATGAATCGAACACCCATGGAATTCTGGTGTTGATCATGTTTTGCTCTAGGGAGAGGTTTAGTCAATGGATCTGCGACATTCAGATCCGTATGTACTTTACAAATATCTATGTCTCCATCTTGAACATTTTCACGAATGGAGTTGAAGCGACGCTTGATGTGCCTGGTCTTCTTGTGAAACCTGGGCTCCTTGGCAAGTGCAATAGCTCCAGTGTTGTCACAGAAGAGTTTGATCAGCCCCGACGCATTGGGTATGACTCCTAGGTCGGTGATGAACTCCTTCACCCAAATTGCTTCATTCGCTGCCTCCGAGGCTGCCATGTACTCCGCTTCACATGTAGATCCCGCCACGACGCTCTGCTTGCAGCTGCACCTGCTTACTTCTCCACCATTCAACATATACACGTATCCGGTTTGTGACTTAGAGTCATCCAGATCTGTGTCGAAGCTAGCGTCGACGTAACCCTTTACGATGAGCTCTTCGTCACCTCCATAAACAAGAAACATGTCCTTAGTCCTTTTCAGGTACTTCAGGATATTCTTGACCGCTGTCCAGTGTTCCTTGCCGGGATTGCTTTGGTACCTTCCTACCAAACTTACGGCAAGGTTTACATCAGGTCTGGTACACAGCATGGCATACATAATAGACCCTATGGCTGAGGCATAGGGGATGATACTCATCTCTTCTATATCTTCTGCCGTGGTCGGACATTGAGCTGAGCTCAATTTCACAGCTTGCAACACAGGCAAGAACCCCTTCTTAGACTGATCCATATTGAACTTCTTCAATATCTTATCAAGGTATGTGCTTTATGAAAGACCTATGAGGCGTCTTGATCTATCTCTATAGATCTTGATGCCTAATATATAAGCAGCTTCTCCAAGGTCCTTCATTGAAAAACTCTTATTCAAGTAGGCCTTAATGCTGTCCAAAAGTTTTATATCATTTCCCATCAAAAGTATGTCATCTACATATAATATGAGAAATGCTACAGAGCTCCCACTCACTTTCTTGTAAACGCAGGCTTCTCCATAAGTCTGCATAAACCCAAACGCTTTGATCATCTCATCAAAGCGAATGTACCAACTCCGAGATGCTTGCACCAGCCCATAAATCGAGCGTTGGAGCTTGCACACCTTGTCAGCATTCTTAGGATCGACAAAACCTTCCGGCTGCATTATATACAATTCTTCCTTAAGGAAACCATTAAGGAATGCCGTTTTGACGTCCATTTGCCATATCTCATAATCATAGAATGCATCAATTGCTAACATGATGCGGACAGACTTCAGCTTCGCTACGGGTGAGAAAGTCTCATCGTAGTCAACCCCTTGAACTTGGCGATAACCCTTAGCGACAAGCCGAGCTTTATAGATGGTCACATTACCATCCGCGTCTGTCTTCTTCTTAAAGATCCATTTATTTTCTATGGCTCGCCGATCAACGGGCAAGTCAGTCAAAGTCCATACTTTGTTTTCATACATGGATCCAATATCTGATTTCATGGCTTCCAGCCATTTGTCGGAATCTGGGCCCGCCATCGCTTCTTCATAGTTCGAAGGTTCACCGTTGTCTAACAACATGATTTCCAAGACAGGGTTACCATACCACTCTGGTGCGGAACGTGTCCTTGTGGACCTACGAAGTTCAGTAGCAACTTGATCTGAAGTTTCATGATCATCATCATCAACTTCCTCTCTAGTCGGTACAGGCACCTGAGGAACATTTTCTTGAGCTGCGCCACTTACCGGTTCAAGAGGTAATACTTCATCAAGTTCTACCTTCCTTCCACTTATTTCTTCCGAGAGAAACTCTTTCTCTAGAAAGGACCCATTCTTGGCAACAAAGATCTTGCCTTCGGATCTGAGGTAGAAGGTATACCCAACAGTTTCTTTAGGGTATCCTATGAAGACGCATTTTTCCGACTTGGGTTCGAGCTTTTCAGGTTGAAGTTTCTTGACATAAGCATCGCATCCCCAAACTTTTAGAAATGACAGCTTAGGTTTCTTCCCAAACCATAATTCATACGGTGTTGTCTCAATGGATTTCGATGGAGCCCTATTTAAAGTGAATGCGGCAGTCTCTAAAGCTTAGCCCCAAAATGATAGCGGTAAATCGGTAAGAGGCATCATAGATCGCACCATATCTAATAGAGTGCGATTACGACGTTTGGACACACCATTACGCTGAGGTGTTCCAGGCGGCGTGAGTTGTGAAACTATTCCACATTTTCTTAAGTGTGTGCCAAATTCGTGAATCAAGTATTATCCCCCATGATCTGATCGCAAGAACTTGATTTTCCTGTCACGTTGATTCTCAACCTCACTCTGAAATTCCTTGAACTTTTCAAAGGTCTCAGACTTGTGTTTCATTAAGTAGACATACCCATATCTACTCAAGTCATCAGTGAGGGTGAGAACATAACGATAGCCACCGCGAGCCTCAACACTCATTGGACCGCACACATCAGTATGTATGATTTCCAATAAGTTGGTTGCTCGCTCCATTGTTCCTGAGAATGGAGTCTTGGTCATTTTACCCATGAGGCATGGTTCGCACGTGTCAAATGATTCGTAATCAAGAGACTCTAAAAGTCCATCTGCATGGAGCTTCTTCATGCGTTTGACACCTATGTGACCAAGGCGGCAGTGCCACAAGTATGTGGGACTATCATTATCAACCTTACATCTTTTGGTATTCACACTATGAATATGTGCAGCATTACGCTCGAGATTCATTAAGAATAAACCATTCACCATTGGAGCATGACCATAAAACATATCTCTCATATAAATAGAACAACCATTATTCTCAGATTTAAATGAGTAGCCATCTCGAATTAAACGAGATCCCGATACAATGTTCATGCTCAAAGCTGGCACTAAATAACAATTATTTAGGTTTAAAACTAATCCCGTAGGTAAATGTAGAGGTAGCGTGCCGACAGCGGTCACATCGACCTTGGAACCATTCCCGACGCGCATCGTCACCTTGTCCTTCACTAGTCTCCGCCTATTCGGCAGCTCCTGCTTTAAGTTACAAATGTGAGCAACCGCACCGGTATCAAATACCCAGGAGCTACTACAAGTACTGGTAAGGTACACATCAATTACATGTATATCACATATACCTTAAGTGATGCCGGCCTTCTTGTCCGCTAAGTATTTGGGGCAGTTCCGCTTCCAGTGACCACTTCCCTTGCAATAAAAACACCCAGTCTCGGGCTTGGGTCCATTCTTTGGCTTCTTCCCGGCAGCTTTCTTACCGGGTGCGGCAACTCCCTTGCCGTCCTTCTTGAAGTTCTTCTTACCCTTGCCTTTCTTGAACTTAGTGGTTTTATTCACCATCAACACTTGATGTTCCTTTTTGACTTCTACCTCTGCTGATTTCAGCATTGCAAATACTTCAGGAATGGTCTTTTCCATCCCCTGCATATTGAAGTTCATCACAAAGCTCTTGTAGCTTGGTGGAAGCGACTGAAGGATTCTGTCAATGACCGCGTCATCCGGGAGATTAACTCCCAGCTGAGTCAAGCGGTTATGCAACCCAGACATTGTGAGTATGTGCTCACTGATAGAACTATTTTCCTCCATCTTACAGCTGAAGAACTTGTCGGAGACTTCATATCTCTCGACCCGGGCATGAGCTTGGAAAACCATTTTCAGCTCTTCGAACATCTCATATGCTCCGTGTCGCTCAAAACGCTTTTGGAGCCCCGGTTCTAAGCTGTAAAGCATGCCACACTGAACGAGGGAGTAATCATCAGCACGTGTCTGCCAAGCGTTCATAACGTCTTGGTTCTGTGGGACGGGCGCGTCACCTAGCGGTGCTTCTAGGACATAATATTTCTTTGCAGCTATGAGGATGATCCTCAGGTTCCGGACCCAGTCCGTATAGTTGCTGCCATCGTCTTTCAGCTTGGTTTTCTCTAGGAACACGTTGAAGTTGAGGATAACGTTGGCATTTGATCTACCAGACATATTGTAAAGATTTTAGACTAAGTTCATGATAATTAAGTTCATCTAATCAAATTATTCAATGAACTCCCACTCATATAGACATCCCTCCAGTCATCTAAGTATAACATGATCCGAGTTAACTAGGCCGTGTCCGATCATCACGTGAGACGGACTAGTCAACATCGGTGAACATCTTCATGTTGATCGTATTTTCTATACGACTCATGCTCGACCTTTCGGTCTTCTATGTTCCGAGGCCATGTCTGTACATGCTAGGCTCGTCAAGTCAACCTAAGTGTTTTCATGTGTAAATTTGTCTTACACCCGTTGTATGTGAACGTTGGAATCTATCACACCCGATCATCACGTGGTGCTTCGAAACAACAAACTGTCGCAACGGCGCACAGTTAGGGGGAACACTTTCTTGAAATTATTATGAGGGATCATCTTATTTACTACCGTTGTTCTAAGTAAACAAGATGCAAAAACATGATAAACATCACATGCAATCAAATAATAGTGACATGATATGGCCAATATCATATAGCTCCTTTGATCTCCATCTTGGGGCTCCATGATCATCTTGTCACCGGCATGACACCATGATCTCCATCATCGTGTCTCCATGAAGTTGCTCGCCAACTATTACTTCTCAATGACACGCAGGTCATACAAAAATAAAGACAACTCCTATGGCTCCTGCCGGTTGTCATACTCATCGACATGCAAGTCGTGATTCCCATTACAAGAACATGATCTCATACATCACATATATATCATTCATCATTCATCACAACTTTGGCCATATCACATCACATGACACTTGCTGCAAAAACAAGTTAGACATCCTCTAATTATTGTTGCAAGTTTTTACATGGCTGCTATAGGTTTCTAGCAAGAACGTTTCTTACCTACGCCATAACCACAACGTGAATTGCCAATTTCTATTTACCCTTCATAAGGACCCTGTTCATCGAATCCGATCCGACTAAAGTGGGAGAGACAGACACCCGCCAGCCACCTTATGCAACTAGTGCATGTCAGTCGGTGGAACCCGTCTCACGTAAGCGTACGTGTAAGGTTGGTCCGGGCCGCTTCATCCCACGATGCCGCCGAATCAAGATAAGACTAGTAACGGCAAGCAAATTGACAATATCGACGCCCACAACTACTTTGTGTTCTACTCGTGCATAGTAACTACGCATAGACCTAACTCTGATACCACTGTTGGGGAACATTGCAGAAAACAAAAAAAAATTCCTACGTTTCACCAAGATCAATCTATGGAGTCAACTATCAACGAGAGGAGAGTGCATCTACATACCCTTGTGGATCGCGAGCGAAAGCGTTCAAGAGAACGGGGATGATGGAGTCGTACTCGCCGTGATCCAAATCACCGATGACCAAGTGCCAAATGGACGGCACCTCCGCGTTCAACACACGTACGGAGCGGATGACGTCTCCTCCTTCGTGATCCAGCAAGGGGGAAGGAGAGGTTGATGAAGATCCAGCAGCACGACGGCGTGGTGGTGGATGTAGCAATGATCGCAGCAGGGCTTCGCCGAGCTTCGGTGAGAGGGAGAGGTGTAGCAGGGGAGAGGGAGGCGCCAAGACTTGAGGTGCGGCTGCCCTCCCTCCCCCCTTTATATAGGCCCCCTGGGGGGGGCGCCGGCCCTGGAGATGGGATATCCCAAGGGGGCGGCGGCCAAGGGGGGTGGAGTGCCCCCCAAGGCAAGTGGAGGCGCCCCCCACCCTAGGGTTTCCAACCCTAGGCGCAGGGGGGCCCAAGGGGGGGGGGCGCACCAGCCCACTATGGGCTGGTTCCCCTCCCCACTTCAGCCCATGGGGCCCTCCGGGATGGGTGGCCCCACCCGGTGGACCCCCGGGACCCATCCGGTGGTCCTGGTACAATACCGGTGACCCCGAATCTTTCCCGATGGCCAAAACTACACTTCCTAAATTCTTCACCTCCGGACCATTCTGGAACTCCTCGTGACGTCCAGGATCTCATCCGGGACTCCGAACAACTTTCGGATCACTGCATACTCATATCTCTACAACCCTAGCGTCACCGAACCTTAAGTGTGTAGACCCTACGGGTTCGGGAGACACGCAGACATGACCGAGACGGCTCTCCGGCCAATAACAAACAGCGGGATCTGGATACCCATGTTGGCTCCCACATGCTTCTCAATGATCTCATCGGATGAACCACGATGTCGAGGATTCAAGCAACCTCGTATACAATTCCCTTTGTCAATCGGTACGTTACTTGCCCGAGACTCGATCGTCGGTATCCCAATACCTTGTTCAGTCTCGTTACCAGCAAGTCACTTTACTCGTACCGTAATGCATGATCCCGTGATCAACCACTTGATCACATTGAGCTCATTATGATGATGCATTACCGAGTGGGCCCAGAGATACCTCTCCGTCATACGGAGTGACAAATCCCAGTCTCGATTCGTGCCAACCCAACAGACACTTTAAGAAACACCTGTAATGTACCTTTATAGTCACCCAGTTACGTTGTGACGTTTGGTACACCCAAAGCACTCCTACGGTATCCGGGAGTTGCACAATCACATGGTCTAAGGAAATGATACTTGACATTCAGAAAAGCTACAGCAAACGAACTACACGATCTTTGAGCTAAGCTTTAGGATTGGGTCTTGTCCATCACATCATTCTCCTAATGATGTGATCCCGTTATCAATGACATCCCCATGTCCATAGCTAGGAAACCATGACTATCTGTTGATCAACGAGCTAGTCAACTAGAGGCTCACTAGGGACACATTGTGGTCTATGTATTCACACATGTATTACGATTTCCGGATAATACAATTATAGCATGAATAATAGAAAATTATCATGAACAAGGAAATATAATAATCATTTTATTATTGCCTCTAGGGCAGACTTCCAGCATACCAATCCAGGAATGGCACGAATACACAGAGGCTTGACCGTTTGAGGTCGGGTCGCTACAAGCCATCACCAACCCAAGGCCCACACGCTTCTGAAGAATAGCATGAAGGCCCTCATCCTCAAGAACATGACCAAGGGCAAGATCATGCTCAAGACGGTGTTGACACATCAAGTGATGCCCAAGGTCAAGTTCTCTCCTCCGAGCAAGTTCAAGAACAAGAACAAGCTCAAGACAATGCTCAAGATGATCAAGTGACCACTCCTCGTCTCACCCTCGAGGAGGAATTGGAGCGTCGTGCCACCAAGGTTGCTTCCAAGCTCTCCACCAAGGATCATCTCATGACGAATGTGCTTGGAAGCTTAAGAAAGGGGGTAAGCACTCGTAGACAATTATCAAACTATTGTGAGCATCATGCGTTTGTCTCTTGTGTCAAACCCCACAAGGTCTATGAGGCGCTCGAAGATCCGGATTGGCTCAATGGCATGCATGAAGAACTCAACATCTTCGAGCGCAACAAAGTGTGGAGATTGGTGCCAAGACCGACGGGGAACCACAATGTCCTTGGAACCAAGTGGATATTTAAGAACAAGCAAGATGCCCATGGGATTATCATTCGCAACAAGGCTCGTTTGGTAGCACAAGGCTACTCCCAAGTCGAGGGTGGTGGCTCTCGCCGTTCCAATCCCAGTCATGACACTGGCTCCAAGCGTCTGCGCAGTCCCCAAGATGGAGCACCAGAGGGCTCCAATGCCCCCAAGCGCAATGTCAAGACCACTGCCAGCAAGCAAAAGGAACCTGCTAAGGGCATGGACGAGATTTCAGTCAATGAGTATGTCGAACACCGGAAGATCAATCCCTATGTGAATCCTCGGGCTGTCCTCAGAGGCACTGAGTTGTTCTGGACCAAGCAATAGGCTCTCATCTATCTGGATGTGATCAAGAACAAGCAAAATACCTTCGTGGATGTCAAGTGGATAGACATGAATCACATGTGGAAGGACAAGTTTCATGACTATTTTGGAGAGGCTCTGGACTTGGTGGAGCAGTTTGCTATTGAGCCTATGATCTCCTTTCACCTTGACCATGACCCTGAGCTTATCTGTCAGTTCTTTGCCTCAGTTTACTTTCATCCCGGGGATGAGCGGAGGATGACCCAGATGACCAACGTCCGTCAAATGTCTGCTACATGGAAGGAGTTCATGGATCTGCTTCACATTCCTGATGACGGGCTTCACACACCCGTTGGTGTTCACCCCCACGCCAACTCTGAGTCTGCTAACAAGAACCTGCTTCAGCCATTCCTTGTTGAGAAGGTGCTCCCCAATGGCAAGTCGACTTGGGTGCTGAACTCCTTTCTGGATATCATGCATCGCATCTTCTGCAACACTCTGTTCCCACGCATTGGCGACAAGGACAAGGTTCATTCTTATCTAGTGGACATGTTGCTCCTGTGTGTAGAGGCACGTTCATCTCAGACTCAACCACTTGATGTCTCACACATCATGTGGTGTGAGCTTCGGTTTGCGGTGTTCACTCGCAAGGTACCTATCTATGCACCATACCTGTTTCTATTGCTCTCCACAACTTGGGAGAAGATGTACCCTGGTGATGAGTTCCTTGCTCCAGACTGGATTTGGCATGAGTCCATCAGTCTCCGCGTCAAGCCCAACTGGGCCAACACTACCACCCGTGCTGAGGCTTCTTCTGCTAGGAGGGCTGTTGGTGAGGAGGAGGCTGGTGCAGAGCATGTTGCTGAGGACCGTGCTGCTAGGTCTACCACACCTTCCTCTGAGCCGTCGTGGGCCAGGAAGTTAAAGGACAAGATGAAGACTCTCTTCTACATGCAGGCAAAGGGACAGTACAGGACTCACATGGCAGACAAGGAGAGTCACCGCCGCGACAAGAAGGTCATGAGGCTCTTTGGAGAGGATGTCTCTGGCGGTTCTGAGGATGTCATCACGCCCGAGGCTGCATGGATGGCCAAGCAGGGGTACCAGTGGACTAGTTCTGAGGAGGACATCGAGGAGACTGTCCCCGCCGCCGAGTCTGACAAGGAGCACGCGGAGCAGTGGGATGACTTCTCTGCCCGAGCTACCCCGTGTGTGTAGGTGTCCTCTCTGCCTTTTTGGCGTCTCCATGCCAAAGGGGGAGAGAGTGTAGGGATTTGCGTTGTGTCGTGCTTGGTGTGTTTGCTTTGTCGTTTGCACCTCGTTTGCCTTTGTTTGGTTTGTGCCTTCGAGACTTATCCTACATATGGTGTAAGACATATGCACTCTATCAATCTTAGTTAACTTATGTTTGTGCTATCTTGTCTAGTGTTAGCCTTCCTATTACTAGATATGCCTTGTCTCTATAATATAGGGGGAGCTTTGATCCTAGTATGTGTGCCGTGCAGTCCAAAGCACCCATCTAGTTGGCACACATATAGGGGGAGCCCGTCTATATTCTAGAGAGGAGGGGTTTGCGGTTGCTTAATATTATTTCCCTTGTGCAAATCCCGTATTGTCATCAATCCACCAAAAAGGGGAAGATTGTAAGGGCATATTTATCCCTAAGGTGTTTTGGTGATTGATGACAACGCGTTTGCGGACTAATCGTGTGCCTTGAGTATCCCAGCCATTTCATCGCTAGGCACAAGACGGTTGGGTGCCCCTCGAAGACTGTTGAAGACGGCATCTTTTCTATGTTTCTTTTTGGTGGATTTGAGTCATAGGAAAGCCGTACTATTAAGAGGGGGTCCGCGTCGGAAAGGTTTGGGTGGAATCATCACGTTCACGTTTCTTCCTTGTCCCCTCCTTTCTCTTGCACCTTGGAGCTTCCTCCGTTGCTTATCTCGTCACCTTGTTTCTGGCTGCTGTGTTGGCCTGTGGTAGTACTGCTCCCAGGTGAGCGGTAGTACCATAGGCACCAATGGTAGTACCGTGCTGCGGCGCGGTAGTACCGCAGGTGCCCACGGTAGTACCGCCCCCCTGGAGCTGCACTACTGTGGCCCCCCAGGCCAGTACCGCTCCCCCACGGTAGTAGGGGCGGATGTAATTTTTTACATCCGCGCCTACCATGGTAGTACCACTTTCATTCCGCGGTAGTATCGTGCTCAGCTGCCAGGCAGTAGTACCGCCCCTCTGTGGTAGTGCTGTGTCGGGTTTGTGCTTCTTTCGTTTTTCAGCGGAAGTAGGCACGGTTGTTTCCTTATCCTCTCTCTTCCCTGGCTCGGGGATTTCTGCCTTGCGGTAGTACAGCAAGGGGGAGCGGTAGTACCGCGCCCGCGGAAGTACCGCCCTCAGCACTTGTGCCACAGGTCTGCCCTAGCCGTTGCTGGTGCAGCGGTAGTACCGCGGGCCTGCACGGTTGTACCGCATGACCTTGTGGTAGTACCGCTTAGCAGCAAGCGGTAGTACCGCGTGGCCCCACGGTAGTACTGCTGGCCGCGGGCTGGTGGGTGGATAACGGTTGGATCTTTGTCCCTCACTATAAAAGGGGTCCCCTTCTTCCCCGTTGACTCATCTCTTCCAACCCTAAGCTCCATTGTTGCTCTAAGCTCCATTTTCGCCCGATCTCACTCCCTAGCCAATCAAACTTGTTGATTTGCTCGGGAGTGGTTGAGAAGGCCTCGATCCACACTTCCACCAAGAGAAATTTGATTCCCCCCACTAATCCCTTGCGGATCTTGTTACTCTTGGGTGTTTGAGCATCCTAGATGGTTGAGGTCACCGCGGAGCCATAGTCCATTGTGGTGAAGCTTCGTGGTGTCGTTGGGAGCCTCCAATTGAGTTATGGAGATTGCCCCAACCTTGTTTGTAAAGGTTTGGTCGCCGCCTCCAAGGGCACCAATAGTGGAATCACGGTATCTCGCATTGTGTGAGGGCGTGAGGAGAGTACGGTGGCCCTAGTGGCTTCTTGGGGAGCATTGTGCCTCCACACCGCTCCAACGGAGACGTACTTCCCTTCAAAGGGAAGGAACTTCGGTAACACATTCTCGTCTCCACCGTCTCCACTCTTGGTTATCTCGTGCCTTTACTTGTGCAAGCTTATTTGTGTCATATCTCTTGCTTTCTTGTGTTCCTATCCTTGTTGCATCATATAGGTTGCTGACCTAGTTGCATATCTAGACAACCTACTTTGATGCAAAGTTTAAATTGTTAAAGAAAAGCTAAAATTTGTTAGTTGCGTATTCGCCCCCCTCTAGTCAACCATATCGATCCTTTCACAGGCTTTTTGGACTACCGGTTATTTAACGAAGCCCTACTTGCTCGCCATGCATGGAGACTACGTACAAATCCTGAAAGTTTATGTGCTCAACTCTTGAAGTCTCGATCTTACCTGAATGGTAAGCTCGAGGACACCCAGGCGTTGAGTGGCTACTGGAACTACTGTACCCACTAGGTGAGATTCAGCGAGCAATGGTGGTGTTTACCTTCTGGAGATGCTGGTACCAACGCAATGAAATTGTGCATGATAAAACACCACCGCCCATGGATGTTTCCCATCGATTCTTGTGCAGCTACCTGGACTCGCTGATTGGGATTGCCCAGGAATCCAATTGCGATCCAGTGAAAGGTAAGACAATGCTAACTTTTGCCCCCATTGGTAAACAGCTACATGAAACCATAAGGAGATCTCCGAATGTCAAATGGACCCCTCCTGTGCTAGGTTGGGTTAATCTTAATTTTGATGGATCTTGTAATGAAGATGGAAGTGCAGGAGCTGGCATGATTCTCCGTGATAATCTCGGCAATATAATTTACTCGTCCTGCAGAACACTATTCTCTTGTAGGGACGCCCTTGAAGCAGAATTAGGCACATGTATGGAGGGTCTATCTCTTGCTATTCAGCGAACGGAGCTTCCCATTCATATCGAATTGGACTCACTATCAGCAGTGAACATGTTAAATGATATTGGCACAGGCAGGTATGTCTATGTGTCCTTGGTGGCAGAAATCAAGTATTTGAAGTCGCTCCGTATGATTCAAATTTCTCATATCAACCATGAACAAAATTTAGTTGCAGCTTTCTTATCTAAGTTTGCTAGATCAGAAGGTAGAAATGTAGTCTGGCTAGGCTCAGGCCTCCCAGAAGTTATTGATTTATGTAAGGGTGATTGTACGGTTGATGATTGAGGAATATAAGTTTTACCTACAAAAAAGAGATCACGTAAATTTCTTTCCTAAATATTTTTTTATTTTACTTTCATTAAAACAAAACTAGATACTATTCCATGGCCCGCCAGTCAGTGACACATGTGGCGGCCTCCAACGAGGGCAGCGCAAGGTAGTGTGGTGGCTACCAGTGAGAGGCAGTGTGGCGATGCGGGGCGACACAATGGCGGCGGTGGCGCGGCGTGGCGGTGTGGTGACGCGGGGTGACACGATGGTGGCGGTGGTGTCGGCGTGGCGGTGGGCGACAACAAGGGCAACGTGGGTGGGCAATGGCGGTGTGGTTACGCGGGGCGACACGACGGTGGCGGTGGTGTGGGCGTGGCGGTGGGCGACAACAAGGGTAGTGGGGTGGGCAATGGCGGTGTGGTGACGTGGGGCGACACGAGATGGCGGTGGTGTCGGCGTGGCGGTGGGCGACAACAAGGGCAGCGGGGTGGGCAATGGCGATGCAGTTGTATTCCAACGGGGCAGTGGCGCTGCGTTGGGACGTTTCAGGCAGTTTCTAGCCCATCAAAAGTTTACGGGAAGGAAAACTTCCCCTAAACTAGAGAGCAATTGGACCAAGTTTACAGGATTCCTCTAAATTTGTTTCACGTTTACAGAATGTGTTGGAGACGTTTTTTTCCCATACTTTTCCTAAACGGTAGTTTTTTACGGATACAGGACTATTGGAGATGCTCCTACTGAGGGAGTCCTGGATTATGGGGTCCTTGGGTGTCCAGGCTGTGTGATATGGGTCGGACTGAAGCTAGAAGGCCTTCCCCCGCGTCCGGATGGGACTCTCCTTTGTGTGGATGGCAAGTTTGGCGTCCGGATGTATAGCTTCCTTTCTTTGTAAGCTGACTCTGTACAACCCTAGGCCCCTCCGGTGTCTATATAAACCGGAGGGTTTAGTCCGTAGAGGCAAGGAGAATTCACATAGGCTAGACAACTAGGGTTTAGCCATTACGATCTCGAGGTAAATCAACTCTTGTAACCCCTATACTCATCAAAGTCAATCAAGCAGGAAGTAGGGTTTTACCTCCAATAAGAGGGCCCGAACCTGGGTAAACATCGTGTCCCCTTTATCTCCTGTTACCTTCGATCCTCAGATGCACAGTCTAGGACCCCCTACCTGAGATCGGCCGGTTTTGACACAAACATTGGTGCTTTCATTGAGAGTTCCATGATACGTCTCCAACGTATCTATAATTTTTGATTGTTCCATGCTATTATATTATCTGTTTTGGATGTTAATGGGCTTATTTGTACACTTTTATATTATTTTTGGGACTAACCTACTAACCCAAGGCCCAGTGCAAATTGCTGTTTTTTTGCCTATTTCCATGTTTCGTAGAAAAGGAATATCAAACGGAATGAAACCTTCAGACGAGTTATTTTTGGAACAAACGTGATCCAGGGGACTTGGAGTAGACGTCCAGAAAGAAACGAGGTGCCCACGAGGCAGGGAGGCGCTTGCCCCCTGGGCACGCCCCACCCTCGTGGGCCCCTCGCAGCTCCACCGACCTACTTCTTCCTCCTATATATATTCATATACCCCGAAAACATCCAGGAGCACCACGAAACCCTATTTCCATCGCCGCAACCTTCTGTACCCAAGAGATCCCATCTTGGGGCCTTTTCCGGAGCTCCGCCGGAGGGGGAATCGATCACGGAGGGCTTCTACATCAACACCATAGCCTCTCCGATGATGTGTGAGTAGTTTACCATAGACCTTCGGGTCCATAGTTATTAGCTAGATGGCTTCTTCTCTCTCTTTGGATCTCAATACAATGTTCTCCTCGATCTTCTTGGAGATCTATTTGATGTAACTCTTTTTGCGGTGTGTTTGTAGAGATCCGATGAATTGTGGGTTTATGATCAAGTTTATCTATGAACAATATTTGATTCTTCTCTAAAATCTTTTATGTATGATTGGTTATCTTTGCAAGTCTCTTTGAATTATCAGTTTGGTTTGGCCTACTAGATTGATCTTTCTTGCAATGAGAGAAGTGCTTAGCTTTGGGTTCAATCTTGCGGTGTCCTTTCCTAGTGACAGCAGGGGCAGCAAGACACGTATTGTATTGTTGCCATCGAGGATAAAAATATGGGGTTTATATCATATTGCTTGAGTTTATCCCTCTACATCATGTCATCTTGCCTAATGCGTTACTCTGTTCTTATGAACTTAATACTCTAGATGCATGTTGGATAGCGGTCGATGTGTGGAGTAATAGTAGTAGATGCAGAATCGTTTCGGTCTACTTGTCACGGACGTGATACCTATATACATGATCATGCCTAGATATTCTCATAATTATGCACTTTTCTATCAATTGCTCGACAGTAATTTGTTCACCCACTCTAATACTTATGCTATCTTGAGAGAAGTCGCTAGTGAAACCTATGGCCCCCAAGTCTATCTTTTATCATATAAGTTTCCAATCTATTTTTTTGCAATCTTTACTTTCAACACATATCATAAAAATACCAAAAATATTTATCTTATTATTATTATCTCTATTAGATCTCACTCTCGTAAGTGACCATGAAGGGATTGACAACCCCTTTATTGCGTTGGTTGCGAGTGTTGGAAATATGCCCTAGAGGCAATAATAAAATTATTATTATTATATTTCCTTGTTCATGATAATTGTCTATTGTTCATGCTGTAATTGTGTTATCCGGAAATCGTAATACATGTGTGAATACATAGACCACAACATGTCCCTAGTGAGCCTCTAGTTGACTAGCTCGTTGATCAACAGATGGTTACGGTTTCCTAACCATGGACATAGGATGTCATTTATAACGCGATCACATCATTAGGATAATGATGTGATGGACAAGACCCAATCCTAAGCATAGCACAAGATCGTGTAGTTCGTCTGCTAAAGCTTTTCTAATGTCAAGTATCCTTTCCTTAGACCATGAGATGGTGCAACTCCTGGATACTGTAAGGGTACTTTGGGTGTGCCAAACGTCACAATGTAACTGGGTGGCTATAAAGGTACACTACGGGTATCCCCGAAAGTATCTGTTGGGTTGGCACGAATCGAGACTGGGATTTGTCACTCCGTATGACGGAGAGGTGTCTCTGGGCCCACTCAGTAGGACATCATCATAATGAGCTCAATGTGATCAAGGAATTGTTCACAGGATGATGTGTTACGAGAACGAGTAAAGAGACGTGCCGTAACGAGATTGAACAAGGTATCGGTATACCGACGATCGAATCTCGGGCAAGTATCATACCGATAGACAAAGGGAATTGTATACGGGATTGATTGAATCCTCGACATCGTGGTTCATCCGATGAGATTATCGTGGAGCATGTGGGAGCCAACATGGGTATCCAGATCCCGCTGTTGGTTATTGACCGGAGAGTTGTCTCGGTCATGTCTACGTGTCTCCCGAACCCGTAGGGTCTACACACTTAAGGTTCGATGATGCTAGAGTTGTAGAGATATTAGTATGCGGTTAACCGAAAGTTGTTCGGAGTCCCGAATGAGATCCCGGACGTCACGAGGAGTTCCGGAATGGTCCGGAGATAAAGATTTATATATAGGAAGTCCAGTTTCGGCCACCGGGAGAGTTTCAGGGGTCACTAGTATTGTACCGGGACCACCGGAAGGGTCCCGGGGGTCCACCGGGTGGGGCCACCTATCCTGGAGGGCCCCATGGGCTAAAGTGGCATGGGAACCAGCCCCTGGTGGGCTGGTGCGCCCCACCCAAGGGCCCAAGGCGCCTAGGGTTGGAAACCCTAGGGGGCCGTTGCCCCCCGAGGGGGCATGCGCCCCCCTGGTTAGAAACCCTAAGGGGGCCGTTGCCCCCCGAGGGGCCGCCGCCCCCTCTAGATGGGATCTCCAAGGGGGCATGCGCCCCCCTAGCCCCTATATATAGTGGAGGGGAGGGAGGGCAGCCGCACCCTAAGCCCTGGCGCCTCTCTCTCCCTCCGGTGACACCTCTTCCTCCTCCAGTAGCGCTTGGCGAAGCCCTGCTGGAATCCCGCTGCTTCCACCACCACGCCATCGTGCTGCTGGATCTCCATCAACTTCTCCTCCCCCCTTGCTGGATCAAGAAGGATGAGACGTCTCCGCTCTGTACGTGTGTTGAACGTGGAGGTGCCGTCCGTTCGGCACTAGGATCATCGGTGATTTGGATCACGACGAGTACGACTCCATCATCCCCGTTCTCTTGAACGCTTCCGCTCACGATCTACAAGGGTATGTAGATGCACTCCTCTCTCTCTGATTGCTAGATGACTCCATATATTGATCTTGGTGATGCGTAGAAAATTTTAAATTTCTGCTATGATCCCCAACAGCGAGGTTCTTATTTGTTTGTGTAGGTACGAGGGACTTGCGTGTAGTCTCCTACTGGATTGATACCTTGGTTCTCAAAACTGAGGGAAATACTTACGCTACTTTGCTGCATCACCCTTTCCTCTTCAAGGGAAAACCAACACAGTGCTCAAGAGGTAGCAAGAAGGATTTCTGGCGCCGTTGCCGGGGAGATCTACTCACAAGTCAATACATACCAAGTACCCATCACAAACTCTTATCCCTCGCATTACATTATTTGTCATTTGCCTCTCATTTTCCTCTCCCCCACTTCACCTTTGCCTTTTCTTTGCCTTCTTCCCTTATGTCTTTTTGTTTGTGTTTCCACGTGCCTTCTATTTGCTTGCATCTTTGCTCGCTAAAAATCTGTTGATATGGATCCACTTAAAGTGTTCTACTTGGATCATCTTCGGTCCTTATGCGCTCATGCTGAAACCCTAACTAGCCTAGTTGATGGGAAATCTTTAGATGAGCATGCCCATTTTGTGCATCACCGTTTGTCTGAAAAAGGGAAACTCTTATGGGATCAAATAAACAGATTGCTGTGTTATGCTTGGAATCTTTGTGAAATTTGTGATTTTACTTGTTGCTCTAAGAACCCTAAAAACACCTTCCCTACCTATGTGAGTTTAATGAAAATGAAATCTTATCTTCTTATGCAAAGGGTGTTTATAGTTACTACGATATCGAATAAATTGAAGAATTTGTTGCTTTTAAGGGTGCTTATGAAGTTGCTTCTTTGATTGAAAATTATGATATTACTCTCTACGAATCTGACAATCTTGACATACTTAAATATTGCTATGAAAACTATGCTCACAATGCCTATGTTAAGGAATTTATTGAGAGAATGACCGTTGCTTTGGAAGAAAATAATGATATGCACAAATCTATAGATAATTATGATTCCAATGATTTGATTGAAATATCCCTTGATGAACATGATGCTTGCTATTCTTATAGCCATGATGCCAATATTTATGGAGATGAATTTGCTATAGTTCCTTATGTTAAACACGAGATTATTGCTATTGCACCCATACTTTATAGTTCCTTGAATCAAAAGCAAGATTGCAATGATTTTACTATAAATTCTATTGATGTCAATTGTGCTAATAATATGCAAAACCCTAAGCTTGGGGATGCTAGTTTTGCTATGTCTACTACGTGTTGCAATGATCATGATTGGGGTGATTCTTCTTTTGATCTTGAAAATTTATTTAAGTGCCATGATGAATATGAGATTGATAATAGTGTTTGCAATATTATTGAAAGTGGGTTTGGAAGAGTGACAAATTTACATCCCACATATTTGGAGAATGTTCAATCTTATGAAATTTTTGATAAAAGTGGGTTTGGAGAGGTCATGACTTTAGTTAATTTTAATCCCACTATTTTGGAAGAGTGTCAACTTTGCATACATGTGGATCGTGTTAAGAATATGTTTTGTGATAGCTATATCATTGAATTTGATTATGATCCTACATGTAATTATTATTAGATAGGAAAATATGGTTGTATAAATTTTCATGTTACTAAATTACCTCTCGTTATGTTGAGATTGCTATTGTTTCTTTCCGCTTCCTTGCATATGCTAGCTTTTGCTTGCTATGATATTTTGTTTTCTTATATAATGCCTATGCATAGGAAGTATTTTAGACTTAGATGTCATTTTCATATGCTTCATGATGCTCCCTTCGTGTTTCAATTCTCGTCTTTCATGTGAGCATCATCGAAATTATCAATGCCTAGCTAGGGGCGTTAAACGATAGCGCTTGTTGAGAGGCAACCCAGTTTTATTTTTGTTTATTGCTTTTTGGTTCTGTTTAGTAATAAATAATTCATCTAGCCTCCATTTATATGTGGTTTTATGCTTTTAATTAGTGTTTGTGCCAAGTAGAACCTTTGGGAAGACTTGGGGGAAGTTTTTGCGATCTTGCTGTAAAAAACAGAAACTTTAGCGCTCACGATATTTGCTGCCATTTTTTTACTGGATAGTGAGATTAGGTTGATTATTTTTGAAGATGATTAATAGAAAAATTCCTCACGTCCACAAATTTATTTCAGAATTTTTCAGGTTACAGAAGTATTCGAAACCTACGGATTACTTTAGACTGTTCTGTTTTTCGTGTGTGGTTTTCTTATTTTGATGAATCTATGCCTAGTATCGGAGGGTATAAACCATAGAGAAGTTGGAATACAGTAGGTTTAACACCAATATAAATAAAGAATGAGTTCATTACAGTACCTTAAGTTGTGGTTTGTTTTCTTATACTAACGGAGCTCATGAGATTTTCTATTGAGTTTTGTGTTGTGAAGTTTTGAAGTTTTGAGTAAAGATTTGATGGATTACGGAATAAGGAGTGGCAAGAGCCTAAGCTTTGGGATGCCCAAGGCACCCCAAGGTAAAATTCAAGGACAACCAAAAGCCTAAGCTTGGGGATGCCCCGGAAGGCATCCCCTCTTTCATCTTCTTCCATCGGTAAATTTACTTGAGGCTATATTTTTATTCACCACATGATATGTGTTTTGCTTGGAGCGTCTTGTATGATTTGAGTCTTTGCTTTTTATTTTACCAAAATCATCCTTGCTGTACACACCTTTCGGGAGACACACACATGAATTGGAATTTATTAGAATACTCTATGTGCTTCACTTATATCTTTTGAGCTAGATAATTTTGCTCTAGTGCTTCACTTATATCTTTTAGAGCATGGTGGTGGTTTTATTTTATAGAAATTATTGATATCTCATGCTTCACTTATATTATTTTGAGAGTCCTTTAGAACAGCATGGTAATTTGCTTTGGTTATGAAATTAGTCCTAATATGATAGGCATCCAAGATGGGTATAATAAAAACTATCATAGAAAGTGCATTGAATACTATGAGAAGTTTGATACTTGATAATTATTTTGAGATATAAAGATGGTGATATTAGAGTGTGCTAGTTGAGTACTTGTGAATTTGATAAATACTTGTGTTGAAGATTGCAAGTCCCGTAGCATGCACGTATGGTAACCATTGTGTAACAAATTTGAAACATGAGGTGTTATTTGATTGTCTTCCTTATGAGTGGCGGTCGGGGACGAGCGATGGTCTTTTCCTACCAATCTATCCCCCTAGGAGCATGCACGTAATTCTTGGTTTTTGATGACTTGTAGGTTTTTGCAATAAGTATGTGAGTTCTTTATGACTAATGTTGAGTCCATGGATTATACGCACTCTCACCCTTACATCATTGCTAGCTTCTTCGGTACCGTGCATTGCCCTTTCTCACCTTGAGAGTTTGTGCAAACTTCGCCGGTGCATCCAAACCCCGTGATATGATACGCTCTATCACATATAAACCTCCTTATATCTTCCTCAAAACAGCCACCATACCTACCTATCATGGCATTTCCATAGCCATTCCGAGATATATTGCCATGCAACTTTCCACCGTTTCATTTATGACATGCTTCATCATTGTCATATTGCTTTGAATGATCATGTAGTTGACATCGTATTTGTGGAAAAGCCACCATGCATAATTTATCATACATGTCACTCTTGATTCATTGCCCTTCCCGGTACACCGCCGGAGGCATTCATATAGAGTCATATTTTGTTCTAGTATCGAGTTGCAATCATTGAGTTGTAAATAGATAGAAGTGTGATGATCACCATTAATAGAGCATTGTCCCAAATAAAAAAAGAGAAAGGCCAAAAAAAGAAAGGCCCAAAAAAGAAAAAGAAAAGAAATAAAAAGGGACAATGCTACTATCCTCCTTTTCCACACTTGTGCTTCAAAGTAGCATCATGATCTTTATGATAGAGAGTCTCTTGTTTTGTCACTTTCATATACTAGTGGGAATTTTTCATTATAGAACTTGGCTTGTATATTCCAACAATGGGCTTCCTCAAATGCCCTAGCTCTTCGTGAGCAAGCAAGTTGGATGCACACCCACTTAGTTTCTTTTGTTGAGCTTTCATACATTTATAGCTCTAGTGCATCTGTTGCATGGCAATCCCTACTCCTTGCATTGACATCAATTAATGGGCATCTCCCTAGCCCGTTGATTAGCCTCGTCGATGTGAGACATTTTCCTTTTTTTCTTCACCACATAACCCCCATCATCATATTCTGTTCCACCCGTAGTGCTATGTCCATGGCTCACGCTCATGTATTGCGTGAAAGTTGAAAAAAGTTTGAGATTACTAAAGTATGAAACAATTGCTTGGTCTCATCGGGGTTGTGCAAGATGAGAGCATTCTTGTGTGAGGAAAATGGAGCATGACCAAACTATATGATTTTGTAGGTGTCGGGGATATACCCCGCGGTATGACCTGGCCGAAATCCTGACCCGGCCGGGCTTGGCGACTCACCAGACACCTGGATGGAGCTTGGCGACTCCTTGGCGATCCGCCCGGACATGGCGGTTTACATGTAACCCGCCGGGACATTATGACTCACTGGAGACCCGGCGGGCGGATCAGACGGACGACAAGGCCCAAGGCCCAGGAGGCCGGCTTATACTCTGGTGGGCCGGCTTAAGAGGAAAGGGATGACGAATATTTCCTTTACGAGGAAGCAAGACCCGGACTTGTATTCAACTTGTGAAGAAAGGATAGATTAGTCCTAGTCCTATTAGGACTCCACATGTAACCCGCCCCTTCAACATATATAAGGAGGGGCAGGGCTCCCCAAAGAGGGACAAAAAATAATCTCTAGGGCTAGACACAAAGAGCCGGCTTACCGACGAGTCCCTCATGATCATAATGAGACCTAGCTACAAACAACATGTAGGGTTATTACCGGATGATGTTTCCCGGTGCCTGAAGCTGTCTAAATCCTCGTCTTGTGTGTAGCGTCTCTCGATTCTGCAAAACCCCTTCAAGCTACCACATAGATGCGTTGGCCTCGCGACTAAGTCCTTTCATGAGGACATCTGCCGTGACAATTCCATGACAGTAGGGATGAACTTTCTTTTGCCATGTTATTTTGAGAAGACATGATTGTTTAGTTAGTATGCTTGAAGTATTATTATTTTTATGTCAATATTAAACTTTTGTCTTGAATCTTTCGGATCTGAACATTCATGCCACAATAAATAAAATTACATTGAGAATTATGCTAGGTAGCATTCCACATCAAAAATTCCGTTTTTATCATTTACCTACTCAGGGACGAGCAGGAATTAAGCTTGGGGATGCTTGATACGTCTCCAACGTATCTATAATTTTTGATTGTTGCGTGCTATTATATTATCTGTTTTGGATGTTAATGGGCTTATTTATACACTTTTATATTATTTTTGGGACTATCGGCGTTCTGGGAACGGGGGTCCCCAGACTTGCCTGCCTGCGGCCTGCGGCGTGGCTCAAAGGGGGGCCCAGCGCGGCCCATCTTGACCAACACAAACCCAAGACCCTCGCGAGGGGCCAAGCCTCGCGGGGCGGACGACACGGAGCTTCCTCAGGCACGGCCTCGTCAGGCTGGCTCACGAGGAGGCGGAGAGATCAAGGCGAGGTACCTCACGAGGTGCCCGTGACGCAAGCCATGACGACCGAGGGCGCCAGGCGGGTGCCAGCCCGTGCAACATCCTCCCTTCCTCTTTGGTGCAAAGGGGGCAAGTGCAGCCGCGGAGTACCGAGGCATCAGGCAAAGGTTGCCATTTCGGTGCAACGAGATCAAGACCAGGAGGACTACGAGACGGAGGTCACCGTGGAGCCCAAGACGGCGTCATCACCAGAGCTTTGCACAGGCGAAGACTACTTTTGTCAGGGTAGCTAGTACTAGCTGTCCCCTTTCAAATTAGCCCGCCATTGTTGGCTCCCTTCCCGCTCGATATTTGGGAAGAGGACCAGGGCATCTATAAATAGGATCAGCCACCCGCAGACGAGAGGAGAGACGAGAGAAGAGACGGAAGAATAGACACGGACAGATAGATAGAGACACACGCGGACAGAGAGTCGAAGGGTTTGGAGAAGGAGGCTCTTGAGAGAGGGGTTTAGATCAGATAGACAGAGAGGGGGGTGACTGAGCTCCTCCCAGCAGTTCATGGCCCCAGCCAAGAACAGACCCTCGCGAGGCTGTTCTTCCTTGTATTGTTCATCATCATCAGCCCAAGAGGCAATCCACCATGCCACACACTGGAGTAGGGTATTACACCACAACGGTGGCCCGAACCAGTATAAATTCCGTGTCTCTTGTGTTGTTTCTTTCCTTAGTTTAGATCCTAGCAAGGCGGAGGGGTGCAGGTAGGTAGGAGGCGAAATCTCCGCGCGCACCCCAGTGTTCGAACCTCAAGGGTCTGCCGGAACCCGAAATCCGACATTTGGCGCGCCAGGTAGGGGTGCACCGGGATTCGTCTTCCACCACCCCGTTCTCCTCCGACCATCACGCCCATGTCTGACGCTCATCGGGCCCGCGCCGAGCGCCAGGCCGCGCTCGCTTCCCGCGTCGCCCAGACGACCCCTATCAGCGGGCGTCCTCGCCGTTCCCCGTCACCTGCCGTCAACGCCGCCACCGGCCCGGCGAAGGACGAGCAGCAAGCATCGTCCCAGCATCCGTCCGTGCGGCAAGACGGCCGCACCGCAACTCCCTCGCTCACCCCAGCTGGTTCTTCGTCCCGCGCGCTCCGCGCGCCCATGGTGGCTCAGGCTGCACTCATCGTGGCAAACGAGCTCCTGCGCTACCGTCCCGTCAACGACGTCTATGAAGAATGGCTCGACCGCGTCGCCGAGCTCGTCCGCGCCGCTGGGGGCTCTCCTATGCCATCCGTTCCGCTGCACCACACCCCGCCCCGCGCGGGCGATGAAGCTCCGGCGGCGCCCCGGTCGCCTCCTCCTCAGGACGGCACCATGGCTCCAAGGCGCGTGGCCCCTGGGCGGAACCCGCTCCGTCAGGTGCCAGCGCAGCAAGAGCAGAGCTGTCAAGAAGTCCCTCCCCCGCAAGAAGCTGCCAGGGCGCTCCCTGCTCCAGCACGTCGCGACGAGGCTCAGGCTCCCGTGCATCAAGACCTTGCGCTGCTCCCAGCTGCAGCGCGTGGGGACATGCAAGACCAAGCTCCCCATCATCCAAGACCTCCCGTGGCCACAGCAGGCTGCCGCGCCTTCACCGCCGAGCTACGCAGCGTCGCGTGGCCCGGCAAGTTCAAGCCGGACTTGCCTCCTCGCTATGATGACACGGCTGACCCTGCGGAGTTCCTCCAGCTCTACGAGCTGGGCATCAAAGCTGCCAACGGAGACGAGAAGTTCATGACGAACTGGTTCCCCATGGCGCTCAAGGACGGGGCCCGCACCTGGCTCCTGAACCTGGCTCCAGGCACAATCTCCTCCTGGGATGAGATGCGCACCCGCTTCATCGCCAACTTCCAGGGCACTCGCAACCGGCCACCCGCCGTGAGCGACATGCGCCGCATCAAGCAACAGCCTGGGGAGACCCTGCAGAAGTACATCCAACGCTTCAACAACGCGCGCCTCAAGATTCCCAAGGTGACCGAGGAGGCCATCATCTCGGCCTTCTCCGACGGCGTGCGCGACGTCAAGATGAAGGAGGAGCTGGCGATGCATGAAGACCGGTGCACTTCCTTGGAGCTGTTCAACTTGGCAACCAAGTGCGCCAGGGCCGAGGAAGGGCGTCTCTCCCTCCTCGAGCTGCCTGCCGCGGACCCAGAAGAGAAGAAGCCCAAGGCCAAGGATGTGAAGCGCAAGGGGGCTGCCGTGCTCGCGGCAGAACCAGACACCAAGCGAGGCAGAGATCAGCCCGAACCTTCCAAGGGCAGCCGGTACTGTGTGTACCACGACCTCCACACCCACAACACCAACGAATGTCAAGAGCTACGAGCCATGTGAGAAGGAAGGATCGGCCGTCGCCCTGACCGCAGTGACCGGGGCTACGGCCGAGGAGGAGGAAGAAACGCAGGACGCTGGGAAGACCGTGGCCCACACCAAGGGTGGTGCAATCAACCTCGTGAGGATCGCTGGCAAGACCCGCCTCGCGAGGGAGGCTGGAGGGATCAGCCTCGCGAGGGAAACTGGAGGGATCAGCCTCGCGAGGATCGCCCGCAAGGCAATGCAGGCCTCCCACCGTTGCCGCCGCAGCCAAGGAGAAACAAGGACCGCCACCAGGACGAGGGGGCTGGGGGCTTCCAGGAGCCGCGCGTGATCGCCTGCATCCTGGGCGGGGCACAAGCCCTAGCCTCTCAGCGCATCTTCAAGCAGTTCGCTCGCGAAGTGAACGCAGTCCTCCCCAGGCTCGAAGCCACACGCCCTCTCAGGTGGTCGGCGTGCGCCATCATGTTCAGCTCAGCAGATCAGCTCAAGTGTGCGGCTACAGCCAGAGTCCTCCCGATGCTTTGTTCCCCAATCATCAACAACGTGGTGGTCACCAAGACCCTCATCGATGGCGGGGCATGGCTCAACGTCCTGTCCGTGGAAACATTCAACAACCTCCAAGTGCCCTACAGCCAGCTTCAGCCAACCAAGCCTTTCTCCGGTATCACCAACGGCTCCACGGTCCCGATTGGGCAGGTCCGCCTCCCTATCACCTTCGGGGCACGCGACAACTACCGCACCGAGCTCATCGACTTCGATGTCACTCACATTCGCCTGCCATACAACGCCATCCTTGGGTACCCGGCGCTGGCCAAGTTCATGGCCGTAACTCACCACAGCTACAACGTCCTCAAGATGCCAGGAAGCGGCAGAGTCATCATGGTGCCTTGTGAAGAGAGGGACGCGGTGTGTTCCCTTGAACGAGCCTTTCAGGCCGCGTCACTGGAAGACCCAGATCGTGGAAGAAGGAGGCCTCCCGAGACCGCCCCTAAGAAGAAGAAGACATTGTCCGCCCCAACCACTCATGAGGCAGGCCCCTCTGGGCCTGCGCCTGCCCAGGGGGAACCTCCTTCCATCGCATAGGAAAGCGCGCCCGGCGCCCTCCTTAGGCAGGGCTCGGGGGCTCTCCCCTGGAGGGCCACCGACCTAGCTAGGGTCACGAGGGAGGCGCTTGGGCACCACATGGAGGCGTGTTTCAAAGCACGTTTCCCTCAAGAAGGAGCAAGGCAAGGAGACCCAGACCCTCAGGAGTTCGTCAGCAAGGCCATTCAGGAGCTACAGGAGTCAAGAGTCATGAAAGGCGGCCCCCGCCTACAAGAAGTGGCTCCCCACCCAGGCGAGGATGGTGGGCTGCGCGTCTGCATCGACATACCAGGGCTCAACCGAGTCGCCTCTCTGGAGTGCCTCTGGCCCTCGCGAGTGGGGCGCTGCGCAGGCCCACCCCACAGCTACGTTCGCATGCCTTACGGCTTGCTGAGCGCGGCTGACGCGTACCAGCACCTCATGAGGGGCATCACGGAGGCACGAGAGGCCAGGTGTTCCGCTGCCCTGGCAGGGGTGGAGATGGTCCGTGAGGAGCCGCCAGCGCCTCCGGAGCCTCCCGAGGCCCCTGGGCCTGTGGGCTCGTGAGGATCGGCTCCCGCAGCCCACCAAGCCTGCTAAATCAACGCTCCTTCGTCCTCAACATCATCAGGTGACATCTTTCTAGTTTTACTTCCAGCTGGGAGCGCCCCCCAGGGCTGCATTATTCCCAGGCCGCGTGGGTCCGTCCCTGCGGCGTGCATCCCTTTTTTTATTCCATGTTGTTAGCTTACCTTGTTGGGGGCGCCCCTCAGGCTGCATGATCCCCAAGCCGCTCGGGCCAGGCCCAGTGGCATGTATCCCATTTGCGTTTATTTCCGATTATGCGTTAGACCCACCATGCTTGATTATTTGATGCTGGTCCACGACACCTCTTCTTCTCCATGCCGACCACTTGCACGTTAAAGGGGGGGTACCTGAGCATCGCGACTCAGGGCTCTTACTGGCTCTCCAGCCCTCACTCTCTGGCCTTGTCCATGGCATCGCAACCTGGCATACCAGCGATGGCTAAGACCAGCTCGAGGGCCAGGACCCAAGGACGTAGAGTGCCGACAGCTAACCAAATTTGCAGGGACACATCACAAGATAAGGCCCAGTGCCCGGCGCAACCCGCCTAGAGGTAGGGCCCCGTGAGTCCCGCGCTGGCTCACGGGTGCCCAGATACACCTCGCCAGGCCCTACCGTGCTGGCCACAGGTTAGGGCGGGGCTGTACACGCCCCGGGGGCTCCTCCCGGAGGGGGGCCCCTCCCACGTACCAGTGGAAGCACCATGCTCCGCGCTGGCTGACGACACTGCCGAGGAGCGGCTATGCCCGTACACATACGGTAGCGCTATGCTCCGCGCTGGTGATAAACAACTGAGGGTGGCCCCCGGGCCGCATCAACCTCAGGGAGCCCAGAGCTCAGTGTCTAGCCTCATCGTAACGCCTCCCCTCGGGAGTGCCGCGCGAGGGGGCTGGGCACGGGGGCTACGCCTGGGTCACACCCAGACGCACGCCGCCCAGCCAGGTCCCCCCGGGCCTGGTTCGTCATGCGTCTCTCCCCGAGCGGAGCCAAGGTACGAAGGCCATTTGAGCGTCAAGGGGGACTCCTGAGCATCGCGACTCAGGAGCCTAACTGGTCACGTAGCCCCTCACTCCGTGGCCCTGTCCTGGTTTCCGGTCGGGACCAACGCTGGGTGAGGCACGCGCGCGGCCGGGCTCTGCAGACGTAGAACAGTAAATCCACCCGCATCACACCTCCCTACTTGCTGTTCGTGCACCAAGGGGGACTCCTGAGCATCGCGACTCAGGAGCCTAACTTGTCACGTGGCCCCTCACTCCTTGGCCCCGTCCTGGTTTCCGGTCAGGACCAACGCTGGGTGAGGCATGCGCGGGGCCGGGCTCTGCCGGCGTAGAACATAAGCAAGTAGGAAGGAAAGGCGCAAATGCCAAGGAATTCAAAGGCAAATATTATAGTCCACACTGTTATCTCAATGCCAAACGCAAGTTTAAACGCCTCCCCGAGGCATGATACATGTGCAGGACTTAAAAACAGGACAGAAGCCGCGACGGAGTCACTTGTCGGCGGTGGAGCAGCGCAGATCGGGTACGCCTCACGGAGCAGTGGAGTCGGCAGCGCCTTGCTTCGGCTTGGTGCTGAAGGCCCAGAACTTCCCCAGCAGGGCCTCTGCGCGACCCTTCACGGCCTCGGCAGCGGCAGCGGCACGCTCGCTGCTCACCGGCTCTAGCAGGCTGTCGAGGTCGACACCGGGATCGCGAAGGTAGATGTGGGTGAGGACCCGCGTCAGTGCTGCAGAAGACAGGACAAGTGCCTCGGCCTCGGCTGTGGGGCCAAGGCCAAGGGCGACATCTTCAAGAGCGTGAACCAGGAAGGGAAGCAGCTTGGCGGGGCCATCCTCGGCGCCAGCTAGTGGGCTCTCCAGGCAGCTGTCGTAGAGCGTCCTCAGTGAGGAGCGAGCCCTCGCCTCCATCTCCATGAAGGCCACGCGGTCCTCGGCAAGAACCAGGGCCTCGTCGTTCAGCTTGGCCTCCCTCGCCCCCAACTCTTGCTCCAGCGCGCCTAGGCGGTCGCGGTGTTTCTTGAGCTTGACCTCCCTCTCCTTGAGAGCCACCTCGCGAGCCTTCACGCCTTCTTCCTGCTCTTGGCGAAGGCGGACCTCGTTCGCGAGCTGGTCCCGCAAATCTTGCAGCTCGCCCTCTAGCGCCTTGCAATGCCCACGGACGTCGACCACCTCCCCCAGGGCTGCGTCACGGGCAGCCTTCGCCTCAAGGATGGCCTACTTCTCCCCGTCGCATACCGTCGAGGCCTGGACCAGCGCCGCCCGAATAGAAGCGTCGGAACGAATCCATCCCGAAGCCAGCTCCAAGCGCCCGGCCACCAAGCGGGGGTCGGCGCCAAGAAGATCCTGCCGCAGTCGGTCCAGCTCAGCAACAGCACGATCCAGAACGGCAGAAGGAGTCAGAGAGACAGCAGCCGGTGGAGTAGGAGGAGAAGGCGGCAGGGTGGTCGCAGCATCCTGAGGCGGAGTCTGCCGCGCCCCGACAGCTGTGGTGGCGGCGGCGGGCGAGAGCACCTCGGGAGCCACTTGGGCCATGGGGGCTGAGCTCGCCCCAGCCGGCTCAGCCAGGCCTCGCGAGGACGACTGGGCAGGAGAAGCCTGTGCGTCCCAGTCACCCTCCTTCGCAGGCAGAGGCGCTGCCACGGGTGGAACCTCGGGAGCCCCCTATGGCTTCTTTGCTGCGGGCGCCAGCTTGTCCAAGAGATGCGGACGTCAAGCCTCAGAAGCACAACAGGAGATAAAGACAGGAGTCGAATGCTTATGGGTCATCGCCAGCGAGCTCAAGCGGCCTCCGGCCAAATTTGAAGCCCGAAAGTTGGCTGGAAGGGTCAACCTCGGGAAGCTTGGAGGCGGAAGGTTCATCTGCCGTCCACCCCGGGGCCGGGGCAGACCCTCAGGAGATCAGCCCGGCCCCGTCCTTCTTCAGGATCGGGGGTGAGCCCACGCCGTCCTGCTCATCGTCATCTTCGTCGTCATCCTCGTCGTCGTCGCTCGGAGAGAGGCGGAGAACGCGGGTCCTGCACCGAGGGAGGGGAGCCCTCGACTCTCCGTCAGTCACCTCGGAGTCAGGCCCTTTTTCCCGCTCCCCTCCTTCCTCCTCTTCGCTGGAGTCGTCAGAGGGCACGTCCACCGGTTCCTCGGGAGTTTCCATGGGCACGGGCCCATCCCCCTTGAAGACGGGCATGGACTCCACTACCTGCTCCTAGTCGTCGCGGAGGAACAAGGGCGTAGGAGCGCTCGCCGACCTCGCCACATCGCCCCGACCAGAGATTGGAGGACAGCAGCCAGATCTCCGTCGGCTAAGGCCGCGGGGCTCGGACGGGGCCTCCACATCAGAAGTGAGTACTGCCGAAGCGGAGCCAGCTGGTGCTCCAGGAATTCCCTCAGCAGCGACGCGCCGGTCAGCTTCGCCGCCGCCATATTGGCCGGCCTCAGATCCGCGTCCATCTTCTCCAACATCAGCTTCACACGGGGGTCCGTGAGCTCCGCTCGACCCCAATTGCTGGAGCTCGTGGGCTGCTCCGTGGGCAAGATCAGCCGAGGGTGGATGCGCCCAGCATCCACCAAGACCCACTTGCTCCTGAAGCCCTCGATCCTTTTTCTGGGGTTCGAGATGGCAATGGCGCCACCGTATGCGATGAAGCTCGCGCACGCGGAAGCAGTACCACGAGAGGTCCGGAGGTAGAAGTAGTGGCACAGCAAGGCCACTAAGGGCTGCACCCCTACGTGAGCCTCGCAGTAATAGGCAAAGATTGCCAGGAGAAGGACGGAATTGGGGTGGAGATGCAGGGCTTGCAGCTTATAGTGGCGGAGGATAGAGAAGAAGAACTCGGAGAAGGAAGGCACCAGGCCAGCAGCAATGGCACTTACGAAGAGTGGATAGAAGGTGCTCCCTTGACCCTCAGGGGTGGCGGAGCCGGCTTTAAACACCTTCGCCCCGTTGACGCCCCGCACCGTCGCCATCCGGCGCAACCGGGCAAGGCTCGCCTCCGACACGTTCGGCGGGTCCAGGGCGGACGAGTACCAAGCTACGGACGGGGGCTGACGAGGCGCCATGGCTTCCAAGGTCACACGGTCGGAGCGGATCTGGAAATTTTGGAGGAAGGAAGGAGAGGCACAAGAAAGGGGATCTGAGCAGCAACTGGGGGAAGAAGGAGCAAAGCCTAGGTGGATGTCACTCCCTAATCAACTCGCGCGGTTGCTAAGGCGCCCATGTCCAATCAACCACCACGCGGCGCCCAAGGCCGCAGGCTGTTAGGGTCCGCGGCGCTTCGCTCTTGCCCTTCCGCCTCCCTGCATGGCCAAGCCCGGGCGCGCCTTGGGCCCGGGGGCTACTGTCGGCGTTCTGGGAACGGGGTCCCCAGACTTGCCTGCCTGCGGCCTGCGGCGTGGCTCAAAGGGGGGCCCAGCGCGGCCCATCTTCAGCAACACGAACCCAAGACCCTCGCGAGGGGCCAAGCCTCGCGGGGCGGATGACACGGAGCTTCCTCAGGCACGGCCTCCTCAGGCTGGCTCACGAGGAGGCGGAGAGATCAAGGCGGGGTACCTCACGAGGTGCCCGTGACGGAAGCCATGACGACCGAGGGCGCCAGGCGGGTGCCATCCCACGCAGCGTCCTCCCTTCCTCTTTGGTGCAAAGGGGGCAAGCGCAGCTGCGGAGTACCGAGGCATCAGGCAAAGGTTGCCATTTCGGTGCAACGAAACCAAGACCAGGAGGACTACGAGACGGAGGTCACCGTGGAGCCCAAGACGGCGTCATCACCAGAGCTTTGCGCAGGCGAAGACTACTTTTGTCAGGGTAGCTAGTACTAGCTGTCCCCTTTCAAATTAGCCCGCCATTGTTGGCTCCCTTCCCGCTCGATATTTGGGAAGAGGACCAGGGCATCTATAAATAGGATCAGCCACCCGCAGACGAGAGGAGAGACGAGAGAAGAGACGAAAGAACAGACACGGACAGACAGATGGAGACACACGCGGACAGAGAGCCGAAGGGTTCGGAGAAGGAGGCTCTTGAGAGAGGGGTTTAGATCAGATAGAGAGAGAGAGAGGGGGGGGGGGTGACTGAGCTCCTCCCAGCAGTTCATCGCCCCAGCCAAGAACAGACCCTCGCGAGGCTGTTCTTCCTTGTATTGTTCATCATCATCAGCCCAAGAGGCAATCCACCATGCCACACACTAGAGTAGGGTATTACACCACAACAGTGGCCCGAACCAGTATAAATCCTGTGTCTCTTGTGTTGTTTCTTTCCTTAGTTTAGATCCTAGCAAGGCGGAGGGGTGCAGGTAGGTAGGAGGCGAAATCTCCGCATGCACCCCAGTGTTCGAACCTCAAGGGTCTGCCGGAACCCGAAATCCGACAGGGACTAACCTACAAACCCAAGGCCCAGTGCAAATTGCTGTTTTTTTGCCTATTTTAGTGTTTCGCAGAAAAGGAATATCAAACGGAATCCAAACAGAATGAAACCTTCGGGAGAGTTATTTTTGGAACAAATGTGATCCAGGGGACTTGGAGTAGACGTCAAGAAAGAAACGAGGTGGCCACGAGGCAGGGAGGCGCACCCCCACCCTCATGGGCCCCTCACAGCTCCAACGACCTACTTCTTCCTCCTATATATATCCATATACCCCGAAAACATCCAGGAGCACCATGAAACCCTATTTCCACCGCCACAACCTTCTATACCCAAGAGATCCCATCTTGGGGCCTTTTCCGGAGCTCCGTCGGAGGGGAAATCGATCACGGAGGGCTTCTACATCAACACCATAGCCTCTCCGATGATGTGTGAGTAGTTTACCACAGACCTTCGGGTCCATAGTTATTAGCTAGATGGCTTCTTCTCTCTCTTTGGATCTCAATACAATGTTCTCCTCGATCTTCTTGGAGATCTATTTGATGTAACTCTTTTTGCGGTGTGTTTGTTGAGATCCGATGAATTGTGGGTTTATGATCAAGTTTATCTATGAACAATATTCGATTCTTCCCTGAAATCTTTTATGTATGATTGGTTATCTTTGCAAGTCTCTTCGAATTATCAGTTTGGTCTGGCCTACTAGATTGATCTTTCTTGCAATGGGAGAAGCACTTAGCTTTGGGTTCAATCTTGCGGTGTCCTTTCCCAGTGACAGCAGGGGCAGCAAGGCACGTATTGTATTGTTGCCATCGAGGATGAAAATATGGGGTTTATATCATATTGCTTGAGTTTATCCCTCTACATCATGTCATCTTGCCTAATGCGTTACTCTGTTCTTATGAACTTAATACTCTAGATGCATGCTGGATAGCGGTCGATGTGTGGAGTAATAGTAGTAGATGCAGAATCGCTTCAGTCTACTTGTCACGGACGTGATGCCTATATACATGATCATGCCTAGATATTCTCATAATTATGCACTTTTCTATCAATTGCTCGACAATAATTTGTTCACCCACCATCATACTTATGCTATCTTGAGAGAAGCCGCTAGTGAAACCTATGGCCCCGGGTCTATCTTTTATCATATAAGTTTCCAATCTATATTTTTTGCAATCTTTACTTTAAATCTATATCATAAAAATACCAAAAATATTTATCTTATTATTATTATCTCTATTAGATCTCACTCTCGTAAGTGAGTGTGAAGGGATTGACAACCCCTTTATCACGTTGGTTGCGAGGTTCTTATTTGTTTGTGTAGGTACGAGGGACTTGCGTATAGTCTCCTACTGGGTTGATACCTTGGTTCTCAAAAACTAAGGGAAATACTTATGCTACTTTGCTGCATCACCCTGTCCTCTTCAAGGGAAAACCAACGCAGTGCTCAAGAGGTAGCATTCCATTATGTCATCGGCAGAAGGTTCGATGGCTCGTTCAATCATCAACTACGATGCTGTTTCCGGGGAAACCTTCCTCCCCAGTCAACTTTTGTGTTCGGCGGCTTCCCTCTACATGCCAATTCGATTGGTCACCTCGAACAGATCGACAGCTACGCCCCTGGTCATTGAATCAGATTCGAGAGCCTGAATTATGTCACCGACAGCCGAGGAGACTTGATCTTCGAAGGGTTCACGGCCTCGCCCGCTGTTCCTCTGCTCCAAGAGGAAAACCCATCGGACCCGTCATCAGGCACCACTCAAGGACCAACTATCTTACCTACCCTGGCCTTAGATCCAGGGCAGACTACTTCATCCAAAGATGGGTATCTAAAACCCACCGGACTCTCTCCTACTATGGAACTTTTCTCTAGAGACCCAGAGGCAACTATGTCTTCGGCGAGCCTGGAATCAAGCAGGACCCTCCCTATCATCGGGGAGCCAAACCCGCCTCAGGATGCAAACTCTAAACTATCAAGGTCTGCATCTAGTGAGCATAGCCTGGCAGAATCTGCCGTGCCTAGCCCTATAGGTCCTCGGTTCCCCGTCCGGCCTTCGCTCTTAAACGAGGCCTTGGTCTTAATGTGATTCCTCGCCATTACGGAAGTATCACCTCCGAACTACGCCCAACCCGAACTAGGGGCTGTGAGCGGGGAATTTTACATCCCACCCACCACCTACTTAATAGCCACTGTCGAGGAATTGACTGACATGCTATACTATGCCTCCGAAGACATCGACGGTATGGATGATGATGCCAGAGACAAACAAAGCCAAGACCCGCCATTCACCAGGCGCTGGACGGCTACCCCCACATATGATGTGTATATGGTGGATGCACCCAAAGAGGATGACGACGAAAGCAGGAAAGATCCGATCGAGGACAAGCCCGCTGAGGCACCACCAAAGCGTCGACGTGAGAGGCGCCGCTCAAAATCGCGTCGCGAAAAGGAAAGCCACACCGAGACTGGAGACAATAACATCCCGGGCGATGCCGAAAATCCCAAAGACCCGGTCGATCCTGCGTCCGAGCAGGATGAATGGGAGGAGGGACAAGTCAACCCCGACGAGCCGGTCGACAATGAGGACTCGGAAGATAGTAACTATCTACCGATCTTCGAGGATGACATCAGCCTCGACAATGAAGACTTCATCATGCCAGAGGAACCCCTCGAGCAAGAGCGCTTTAAGCATCAGCTAATCTCAACTGCGTGAAGTGTAAAGAAGAAGCAGCAACAGCTCCAAGCCGAATAGGATACCCTCAACGACAGATGGACCCAAGTCCTAGTTGCCGAAGAATACGGCCTCAAGCGCCCAACAAAGAGTTATCTGAAGTGTCGTCTACTACCACAATTTAATGATGAGGCCCTTGAGCCAATACCGTCGAGATATGACCACGCTGATGAACTAGACTGACCACCACGTGGGCGAGATAAAGCGGCTGCTTATGGCGAACACCAACCCCTACCACCTCGCCATCGAGGCAAAAGAGGTAGCCCTCCTGTCTATACCTACGACTTATGCCAGGACTTGGACAATAGAGCCGGTCAGGCCAGATCAATCTATGGATCAAGGGGGCGTGCCCCAACGCGAGACGACGACCATCAAGCCTGGCACGACAGGCATAACCTCATCCGGGCCGAAAACCGAATACGGATGTCATCCGAACTCTGTCGTGACGTTGCCCAATATAGAGGCACCGCACACCCCTTATGCTTTACCGATGAGGTAATGCAGCACAAGTTCCCAGAAGGGTTTAAACCCGTAAACATTGAAGCATATGACATAACGACTGATCCCGCGGTATGGATTGAAGACTTCTCCACATTCACATGGCTCGCGGCGACGATCTCCATGCCATCAAATACCTCCCCTTAAAGCTGAAAGGACCAGCACGACACTAGTTAAATAGCCTCCCAAAGAACTCAATTGGTAGCTGGGAATATTTGGAGGATGACTTTAGAGACAACTTTCAAGGTACCTATGTCCGGCCTCCGGATGCCGATGACCTTAATCAAATAGTCCAGCAAACCAGAGAGTCACCCCGCAAACTCTGGACTAGGTTCTTAATTAAAAAGAAGCAAATCGTCGATTGTCCGGATGCCAAAGCCCTCACGACCTTTAAACATAGCGTCCGTGACGAATGGCTCGCCCGACACCTCGACCAAGAAAAGCCGAAGTCCATGGCAGCCCTTACTTCACTCATGACCCGCTTTTGCGCGGGAGAAGGCATTTGGTTAGCTCGTAGAAGCAACAGTACCAGCGACCCCAGCACCTCGGAAGGCCACAACGCAACAAACACAAGCGTCGAAACAACAATGAAGATACGGAAGACACGACGGTCAACGCCAGATTCAGTGGCTCTAAACTCGGTCAACGGAAGAAGCCATTCAAAGGAAACAGGGACGACCCATCCAATTTAGACAAGATACTTGATCGGCCTTGCCAGATTCATGGTACCCCCGATAAGCCTGCAAACCCCTCCAGCAGAAATTGTTGGTTCAAACAGGCCGGTAAGTTAAATACCGAACATAAGTTAAATACCCCCGAGGAAGCTGATGAGGCCCGCCCACCGAACACAGGGGGGCAGAAGAAATTCCCCCATGAGGCAAAAACAGTGAATATGATATATGTCACTCATATCCCCAAGAGGGAGTGCAAGCGTGCACTAAGAGACGTCTACGCCATAGAGTAGGTTGCCCCAAAATTCAACCCCTGGTCGGCTTGTCTGATCACCTTCGATCATAAGGACCACCCAACCAGTATCCGTCATGGAGGTTCGGCATTCTTGGTCCTTGATCCAATCATTGACGAATTCCATCTCACCCGAGTCCTCATGGATGGCAGCAACAGTCTCAACTTGATTTATCAAGACACGGTCCGCAAAATGGGTATTGACCCATCAAGAATCAAGCCTACTAACACCACCTTTAAAGGAGTGATACTCGGCATAGAAGCCTGCTGCACGGGCTCAATAACATTGGAAGTAGTCTTCGGTTCACCGGATAACTTCCGAAGCGAAGGCTTGATCTTCGACATCATATCCCCTTCCGCAGTGGTTATCATGCACTGCTCGGACGAACCGCCTTCGCTCGCTTCAATGTGGTCCCGCATTATGCTTACTTAAAGCTCAAAATGCATGGACCCTGCGGCATTATCATAATCAATGGAAACACAGAGCGTTCCCTCCGCACCGAGGAACATACCGCGGCCCTTGCAGCTGAAGTACAGAGCGGCCTCCTTAGGCCGAACACCTCATCGACCATGAAGCCCCCAGACACTGTTAAACGCGTCCGGTCTAGTCTGCATGATGACAACTCGGTGACTCCAGAGCTAGACTAGCTGTTTCACCTCCATCGATCGCCACACACATCCGTGGCATATGTACCACGTGTGTATAATTACGCACTCAAAATACCCTGGGCAACGACGGAGGCACAATACATATAGGTCTATAGTGCGGCTCGACCCTATGTGACCTTGACCTTTTTCCTTTGATCTTTTTTTTCATACAGGTGCATTAAAACCTAACTACTCCTCGGTTGTGCAAGGACTCTTTTCGGGCCCATTTTCGTATAAACAACCGTGGAGCGGTCCTCTCAAGGAATCTTTTCCACAAAGGCGAAAGCAACACAAATGTGCGGCATGGCATCAATGAGATCTTCAAGACCTTTTTTAGGCCCCGTATACAGCTTTCCCTTGTGTACAAATTTTGGCATGTAAAATAGCCTTGGCACTATGTAAGTGCATCTAGTGCCCCTTAGTGATTGTGGTGTATTGAAGACTTATAGGTTAAGGGACTAATGCATTTGTGAGTGTACACAGGTCTATATGTCTATGAGGAGTTTGATATTTACAGAGAAAGTCGGCCCCTAAAAATGAATGTCTTCAACTGAAGACTTTGGCCTTCTGAAGACTTTGAAAGTGAAGAAATTGGTGTGATCCTGAAGACTTGATATTCATGCGAGGAATATGAAGCGTGAAGACTTATGTTTTCGTAGTTTCATTTTCTCTTTCTTGAGTCCTAGAAAACGCCGTACTGTTAAAGGGGGTCGAGGTAAAACTAAGGAAAAGTTTCCAAGTGATGCTCATCTCAAAATCCTACACCAACCAATCCTTTCGAGTGAAGCCATTGGAAATCTCATAGAGTTGAGTCCATTTCTTCAGTGACAGAGACGAAGATCTTCTGGTCTCTGAGGAATTTGTTCTGACTGAGGAGTTAGGAATTCGCTAGTGTGGATTGCCTACAAGTGAGGAACATGATAGCCCTGAGGAATTTGAGAGCTCAAATTTCTGACCGTTGCTGTTCTATGCGCCAGCTGTCCCAAAATATCTACCCACCTAACGGTCATATCATTGAAGGGAATTTATGTCTTATCATGTCGCACTGCTCCCTAGGCTATAAATATTCACCCCCTACAACCACTAGTTGGTTGGCTGCTCCGCGAGAAACTAACACTTGTCATTGAGAGCATCCCATCCTCCGAGGACTTTGAGCGAAAATCATCAAGTGAGGAAAAACCCAAATACCCAAACCAAACACCTACAAAACAAAAGTGATTGAGAATCATTGAAGAAATTGTTCCTGTGTGGAACCGACGCTTGTTACCTTTGAGGACTGTGCATCCTCCAGACGGTTAGGCGTCATGGTCTAGAGCATCCAAGAGAAAATTATGGATCGCCGAGTGTCTGAGTCTGTGAAGGTTTGGAAGTCACCTGAGGACTTACCATGAGTGATTGGGCGAGGTCTGTGTGATCTTAGCTCAAGGAGAATACGGTGAGGACTGTGTGTCCGGGACTGTGTGTCCTTAGGTTTAAATACCTAGCCGCTCCAACCAGACATACAACTATCACAACAGTTGGAACTGGTCTACCAAATCATTGTCTTCACCGAGCTAACTGGTTCTATTTCCTCAACTCTTTCATTTCCTCATTACTGTGTTGTTGTACTTGATCGTTACTATTTTAAGACTTTGACTAAAGACTTTCTCAATTCCTCAGTTCATATTCTTCAGTCAGTTTGTCTTCAGCCTGCTTATCCCGTGTTTACGCTACTTGTACTCTGTGCTTGTTTTCATTTCATCATGATGACTGTGCTACTACTCTATTATGCTTGCATCTGAGTAGTTATTCTACTGCTAAGTAGTTCGTTGCTTAGTAATTTCCCCACCCTAAAATTCCCAGTGACGAATTTGGAAAATCGCCTATTCACCCCCTCTAGTCGATATAATGCACTTTCAATTGGTATCAGAGCGAGGTACTCCCTTGTTCTGTGTGATTTTGGTTTAACCACCTGGAGTTTGAGTTATGTCGACCGCAGGAATGAGGACAGTGACATGCCCCATCTTTAACGATCATGATTATCCCAAGTGGAAGGCCATGATGAAGAAGCGCCTCATGGCGATGAACAGCGAACTGTGAACTGTCACTAAGATTGGTCTTACCGATCTATGCAAGATGGCGGAGGCTGATGATATTCACAAGTACACTCTACTTAACCTGATGGTGAAGGACATCATCTGCTCCTGTTTGTCCCAAAATAATTTCAGGAACATTATGCATCCCAGCCATGCGAAGCTCATCTGGGACCGACTCTCTGAGGTCTATGTAGGTCATCGAACCCATCATGATCCCTGGTTTGAGGATTTCATGCAATCGCGCAAGGCTATGACTTTTGATCCAGAATCATCATCCTCTGCACCATGCCTTATGGCAAAAGGTGCCAAGGTAACCGAATGCTACCTACCTGAGTCTAGTGATGATGAGTTTGGTGATGAATTTGGACCCAGCTATACTAAACTTCTTCCCTTGCCACTAAACAACAAAGAGCTTTGGAAAAAGTTCAAGACATGCTAGATGCGAGTGATGATATGTTGGGTGAAGAAATGGATCGTTGTAAAGCTTTAACTAAAAATCTTCAGAGACTTCAGACTAAGTTTGACAATCTTCAGAGTCATCATAACACTCTCTTATCTAATCATGAGAAGCTTTCTTATGAATTTCTTCAAAGAAAGCAAGATCTTGAGCAGCTAAGGGTGGGTTATGAAGATCTTCAGAAGGAACGTGATTCATTGCTTGCTTAACAGATCAATTCCGCTCAGGTTGAATTCATTATACCATGTTTGAAATGCATTGAACGTGAATCCACTAATTCTTCACCTGAAAGTTCAAATGCTTTTATTGCTGCAAATTCTTCAACTGTCTCTGCTATCAAAAATTCCTCATTTGAGGATGCTGCTAGTATCACTGACCATGCAGGGCTGAAGGAATTGTATGTGACAGGCATGTACAAAAGCCTCAAAGGGCATAAGGCTCTCTATGATGTGCTTAAAAAGCAGATCCTCAACAGGAACCCTAGGAAAGAGGGTATTGCCTTTGAGAGGACACTTAATGCTGATGGGACCTACAAGAAACCTGAGCAGTATCCCAAAACTTCATGGGTTGCTGCAAAGGGTGTTGGCAAACGTAGTAATTTCAAAACAATTCCTACGCACACACAGGATCATGGTGATGCATAGCAACGAGAGGGAAGAGTGTTGTCCACGTACCCTCGTAGACCCAAAGCGGAAGCGTTAGCACAACGCGGTTGATGTAGTCGTACATCTTCACGATCCGACCGATCAAGTACCGAACGTACGGCACCTCCGAGTTCAGCACTCGTTCAGCTCGATGACGTCCCTCGAACTCCGATCTAGCCGAACTTTGAGGGAGAGTTCCGTCAGCACGACGGCGTGGTGACGATGATGATGTTCTACCGATGCAGGGGTCGCCTAAGCATCGCTACGATATTATCGAGGTGGACTATGGTGGAGGGGGCGCACACGGCTAAGAGATCCAAGAGATCAATTGTTGTGTCTAGAGGTTCCCCCTGCCCCCGTATATAAAGGAGGAAGGGGGGAGAGGCGGCCGACCAGGAGGAGGCGCGCCAGGGAGGAGTCCTACTCCCACCGGAAGTAGGACTCCCTCCTTTCCAAGTTGGAGTAGGAGAAGGGGGAAGGAGGAGGGAGAGAGGAAGGAAAGTGGGGCATCGCTCCCCCTCCTTGTCCAATTCAGACTAGAGGGGGAGGGGACGCGTGGCCTGCCCTGGCCGCCCTCCTCTTCTCCACTAAGGCCCATCTTGGTCCATTAACCCCCCCCCCCCCCCGCGGGGGGGGGGGGGGGGGGGTTCCGGTAACCCCCGGTACTCCGGTAAAATCCCAATTTCACCCGGAACACTTACGATATCCAAATATAGGCTTCAAATATATTAATCTTTATGTATCGACCATTTCGAGACTCCTCGTCATGTTCGTGATCACATTCAGGACTCCGAACTACCTTCGGTACATCAAAACACATAAACTCATAATATAACCGTCATCGAACTTTAAGCGTGCGGACCCTACGGGTTCGAGAACTATGTTGACTTGACCGAGACACGTCTCCGGTCAATAACCAATAGCGGAACCTGGATGCTCATATTGGCTCCTACATATTCTATGAAGATATTTATCGGTTAAACCGCATAACAACATACGTTGTTCCCTTTGTCATCGGTATGTTACTTGCCCGAGATTCGATCGTCGGTATCTTAATACCTTGTTCAATCTCGTTACCGGCAAGTCTCTTTACTCGTTTTGTAATACATCACCCCGCAACTAACTCATTAGTTGCAATGCTTGCAAGGCTTATAGTGATGTGCATTACCGAGTGGGCCCAGAGATACCTCTCCGACAATCAGAGTGACAAATCCTAATCTCGAAATACGCTAAACCAACAAGTACCTTCGAAGACACCTGTAGAGCACCTTTATAATCACCCAATTACATTGTGATGTTTGGTAGCACACAAAGTGTTCCTCCGGTAAACGGGAGTTGCATAATCTCATAGTCATAGGAACATGTATAAGTCATGAAGAAAGCAATCGCAACAAACTAAATGATCAAGTGCTAAGCTAACAGAATGGGTCAAGTCAATCACATCATTCTCCTAATGATGTGATCCCGTTAATCAAATGACAACTCTTTGTCTATGGCTAGGAAACACAACCATCTTTGATTAACGAGCTAGTCAAGTAGAGGCATACTAGTGACACTCTATTTGTCTATGTATTCACACATGTATCATGTTTCCGGTTAATACAATTCTAGCATGAATAATAAACATTTATCATGATATAAGGAAATAAATAATAACTTTGTTATTGCCTCTAGGGCATATTTCCTTCAGTCTCCCACTTGCACTAGAGTCAATAATCTAGATTACACAGTAATGATTCTAACATCCATGGAGCCTTGGTGCTGATCATGTTTTGCTCGTGGAAGAGGCTTAGTCAACGGGTCTACAACATTCAGATCTGTATGTATCTTGCAAATCTCTATGTCTCCCACCTAGACTTGATCCCGGATGGAGTTGAAGCGTCTCTTGATGTTCTTGGTTCTCTTGTGAAATCTGGATTCCTTCGCCAAGGCAATTGCACCAGTATTGTCACAAAAGATTTTCATTGGACCCGATGCACTAGGTATGACACCTAGATCGGATATGAACTCCTTCATCCAGACTCCTTCATTTGCTGCTTCCGAAGCAGCTATGTACTCTGCTTCACATGTAGATCCTGCTACGACGCGTGTTTAGAACTGCACCAACTGACAGCCCCACCGTTTAATAAAAACACGTATCCGGTTTGCGATTTAGAATCGTCCGGATTAGTGTCAAAGCTTGCATCGACGTAACCATTTACGACGAGTTCTTTGTCTCCTCCATAAATGAGAAACATATTCTTCGTCCTTTTCATGTATTTCAGGATGTTCTTGACCGCTGTCCAGTGATCCACTCCTGGATTACTTTGGTACCTCCCTGCTAAACTAATAGAAAGGCACACATCAGGTCTGGTACACAGCATTGCATACATGATAGAGCCTATGGCTGAAGCATAGGGAACATCTTTCATTTTCTCTCTATCTTCTGCAGTGGTCAGGCATTGAGTCTTACTCAACTTCACACCTTGTAACACATGCAAGAACCCTTTCTTTGCTTGATCCATTTTGAACTTTTTCAAAACTTTGTCAAGATATGTGCTTTGTGAAAGTCCAATTAAGCATCTCGATCTATCTCTATAGATCTTGATGCCCAATATATAAGCAGCTTCTCCGAGATCTTTCATTGAAAAACTCTTATTCAGATATCCTTTTATGCTATCCAGAAATTCTATATCATTTTCAATCAACAATATGTCATCCACATATAATATCAGAAATGCTACAGAGCTCCCACTCACTTTCTTGTAAATACATGCTTCTCCAAAAGTCTATATAAAACCATAAGCTTTGATCACACTATCAAAATGTTTATTCCAACTCTGAGAGGCTTGCACCAGTCCATAAATGGATCGCTGGAGCTTGCACACTTTGTTAGCTCCCTTTGGATCGACAAAACCTTCCGGTTGCATCATATACAACTATTCTTCCAGAAATCCATTCAGGAATGCAGTTTTGACATCCATTTGCCAAATTTCATAATCACAAAATGCGGCAATCCCTAACATGATTCGGGCAGACTTAAGCATCGCTATGGGTGAGAAAATCTCATCGTAGTCAATCCCTTGAACTTGTCGAAAACCTTTTGCAACAAGTCGAGCTTTATAGATAGTAACATTATCGTCAGCTCAGTCTTCTTCTTGAAGATCCATTTATTTTCAATGGCTTGCCGATCAACGGGCAAGTCAAGCAAAGTCCACACTTTGTTCTCATACATGGATCCCATCTCAGATTTCATGGCCTCAAGCCATTTTGCGGAATCTGGGCTCACCATCGCTTCTTCATAGTTCGTAGGTTCGTCATGGTCTAGTAACATAACCTCCAGAATAGGATTACCATACCACTATGGTGCGGATCTTACTCTGGTTGACCTATGAGGTTCAGTAACAACTTGATCTGAAGTTTCATGATCATCATCATTAACTTCCTCACTAATTGGTGTAGGTGTCATAGGAACGGGTTTCTATGATGAACTACTTTCCAATAAGGGAGCAGGTACAGTTACCTCATCAAGTTCTACTTTCCTCCCACTCACTTCTTTCGAGAGAAACTCCTTCTCTAGAAAGATTCTAAATTTAGCAACAAAAGTCTTGCCTTCGGATCTGTGATAGAAGGTGTACCCAACAGTCTCTTTATGGTATCCTATGAAGACACATTTCTCCGATTTGGGTTCGAGCTTATCAGGTTGAAGCTTTTTCACATAAGCATCGCAGCCCCAAACTTTAAGAAACGACAACTTTGGTTTCTTGCCAAACCATAGTTCATAAGACGTCGTCTCAACGGATTTCGATGGTGCCCTATTTAACGTGAATGCAGCTGTCTCTAAAGCATAACCCCAAAACGATAGCGGTAAATCAGTAAGAGACATCATATATCGCACCATATCTAGTAAAGTACGATTACGACGTTCGAACACACCATTACGCTGTGGTGTTCCGGGTGGCGTGAGTTGCGAAACTATTCCGCATTGTTTCAAATGTAGGCCAAACTCGTAACTTAAATATTCTCCTCCACGATCAGATCGTAGAAACTTTATTTTCTTGTTACGATGATTTTCCACTTCACTCTGAAATTCCTTGAACTTTTCAAAATGTTTCAGACTTATGTTTCATTAAGTAGATATACCCATATCTGCTTAAATCATCTGTGAAGGTGAGAAAATAACGATACCTGCCGTGAGCCTCAACATTCATTGGACCACATACATCAGTATGTATGATCTCTAACAAATCAGTTGCTCGCTCCATAGTTCCGGAGAATGGCGTTTTAGTCATCTTGCCCATGAGGCATGACTCGCAAGTACCAAGTGATTCATAATCAAGTGATTCCAGAAGTCCATCAGCATGGAGTTTCTTCATGCGCTTTACACCAATATGACCCAAACGGCTGTGCCACAAATAATTTGCACTATCATTATCAACTCTGCATCTTTTGGCTTCAACATTATGAATATGTGTATCACTACTATCGAGATTCAACAAAAATAGACCACTCTTCAAGGGTGCATGACCATAAAAGATATTACTCATATAAATAGGACAACCATTATTCTGTGATTTAAATGAATAACCGTCTCGCATCAAACAAGATCCAGATATAATGTTCATGCTCAACGCTGGCACCAAATAACAATTATTTAGGTCTAAAACTAATCCCGAAGGTAGATGTAGAGGTAGCGTGCCGACCGCGATCACATCAACTTTGGAGCCATTTCCTACGCGCATCGTCACCTCATCCTTAGCCAATCTTCGCTTAATCTGTAGTCCCTGTTTCAAGTGCAAATATTAGCAACAGAACCAGTATCAAATACCCAGGTGCTACTGCGAGCATTAGTAAGGTACACATTAATAACATCTATATCACATATACCTTTGTTCACTTTGCCATCCTTCTTATCCGCCAAATACTTGGGGCAGTTCCGCTTCTAGTGACCAGTCTATTTGTAGTAGAAGCACTCAGTCTCAGGCTTAGGTCTTGTCTTGGGTTTCTTCTCCTGAGCAGCAACTTGTTTGCCGTTCTTTTTGAAGTTCCCCTTCTTCTTCCCTTTACCCTTTTTCTTGAAACTGGTGGTCTTATTGACCATCAACACTTGATGCTCCTTTTTGATTTCTACCTCCGCAGCCTTTAGCATCACGAAGAACTCGGGAATTGTCTTATTCATCCCTTGCATATTATAGTTCATCACGAAGCTTTTGTAGCCTGGTGGCAGTGATTGAAGAACTCTGTCAATGACACTATCAACAGGAAGATTAACTCCAAGTTGAGTCAAGTGATTATGATACCCAGACATTTTGAGTATATGTTCACTGACAGAACTATTCTCCTCCATCTTGCAGCTATAGAACTTATTGGAGACTTCATATCTCTCAATCTGGGCATTTTCCTGAAATATTAACTTCAACTCCTGGAACATCTCATATGCTCCATGATGTTCAAAACATCGTTGAAGTCCCGGTTCTAAGCCGTAAAGCATGGCACACTGAACTACCGAGTAGTCATCAGCTTTACTCTGCCAGACGTTCTTAATGTCATCAGCAACATCTGCAGCAGGCCTGGCACCCAGCGGTGCTTCCAGGACGTAATTCTTCTGTGCAGCAATGAGGATAATCCTCAAGTTATGGACCCAGTCCGTGTAATTGCTACCATCATCTTTCAACTTTGCTTTCTCAAGGAACGCATTAAAATTTAACGGAACAACAGGACGGGCCATCTATCTACAATCAACATAGACAAGCAAAATACTATCAGGTACTAAGTTCCTGATAAATTTAAGTTCAATTAATCATATTATTTAAGAACTCCCACTTAGATAGACATCCCTCTAATCCTCTAAGTGATCACGTGATCCAAATCAACTAAACCATGTCCGATCATCACGTGAGATGGAGTAGTTTTCAATGGTGAACATCACTATGTTGATCATATCTACTATATGATTCACGCTCAACCTTTCGGTCTTAGTGTTCTGAGGCCATATCTGCATATGCTAGGCTCGTCAAGTTTAACCTGAGTATTCCGCATGTGCATCTGTTTTGCACCCGTTGTATTTGAACGTAGAGCCTATCACACCCGATCATCACGTGGTGTCTCAGCACGAAGAACTTTCGCAATGGTGCATACTCAGGGAGAACACTTATACCTTGATAATTTAGTGAGAGATCATCTTATAATGCTACCGTCAATCAAAGAAAGATAAGAAGCATAAAAGATAAACATCACATGCAACCAATATAAGTGATATGATATGGCCATCATCATCTTGTGCTTGTGATCTTCATCTCCGAAGCACCGTCATGATCACCATTGTCACCGGCACGACACTTTGATCTCCATCGTAGCATCGTTGTCGTGTCGCCAACTTATGCTTCTACGACTATCGCTACCGCTTAGTGATAAAGTAAAGCATTACAGGGCGATTGCATTGCATACAATAAAGCGACAACCATATGGCTCCTGCCAGTTGCCGATAACTCGGTTACAAAACATGATCATCTCATACAATAAAATATAGCATCATGCCTTGACCATATCACATCACAACATGCCCTGCAAAAACAAGTTAGACGTCTTCTACTTTGTTGTTGCAAGTTTTACGTGGCTGCTATGGGCTGAGCAAGAACCGTTCTTACCTACGCATCAAAACCACAATGATAGTTTGTCAAGTTAGTGCTGTTTTAACCTTCTCAACGATCGGGCGTAGACACACTTGGTTCAACTAAAGTTGGAGAAACTGACACCCGCCAGCCACCTGTGTGCAAAGCACGTCGGTAGAACCAGTCTCGCGTAAGCGTACGTGTAATGTCGGTCCGGGCCTCTTCATTCAACAATACCGCTGAACCAAAGTATGACATGCTGGTAAGCAGTATGACTTATATTGCCCACAACTCACTTGTGTTCTACTCGTGCATATACCATGTGCGCATAAAACTTGGCTCAGATGCCAATGTTGGGGAACATAGTAATTTCAAAAAAAATCCTATGCACACACAGGATCATGGTGATGCATAGCAACAAGAAGGAAGAGTGTTGTCCATGTACCCTCATAGACCGAAAGCGGAAGCGTTAGCACAACGCGGTTGATGTAGTCCTACGTCTTCACGATCCGACCGATCAAGTACCGAACGTACGGCACCTCCGAGTTCAGCACACGTTCAGCTCGATGACGTCCCTCGAACTCCGATCTAGCCGAGCTTTGAGGGAGAGTTCCGTCAGCACGACGGCGTGGTGACGATGATGATGTTCTCCCGACGCAGGGCTTCGCCTAAGCACTGCTACGATATTATCGAGGTGGACTATGGTGGAGGGGGGCACCTCACATGGCTAAGAGATCCAAGAGATCAATTGTTGTGTCTAGAGGTGCCCCCTGCCCCCGTATATAAAGGATCAAGGAGGGAGAGGCGGCCAGCCAGGAGGAGGCGCGCCAGGGAGGAGTCCTACTCCCACCGGGAGTAGGACTCCCTCCTTTCCTAGTTGGAGTAGGAGAAGGGGGAAGGAGGAGGGAGATAGGAAGGAAAGGGGGGCGCCGCCCCTCCTTGTCCAATTTGGACTATAGGGGGAGGGGACGCGTGGCCTGCCCTGGACGTCCCTCCTTTTCTCCACTAAGGCCCATCTTGGCCCATTAACCCCCCCCCCCCCGGGGGGGGGGGGTTGGTAACCCCCGATACTCCGGTAAAATCCCGATTTCACCCGGAACACTTTCGATATCCAAATATAGGCTTCCAACATATCAATCTTTATGTCTTGACCAATTTGAGACTCCTTGTCATGTTCGTGATCACATCCGGGACTCCAAACTACCTTCGGTACATCAAAACACATAAACTCATAATATAACTGTCATCGAACTTTAAGCGTGCGGACCCTACGGGTTCGAGAACTATGTAGACATGACCGAGACATGTCTCTGGTCAATAACCAATAGAAAAACTTGGATGCTCATATTGGCTCCTACATATTCTACGAAGATCTTTATCGGTCAAACCGCATAACAACATATGTTGTTCCCTTTGTCATCGGTATGTTACTTGCCCGAGATTCGATCGTCGGTATCTTAATACCTAGTTCAATCTCGTTACCGGCAAGTCTCTTTACTCGTTCTGTAATACATCATCCCGCAACTAACTCATTATTTGCAATGCTTGCAAGGCTTATAGTGATGTGCATTACCGAGTGGGCCCAGAGATACCTCTCCGACAATCGGAGTGACAAATCCTAATCTCAAAAGACGCCAACCCAACAAGTACCTTTGGAGACACCTGTAGAGCACCTTTATAATCACCCAGTTACGTTGTGACGGTTGGTAGCACACAAAGTGTTCCTCCGATGAACGGGAGTTGCATAATCTCATAGTCATAGGAACATGTATAACTCATGAAGAAAGCAATAGCAGAATACTGAACGATCGAGTGCTAAGCTAACGGAATGGGTCAAGTCAATCACATCATTCTCCTAATGATGTGATCCCGGTAATCAAATGACAACTCATGTCAATTGTTAGGAAACATAACCATCTTTGATCAATGAGCTAGTCAAGTAGAGGCATACTAGTGACACTCCGTTTGTTTATGTATTCACACAAGTATTATGTTTCCGGTTAATACAATTCTAGCATGAATAATAAACATTTATCATGATATAAGGAAATAAATAATAACTTTATTATTGCCTCTAGGGCATATTTCCTTCAAAGGGACCTTCAGTGGATCCATCTACTTTATCTGGCTTTGCATGTGAATCTTCATATTCTTCTGATGAGTCATTTGACTCCAACTATAAATTGTTCAAAAATCAGAATGGTGAAGTATATGCTAGATATGTTGGCACTAACTGCAGGAACGGTCCTTCTGTGAAGAAAATATGTGTTCCCAAAAGGTGCCTTGAAAGTCTTCAGGTGAATGTCATCATGGCACCACCTGTGAAGAATAGGAACCCCATATCAAATTCTTCATATGGACCAAAGTCTTCATATGGATCCAAGTCCTCATATGGACAAAATACCTCATATGGATCCATATCTTCATATGAACATCATCATGCTAACACTTCTGTTTCGCAGGAAAGATCTAAGGGTTATGAATATGTGCATTACTCTTCAAATTATTATGTTAATAAGTCCTCGAAGAATTTCTCTGCATATTAATATGCTTACTGATAATCCCCAAGTGCAGGGAATCATCGTAGCAATTTCCAAAGGTGGAAGTGATAAGTATGGAGTGTCGAACCCACAAGGAGATATAGGTAAGATTAATATTCTATCAAGCCCTATCTGCCACTGATATGACTCTACGTACACCGAATGTTTGCTTCCAACTAGCAACGATAAATAAAACTATGTTGTGGGTATGAAGTGGATAACTTTGCATGATATCGGAGAGCTAAAATATGAAAGTAGGTGCTGTTATCATAAAGTTAGAATATATTACTAAATATTATAAATAGCGAGTGTGGAATAATGGTGGATCGGTGTGCGGAATTGTCCTAAGCAATTGTTAACAAGACCGATAGTCGTCATTGCAATTTCATATGAGGGAGAGGCATAAGCTAACATACTTCCTCTACTTGGATCATATGCACTTATGATTGGAACTCTAGCAAGCATCCGCAACTACTAAAGATCATTAAGGTAAAACCCAACCATAGCATTAAAGCATCAAGTCCTCTTTATCCCATACGCAGCAACCCCCTTACTTGGGTTTGTGTTTCAGTCACTCACGCAACCCACTATAAGCGAATCATGAACGTATTGCAACACCCTACAACGGGGATCCCTCACACTTGCGCGACACGGAGAGCACCATAGGACAACACCAATAATAAAACATGCAACTTAAACCAATCTTGATCATCAAATAGCCCATAGGACAAAATGGATCTGCTCAAACATCATAGGATAGCCATACATCATTGGGAAATAATATGTGGCGTAAAGCACCATGTTCAAGTAGGGATTACAGCGGGGTGCGGGAGAGTGGACCGCGTAAAAGATATGAGGATGGTGATGATGATGGTGATGTTGATGAAGACGATCACCGCGGCAATGATTCCCCTCTCGATGGCACTCCGGTGCCACCAAGAGAGAGGAGGGGAGGTTTTCCCCCTTGTGCTTCCTCCTACTTGGCCTCCGCCTGGATGGGGAGAGGTTCCCCCTCTGGTCCTTGGCCTTCATGACGATAATGGCCCCTCCTGGATCCTCCTACATGCCCTCCGGTGATTATGGCCCCCTCCGGCAGGGTGCCAGAGAGGGCCTAGATTGGTTTTCGGTGGCTACAGAGGCTTTTGGCGGTGGAACTCCTGATCTAGTTTTCTTTTTGGCAGTTTTGGTTTATATAAGAGGTGTTGGAGTCGGGGACAAGTCAGGGGGGGTTCCCAAGGCAGCCACGAGGCAGGGGCGCGCCCCCACCCTCGTGGTGGCATCGGGACTCTTCTGGACCATCTCCGGTACTCCGTGGGCTTCTTCTGGTCCAAAAATGATCTCCGTGAAGTTTCAGGTCAATTGGACTCCGATTTATTTTCCTTTTCTATGATAGTTAAAAACAAGGAAAAAAAATCATAAACTGGCACTGGGCTCTAGGTTAATAGGTTAGTCCCAAAAGTCATATAAAATAGCATATAAATGCATATAAAACATCCAAGGTTGATAATATAATAGCATGAATACTTCATAAATTATAGATATGTTAGAGACGTATCAGCATCCCCAAGCTTAATTCCTGCTCGTCCTCGAGTAGGTAAATGATAAAAGAAATAATTTATGAAGTGTGAATGCTAGCAAGTGCATAAGTTTCATCAATGATAGTTCCAATCACTTTTTCTAGCATCATTATATATCATAACAATAGCTCATTTTCATAAAACTTTTCATGATCAAGTAACAAGCTATTCACATGTTAAAGTATAGATCATAAACTCTCTTGAAACTAACAAACTATATTCTCAGTCATCAAACAATTGCAATTCATCTTATTTTCAGGAAGGGTCTATGTCAGAGCATTGATTTAGCAAACTCCACATACTCAACTATCATTTAGTCTTTCACAATTGCTAACACTCACATGATATTTATGGGTTCAAAGTTTTAATTGGACACAAAGAAAGATAGGGGCTTATAGATTCGCCTCCCAACCTTTTACCTCAAGGGTAATGTCAACAATAATAGTTCATGATAACTTACATCTAATTGGATATATATATCAGGATCTTTCCAACACAATGTTCTTGCCAAAGGATAAAATGTAAAAAGGAAAGGTGAAGATCACCATGACTCTTGCATAAGGTAGAAGATAAAAGTAAAAGATAGGCCCTTCGCAGAGGGAAGCAAAGGTTGTCATGCGCTTTTATGGTTGGATGCACAAAATCTTAATGCAAAAGAATGTCGATTTATATTTCCACTTGAGATATGGACCTTTATTATGCAGTCCGTCGCTTTTATTTCTTCCACATCACAAGATCGTAAAAAGCTTATTTTCTCCACATTAATAGATCATACATATTTAGAGGGCAATTTTTATTGCATGCACCGATGACAACTTACTTGAAGGATCTTACTCAATCCATAGGTAGGTATAGTGGACTCTCGTGGAAAAATTGGTTTAAGGAATGTTTGGAAGCACAAGTAGTATTTCTACTTGGTGCAAAGAATTTGGCTAGCATGAGGGGGAAAAGCAAGCTCAACATGTTGGATGATCCAAGACAATATACTTTATTTCAGATATAAGAAAACATAACCCATTACGTGGTCTGCCTTGTCCGACATCAACCTTTTAGGATGTCATATTTTAATGCGTGCTCACAATTACAAAAGATGTCCAAGATAGTATATTTATATGTGAAATCTCTCTTCTTTCAATATACTTTCATGAATTGTTCAAGTGACCAATTCTAGGTTTGCTCTTTCAATAAGTTTACTACCTAAACTTATTCGGTGTGAAGCCATTACTCCCCATGGTATAAGCATATCAAACATATATAAATTCAGATTTATGATATTCAATTCATTCAACCATTACTCATAGGATATATGTGAAGCACGTGAGTAAATGACAAACTACTTCAAAAAGATATAAGTGAAGGACACTGAGTAGTCAAATAATTAACTAGCCATGGGAGGATTTTTTATTATTATTCACGATTTCAGATCCAATGATTTTATTAAAACAGCAAGTAAAATTGAAAATACTCTCCAATAAAAACACATATCATGTGACGAATAAAAATATAGCTCCGAGTAAGGTATACCGATAATTTTAAAGACGAAAGAGGGGATGCCTCCCGAGGCATCCCCAAGCTTAGGCGCTTGATTCTTCCTTGAGTATTACCTTGGGGTGCATTGGACATCCCCAAGCTTAGGGTCTTTCCACTCCTTATTCTCCTCATATCGATATCTCACCCAAATCTTGAAAACTTCAATCACACAAAACTTAACAAAACTTCGTGAGATAGGTTAGTATGATAAAGAGTAAACCATTCACTTTGGTACTGTCAAAGACAAGGCTCATAATCGTTCTCACACAATGCCTACTCTACCATATCATTTCTACAATAGATATTGAGAAATATAAGCCATAGAAACATGAAAACAACCAAACTATGCAATGAAAACATAATCTGTCAGAAACAGAACAGTCTATAATGATCTGAACACCAACCATACTTATGCTACTCAAAAAATTATGAAATAAATTTTTGGACGTGAGGAATTTTTCTATTAATATTCTGCAAAAAGAATCAGGACCAAATCACTCTTCTGTAAAATGGCAGTTAATCTCGTGAGCGCAAAGTTTCTGTTTTTTACAGCAAGATCACATTAACTTTCACCCAAGTCTTCCCAAAGGTCTTACTTGGAACTTTATTGAAACAAAAGCTATAAAACATGATTAATACAGTAGATTAATCATGTAAACACACAAAAACAATAAGGGTAAATATTGGGTTGTGTCCCAACAAGCGCTTTTCTTTAATGCCTTTTAGCTAGGCATGATGATTTCAATGATGCTCATATAAAAGATAAGAATTGAAACATAAAGAGAGCATCATGAAGAATATGACTAGCACATTTAAACCTATCCCACTTCCTATGCCTAGGTATTTTGTGAGCACACAATTTATGGGAACAAGAATACTAGCATAGGGAGGCAAAACAAGTATAACTTCAAAACTTTAAGCACATAGAGAGCAAAACTTGATATTATTGCACTCCTACAAGCATTTATTCCTCCCTCATAGTAATTTTCAGTAGCATCATGAATTATTTAAACAATATTACCATCACATAAAGCATTCTTTTCATGATCTGCGAGCATAGAAATTTTACTAGTCTCCACATAAGCAAAATTCTCCTCATTCGGAATAGCGGGATCACTAGTTCCTAAAGTTGACACTCTTCCAAACCCTCTTTAGATGATAGTGTTATTCATACTCCAAAAGATATAAGTTAAGTTCATGGAGCGTTGTACAATTAATATAGAATAACCAATATCCAAGCTCAAAATGTATATGTGAAGCACATGAAGCATTCTATAAAACCATACTCAAAAGATTTAAGTGAAGCTCAGAGACCAATTCCATAAGATCATACTTAAAAGATTTAAGTGAAGCACATGCAGTATTCTATAAGTTGATGAAGGTACATCTCATACTAGCATGGTTCTTAAAGAAAAAGAAAAACACAAAGGACACAAATCATGTGAACAAAACAAAAACCGAGGTATACCGATAATTATTGAAGAAGAAAGATGGGATGCCAACCGGCGCATCCCCAAGCTTAGATGCTTGAGTATCCTTAGAATATTTACTTGGGGTGCCTTGGACACCCCCAAGCTTGAGATCTTGCCTCTCTTTATTCTTCTCACATCGGTAACTCCTCGTTAAAACTTTGTAAGATCCGTTAGTATAATAAAGCAAATCACTACCTTTAGGTACTATTTCAAACTCATTCCAATTTCATATTAGAACTATATATACTGTATTCCAACTTCTCTATGGTTCATACCCTATGATACTAGCCATAGATGCATCAAAATAAGCAAACAACACACGAAAAACAGAATCTGTCTAAAACAGGACACTCTGTAGTAATCTGGAGGTTTAGTAAACTTCTGTAACTCCAAAAATTATGAAATAAATTTGGAAATTTGGAAATTTTATACGTAATTAATGTTCAAAAAGTTTCAGACCCATTTGAATTTCCATTAAAAAAAATGTAAAATCACGCGCTACAGCCAAAGTTTCTGTTTTTGTTCTGCACATAGTAAACAAGCAATCTAATCATTCTAAAACCAAAGCTTGGCACATTATTTATATAATACAATGGATATATATATATATAAGGGGATAATTATTTACAGAGAAACTTCCATGGAAAATTCTACATTGTTTCCGTGAGCATGAACACGAGTGCTCAAGGTCGACCCTCACTTCTTCAATGCATAACTTTCCAATCACTTCTCTTTTTGAAAAACTTTTTAGGCATGAGAGGCAAGTATTTTTTTGTATTTTCATTCTTTTAAATTTTTTTGTATGTTTCACCCACAACTAAACAGAAAAAAAGGAAAAACAAAATCTACTTAGTGAAGAAAGCAAACAAGCACACACGAGAATATCAACCCCACGCTATTGCTCCCCGGCAACGGTGTCAGAAAAGAGCTTGATAATCCCCAAGTGCAGGGAATCATCGTAGCAATTTCCAAAGGTGGAAGTGATAAGTATGGAGTGTCGAACCCACAAGGAGCTAAAGGTAAGATCAATATTCTCTCAAGCCCTATCTGCCACCGAAAGTTTGCTTCCAAATAGCAACGAGAAATAAAACTATGTTGTGGGTATGAAGTGGATAACTTTGCATGATACCGGAGAGCTAAAATATGAAAGTAGGTGCTGTTATCATAAAGTTAGAATATATTACTAAATATTATAAATAGCAAGTGTGGAATAATGGTGGATCGGTGTGCGGAATTGTCCTAGGCAATTGTTAACAAGACCGATAGTCGTCATTGCAATTTCATATGAGGGAGAGGCATAAGCTAACATACTTTCTCTTCTTGGATCATATGCACTTATGATTGGAACTCTAGCAAGCATCCGCAACTACTAAAGATCATTGAGGTAAAACCAACCATAGCATTAAAGCATCAAGTCCTCTTTATCCCATACGCAACAAACCCCTTACTCGGGTTTGTGTTTCAGTCACTCACGCAACCCACTATAAGCGAATCATAAATGCATTGCAACACCCTACAGTGGGAATCCCTCACGCTTGCGCAACATGGAGGGCACCATAGGACAGCACCAAAATAAAACATTCAACTCGTACTAATCTAGACCATTAATCAGCCCAAAGACAAAAGATATCTACTCAAAACATCATTGGATGGCAACACATCATTGGATCATAATATGTGGAATAAAGAACCATGTTCAAGTAGGGATTACAATGGGGTGCGGGAGAGTGGACCGCGTAAAAGAGATGAGGATGGTGATGATGATGGTGATGTTGATGAAGACGATCACTGCAGCGATTATTCCCCTCTCGATGGTACTCCGGTGCCACCAATAGAGAGGAGGAGAGGTTCTCCCCCTTGTGCTTCCTCCTCCATGGCCTCCCCCCTGGATGGGGAGAGGTCCCCCCCTCTGGTCCTTGGCCTTCATGAAGATAATGGCCACTCCGGGATCCTCCTCCATGCCCTCTGGTGATGATGGCCCCCTCCGGCAGGGTGCCGGAGAGGGCCTAGATTGGTTTTCGGTGGCTACGGAGGCTTCTGGCGACGGAACTCCCAATCTAGGTTTCTTTCTGGAAGTTTTGGTTTATATAAGATGTGTTGGAGTCGGGGACAATTCAGGGGGTTCCTGAGGCGGCCACGAGGCAGGGGGGCGCGCCCAGGGGGGTAGGGCGCGCCCCCACCCTCGTGGTGGCCTTGGGACTCTTATCGCCCACCTCCAGTACTCGTGGGTTTCTTCTGGTCCAAAATGATCTCCGTGAAGTTTCAGGTCAATTGGACTCTGTTTGATTTTCCTTTTCTGTGATAGTTAAAAACAAGGAAAAAAACAGAAACTGGCACTGGGCTCTAGGTTAATAGGTTAGTCCCAAAAATCATATAAAATAGCATATAAATGCATATAAAACATCCAAGGTTGATAATATAATAGCATGAATACTTCATAAATTATAGATACGTTGGAGACGTATCACTTACTCTAACCCTTCTTCTATGAAACGAAGTGGACTGGCCTCTATGCCACCTTTCTCTTGTGCAGCTCACAGAATGATGAACTGTTTGCCACCCCTCCAGATGTGGGTGGTGAAGAAAAATAACTAATCTCTTATGCAGGGTCAGGTCTCCAGACGAACTTAAACGTATGAAGAATTTGCTGGAGACCTGAATATGATTGAAAGGACGCAAGCTAATCATGAAGAAATGAATTTTCATTTCTCACGTCCTCATACTACTATATCTGTTCTATTACTTTAAGACATTGATATGATGAATTTGATGTCATATTCTTCACTGCTGAAGTATATGAGTTCGTAAGATGCACTAATTCATCTGCAGGATGATCAACCCAAAGCCACTAAGTGGGTCCTCGACAGTGGATGTACAAATCACATGACTGGTGACAGGAACTTATTGATGGATATTGCTTTATCTCCAGCGCATCTGAAGCATATCACCTACGCTGACAAAGGCAAAAGCAAGGTATTGGGTCTCGGTAAGGTTGAAACCTCAAAGGATTGACATATGGACAAAGTCATGCTTGTTGAGTCCTTAGGGTTCAACCCCATGTCTGTCTCAATGCTTTGTGTTCTTGATATGGTTGTTGTCTTTGGCGAGTATCGTTGTGTTGTGATCATGGAAGCTGACAATTCCAAAGTCTTCGAAGGATTTAGGAGAGGAGATTTGTATATTGTTCATTTCTCTATAGGACCACAACCTGCTACATGTCTACTTGCAAAAGCCTCAGAAGGCTGGCTATGGCATCGACGACCTGGTCATGCTGGCATGAGGAACCTGCACACGCCCGCGAAGAAGAAGCATGCCATTGGCATCGAGGGTGTCGAATTCCTCAAGGATCATCTATGTGGAGCTTGTGAAGCTGGAAAGATGACCAAGGCCAAGAATCCCTCAAAGACCATCATGACTACCACTCGTCCATTTGAATTACTTCACATGGATCTCTTTGGCCCTGCTCATTATGCCACATTTACTAATGTTGCATCCTTATATGGCTTGGTCATTGTTGATGACTATTCTCGTTACACATGGGTGCATATCATCACTTACAAAACTGAAGTGCAGGAAGTCTTCGAATGATTTTCCTCGAGGGCTTCAACCAACTTTGGTGTGAAGATCAAGCACATCAGAAGTGACAATGGAACCGAGTTTAAGAATACTGGTCTTGATGACTATCTTGATGAACTTGGTATTACTCACGAGTTATCTTCTCCTTATACTCCTCAGCATAATGGCATCGTGGAGCGCAAGAACAGGACTCTTGTTGAGATGGCCCACACTATGCTTGATGAATACAAGACGCCTCCTCGCTTCTGGCCTGAGGCAATTGATACTGCATGCCACATCATCAATAGGGTATATCTTCACAAATTCTTCAGAAATACCTCATATGAACTCCTCACTGGCAAGAAACCCAATGTAAGTTATTTCAAAGTCTTCGGTGCTAAATGTTGGATTAGAGATCCTCATCACAATTCTAAATTTGCACCGAAAGCACATGAAGGTTTTATGCTTGGTTATGGAAAGGACTCGCACACCTACAGAGTCTTCAACACCTATCATCACAAGGTTGTTGAAACTGTAGATGTGCGGTTCGATGAGACTAACGGCTCGCAAAGAGAGCACCTACCTCCTGTGCTAAATGAAATGTCACATGAGGAATCCATTAAGTTCAAGGCTACTGAGGATGTCATTCCTACCGAAGAATCTGCTGAAGAAGTCATTCCAGAACGTGAAGAACATCATGTTGGTGCACTTGAAGAAAATGGCTTTGAAGAATATGCTGAGCCCACTCAACGTCGTCAACCCGCTCATCCTCGCATTGCTAATGAAGTGCAGATTGAGAGAATCATCAACAACATCAAAGCACCAGGTCCTCTCACACGCTCAAAAGCTTCACATTTGTCAAACTTTTGTGGGCACTTTGCTTTTGTCTCTATCACACAGCCCACCAAAGTAGATGAGGCATTTCTGGAGCCTAAGTGGATTCAAGCGATGCAAGAGGAACTACATCAATTCAAGCTCAACAATGTCTGGGAACTTGTCAAGCGACCAGACCCTTGCAAGCACAATATCATCGGCACAAAATGGATCTACCGCAACAAGCAAGATGAAAATGACCTTGTGGTGAGGAATAAGGCACGACTTGTAGCTCAAGGCTACACACAGGTTGAAGGAATTGATTTCGATAAAACTTTTGCACCTGTTGCTGGACTTGAGGCTATTCACATATTGCTTGCTTATGCTAACCATCATAATATCATCTTATATCAAATGGATGTGGAAAGTGCATTCCTCAATGGTAAGCTTGCGGAAGAAGTATATGTTGCTCAACCCCCAGGTTTTGAAGATCCAAAGCATCCTGACAAAGTCTTCAGACTCAACAAGGCCCTCTACGGCCTAAAGCAGGCCCCTCGAGCGTGGTATGATACTTTGAAGGAATTCCTCATGAAGAAAGGCTTCAAACCCGGTTCACTTGACCCAACTCTTTTCACCAAAACCTATGATGATGAATTATCCGTGTGCCAAGTCTATGTTGATGATATTATCTTTGGCTGTACTAACCAACGTTACACTAACGACTTTGCCTATATGATGAGTGAGGAATATCAAATGTCTATGATGGGAGAATTGAAATTATTCTTAGGTCTTCAAATTCGTCAACAACGCAATGGTATCTTCATATCTCAGGAGAAATACCTCCAGGATGTGTTGTGGAAATTCGGCATGCAAGGTTGCAAAGGCGTCAAAATCCCTATGCCCACAAATGGCCATCTATGCATTGATGAAAATGGTATTGACTTTGATCAAAAGGTATACCGCTCCATGATTGGATCTTTATTGTATCTATGTGCATCTAGGCCGGATATTATGCTTAGTGTTTGCATGTGTGCCCGTTTTCAAGCTACACCGAAGGAATCACACCATAAGGCTGTGAAGCATATTCTTCGATATCTAGCTCACACACCAACACTTGGATTATGGTATCCTAAGGGCTCGACTTTTGATCTCATTGGATATTCTGACTCTGACTATGCTGGTGATCGTGTGGACCACAAGAAAACATCAGGCACATGCCATTTCCTCGAACGATCCTTAGTATGTTGGTCCTCGAAGAAGCAGAATTGCGTATCACTCTCTACTGCTGAAGCTGAGTACATTGCTGCTGGTTCGTGCTGTGCTCAATTGCTATGGATGAAGCAATACCTCAAGGACTACGGCATTGTGAAGAATGTGCCACTCTATTGTGACAATGAGAGTGCCATCAAGGTTGCTCATAACCCAGTTCAGCACTCGAAGACAAAGCAGATTCAGATTTGTCATCATTTTCTTCGTGATCATGTGTTGAAGGGCGACATCTCTATCGAGCATATGAAGACTGAAGAATAGCTAGCCGATATGTTCACAAAGCCCTTGGATGAGAAGAGATTTAGCAAGTTGCGGTGTGAGCTAAATATCTTAGAATCTTCAAATGTTCTTTGAAAAGCACACACATCCTAACACTTATGCAAATTGATGACTTAGATGTGCAACACACAAAGTAACGTTTTTCTTCAATCAATGAAGACTAACCCTCTAAGTGTGAAGAAATTAACGAAGAATTTGATTGTCAGAGCCCTACGACAATTGTACGCGGCGTCTGAAATCATCATTCTTACACGGTGGGTCACGCCACCAACAAAAGTTGAAAATCTTCAATTTGAGTATTTCTTCAGTTTTGAAATTCCCCAGTTGTTCAAATTCTTCAACTTTGCATAGTCTTCACTCTTTCAGTTTGTGTTCTTCACTGGCTATATATATATATATATGATTTCTAGTCCTCTATAGCATTCACTTATTGCTAATTCTTCAATTTGTTTTTTCTGCTAAGTGAATGTGATCGGACCCTTCCCCCTCTATGCTAAACTCAACCCAGTCTGTTCACAAATTCTTCATTTGCATCATATTTGAAACCCATTCAAAATCTTCACCATGTCCTTGTTAGCTGAAGAATTTGCGAACGAAACATTAAAATATTCTTATGTGATTTTTCAGCTTTTGCTGCTCAAATCATTCCGCATCCCACGTTAAGACTTATCTATTCACCCACGATCTCAGACGATCGCCACCACTCTGTACGTGGGTGACACATGTCGCAAGGATGAGAAGCGTCAGGGGCGCGTTCGTCCAATTTCTTCGGGCGAGCGGTTTTTCACTTTGGCTATAAATACCCCTCACCCTCCTCATACTTCATTTACCTCGCTCGACCTCACTCCCATCGCTCGAGCTCTCAAGACCTAGCGTCGTCGCTACTTCCATCGTCACCGGTGAGGAAGAGCTTCACTGCCTCGACCTCATCGTTGTCATACTCGCGCCGGCCATGGAAATCTTCACTCTGCCCCCGACGTAGCTGTCTTCCTCTACCAAGTTACGGCGTGGAAGATCTGGACTGACGAACTTCCAATCTACAACTCCTAGTTCGTCATGTTCTTCGTCAAGGGTAATTAAAAGTTACTTTAACCGCCCCTATTGATTCTGATGATTTCCACAAAATCCTCAAAAGGTGTTTATTCTTCAACTTCCACACTTTAAACAGCTCACATACATCTGTTCTTGACCAGTTTCTCTAAGCAATGTTTTTCTTCAAGATTCCTCAATTGTGTGGATTTTTTTCAATCTATACAACTCTAGAACCTAAGTCAAAGAATGCTTATTTAAATTCCTCAAGACACCTCTCTGGTCAAATTCCTCAAACTTGTTCCTTTCTGAAAAACTTCTGAGAACGCATGTGACCTCTCCAAATTCTTCGCACCTATACACTGTTCACAGGTACTCATGTCTGCTGCTGAATCACTAGGTTATCATCAACTTAACTCATTTGCAGCATTCCTCGAAGACAGATTGCATACCTCTTCAGAAAACTCTGTTGTTCAAATTCCTCAGCTGAAGAAAATGGATGACGACAAGAAACCTCAGAAGGAAGGGAAGAAATTATAAGTCAACACTGCTTTTGAAATCCCTTAAGAAATCTGTGCAGGGTACTACACACCTACTGAAGAAACAAAGAATGAGCGCAAAGTGCGTATTCAGAAGATTGAGAGGAGATGGGCCAGAGAATGGAGGGAATATCGCTATGTCACTCCCAAGTACATGAAGAAATTAGCTGTACACCCACCATGCCCAAGACCTCCATTGGCACCATGCCAAGTTGTTGATCCCTCTAGCATCATAAGAGGTGAGGAATTTCCCGCTGAATGGGCCAAGAAACAAGCTAACTGGCCAAAGTGGCCAAAGAGGCAGTGATGAAATTCAACAAAGACACCATTGCTGCTGCTGCTGCTGAGGCATCTGCTAGCAAGCCCAGGAAGTCTATGCAAAAGAAGCCTGCACACAAGCCCAGTGCTTCTGCTTCAATGCCCTCATGGCCCAGCTCTTCAAAGCCCTCACAACAAATTCCTCAAGCAGCTCCAGTCCCCTCTGCTGCAAAAATCTTCAGCTGCTCCTGCAAAGTCCTCAGCACCTGTGCACCTCGCCTCGTGCCAAAGGACCACTAGCATCTCAATTGCCTCAGGAGCCTCTGCAAGTTCCCCAGCTCCTCTTCAGTACTCAACTGGCCCCACTTCACTGAAGACTAAGGCCACTGCTAGACGAGGCACAAGGCCAAGTCCTCACAAGAAGCAGGTCGCCTTCCATATTCCGTCTAGTGAAGACGAGGCTGATGATGAAGAATTAGAAGAAATCATCAGAAACAGACAACAACGGGCCGCTAGAGCCAAAGGCACCAATGTGCCTCTTCTGCTGGATCCCAAGTTGATCCTGGACTTCATTGATCTCTGGCACAAGGACCCAAACACTCCTTTGCCTGACTTCAGTCTCACACCTGGCCAAAACCACATGCTCACAACCTTCATAGGCAAAGAAAAATGGAAGTTTGAGAAGGCCAGGAAGCTCGAGAAGGCTCAGTACAAGAAGGAGCATCTTCTGAAGAAGAACGTTGTCAAAATGACAACTGATGAATTTGTGACCATGCAAGCTGAGATCAAGGCACTCAGTGATGAATTTGATGTATACCGTGTAGATTGGCTAGGAGCCAAGGTCAGATTCGTCAACATGGCGAAGGGTTTCACCTCCAATGTTGCAGCCTCAGCGCAACAAGAAATTCCTCAGGCTGAAGCATCTGCTCAGCCTACTGATGAGCATGCCAGCACCGCTGATGAAAATCAGATTGCTGAAGAAAATGAGAGTATCAGGGCTGATGAAGACACTCCAATCGCTGAAGAAACTGCCAGGGCAACCTCTAGTGTTGCGCCTGAAGAACAAGCCAGGCCAGCTGAAGCATCTGCTGCTGCACCTGAAGACACTGACAATGCCAGGGCAACTGCATCAGTTGCGCCTAAAGAAAATGAACCAAATTCCTCTGCTCCTCCTGTACCCACAACAAGCATCAACCTTCCTTCTGCATCAGAAGTGAAGAAAACCAAGGTTGCATAACGAGCTGTCGTGAAGAAAAGGAAATCATCTGCTTCCTCATAGTCTTCTACTCCCAAGAAGGCGAATACTTTGACAAGCTTGTTTGAAAATCCTATAGATGTGGTTCCTTTGTCAAGCATGCCATCAAAGGAGATTGTTCCCTTTGGTGAAGATTATGAAATTCCCAATGAATCTGAAGAAGAAGATCCTTCTGCTGCTTCGACGGAGCAGTTGGATGAAGAAATTGAAGTGGATAACATCCCTTCAACCCCACTAGTCTCCTCGCCCATCCCTTAGTTCACTGCTGAAGAGGTCGGTGTTGAAGAAATTGATGAGGAAGATAAAGACATGGACATTGAGTGCACCACTCCAATTCTGAATGATGACTACTAGGAAAGTCATCACCCCAATTCACCACTGTTCACTCCTCTACAACAAATTCCTCAGCCCCCGGTTCAGACCGAAGAAATTCACACGGGCTCTGAAGAACCTCAAGCTTCTCTTACCATCCCTGAAGAAGTTCCAGCCACTAGCGCTGATGCAAATGCTGCTGAAGAAGTGGAGACCCAGGCTGCTACTGATGACATTGTAACTAAAATTCCTCAGCCTGCGACTCTGGAGACTGTGATTCCAGAGGCTGTGAAGACATTAACTGACACTCCTCAGCCCAAGCCAAAGAATCCCTTCTCCAAGAAACAGAAGTTCAAAGCTGATGAGTTCTTCAATGAACACATATTCTTCACGGAATACAATACCTATGACTCTTCTCGTCTTCGTCGCAAGCGCTTCTGGACAGCAAGTCAGATGAACTTATATTCTTCACTGCTATTTGATAAGGACAAGATCTTTGACCATGAGCACATTCCTCATGTGGATATGGAGTCGGTGCCCTGCTTCACCCCAGTCCTCAGTGTTCTTCATGACACTGGGCTGATCAACTTCTGCACCGACATCTGTGACTGGAATGAAGAGCTAATTCTTCAGTTCTATGCTACGTTGCACATCACAGGCAACGCTGAAGATGTGAATTCATGGGTGTTGGAGTGGATGACTGAAAACAGTCACTACAAAGCACCGACCTTTGAATTGCTTCATGCCATCTCAGTCAGTCCTCCTCTTGAAGGTGCAAGGCTCATCTACCATGACGCTGAACTATCTGATCATTTCATGCAAGTGTCGATGAAGCCTCTGAAGCCTGGCCAAGCCCCAAGAACCAAATTTGTCGTGAAGGAATTGTTCTATGTGCAAAGAAAAATTTACAGGATATTGACCAAGACCCTCAGTCCAATCAAGGGCCACGACTCTAATGAAGAAGAGGTCGTTGGCATCATGAAGAATCTGCTTTCCAACATCATACATGGTGTGCCTATCAACTACCATGATTTCTTCATGAGAACTTTGGCCAATGTCACTCTATCGCCGTTTGAATTGAAGCCTTACGCTCCCTGGATCATGAGATTTATCCGATCAAGGTCTTCAATCAACTACAAGGATGATGTTCTAAATCATCACAGTTATTTGCCCCCAATTGAAAGTCTTCAAACGACCTATTTCCTCATTTGATGAGAAGGGCAAGGCTGCTATTATTGATGAAGGCATTCATCCATTGGATGTACAGTTTGGCAAAGCTGCCTCGTACTCCACCAATGATGACTCTTCCACTCATGACACTGCTGCAAATGCTTCAAAGCAAAATCCTCAAGCCACTGCTCCCAGGGTGATGACTGATCATGAGCTTCTCCTCAGTCTTCATTAGAAGGTTGATCACAACCACAAGTGGGTCAAGCGTAGTTTGGTGCTATTCTTCAGAACATGACAGTCACTCAAAATACCGTGAGGAAGAATCACTATTATCTGCATGAAGTCTTTGACCGCACCTAGGCCATTCCTTCTAACCTCTAAAATGCTGAAGATCTCAAGAAGATGGAATTTCAATAGGACTTTGACTGGGCACAGCCCCCTCGAAGAAATTCAAGAAGGTCAAAGTTCCTCAGCTGGTGGCCAGCTCTTATTCTTCATCACGCGAGACTGATGAAAATGATGACTTGAACGACACTACGGCAGGCCCTACTTCAACAACCGACCCCAAAAATGTTGGCGCTCCTCCATCGACTTCGTGATTTTTTCGTCAGGGTGGTTAGTCCTCACTTTTCGTCCCATTTAGTCATTCGATGATAAAGGGGGAGAAATTTGAGTTAGTCTTCAAGCGGGTCTATAAATGGGCATTTTTTGCTAAGTTACAACTCTCGTTCTTCTGAAGTATTTGTTGGATCGAGTTGTAAACTTTAGTTCGATGGTGGCCGGATACTTTTGCTATGTTCTTCTGCATGCTATTTCCTCATGTATGTTAATGCACACATGCTAAATTACTTCAGCCACCATATTTCATCATGCATTTCAAATTCTTCATATCATATGTTAAATGCGTGTATGAATCACAAGATATAGTGGGAGATCTCAATGATTCTATTCTATAATGTGCATTTGCTCTTCAAGGCAAATTCCTCAAATATGCACATCCTCAGAGGCAGTGCTTCTATATCTTGCAATCAAATTCCTCAATATCAGTATCTACACTTCATGTTTATCCCCGTTGAAACTTAACCTATATTGTCATCAATCACCAAAAAGGGGGAGATAGTAAGTGAAGGAAATATGCCCTAGATGCAATAATAAAGTTGTTATTTATATTTCCTTATATCATGATAAATGTTTATTATTCATGCTAGAATTGTATTAACCGGAAACTTAATACATGTGTGAATACATAGACAAACAGAGTGTCCCTAGTATGCCTCTACTTGACTAGCTCCTTAATCAAAGATGGTTAAGTTTCCTAGCCATGGACATGTGTTGTCATTGGATGAACGGGATCACATCATTCTCCCATCCGTTAGCTTAGCACTATGCTAGTTTAGTTAATTGCTATTGCTTTCTCCATAACTTATACATGTTCCTATGACTATGAGATTACGCAACTCCCGAATACCGGAGGAACACTTAGTGTGCTATCAAACGTCACACCATAACTGGGTGACTATAAAGATGCTCTACAGGTGTCTCCGATGGTGTTTGTTGAGTTGGCATAGATCGAGATTAGGATTTGTCACTCTGTGTATCAGAGAGGTATCTCTAGGCCCTCTCGGTAATGCACATCACTATAAGCCTTGCAAGCAATGTGACTAATGAGTTAGTTACGAGATGTAGCATTATGGAATGAGTAAAGAGACTTGCTGGTTATGAGATTGAACTAGGTATTGGGATACGGACGATCGAATCTCGGGCAAGTAACATACTGATGACAAAGGGAACAACGTATGTTGTTATGCGGTTTGACCGATAAAGATCTTCATATAATATGTAGGAACCAATGTGAGCATCCAGGTTCCGCTATTGGTTATTGACCGGAGATGAGTCTCGGTCATGTATACATAGTTCTCGAACCCGTAGGGTCCGCACGCTTAACGTTCGATGACGATCGGTATTATGAGTTTATGTGTTTTGATGTACCGAAGGTTGTTTGGAGTCCCGGATGTGATCACGGGCATGACGAGGAGTCTCGAAATGGCCGAGACATAAAAATCGATATATTGGAAGCCTATGTTTGGACATCGGAATGGTTCCGGGTGAGTTCGGGAATATACCGGAGTACCGGGAGGTTACCGGAACCCCCCGGGAAGTACATGGGCCTTATTGGGCCATAGTGGGAGAGAGGAGAAGGGAGCCTAGGAGGGGGCACCCCCAAGCCCAATCCGAATTGGGTGGGGGGCGGCCCCTGAGGGAGTCCTGGATTAGGGGGTGTCCGGATGGCCGGACTATACCTTCAGCCGGACTCCTGGACTATGAAGATACAAGATTGAAGACTTCGTCCCATGTCCGGAAGGGACTTTCCTTGGCGTGGAAGGCAAGCTTGGCGATACGGATATGTAGATCTCCTACCATTGTAACCGACTTTGTGTAACCCTAACCCTCTCCGGTGTCTATATAAACCGAAGGGTTTTAGTCCGTAGGACAACATACAGAACAACAATCATACCATAGGCTAGCTTCTAGGGTTTAGCCTCTCCGATCTCGTGGTAGATCTACTCTTGTACTACCCATATCATCAATATTAATCAAGCAGGACGTAGGGTTTTACCTCCATCGAGAGGGCCCGAACCTGGGTAAAACTTTGTGTCCCTTGCCTCCTGTTACCATCCGGCCAAGACGCATAGTTCGGGACCCCCTACCCGAGATCCGCCGGTTTTGACACCGACAGCCCCCTTTCCTTTCCCCCTCTCTCCCCTTCCTTCCTCACCTAATCCAACTAGGGAAGGGGAGGGGGAATCCTACTCCCGATGGGAGTAGGACTCCCTTGGGCGCGCCATAGAGGGTCGGCCCCTCCCCCTCCTCCACTCCTTTATATACAGGGGAGGGGGGCACCCCATAGACACACAAGTTGACAATTGTCTTAGCCGTGTGCGGTGCCCCCCTCCACCATAATCCACCTCGGTCATATTGTTGCAGTGCTTAGGCGAAGCCCTGTTCCGGTAGCTTCATCATCACTGTCATCACGCCGTCGTGCTGATGAAACTCTCCCTCGACACTCAGCTGGATCTAGAGTTCGTGGGATGTCTCCGAGCTGAATGTGTGCAGATCACGGAAGTGCCGTACCTTCGATGCTAGGATCGTTCGGATCATGAAGATGCTCGACTACATCAACCGCGTTGTCATAACGCTTCCTCTTACGGTCTACGAGGGTACATGGAGAACACTCTCCCCCTCTCGTTGCTATGCATCACCATGATAGATCTTGCGTGTGTGATACGTCTCCATCGTATCTACTTTTCCAAACACTTTTTCCCTTGTTTTGGACTCTAACTTGCATGATTTGAATGGAACTAACCCGTACTGACGCTGTTTTCAGCAGAATTGCCATGGTGTTATTTTTGTGCAAAAATAAAAGTTCTCGGAATGACCTGAAAATCAACCGATAATATTTTTGAAATATATAAAAAATACTGGCAAAAGAATCAAGGCCAGGGGGCCCACACCATGTCCATGTGGGTGGGGCGCGCCTACCCCCTGGGCGCGCCCCCTGCCTCATGGGCCCCCTGGTGCTCCACCGTCGTCAACTCCAACTCCATATATTTACGTTCGGGGAAAAAATCAGAGAGAAAGATTCATTGCATCTTATGATATGGAGCCACCGCCAAGCCCTAATCTCTCTCGGGAGGGCTGAACTGGAGTCCGTTCGGGGCTCCGGAGAGGGGAATCAGTCGCCATCGTCATCATCAACCTTCCTCCATCACCAATTTCATGATGCTCACCACCATGCGTGAGTAATTACATCGTATGCTTGCTAGACGGTGATGGGTTGGATGAGATTTATCATATAATCGAGTTAGTTTTGTTAGGGATTGATCCCTAGTATCCATTATGTTCCGAGATTGATGTTGCTATGACTTTGCTATGCTTAATGCTTGTCACTAGGGCCCAAGTGCCATGATTTCAGATCTGAACCTTTTATGTTTTCATGAATATATGTGAGTTTTTGATCCTATCTTGTAAGTCTATAGTCACCTATTATGTGTTATGATCCGTTACCCCGAAGTGACAATAATCAGGGTACTTACCGGTGATGACCGTAGTTTGAGGAGTTCATATATTCACTAAGTGGTAATGCTTTGGTCCGGTACTCTATTTAAAGAAGGCCTTATTATCCCTTAGTTTCCAATAGGACCCCGCTGCCACGGGAGGGTAGGACAAAAGATGCCATGCAAGTTCTTTTCCATAAGCACGTATGACTATATTCGGAATACATGCCTACATTACATTGATGAACTGGAGCTAGTTCTGTGTCACCCGATGTTATAACTCTTGCATGAGGAATCACATCCGACATAATTATCCATCACTGATCCGTTGCCTACGAGCTTTTCATATATTGATCTTTGCTTAGTTACTTTTCTGTTGCCACTGTTACAGTCACTACAAAGCTGCTACCGTTACTTTTGCTACCGTTACCGCTACTATCATATTACTTTGCTACTAAATACTTTGCTACAGATATTATGTTTTCAAGGTGTGGTTGAATTGACAACTCAGCTGCTAATACTTGAGAATATTCTTTGGCTCCCCTTGTGTCGAATCAATAAATTTTGGTTGAATACTCTACCCTCAAAAACTGTTGCGATCCCCTATACTTGTGGGTTATCAAGACTATTTTCTGGCACCGTTGCCGGGGAGCATAGCTCTATTCTTTGAGTCACTTGGGATTTATATCTGATGATCACTATGAAGAACTTGAAAGATAAAAGAACCAAGATTTTTCCCTCAACTACGAGGGGAGGTAAGGAATTGCCATCTAGCTATGCACTTGATCACCTTCTGTTTTGAGTAAACTTGCGACACGTACACATGCTATTGATTCTGATAGGTCGCATGTTATTGATGATGCCACTTCTGCTTTGCATGATACTTATGATGAAACTTCTTCTATGCTTGATAATACTGTGCCACTAGGTGAATTTCTTGATGAACAACTTGCTAGTGCTAGAGAGAATGAAATTATTGAAACTGATAATATTGATGAAAGTGATGATGAAGATTCTCCCCCTAGATATGAATTTCCTGTTGTGCCTGAGGGTTATGTTATGGATGAAGAAACTGCTAGAGACTTTTTAGCTTGCAATGATAGATCTGATCTTAAGAAATTATTAGCTAAGCTGAAAGAAAAGTCTTTGAATGCTAAAATGAAATATGACCATGCTTTTTCTACTTCACCTATCTTTATTTCCGATAAGGATTATGATTTCTCTGTCGAACCTGAGTTAATTAATTTGGTTGAATATGATCCTTTTTATGGCTATGAATCTGAAATTGTTGTGGCACATCTTACTAAATTAAATGATGTAGCCACCCTGTTCACTAATGATGAGAAAACTCGCTATTACTATATCCTTAAGTTGTTTGCATTCTCATTAAAGGGTGATGCTAAAACATGGTTTAATTCTCTCGATCCTGGTTGTGTGCGTAGTCCCCAGGATATGATTTATTACTTCTCTGCTAAATATTTTCCCGCTCATAAGAAACAAGCTGCCTTAAGGGAAATATATAATTTTGTGCAAATTGAAGAAGTGTGTCTCCCACAAGCTTGGGGGAGGCTTCTCCAATTACTTAATTCTTTGCCTGATCATCCTCTCAAGAAAAATGAAAGACTTGATATCTTTTATAATGGACTAACCGATGCCTCCAGAGACTACCTGGATAGTTGTGTTGGTTGTGTTTTCAGAGAAAGAACAGTTGATCAAGCTGAATTGCTATTAAATAATATGTTGAGTAATGAAAATGATTGGACACTTCCTGAACCAACTCCTAAGCCAACTCCAAAGAAATGGGGTATTCTATTTCTCACTCCTGAAGATATGCAAGAGGCAAATAAATCTATGAAAGAAAAAGGTATTAAAGCTAAAGAGGTTAAGAATTTACCACCTATTGAAGAAATACATGGTCTTGATAACCCGACACAGGTAGTAAAGGTAAGTTCTCTCCATAGATTCGATGAAGGTGATATTCCTCGTAATAAGTCTACTAGCCAATGCTTAGATGAGTTTGATAATTTTATTGTTAAACAAGAAAACTTCAATGCTTATGTTGGTAGACAGTTGAAGCATAATGGTTATATGATTGAACACTTGAGTGACTATATGTCTAGAGTTAAAGGTGAACTTAAACTTATTAGTCAACATGCTTCTATGGTTACCACTGAAGTAGAACAAGTACTTAAGGCTCAGAATGATTTGCTCAATGAATTAAATAATAAGAAAAATGATAATGCTGTTAGAGTTATGACTATAGGGGGTAAAATGACTCAAACCTTTGTATCCCGGGGCCACCCTAAGAGAATTGAGCAAGATTCTTAGAGAACTAATGTTGATGCACCTAGTCCTTCTAAAAAGAAGAAAAAAATAAAAATGATAGGACTTTGCATGCTTCTAGTGAACCTGTTGTTGACACACATGAGAATCCCAATGATATTTCTATTTCTGATGCTAAAACACAATCTGGTAATGAACATGAACCTAGTGATAATGTTAATGATGATGTTCATGTTGATGCTCAACCTAGCAATGATAATGATGTAGAGATTGAACCTGTTGTTGATCTTGATAACCCACAATCAAAGAATCAACGTTATGATAAGAGAGACTTTGTTGCTAGGAAGCACGGTAAAGAAAGAGAACCATGGGTTCAGAAACCCATTCCTTTTCCTCCTAAACCATCCAAGAAAAAGGATGATGAGGATTTTGAGCGCTTTGCTGAAATGATTAGACCTATCTTTTTGCATATGCGTTTCACTGATATGATTAAAATGAACCCTTATGCTAAGTACATGAAGGATACTATTACAAATAAAAGAAAGTACCGGAAGCTGAAATTTCCACCATGCTTGCTAATTATACTTTTAAAGGTGGAATACCAAAGAAACTTGGAGATCCTGGAGTACCAACTATACCATGCTCCATTAAAAGAAACTATGTTAAAACTGCTTTATGTGATCTTGGAGCCGGTGTTAGTGTTATGCCTCTCTCTTTATATCGTAGACTTGGTTTGAATAAGTTGACACCTATTGAAATATCCTTGCAAATGGCTGATAAATCAACTGCTATACCTGTCGGTATTTGTGAGGATGTGCCTGTTGTGGTTGAAAACATTACTATTTGAACGGACTTTGTTATTCTTGATATCCCCGAGGACGATAGTATGTTTATTATCCTTGGAAGACCCTCTTTGAATACTGCAGGGGCTATTATTGATTGCAACAAAGGCAATGTAGCTTTTCATGTTAATGGTAATGAGCATATGGTACACTTTCTGAGGAAACAACCTCAAGTCCATAGTATCAATTCTATTGGAAAATTTTCAATGATTACTATTGGAGGTTTTGAATTTCCTCTTCCTACTGTCAGGAAGAAATATGATATTCTTATTGTTGGGGATGTGCATATCCCTGTTGAGGTAACCTAGTGTTATTAGAAAATTCTTCAGTTTCATGCGATTCGGAATGAGTTTGTTAACAAGACTTGATCAACCTTGTTAGTGGATTCCTTTCGATTAGCATGAGATGGATGAAGTTAGAAAGCACAACTCTGTGTACCCCCTTTTTTACTTTCTATTATTTAGATTAAATAAAGCAAAAATAGTATTTTCTATCTGTTTTTTGAGTTATCCATGCAATAAAAAATACCCCAAAAATAAAAGTTCTCCAAATGTCCTGAAAATTTAATATGATTTTTTCTAGAATATTTAAGAATTATTGGCACCGAGAACACACCAGGGGGCCTCACCACGTGCCCACGAGGGTGGAAGGCGTGCCCACCCCCTGGGCGCGCCCCCTGCCTCATGGACCCCACATGGGTCCCCTTCACTTATTCCTGCACCCACACACTTCGTCTTGCTCCAGAAAAAATCACCACACAGCTCAAACCCGTGCTCTAGCTCATCTTGCTACCATTTTCGATATCCTTGCTCAAAGCTCCATTCACAAAACTGCTTTGGGCGATTGTTCTTCGGTATGTGCCTCCTCCAATGGTCCTATTAGTTTTTGTTCTAGCGCTTTATTTATTGCAAATTTTTGCTGCTTAGGTGACCCTATTCTTGAGCTTACATGTCAAATTTATGTGGTCAAAAGTAGTTCTATTGCATGACATGGCCTCTAGGCACTTGTAGGAGTAGTTGCTATCAATCTTGTTGAGTTTGGTTCACTTCTATTTTAAGTGACTAAAAATTTCAGAAATGTACCAAGGTGGTTCCTCAAGGAAGTAAGGACCCAGGCCCGCGATACGTGAGCCGGACCATGAACTACCAAGAGAAGCTCAAGTGCGGCCGTGTGAATGGCCTGATGATGAGTTCTTGAGAGAAGCCGAGATTTATAAAGATTTTTATTATTTGGCTGAGAATGCAGGCCTCACCGACTTCCCCCATGACCAGCGTGAACAGTATCTCCTACTCACCAATATTTTTGTGCAAAATTTTCATTTCCATGCTAGGAGATCGCCACCTTCGGTGGAATTTTATTTATATGATGAGCATAAGGAGATGTCACTTTTTGACTTTTGCTGCGTTTGTAGGATACCCTTTGTGGGCAGCATAGAGGAACCACATCGTAATGATGTGGAAGGATTTATTGATATGATTGCTGTAGGGGAAACGAGGAAGGTTTCTGATGCAAGAATTACTAGCATATATGTTACTATTCTATGATAATTTGCAATATTTGCTAGTAGATGCTTAATTGGTTGGGGGAACTGTGGAAATCTTAGTGCTCCTATGCTACCTCTTGAACACTGCGTTGGTTTTCCCTTGTAGAGGAAAAGGTGACGCAACAAACTAGCATAAGTATTTCCCTCAGTTTTTGAGAACCAAGGTATCAATCTAGTAGGAGGCCACATGCAAGTCCCTCGTACCTACACAAACAAATGAGAACCTCGCAACCAACGCGATAAAGGGGTTGTCAATCCCTTCACGATCACTTACGAGAGTGAGATCTGATAGAGATAATAATGGTAAGATAAATATTTTTGGTATTTTTATGATATAGATTGAAAGTAAATATTGCAAAGTAAAAATAGATTGGAAACTTATATGGTGGAAAATAGACCCGGGGGCCATAGGTTTCACTAGTGGCTTCTCTCAAGATAGAATAAGTATTACAGTGGGTGAACGAATTACTGTTGAGCAATTTATAGAAAAGAAAATAATTATTAGAATGTCTAGGCATGATCATGTATATGTGCATCACGTCCGTGACAAGTAGACCGACTCCTGCCTGCATCTACTACTATTACTCCACACATCGACCGCTATCCAACATGCATCTAGAGTATTAAGTTCATAAGAACAGAGTAACGCCTTAGGTAAGATGACATGATGTAGAGGGATAAACTCAAGCAATATGATATAAACCCCATCTTTTTATAATTGATGGCAACAATACAATACGGGTCGTTACCCTTTCTGTCACTGGGGCCGAGCACTACAAGATTGAACCCAAAGCCAAGCACTTCTCCCATTGCAAGAAAGATCAATCTAGTAGGCCAAACCAAATTGATAATTCAAAGAGACTTGCAAAGATAACCAATCATGCATAAAAGATTTCAGAGAAGAATCAAATATTGTTCATAGATAGACTTGATCATAAACCCAGAATTCATCGGATCTCGACAAACACACCGCAAAAAGAGTTACATCGAATAGATCTCCCAGAAGATCGAGGAGAACTTTGTATTGAGATTCAAAGAGAGAGAAGAAGCCATCTAGATACTAACTGTGGACCGAAGGTCTGAAGTAAACTACTCACACATCATCGGAGGGGCCATGGAGTTGACGTAGAGGCCCTCCATGATCAATGCCCCCTCCGGTGGAGCTCCGAAAATGCCCCAAGATGGGATCTCTTGGGTACAGAAGGTTGCGGCGGTGGAAATTGGGTTTCGTGGTGCTCCTGGATGTTTTTGGGCTATGTGAACATATATAGGAGGAAGAAGTAGGTCGGTTGAGCCACGAGGGGCCCACGAGGGGGGAGGGCGCGCTAGGGGGGTAGGCGCGCCCCCTGCCTCGTGGACTCATCGTCCGTTTATTGATGTCCACTCCAAGTCCTCTGGATCACGTTTGTTCCAAAAATCACGCTCCCGAAGGTTTCATTCCGTTTGGACTCCGTTTGATATTCCTTTTCTGCATAACACTGAAATAGGCAAAAAAACAATTTGCACTGGGCCTTGGGTTAATAGGTTAGTGTTGCGTCTCCGTCGTATCTATAATTTTTGATTGTTCCATGCCAATATTCTACAACTTTCATATACTTTTGGAAAAATTTTATACTATTTTTGGGGACTAACATATTGATCCAGTGCCCAGTGCCAGTTCCTGTTTATTGCATGTTTTTTGTTTCGCAGAAAATCCATATCAAACGGAGTCCAAACAGAATAAAAACGGACAGAGAATATTTTTGGAATATTTGTGAAATATGGGAAAAGAATCAACGTGAGACGGTGCCCGAGGGGGCCACGAGGCAGGGGGTGCGCCTGCCCCCTGGGCATGCCCCTGAACCTCGTGCCCCCCCGTAAGGCGGTTGCTGCTCTTCTTTGGCCGCAAGAAAGCTAATTTTCGAAAAAAAATCGGGGCGAAGGTTTCAATCCAATCGGAGTTACGGATCTCCGGATATATAAGAAACATTGAAAGGGCAAAATACCAGAACGCAGAAACAGAGAGACAGATCCAATCTAGGAGGGGCTCTTGCCCCTCCCATGCCATGGAGGCCATGGACCAGAGGGGAAACCCTTCTCCCATCTAGGGAGAAGGTCAAGTAATAAGAAGAAGAAGAAGAAGGGGGGCTCTCTCCCCCTCCATCATCGTGTGACAACGATCTACACTAGCACCTCCGTCATCTTCACCAGCATCTCCATCACCTTCCCCCTCTATCTACAGCGGTCCACTCTCCCACAACCCGCTGTACCCTCTACTTGAACATGGTGCTTTATGCTTCATATTATTATCCAATGATGTGTTGCCATCCTATGATGTCTAAGTAGATTTTCGTTGTCCTATCGGTGGTTGGTGAATAACTATGATTGATTTAATTTGCTTGTGGTTATGTTACTGTCCTTTGGTGCCCATCATATGAGCGCGCGCGTGGATCACACCATAGGGTTAGTTGTATGTTGATAGGACTATGTATTGGAGGGCAAGAGTGACAGAAGCTTCAACCTAGCATAGAAATTGATGCATACAGGATTGAAGGGGGACCAATATATCTTAATGCCATGGTTGGGTTTTACCTCAATGAACGTTAGTAGTTGCGGATGCTTGATAATAGTTCCAATCATAGGTCCATGGAATTCCAAGTCAGGGATGACATGCTAGCAGTGGCCTCTCCCACATAAAACTTGCTATCGGTCTAGTAAAGTAGTCAATTGCTTAGGGACAATTTCGCAACTCCTACCACCACTTTTCCACACTCGCTATACTAACTTTATTGCTTCTTTATCTAAATAGCCCCTACTTTTTATTTACGCACTCTTTATTATCTTGCAAACATATCCAATAACTCCTACACAGTACTTCTAGTTCCATACTTGTTCTAGGTAAAGCGAACGTCAAGCGTGCGTAGGGTTGTATCGGTGGTCGATAGAACTTGAGGGAATATTTGTTCTACCTTTAGCTCCTCGTTGGGTTCGACACTCTTACTTATCGAAAGAGGCTACAATTGATCCCCTATACTTTTGGGTTATCAAGACCTTTTCCTGGCGCCGTTGCCGGGGAGCCATAGCGTGGGGTGAATATTCTCGTGTGTGCTTGTTTGCTTTATCACTAAGTAATTTTTATTTGCTGTTTTAAGTTGTTCTCTATCTTTAGTTATGGCTATGGAGCATGAAATACCAAAAATATTAGGTGTACCTGCTACTCATGGAGATGGGGAACCTCCTAAAACCCTCGATGCTGGTTATGTGAAAGATATTATGTACTACTTTGATAATCCTAAGAAAACCCCGTTCAACTTAGTAATGGGAGACACGTTGGATCAACGTGAATACTTTAGGGATTATCGCTTGACTCAAAAAGGAAACTATTATGGGATCAAATTCATATGTTGCATTGGTATGCTTGGGAACTATGCTTGAGATATGATTATACTTGTTGCTCTAGGATGAAGGCTCCACACCTTCCCTTTTCATGCAAATTTAATGATGATAAAACCTTGGCTTCTTATGCTAATGGTATATATGATTACTATGATGTGGAACAAATAGAAGAATTTGTTGCTTTTATGGGTGCTTATGAAATTGAATCTTTGTTTAAAGGGTGTGAAATTTTTTGATGATTCAGTTTATAGACCTGAAAATTTAGCTATACTTAAATATTGCTATGAGAATTATGAATTCAATTCCGATATTGATGATTTTATTGAGAGAGTTCCACTGTCCAAGAAGAGACTAATATTTTGCAGGAGTCTATGCAAGAAGAAATTAATGAAATTGTGAGCTCATTGGATGAAAAAGATGATGAGGAGAGTGAAGAACAAAAGGAGGAAGATCGGATTGATCACCCATGCCCACCTTCTAATGAGAGTTACTATTCAACTCATACATTGTTTAATTTCCCTTCGTGGTTACCGTAGGATGATTGCTATGATGACTGTTATGATCCCGTTGATTCTCTTGAAATATCCCTTTTTGATGATGCTTGCTATGCTTGTGGCCAAGATGCCAATATGAATTATTCATATGAAGATGAAATTGCTATAGTTCCTTATGTTAAACATGAAATTGTTGCTATTGCACCTACGCATGATAGTCGTGTTATCTTTTTGAATTCTCCCAACTACACTATATCGGAGAAGTTTGCCCTTATTAAGGATTATATTGATGGGTTGCCTTTTACCGTTGCACATGATGATTTTTATAAATATAATATGCATGTTCTTGCTGCTCCTACTTGCAATTATTATGAGAGAGGAACTATATCTCCACCTCTCTATGTTTCCAATATCATAAAATTGTAAGAAACTGTTTATACTATGCATTGGCCTTTACTATGTGTGCATGAATTGTTCTTTTATGACATGCCTATGCATAGGAAGAGAGTTAGACTTCATTGTTGCATGATATAGGTTACTTTGTGCTCACTACTAAATTAAAAATCATTGGTAATTAAAATTGGCTTTGATATACCTTGGGATCCGGGTGGATCCATTACTTGAGCACTATATGCCTAGCTTAATGGCTTTAAAGAAAGCGCTGCTAGGGAGACAACCCGGAAGTTTTAGAGAGTCATTTATTTCTTTTGTGTGCTTTTATTAAGTTTAAAAACAAAAAATAAATAAAGAGGGGAACCCAAAACTTTTTCAAAAAGGAAAGTGAAAGTGAGAGAGACAAGCATTATTGAAGTGGGGGAGCTCCTTGAGCTTTGTTCATGCTCACGGAAACTTTGTGAATCTTGATTACAGAAACTTTTCAACAAAAATAATTATACCCTTGTACAATTCCATTGTATTATAAAAATAATGTGCCAAGGTTTTCCTTTAGGATGTTTTAGATTACTTGTTGGTTTGTACGGTGCAGGACAGAAACTTTGGATGTAGTGCGCGATTTTACATTTTTTACTGGAACGTCAAACGGTTCTGAAACTTTTTGCAATGTCTTTATATACAAATTCTTTATTTTTAGTAATTTTAGTGGAATTTTTGGAGTAACATAGGTATGGTGAATGTTCATATTATTACAGACTGTTCTGTTTTAGACAGATTCCGTTTTTGATGCATAGTTTGCTTGTTTTGTTGAAACTATCAATTTATATTAGTGGATTAATCCATTAAAAAGTTATATTAAAGTAGATACAATGCAAAAAAAATATGAATTGGTTTGCAACAGTACTTAGAGTATTGATTTGCTTTATTATACTAACGAATCTTACCGAGTTTTCTGTTGAGTTTTGTGTGATTGAAGTTTTCAAGTTTTGGGAGAGATCATGATGGATGAAGGAATAAGGAGTGGCAAGAGCCTAATCTTGGGGATGCCCGAAGCACCCCAAGGAAATATTCAAAGACTCCGAAGCAACCAAGCTTGGGGATGCCCCGGAAGGCACCCCCTCTTTCTTCAAACAATCTTCGGTAATTTCACTTGGAGCTATATTTTTATTCGTCACATGATATGCGTAAATCCTGGAGTGTCTTTTGCATTTAGTATTCACTTTTATTTTATGCACCATGCTGGTATGAGATAGTCCTTGGTTGATTTATAGAATGCTCATTGCACTTCACTTATATTTTTTTGAGTATGGCTTTATAGAATACTTCATATGCTTCACTTATATCATTTGAAGTTTGGATTGCCTGTTTCTCTTCACATAGAAAACCGTCATTTGTAGAATGCTCTTTTGCTTCACTTATATTTGTTAGAGCGTGGGCATATCTTTTCTAGAAATAATTAAACTCTCTTGCTTCACTTATATCTATTTAGAGAGTTGACGGGAATTGCTCATTCACATGGTTAGTCATAAAATCTTACATAAAACTTGTAGATCACTGAATATGATATGTTTGATTCCTTGCAATAGTTTTGTGATATAAAGGTGGTGATATTAGAGTCGTGCTAGTTGAGTAATTTTGAAATTGAGAAATACTTGTGTTGAGGTTTGCAAGTCCCGTAGCATGCACGTATGGTGAACCGTTATGTAACGAAGTTGGAGCATGAGGTATTTATTGATTGTATTCCTTATGAGTGGCGGTCAGGGACGAGCGATGGTCTTCTCCTACCAATCTATCCCCCTAGGGGCATGCATAGTAGTACTTTTCTTCGAGGCTAATAAACTTTTTCAATAAGTATATGAGTTCTTTATGACTAATGCGAGTCCATGGATTATACGCACTCTCACCCTTCCATCATTGCTAGCCTCTTCGGTACCGTGCATTGCCCTTCCTCACCTCGAGAGTTGGTGCAAACTTCGCCGGTACATCGAAACCCCGTGATACGATACGCTCTATCACACATAAGCCTCCTTATATCTTCCTCAAAACAGCCACCATACCTACCTATCATGGCATTTCCATAGCCATTCCGAGATATATTGCCATGCAACTTCCATCATCATCATATACATGACTTGAGAATTTATTGTCATATTGCTTTGCATGATCGTAAGATAGCTAGCATGATGTTTTCATGGCTTGTCCATGTTTTGATGTCATTGCTACGCTAGATCATTGCACATTCCGGTACACCGCCGGAGGCATTCATATAGAGTCATATCTTTGTTCTAATATCGAGTTGTAATATTGAGTTGTAAGTAAATAAAAGTGTGATGATCATCATTATTAGAGCATTGCCCTAGTGAGGAAAGGATGAAGGAGACTATGATTCCCCCACAAGTTGGGATGAGACTCCGGACTTTAAAAATAAATAAAGAGGCCAAAGAAGCCCACCAAAAAAATGAGAGAAAAAGAGAGAAGGGGCACTGTTACTATCCTTTTACCACACTTGTGCTTCATAGTAGCACCATGTTCTTCATATAGAGAGTCTCTTGAGTTATTACTTTCATATACTAGTGAGAATTTTCATTATAGAACTGGTCTTGTATATTCCAATGATGGGCTTTCTCAAATGCCCTAGGTCTTCATGAGCAAGCAAGTTGGATGCACACCCACTTAATTTCAGTCTGAGCTTTCATACACTTATAGCTCTAGTGCATCCGTTGCATGGAAATCCCTACTCCTCACATTGACATCAATTGATGGGCATCTCCATAGCCCGTTGATTAGCCACGTCGATGTGAGACTTTCTCCTTTTTTGTCTTCTCACACAAACCTCCATCATCATATTCTATTCCACCCATAGTGCCATGTCCATGGCTTGCGCTCATGTATTGCGTGAGGGTTGAAAACGCTGAAGCGCGTTAAAAAGTATGAACCAATTGCTCAGCTTGTCATCGGGGTTGTGCATGATTTGAATGCTTTGTCCAGTGAAGATGGAGCATAGCCAGACTATATGATTTTGTAGGGATGTGCTTTCTTTGGCTATGTTATTTTGATAAGACATAATTGCATGGTTAGTATGCTTGAAGTATTATTATCATAATGTCAAATGACAGACTATTGCTTTGTATCACTCGTGTCTTAATATTCATGCCATGACTAGATTATGTGATCAAGATTATGCTAGGTAGCATTCCACATCAAAAATTATTTTTTTATCATTTACCTACTTGAGGACAAGCAGGAATTAAGCTTGGGGATGTTGATACGTCTCCATCGTATCTATAATTTTTGATTGTTCCAAGCCAATATTCTACAACTTTCATATACTTTTGGCAACTTTTTATACTATTTTTGGGGACTAACATATTGATTCAGTGCCCAGTGCCATTTCCTGTTTGTTGCATGTTTTTGTTTCGTAGAAAATTAACATCAAACGAAGTCCAAACGGAATAAAAATGGACAGAGAATATTTTTGGAATATTTGTGAAATATGGGAAAAGAATCAATGCGAGAAGGTGCCCGAGGGGGCCACGAGGCAGGGGGGCACGCCTGCCCCCTGGGCGCGCCCTGACCCTCATGGGCCCGCCGTAAGGCGGTTTCTGCTCTTCTTTGGCCACAAGAAAGCTAATTTTCAGAAGAAAAAAATTGGGGCGAAGGTTTCAATCCAATCGGAGTTACGGAACTCCGGATATATAAGAAATGGTGAAAGGGCAGAATACCAGAACGCAGAAACAGAGAGAGACAGAGAGAAAGATCCAATCTCGGAGGGGCTCTTGCCCCTCCCATGCCATGGAGGCCATGGTCCAGAGGGGAAACCCTTCTCCCATCTAGGGAGTAGGTCAAGTAAGAAGAAGATGAATGGGGCTCTCTCCCCCTCTCTCCTGGCGGCGTCGGAACGCCGCCGGGGCCATCATCGTGTGACGATGATCTACACCAAGACCTCCGTCATCTTCACTAACATCTCCATCACCTTCCCCCTCTATCTACAGTGGTCCACTCTCCCGCAACCCGCTGTACCCTCTACTTGAACATGGTGCTTTATGCTTCATATTATTATCCAATGATGTGTTGCCATCCTATGATGTCTGAGTAGATTTTCGTTGTCCTATCGGTGGTTGGTGAATTACTATGATTTATTTAATTTGCTTGTGGTTATGTTCCTATCCTTTGGTGCCCATCATATGAGCGCGCGCGTGGATCACGCCATAGGGTTAGTTGTATGTTGATAGGACTATGTATTAGAGGGCAAGAGTGATAGAAGCTTCAACCTAGCATAGAAATTGATGCATACGGGATTGAAGGGGGACCAATATATCTTAATGCTATGGTTTGGTTTTACCTTAATGAACGTTAGTAGTTGCGGATGCTTGCTAATAGTTCCAATCATAAGTGCATAGAATTCCAAGTTAGGGATGACATGCTAGCAGTGGCCTCTCCCACATAAAACTTGCTATCGGTCTAGTAAAGTAGTCAATTGCTTAGGGACAATTTCACAACTCCTACCACCACTTTTCCACACTCGCTATACTAACTTTATTGCTTCTTTATCTAAACAGCCCCTACTTTTTATTTAAGCGCTCTTTATTATCTTGCAAACCTATCCAACAACTCCTACAAAGTATTTTAGTTCCATACTTGTTGTAGGTAAAGCGAACGTCAAGCGTGCGTAGAGTTGTATCGGTGGTCGATAGAACTTGAGGGAATATTTGTTCTACCTTTAAGTCCTTGTTGGGTTTGACACTCTTACTTATTGAAAGAGGCTACAATTAATCCTGTCAGATCACGAGTTCCAGCAAACCCTTGAGGTTCAAACACTAGGGTGCGCGCGAAGGTTTTCTTCCTATCAATCCATGCCCTAGCTCTCTAAGATCTTGCGGACGAACTCAACGAACTGACGACAGGGAAAGACACAAGATTTATACTGGTTCGGGCCACCGTTGTGGTGTAATACCCTACTCTAGTGTGTGGTGGTGGATTGCCTCTTGGGCTGATGAAGAACAGTTACCAGGGGAAGAACAAACTCTTGAGGTTGACGTGTTCTTGTGCTTGGTGAACTTGTGTGGGTGAGATGATCTTGGATCCGCTCTCTACTTGTGATGAGGTCGATCCTCTTCGGTCCCGTCTCCACTCTGGTGGCTAGTTCTACTTATATAGGCCCTGGTCCTCTCCTCAAATATTGAGCGGGAAGGGAGACAACAACAGCCAATTCGATAGGGGACAACCAATACAAGCTATCCTGACAAAAGGTGGTCTTCGCCTGCCAAAGGTTCTGGTGATGACGCCGTCTTGGGCTCCATGGTGACCTCCGTCCCGCCGTCCTTCTGGTCTTGGTCTCGTTGCACCAATATGGAAACCTTTGCTTGATGCCTCGGTACTCTGCCCCTGCGCTTGCCCCCTTGGCACCAAAGGGGAAACTAGGACACTGCGCGCGCTGGCGCCCGCTTGGCGCCCACCTAGTCTTGATCATCATGGCTCATGTCATGAGGACCTCGCGAGGTTTGCCCTGCCTTGATCTCTCCGCCCCTCGCGAGCCTGCCTGGTGAGGCCGCTCCTGAGTAGGTCTTGCATCGTCCGCCTCGCGAGGCTTGGCCCCTCGCAAGGGTCTTGAATGCCTTGTCGATGAAGATGAGCCATATAGACCTTCCAACCAGCCATGTCGTGGGCTGCAGGCAGGCAAGTCTGGGGACCCCCTTTCCCAGAACATCGACAGTAGCCCCTGGGCCCAAGGCGTGCTCGGGCTTGGCGTTGAGGCGAAGCCAAAGGATCAAGCACGGAGCGCCACGGGCCCCAAAAGCCTGCAGCCTCGGTTGACGTGTGGTGGTTGATTGGATGTGGGCGTCTCCGCTTCCCCACGCTGCCTCGGCAACTACCCGACTTGACAAAAAGGCTGGCGCGGACAGCTCTTGCCTTCATTGCTTCTTCATCGTCTTGCTCCAGATCCCCTTTATCTCTTCTTGCTGCCGGAACTTCCAGATCTGCTTCAACTTCGCTCCGCATCGGCGACCAATGGCGCCACGCAAGGTCAAGTCCTCCTCGGCGCCGGCCTGGTTCGAGCCAGCCCTCGACGCGCCCAACATCACGGAGAAGAACCTTGCCGCCACGCGCTTGCTGACGGCGGGGGGCGAGCAATGAGAGGGGGAAGACGGAGCTCCGGCTTGCCTCCGACGAGTCGGAGCCCGAGGGAAGCACCTTCTTCCCTTTCTTCACGAGCAACATCGCCGCCAGGTTGGTTCCCCCCTTTTCCGATTTCTTTTTCGAGGTCCTCGACCACTTTGGGTTGCAGGCGCTGCATCTCCATCCCAACTCCATTCTTCTCTTATCTAGCTTCGCCTACTATTGCGAGGCGTACCTGGGCGTGATGCCGTCCTTGGCACTGCTGCGCCACTTCTTCTTCCTCGGTGGTCACATCTCTGGGTGTGCCAACTTCATCGCGGCCGGCCAGGCCAACTCGATCTCAAACACCAGGAAGAGGGTTGACAAGATCAGGGCCAAATGGGTCATGATGAATGCCAAGTGCGCCCATCCACACTTGGAACTGCCGACGAAGGCGCCCCGGCTGACAAGGGGTGGTCTCGTGTAGAGCTCACCGACGAGCGTGCGTCGTCGGTGTTGGAGTAGATGAAGACCAATTTGAAGTCGGGCAATGCAAAGGTGGCCAACGTGACTGGGGTCATGCTCTTGAGGGAATTCTTGACGCTGCGCATTGCTCCACTCCAGGCGTGCACGCGCCCCTTGTGGAAGCTTGGAGATGAAGAATACAAGGTTCGCCTGAGCCCGGTGGCCCTGCCTGATGACAAGCTGATTGCAGTTCTGTGTCTCTTGGTTGCGGACAACAAAGAGTACCCGCCGAGCGCCTTTCTTCCTTTGTTCCATCGCAAGGACTGGGAGCAATTCGTTGCTCCCAGGCTGACCTTTGACACACGCGGGCTGGTGCTGCCGGTGCTCGCTGGGGCCTCCGCAACGCCGAAGCTGGTGGAGGTGTCTTCTGACGAGTCCCGCGAGGAGGAAGAGGTGAAGGAGGGCTCAGAGGAGATCCCCGAGGGAATGGGGGGAGAACTCCCCCTTGAGCAAGGCCGACATCCTCCGCGCCCTACCAGACGACGCCGAGGTCGTCCCCGCCAGGAGGTGAGGGAGCTACCCCTCATCCCGACAAGGGGTAGATCACCGCTGGTCTCTCGAGATGCTGCCTCCAACGTGGCACCGCCTGGGGCCGGCTCTGATCCTTCTGCTGCGCCGTCTTCTGCTCCCGGAGCCCGTGTGCCCACTCCTCAGGCTCCCCGCTTTTGGGTTTAGGCTCACCAAGCGGAGGGTGGACTATGTCGCGGTGGATCAGTAAGTTCTTCAAGCTTCGTCTTGTTCCTACTTGTACTTGCTGTTTTCTGACATTCGCGTGGTCGATCAGGTTGGAATCTTCAGCAAAGAAGAGGAAGGGGAATGTCGCGGTCGTGCCTCCCTTTGCGGAGAACAGAGGCGATAGCACCTGCACCTCCCCAGCTCAGTCGCCCTCGCGAGGCCAAGAGGAGCATCGGCAAGATGAACCAGTCACGTGGCCCCGCTGGCTTCGGAAGTGGTGGCGCCCGGCTCTGCTGATGAGGTCCCAAGGGCTCTGGAGCCCTCGATCTTCTAGGCTCTGGTAACGACGTCGCCTCCTCCCTCCTGCTGCTTCTCTGGCCCCGCATTCTTCTGCTGCCTCCGCAGCCTAGGAGCGTGTCTTCTCGGGGATGGCCGAGCTATGGAAGACCTCCTGGGTGCGGACCCGCATCTAGTGGCCAGACGCCTGGAGCTGGCCTCAGGCTGGCTTCACTTTGACTCGGTCGTTCGAGCGTCGCTGAGCCAGGCCGCGGCGGCCTCCGAGAAGGAGAAGCAGGCCACCGCTAGAGCAGCGGCCGATTGTGAGGCGGCGCTGAAAGACGTCGAGGCCGCCCGCGACCACTGCTGAGAGCTAGAGGGTGAGCTGAAGAGGCTACGCGACGAGCGTGCAAAGGAAGCACACGACCGCGAAGCATAGGAGGAGGAGATGAAGGCTCGGGAGGACGCCATCAAGGGCCGCGATGCTGAGCTGGGGGAGCTGACGAAGGTGCAGGCCGTGGAGCGCAGCCGACTGGAGGAACTGGAGCAGAAGGCGAAGATGAGGGAGGCCGAGCTCGATGTTAAGGCGAAGGTCCTAGCCTAAGATCGCGAGGCCTTCTTGCTTCTTGAGAAGAGGTCCAGCATGGCGCTGAAGTCACTGTACGAGAAGGGCCTGGAGAAGCCGCTGACCACCGACGAGGATGGCCCTGCTCAGCTGCTTCCCCACTTGGTGAAGGTGCTTGAGGAAGTCGTGGAGGGCATCGGTCCTATGGCTGAGGCGGAGGCTCGTGTCCTTTCTTCAGCTGCGCTGACGCGTGTCTTCAGCCATCTGTACCTTCGCAACCCCAATGCTTGTCTTGACGAGCTACTGGAGCCCGTGGTTGACGAACATTGTGCGACCGCCGCCGCAGCCATGAAAGGTCAGGTGGAGGCCCTGCTGAAGAAGTTCTGTGGCGTCGTCCTCGCTCCCTCGACCGGCGATGCCACCGATACTGCAGATGGCGGTGTCCAGGGGTGACCTGTGGCTGCTTCCTGTTTCATTCCTGCAATATGCATCAGGCCTCGTGGAGGCGTTAAAAATTTCATTTGATATTGTGAGAACAATATGTCTTGTAATATTTGCTTCGAGATTTTGTGATTTTCTTCCTATTTTGCTTTGTGTTCTGCGTCGGCACCCACGCATACCTCAACCGCCGTTGGGCCGACCAGAGACCAGGGCGGACCAAGGAGTGAGGGGCTACGTGACCAGTTAGGCTCCCGAGTTGCGATGCTCAGGAGTCCCCCTTGATGCGCAAACAGCTTACAGAGAGAGTACATGAGGATAGGTTGATGTTCTAGATCGACAGAGCCCGGCCCCGCGCATACCTCAACCACCGTTGGGTCGACCGAAGACCTAGGACGGACCAAGGAGTGAGGGGCTACCTGACCAGTTAGGCTCCTGAGTCGCGATGCTCAGGAGTCCCCCTTGATGTGCAAACAATCTCTATACCTTTGCCCTTGCCAAGGCTTGGCTCAGGAGGGGCGTGTGATGACCAGGTCCGGGAGACCTGGCTGGGTGGCGTACGCTTGGGCTTGACCCAAGCGTAGTCACCGTGCCCAGCCCCCTCGTGTGGCTCTCCCGAGGGGAGGCATTGTGGTGAGGCTGGACACTGAGCTCTGGGGCTCCCTAAGGTTGGTACGACTATGAAGCCGCCCTCAGTTGTTTATCACCAGCGCGGAGCATAGTGCTTCCGCTTGTGCACGGGCATAGCCGCTCCTCGGCAGTGTCGACGGCCAGCGCGGAGCATGGTGCTTCCACTTGTGCGTGGGAGGGGGCTCCCTCTGAGGACAGCCCCCGGGGCATGTACAGCCCCGCCCTGACACGTGGCTTGCACGGCAGGGCTCGATGAGGTGTATCTTGGCACTCGTGGGCCAACCCGGGACTCACGAGGCCCTTCCTCAAGGTGGGTTGCGCCTGGTCTTGGTTCTTGTTTGCGGTGCTGGACATGCGAGGTGGTCAGACAACCTGAGCCGAACGAATCTCCTGAGGTTATTGCGTGAGAAGGCCAAGCACCAATGGCCCCAGGAGATGACGTAAACAGGGCAGGCCCGCCAGACAGAGCTCAGCCATTGGATTTATCGATGTTGCAGGGACAGACCCGAGCACAGACGCCGTGCTCAATTTACTCACGCGAAGGGTCCTGAAGAAAGATGGCCGGCACGCGGTCCCCATGATGGGTGGTGATCGAGCAAGTAGTAATCATAGGTAGATCAAACATGAGAGCAGTAGGCTTAAATAAGTGCATGAGAGATACGTGCAACTGGGTCAGGCCCGAGCGGCTTGGGGGCAATGCAGCCCGAGGGGCGCCCCCAACAAGGTAAGATAAAGGCATAAAAAGGGATACATGCCACAGGGACGGACCCACGCGGCCTGGGAATGATGCAGCCCGAGGGACGCTCCCAGCTAAATGAACTTGGAAAGATGTCACCTGGTTTTGTTGACGAAGGACAGTTGGGGCAGCTGAAGGTGCATAGTGAAGGGGTTGCTCCTCGTGAGCCACCGGAGCGCTGAGCCTCGGGAGGCTCTGGGGGCTCAGGTGGTTCCTTGAGGACCATCTCCATCTCCATCTGGACGACATGGTGCCTGGCCTCCTGAGCCGCTAGGATGCGCTGCAGGCTGCGGTGGTGGCGGACGATACACTTGGCAGGCCAAAGGGCATGTGAATGTAGCTGTGCGGTGGGCCCTCACAGCGTCCCACGTGCGAAGGCCAGAAAAGCTCCTGAGAAGCGGCCATGTTGAGCCCTGGAACGTCGATGCAGACACGCAGCTCGGCATCCTCGCCTGGATGGGAAGCTGCGTCTCGCGTGCGGCCGTCGCCGCGCATGGCCCTTGTGTCTTGCAATTCCTGGGTGGTCTAGGTGATGAACTTCTGAACGGTGGGCAATCCTTTCCATGTGCCCACCTGAGGGAAACGTGCCACGAAGAATGCCTCCAAGTGGTGCCTGAGCGCCTTCCTCATGATGTGGGCAAAGTCTAAGGCCTTCCAGAAGAAAGCCCCCAAGCCCTGCCCAAGAAGGGCGCTGGGCGCGCCTTCCTATGCGATGGAGGGAGGCGCCCCTAGAGCGGGCGCTGATCCTGACGAGGCTCCGGCTGTGGCGTCACCCTCCTGAGGTCCTGCGCGTCGATGCTGCTTCTTCTTCTTGGGGATGGCCTTAGGAGGGCCCTCGCCCTTGCTGTCGGGGTCGTCAACTGCTGCAACTTGGAAGGCATGCTCTAGGGAGCACACCGCATCTCTTTCTTCACATGGGACTGTGATGATCCCGCTGCTTCCCGGCATCTTGAGGACATTGTAGCCATGATGGGTCACTGCCATAAACTTGGCCAGGGCTGGATACCCGAGGATGGCATTGTACGGCATGTGAATATGCGCAACGTCGAAGTCGATGACCTCGGTGCAGTAGTTCTTGCGTTCTCCGAAGGTGACGGGGAGGCGGACCTGCCCTATCGGTGTGGTAGAACCGCCGGTCACTCCTGAGAAAGGCTTGGTGGGCTGAAGCTGGTCATACGACACTTGGAGGTTGTCGAACGTGTCGACGGAAAGGACGTTGAACCCTACGCCGTCGTCGATGAGGGTCTTGGTAAGTTGCACATTGCAGATGACTGGGGAGCAAAGCATCGGGAGGGTGCCAGTGGTAGCTGCACACTTGAGCTGGTCTACCGAGTTGAATGTGATGGGGCACTAGGACCATTTGAGCGGGCGCGTGGCTTCAAGCTTGGGGAGAACTGCATTCACTTCACGAGCAAACTGCTTGAAGATACGCTGCGAGGCTGGGGCTTGGGCTCCACCCAAGATGTAGGTGATAGCACGCGGTTCCTAAAAGCCCCCAGCCCCCTCGTCCTGATGGTGTTCATCATTCCTTCTTGGCGGTGGCGGCAGCGGAGGGAGTCCGACATTGCCTTAAGGATGATCCTCACGAGGCTGATCCCTCTAGGCGCCCTTGTGAGGCTGATCCTGCCAGTGGTCCTCACGAGGCCGGTCGGGCCACTCCTGGCGCGGGCCGTGGTCGTCCCAGCGTCCGCCACCACGTCCTCGTCCTCGGTCGTCACCCCGGTCGCCGCGCTCAGGGCGCCGACCGAAGCATCCTTCGTGAATGGCTCTGAGCTCTTGACAGTCGCTGGTGTTGTGGGCGTTCAGGTTGTGGAAGGCACATGACGGATGGCCGCCCTTGGATGACTCTGGTTGGTCTCTTCCATGCTTGGTGTCTGGTTTTTCTGCGAGCACGGCCGCTCCCTTGCGCTTCAAGTCCTTGGCCTTGATCTTCTTCTGCTCAGGGTCCGCAGCAGGGAGCTCGAGGAGGGAGAGGCGCCCCTCCTCAGCTCTTGCACTCTTGGTTGCGATGTTGAACAGCTCCAGGGTCGTGCACTGCTCTTCATGGATGGCGAGCTCCTCCTTCATCTTGACGTCCCAGACGCCATTAGAGAATGCAAAGATGATGGCCTCGTCGGTCACCTTGGGGATCTTGATCCGTGTGCTATTGAAGCGTTGAATGTACTTCTGCAGGGTCTCTCCTGGTTGTTGCTTGATGCGGCGTAGGTCGCCCGCGACCGGGGGGCGGTCGCGAGTACCATGGAAGTTGGCGATGAAGCGGGTGCACATTTCATCCCAGGAGGAGATTGAGCCCGGAGGCAGGTTCAGGAGCCAGGAGCGGGCGCCTTCCTTGAGAGCCATGGGAAACCAGTTCGCCATGACTTTCTCTTCGCCGTTGGCTGCTTCGATGCTCAGCTCGTAGAGTTGCAAGAACTCCTCGGGGTCGGGGGTGCCGTCGTAGCGAGGAGGAAGATCTGGCTTGAAATTGCCTGGCCAGGCGACGCTACACAGCTCGGATGTGAAAGCGCGGCAGCCAGCTGTGGTCATCGAGACCCGCCTTGGGGGTGGCGCGCGGACTTGTCGCAGCAGCCGGTCCTGGCGCGGTGGCGCGAGGAGAGGCGGAGCGTTTTGTTGCGGCCGAGGGACTTCTTGACAGCTTCTCTCTTCACGCGCAGGCGCGGGACGCGGCGGGTCGCGTCACGGAGCCGCGCATCTTGGTGCCAGGGCGCCGTCTTGGGGCTGAGGTGGTGGAGGCGCTCCATGGGCTACGTCTCCCGTAGCTGGTAGAGGGCGAGGCGGAGAGAGGGACGGCACAGGGGAGACGTAGCCCATGAGTTAGTCCTTTATTCTCTTGTAATGGATCGAGTTTTTCTCTTTCAAGTTATCTTATCGGATTGAGTCTTTAAGGATTTGAGAACACTTGATGTATGTCTTGCATGGGATACACATGGTGACAATGGGGTATTCTATTGATCCACTTGATTTATGTTTTGGTGATCAACTTGCGGGTTTTGCCCATGAACCTATGCCTAGGGGTTGGCACACGTTTTCGCCTTGACTCTCCGGTAGAATCTTTGGGGCACTCTTTGAAGTTTTTTGTGTTGGTTTGAATAGATCAATCTGAGATTGTGTGATGCATATCGTATAATCATACCCACGGACACTTGAGGTGACATTGGAGTATCTAGGTGACATTAGGGTTTTGGTTGATTTGTGTCTTTAGGTGTTATTCTAGTACGAACTCTATGATAGATTGAATGGAAAGAATAGCTTCGTGTTATTTTACTACAGACTCTTGAATAGATCAATCAGAAAGGATAACTTTGAGGTGGTTTCGTACCTTACCATAATCTCTTTGTTTGTTCTCCGCTATTAGTGACTTTGGAGTGACTCTTTGTTGCATGTTGAGGGAAAGTTATATGGTCCAATTATGTTATTATTGTTGAGAGAACTTGCACTAGTGAAAGTATGAACCTGATAACCCACAAGTATAGGGGATCGCAACAGTTTTCGATAAGTAAGAGTGTCGAACCCAACAAGGAGCTAAAGATGGAACAAATATTCCCTCAAGTTCTATCGACCACCGATACAACTCTATGCACGCTTGACGTTCGCTTTACCTAGAACAAGTATGAAACCAGAAGTACTTTGTAGGTGTTGTTGGATAGGTTTGCAAGATAATAAAGATTGCATAAATAAAAAGTAGGGGTTGTTTAGATAAAGACACAACTAAATTAGTTTTACTAGAGAACTTTTTGTTACGAGAAAGTTATTTGTCCCAAGGCAATCGATAACTAGACCGGTAATCATTATTGCAATTTTATTTGAAGGAGAGGCATAAGCTAACATACTTTCTCTACTTGGATCATATGCACTTATGATTGGAACTCTAGCAAGCATCCGCAACTACTAAAGATCATTAAGGTAAAACCCAACCATAGCATTAAAGCATCAAGTCCTCTTTATCCCATACGCAACAACCCCCTTACTTGGGTTTGTGTTTCAGTCACTCACGCAACCCACTATAAGCGAATCATGAATGTATTGCAACACCCTACAGCGGGGATCCCTCACGCTTGTGCGACACGGAGAGCACCATAGGACAACACCAATAATAAAACATGCAACTTAAACCAATCTTGATCATCAAATAGCCCATAGGACAAAACGGATCTACTCAAACATCATAGGATAGCCATACATCATTGGGAAATAATATATAGCATTGAGCACCATGTTTAAGTAGAGATTACATCGGGTAAGAGATAGGTTACACCGCTGCATAGAGGGGGGAAGAGTTGGTGATGATGGAGCTGAAGTTGTTGGTTAAGATTGCGGTGATGATGATGGCCACGGCAGCGTTCCGGCGCCACCGGAAGAGAAGGGGAGAGGGGGCCCCCTCTTCTTCTTCTTCCTTGACCTCCTCCCTGGATGGGAGAAGGGTTTCCCCTCTGGTCCTTGGCCTCCATGGAGTGGGAGGGGCGAGAGCCCCTCCAAGATTGGATCTGTCTCTCTGTCTCTCTCTATTTCTGCATTCTCAGATTCTTCCCTTTCACCGTTTCTTATATTCCCGGAGATCCGTAACTCCGATTGAGCTGAAATTTTAACATGATATCTATACGGATATTAGCTTTCTTGCGGCGAAAGAAGGGAATCAACTGCCTTATGGGGTGGCCACGAGGGCCCAGGGCACGCCTACCCCCTGGGGGCGCCCCTGCCTCGTGGCCCCCTCAGGCATCGTCTCGCGTGGATTTTTATTCCCAAAAATCATATATATTCCAAAAAATATCTCCGTCGGTTTTTATCCCGTTTGGAATCCGTTTGATATGGATATTCTGTGAAACAAAAAACATGCAACAAACAGGAACTGGCACTTGGCACTGGATCAATATGTTAGTCCCCAAAATAGTATAAAAAGTTGCCAAAAGTATAGAAGTTGTAGAATACTGACATGGAACAATAAAAAATTATAGATACGGCGGGGACGTATCAGCATCCCGAGTAGGTAAATGATAAAAAGATAATTTTTGATGTGGAATGCTACCTAGTATAATCTTGATCACATATCTAATCATGGCATGAATATTAAGATACGAGTGATTCAAAGCAATAGTCTATCATTTGACATAAAAACAATAATACTTCAAGCCTACTAATAAAGCAATCATGTCTTTTCAAAATAACATGGCCAAAGAAAGTTATCCCTACAAAATCATATAGTCTGGCTATGCTCCATCTTCACCACACAAAATATTCACATCATGCACAACCCCGAAGACAAGCCAAGCAATTGTTTCATACTTTTGACGTTCTCAAACCTTTTCAACTTTCACGCAATACATGAGCGTGAGCCATGGACATAGCACTATAGGTGGAATATAATGGTGGTTGTGGAGAAGACAAAAAGGAGAATATAGTCTCACATCAACTAGGCGTATCAACGGGCTATGGAGATGCCCATGAATAGATATCAATGTGAGTGAGTAGGGATTGCCATGCAACAGATGCACTAAGAGCTATAAGTGTATGAAAGCTCAGACTGAAAACTAAGTGGGTGTGCATCCAACTTGCTTGCTCATGAAGACCTCAGACGTTTGAGGAAGCCCATCATCGGAATATACAAGCAAAGTTCTATAATGAAAATTCCCACTAGTATATAAAGTGATAACTCAAGACTCTCTATATGAAGAACATGGTGCTACTCTGAAGCACAAGTGTGGTAAAAGGATAGTAACATTGCCCCTTCTCTCTTTTTCTCTCATTTTTTTGTTTTGTTTTTTGGGCCTTCCCCTTTTTTTGGCCTTTATCTTTTTTTCTCTTTATTTTATTTTTTTCGTCCGGAGTCTCATCGCGACTTGTGGGGGAATCATAGTCTCCATCATCCTTTGCTCACTGGGGCAATGCTCTAATAATGATGATCATCACACTTTTATTTACTTACAACTCGATATTACAACTCGATACTAGAACAAAGATATGACTCTATATGAATGCCTCCGGCGGTGTACCGGGATGTGCAATGATCTAGCATAGCAATGACATCAAAAAACGGATAAGCCATGAAAACATCATGCTAGCTATCTTATGATCATGCAAAGCAATATGACAATGAATGCTCAAGTCATGTATATGATGATGATGGGAGTTGCATCGCAATATATCTTGGAATGGCTATGGAAATGCCATGATAGGTAGGTATGGTGGCTGTTTTGAGGAAGGTATATGGTGGGTTTATGGCACCGACGAAAGTTGCGCGGGACTAGAGAGGATAGCATTGGTGGAAGGGTGAGAGTGCGTATAATCCATGGACTCAACATTAGTCGTAAAGAACTCACATACTTATTGCAAAAATCTATTAGTCATCGAAAAAAGTACTACGCGCATGCTCCTAGGGGGATAGATTGGTAGGAAAAGACCATCGCTCATCCCCGACCGCCACTCATAAGGAAGACAATCAATAAATAAATCATACTCCGACTTCGTTACTTAATGGTTCACCATACGTGCATGCTACGGGAATCCAAAAACCTCAACACAAGTATTTCTACTAATCCACAACTACCCACTAGCATGACTCTAATATCACCATCTTTATATTGCAAAACTATTGCAAGGAATCAAACATATCATATTCAGTGATCTACAAGTTTTATGTAGGATTTTATGACTAACCATGTGAATGACCTGTTCCCGTCATCTCTCTAAATAGATATAAGTGAAGCAAGAGAGTTTAATTCTTTGTACAAAAGATATGTCCACATTCTAGCAAATATAAGTGAAGCAAAAGAGCATTCTACAAATGGCGGTTTTCTATGTAAAGAGAAACATGCAATCCAAACTTCAAATGATATAAATGAAGCACATGAAGCATTCTATAAATCCATACTCAAAAGATATAAGTGAAGTGCAATGAGCATTCTATAAATCAACCAAGGACTATCTTCTACCAGTATGGTTCATAAAAGAAAAATGAAAACTAAATGCAACAGACGCTCCAAGATTGCACATATCACATGAATGAAACGAATCTGAAAACATACCGATACTTCTTGAAAAAAAGAGGGGATGCCTTCCGGGGCATACCCAAGCTTAGATGCTTGAGTCTTCTTGAATATTTACTTGGGGTGCCTCGGGAATCCCCAAGCTTGAGCTCTTGCCTCTCCTCCTTCTTCTTATATCGAGACCTTCTCGATCATCGAACACTTCATCCGCACAAAACTTCAACAGAAAACTCGGTAAGATCCGTTAGTATAATAAAGCAAATCAATACTATAAGTACGGTTGCAAACTAATTCTTATTTTTTTGCATTGTTTCTACTGTAATATAACTTTTTCATGGCTTAATCCACTGATATAAATCGATAGTTTCATCAAAACAAGCAAACTATGCATCCAAAACAGAATCTGTCTAAAACAGAACAGTCTGTAACAATCTGAACATTCACCATACTTCTCATACTTGAAAAATTCTTCCAAAATTAGGAAAAATAAAAAATTTGTTTATAAAGACAGTGTAAAAAGAATCAGAACCATTTGACGTTCCAGTAAAAAACATAAAATCGCGCACTACAGCCAAAGTTTCTGTCTTGCACCGTACAAACCAACAAGCATCTAAAACATCCAAAAGGCAAACCTTGGAACATTATTTTTATAATACAATGGAATTGTACAAGGGGATAATTATTTTTGTTGAAAAGTTTCTGTAATTAAGATTCAAAAAAATTTCGTGAGCATGAACAAAGTTCAAGGCTAGCTCCCACATCAACAATGCTTGTCTTTCCCACTTTCACTTTTCTTTTTGAAAAAGTTTTGGGTTCCCCTCTTTATTTTTGTTGTTTTTAAACTATATAAAAGCACTCAACAGAAATAAATGACTCTCTAAAACTTCCGGGTTTTCTCCCTGGCTGCGCTTTCTTTAAAGCCATTAAGCTAGGCATATAGTGCTCAAGTAATGGATCCACCCGGATCCCAAGGTATATCAAAGCCAATTTTAATTAACAATGATTTGTAATTTAGTAGTGAGCACAAAGTAACATATATCATGTAACAACAAAGTCTAACTCTCTTCCTATGCATCGGCATGTCATAAAAGAGCAATTCATGCACACATTGTAAAGGCCAATGCATAGTATAAATAGTTTCTTGCAATTCTATTGTATTGGAAACATAGAGAGGTGGGGATATAGTTCCTCTATCATAATAATTGCAAGTAGGAGTAGCAAGAACATGCATATTATATCTATCAAAATCATCATGTGTAGTAGTAAAAGGCAACCCATCAATATAATCCTTAATAAGCACAAACTTCTTCGATATAGTGTAGTTTGGAGAATTCAAAAAGATAATAGGACTACCATGGTGACCTCCGTCCTGCCCTCCTTCTGGTCTTGGTCTCATTGCACCAATATGGAAACCTTTGCTTGATGCCTCGATACTCCGCGCGCGCTGGCGCCCGCCTGGTCTCGATCGTCATGGCTCACGTCACGAGGACCTCGCGAGGTTTGCCCTGCCTTGATCTCTCCGCCCCTCGCGAGCCTGCCTGGCGAGGCCGCTCCTGAGGAGGTCTTGCGTCGTCCACCTCGCGAGGCTTGGCCCCTCGCGAGGGTCTTGAATGCCTTGTCGATGAAGATGCGTCGTACAGACCTGCCAGCCCAGCCACGCCGTGGGCCGCAGGCAGGCAAGTCTGGGGACCCCCATTCACAGAACACCGACAGATCCCCTATACTTGTGGGTTATCAGTTAGTCCTAAAAATAATATAAAAGTGTAAAATAAAGCCCATTAACATCCAAAACAGTAATATAATAGCATGGAACAATAAAAAATTATAGATACGTTGGAGATATATCACCCTGATATTGTTATTTTGCGCCATGCTTTGTTTCGTGATACCACTTTTAGTTTAGGCGCTATTGTTGCTAAACGGTTAAATCTGAACCGTACAAAGGGTCCCATCTTAGGAGGCATCTTCGCCTCGCGCCTTGCTGGACACTTTAACATACCTATTAGGCATTATGAGAAAGAGGAAAAGTTGCTGCCTCATATTTTTCTAGATTATAAGAGTATGGTAGGACATGATTTTATTGTTAAGAATAAGAAGAAGATGCTTAACTATAGGCTGATATTTGATAAGAATTATTTTGAGACTATTACCTTGCCTGCTCCCTCTTTATTCAACATATCTTCAGGCACGTATCTTGTTTTGCCGGAGGCCGTTCAGGCATACCAGAGCCTAACATCAGCTTCAGAGCCGAAGCCACTATCTGATCCGCACCGTCAGTCTGTTTATCAGTGGGATTCGGAGGAGATCGCTAACCAGTGGCACCCTGAGGATCCTCCTCAGTACACCGGAGAGAGCAGCTTTGATCCGTGCCCATAGACCAACTTAGGCCAAAAGCCTAAGCTTGGGGAGTACGTATTCCTCACCAACATTACATTCATGTTCACACACTCATGCCAGTTGTCGGTGCTCACACTTTTTCATTGTATCATCCATGCTAGTTTATTTTCTTTTTAAGCCTTCTTATTGTGTGTTTGAAAACCTTAATGAAAACAAAACAAAATTAGTTGTTGCTTTCAGCTAGTTTATTACTTTCCATGTCTGTAGTAGTACTAATTAAAAAGAAAACCCAAAAATGATTTCTCGTTCTTCTTTTCCTTGTTGGGAGCTTTCCCGTGTAAATAGTTTTGTTTCTTTTCTTTTCTTTGGGGTCGAGAGGAGAAGACCATGATGAAAATGTTGAGTGGCTCTCATATGCATTATTGATTGATCTAACAGAGAGCCCATATTACCTTGTCTTCTCCCATGTATTGAATGCTTGCAGATTCCAGCTTAGTCCAATGCACATGCATTATTATTATTATCCACACTATTTGGTCGTGCAAGTGAAAGGCAATAATGACGACATATGATGAAATGATTGAGATGAGAGAAGTTGATATGAACTTGACCTCTCTTGTTTTTGTAAATATTATTAGTTCATCGTTCCTGATTCAGCCTATTATGAATGAAACATGTTTGCAATGACAATTTGAGATTATAGTTGCTCATGCCATGCTTAATTTGCTAGAAGTTTGAGATGAGAGAAGCTGATATGAACTTGACCTCTCTTGTTTTTGTAAATATTATTAGTTCATCGTTCCTGATTCAGCCTATTATGAATGAAACATGTTTGCAATGACAATTAGAGATTATAGTTGCTCATGCCATGCTTAATTTGCTAGAAGTTTATAATGGTTTACCTTGCGTGCCAACATGCTATTAAAATGGTTGTGATGTGGTATGATAGGGTGGTATGCTCCTTTGAACGATTCGAGTGGCTTGCGTTGGCACATGTTCACACATGTAGTTGAAACAAAAGAAACATAGCCTCCACGATATTTAAGTTCATGGTGAATTATATCCTACTCATGCTTGCATTCAGTGTTGGTTAATTTTAATGCATGTTCATGACTGTTGTCTCTCTCTAGATGGTCGCTTCCCAGTCTCTTTCTAGCCTTCACTTGTACTAAGCGAGAATACTGCTTGTGCATCCAATTCCATAAACCCCAAAGTTATTCCATATGAGTCCACCATACCTTCCTATATGCGGTATCTACCTGTCGTTCCAAGTAAATTTGTATGTGCCAAACTCTAAACCTTCAAATAAAAATTCTATTTTGTATGCTCGAATAGCTCATGTATCAACTAGGGCTGTCTGTATCTTCCATGCTAGGCGGGTTATTCTCAAGAGGAGTGGACTCCGCTCCTCACTCACGAGAAAATGGCTGGTCATCGGGATGCCCAGTCCCATGCTCAAATCAAATCAAAATAATTGCAAACAAAACTCCCCCAGGATTGTTGTTAGTTGGAGGCACTCGTTGTTTCGGGCAAGCCATGGATTGATACTTGTTGGTGGAGGGGGGAGGGGGGTATAAACTTTACCATTCTGTTTGGGAACCGCCTATAATGTTTGTAGCATGGAAGATATCGAGATCTCTCGGTTGTTATGTTGACAATGAAAGTATACCGCTCAAAATATTATTAATCTCTACTTCAAAACCGAGCTCTGGCACCTCTACAAATCATGCTTCCCTCTGCGAAGGGCCTATCTATTTACTTTTATGTTGAGTCACCATCCTCTTATTAAAAAGCAACAGTTGGAGAGCACCGCTGTCATTTGCATGTATTATTATTAGTTTACATTGAGTGTGACTATGACTGGATCTCTTTTACCATGAATTACAATTTCCAGTCAGCCCTTGATCTTCAGAGGTGCTTTGCATTTATGTGTTGCGGTCTTAGAAAGCGCTAGCGAGATACCATCTTGTTATATCATATTATGATTGTTTTGAGAAAGTGTTGTCATCCGAGATTTATTATTACTGCTCGCTAGTTGATTATGTCATTGATATGGGTAAACATGAGACCTAAATGTTATTGTGAATATGGTTAGTTCATAATCTTTGCTGAAAACTTGAATGCTGGCTTTACATATTTGCAACAACAAGAGCAAACGGAGTTTGTAAAAGTTTTTCTTTATCACTTTCAGTTTATCAACTGAATTGCTTGAGGACAAGCAAAGGTTTAAGCTTCGGGGAGTTGATACATCTCCATCGTATCTACTTTTCCAAACACTTTTGCCCCTATTTTGGACTCTAACTTGCATGATTTGAATGGAACTAACCTGGACTGACGCTGTTTTCAACAGAATTGCCAAGGTATTATTTTTGTGCAGAAATAAAAGTTCTCGAAATGACCTGAAAATCAACCGAGAATATTTTTGGAATATATAAAAAATACTAGCGAAAGAATCAAGGCCAGGGGGCCACACCCTGTCTATGAGGGTGGGGGCGCACCTACCCCCCCGGGCGCGCGCCCTGCCTCGTGGGCCCCCTGGTGCTCCAGCGACCTCAACTCCAACTCCATATATTTACGTTTGGGGAGAAAAAATCAGAGAGAAGTATTCATCATGTTTTACGATACGGAGCCACCGCCAAGCCCTAATCTCTCTCGGGAGGGCTGATCTGGAGTCCGTTCGGGGCTCCGGAGAGGGGAATCCGTTGCCATCGTCATCATCAAGCTTCCTCCATCACCAATTTCATGATGCTCACCGCTGTGCATGAGTAATTCCATCGTAGGCTTGCTGGATGGTGATGGGTTGGATGATTTATCATGGAATCGAGTTAGTTTTTTAGGGTTTGATCCCTAGTATCCATTATGTTCCGAGATTGATGTTGCTATGACTTTGCTATGCTTAATGCTTGTCACTAGGGCCCGAGTGCCATGATTTAAGATCTGAACCTATTATGTTTTCATGAATATATGTGAGTTCTTGATCCTATCTTGCAAGTGTATAGTCACCTATTATGTGTTATGATCCGTTAACCCCGAAGTGACAATAATCAGGATACTTACCGGTGATGACCGTAGTTTGAGGACTTCATGTATTCACAAAGTGTTAATGTTTTGGTCTGATACTCTATTAAAAGGAGGCCTTAATATCCCTTAGTTTCCAATAGGACCCCGCTGCCATGGGAGGGTAGGACAAAAGATGTCATGCAAGTTCTTTTCCATAAGCATGTATGACTAATTCAGAATACATGCCTACATTACATTGATGAACTGGAGCTAGTTCCGTGTCACCCTATGTTATAACTGTTGCATGAGGAATCGCATCCGACATAATTATCCATCACTGATCCATTGCCTACGAGCTTTTCATATATTGATCTTTTCTTAGTACTTTTCTGTTGCCACTGTTACAATCACTACAAAACTGCTACCGTTACTGCTACTATCATATTACTTTTCTACTAAATACTTTGCTGCGGATATTAAGTTTTCCAGGTGTGGTTGAATTGACAACTCAGCTTCTAATACTGGAGAATATCCTTTGGCTCCCCTTGTGTCAAATCAATAAATTTGGGTTGAATACTCTACCCTCGAAAACTGTTGCGATCCCCTATACTTGTGGGTTATCTGTGTGCGTAGGATTTTTTTCAAATTACTGTGTTCCCCAACAGTGGTATCAGAGCCAGGTCTATGTGTAGATGTTATATGCACAAGTAGAACACAAAGGAGTTGTGGGCGTGGGTACATACATATTGCTTGCCATCACTAGTTGATTCTTGATTCAGCGGTATTGTTGGATGAAGCGGCTCAGACCGACATTACGCGTACGCTTACGCGCGACTGGTTCTACCGACGTGCTTCGCACACAGGTGGCTAGTGGGTGTCAGTTTCTCCAACTATAGCTGAATCGGATTCAATGAACAGGGTTCTTTCTGAAGATCAAAAAGCAATCACTCTATCGCGTTGTGGTTTTTGATGCGTAGGTAAGAACGATTCTTGCTCAACCCGTAGCAGCGACGTAAAACTTGCAACAACAAAGTACAGGACGTCTAACTTGTTTTTGTAAGGATTGTTGTGATGTGATATGGTCAAGACGTGATGAGATATAAATTGTTGTATGAGATGATCATGTTTTGTTAAAGTTATCGGCAACTGGCAGGAGCCTTATGGTTGTCGCTTTATTGCATAAGATGCAAGCGCCATATAATTGCTATACTTTATCGCTATGCGATAGCAATAATTGCAAAAGCGATAGTTGGCGAGACGACCATGTGACGACACATTGATAAAGATCATGGTGTCATGCCAGTGACGATAGAGATCATGATGGTACTTTGGAGATGAAGATCAAAGGCGCAAGATGATGATGGCCATATCATGTCACATATTTTGATTGCATGTGGTGTTTTATCTTTTATGCATCTTATTTTTCTTAGTATGACGGTAGAATTATGAGATGACCCCTTACTAAAATTTCACGGTATAAGTGTTCTCGCTGAGTATGCACCGTTGCGACAGTTCTTCGTGCCGAGACACCACGTGATGATCGGGTGTGATAAGCTCTACGTTCACATACAACGGGTGCAAGCCAGTTTTGCACATGCATAATACTCGGGTTAAGCTTGACGAGCCTAGCATATGCCGATATGGCCTCGGAACACTGAGACCGAAAGGTCGAGTGTGAATCATATAGTAGATATGATCAACATAGTGATGTTCACCATTGGAAACTACTCCATCTCACATGATGATCGGACATGGTTTAGTTGATATGGATCATGTGATCACTTAGATGATTAGAGGGATGTCTATATAAGTGGGAGCTCTTAAGTAATATGATTAATTGAACTTTAACTTTATCATGAACTTAGTCCTGATAGTATTTGCATATCTATGTTGTAGATCAATCTCTCGCGTATAGCTTCCCCGTTTTATTTATGATATGTTCCTAGAGAAAACTATGTTGAAAGATGATAGTAGCAATGATGCGGATTGGATCCGTGATCTGAGGATTATCCTCGTTGCTGCGCAGAAGAATTATGTTCTTGATGCACCGCTAGGTGACATAACAATTGCAGGAGCAAATGCAGACATTATGACCGTTTGACAAATCTCGGTATGATGACTAATTAATAGTTTAGTGCACCATGCTTTACGGCTTAGAACCGGGACTTCATAAATGTTTTGAATACCATGGAGCATATAAGATGTTCTAAGAGTTGAAATTGGTATTGCATACTCATGCCCATGTCGAGAGAAACCTGTGAACTTTGCCTACAAGATGGAGGATTGTCTGGGTACTACAATTGCTTGAATCAAGTGGGAGTTAATCTTCTAGATAAGATAGTAATTGACAAAGTTCTCTAGTCACTATCACCAAGTTACTAGAACTTAGTGATGAACTATAATATGCAAGGGATAACGAAAGTAATTCCCAAGCTCTTCGCGATGCTGAAATCGGCGAAGGTAGAAATCAAGAAAAGCATCAAGTGTTGATGGTTGACAAGACCACTAGTTTCTAGTAAAAGGGCAAGGGAAAGAAATGGAACTTCAAGAAGAATGGCAAGCAAGTTTCCACTCCCATGAAGAAGCCCAAAGCTAGACCCAAGCCTGAAACTGAGTGCTTCTACTACAAAGGAAATGGTCACTGGAAGTGGAACTGCCCTAGATACTTGGCGGATAAGAAGGATGGCAAAGTGAACAAAGGTATATTTGATATACATGTTATTGATGTGTACTTTACTAGTGTTTATAGCAACCCCTAAGTATTTGATACTGGTTCAGTTGCTAAGAGTAGTAACTCAAAACGGGAGTTGCAAAATAAACAGAGATTAGTTAAGGGCGCGGTGATGATGTGAGTTGGAAGTGATTCCAAGGTTGATAAGATCACCATCACACACTCCCTTTACCTTTGGGATTAATGTTGAACCTAAAATAAATGTTATTTGGTGTTTGCGTTGAGCATAAATATGATTGGATCATGTTTATTGCAATATGGTTATTCATTTAAGTCAAAGAATAATTGTTGTTCTACTTACATGAATAAAACCTTCTATGGTCATACACTCAATATAAATGGTTTATTGAATCTCGATCGTAGTGATACACATATTCATAATATTGAAGCCAAAAGATGCAAAGTTAATAATGATAGTGCAACTTATATGTGGCACTGCCGTTTAGGTCATATTGGTGTAAAGCGCATGAAGAAACTCCATGCTGATGGACTTTTGGAATCACTTGATGCTTGAGAACCATGCCTAATGGGCAAGATGGCTAAGACTCCGTTCTTCGGAACAATGGAGCGAGCAACAGACTTGTTGGAAATAATACATACTGATGTGTGCGGTCGAATGAGTGTTGAGGCTCGCGGTGGGTATCATTATTTTCTGACCTTCACAGATGATTTGAGCAGATATGGTATATCTACTTGATGAAACATAAGTCTGAAACATTTGAAAAGTTCAAAGAATTTCAGAGTGAAGTGGAAAATCATAGTAACAAGAAAATAAAGTTTCTACGATCTGATCGTGGAAACAAATATTTGAGTTATGAGTTTGGTCTTCATTTGAAACAATGTGGAATAGTTTCGCAACTCACGCCACCTCGAATACCACAATGCAATGGCGTGTCTGAACGTCATAACCATACTTTATTAGATATGGTGCAATCTATGATGTCTCTTACCGAATTACCACTATCATTTTGGGGTTATGCATTAGAGACAATTGCATTCACGTTAAATAGGGCACCGTCTAAAATCCGTTGAGACGACACTGTATGAACTGTGGTTTAGCAAGAAACCTAAGCTGTCGTTTCTTAAAGTTTGGGGTTGCGATGCTTATGTGAAAAAGTTTCAACCTGATAAGCTCAAACCCAAATCGGAGAAGTGTGTCTTCATAGGATAGCCAAAAGAAATTGTTGGGGTACATGAGGGAGTCCTGGACTAAGGGGTCCTCGGGCGTACGGCCTGTTATCTATGGGCCGGACTGATGGGCTGTGAAGATATGAAGACCGAAGACGGTGCCCGTTTCCGGATGGGACTCTCCTTGGCATGGAAGGCAAGCTTGGCGAACAACTATGAAGATTCCATATTATGTAACAGACTCTATGTAACCCTAGATCCCCCCTTGTCTATATAAACCGGAGGACTTTGTCCGGGTAGGGGATACTCAATACCGTAGTCATACAGGCTAGACTTCTAGGGTTTAGCTATTACGATCTCGTGGTACATCAACTCTTGTAACACTCATATTCATCAAGATCAATCAAGCAGGAAGTAGGGTATTACCTCCATAGAGAGGGCCCGAACATGGGTAAACATCGTGTCCCCTGTCTCCTGTTACCATCAACCTTAGATGCATAGTTCGAGACCCCCTACCCAAGATCCGCCGGTTTTGGCACTAACATTGGTGCTTTCATTTAGAGTTCCACTGTGCCGTCGTCGCAGAGATTGATGGCTCGACTTATCGTCAAGGAAAATATCACCTCCGGAAGAGCTCTGGCCTCGGGCCAAACCCTCCGGCTGGGCGATTTTACCATGATCGCCCGCTCGGCCTCTGAGCCAGCGAGGATGACCTCTCAAGTCATCGAAAAACGCATCTGCGTTGATTTTGAATACGCTAAATGGATGGATCCGACGGAGTTATCGTCTTTGAACGAACTCCTAGATCGCATTACCGCCTTGGGAGTCGCTACAGACTACGATCAGATTGGGCTTAAACCCGACCAGAGAGAGATTAATTCTCCACCGTTAACCCACCAGATAGAGGTAGTCGGGGAGCAAGATAACCCTTCCTCTATATTGAGGACAAATTATGTTCGGATCTCCGACCTCGAGAAGCCGTACACCTACTGGCAGAAGGACACGCCTTGCCCTCCGAACTTAGAGTCGGATGATAGGCTTCAAAAATCAGAAGACACTCCGGAGCCAGGACTATTCAGTCTAGAAAAACCTCAGACTCCGGATCATCCATCGGGTCAGGGTTCAGATCCAATTCCACCCACCCACTCAGACATAAGTTTAGCATGTACTGGTATATGAAACTCATTTCGGTGAACCAGCTCATTAGTAAGGTGGACAAGATTAAACTACCAAGTCTTCTATTGCCAAGTACTAGTACATTATAAAAACATCAAACAAACATATATCTATGTCCTATGGTCACTGCATTGTCTTGCCAAATCAAAATAGAGACACGGTTCAAATCATATCAGTTCAAGACAAAGCAGCAGTGAAGGAATACAAAGCGTGGGAAACTACACGGCACAACAAGATTTCAGATGGGTACCACGGGTCTACATGTACAACAACACTATTGGCTCTGTTGTGATGCTAGTAATGTGCATGATATGAAAGTCAACTGTATACACAATTGAAATTGAAATCAACAGAGCTATTGATAAGAGCAAACCTGTTAAAGAAACATGTGTGAACATACCTGCTGTGCCATTGGAGTTTCGATTGGATCCTTCAATTTAAAAATAAGTTTGTATCAGTAAATACAGTGATACAAGAGCAAAGAAATCATAGTTAAAAAAGGCGCGCCTAAGCGAGCGCTTAAGTGCGTCTAGGCTCTAGGCGTTGGCAAAACACATTGTGCATAACTACCCATAATCTGTGCATAACTGCGCATAAGCATGCGCTTTGGTCAGTAAAGCACAAGGCGGACGCAAAACGCACAATTAAGGCCTAGCGCTTTTTTGAACTATGATAGCAATGGAATCTTAAATTAGAACAGTTGTTCTTCAGGTTTAGGCACTTGTTCTACATGAACAGAGTACAGTAAGACGCAAGAATATAATACTTAAAAATAGAAAATGAGCTCATATACCTTACAACATTCTTGGTTCGGGACCAGTACAGAACAAGGCGCTCCCAGCCATCGTCCAGTAAATGTTTCTCACGAGAATGTAAGGGAATTTGATCAGTTTCTTTGCCGGTGAAGTACGTTTTCTTCAGGTAATTCTAATACTACCACCAAGCATTCTTGAAGATAGCAGAGGTATTAACACAGGTTACCTCATCCTGAGTTTCCTAATCGGTCCTTCTCTATAGAGAAAAATGGGAAAATTTGATGTATTATAACCATCATGGAGGTAGGATGTACGGGACGAAGAAAAGTAATTGCCATGAATAACATTACTTACACATAACTCCTGGACAAACACCTGCAACTGGCATTTTCCTTCATCTTCAGTATAATATTTCCAAGATGGGAAGATACGCACATACAATTTAACAACATCAAATGCGATAGATGCTAAACTACGACTAGCTGGTTGTGCTTCCTCCACGGGAATAGGCATACTAACTGGTGGAGTTGGGGTTCGCCGTGATAGTACTGGCCCTTTGGGCACTGGAGCTGCCTTACTAACTGCTCTAGTTTGGGAGCTCTGTGGTGGAGATGGTGTTGTGTCAACAGGATCTGGGTTACTATCGGCTGGGGTTGGGGTTAGATTGGGTGAAGCTGGTTCTCTGTCCATCGCAGTAGGGGTACAATCTGCGAGAGTTTGGGTTATGCGTGGTAGGGCTGGTTCTTGTGCATGTACAACGGGGGTGCTATCTCCACCAAGAGGTAGCACTGTTTTATTTGAAGGCCATGTTTTTAGTCCGCTAGATACTGGCATCACTCGCTCCAATTCAAATGGCTGATAAACAGGAAACATAGTTGAATGTACAGACATTGTATGAGAGACAGATGCACTAGATAGTGCGGAAAAAAGAGGGCATGAAATAGTTGACATGTATATTGTTTAACTAAAACGGATAGCATGACATAATTTCACATATATGGTGTCTATCTAAACTAGATAGCATAGCATAACATAATTCAAAGATATGATGAATAACTAAAGAGGATCGCATGACATAATTCACCTACATGTTATCTAAGTAATCAGGATCGCATCATTTAATTCACAGATGTGATTTATATGCTAAATAGAGGGCATTCGATATGATGTCTGAACTAAGAACATGGTGTTGAATATTGTGTATATGATGTCTAAACTATGCAATGCAAGACACCGTATGCATGATATGAGCAATATAACTGTGCCAAGTTAGAGCATACACCTCAGTGGGGGAATATGACTGGTCATCCGTCTCCGAATCCATCTCTGAGGAGCTATCGGGACCCAACAAGAGATCTGCTTCGACAGGTAGCACTGTCTGCTCTAAAGGCCTTGTTTTCACTCCAGATTTTTCCATCTCCCACCCAAATGGCTAATTCACAGGAAGAGTAGTTTAATGTACAAACATTGTCGACAAATGGAAATGTAATGAAGAAAAGGATGGGCAAGATATCATTCAAATATATGATGCCTGGTTAAACAGGATGGCATTGCACATTTCACATATATTATGGATGGCTAAAAGACATGAGACTGCATAATTCCCATATATGATATAGAAACTAAACATGTGGCATTACAGAACATGTCTAAACTAAGCAGATAACATATATGATGTCAAAAGTAGGCACTGCAAGGCAACATATGCATGATATGACTAACATCATCATGCCAAGGTAGAGCAAACACCTTGGGGGGTAAATAGGAGTGGTCAGCGGCGTCTGAATCCGCCTCAGAATAGATATCTTCCTCTGGATTACAATCTGGAGAGGGGTGGGGAGGGTTTGCCATTGAACCCACCATGGAGCGATGTCTGCATGACATTGTAGTGCCGCGCAAAACTCTTCTCTTTTTCTCTACATGTTCAGCATGACTGTGTACAATATGTGACATGCATACGAAAAAAATATGGTGAGATTATGTAAGGAGAGCATGCAGAAATTTAGAGTGATGGTAACAATCAGTGGATCAATGTTTTTCTATTGAACCAAAATAGCCCTAATGGATCAACGTGAATGTATAGTAATAACTGATGCAACAAGTGTACAACCTCTTTGCCGTAGCCATGTCGACCTTAGCATCATTGGATTGGTCGCTGAAGCAGTTGAGGCAGAGGTGGCTGTCGGAGGTGTGGAGGAAGATCTGAGGAATCTGTAGACGGCGTCCAGGGCACTGCTCTGTTGTGATGGATCGTTCTATCGTTGGAGCAGCTCCGGTGAGCCGTAAGACGTCAAGGCTGAAGCAGCACAAGACAGACATCGTCAATCTCAAGTGGGATTCTAATAGCATCTCCAATAGATGATGTAAAATGGATGTAAAATTAACATCACCAAAAACCACCTGACTACAACAGATGAGGTAAAAACTATTGACTCTGAACTTAACTGTCGAAACTGAAATTTACTGTGGAATCTGAATGCTACTGTCGAAACTGAACGCAATGGTAGTTGAGAGGCACTTGACATGTAGTTTAGGGAGGGCCTGCAGTTCATCTTCAACCTGCACCCTCCTGAGCCGCCAGCCACCACCGGCCGAACCGCCGGCCCCAGCGCCGCCTCGCCGCCTCGAAACAACTCGCCACCGCCGCCCCGGCCAGCCCACTAGGCCCCCCGCCCCCACCTTGAACCCTAAGATAGATAGTGGGGTACCTCTCCGGCGAGCCCCCGTCCCCGCTGTGGGTGGTTCTTCCTTAACTCCGGCGAGCCCCCTGTCGTGGTTCTAAGACTGACAGTAGAATAGGGGGGTAGGAATGTAGAGGCAAGATCCTAGCTATGAAGGAGTTGTACACATGAGTTTTATGAGTTCAGGCCCTTCTCAGAGGAAGTAACAGCCATATGTCTCGGAACCCGGAGGCGGTCGACTGAATATATGTGTGTGAATTACAGAAAGTGCGAACCCTTGTCCCAGAGGAGGGGGTGGCTTATATAGAGTGCGCCAGGACCCCAGCTCCCCTCCGTTAGACAAGGTTCAATGCTCATAAAGGAGGGGCGTTACTAGTAACGTCTGCAATAAAGTGTTGTAAATGCCCATAAAACTATGGTTTCAGTCCTGACCATTGCAGAGTGGAGGGTTTCTTATCTTCTGGTGGTCGAGTGTCTTCAAGGTGGTCGAGTGAGCACATCTTCATGGTCGAGTGGATGATGGTTTCTCTTCGACTGCTTCTGATTCTTTGTAGAGATGTCCTTGGGGAGGATATCTTGGACAGATCCATGACCCTACCCTATGTACATAGCTTCATCATTAGCCCCCGAATGGATCAGGGTTTGAGTGAGGAAGGAGTTGGCAACACTTCCGACCCATTCTTTGTGCTATGAGTATATCTTGTTCTGGAACAATGAGTTGAGGTGACGACGTCGACTCCTTTCTCAATCGCCTTGGTCCATTCTTAGTTTTTGTCGAGTGAATTTTCACGGTAGAATTCCGAATGATGATGTAGAGGATGTTTGTCTTCAGTCTGACAAGTTGCTCTGCTCTCCGCGGATTTCGCGGGATTCGAATTTTGGGAAGTGCGCCAGACGGACGGAACCGAGGTTATCAGGATGGATTAGGCAAGTCTCCTCGATCTCCGTGCCACCTTTTTCGCCACGTACTGCGGGCGCGACTGTTGTGGGATTTGTTTAGATCGCCTGGGTCCACCAGTCAGTCACTCGGGGGACGACCCTATAAAAGGCCCCGGACCAGGCCTCTGCCCCGCGTGCTCCCATTCTATCTTCTTCTTCTCCCGATCTCTCTGCCACTATCACTTCCGTTCTTGTCGCTGGACTCTCGCTCGAGCTCAACCCGTTGCCATGGGGAAAGAGAGGGCGGTGGCGCTGGAGCGTGCAAAGAAGGCGACCGCAAAGGCGAAGGGCAAGCGGACCAGCCGGGGAGGATCCTCGTCGAGATCCGGCCTGCCACCGGGCTGGATCCAGGGTGACTAGATCCGCTCGACAATCACCCAGGATGACCTCAACGACCTGGTGGAGGGGGGACTGATCCCCCACAAGTCGGCACGGCTCCCGGGGAACGAAACCGAGCCGCAGCCAAGGGAGGGTGAGTGTGTTCTCCTCGCCACCCACGTAGATCGCGGATTCTCACTGCCTCCCCATCCTTTCTTTTGGGTTTTTTTGAACTTCTTTGGGGCCCAACTCCACCATTTCACTCCAAATGCCATAGTCTATCTGGCCGCTTTCGTGTCGATGTGTGAAAACTTCTTGGGCTGTCGACCGCACTGGGGTCTTTTCAAACACATCTTCACCTGCCGCTCCCAGTCGGTCAAAAAGGCCAAGTCGAGTGACGAGAAGACACAAGTGATCCAGATGTGCGGGGGTCTGGGGATCCAGATGAGAAGCAAGAGTACTTTCCCAGCCATGATTCTTCCTGACTCGGTCCATGGCTGGCAGTCGACTTGGTTCTACTGCAAGGATCAGCCGACCCCGGGTCAGTCGACTGGACTTCCTCCCTTTTCCTTGGCTCGAGTGGAGAAGCCTGCCCCCCTGAAGGTAGTTCCAGAAGAGAAGGCGCGGGTCAAGGTGTTGGCCGAGCGGGTCGTCCAACTCGTCCGCGGCGGGGTGACCGGGATGGACCTGCTGGAGGTCTTCCTCGGTCGACGCATCCAACCGCTTCAGGCGTGTGATCATCCTATGTGGATGTACTCTGGGCTCAAGGATTCCACTCGAATCCACCCGGAGGATTTCAGTGAGGATACCTTGGAGAAGTGGTTGATGGGGATCACCAGCAACAAACACAACCCTCGGGGGTCTAGGAGGGTGATTCCATTCGACAACTCGCACCAGCCGGAGCAGGTATAATTCTGTTTTATCAAGTATCTTTCCGATTCACCATGTGATATCTTGTTTATGGTCGACTGAATTTCCTTTGACCGTTGTCCTTTCAGGCCCTCATCGACATGTACTCAATGCCCAACAGAGTGCAGGACCAAGACGCCGAGGAAGAAGCGAGCGGGGGCGAGAGCGGCGAGGAGCATTCGGAGGCCGAGGAGGACGAGGAGAGCGACGAATCGACCGATGACAAAGAAGTCGACTCGCCTCCTCGCAGGGAGAGGAGATCCAAACACGCCCACGACCCGATGAGTGCTCCGGACTTGGTGGCCGCGCCGACTGGTCAGTCTTAGAAGCGTCCTAGGACGTCTTCCCCGAGGCCGACTGAAAAGGCTCCAAAGCAGTCCAAAATTGCGCCGCCTCCAGCGTTGAAAGCGCCAAAAGCTACCTCCTCCAAACTGCCAAAAGCTTTGCCTAGGATCAAAGTGACCGTTCCTACTATCTTTGGGTAACCATCTGACCTGTCCTTCTCATCGACTCAATTAACCGGATGTAACCGATTGAATGTGGGTCTTTGCAGTGCTGCTACCTCAGGAACCTCTTCTCTCCAGTACTGGGACGAGGAAATGGAAGATGCGGTAACCTCCAACCCAGGTATAAACTCTTGCGATTTTGTTGTTGATTCTTTGGTTGATTGCGTTCGAGTGACTCTCTTGGGGTCGAATGATCTACCTTGCAGCTCCACCCAACGTCATCGATCTTCTAGATGACGATGAAGATGTGGCTCTTAAGCCCAGGAAGAGCAAGAAGGTAGCCGCTGGTAGGATGTCTCGGCAAGAACCCACTATGACACCTCCTGTCCGTCAACCTGAAGACGTGGGTAGGGCTTTTGTGACCATCGCTGCACCTTTGTCGAGTGAGCACCCCACACCGCCGACTGCACCTGTGATTCCTTCAGTCATCCAACTCCACACCACGGAGCTCCAAGCCACCGCACCTAGGTCGACTGCTCACTTTTTCACCAGCTACCCTGTCCCGGACAACCAGTCGGAAGCGGCTGTAGAAGCCATCCGACAGGCTGACATGATGATGGAGCGGGTGAAGACGGTGCATGAGAACAGCCAAGCTACCTACGGCGCCAGTGCTGCCCTTCGGGCCAATGTCCAGGTGAGTAGACTTTCTGACTGTTTTTGCTCTGTGAGGAAGTGTTACTCGAAAAAATCTTCTTACACATAATCTGCTGTTGTTTGCGTCGAATTAGAGCACCCACTGGGTGTTTTGTTGTTTTTGGTAGTTTTGATCTTCCACTCGGTCTGGGCGAGTGGGATCTGAACCGGTGGGGGCACGCTAAGTGCACCCACTGGGGGTAGTCCCCGAGACCGCGGTCGACTGCTGGCAGTCGACTGGGGTCTGAGTTCTCCTTTCTTTTCTTTTTTACTCCTTACACTCGACCCAGGTGGGCCGGTCGAGTGGGATCCGAACCGGTGGGGGCACGCCAAGTGCACCCACTGGGTGTAGTCCCCGAGACCGCAGTCGACTGCTGGCGGTCGACTGGGGTATGAACAGCTTTTTTTGTTTGCGTCTTAGTTAGTAGGGGCACACCAAGTGCACCCGCTGGGTGTAGCCCCTGAGACCACAGTCGACTGTGAGCAGTTGGCTGGGGTCTAAGCGAACTTCTTTAGGTTTTATTCACTCGGAAGTAAACAACCATTGATCTTATCGGCTGATCTGTTTTTTGCCTTCTGCAGAACTCTTCTACTCTTATTTCTAAGTTTGTTGAACTTGAGGAGAAGTAGAGGCAACTCAACCTCGACTTGGAATTACCCAGCAGAATCTGAAGAAAGCTCAAGACGAAGCCGCTGGTATGGAAGGTAACTGACTGTCGACTGACTTCCAATACATTTCTTTGATCTCTTCTTTGATTCGATTGCTTCTTTTGCAGGGAAAATGAAGTTGGCTCTGGAGAAGAAGGACTTGGACCTCGCCGCCACGCAAAAAGCAGCCCAAGATAAAACTGCTCTCGCAGACCAGAAGCTTGCTTCAATCGGAACGCTGGAAGGAGAGGTGACCAAACTGAAATCTTGTCTTCATGAAGCTAACCGCGAAGTGACCAGTCTGAAGAAGGACAAGGTCGCCCTGAATGAAAAGCTGGAGTCTGCGATCCGCAAGAGGAATGACACGGAAGCTTATCTGAGGACTCTTGCCAAGAAGCTTTATCTCGCGCTGGAAGGTATTTCTTTTAATCCGACTGTGTTGATGCTTGCGATCGGATCTTGCTCGGTCGATTGATTAATTTTTCCTGCAGAATTCTGTCAAGACTTTGACAAGGAAACTGGAAGGGTCGAGATGGGTCTGGACCCTATCGCTTCTCCAGCCTGCGACGAAACTGCAATGAACGTGCTCCGACTGGAGTCCCGTATCGCCAGCGCCACAAGCTACCTCGCGCGCCTGAAAGAGGCAGTCTCCTGAATCGACTCATCGCTTTGGCCGGGGGTGACGCTTCAAAATGACCTGGAATCCCTGATGACTCGACTGAACGAGATCCTTGGCCGAGTGCAAGAATGGAAGAAATCCTCCGCCCGGTGTGGTGCTGATGTGGCGCTGTCCTTGGTGTGAGTCCACTGCGAGGAAGCTCATGAAGACAAGCTGGCTGCGATCAAAGTTGCTAAAACCAAAAAGCTTGACTTCCAGTCCTTCATGGAGACTTTCATTACTGCCGCCACTCGGATCGCTGATGGGATCGACCTGGACTCATTTGTGGATCCTCCCAGCCCTCCTCCGGCCGAGTGAACAAACTTATGAAACTTGAATCTGCTTTAAATTAGCCTCGGAATGCCGAGTGATTGCTATAACCATTGAACTCCTTCGGGCTTGATGCCCGAGCACTTTTGATTTGCTGCTTGAAACTTTTAGGATTTATCTGAATTTGGTTTATCTGCGAATGTTCTTGCGTTTGCCTTCGAATGGACTTTGCTCACTGCTTGGAATAGTCTTTGTGCTGGAGATGCAGCTCTGAGGGGGCGGCTCGAGTCGACCCGCGCTTCATCGTCCTCGCGGATAGGGATGGAGCAGATGCTGTACTTGTGTTGTAGCTCCGAAGGAGAAGGTTGCAGTCGACCTGCACCTCGTCGTCCTTGCGGATAGGGATGGAGCGGATGTTGTACTTGTGTCGTAGCTCCGAAGGAGAAGGTTGCAATCGACCTACACCTCGTCTTCCTTGCGGATAGGGATGGAGCGGACGTTGTACTTGTGCCGTAGCTTCGAAGGGGAAGGTTGCAGTCAACCTGCACCTTGTCGTCCTTGCGGATAGGGATGGAGCGGACGTTGTACTTGTGCCGTAGCTCCGAAGGAGAAGGTTGCAGTCGACCTGCACCTCGTCGTCCTTACGGATAGGGATGGAGCGGATGTTGTAGTAGTGCCGTAGCTCCGAAGGAGAAGGTTGCAGTGGACCTGCACTTCATCGTCCTCGTGGATAGGGATATGTTTCAGACTTCGGCGAGTACTGGACTGCAGCTAAGACCCCCGAGTGAGAGGGCTGCTCTCCACTCGGTAGGATTTTTTCAAACTTAGGCGAGTACTGGACTGCAGCTAAGTCTCCTAGTGAGAGAACTTAGGCGAGTGCTGGACTGCAGCTAAGCCCCTGAGTGGGAGGGTTGCTCTCTGCTCAGTAGGATTTTTTCAAACTTAGGCGAGTACTAGACTACAGCTAAGTCTCCTAGTGAGAGAACTTAGGTGAGTACTGGACTGCAGCTAAGCCCCTGAGTGGGAGGATTGCTCTCCACTCGGTAGGATTTTCTTTCGAAGTTAGGCGAAACGGATTCGCGACTAAGCCCACCCACTTGGGGGATTTCAGAAGTAAATAAGAACACAACAATCGAATGATAGGACCATAATCTCTTGTCTTTGATAAACAAATTACAAAGGTGTTTATTATTACATTTTATTTGAACGAGTGCTTAAGTATAAAAGGGGCGGAGCAGCTCCGCGTTCCAAGCTCGTGGCTCGTCTTTCTGATGCTCAATACTGTAAAGATGGTATGCTCCGTTGTGTAGAACTTTGGTGATGACGAAGGGACCCTCCCAAGTCGGGGCAAGCTTGTGTGGTTTCTGTTGATCCACTCGAAGAACCAGGTCTCCTTCTTGAAAGGCTTGACCCCTCACATTTCTAGCATGGAATCGACGCAGGTCTTGCTGATAAATGGTCGAGCGGATCAAGGCCATCTCTCTTTCCTCCTCTAAGAGATCGACTGAATCTTGCCGGGCCTGCTATGCTTCCTCTTCGGAGAAGAGCTCAACTCGGGGTGCATTGTGGAGAAGATCACTTAGCAGAACAACTTTGGCTCCATAGACTAAGACGAAAGGAGTTCGTCTGGTCGACCGATTAGGAGTTGTCCTCAAACCCCATAGAACTGACGGAAGTTCATCAACCCAAGCGCCTGCTGCGTGTTTGAGATCATGCATCAGTCGGGGTTTCAGTCCTTTGAGAATTAGGCCATTGGCTCTTTCTGCTTGTCCGTTCGACTGCGGGTGAGCGACAGAAGCATAGTCGACTCGAGTGCCCTGAGAGGCGCAGAAAGCTCTGAACTCATCGGAATCTAAGTTCGATCCATTGTCCGTGATGATGCCGTGTGGGACTCCATATCTGAATGTCAATTCTCTGATAAAACTGACAGCGGTGCTAGCATCAAGGTTCTTGATAGGTTTAGCTTCGGTCCATTTGGTAAACTTGTCGACTGCAACGAGCACATGAGTGAAGCCGCTCCTGCCAGTTCTCAGTGGTCCAACCATATCTAGTCCCCAAACAGCAAAGGGCCTGGGGATGGTCTTTAGGGCTGACGGTGGCTTGTGAGACATGTCGGAGTAAAATTGGCACCCTTCATATCTGTCGACTATATCTTTCGCCATTTCATTTGCTCGTGGCCAATAGAATCCAGCTCGGTATGCTTTAGCCACGATGGCCCGAGAGGACGCATGATGACCACAGGTCCCCGAGTGGATGTCATTGAGGATCATTCAACCTTCTTCTGGTGTTATGCATTTCTGACCGACTCCAGTCATGCTTTCCCTGAACAGCTGCCCTCTTATCACAGTAAAGGCCTTGGATCGACGGACGATCTGTCGAGCCTCTTCTTCATCCTCTGGGAGTTCTTTCCTGAGGATGTATGCACTGTAGGGCACCGTCCAGTCGGGAGTAATGGCCAGAACCTCCATGATCAGGTCGACCACGGCTAGGACCTCGACTTCAGTCAGATCTGTGGCGCTCTTGGGTTGCGGGGGCTCTTCAATAAAAGGATCTTCCTGAACTGTCGGCGAGTGAATATGCTCCAAGAACACATTGCTGGGAATGGCTTCTCTCTTGGAACCTATCTTTGCCAAATCGTTGGCTACTTGATTTTTCAGTCGGGGTAGGTGGTGGAGTTCTAACCCCTCAAACTTCTTCTCAAGCTTTCTCAGCGCGTTGCAGTAACCAGTCATGGCTGGGCTTCTGACGTCCCACTCCTTCATCACTTGATTAACTACCAAATCTGAGTCGCCATAGACTATGAGGCGACGGACACCGAGTGAGATGGCCATGCGTAACCCATACAGGAGTGCTTCATATTCTGCTTCATTGTTGGAGGAATCAAAGTGAATCTGGAGGACATATCTGAGTCTGTCTCCTCGGGGGATACCAGAACTACTCCAGCACCAGAACCGTTCAGCATCTTGGATCCGTCAAAGAACATGGTCCAGTGCTCAGAGTGAACTTGAGTCGGCAATTGCTGTTCGATCCACTCGGCGAGGAAATGTGCTATTTCTTTGGACTTGATAGCTTTCTTTGCCTCAAACTTGATATCCAAGGGAAGGAGTTCAATCGCCCATTTTGCCACTCGACCAACTGCATCTCTGTTGTGCAGAATCTCTGACAATGGAGCGTCGCTGACGACTGTAACAGAGTGATCCGAGAAATAGTGTGCAACCTTCTTCGCGGTCATGTAAATCCCATACACAAGCTTTTGATAATGAGGATATCTCTGCTTTGATGGGGTCAGGACTTCAAAAATATAATAAACTGGGCGTTGAACCTTATAAGCTTTTCCTTCTTCTTCCCGCTCGACCGTAAGTACTGTACTGACGACTTGTCCAGTGGCTGCTATATAAAGCAGTAGAGGCTCTTTGCTTATTGGAGCAGCAAGCACCGCCTGGGTGGAAAGCAGGGCTTTTAGCTCTGCAAACGCTGCATCAGCTTCTGGGGTCCACTCGAACTTGTCTGATTTCTTCATCAGTCGGTAAAGAGGCAGCGCCTTTTCACCGAGTCAAGAAATGAATCGACTTAGGGCGGCCAAGCAACCAGTAAGCTTCTGGACATCATGCACACGCACAGGGCGTTTCATTCGGAGTATAGCACCTACTTTCTCTGGGTTAGCATCGATTCCTCGTTCGGAAACTAGAAAACCGAGTAACTTTCCGCCTGGAACTCCAAACGTGCACTTTGACGGATTCAGCTTGATATCATACCTTCTGAGGTTGGCAAAGGTTTCAGCAAGGTCAGTCAGTAGGTCGGAACCTTTACGTGACTTGACCACAATGTCATCCATGTATGCTTCCACATTCCGACTGATCTGAGTGAGGAGGCACTTCTGAATCATCCGCATGAATGTAGCTCCGGCATTCTTCAAACCAAATGGCATTGTGACATAACAGAAGCACCCAAACAGGGTGATAAAAGCTGTTTTTATCTCGTCGGGTCCGTACAGACGGATCTGGTGGTACCCGGAGTAGGCGTCCAAAAAGGACAAACGCTCGCACCCTGCAATCGAGTCGACTATCTGATCGATGCGAGGGAGAGGGAAGTGATCTTTCGGGCAGGCCCGATTGATATGCTTGAAATCAATACACATTCGGAGTGAGTCGTCTTTCTTTGGGACCATGAAAACATTGCCTGCCACTCGAAGTGATAAATCTCTCGGATAAACTCAGCCGCCCAAAGCCGAGCCACCTCTTCACTGATTGCCTTTCTTTTCTAGATGGCGGACCGTCGAAGATGCTCTTTGACTGGTTTCACCTTCGGGTCGACTCGCAAATGATGCTCAGCCAGTCCCCTAGGAACACCCGGCATGTCAGAAGGCTTCCATGCAAAGATGTCCTAGTTCTCACGGTGGAACTGGATGAGCGCTTCTTCCTATTTGGAGTCGAGTGTGGTTGAAATGTGAGTCGGAGCTGCATTGGGATCCGTCGGGTGAATGTGAGTCGACTTCGTTTCACCAGACAACTGGAATGCTGAATCTGTGGCTGGCTTCTTGGCTCGCAGCAAGTCACTCGGATCTGCATTTTTCTGGTATTCTTGCAATTCTACCACGGCCATCTGGGCATCGGCGATCTTTGAGCCCTTCTGGAAGCACTCTTCTGCCTTCTTCCGATTACCAGAGATAGTGATCACTCCTCTGGGGCCAGGCATCTTCAGTTTGAGGTACACGTAACATGGTGGAGCCATAAATCGTGCATAAGCTGGCCTGCCCAGAATTGCATGATAAGCACTCTGGAAATCCACAACTTCAAACGTCAACTTTTCTTTACGGTAATTTTTGGAATCACTGAAAACCACGTCGAGTGCAATCTGACCGAGGGATGCAGCCTTCTTGCCAGGAATGACCCCATGGAAACTCATATGGCTTTCGCTGAGTCTGGACATCGGAATGCCCATTCCCTTCAACGTCTCTGCATACAGTATGTCCAGGCCACTGCCACCGTCCATGAGGACCTTTGTTAGTCGAGTGCCTTCGACCACCGGGTCGACCACCAGTACTTGCCTCCCAGGGGTGGCTATGTGTGCTGGATGGTCAGACTGGTTGAATATAATGGCAGTCTGTGACAACTTCAAGTAACTGGGTGTCACCGGAGCGACCATGTTCACTTCTCTGTTGATGACTTTCAATCGACTTTGCTCTCAACGTCAGCAAAAATCATCAGAGTGGAATTCACGTGGGGATAACCATCATCATCCTCTTCTTCATCCTCAGCCTTGTCTGCTTCTTTCTCCTTTTCCTTGGGCTGTTTCTCTCGGAACTGCTGGATTAGGAGCCGACACTGTCGAGTGGTGTGCTTCGGGTAAATGAAATTACCTTCTTCATCTTTTTTGGTGTGGATATGGCACGGCAGATCCAACACGTCATTCCCATCTTGATCCTTTACTTTCTTGGGGAACCACGGCCCTTTGGGCTTCCCCTTGAACTTTCCTTGAACCACCACCAGGGCTTCACCCGGAGCAGCTGGCTCGGCCTTGCGCTTCTATTTCCGACCGGAGTTTCCTCCTCCGGCTTCATGGGCGACTGCTTTATGCTTGCCACTCCCGAGTCGCTCTTCTTCTTCTTCACCATTGGCATATTTGGTGGAAATTTCCATCATCCGAGCCAGAGTCATATTCCCTGTCCGGCCGAACTTCATATTCAACTCTCGATACCTGGCGCCTTCCTTAAAGGCAAAAATTGCCTGATGATCCGACACATCTTCTACCGTGTGGTGTAGGGTGATCCATCTCTGGATATAATCCCTCAAAGTTTCATTCAGCTTCTGAACACAACACTGTAATTCTGTCAAACCTGCCGGCCGTTTGCAAGTGCCCTCGAACATTCTGACAAACACTCGGGCAAGATCTTCCCAAGTATAGATGCTGCCAGGCACTAACTGATTCAGCCATGCTCTAGCCGAGCCCTCCAACATAAGAGGAAGGTGTTTCATGGCCACTTCATCATTGCCGCCACCAATCTGGACAGCCACTCGGTAGTCTTCAAGCCAAGTGTCAGGCTTGGACTCCCCGGTGAACTTACTAACTCCAGACGCCAACCTGAAGTTGGGGGGAATCACCGCAGTTCTGATAGCTCTGCTGAAGCACTTTGGACCAGAGACATGCACCCTGTTGCTGGTTTGTGGATCTCTATCATGGCCCTCTCGGCGAGCTCTGTTTCTGTCGACCAAGCCCTGCACGAGAATAGATCTCGCATCAAAGCCTGGCTCCCTGGGGTCGATTGGAATACCTCGCCCAACACTGTGAGAGCGTCTGTCTTCATGCTGCCAAGGCACGTAGGACCCGCTCCTTGAGGGAGGCGTGGGAACTCGACGGCGATCATCACGATCGACTCGGCGATCATACTGCTCTCGGTTTCTGTACTGATCTCGTCGATCCCCACGTCCCTCATGCCTCGGAGGCGATCTTGGGCTATGGGCCGACTGAACTGTGTCTGCCATCACGGATCTGATGTGGATCCTATCCCGCGACTGAGATACAACCTTATTCTGTTCTCCCGCCGCCCGGAGCAAGGCTCGGATCTACACCAGACCTCGACCAACTTCTGACTGGGAGGGTTGGATCGACTCCGCTATCCGGTCAGCAGCAGCCAGATTCTGGATCGGGGTTCGGTATACCTGGGTCGGGGGAGGAAAAAGCTGGCGTCGACTGGATTCGGGAGCGCGCTGCCGAGCGCGATCGTCGAGTGCGCGCTGGAAGTTCTCCAGTCGAGTGCGCTCAGCCAGGTTGGCCAAGCGCGCCTACTCCAAGGCCTGGCCCTCAGGGGTTTCTCCAACTATAGGAGTATGCAATGCATCCATATTCCGGTGGCGAAGTTCCTCCCTCTGCTGCGAGGAGAGGGGTTCGGGGTGGTACTCCTCATGAACGCGCGACGGATCGCCGTTCCCGTCGCCTCCGTCTTCACGGTTGAAGCCAGGAGGGTTGCGTGTTCCATTGACCATTAGAACTTCAGTCGTTGGGTCGCTGCTGTCGCACTCGGATGCGGTCTCTGCGGAGCGAGTCGACAAATCAAACATGCCATAGAGAGTTTCATCGGGCTCGATCGCCGTGACTTGAGGGGTGGCCGACTAGCGGGCCACCGCACGCCTCACCCACCGCTGAAGCCTCGACCAACCAGAGTGTTTGCTCCAGTGAGCCGCAGGGAGAGGGCGAGCTGATGGAGTTGACTGATACTGGGTCGACGATTGCCGCAGGAGGACGCCGTGGACGCACGCGCGAAAGTGCGTTGCCCCGCGAGCGGGAGCGCGTCGACATCGAGTGGAGCCTCCTGAAGCCAAGCGGAGTCGTCGGCGACAAACACGAGCGCGCCAAGACGGATCTCGCGGCTCTCAGCCAAACCTCCGCCTGAAACTATGATGAAGGGGGTCAGAAAAATTGCAACTTCTCCAACAGGTCGCTAAGACACCGGCCCCAAGGTGGGCGCCAACTGTCGTGGTTCTAAGACTGACAGTAGAATAGGGGGGTAGGAATGTAGAGGCAAGATCCTAGCTATGGAGGAGTTGTACACACGATTTTTACGAGTTCAGGCCCTTCTCGGAGGAAGTAACGGCCCTATGTCTTGGAACCCGGAGGCGGTCGACTGAATATATGTGTGTGAATTACAGAAAGTGTGAACCCTTGTCCCAGAGGAGGGGGTGGCTTATATAGAGTGCGCCAGGACCCCAGATCCCCTCCGTTACACAAGGTTCAATGCTCATAAAGGAGGGGCGTTACTGGTAACGTCTGCAATAAAGTGTTGTAAATGCCCATAAAACTATGGTTTAAGTCCTGACTGTTACAGAGTAGAGGGTTTCTCATCTTCTGGTGGTCGAGTGTCTTCAAGGTGGTCGAGTGAGCACATCTTCATGGTCGAGTGGATGATGGTTTCTCTTCGACTACTTCTGATTCTTTGTAGAGATGTCCTTGGGGAGGGTATGTTGCACAGATCCATGACCCTTCCCTAGGTACATAGCTTCATCACCCCCAACCCCTGAAAATCGACTAACCCAAAAGTCGATTCAGTCAACTGAAGTGTGGCTTAATCGGAGCAAAGCAGCAGCACGAGCGAGGGGGAGAGCAGCAGCACCAGCTGGGAGAGCGAGCGATCGAGCGAGAGCCGGAGCAGCAGCACAAACGCGAGCGAGCGAGAGCCGGAGCAGCAGCAGCAGCAGTGCGAGCGAGCGAGTGAGAGCCGGAGTTGCAGCAGCAGATCTGGCTGGTATGGATACCACCGCCGAAGGGGCCTCGCACTGGGGGAGAGCCGCCATGGAGATGTCGCCCGCGGTGCCGGCTTCAAGGTAGCCGCTACATGGGGGTGCGGGATGGAGCACCGTCAGCGCCAGGAGGTCGAGTTAAGGAGAAGGTGCGATGCGATGAGTGTACAACCTCTTTGGTGGCGCCGAGTAGGCCTCGGCTTCGTCCGAGGAGTCGATGACGATGTTGCGGTTTCGGTGGAGTAGGTTATGGCGGCGCTGTGGGAATGGAGCAGTCGCGATAGACTAGGCGATCGTTGGAGCAGCTCCTTGGAGGTGGAGGACGGGGCGGCTGAACCGGTGGGACGGCGAGATGGACGACAGATCCTCATCCGGGGAGGTGGACGAGGGACGTCGAGCTGTTGCGGTGGATGACGTCGTCGGGGAAGAGGTCCGGATGGGCAGCGGTGACATGGCGGACGGAGGAGGGTGGGGTTTCGCGGCTGGAGCGGAGAGGTTACGGCGGCCTGGGATTTCGAATGGCGAAAAGGGGGCGATAGGAGGGGGTGAAGCATGACTTAGGGACGCGCTTGTCCAATATGTAGGGTGTGTTACAAAAGTACCCCCACCGATTTGAACTAGCGGCCCTTTCGGCTCAGGGTTAGAAGGGGGATTTCGCGTGTCAGAATTTGGCAGCTGGAGGGAGTTTTCGCGCGCGTTGTAATTTCGAGATAACAAGGCGCGGGTTGTGATGGCGCCAGTTTTGGGAGAACGATATCTGAATTTTTGGGAAATAACAAGACGCGGGTTGAATTTTAGGGACAAGCCTAACGTGTAGTAATGTTGTACTTGTATGTACCATATCAATTCGCACTTCCCTCAACGAAAAAGAAAACGAAAAAATAAAACTATTCACACCACACAAAGAGAGAGTCTTGCCCCGTTTTACTATACAAATGCTATTCAAAACTACTCCCTCCTTCCATCCATATAGGGCCTAATGCGTTTTTCGATGCTAACTTTGACCAAATATTAGAGCAATGATATATGACATGCAACTTACACAAAGCACACCGTTAAATTCGTCTGTGAAAGGTTCTTTCAATGATATAATTTTCACATTGTGCATGTCACGTACTATTAATCTTGTCAATAGTCAAAGGCAGTCTTAAAAATCTCATTACACCCCATATAGATGGAAGGAGGGAGTATGAATCCATGTTATGTCTGATTAAATTTTTTCGCTTGTTGTATAATGCATGTAACCTACTCATACCAACATTTTAGTGCATTCCAAATGTCTATACTACCGCTGCAATTCGAACTAAATTTGAATTTGTTTCTCTATTTCAATAAGAATCTACAATCATGATTGTTGCCAACTTCAACCATCATAGTTTCCTTGCTATCCGCCAGATATAAATCGGACGGCCTATAATGCAGGATGGCAGGCACACCATCATCAACAACTCCGTTTTTTATAAGAGTAGAGCTAAAATATATTAAATGCAATATAACATGTTCATAACCACACCATGTGTATCACCGTTATATATATTCACACATACATCGGTTTGAAACACTATGATAAATTCTTCAAATATACGAATTCGCTTTTTATAATGAAGTATATATGATCTCTATTCATTTTTTACACCCACACAACCCTCTTATCTTTGTAGCCAGCGCTAACTTTCTCTTGTGCATGCACACGCCCGCATCCCTCCCACCCTCCCTCAGGATTCTCTAGCTCCATCGCGCAAATTCGTCTTTTCACTTTAGGTCGTTCACCCACGGTGTGTGTAGGCCCCCCAGCTCCTTCTTTACGGCACACATCGATCGATATGCCTCTCTAGCCAGGTGTGCCTAGCACAAACACAAGCTTCCCTTCTTCTCTTGTCACCATCCATGCCTCACTCCCACTACTCTTTTCATCGTTCTCGTACTCGCACACTCCTCCCCCTCGATATAGTATGCCTCTCGTACCACCTCCTACATGCATCCCTCTCTCTCTATCCTTCTCCTCGTGCCTCGTTTGCTTCTAACACACACATGCATGTATACCGATCGATCTCCCGACATATACCTAGATCGACTTTAACTACCCCCCCCCATCGATCGACGTACCTCACAAGTTATGTCTCTCCTTTCTCTAACAAAAGGCGATTGATCTTCCTATCACTACAAAAAAGACACATCCGTGACATTTTGGGCCGAACGAAAAAAAATTCTATCATACATATGACACTTCTATGACGATAACTGTGACAAAACCCGGTATCATCATAGATGTGGTGGGCTCCTACTTCTATGATAAAAAAATCATGACAGAAAATGGGCTTTTCATCCTGGGCGGACCGGAGATGCAGTTGCATGACAATCTTTGGGCTGTCCATGACGGAAAAAACTGTGGTATAAGCGAGGGGGAGGAAAATTTCAGGGAGTTCCCGGTTATGGTGGGAGGTCGGGGGCCGAGCGATGCGCGTTTCTCTCGTACACGTACATGCGTGTGTGCGAGGCGTTGGCTCTAACTGAACCCGAGCAAGGCATTGGGCTCTAACTGAGCCCGAGCGATAGCACTGCAGGCTACGCGTTACTAAACCCGGGCGAATGATCGATGGCTGTTAACTGAACCCGGTCGAGCAATTCCTTTGCTACTGCTGCTAACTGAAGCCGACCGATTGGATGAACAGTGAGCGTTGGGGGGGGTGGATGAACAGTGAGCGGTGGCGTTGCCTCTGGATGAACAGGACCCCATGGTGTGGTGGAGGGCTGGATGAACAACAGACGGTGGAGGGGTGCCCGTGGAGGGGTGGTTGAATAGGACCCCGTGGTGTTGAGGGCTGGATGAACAGTAGACGGTGGAGGGGTGCTCGTGGAGCGGTGGTTGAACAGTAGCCGGTGGAGTAGCGCGCGGTGGAGGCTGGATGAACAGGAGCCCGTGGAGGCTGGAGGAGGTCGATGGTGGAGATGAACAGTATCCCGTGGAGTCCCGTTTTGCGGTAGGCCACACCCCTCCCGATGAACAGGACCCTCGTTTCGACCGTAGCGCTCCAACACAAGTCCGTTTCGTCCGTTTTGCGGTACGCCACACCCCTCCCGATCAACAGGACCCCCATTTAGACCGTAGGAGGTCCGTTTCGTCCGTTTTGCGGTACACCACACCCCTCCCGATCAACAGGACCCCCGTTTCGACCGTAGGAGGTCCGTTTCCTCCGTTTTGTGGTACGCCAGACCCCTCCCGATCAACAGGACCTTGTTCTGAACTTAGGAGGTCCGTTTCCTCCATTGTGCGGTACGCCATGCCTCGTTTCCATCGCCTGTTCCGTCCAAGCCCTCCCGATGAACACGACCACGCATTCCGTTCCGACCCAGCCGGTTGGCTCCCACGTGTTCCGTTGCCTCCCGATGAACACGACGCATTCCATTGCCTCCCCATGAACACGACGTATTCCGTTGCCTCCCCATGAACACGACGACGACGTTGTTTCTCCGTTCCGACCCAGCCATGTACACGAGCCCTGGCCGTACGTATGCGCAAGTAGGCATTCGAGACCCTGCCCGTATGTACACATATGTGGCTGTATTTTCTTTCTTGCACCCTGGCCGCTGTACGTACGTGTACATGCTACGTGCGCGCCTCTCCTACGACACATGCACGCCTCTACATTCACCAGTATATATGTACGTACACGTTCGCGACCAGAATGACAATGCTACGTACGCTTCGACCAGGTGGGTCCTGACTGTCAGGCACTTCCTTGTATGCAAAGATGTAGCTGGTGGGTCCCAGCAGTCAGGGGGGAAACATTTTTTTCACGAAATACGGTGGCTCGTCCGGTGGGTCCCCGCTGTCAGGTGGAGAGATAATTATTTTGCATGTAATAAGGAGGCACTTCCTTGCTGCGACCGTGGACCCAGCTGTCAGCCTCTCCACGTACAGTCCATGTCCGATGGAAGCCGTTCTTTGACCATGTTGACCACGCCGCGCCGAGAGCACCAGGGCGATGGACGATGGCGAGGCCTAGGAAGGGGACGACACGGAGCCGGGGAAGACGCGGTAGTGGATGCCCACGCGTAGAGGAGTACGAGGGTTCATTGCGGTGTGAGGCTGCCATCGCCGTAGAATAACAGGGGGTTTGGGTGAGTAGAGGGATGGCCTGGCCAGCGGTGGGAGTAGTAGGGGGCGGTGAGGCCTCCGCCGCATCACAGCTGGCCACGGGAGGCAGGAGCACGAGGCACGACCGGCGCTGGTTTGGGCGGCTGGAGCAAGAAGACCAGAGGGTGAAGAAGCACTACGGCCGTTGGATGGACATCGTACAGTCGCTGGAGCTAGAATCGTGCATATTGACTAAGTTGACAAAGCCCTCCGTCCCCGTCAACTTAGTAGGCCCACAAGTCAGCCTACCACTATACTGGGTCCCAGCTAACAGGGGGAGTATTCATTTTTTTGTGCGCAATAAGGAGGCACTTCCTTGCGTGCGAAGATATAGCTGGTGGGTCCGAGCTGTCAGCGGTGGTAACGTTTTTTCGCGAAATACAGAGGCCCTTTCGATGGGTCCCTGATGTCTGGTGGAGGAATCATTATTTTGCGCGTAATAAGGAGGCATTTCCTTGCGTGCGGCCGTGGACCCAGCTGTCGGCCTCTCCACGTACAATCCACTTCAGATGCATGTCGGTCGTTGACCATGTTGACCAGGCTGCGCCGAGAGCATCAGGGCGGTGGATGACGGCGAGGCCTAGGAAGGGAACGACATGGAGGCAGGGAAGTCTCGGCAGTTGTTTCCCACGTGGAGGGGAGTACGACTGTACGAGGGTTTACTGGTTCGTCTGCCGTCGCCGGAGAATAACAGCAGGTGTGGGTGAGTAGAGGGATGGCTAGGCCATCGATGGGAGTACGGTGGGGCGATGAGGCGTGCGCGGTAGTAGAGCCGGCCGCGGGGAGGAGGGAGCAGGCAGTCCCGCCGGCACTTGTTTGAGCGGCTGGAGCAGGAAGAGCAGAGATTGAAGAAGCACGACTACCGTTGGATGGCCATCCAACAGTCACTGCTTGTGCGTCAACCTTTTTTAGGAAAGCCTCAAATCTGTGGAAAACAGCATGCAGCCCATCTGCCATTATTTCTAATAATTTACAACCCATTTTCTAATTATTAACATTTTTTCGGAGCCCATATTCTTTTTGTTAGCATTACAGCCCATATTGTGGCCGCGGTTAAAAAATTATACGAAATTTTGCATATTTTGGTGCGCTCCGAACTATTTTTAATCCCAAAATTTCGACTCACATTCAAACTGATTTTAAAAATAAATGTATATCAATATAAAATCCAACAAATTCTTCACGCATAAAAATTAATGTAATTTAAAATCTCGAAATGAAAAAAAAGATATTTGAAACTAATTGCCGGTTTGATGTATTTAAAAATGTACATCCCATTTCTCATTACTGATGGGCTATTTTCTCGGCCAGCCGAATGAAAGCTCTCCTCGTCTTGAAAGATTTGCAGCCCAACACGCCTGACAAAGCGACTTACTTGGCAAATCACAAAAAAACTGGGCTGTGGCCGTGGACCTAGCTGTCAGCCTCTCCACGTATAGTACTCTTCCGATGGAATGTCATTGACCACGCCGCGCCGAGAGCACCAAGGCGGTGGACAACGGCGAGGCCTAGGAAGGGGACGACGCGGAGCCAGGGAAGACGCGGCAGTGGATGCCCATGCGGAGAGGAGTACGAGGGTTCACTGGTTCGGCTGCGGTGTGAGGCTGCCGTCGCCGCAGGGCCTGGCGAGCGGTGGGAGTAGTAGGGGGCGATGAGGCCTCAACGGCAGCACAGCCGGCTACTTGAGGCAGGAGCTGGCGGTCTCCCAGGTGCTGGTTTGGGCGGCTGGTGCAAGAAGAGCAGCGATTGAAGAAGCAGCAGGACCGTTCGATTCAAATCCAACGGTTACTGCTACTAGAATTGTTTGTTGACTAAGTTGACAAGCCCTGCATACGCGTCAACTTAGTAAGCCCATAGGTCAGCCTCCCAATCGGCGCGCCCAAGATGTCAGTGGGAGGAATCATTTTTTTCCGCGTAATAACAAGGCAGTTGACTGCGTGCGGCCAGGCCAGCGAAGGGAGTAGGGTGGGCCGGGGAAGCCTGCGCGGCATCACAGCGGGCCACAAGAGGAGGGAGCAGGCAGTCCCGCCGGCACTAGTTTAGGCGGCTGGAGCAAGAAGATCAAAGATTGAAGAAGCACGCCGGCCGTTGGATGGACATCGAACAGTCACTGCTGCTAGAATCATGTGTTCACTGACAAAGCCTTGCGTAGACAAGTCAGCCTCGAAATCTGTGGCGTGTACAACCCATTTGCTATTATTTTTATAATTTTTACTCATTTTCTAATTCATATGGAATTTATTGCAGCCCGTTTTCCATTTTAGAATTGCTGGTCATTTTCTGGTCAGTACCAGGCTCAAAAAATTAACTAAATATGTGGGAAATTTTGAAAAAAGTCGCAAATTTTTGCTGGGGAACGAAATATTCTTAATCCAAAAATTAATAGCCATACTAAAACAAATTTAAAAATAAATTAGTACTATGTCATGTTAAATCCAATGAAATACGTATAAGATATCAGTGAAGAACAAAAACAAAAAAAGAAACTTATATCCCATTTGCTATAATTTTTTTGGAATTTTCAACCCCTTTTGATATTACTTTTAACAAACATTGACCATACTCTTAAACCAGGCCGGAATGCATCCCTCCTCGTCTTGAAAGATTTGCAGCCCAGTAATTCGGAGAAAACAAATAGGCCTAGCTTGGGTATTCTTCAAAAAGAAATACTGGGCTACCTATTTTCCCAAAGAACTGGTGCATGAGCATTTAGCTTTATCTATTTATTTACTTACTTATTTATGTTTAGGGGACCATGAGCATGTACCTGGGCCAGATTCATGTGAGAGCCTCCCTTTCAGTTAATTATGGGCTTCTCTATTGGGCCTTCATCAGTGGGCTGCATGTTATCAACAAGTGGAAAATGTGTTCCGTATGAAAAATAGTATGCGCTACGTATGGTACGGGGCACTAAAGGATCAAACCGTGCAACGACTTCCAAAACATTGTGTTTGTCATTCTAACAACACATTTATTCAACCAACAGACGAAATATACTACTGATTGTACATTGAAGACAGCAGCAGCAGCAACCAGGGCTGGGGGTGCAACAGAAGCAGTAAGCAGGCCAGAAGAGTGAAGACCTCCACAAGCATCCAGCTGCCGCGACCGTCGACGAGCACCATCCAAGACGTGTTCATGCCGACCCAGTACATACCGTTAATGTAGTTGAGGCTGACGGGGATCGGATCGCATTCAAGGGGTTGATGCTCGCCACCCTACGATCATTATGCTGCATGACACGCCGTTTCTGAAGATCAGGCGGCATCAGCAAGTAAGGAGCTGTCTTAAAAAGCTCTGTCCTAAGGGCTTTGAGTAAACTGTACAGCCCCGACGAGCACACGGCGAGCGGCATGGTACTTAGATTGTCCACATGCGAAACAATGAGCTTGATTACCTCCGTGGGGAGTGAATTCCAGCTACTCTTTTGGCGGTTCTGCCATTGTTAGTGCTTGGGTTTCGGACGAGGGGGGGAGGCGCCTTAGCGGGGATGGAAGATTGGACGAGATTATGTGCGGACAAGATGGAGAAGCGAATATGTGCTACGGGAAGTGGACAGGTGATGATGACTACAGCATGTCGCTTGACTTACGAGACACATACCAATAGCATAGGGTCATGTCGATGCCAGACAACTTGCTTGAGTGATCACAGTACTGGTACTCCCTACAGTGCTATGCCCTAACTTGCTTCAGTAGAGTAGTAGAGTAGGACTCTGCTCTACTACTAGCACTGGAGGAGTAGTATATTCTAATCTAAAATAGTTACAAACTTCAATGCCCGAGCGTGGAACGACTACGAACCGTGCTCAAAGACCGTGTCTACGTGGTGTTTGGACATGGGCGACAACCTCAACACCAACGGTGCTGCTCCCGTTGCACCGTATGTGTTTCTGTCCTTCCTGTTTGAAATCGTGGTAGAATTTATGATTTTTTGTGCTTATTCGGATTAAATCTCGTAGTAACTTGCTCATATATTCAACTGGCGCAACGTCCCCTACAGCCACTCCCGTTTCATGGACGGCCTGGTCGATGCCTCCAAGGAGCCCTTCGTGCAATGCTATGAGTGCCCGATGCCGTTTTGTGGCTTGCCGGCGGACATGGTGCATCACCTCATGGATGCGTGCAGTTGTCACTGCTGGCCCTTGGCGGAGAACATCAAGTACGAGACGTGCTACGCGTTCACCATGCCGGAGTAGCTAGAGGATCACCGCCGCCTTCTAGTCTCGGAAGAGGACGGCAGCGTCTTCCTCTTGATCGTGGGCACCGGCAAGGCCCGCGCAGGCCGCCGCCCTGTCTCTGTAATTTGCGTCAGGGGCGACGCCACTAATGCTGACATTGACACGAGGTCGATGTACGGGTGCGTGGTCAGTGTTACTACCCCTCCGGGTCGCGTGGGCGGCGACACCGGCCTCATCGAACGGACTTGGACTCTGGGGAGCTGGGACTATCCCGCCAATGTGGACTTGGAAAACCCATGGCATCCTTTACCCGCCGACGCGGCGCACGGGGACTCCAAGGAGGTTCGCCTGGACATACGCATTATCAAGTTAAATGTTGATCATTAGTCTTCGCTCAATGTAATCCGCTGTCTAAGCATGTGGAGACTTCCATGCAGGATCTTGCTCTATTGGAGTATCGCGCATGAATAAAAGTGTATCCGTTTATGGTTTAGTTTAGAATCTTCCATGTATGAATTTTTACTACAGTACTGGTGAAAGACTTACGATGAACCATTTCTTACATCTCCTCTGCCCGCTTGCAAGTCATCCTGATTTAATCCCTCCGTCTAGGTGTATAAGGGCATGGTTAATATTACTTAATAATATAGCCAACTGTTGACTATAAGAAAGTGCCATGTCATCTGTAGCCAACATGTATAACAATCTATACTCAAAAACTAATTCTTAAAGATCATTTCTTGCAAAGCACAATAAGTGTTATTTCTTTACAAGTTTTGGATGCAAGTTTTGGGCACCTTACTACTATAGATTAGTATGACCAAAAATTGAACTAACATTATATATAGTATGATAAATGCTGATGCATGTCACCTAAATTATATCATTCAAAACTATGTTCAAATACGAATCCAATGATATAGTTTTTGTTGACATGCACTAACATTTTGTCAGTTAAATCTTCAGTCAAATTCAATGGGGGACTAATAAACCATGACCGATGTAGTACAAGTGTAGAGGGCGGCGCTGCACGGGAGTCTCACCTCTCACCCCGCTCGTGGCGCGGCAGTAAAGTCGTCATATCACAAAACCCAACCACTCCCAGTAATAAGTGGCCTGGTAAAATAAACGGACAAGCAACCATCACATCCCTTCGTCTTTTTTGCATTTCATCTCTCTGCATTTACTTTCTCTGGTTCATCTCGCACACTCGATCCCTAGCTACTACTCCTAGGGCCAGTTCTTTTGGCGGCTTCCCCAGCTTTTCCCACAAGACTAGTTATAGTGGAGAGTACTACTCATTTATTTGGGCTTCTAAACTACTACTCCGTCCTGGTTTATTCCTCACCATTGTAATTTGTGCTAAATTTTGACCAAAAATTTAACTGGTTTATTCCTCACCATTGTAATCCCTCCGTCTAGGTGTGTAAGTCATCTTACGAAAACCAAATAATCCCAAAATACTTAGGCGCGGTGCATTAACTTCTACCTCGTTTCTTGTTTCTTGACATATCAACCAATAAGAGATAAAGAGTGTGCATGCTTTTAATGACTTGAGATATCAAACACGACATGCAGTGGTTAGTTCATTGCATGCAATACTATTAATTAGCAAATAAACATTAATGTTTCTCATTTTCTCCTCCTCATTGGTCACGGTGCACAGCCTAAGATGACTTACTCACGTAGACGGATGGAGTAGTGCATGTGACATGCACTAACATTTCATTAGTTAAATTTATGATCAAAATTTGACATAGATTACAATGGGGACCAATAAACCAGGACGGAGGTAGTAGTTATGGGATTACTAATCTAGAAGCCTAAAAGAACTGGCCCCTGGTACTCCTACTAGTAGTAGTACTCAAGTTGGAATTCCAATTGCATGGCACAACTTGTTAGGCAAAAAATCGATAGAGGGTGTAGGAAGCGGTTTGGGAATTTGCATGCCTTTCCAACCAGTGAGATACTCCGTACAAAGTACGACAGAGAAATAACCACAAAGAAGGAAGCTAAAAGTAAACAATCAAACGAGCATTTTTGCATTTGTTTTGCATTGAATCATTTCACAAGCTTGACTAGTGTTGTTTTTCTACTTTTACAAAAACCGCATCGTAATGTTAAAACGTGCATTTGCACGTACTCCCTCTGTCCGGGTTTATTAGGCCTAAAGACAACTTCTCTTAGACCAAGACACATAGTAATTTGCTCACATTAATTCTTCCATTCCACTCCCAATGCACTCTCTCACATGCATGCAGCCAATGAAAAAGCACACATGAAGTGTATTACCTTTTTAGCCATGGCACCAACAACAATAGCTTTCGATACAACCAACGAAATAGTTGCATGCATGCACCTTTCCAACGCGGGGCCTTATAAAAGGGGACATGCAATAGTAGTACTCCCTCCGTCTAGGTGTATAAGTCTTCCCTCCTTCTTGGTCACGGTGCACAACCAAGGATGACTTATTGACCTGGACGGAGGGAGTAGCACAGTCTGCAAGCATATATCGAGAGAGACGTGTAGTGCGATAGTATATAGTAAAGTTTGTGCTATATGCATGTACTTGCAAAATGCGTACGAATACACAAGGTTTCCAAACTTTCCCTTTTGCATAGTTAATTAAGGACGCTAAGAATTCATGAACTTTCGGGATTTATCATTTGCGTCCCAAAAGTAATGAGATCGCCTTACGAAACAAAAATTATACTCCTCCTAAAAGCCACGGCGCTCGCAGGAGCGCTTGCGGCGTGCCACGAGTGCCCTGGTGCGCAGCCGTTTCCCAGCGCGCTGACACAACGCCTCTTCCTCAGTCTCGCAACTCGCGAGGTGCTGATTGGCGGCTTGCCAGCGGGCGAGCGCGATCTCACCGATGTGGTGATCCGGCGCCAACAGGTACTCCTCCTTGCTGGAAGCTTGCACCCGGTCCACGTACCACCAAGCGTACATGAGGCGCTTGGGCCCGACTGCACTCAGGGCGTCGGCACGGGCGTCCTCCGCCACCCTCACGGCCCTCGCATGAGCCTTCTGCCAAAGAGCCAATCGCCTGACTCTCTCGGACGCGACATAGTCCTCCCAGGCAGCTTATTCCGCGGTGCGCTTCTCTTCCTCGGCCTTCTTCTCCGCCTCTATTTTGGTGCGCTCTGCTGGAGGCAAAGCCTCCCACAAGGCGACATCCATTTCTTTCCAAAGCTCCTCAAGGCTGGGGGGCTCGGCAGGTGGCGCCGCGTTCTCCTCGTAGCGGGGAGCCGACGCGTCCTCCGTCTCGCGTGCTGGCGAGATTGGGAACGCCGACGCGTCCACCTCGATGCGTCGCGGCGAGGAGCGGAACACCGCCGCATCCTACTCGACTAGTGGCGGCAAGGAACGGAACGGCAACGCGTCGCATCGCGGCGAGGAGCGGAACGCCGACGCGTCCTCCTCGACTAGTGGCGGCGAGGAACGGAACGGCGACGCGTGACCGTTCGCGCGGTGCAGCGAGGGGCTCCTAGGGCTTGGGAGAGGCGATGCCATGGTCGTCGACGTGATAGGGAGGGGGAGGAGCTAGCGGTGAACATGAACGTGAGGGAGAGGAGATAGCAATGTCGTGGGAGGCGCAGTATTTATAGCGAGCAATGGCACACCTACGTGAGATATGGACTGAGCTGCACTGCCTTAACTCCAGGTCTAGTTGGGTCACTGACATGTGGGCCAGACCCCTGTTGGGCCCATATGCCAATGACCCAATGCACCTGCCGTTAAGTAACAGCTACATGGGCATATTTGTTGGAGTAAATTACGGGGGAGCGAAGGGGTGCAAATATTGTTGGTCACAACGGATTGGACGAGCGTGGGTGGAGGAGAGTCATGCATGCAGATTAAATTAACCCTGCTAAAAAAAGATATTTTAAACGTGGCTACTCGATCTGTGGCAACTGGCGAGCCACGGCGCTCCAAGTCGTTCACCTGTGGTCCCGACCATCAACTCCTACGGATCATATTATCACGCGAGCTGACTATTCATACAAAGGTGCTCCACCATGTACCCGGTACCCGCGAATGCAGCAATCGTGCACCTAGGGTTTTAGGGTTTATTTGTTAACGTCGCCTTTACGTAACACTCATGTGTGCGAGACAGCGAGAGGCCGACTGCGTGTGTGCGCCTCTTCTCTTCGTATATGTACTCCACCGTTTGTCTGGTGTCCAAAAAAATTATAATAACTACTAGCAATGTGCCAATGCGTTGCCACACAATCAAAGTAGATTAATACATATTCACCAATTTGATAGAAAAAAGTCTAGTTTTGAAATACGTATATCACTAAAAATATGTTATGTTTCACTCAAAATATATTCCTTTGGCGGTTTTGATGAGATAAGGGAGGAATGTTGTTGGTTTCAAGATTCGAGAAGTGGTGTATGTCTAATTTCTACTCTTACTAGCAAGATACCCGTGCGTTGCACGGAACATCAAGATCTTGTGGGAGAAAAGGATGAATGAGGGAAGGCCTTATCTGCAAATGTGGTGAAGAGTGCGGGTAAATAGCCATATTTTCCTTCCTATCCATCAGATATAAACCGTACGACCTACATTGCAGGATGGCAGGCCCACCATCATCACCAACTCTATTTGTTTCCCTACTCTTATAAAAAGCATTGTCGATGATGATCGTGTGCCTGCCATCCTGCAATATAGGTCGTCCGATCTATATCTGACGGATAGGAAGGAAACTATGGCAATTTTGCAAAAAGATACCCACACCCCTCTCCACATTTTCAAATAAGGCCTTCCCTCGTTCATCCTTTTCCCCCACAGGATAAACTACTCATACAAATGCATGTTGATGTTCCGTGCAACGCATGGGCATCTTGCTAGTTGTTGCAAAAAGCCCATGTGTGTGTGAGAGAGAGGGAGAGTGGAGGAGGACGGAGTGCATGTGTGACAAAGACACAAGGAGTGTGTGTGCGATAGGTATCAGCTTAAAATGAGGCGATAGTGTGTGTGTGCACGATCGAGAGGGCATGTCTCAAGAAGGGAAGAAAAATCCACATAGATACAAGGAGCGGGAGAGAGACATGTATGCGATGGTGGAAGCACGAGTGTGCGGGTGTATAAACCTATCTAGAGGCTAGCTAGTCGATAAATGTTTGTGAGAGAAATACGAGTCGGGGTGCGAAAGCAAGAGTTTTGTGTGTGAGAGAGAGAGACGGTAGTCAGGAAGGGGAGTGGAAGCAGGAGTTGTGTGTGTGTGTGTGTGTGTGAGAGAGAGAGAGAGAGAGAGGAGACGGTAGTTGGGGTTGTCTGATCGGTAAACAAATGAATAATGTCAGTCTGGGATGGAGACGAAAAGGAGACCGCAACAAATGTTGTGTCTATAGGAGAGAGAGAGTAATTTTAGTGGTATGAGTCATATGTAGAGACATATAGGGTGTGTGAGAGAATCCCACGGAGAGAAAGACAAAGTGAAAGTCGAGTGGAGACTGTGTGTGTGGCGGTGAAAAAGAAAGCTTAGGTACCGAGTGATACCAGAGGACAGTAGAGATATGAGAGATAATGAAAACCGTCTAAGGTATAATGATAGGGAGAGCGTGACACTTCTCAAGGGAGACGTCGAGAGACCATGTTTGCGAGGATAGGATAAACATGAAGTGAGCGTGCGGGTGAGCTGGAGAAAAGAGAATGATAGCTACCTGAAGGAGCATGCATGCGAGAGAGATGGGCGTGAAAGGAGTGAACAAAAAAGGGATTCAAATATTTGAATTCGAGATGATGATACATGTAATCCATACTCGAACCAAAATTGATCTATCAAACATGCATACTCATATGAATTCACGCACATCTATGTTATTTAATATGTAGATATTACTGATCCATACATTTTAGTAGAGCATAATTTGGTTAAATTTTTTCGAATTCAACCTTAAGATTTCGAGATCGTTGTATTTGTAAATCATATTATACATATAAAGGAGCAGAATTCTTTGTTGTGCTTTTGAAAGTATATATAAAAAAATGATGTATATAGAATGTAATTCCAATTGAAAATGGATCCCGCCCGAAAAAAATAGAATACAAACGGGATTCGAATTGAGTTGGCACGGTAAACGTGCACTCTGCAAAATTTGAATGAAGCGGGGAAAGTCGCAGTAACCGCCCGAAACCAAAATCCGCGAGATAGAAATCACTACTGCCTATCCCTGCCATGCAAAGCCTATCTGCTGGATTTCTATAGGTTTCGATAGGGGTAGGTTTGTAATTTCACCCAAACGTGACGTAACAGCATCTCACCCGGATTCATACATGGTGGGCGCTAAAACATAGTGTGTCCTCGGCCGAAATCGACTCCCTCCCTGATTCATATTCATACACGGTGGGCGCCAAAAACAAACTCTCATCGGCAAATATTCGGTGTATGCGAGATTACCGTCCTATCCCCAACCGACTAATGTTGTTGTGGTGTAGTAGAAATTTGAAACGGGGGCTAAGTTTGTAAATTTCCTCGCATTTGAGACAAGCGCACCCTGAATACATGGTTCCCCCCTTCCTCTCTACCTCCCTTTTCCCCATTCGTACTCCGTGGGCGCCAAAACACCCTCTCCACCCCACCCTCCTCCGTCCGCCGCCGTCCGCCACCCCATCCACCGCCGTCCTCCTCCACCATGCCAGAGCTGATACCTCGACGCCACCGTCCATTACAAGAGATCGACCTCTCTCATCCACGGCTTCGGACCGGGATCCTTGCATCCCGTCCTCTCGCTTCATCCCCGCCGTCGTCCACCTTGTCGGCGCCGCTCCTACGACTGTCGCGTCCACCACGCCTCGCCGCCACCGTCTACCCTCCTAGATCTGCTTCCACGCTGCCGACAGCCATCTCTACCGCAGCACCGTCAAATTCTTAGCAGATGCGTACACGGCGCCGCACCAGAGGCGGTACTCTTTCGTATCTGCTCAACTTATTTATCGCAGCAAGAAAATAGATCGCCACTGCTTTACTCTGATTTCTTGTCTTGGTTGTGAAGTTGCCTTTGTCCGGTTTGCACCTTCAGATCCGCCATGGCACGCTCAACACTATACTCCCAATGCTTATGGTTTTCCCCTTTTATATTCCACACTAGTTAAATCACAGTAGACTAAATTTCAAAATTGGGTCAGTCGATTTTTTAGAGCTCGCCGAAGTTCGCCGGTGCGATCGAAGGGGCTCGGGTGGTTGTGGGGCCTCGCCGAATGAAGAAAACTCGACGTGGGTGGGGGTTGGGGCGGGGCGGGGTGGGGGTGGCGGAGGAACACAGGCGGTGGGGGCCGGTGGTTCGGCCGGCGGCCCATGCGGTGTTCTGTATGGGAAGAATCAGAGACGAGGAAGAAGAAGGGTTAGGAGACATAGGATCTTCATCCAACCGCCTGAAATGGTCGAGAGACAGCTGGGAGTTGCATTCTTAATGCGCTCTGGTTCATCATGTGTGGGCACTGTGCAACCAACATTTTATTATCCAAAATCTTCTTGCTCTTCTTTACCATGGTCCTCTTCGATTCTTCTTTAATATGTACTCTCTCCGTTCCTAAATACAAGTCTTTGTATAGATTCCACCATGGACTACATATGGAGCAAAATGAGTGAATCTACACTCTAAAATGTATCTGGATACATCTGTATGTGATCCATAGTGGAAAACTCTACCAAGACTTATATTTTGGAACGGAGGGAGTATGATAGTAGTACAGTATGTTCCTTGTACTGAAGATGAGCAGGGACATTTGCAGTGTAGAGTTCTATACGGTCAGTTGTGATGGACACTTTGAGCCTCTTTGATTCGTAGGATCTTCTAAACATAGGAATAGGATTTGTAGTGGCCTGCCCACTTGAATCCTATAAGAATAGCAAGGAAATGCGGGGAGTTGTGTCACCTTTGAGAGTTACACTGATATTAACAGTACCGCACCTTCACTTGAAGAAAGCTGGTATCCGAAGCCTTTCTAGTCGTACCGGCAATACTAGCAGATATATTCCAGCAAGTTCGACTTTGCTGATTTTACTCTGATGCTTAAGGTTTTCCCGTTATATCTACACTATGCTCTGTGTAGGTGCTTTGTGTCGCACTAGCAGCAGTCCACTCTAGAAGCTAAAGACTGCAATGACTTACAAAATTGGCACCAAGGCATTGAGTGCCATTCTGGATGCAATGAAACTCATACGCTCCCCACCTGTTGATTCTTGTTCAGAATATGATCCTAATGACTATTCTAACCTCGAGGAGTCAAAGGCAGATGGCATGTCCTGTTCACCCATCAAGGTGCTTGTTCTAATTTGGGAATATTTTATTCATTCGGGTATCTTGCATATGTTGTCTTTGAAGGAAATATGCCCTAGAGGCAATAATAAAGTTATTATTTATTTCCTTATATCATGATAAATGTTTATTATTCATGCTAGAATTGTATTAACCGGAAACATAATACATGTGTGAATACATAGACAAACAGAGTGTCACTAGTATGCCTCTACTTGACTAGCTCGTTAATCAAAGATGGTTATGTTTCCTAACCATGAACAAAGAGTTGTTATTTGATTAACGAGGTCACATCATTAGTTGAATGATCTGATTGACATGACCCATTCCATTAGCTTAGCACCCGATCGTTTAGTATGTTGCTATTGCTTTCTTCATGACTTATACATGTTCCTATAACTATGAGATTATGCAACTCCCGTTTACCGGAGGAACACTTTGGGTACTACCAAACGTCACAACGTAACTGGGTGATTATAAAGGAGTACTACAGGTGTCTCCAATGGTAGATGTTGGGTTGGCGTATTTCGAGATTAGGGTTTGTCACTCCGATTGTCGGAGAGGTATCTCTGGGCCCTCTCGGTAATACACATCACATAAGCCTTGCAAGCACTGCAACTAATATGTTAGTTGTGAGATGATGTATTACAGAACGAGTAAAGAGACTTGCCAGTAACGAGATTGAACTAGGTATTGGATACCGACGATCGAATCTCGGGCAAGTAACATACCGATGACAAAGGGAACAACGTATGTTGTTATGCGGTCTGACCGATAAAGATCTTCGTGGAATATGTAGGAGCCAATATGGGCATCCAGGTCCCGCTATTGGTTATTGACCGGAGACGTGTCTCGGTCATGTCTACATTGTTCTCGAACCGTAGGGTCCGCACGCTTAACGTTACGATGACAGTTATTATGAGTTTATGCATTTTGATGTACCGAAGGTTGTTCGGAGTCCCGGATAAGATCACGGACATGACGAGGAGTCTTGAAATGGTCGAGACGTAAAGATTGATATATTGGAAGCCTATGTTTGGACATCGGAAGTGTTCCGGGTGAAATCGGGATTTTACCGGAATACCGGAAGGGTTACCGGAACCCCCCCGGAAGACAAATGGGCCTGTTGGGCCTTAGTGGAAAAAGAGAAAAAGGGAAAAAGGCCCAAGCTGGCCGGCGCCCCCCTTCCCCAAATCCTATTAGGAATAGGATAAGGGGCCGGCCCCCCTTCTCTCTCTTCCCCCCCCCCCCCGAGAGTCCTAATTGGATTAGGATTGGGGGGGAGGAGTCCTACTCCCGGTGGGAGTAGGACTCCCCTGCGCCTCCCCCTCTTGGCCGGCCAGCCCTCCCTCCTCCAACATATAAATACAGGGGCAGGAGGCACCCCAAGACACACAAGTTGATCCTTGAGATCGTTCCTTAGCCGTGTGCGGTGCCCCCTGCCACCAAATTCCACCTCGATCATACCGTTACAGTGCTTAGGCGAAGCCCTGCGTCGGTAGTACATCAAGATCGTCACCACGCCGTCGTGCTGACGGAACTCTTCCTCGACGCTTTGCTGGATCGGAGCCCGAGGAACGTCATCGAGCTGAACGTGTGCTAAGAACTCGGAGGTGCCGGAGTAACGGTGCTTGGATCGGTTGGATCGGGAAGAAGACGTACGACTACTTCCTCTACGTTGTGTGATCGCTTCCGCGGTCGGTCTGCGTTGGTACGTAGACAACACTCTCCCCTCTCGTTGCTGTGCATCACCATGATCTTGCGTGTGCGTAGGAAAATTTTGGAAATTACTGCGTTCCCCAACAGTGGCATCCGAGCCTAGGTTTTATGGTTTGATGTTATATGCACAAGTAGAACACAAGTGAGTTGTGGGCGATACAAGTCATACTGCCTACCAGCATGTCATACTTTGGTTCGGCGGTATTGTTGGTTGAGATGATCCGGACCAACCTTACGCATACTCTTATGCGAGACCGGTTCCCTCGACGTGCTTTGCACATAGATGGCTTGCGGAAGACTATCTCTCCAACTTTAGTTGAACCAAGTGTGACTACGCCCGGTCCTTGAGAAGGTTAAAACGGAGTCTATTTGACGAACTATCGTTGTGGTTTTGATGCGTAGGTGAGATGTGTTCTTACTTAAGCCCGTAGCAGCCACGTAAAACTTGCAACAACAAAGTAGAAGACGTCTAACTTGTTTTTGCAGGGCATGTTGTGATGTGATATGGTCAAGGCATGATGCTGATTTTATTGTATGAGATGATCATGTTTTGTAACCGAGTTATCGGCAACTGGCAGGAGCCATATGGTTGTCGCTTTATTGTATGCAATGCAATCGCGATGTAATGCTTTACTAGATTACTAAACGGTAGTAATAGTCGTGGAAGCATAAGATTGGCGAGACGACAACGTTGCTACGATGGAGATCAAGGTGGCGCGCCGGTGACGATGGTGATCATGACGATGCTTCGGAGATGGAGATCACAAAGCACAAGATGATGATGGCCATATCATATCACTTATATTGATTGCATGTGATGTTTATCCTTTTATGCATCTTATCTTGCTTTGATTGACGGTAGCATTATAAGATGATCTCTCACTAAATTATCAAGAAGTGTTCTCCCTGAGTATGCACCGTTGCAAAAGTTCTTCGTGCTGAGACACCACGTGATGATCGGGTGTGATAGGCTCTACGTTCAAATACAACGGGTGCAAAACAGTTGCACACGCGGAATACTCAGGTTATACTTGACGAGCTATGCATATAAGATATGACCTCGGAACACGGAGACCGAAAGGTCGAGCGTGAATCATATAGTAGATATGATCAACATATTGATGTTCACCATTGAAAACTACTCCATCTCACGTGATGATCGGTTATGGTTTAGTTGATTTGGATCACGTGATCACTTAGAGGATTAGAGGGATGTCTATCTAAGTGGGAGTTCTTAAGTAATATGATTAAATTGAACTTAAATTTATCATGAACTTAGTCCTGGTAGTATTTTACAAATCATGTTGTAGATCAATAGCTCGCATTGTTGCTTCCCTGCGTTTTATTTTGATATGTTCCTAGAGAAAATTATGTTGAAAGATGTTAGTAGCAATGATGCGGATTGGATCCGTGATCTGAGGTTTATCCTCATTGCTGCACAGAAGAATTATGTCCTTGATGCACCGCTAGGTGACAGACCTATTGCAGGAGCAGATGCAGACGTTATGAACGTTTGGCTAGCTCAATATGATGACTACTTGATAGTTTAGTGCACCATGCTTAACGGCTTAGAATCGGGACTTCAAAGACGTTTTGAACGTCATGGACCATATGAGATGTTCCAGGAGTTGAAGTTAATATTTCAAGCAAATACCCGAGTTGAGAGACATGAAGTCTCCAGCAAGTTCTATAGCTAAAAGATGGAGGAGAATCGCTCAACTAGTGAGCATGTGCTCAGATCGTTTGGGTACTACAATCGCTTGAATCAAGTGGGAGTTAATCTTCCAGATAAGATAGTGATTGACAGAATTCTCTAGTCACCATCACCAAGTTAGTAGAACTTCGCGATGAACTATAATATGCAAGGGATAACAGAAACAACTCCCAAGCACTTCGTGATGCTGAAATCAACGAAGGTAGAAATCAAGAAAAACATCAAGTGTTGATGGTTGACAAGACCACTAGTTTCAAGAAAAGGGCAAAGGAAAGAAGGGGAACTTCAAGAAGAACGGCAAGCAAGTTGCTGCTCAAGTGAAGAAGCCCAAGTCTGATCCTAAGCCTGAGACTAAGTGCTTCTACTGCAAAGGGACTGGTCACTGGAAGCGGAACTACCCCAAGTGATTGGCGGATAAGAAGGATGGCAAAGTGAACATAAGTATATTTGATATACATGTTATTGATGTGTACTTTACTAGTGTTTATAGCAAACCCTTAGTATTTGGTACTAGTTCAGTTGCTAAGTTTAGTAACTCGAAACGGGAGTTGCAGAATAAACAGAGACTAGTTAAGGGTGAAGTGACGATGTGTGTTGGAAGTGGTTCCAAGATTGATATGATCATCATCGCACACTCCCTATACTTTCGGGATTAGTGTTGAACCTAAATAAGTGTTATTTGGTTTTTTGCGTTGAGCATGAATATGATTTGATCATGTTTATTGCAATACGGTTATTCATTAAAGTAAGAGAATAAATTGTTGTTCTGTTTACATGAATAAAACCTTATATGGTTACACACCCAATGAAAATAGTTCATTGGATCTCGATCCTAGTGATACACATATTCATAATATTGAAACCAAAAGATGCAAAGTTAATAATGATAGTGCAACTTATTTGTGGCACTACTGTTTAGGTCATATTGGTATAAAGCACATGAAGAAACTCCATGCTGATTGGTTTTTGGAATCACTTGATTATGAATCACTTGATGCTTGCGAACCATGCCTTTTTGGGCAAGATGACTAAAACGCCGTTCTCCGGAACAATGAAGCAAGCAACAGATTTGTTGGAAATCATACATACTGATGTATGTGGTCCGATGAATATTTAAGGCTTGCAGCGGGTATCATTATTTTCTGACCTTCACAGATGATTTGAGCAGATATGGGTATATCTACTTGATGAAACATAAGTCTGAAACATTTGAAAAGTTCAAAGAATTTCAGAGTGAAGTGAAAAATCATCGTAACAAGAAAATAAAGTTTCTATGATCTGATCATAGAAAAGAGTATTTGAGTTACGAGTTTGGTCTTCAGTTAAAAACAATGTGAAATAGTTTCACTACTCAAGCCACCTGGAACACCACAGCATAATGGTGTGTCCGAACGTCATAACCGTACTTTATTGGATATAGTGCAATATATGATGTTTCTTACCGATTTACCACTATCGTTTTTGGGGTCATGCATTAGAGACAGCTGCATTCACGTTAAATAGGGCACCATATAAATCCGTTGAGACGACACCGTGTGAACTATGGTTTGGCAAGAAACCTAAGCTGTCGTTTCTTAAAGTTTGGGGTTGCGATGCTTATATGAAAAGGTTTCATCCTGATAAGCTCAAACTCAAATCGGAGAAGTGCGTCTTCATAGGATATCCAAAGGAAACTATTGGATACACCTTCTATCACAGATCCGAAGGCAAGACTTTTGTTGCTAAAAATTCGGAAACTTTCTGGAGAAGGAGTTTCTCTCGAAAGAAGTGAGTAGGAGGAAAGTAGAACTTGACGAGGTAACTGTACCTGCTCCCTTGTTGGAAAGTAGCACATCACAGAAAACTATTTCTGTGACAACTACACCAGTTAGTGAGGAAGCTAATGATGATGATCAGGAAACTTCAGAACAAGATACTACTGAACATCGTAGATCAACCAGAGTAAGATCCGCGCCAAAGTGGTACGGTAATCCTTTTCTGGAAGTCATGCTACTAGATCATGATGAACCTACGAACTATGAAGAAGTGATGGTGAGCCCAGATTCCGCAAAGTGGCTTGAAGCCATGAAATCTGAGATATGATCCATGTATAAGAACAAAGTATGGACTTTGGTTGACTTGCCTGATGATCGGCAAGCAATTGAGAATAAATGGATCTTCAAGAGGAAGACGGACGCTGATAGTAGTGTAACTATCTACAAAGCTAGAATTGTCGCAAAAGGTTTTCGACAAGTTCAAGGTGTTGACTACGATGAGATTTTCTCACTCGTATCTATGCTTAAGTCTGTCCGAATCATGTTAGCAATTGCCGCATTTTATGAAATCTGGCAAATGGATAAACAAAACTGCATTCCTTAATGGATTTGCTAAAGAAGAGTTGTATACGATGCAACTAGAAGGTTTTGTCGATCCTAAAGGTGTTAACTAAATATGCAAGCTCCAGCGATCTATCTGTGGACTGGTGCAAACATCTCGGAGTTGGAATATACGCTTTGATGAGTTGATCAAAGCATATAGTTTTATACAGACTTGCGGTGAAGCCTGTATTTACGAGAAAGTGAGTGGGAGCACTACAGCATTTCTGATAAAGTATATGTGAATGACATATTGTTGATCGGAAATAATGTAGAATTATTCTGTAAAGCATAAAAGGAGTGTTTGAAAGGAGTTTTTCAAAGAAAGACTTCGATGAAGCTGCTTACATATTGAGCTTCAAGATCTATAGAGATAGATCAAAGACGCTTGATAAGTTTTTTCAATAAGTACATACCTTGACAAGATTTTGAAGTAGTTCAAAATGGAACAGTCAAAGAAAAAGTTTCTTGCCTGTGTTACAAGGTGTGAAGTTGAGTAAAGACTCAAAGCCCGACCACGGCAGAAGATAGAAAGAGAATGAAAGTCATTCCCTATGCCTCATTCATAGGTTCTATAAAGTATGCCATGCTGTGTACCGGATCTATTGTATACCCTGCACTGATTTGGCAAGGGAGAACAATAGTGATCTAGGAGTAGATCACTGGACAACGGTCAGAATTATCCTTAGTGAAATAAGGAAATGTTTCTCGATTATGGACGTGACAAAAAGGTTCGTCGTAAAGGGTTACGTCGATGCAAGTTTTTGACACTGATCCAGATGATTCTAAATCTGGATACATATTGAAAGTGGGAGCAATTAGCTAGAGTAGCTCCGTGTAGAGCATTGTAGACATAGAACTTGCAAAATACTTACGGATCTGAATGTGACAGACCCGTCGACTAAAATTATCCCACAAGCAAAACATGATCACACCTTAGTACTCTTTGGGTGTTAATCACATAGAGATGTGAACTAGATTATTGACTCTAGTAAACCCTTTGAGTGTTGGTCACATGACGATATGAACTATGGGTGTTAATCACATGGTGATGTGAACTATTGCTGCTAAATCACATGACGATGTGAACTAGATTATTGACTCTAGTGCAAGTGGGAGACTGAAGGAAATATGCCCTAGAGGCAATAATAAAGTTATTATTTATTTCCTTATATCATGATAAATGTTTATTATTCATGCTAGAATTGTATTAACCGGAAACATAATACATGTGTGAATACATAGACAAACAGAGTGTCACTAGTATGCCTCTACTTGACTAGCTCGTTAATCAAAGATGGTTATGTTTCCTAACCATGAACAAAGAGTTGTTATTTGATTAACGAGGTCACATCATTAGTTGAATGATCTGATTGACATGACCCATTCCATTAGCTTAGCACCCGATCGTTTAGTATGTTGCTATTGCTTTCTTCATGACTTATACATGTTCCTATAACTATGAGATTATGCAACTCCCGTTTACCGGAGGAACACTTTGGGTACTACCAAACGTCACAACGTAACTGGGTGATTATAAAGGAGTACTACAGGTGTCTCCAATGGTAGATGTTGGGTTGGCGTATTTCGAGATTAGGGTTTGTCACTCCGATTGTCGGAGAGGTATCTCTGGGCCCTCTCGGTAATACACATCACATAAGCCTTGCAAGCACTGCAACTAATATGTTAGTTGTGAGATGATGTATTACAGAACGAGTAAAGAGACTTGCCAGTAACGAGATTGAACTAGGTATTGGATACCGACGATCGAATCTCGGGCAAGTAACATACCGATGACAAAGGGAACAACGTATGTTGTTATGCGGTCTGACCGATAAAGATCTTCGTGGAATATGTAGGAGCCAATATGGGCATCCAGGTCCCGCTATTGGTTATTGACCGGAGACGTGTCTCGGTCATGTCTACATTGTTCTCGAACCGTAGGGTCCGCACGCTTAACGTTACGATGACAGTTATTATGAGTTTATGCATTTTGATGTACCGAAGGTTGTTTGGAGTCCCGGATAAGATCACGGACATGACGAGGAGTCTTGAAATGGTCGAGACGTAAAGATTGATATATTGGAAGCCTATGTTTGGACATCGGAAGTGTTCCGGGTGAAATCGGGATTTTACCGGAATACCGGAAGGGTTACCGGAACCCCCCCGGAAGACAAATGGGCCTGTTGGGCCTTAGTGGAAAAAGAGAAAAAGGGAAAAAGGCCCAAGCTGGCCGGCGCCCCCCTTCCCCAAATCCTATTAGGAATAGGATAAGGGGCCGCCCCCCCTTCTCTCTCTTCCCCCCCCCCCCCCGAGAGTCCTAATTGGATTAGGATTGGGGGGGAGGAGTCCTACTCCCGGTGGGAGTAGGACTCCCCTGCGCCTCCCCCTCTTGGCCGGCCAGCCCTCCCTCCTCCAACATATAAATACAGGGGCAGGAGGCACCCCAAGACACACAAGTTGATCCTTGAGATCGTTCCTTAGCCGTGTGCGGTGCCCCCTGCCACCAAATTCCACCTCGATCATACCGTTACAGTGCTTAGGCGAAGCCCTGCGTCGGTAGTACATCAAGATCGTCACCACGCCGTCGTGCTGACGGAACTCTTCCTCGACGCTTTGCTGGATCGGAGCCCGAGGAACGTCATCGAGCTGAACGTGTGCTAAGAACTCGGAGGTGCCGGAGTAACGGTGCTTGGATCGGTTGGATCGGGAAGAAGACGTACGACTACTTCCTCTACGTTGTGTGATCGCTTCCGCAGTCGGTCTGCGTTGGTACGTAGACAACACTCTCCCCTCTCGTTGCTGTGCATCACCATGATCTTGCGTGTGCGTAGGAAAATTTTGGAAATTACTGCGTTCCCCAACAGTCTTGAATTTCTTCTACTTTGTTGCATCGCCATCTGCTTAGTTTACTCATCATATATATCGAGATGCCATGCCCATCCATTATCAATACATATTCCATTTGTCATCATACCATGTTTTTCCACTCAAATGTTGTTCTTGTGCATCACACATCAAAAAGGAAGACGGTGATTGCCGAACCTGAAGGAGCACCAGCAAAGTCCTTGAAAAACGTGGTGGTGCCGGAGAAATCAGACAACACCCCACTTATATTGGCTGTACAACCAGTGACACAAAATGTAGGACCGACTCCAGCAGACTGTACGCATACTTCACTGCCCAGACCACTAGCCCCACCACACAGGACCTGCACTCCAGCAAAAGGTATACAGATTTCGTTTGCCATAGCACCAGCTGTACCACAGAAAAATCCCACTCCAGCAAAAAGTACAGCAAGTCCACCGGCCGAAGACCTATCCCAACTGCAGAGACGGCTAATTCTTGCAGATTAGAACCCCATTCCATTTATTCCCAATTTAAAAGACAATGCTTTCAATGTTGTTAGGGACTACGTGCATATATTCCCATTATGGGAAGATTATTGTGAAGACAAACACCATTTTCACATCTTCCTGTCCAACTTATGTGTAAGTGCTATTATTCATGGTTATTATTTTCTTGTTTTCTGCTGATTGAACACATCAATGATTTACATTACATTGTTGTAACTAGGCGAGGGTCAATCTGGATAGTCATGACGAGCAAAGCTTTCTTGTGCTTTTCAAGGAAGCATTGCAGCAGTATTGGTGTTACCTGAGGAAATCACACTTTGATGGCAAGTCTATAAACGAATTTCTGGTGAAGTCTCCTGTGCTAAATTTAGAAGACATTGAATGGAAAAACCTTGTTATGCACTGGTCTCGTTCCTAGGATGAGGTACTGTCTATGAAATCACATGACAATTTGAACTTCTACTTTTTCGCATGTGTCTTACGGATCTTTTTTGCAGGAAATCTGCTCGAAGAAGAATTCCGGTTTGACAAGAATGATAGGATATCGCAAATATGCTGCTTGCTGCTTTGCTCTTGTTAGTACCTGTTGTCCTGTATCACTGTACTTACATACATAGCTGGTTCATTATGTAACAGCAGTATGCATGATAGCTTGCTTATCAATTGTTCGCTCCAAATTATCTGATCTGTATGAATGGTTACATTAGTGTAGAATATATCCAGTGCCAATGTTTTTTTAGCTCTGCATTGTTCTTGTACGTACATGATGTCCTTTATCAGTGTACTTATAATGACAGGTAGTTGTTCATGTACCATCACTCTGCAGCTTATTTTCCTTTGCCCTCCATTTTCTACACACCAGATCTATATTTACTCTTACCATAAGGTTGGTACTGAAGAAGTTTAGCTGTGCATTGCTCTTGGTTGTACCTTTTGCCTGTATCGCTGCACTTACATTTATAGCTACTTGGTTATGTAGCATCACTCTTCATATTATCTTAAATATTCTCCATTTTTTCGTATATTATCACATCTATATTTATTCTTAACAAAATGTAGAATAAAGGCAATGCTTTTGAAGAAGATTCTATGGTAAACTTCTTGAATTGCCCCCCCCCCCCCATCAGCATGGACAAGGCCTTTATAGAGCCTGTCTTCACCAATAATGTAAGTTTGTCCATCTCAAGCCTTCAAACTTTGTTGTATATATTTGGTTAGGCATGACTGCAACATCTGTTTATTTTTGGTGTTTGCATCAAATTGCTTGTTTAGAGTTTATTATGTAGTTCATAAACAAAAGTTTGCCCTTTCTCAATTTAAGTTTTCAGTTATACAACCAAGTTCCTTCTTCATACCATGTAAATTAAACTATATAGAGCAAGTGATCTTCTTTCGCACTACATGTATGCTTCTGTTCTTCATCCGTAATCCAGTGGTGTGGTGAACCTACCCACTACAGCATAATGTCATATTATGCAATGTCTTAACTATGAACAATGTCATATCATTCTACTATTAATTAAACTGTACCTTTATTTGCCAATCTGAAATGGTATAAATTGACAGCACACTAACCATTGATACTTATGAGTTCTTGATCTGCAATCCAGTGGTGTCGTGAAGCTGCCAACTCCTTCACAATGTCATTTCCTGCCATGTCTTGACCTGAACAATACCATATTGTGTTAATGCAATTTTAAACTGTGTCACTTTATTCGTCGGTAAGAAATGCGATGAATTGTCAGCACTGATACTTTTATGTGGAAAACCTGTCATTTGTCTACTTTTTTATCTTTCAGAGTAAGGAAGATATAAGTGTTGAACAAGCGCAGTCTCATCATCTTGCTCAGCTGCTTGTGCTGCAGCTCCCCAGCAGGGCTAACCATTCTTGAGCTCTATTGAAGTGTCGTCGGTTTTGTATATTATTTTGTCAGTGTGTTTATTTGCACTGGTGGCGATCTTTGATGCCCAGTGTATGTAATCTGATGTCTGCTTGTGCTTTATTATCATAGTGGTGAACTTTGATGCCCAGTGGATGTAATATGCCTTAATTTCTTTATTGTATAGTCTAGGTTTTTTCTTATTCACGATGCTACGGTTATTTTACTGTATATATGTCATGTCTTCGCAGTAAACCAGCCAAACCGTAAAATTACGGTACATACTCGGGCCGTCATGCAATCACGATGTAGGTTGGGCCTGAAACATGCCGAACAACTCACGGGCCGGCAGCAGCCCGAAATGAACCCCGACCCATGATTGTGCGAATCAAATCACGGGCTTTTAACAGGCCAAAATTGTCTCGGTCCTTGTTGGGCCCAATCAGATATCGGCTGCGAGCAGGCCGGATGCAAACGGGGCCGTAGTTAGGCCCAACTATATGACGGGCTTTTAACAGGCCGAAATTAATATAGGGCCTAAATGTTAAATGGGCCCTTAACAGGCCAAAACTAATATCAGGCCGAATTACTAAGTGGGCCTTTAGCAAGTGGGCCCAAAAGCATAGTGTCTAGTTGATGGGCCGAATCTGATATGGGCCATAATTGAGCCCAAAGCCTCTTAAAGGGTCGGACCTGATCTGGGCCGTAATTTGGCCCATAACGTGGTAGGCTTTTAACGGGTCAGATCTCATATGGGCCACTATTAGGCCCGGAGCGTGGCAGGCCATTAATGGACCGGATCAAATATGGTCCAGTATTTGGCCCAAAACATGGCAGCCAGTTAATGGGCCGGCCTACTAGGGTCCTCAAAATCTTGTGGGCCTATAGCTGGGCCGGCCCATTAATGTTGGCGAAATATCGTGGGCCTTTAGCTGGGCCGGCCCATTATGATCCGCAAGAATCTTGTGGGCCTTTACCTGGGCCGACCCGTTATGGCACACAAAAATCTTGTGGGCCTTTACCTGGGCCGGCCCATTATGGCCCGCAAAATCTTGTGGGCCTTTAGCTGGGCCAGCCATTATGGTCCCCAAAATCTCGTGGGCCTTTAGCTGGGCCGGCCCATTATGGTCCGCAAAATCTTTTGGGCCTTTAGTTGGGCTGGCCCATTTAAACTTGATGGGCCGGTCCACGTGTCAACATATCATAGGCGCATCTCGCCCATTGGATGAGTGACACCTGTGCCAACGCGGACCTAACACGTGTCTCCTCCAGCCAATGATGATTTTACACGTGGAAAATCCCCATTGGGCGGGGCTGTTAACGGGTTATCGGATCCAAAACCTGACCCGATAGCTTAACGGCGTTCCGTTATGGTGGATGCCACATGTCGGTCACCCTTGACGAAAGCACTTCTGTGACGCGCGATTTATCGTCATGGAAGTGGACACTTCCGTGATGATAATTTTGGTAATGTCATGGAACACTTCTACGATGGCACAGGTATGACTATCTTGATTCTGTCATCAAATCGTCATGGATGTACATGCATGACAGAAAACACGACCTACTGTGACAAACACGTATCATCACGGAAGTGTATTTTTTTGTAGTGCATGTAGTTACGTCTGCTTACCACAGCCACATCGTCCCCCCTCATCATTCGTGCATGCCTCCTGACCCGTCTCTCACACGCAGATGCACAGACAACAAGCAGCCATCTCCTCTCTTACTGATATTGTGGGTGTGCCCTCCGTTTGTCTAGCAAGCCTATCCCACCATTTGTTAGAAGCAACTCCACTACCACCCCCTCCAACACTCTAGCTCTGTCTCTCTCCCAACCTTATTCCTCTCCTGCACATATGCATGGATGCCGATCGATCTCCCTTCATACATGAGGCAGATCGATCTCATTAATACATGAGGAAGGCCTCTCTCCTCCTCCACACATATACCAGCCATTGTACCTCTATAGGTAATTGGGCCTCCCTCTTCCCCCACCACACACCGATAGTCGAGCACTGCAGGTAGGTATCCATGCCACAAAGACAAACTGCACATGTCCCATCTCACGTTCCAGTAGGCCAGCCACTCTATATCTTTGACGTGGGCACACACAAATTCGATGGCATTCTTTATCGATCGCGCGCGCGCACACACACACACATCATCCCTCTCTTCGATTCTATGGACACCTCAAGCCGATGATACCTCCACTCTCTTCTCGTGGATCGCCTCCTCTATATATATGTTATATCCAGGACTCTATTTCACACACATTGCATATGTTAAATTTTTTGATTGACCCCCCGCCCCCAAAATAAAACTCTCAAGAACGTACACACTATATCTCTCTAGGTTCGTATCTCTCTCACACAACCCCACGTAGGTGGTGTACGTATACAAGAAGAGAATAGGTGCACCATGCACATACTCACGCTTCGTGCCCAGCCACACCCGCGCGGGTACATGGTGGAGCTCATTTCTTTACGAAATGGCAGCCCACATGCTAATTTGGACGCCTGTAGCGGTTGTTTACCTAGGGAGGTCGTGTACCACGCGTGTACGGAACAAAGTTCGACTTGACGCGTTGTCGCGTTATTTTTAAATAAAGTTATAGAGCTCAATGGCACGTACACAGAATATAAAACGATTTTTATGGAGAAAAAGGTAGTCTGCTCACTATATACAATGGAGCCTGCCTACCTGGTTTGTCGCTCTTCAGAGTATCTCACACAAGGCCGCGGTGGCCTCTCTCTCTCACCGTTGGTCACTGATCCGGCCGCATCCCGTCCGCCGGGGGAAAGAGAGTGCGGTGGCCTCTCTCTCTCTCACCATTGGTCACTGATCCGGCTGCATCCCGTACGCCGAGGGAAAGGGGGGAAGTGCATCGTTTCTCCGTTCGACGGCGTCGAGGCAGCACGTCCCGATCTGTGGTACACGTCGTTCTCTCTGACCAAGCTCCGACGTGGCAGGGCCTACGCCACCTGCTCACATATTCTGCCCACCGCTGCTCACCTAGTTACATCCCGACGACCTCCAGGTATCCCCTCCGGCCTTGCTCCACTGCCCGTCTTCCCACGTCGCTGCATGTGGATCTTCCATAGTTCTTTGCCCAAAACGTAGCTCGTCCGGCGTACTTACCATATTGCATTCTCGTCCTCACACTGTTTTAGACAGACACAGCCGTGTTGTTATCTTCCCTTAGGACAAGGAATATGCTTCTTTTTTGTCGTCGCATGTGTCATCAACTGTTATTGGCCAGTAATTGTTTCCTTTCTACCTCTTTTTTGCCAACAGGGCTATCCATTTCACCTCGTTGCTATTGCGACCTTTTGGTGAACTGCACAAATCACTTTTTCTTAAGAGTGTTTTGTGCAGTTGTACTAAAATGTCACATGGGCAACATCTCTACATTTCAGTGCGACTGCACAAAGGGAGATTGATTTTGCTCTATCCTCCTCATCTAACTCCGAGACTAATCTTCTCCAACTAGTTAGTCTTAAGAGAGACTGCAAAGGTGACCGGCTTCTATTTGTGTGTTTATTGTTTCATCAGCAGTCCTCTATTATCGTAATCACACTTAATATCTTTGGAACAGGGACGCTCAGCTCTATTTTAATGGAACTGCACAAAATGATCGGAATGTTGCATGCTCCAGACAACTACTTTTTTCCCAACATGCCTTGTTGATTTAGACAGAGCTGGGGGGATGTTGCTGCCAATGAAAGCATGGATCAATTTTAATTTAACACCTTCTCACAACTCTGTCTTCAGTTGTGATGTAATTATTAGCTCTGATCTGCTAATAATTGACATGCATTAGCAAGGAAGTTAGTTTTTTATTGTTTCCGAAAGAGCATCGATGGCAAGACACGCGAAACAAAAGCTGAAAGCTCACACCATTGTACAATTTCATGTCGCTGGAAAATTATTTGTATAGTACGTCAATTATGTAAACAAATGATGGAAGCTTGATAGCATCGCCAGAAGCCTCTTCATCATCCGGGTCCATGTGCCATGCACAAAATTATACTCCTTCGTTCCTAAATATTTGTCTTTTTACAAATTTCAAACGGGCATATTTTAGAGTGTAGATTCACTCATTTTGCTTCGTATGTGTACTCCCTTTGTTCCTAAATATTCTATTCGTCTTTCTAAAGATTTCAACAAGTGACTGCATAGGGAGCAAAATGAGTGAATCTACACTCTAAAATATGTCTATATACATCCGTATGTGCTAGTCCATTTGAAATCTCTAAAAAGACAAATATTTGAGTAGTCACTCATTGAAATCTCTAGAAAGACAAATACTCCGGAGTATATTTAATAACCGAGGGGGTAGTGCACAACCGCATGGGAGACTCAGCTCGGTCGTTGCGCCGCATTAATAGTGAGTAATGAGCAGTCAAATCATAAGCCCCACCTGTCCCACTATAAGTTGCTCTGAAGAAGCAACCATCAATACGCTCTTCTTTAAATCCGCTCATACTACTCCATCCGTCACTGTTTATACAACGCGCTTCAGAAAAAAGAAAAAAAAATTGTGGGACCAAGGCGACTAGCGATCGGCCTGAAAAATAGCATTGGTAGTTATAGCACGGCGTCTATTACTAGAGGGAATAATGCGTACACACATGCATGCAGTGGTTCCACCCCGGGTACACACATGCATGCACTTACTCCACTCCGTAGTAGTACAGTATATGGAGAGAAAATCGTGGACTTGATTGCGGTTACCACGCCCTGAGAGAAATGCATCATAATGAAGCGCTCCCTGTAAACTATGACGGAGGGAGGAGTAGTATGAAGGTGCAAAACCAAGTACACGTATTGTACCGCCCTCGATGCGGCTATAGCTCCCACGTGTCGAGGCACGACTTAGAGACATAACCGCATTGAAAGCAATGTCGCAAGTTAGGCAATCATCACAACATCCCATGTAATATATATAATAAAAGGGGAGATACAATAGTTGGCTTACACTCGCCACGTCACATCAAAGTACATGAATAACATACATCATCCAAACACTCATGGCCCGACTATGGCGCCAAAATAAAAGACAACCCAACAAGCGACATAGGTCCCGATCACCCCAACTGGGCACCACTACTGATCATCAGGAAAAGACACATAGTAACACTGAGAATCCTCGTCGTACTCCCACTTGAGCTCAAGCGCGCCATCTGGAGCTGTATCATCTGTCCCTGCATCTGGTGTAATAGTAATCTGTGAGCCACAGGGACTCAGCAATCTCGCACCCTCGCGATCAAGACTATTTAAGCTTAATAGGTAGGATGGGGGTAATGTAAGTGGAGTTGCAGCAAGCGACTAGCATATATGGTGGCTAACTTATTCGCAAAAGAGAGCGAGAAGAGGAGGCAAAGCACGAGCGAGAAACTAGAGAGCAACCTGCGCAAACATTACTCCAACACCGTGTCCACTTCCCGGACTCTGCTGAGAAGAGGCCATCACGGTAACACACTCGGTTGATTCATTTTAATTAATTAAGGTTCAAGTTATCTACAACCGGACATTAACAAATTCACATCTGCCCATAACCGCGGGCACGGCTTTCGAAAGATCAATCTCTACAGGGGGGGTCCCAACTTAGCCCATAACAAGCTCTCACGGTCAACGAAGGAATAGACCTCCACCCAAGACACACCGATCAGACTCGGTATCTTGGTACAACAAGACGATTCGACAGGTTAAAACAAGTCCAGCAACACCGCCCGAATGTGCCGACAAATCCCGATAGGAGCTGCACATATCTCGTTCTCAGGGCACACTCAGATGAGACATCCTATGAGTAAAACCAACCCTCAAGTTGCCCCGAGGTGCCCTTGTAGTCTACGCGGTCGGAGCAACACTCAGAGGAGCACTGGCCCGGGGGGTTAAAATAAGATGACCCTCGGGCTCCGGAAACCCAAGGGAAAAAGAGGCTAGGTGGCAAATGGTAAAACCAATGTTGGGCATTGCTGGAAAAGCTTTAATCAAGGCGAACTATCAAGGGGTTCCCATAATAGCCCAACCGCGTAAGGGACGCAAAAATCCGGGAACATAACACCGATATGACGGAAACTAGGGCGGCAAGAGTGGAACAAAACACTAGGCGAGAGGCCGAGCCTTCCACCCTTTACCAAGTATATATATGCATTAAGATAACATGGAAATATAATGATATCCCAACAGGTAAATAAATGTTCCAACAAGGAACGGCTCCAATCTTCACCTGCAACTAACAACGCTATAAGAGGGGTTGAGCAAAGCGGTAACATAGCCAATCAACGGTTTGCTAGGACAATGGTGGGTTAGAGGTTGAACATGGCAATTTGGGAGGCTGACAAGCAAGTGGTAGGCATCGTAGCATTGGCATAGCAAAAGAGCGAGCAAACTAGCATAGCAAAGATAGTAGTGATTTTGAGGGTATGATCATCTTGCTTGCACAGTTGTCAGAGTTGACTGGATCCTCAAAAGCAAACTCAACGGGCTCCTCATTAGCGAACTCGTCTCCTGGCTCTACCCAAACAACACAAACAAACAACAAGAATACAATCAACCATGTGCAAACTCCAACAATAAGATGCAATGATGGTATGCTATGCGGGATGCGACGCGGGATGCAAAATGCAAGACGTGACAGGAAATGCATGAATCTGGCCTCAACTTGGAAAACCAAGTGTGCCACTTGATAGAGGTGATGAAATCGCTTGAAAATGATATAAAGATCATTGGAATCGGAGTTACGGTTTGGAAATGGCAAGCGTTTTAAGATATGACACCGGTCTGCGATTTACAGCAAGTAGGCATCTAAATGCAACGAAATGAACATGCTACAGCCACCAAACATGACAACAAAATACATGGAAGGGATGCCCACAAGATGCTTAACAAAACACTAGCACTGAGCCACGGCCAAATGCATCCATTAAGAGGTTCAAACAAGTATGGCAAAAACGCAAATGAAAACAGATTTCAGACTTAGTGAAATTAACACTAGTCTAAAATTTCAGACCACGATGCTCTCTTCGGAGCAGCAAAACAACATGATACATAACCTGATTATGACAAGTAAGAACATGGCATGGAGCTACTCAACAAGCTTATCAAAAGTCGCAAAGTGACCTGGGGCCAAAAGGGATCACAAAATATACTAACAAGCACACGAACATAGCTCACGCACAATCAGTTTTCAGACTTAGTGAAAACTGAGACATCCTGAAATTTAACTCACGAAGGCATGTGAACAGGCTCGATGCACTCACTACGGTGCAAGTCATGGCAAGGCAAGCGTATATCCATAAATAAGGCACAAAATTCTAGCTAGACATGGCAAGAACAATGGCATAGCATGCACGGATCAATAACAATAGCATCGGCAAAATCGCAAACAAGTTGACGATCTGCCCAGATTTACCACGAAGCAAAAGTAGAGCTCGATTGACTCAAGCGAGAGTTCCCCACATGTGCAAACAAAGCCATGGATGGATAGAGCATAACATGAATAACAAAACTCCCTTACTGGTCATCCTCAAAAGAGGCACGGATCACTAGGAAACAAGCTGAACATATGGCATCACGAACTAAATAATCCCAGACTTAGTGAAAACAACTAAGTCCCTGAAAACAGATCTACCAAGTGCCTCACTTTGCAAACTTGCACAAGTCACCACACACATCCTAAAAATGCATGGGTTGCACCTATGGAAAGAAGATAAAATACTTAACAAATCATATGAAGGACTCACAGGCATAGCATGCACACAATAATCATGACAAAATGACAAAAGTCTTAGATGAACTAGCATATCTGACAATTATCTCACGAAGCCTCCTTCTAGAAGCATTTCGGGCATCAAGATGAACTCAAATGAAGATGATGCACTGGAATGAAATGATGTATATGTCGAGACGAACATTTTGATATACTATATGTCCAAAACGCAGCTACGAATGCAAAGATATGGCAGGGCAAAGTATGCTCGAAAAACTAGGGTTCGGGAGAGAAAAGTCAACCGTCCAATTTCCAGATCTAGATCCAGATCGGGCACAGGAACCGAGGCCGCCGGATTTTGACTTGAAGCTCGCCGGAGTTGTCGCCGGAGAGGAAGGAGAGGACCCGGGGCGAGGCCGGCCGGTGGGGAAGCTCGCCGGGGCGGCGACTTCGCCGTGGTGGAGGGCGGTGGCGGCGTCCGCGGCTCGGGCGGCGCGCCGGAGTGGCGGAGCGGTGTGGCGGCGGGGACGGCCGGCGCAGGCTCCAGCGAGGTCGGCCGCGGCGGCGCGCGGAGGAGAGCGGCGGTGCGCGGAGGAGAGCGGCGGCGCTCGGGCGAGGAGGCGCGGGCTCCCGGGGGCAAGGCGCGGGCTCCCGAGGGCCGGCGGCGGCGGTAGGCCGCGACACGTGGCGCCCCGCGAGTGGCTGCGGGCGGCGGCGGACGTTGTCCGGTCCGCTCCAGACACGTCCGTCGGCGGCGGATCTGGAGTTTTTTTTTTGAACTAGGGTTTCGAGGGGGAGGAGAGATCCAAAATTCGGGGGACCTATTTATAGGCATAAGTGGAGCTAGGAGAGTCCAAATGAGGTGCAGTTTTCGGCCACGCGATCGTGATCGAACGCTCTAGGACATGGAGCAGAGTTTGGTGGGTTTTGGGCCAAATTGGAGGGGTGTTGGGCTGCAACACACATGAGGCCTTTTTGGTCCCTCGGTTAACCGTTGGAGTATCAAACGAAGTCCAAATGATACGAAACTTGACAGGCGGTCTACCGGTAGTAAACCGAGGTCACATGGCAAGTCTCGGTCCAATCCGGAAATGTTTAATCCCCACACATGAAAGAAAGCTAGAAATGTCCACCGGAGGAGAACGAAGCGTCGGAATGCAAAACGGACAACGGGGAAAATGCTCGAATGCATGAGATGAACACGTATGCAAATGCAATGCACATGATGACATGATATGAGATGCATGAAAATGAAAACAACACACGGAGACAAAGACCCGAACCCGAGAAATAAATATAACTTAACGCCAGAAACGGCAAGAGTTGGAGTACAAATTGGGAAAGTTATATCTGGGGCGTTACAACACTCCACCACTACGAAAAGATCTCGTCCCGAGATCTAGGACTGAAAGAACTCCGGGTACTCAGAACGGAGGTGATCCTCGCGTTCCCAGGTAGCTTCACGGTCGGAATGGTGTGACCACTTGACTTTGAGAAATTTGATTGACTTGTTGCGAGTCCTGCGTTCAGTCTCTTCAAGGATTGCAACTGGGTGCTCACGATAGGAGAGATCTTCTTGGAGCTCAATGTCCTCGAAGTTGACGGTGCGTTCAGGCGTCTTGAAGCACTTTCGGAGATGAGAGACATGGAACACATCATGAACATTTGCAAAGTTTGACAGAAGCTCGAGTTGATAGGCGAGGTCGCCTCTCTTGCTGAAAATCTTGAAAGGTCCGACGTATCTAGGGGCAAGCTTCCCTTTGATACCGAAGCGACGAGTCCCTTTCATAGGAGAGACGCGGAGGTAAACTTGATCTCCGATCTCGAAAGCCAAATCATGGTGCTTACTATCATAGTAGCTCTCCTGGCAGGATTGGGCCGCTTTGAGGTTATCACGAATGACCTTGCACATTTCTTGTGCCTCTGTGATTAAGTCATTACCCAGCAGCCGACGTTCACCGGTTTCAGACCAGTTGAGAGGGGTACGGCATTTCCTACCATACAGAATTTCAAATGGGGCCTTGCCCGAACTTGCTTGAAAATTGTTGTTGTATGAGAATTCAGCATAAGGAAGACAATCCTCCCACTTCATGCCGAAGGAGATAACACAAGCCCTGAGCATATCTTCAAGAATCTGGTTGACACGCTCGACTTGACCGCTTGTTTGAGGATGGAAAGCATTGCTGAAGCGGATGTTGGTGCCCATGGCCTTCTGAAAAGAATCCCAGAACTTGGAGGTAAAGATGCTGCCACGGTCTGAAGATATCACTTGAGGAATACCGCGCAGAGAGACAATTCGAGAGGTATAGAGTTCCGCCAATTGAGCTGTAGTGATCGACTCTTTGATAGGCAGAAAGTGAGCCACTTTGGTGAGCTTGTCGATGACAACGAATATAGCATCATTGCCACGCTTGGACTTTGGAAACCCAGTCATGAAGTCCATTTCAATGTGGTCAAACTTCCATTCTGGGATGGCAAGAGGTTGGAGGAGACCTGCTGGCCTTTGGTGTTCTGCCTTCACTCTTCTGCAGACAACACATTCATTCACGAATTGAGCGATCTCGCGCTTCATTCGAGTCCACCAATAAGCTTGCTTCAGATCCTGATACATCTTCGTGCTTCCAGGGTGGATGGAGAGGAGAGAATTGTGAGCCTCGTTCATGATCACTTTACGAAGTTCACCTTTGGGTACAACAATTCGATCCTCGAAGAAGAGAGTGTCCTTGTCATCAAGGCGGTAGCACTTGTACTTGGACTGACTCTTGGCAATCCCAATCTTCACCTTTTTCACCATAGCATCAAGAAGTTGGGCTTGGCAAATCTGGTCTTCCAAGGTAGGAGAGACTTGAAGGTTGGCGAGGAAACCTTGAGGAACAACTTGCAGATTAAGTTTGCGGAAAGCTTCACAAAGCTCGGGTTGATAAGGCTTAAGAATCAGACTGTTGCAATATGCTTTCCTGCTCAAAGCGTCAGCAATCACATTGGCCTTGCCTGGAGTATACTCGATACTCGGATTGTACTCTTGAATCATTTCGACCCATCGAGTTTGCCTGAGGTTGAGATTAGGCTGGGTGAAGATGTACTTGAGACTCTTGTGATCAGTGAAAATATCCACTTTTCTTCCCAATAGAAGATGTCTCCAAGTCAAAAGAGCATGCACAACTGCCGCCAACTCGAGATCATGAGTGGGGTAGTTCTTCTCATTAGGCTTCAACTAGCGAGAGGTATAAGCAACAACTTTCTTCTCTTGCATCAGTACACCACCGAGACCTTGGAGAGAGGCATCACAAAAGACCTCGTACGGCTTGGACTCATCAGGCGGAGTCAGAACTGGAGCAGTGATCAACTTCTCTTTCAAAGTGTTGAAAGCAATATCACACTCCGGAGACCAAACGTACTTGACGTGCTTCTGAAGAAGATTTGAGAGAGGCTTCGCGATCTTAGAAAAGTTTTCAACGAATCTTCGGCAGTAGCTTGCGAGACCGAGGAAGCTACGGAGTTGCTTCACGTTCTGAGGTGGTTCCCAATTAACAATTGCAGACACCTTCTCAGGATTCACGGCAATGCCCTTGGCAGAGATGATATGACCAAGATAAAGAACCTCATCGAGCCAAAATTCACACTTGGAGAACTTGGCGTAGAACTGATGTTCCCTGAGCTTGTCAAGAACCAAACGCAAGTGCTTGGCATGATCTTCCTTTTTCTTGGAGAAAACCAGAATGTCGTCGAGATAGACCAACACGAAGTCATTGGTGTAGGGGTTGAAGATGAAGTTCATCATGTGAGAGAACGTCGGAGGAGCGTTGGCGAGGCCAAAAGACATGACAGTGTATTCGTATGACCCATAGATTGTCCTGAAAGCCGTCTTGGGAATATCTTGCTCACGGATTCGAATCTGATGATAACCCATACGGAGATCAAGCTTGGAGAATACTTGGGCACCCTTGAGTTGTTCGAACAGCTCATTGATGTTGGGAAGTGGGTATTTGTTCGTGATGGTATTTTTGTTCAATGGACGGTAATCAACACAAAGTCGGTCCGTTCCATCCTTCTTCACAAAAAGAACACCACAACCCCACAGAGAAGAACTAGGCCGGATGAGACCCATTCTTTCTTGAATATCGAGTTGTTTCTTCAGCTCCTTCAACTCTTCAGGTCCGAGCTTGTAAGGATTCTTGCACAGAGGTTCCGTACCGGGCTCAAGATCAATAACAAATTCAACGGGCCGGTGCGGAGGCATTCCTGGGAGCTCTTCTGGGAAGACGTCTTGATACTCACAAACGACTGGGATCTGCGAAATAGCATCCAATTCACCCTTCTCATTGAGAGAAAACAACCGGATTGTATCATCCCGAGCGGCAAAGACAATTACATCCTCAGACGAATGAGTCGGTTGAATCTGCCTGGCTGCACAATCGAGCTGAGCCTTGTGCTTAGAGAGCCAATCCAGCCCGAGAATAAGATCGATATCTGAATTACCAAGAACCACCGGAGAAGAGAGAAACTTGTAATCGCCCAACGTGATAGAGATATCGGGAGCAACCAACTTGAAGTCAAAAGCTTGCCGGGAGAAACAACTTGCATGGCTTTGGGCATAATCTTAGTATCAACATTGTGCTTCGATGCAAACGGGCATGAAAAGAAAGAATGCGATGCACCAGTATCAAAAAGTACTTTTGCGGGAACATCGTTAACAGGAAGGTTACCCATGATGACATCTGACGAATCCTCTGCCTGAGTTGCGTTCATCAAGTTGACCTTGCCGGACTTGGGGTTATGCTTGACCACTGCTGTACTTGCCGATTTGACAGGAGGAGGAGGAGGAAGACACCTCTGGTTGAAACACTTGTTGGCGTAGTGACCCTTCTGTTGGCACTTGTTGCACGTGACCTCTGGAAGCAGACGGTGGTACGGAGCACTCGATCTTGGAGCTTGAGACGAAGTCTTGTTCTGAAAGCCTGGGTTGGGTGGGTGGGAAGAACCACTGCCACCTTTGCTCTTCTGCAGATACGGCTGATGGAACGGAGGAGGAGGAAGCCAATACTTCTGCTGCTTGGCCACTTGAGTAGAGGAAGAAGGCGTGGTGTCTCTGACTCGCTTCCTGGAAGCATCACACCTCAACTGAGTGGCCTCTTGCTTCAGTGCCATGTTGTAGAACTCATCGTACCACAACGGCTCAAAGAGGACAAGAGCGAGCTGAATTTCTTCACGGAGACCACCCCTGAACTGGTATATCATGCTCTTCTCATCAGGTACGTCCTGCTTGGCAAAGCGGGTGAGCTTTTGGAACAACTTGTTGTAGTCATAGATAGACAAAGAGCCTTGCTTCAGATTGCGGAATTCCTCATGTTTGCTTTCAGTCACACTCTGAGGGATGTGATGAGCTCGGAAATCTCGATGAAAATCATCCCAAGTGATCAAACGTCCACCTCTGGAATCCTTGTACTGCTGGAACCACTCTGCAGCCTGATCTTTGAGTTGGAAGGAAGCGAACTTGACGAAATCTTCAGGCCTGACATTGCTGCATTCAAAATGCTTGCCCAGATCCACTAGCCAATCGTCAGCATCGGAAGCCTCAACACAATTGCTGAACGTCTTTGGACCATTTGCAAGGAACTGGTTCAGCATAGCAAAATGGTTCTGATTGTTGCCTTGATTCCCTTGATTGCCTTGATTTCGCTCTTGGAGGATTTGCATGATCAACTGTGTGTTTGCATTGGTTGCGGCCATCACAGCTTGCCAAGCCTCCAGAGGAGGTGGAGGTGGTGGCGGATCAGGATTCGGAGTCATGCGCATTGGAGGAGCCATCCTGAAGAGGTTGACCACCATTAGCACATAGATAGACAAATATTGAAGCTGAATCCAACGGAATGAAAATTGCAACATAAAGTCTTCACATCCGAACACAATGATCGAATGCACTTCTCTTGAAGTGGTCACATATCCCTAAATTGCGAAGCCACGAAGAATTAGGTAGAAGAGGTAAATCAACAAGGGATGGAATCAACATATGACTTCGAAGCAACTCGAATACCACAACTCAAAATAAAACCAAGGATTGGCTTGTGAAATAAGCCGAAACAAACATATGATAGAGATTTTGTCCGAAGTTTTCGTGGTGGGACCTACACGGGCTCGATCGTACAGCACCATCATGTACAAGGCAGTGCACATGACATACGAAGCGTCCCCGAGTCAGCATAGCCAAGGACTCTTTAAGACGCAACGAGACCACTGTAAAATCGACCGTGAATAGGCGAACCACTAGATGTCGAACCCCAATTTCATATCATACATCTGTCGAAAAAGATATCCTAAGAGCTACTTGAATTCCCACCTATGAAACTCCCGAAACTTTCCGGTTATGCAATCAGGTGTTGGGGATACAGGGGAAGCATAATATCTCACCCAAACTAGCAATACCTACATCCAGTTGTATCCATCCTTCAACACATAACCAAGAAACCTTCGGAAATCATCTACCTCAACCTACGAAAAGCATCCGTTATACAAGTTATGGCGATACTCCCGAACTCCCGCCCCAGTACTGGGTGGCGTCGAGGTTATCTCACCAACGAACTGCATAAAAGAGATTTTCGATGTCGGCAAACATATCTCAAGTACTCCAGAATTGCAACGATAAAATTATGATGACAACACCTCAGAGCTCAACTCCCCGGGACACTTCCACTAAACCCCTGACAGGAGGCACCAAGACAGTATTCTCATCATAAGCCATCGGAACAAATCCAAGATACTCGCGTGATCCTAAAATTTTTTTAGTGAAATTTGAGAAGAGAAGAGTCAAAACTCTACGTCAGGATGCCTTACCAGAGCGATGAGGAGACTGGGAAGTAAAAAGAATTCCTAAGCTCTCCGATATATAATTCCTAAATGACTCAAAACATTTTTCTAGACACAACTCGGCTGCTAAAAACGATCAATCAGTGGGGGCTCCTAAGGTCGGGGAAGGCTCTGATTACCAACTTGTAACACCCTCGATGCGGCTATAGTTCCCACGTGTCAAGGCACGACTTAGAGACATAACCACATTGAAAGCAATGTCGCAAGTTAAGCAATCATCACAACATCCCATGTAATATATATAATAAAAGGGGAGATACAATAGTTGGCTTACACTCGCCACGTCACATCAAAGTACATGAATAACATACATCATCCAAACACTCATGGCCCGACTACGGCGCCAAAATAAAAGACAACCCAACAAGCGACATAGGTCCCGATCACCCCAACTAGGCACCACTACTGATCATCAGGAAAAGACACATAGTAATGCTGAGAATCCTCGTCATACTCCCACTTGAGCTCAAGCGTGCCATCTGGAGCTGTATCATCTGTCCCTGCATCTTGTGTAATAGTAATCTGTGAGCCACAGGGACTCAGCAATCTCGCACCCTCGCGATCAAGACTATTTAAGCTTAATAGGTAGGATGGGGGGTAATGTAAGTGGAGTTGCAGCAAGCGACTAGCATATATGGTGGCTAACTTATTCGCAAAAGAGAGCGAGAAGAGGAGGCAAAGCATGAGCGAGAAACTAGAGAGCAACCTGCGCAAACATTACTCCAACACCGTGTCCACTTCCCGGACTCTGCCGAGAAGAGGCCATCACGGTAACACACTCGGTTGATTCATTTTAATTAATTAAGGTTCAAGTTATCTACAACCGGACATTAACAAATTCCCATCTTCCCATAACCGCGGGCATGGCTTTCGAAAGATCAATCCCTGTAGGGGGGTCCCAACTTAGCCCATAACAAGCTCTCACGATCAACGAAGGAATAGACCTCCACCCAAGACACACCGATCAGACTCGGTATCTCGGTACAACAAGATGATTTGACAGGTTAAAACAAGCCAAGCAACACCGCCCGAATGTGCCGACAAATCCCGATAGGAGCTGCACATATCTCGTTCTCAGGGCACACTCAGATGAGACATCCTACGAGTAAAACCAACCCTCAAGTTGCCCCGTGGTGGCCCCGCAGTCTACTCGGTCGGACCAACACTCAGAGGAGCACTGGCCCGGGGGGGTTAAAATAAGATGACCCTCGGGCTCCGGAAACCCAAGGGAAAAAGAGGCTAGGTGTCAAATGGTAAAACCAATGTTGGGCATTGCTGGAAAAGCTTTAATCAAGGCGAACTATCAAGGGGTTCCCATAATAGCCCAACCGCGTAAGGGACGCAAAAATTCGAGAACATAACACTGATATGACGGAAACTAGGGCGGCAAGAGTGGAACAAAACACTAGGTGAGGGGCCGAGCCTTCCACCCTTTACCAAGTATATAGATGCATTAAGATAACATGGAAATATAATGATATCCCAACAGGTAAATAAATGTTCCAACAAGGAACGGCTCCAATCTTCACCTGCAACTAACAACGCTATAAGAGGGGCTGAGCAAAGCGGTAACATAGCCAATCAACGGTTTGCTAGGACAATGGTGGGTTAGAGGTTGAACATGGCAATTTGAGAGGCTGACAAGCAAGTGGTAGGCATCGTAGCATTGGCATAGCAAAAGAGCGAGCAAACTAGCATAGCAAAGATAGTAGTGATTTTGAGGGTATGATCATCTTGCCTGCACAGTTGTCAGAGTTGACTGGATCCTCAAAAGCAAACTCAACGGGCTCCTCGTTAGCGCACTCGTCTCCCGGCTCTACCCAAACAACACAAACAAGCAACAAGAATACAATCAACCACGTGCAAACTCCAACAATAAGATGCAATGATGGTATGCTATGCGGGATGCGATGCGGGATGCAAAATGCAAGACGTGACAGGAAATGCATGAATCTGGCCTCAACTTGGAAAACCAAGTGTGCCACTGGATAGAGGGGATGAAATTGTTTGAAAACGATATAAAGATCATTGGAATCGGACTTAGTGAAATTAACACTAGTCTGAAATTTCAGACCACGATGCTCTCTTCGGAGTAGCAAAACAACATGATACATAACCTGATTATGACAAGTAAGAACATGGCATGGAGCTACTCAACAAGCTTATCAAAAGTCCCAAAGTGACCTGGGGCCAAAAGGGATCACAAAATATACTAACAAGCACACGAACATTGCTCACGCACAATCAGTTTTCAGACTTAGTGAAAACTGAGACATGCTGAAATTTAACTCACGAAGGCATGTGAACGAGCTCGATGCACTCACTACGGTGCAAGTCATGGCAAGGCAAGTGTATATCCATAAAGAAGGCACAAAATGCTAGTTAGACATGGCAAGAACAATGGCATAGCATGCACGGATCAATAACAATAGCATCGGCAAAATCGCAAACAAGTTGACGATCTGCCCAGATTTACCACGAAGCAAAAGTAGAGCTTGATTGACTCAAGCTAGAGTTCCCCACATGTGCAAACAAAGCCATGGATGGATAGATCATAACATGAATAACAAAACTCCCTTACTGATCATCCTCAACAGAGGCACGGATCACTAGGAAACAAGCTGAACATATGGCATCACGAACTAAATAATCCCAGACTTAGTGAAAACAACTAAGTCCCTGAAAACAGATCTACCAAGTGCCTCACTTTGCAAGCTTGCACAAGTCACCACACACATCCTAAAAATGCATGGGTTGCACCTCTGGAAAGAAGACAAAATGCTTAACAAATCATATGAAGGACTCATAGGCATAGCATGCACACAATAATCATGGCAAAAATGACAAAATTCTAAGATGAACTAGCAGATCTGACAATTATCTCACGAAGCCTCCTTCTAGCAGCATTTCGGGCATCAAGATGAACTCAAATGAAGATGATGCACTAGAATGAAATGATGTACATGTCGAGACGAACATTTTGATATATTATATGTCCTAAACGGAGCTACGGATGCAAAGATATGGCAGGTCAAAGTATGCTCGAAAAACTAGGGTTCAGGAGAGAAAAGTCAACCGTCGAATTTCCAGATCTAGATCCAGATCGGACATGGGAACCGAGGCCGCCGGATTTGGACTTGAAGCTCGCAGGAGTTGTCGCCGGAGAGGAAGGAGAGGACCCGGGGCGAGGCCGGCCGGTGGGGAAGCTCGCCGGGGCGACGACTTGGCCGCGGTGGAGGGCGGTGGCGGCGTCTGCGGCTCGGGCGGCGCGCCGGAGTGGCGGAGCGGTATGGCGGCGGGGACGGCCGGCGCGGGCTCCGGCGAGGTCGCCCGCAGCGGCGCGGTCCGGTCGGTGGGGCGGCGCGCGGAGGAGAGCGGCGGCGCTCGGGCGAGGAGGCGCGGGCTCCCGGGGGCCAGGCGCGGGCTCCCGCGGGCCGGCGGCGGCGGCGGTAGGCGGCGACACGTGGCGCCCCGCGAGTGGCTGCGGGCAGCGGCGGACGTTGTCCGGTCTGCTCCGGACACGTCCGTCGGCGGCGGATCTGGAGTTTTTTTTTTGAACTAGGGTTTCGAGGGGGAGGAGACATCCGAAATTCGATGGACCTATTTATAGGCATAAGTGGAGCTAGGAGAGTCCAAATGAGGTGCGGTTTTTGGCCACGCGATCGTGATCGAACGCTCTAGGACATGGAGCAGAGTTTGGTGGGTTTTGGGCCAAATTGGAGGGGTGTTGGGATGCAACACACACGAGGCCTTTTTGGTCCCTCGGTTAACCGTTGGAGTATCAAACGAAGTCCAAATGATACGAAACTTGACAGGCGGTCTATCGGTAGTAAACCAAGGCCGCATGGCAAGTCTCGGTCCAATCCGGAAATGTTTAATCCCCACACGCGAAAGAAAGCTAGAAATGTCCACCGGAGGAGAACGAAGCGCCGGAATGAAAAACGGACAACGGGGAAAATGCTCGAATGCAAATGCAATGCACATGATGACATGGTATGAGATGCATGAAAACGAAAACAACACACGGAGACAAAGACCCGAACCCGAGAAATAAATATAACTTAACACCGGAAACGGCAAGAGTTGGAGTACAAATTGGGAAAGTTATATCTGGGGCATTACACGTATGGCCAGTCGGTCAACGCACCTCCTCTTGGCATATCACTGACATGTGGGACAGGAGTGTGAGCAAACCGATCTCAATTGACGGCAAAGAGCCAACCCGCCGTTCCTTGAGAGAGACGAGGAGCGAGAACACACAGACGGGCTCGCACGGAGGCCAAGATATATTCGAGCATGGTTGGTTGATCGATATCATTCATCACATGTTGGGCTACCGTTTTCCGCCCTTCTCCGGAATAAATGTGTACTTTATCAGAGATAAAAAAAATAAGAGTACAGATGCTCCACCATGCGGTTCTAGTAGTAGTACTACTCGTACTACTGCACTTGGCTCTTCGCCTCTTCATGAAGTCGAACAATGATGGTACTCCGCATGTTGGGTACTACAGTGTATGCCTCTGATATTCTGACACCGAATGGACTGATGCATGTCCACCGAGGGTAGGTTGCATTAGTCAAAAGGCGTAAGCGAGTTTAACCTTGTCCTGCAAGCTTCTCCTCATTCTGCGAGTTGACGGGACACACCGAAAAGTAGTGCTAGTCCATACTCCCTCCTTTCCGGTTAATATGGCTTTTTTTGCGGGTAAATGAGAGAGCTTTATTCATATATAAGCATTCTTAGGACGATCAGCCAAGACACTGGTCACTAGGAAGCGAGGTACCCCGCAAAAAAAGAAGTAGGAAACAAGGTGTTTCATCAAGCCAGCTCTTGGCCACATTCAAAGTGCAGCAAGCACGGTTCGCACGAAGATGCGCCGCAAGGTTTGCTGACTTGTTTACATGCTGAATAACAAAAAAGGAGGAAATATTACTGAGCGCTACTATTTGTAACAGGATATGAGCCAGAATTAAGCGAGAATTGTGGCGAGTGTTCCATGCAATCAACTTCCATTATCACATGCGAGAACCCTCGAAGAGAACCAAATGTGTTGAAGATTGCTTTATCACATTTTAAAATTATAATAAGAGTGCAGACGCTCCTCCATCCGATTCCTAGTACTAGTATAGTACGTACCTTTATAGACTATAGTAGTAGTACTAGTAAACTTTGCGCTTGGCTGTTCGCCTATTCGGGAAGTCAAACAATAATAACACTAGTAGTATAGTGTATGCTTCTCGCAATCTGACACCGAATTAACTGTTGCACATCCACCGCCTGAGCAAGGGAGAGCTTGCATTAGTCAAAAGTTTCTCCTTGTCCCGCGAGCCACCGCGCGCAAGCTGCTCCCGTCCTGCAACCTTCTCCTTGTTCGGCAAGTTGACGGGACACGGCAAAGTAATGCTAGTCCATACTGCCTCCTCTCCGGTTAATATGGCTTAATTTCAAACGAGATAAATACACCGTATATCACTGTATATTTGTAAAAATAGAGTCAGTGGACTTCATAATATGCTCATTGCACTCAATATATATATTTTCCAGTGTTTATATGGTCACTAGCTCACCCTGACTCAGTATGTGTGTGCATGCACGTGTAGGTTGAGCACTTGAGCGTGACCGTGTGTGTTCCGTCGTGTGCTCGGACATGCATGCATTAGGGCGTCGCACGCGTTTTTGCGTCCATGTGTATGTGTGACTATTGCATACATGTAGGGGGGTACGTGTAGGGGCCACTAAGGAGCAGTCAAATCACACAGTAAGTTAGTCTGAAGAAGCAACCACCATTTCACTCTTGAATGACACGTACGCAATATAAAATGGTTGATATGGAGAGAAAAAGAAAACCACTATATATACACTAGCAGGAGCCTAAGCTACAAGCCTGCTTGCTTAGGTTGCTCTCTTCACAAGCATAGAACGACGGGCCTGATCCCGCAGCTGGGGAAGGGAACAATGTTCTGCGTAGACGCGGTCGACATCGGCGAGGGAGAAAACCCACAGTCGGTGCGTCCCAATCGGGGGTCACCGCGGTATGGGCCGATGCCGCGTCCCAACCGCCCTTCTAGCTACAGCCCGACGTCCCAGGTAGTCCATCTACCTTTTGGAGCCGACTTGCTCCACTGCCGTAGCTCCATCTCCATGTCGATCTTTCTCTACTTCTATCGGCTTCTACTTGTGATGAGTTTATGTCTCGTGAACTAGTGACAGTACTATTATTCTAATCACACTTCTTCAATATCTTTGCCATCAGGGATGCTCAGGTCAATTTTAGTGGAACTGCACAAAAACATCGTATGATCCGAGGGTGCCAGTCGTCTTTCCTTTGACAGGTTCTACCTGGCCAGGAAATTAAATCATGTTTAGGGTTTAGGGTTTAAGTCATAGTGACCCCATCAGTAGTTTTTCTTTCGTACACGTTCTCACAACTTTTTTCTTTAGTTGTGAAGTAAATATTGGCTATGATCTATGAATCATTGAGATGCATCAGCATGCGTGTTAGTTTTCCTTTGTATTTGATAGAATGTTGTAACAGGGCAACCTTGGAATAGGAATGAAAATGGAGTGGAAAGTTTCCGTTTTTCCGGAGAAAAATGGAAACGGAGAGAAACCAACGTTTCGTTTCGTTGGATCACGCCATCGAGCAAAACTAACGTTTAAATCACGTCTGTCATGTTCGTGTCTCACCCTCCTCCACGGCTCGACCCCACACGGTCGCTCAGCATGCCACTCACCGCAAATCGAGTATACGATAACTTTCCCGCATGCTTGTCAATGGATCGCGCCATGGAGTACTAGCACTACTGGAAGAGATTGACGAGTTGGGGAAGACAGCTAGCTGTACCACGGACTCCCAAGAACTTTTTACATGCATGTTGTAGCCGGCTATTGCGACCTTTGAATGCGGAGCAGACGCGTGCACCCAGAAGTGGCGCAGGCGACGCTCTCTCGGCTGGCGTGCCGCTTCAATGCCGGGGCCAGTGAGAGGTCGCGTCCGCTCTGGCTGGGCATAAATGCGGCACTGACCGTTTTGGGCGGAAGCACGCGCGGGTGATGAAGAGGGTTCAGGTTGGTCAGGACCGGTCGTGGAAGCGGTCCGGACGTGCGCAAACAAGAGAAGTTGTATGTTAATATTGCTGCGTATATAATTAACAACGTAAATAATGTGCCAGTTGGACAAATATGATTGGAGATGGAGATGGAAATGGAATTTTACGTAAACACGGATATGCATGTCTATGTCTATGTGTGTGTGCGCGACGACTCTCGCGACCTGGAAGCGGGACGTGTTTTTGATCGAGTTTTCTTTCTTGGTACGTTAGAAAATCAGTTTGTACATTAAATAAAGAGTTTCGTTTCGTACTTACACAATTTAAAACGATTGTTATGGAGAGAATAATAAAACCACTCCACTATATATTAGTCGTATACACGAGAGTACTATATGGACGCAGCTTCATTGACTTAGTGCACCTGCCTTTGGATTCATGGCAGGTGGGCCCAAAATGTGGCTGGCTCACCTATCATACAGCCAAAAGCAGGTGCAGTGAAGGCATCGGAGCTCAGTCTGTACTACAGTAGTATATATATAAGCGGGAGCCTCAGCGCTAGTTCACTAAGGTTTGCACTCTCCACACGCTCGCCGCACTACATATATGTTACACGCTGGAGGCTCAGCGTTCATTTGCTAGGGTTTGCTATATTCACAGTCTCTCACCCTCTCTTCACCAGATCTAAACAAGACTGTGTTGGCCTCTTGTCTCTCTCTCCCCCCTCATAGCTGGTGAAGGAGGCGTCTGTATCCCGTCGCACCGGGAAGGGGAGGAGGTGCAGCATTCACTCTATCACCCTTGGCGAGGGAGGCAATCCACTGCCGGCTGCGTTGTTCTCTTTCACCCAGCGCCTGTGCGGGAGGACCACCGACCCCTTCTTCCTCGCTGTCGTACGTAGTGTGGGCAGATCCGGCCTCCCGCCGCACGCCTTGCCACATCCCGATGACCCTAAGGTATAAGTTTCTTTGAAACCGTCGTTGCTCTAGCTGCATGTGGATCTTTTTCGATCTGTAGTGGAATCTAGGTCTTAGTTCAAAGAGGAAAGAAGGGTGCGGTGGGCTGGAGCAAGAATCTAGGACGTGGTTCAATGAGGAAAGGAGGGGCAGAAATTAGTGTAGACTGGCTATCCAGCCGCTTTGTAGGTCAAAAAGGGAAAAAGGGGGTAACCCAGTAAACACATCTGTAAGGAACCGATCTCTTTGTTGGAAAGGGAAAGAAACTGGGGGGGGGTCGGGTAGTTTGTGCAGGACTAGATTTGCTGCCCTCACATAGGAAGAAGGTTCAAAGAGAACAAATATGGGACCAACGCATATATGTTGCTTGGCTACATACTCTGCATCACCAATTTATACGTGTGGACGCACATGATGCTGGCATGTCCCATACAGCTATTTTGCTGTTGTTAATCTAAGACTGCCGCCGGAAAATTGAAGCAATGCCACTGTTAAAAGTAAATTACATTTTTTAACGAATGTTGTTTCAAGAGAATGTCTCTGTTAATATGAATCAATGCAACCGTTTTAGAAATGCTACTGTCCTACTTTGTTTTCCATCCAAGATAATTTAGATGCTTCTTTCTGTCACTGTTTGTTTCATCCTCCTTTATCGGCAAGTAATTGTTTCCTTTTTTGCCTCTGTTAAAATAGGGGTATCGATTCAACTTGTTGCTATTGCGACATTTTGCTTCGCTACTCGAAACACTTGTGTTTTAAGAGTGTTTTGTGCAGTTCAACTTGAATGTCACACTCGTGACTTTGCTTAATTTTGGTGGAACTGCACAAAAGGAGATAGAGATTTGCTTCCAGTCTTCGTGGCGAGTTGTTTCAAATCTTGGTCTCAACCACATGATGTGCAGTGTGCTTTGAGATGTTGTGCTACTTGTTTTGGTACTGTTTTAAATAAATGTTGAATCGAAGCTATTGTATTGCTGTCTTTTCCCATTAAGTAGTGAACAAAAATGGGACCAACCCAGACATGATGCTTGTTGCTTTGTTACAACAAATTCAGCATCACCCCCTTTATAAGCCAGTAATTGATGCCACTCTCAGAATTAACTACTGAATCTTATTTCAAAACTGCAACACTTGTTAGGGATTGGCAGGATTACCATTTTTGTGGCCGCATGTTTCATCCTCCTTTATTAGCCAGTAATTGATTCCTTTTTTGCCTCTGATTAAATAGGGATATATATTCAACTTGTTGCTATTGCGACATTTTGCTTCGCTACGCAAAACACTTTGCTTGATTTCAGTGCAACTGCACAAAACGAGATTGGATTTCCTATTCATGTTGGTAGATTCATATTTTATCTTGTCCGTCTCATGAAAGGTCGGTACAGGCCTTCATCCACATGATTGTGCAATGTGCTTTGAGATGTTGTGCTACTTGTATTGGTACTATTTTAAATAAATGTTGTATTGCTGTCTTTTCCCATTAAGTAGTGAACAAAAATGGGACCAACCCAGACATGATGCTTGTTGCTTTGTTACAACAAACTCTGCATCACCCCCTTTATAAGTAGATGGAAGCACATACTGTTGTTGCGCCCACTCTCCCCTGGAACTGTTTATGCTTTTCGTTAATCTAATGCCGCTGGTAAAATTAAGCAATGCCACTCTCAGAATTAATTAACTACTGAATCTTAGTTCAAAACTGCAACACTTGTTAGGAATGGTACTATCCTGCTTTGTAGTTCTTTCTACATGTTTAACCAAGGTATTGTTAAGATAATGTCTCTGTTAAAATGAATCAGTTGCATTGTTTTAGGAATGGTACTTTTCTGCTTTGTCATTCTTTATACATGTTGAAACAAGGCATTGTTAAGATAATGTCTCAGTCAATATGAATGAATCACACTGATGGAGAATTGCTACTCTCCTGCTTTGTTTCCCATTAAGATAAAGTAGATCCGTAGATGCTTTTCTTCTGGGAGTACAAGTCATGAACCATTATTTCTCAGTAATTGTTTCCCTTATACCTATTGTTGCTTACAGGGATATCAAAATTAAACCTCGGTTTTATTCCGACTTCGATTTTAGTTGAACTGCACAAAAGGAGCCAATGTGTAAGGCAAACTGCTACATTACTGGGTCCAGTTGGTCGTTCCACTTTGCAGAAAGAAGCAGTCACTGTTTGCGCTACATTACAGAAGGAATGACCGAGAAGCTTTACAGAGTATTATTAGACACCAGTGACATGACTAGTCTGTAGAGACCATTGGCAATTTAGCAACACGTGGAGTGCCCTGGGCAAAAAGTGCCCAAACAAGTACAAGAAGCTACGACAAGACTCCACGATCATAGGCATTACATATTTTGAATGGGAAAAGCTTGTCAAAGTTTAGTCATTAATGTTAGCAAGAAGACGTTAGTTTAATATATTGGAATTGGAAAACCTTGTCAAAATTTGCTCATTGATGTTAGCCAGAAGACATGCATTTGATATTTTTGAGTGGGACGCCCTTGCCGTGAGCAGCGTCGAGTGTTTTTTCCTATTCATGTGTTCAGTTTAGAAGTAAATAATTACTCTGCTGAGATATTCCTGTGTTAAGAGTTTGTTCTGAATATTGTCTATGTAATGCCAGGCCTTGTGTTTGATTGCAAAGTTGAGCTTGGAATGTTGTGGCATGCGGCATCATGAGCTGTTCACCGTGCCTCCTGAGAATAATGCTTTGTATTGTTTTGCATGTCGATCTAATGCCAGTGATTTGCTTGTTAAGGAGATCATCCTCTTCTGTTGTTTCCGTGCTTAAGAAGTTCATCATATGATGTTTCATTCATAGCCTATACGACAAGTCAGGTAGGTTAGACGTGAAACCATATGATCTTCCAACCAACTCATGATATTAGGCCATGATTGGATCGTCGTTTTCCAACCAAAACCGCTTGTAAAACTGTCGCTTGTAAATTAAAGCAGATGGTCTCGAGCGAAGGCGCTTGGTTGGTCGATTTCGACTAGTAAACTATCGGAAGTACTTCACACATGATAAAAACGCTGAACGACACTCAGATGATTGCTATCCAACCGTTAGTTGCTGTTTCAGCCTTGCCCATGGATGGCATGATACGCACGTCGTGCATGTATCGTCTGGTAATGTCGTCCATATAGCAGTGCTCATAAAATATACACTGGTCTCTCAAATTACACGTGTAACCCGCCGGTTTTACTTACAGACCTCAGGCCCTCGGTTTCATTACGCCTGTATTTTACGCGTTGTTTCTGATGACGAGTAAATTACACTTGTATGTTAATACAGGTTTGAAATAAACCAGAGCTCCCAAGCGCGGCCTTACCGTTTCATGTTGTCTAAGTTTCTCGAAGGTGCTCATAGGTGTCCGATGATCCTGGCTTCCTGAATGAGCAGCGGGCGCTGTATCAGACCATCCATAGGGCCCGCGAGGCCCTCTCTGTTGTCCTTCAAGTTGTTGCGCTCACCGTGGCACCGAGCATTGTTAACATCGTCAACGAACATGAGGATTCAGGAGATGACTTTATTTTGACTTGATGACACTAGGGACCCACTAGGGCCATAGCCGTACGTACGCAAGTGCCTCCTTATTATGTACAACTATTTTTTTTTGCTTTCTCATGGTTTCCTGACATCACGGTCCCACACCATTGTAAACCTATGTAGTCAATATAAATGAGAGAATTGCACAAGGTGCGGCCGACAGCTGGGACCAAGTAGCTCGAGCAGTATTTGTGTTTTTGAGGCGTGAGCACTGCAGAGTTTTTCTTGGCGATGATTTAGTTGTTGTTCAGAGGAGAGCAGGGTATTAACTGGGCGGGCTGTGGCCCGTCTAGCCCAGGCCAGATATCCAGCCCAGATACTAATTTTTTCAAGATGAAAATGGCTAGCCCAGCTATACGTCTTTTTGAGGAATACCCAACCAAGGTCAACTTGTTATTCTCCGCCCCGCTGGGCTGCAAATCTTTCCTAGGAGGGATGCATTAGGCTTAACAGGAAAATGGGCTTTAAAAACAATAAATGGGATGTAATTATAAAAACTGGGCAGTAACTATAAAAAATGCACCAAACACTAAATTAGTTTATAAAATATTATTTATGGATTTTGAAAATCTTAAATTTTCATTGTTGCGCGCGCAATGTTTTGTTGGATTTTTACGTAATACATATTTATATTTAATCTGACTAGAAATTTCGGGATAAAAATATTTCGGATACCATCAAAATGTGGGAAATTTTATTGAAATCTGTCTTCAACGGTTGGTTGAAATTATTAATCGTTGTCCTAGCTAGAAAATGGGTTGTACTTTTAACAAACAGTAAATGGGTTGTTGTAAATTCCATTAGAATTCAAAAATAGGTTGTACATTCTTACAAAACGCAAATGGGCTATAAGTTCTCTGCCACACACTTGTGTGCCTACTAAGTGACGTGTCCCCTAAAAAAATAAGTTGACGCGTATGCAAGGCTTTGTCAACTTATTATAGTCAACACACGGTTCTAGCAGCAGTGGCCGTTGGATGTCTATCCAACGGATGTCGTGCTTCTTCTTCAATCTCGGATATTCTTAGCTTCGGCGGCCCAAAAAATGATTCCTCCCCCTGACATCTGGGGCGCACCGTTTCGGAGGCTGACCTGTGGGCCTACTAAGTTGGAGCGTACCAAGGGCTTTGTCAACTTAGTCAATATAAACGATTCTAGCTTCAGTGACTGTACGATGTCCATCCAATGGCCGTAGTGCTTCTTCAACCTCTGGTCTTCTTGGTCCAGCCGCCCAAAGCAGCGCCGGTCATGTCGCCTGCTCCTGCCTCCCGTGGCCGGCTGTGCTGCCGCGGAGGACTCACCGCCCCCATACTACTCCCACCGCTGGCCAGGCCATCCCTCCACTCACCCACGCCCCCTATTATTCTGTGGCGACGGCAGCCTCACACCGCAGCCGAACCAGTGAACCCTCATACTCCTCTCCGCGCGGGCTTCCACTGTTGCGTCTTCCCCGGCTCCGCGTCGTCCCCTTCCTAGGCCTCGCCGTTGTCCACCGCCCTGGTGCTCTTGGCGCGGCGTGGTCAACGTGGGCAACGACCGACTTCCATCAGAAGAGTACTGTACATGGAGAGGCTGACAGCTGGGTCCATGGCGGCCACAAGGAAGTGCCTCCTTATTACCCGCAAAATAATTTTTCCTCACCTAACAGCGGGGACCCACCGGACGGGCCACCTTATTTCGCGAAAAAACGTTTCCCCTGACTACTGGGACCCACCGGACGGGCCACCGTATTTCGTGAAAAAAATGTTCCCCCCGCTGTCAGCTCGGACCCACCGGAAGTGCCTCCTTATTACGCACAAAAAAATGAATATTCCCCCTACTAGCTAGGACCCACCTTGGTGGGAGGCTGACTTGTGGGCCTACTAAGTTGACGGGGACAGAGGGCTTTGTCAACTTAGTCAATATGAACGATTCTAGCTCCAGTGACCGTAAGATGTCCATCCAACGGCCGTAGTGCTTCTTCAACCTCTGGTCTTCTTGCTCCAGCCGCCCAAAGCAGCGTCGTCGTGCCGCCTGCTCCTGCCTCATGTGACCGGCTGTGCTGCCGTGGAGGCCTCAGTGCCCCCTACTATTCCCACCGCTGGCCAGGCCCTGCGGCGACGGCGGCCTCACACCGCAGCCGGACGAGTGAACCCTCATACTCCCCTCCGCGTGGGCATCCACTCCGTGTCTTCACCGGCTCCACGTCGTCCCCTTCCTAGGCCTCGTCGTCGTCCACTACCCTGGTGCTCTCGGTGCGGCGTGGTCAACGTGGTCAAGGAACGACTTCCATCGGACGTGGACTGTACATGGAGAGGCTGATAGCTGGGTCCACGGTGGCAGCAAGGAAGTGCCTCCTAATTACGCGGAAAATTATGATTCCTCCACCTGACAGCAGGGACCCACCGGACGGGCCACCATATTTCGCGAAAAAAACGTTTCCCCTGACTGCTGGGACCCACCAGCTACACCTTCGCACGCAAGGAAGTGCGTCCGGGAAAAAAATGATTCGCCCCCCTGAATGTCGGGACCCACCAGCTACATCTTCGCACGCAAGGAAGTGCGTCCGAGCAAAAAAACCAAAACGATTCGCCCCCCTGACTGCTGGGACCCACCAGCTACATCTTCACAGGCAAGGAAGTGCCTGACAGTCAGGACCCACCTGGTCAAAGCGTACGTAGCGTTTTCATTCTGGTCGCGAACGTGTACGTATGTATATACTGGTCGATGTAGAGGCGCGCACGTGTCGTAGTAGAGGCACGTATGTACGATGGCCAGGGTGCAAGAAAGAAAATGCAGCCACGTACATACATACGGGCAGGGTCTCAAATGCCTACTCGCGCATACGTACGGCGAGGGCTCGTGTACATGGCTGGGTCGGAACGGAGAAACAGCGTCGTCGTTGTGTTCATTGGAAGGCAACGGAATGCGTCGTGTTCATGGGGAGGCAACGGAATGCGCCGAGTTCATGGGGAGGGATGTGGCATACCGCAAAACGGAGGAAACGGACCTCCTACGGTCAAAACGGGGGTCATGTTTATCGGGAGGAGTGTGGCGTACCGCAAAACGGAGGAAACGGACCTCCTACGGTCGAAACGGGGGTCCTGTTGATCGGGAGGGGTGTGGCGTACCGCAAAACGGACGAAATGGACCTCCTACGGTCGAAACGGGGGTCCTGTTGATCAGGAGGGGTGTGGCGTACCACAAAACGGACGAAACGGACCTCCTACGGTCGAAACGGGGGTCCTGTTGATCGGGAGGGCTGTGGCGTACCGCAAAACGGACAAAACGGACCTCCTACGATCGAAAGGGGGGTCCTGTTCATCGGGAGGGGTGTGGCGTACCGCAAAACGGGACTCCACGGGATACTGTTCATCTCCACCGTCGACCTCCTCCAGCCTCCACAGGCTCCTGTTCATCCAGCCTCCACCGTGCGCTACTCCATCGGCTACTATTCAACCACCCCTCCACGGGCACCCCTCCATCGTCTACTGTTCATCCAACCCTCCACACCACGGGGTCCTGTTCAACCACCCCTCCACGGGCACCCCTCCACCATCTACTGTTCATCCAGCCCTCCACCACACCACGGGGTCCTGTTCATCCAGAGGCAACGCCACCACTCACTTTTCATCCACCCCCCCCCCCCCCGCAACGCTCACTGTTCATCCCAGAGGTAGCATCGATCGGCTTCAGTTAGCAGCAGTAGCAAAGGAATCGCTCGATCAGTTCAGTTAACAGCCATCGATCGATCGCTCGGGTTCAGTAACGCGTAGCCTGCAGTGCAATCGCTCGGGTTCAGTTAGAGCCCAACGCCTCGCTCGGGTTTAGTTAGAGCCAACACCTCGCACACACACGCGTACGTGTACGAGAGAAACGTGCATTGCTCGGCCCTGACCTCCCACCGTAACCGGGAACTCCCCGAAATTTTCCTCTCCCTCGCTTCTACCACGGTTTTTTCCGTCATGGATGGCCCAAAGAATGTCATGCAGCTGCGTCTCCGGCCCGCCCAGGACGAAAAGCCCATTTTTTGTCATGATTTTTTGTCATAGAAGTAGGAGCCCACCACATCTATGATGATACCGGGTTTTGTCACAATTATCGTCATAGAAGTGTCATGTGTATGACAGAAAAAAAATCGTTCGGCCCAAAATGTCACAGATGTGTCTTTTTTTGTAGTGGTTCTCCAAATACTATACACAGACTTCAATAACACAACTAAATACGAGGCCTTATTGCATGGTCTCCGGATGGCTGTCTCCATGGGCATATAATGCCTAGAAGTACGTGGGGACTCAAACCTTGCAATATCTCAAATAAATGGAGATTTCGACGCCAAAGATCCGAAGATGGCAGCGTATCGTAACGCAGTCATAAAAATGTCGGCCCGATTCGAATGGCTCGAGTTCCATCATGTGGCTCGAGAAAGTAATCGAGCGGCGGATGTTCTTGCTCGTATCGGCGCTAAGCGCGACCCTGTCCCACCTATTTTTTTCCTGGAAAGGCTCTTTAAGCCATCCGTGGTGTGGCAGGGGGAAAACGGCAATACTAGTCCGGATCCAAACATAACCCCAGATCCCGGAAACACCGATCTCGTCGGGGGCTCAGCCACCGAAATAACACTGTCCACGCATCTCATCATGGCAGTCATTGCCCCATGGACCTAACCCTTCCTGGCCTACCTTAACAGGAAAGAGCTTCCTGAGGACCATAATGAGGCCCGCTGCATTGTCTGGTGTTCAAAGGCGTACACGGTTCATGATGGAGAGCTCTATAAGAAAAGCGCCACCAGAGTCCTTCAACGATGTATATCCGAGGAAGAGGGGCGGCAGCTCTTGGCTGAAATTCATGCCGGACTCGGCGGTCACCACGCCGCAGCTCGGGCCCTTGTTAGCAAGGCCTTCTGTACAGGATTTTGTTGGCCGACGGCCCGAGCAGATGCATAGGACCATGTCCAACATTGCGTCAGATGCCAACTCTTTGCCAATCAAAGCCATATGCCACCCACTGCTTTACAAACAATCCCCATCACTTGGCCTTTTGCGGTCTGGGGACTCGATATGGTCGGACCCCTTAAAGGAGGAAGCCATAAGAGAAAGTATCTGCTGGTCATGGTGGATAAATTCACTAAGTGGATAGAGGCCAAACCAGTTAAAACTGCTGAAGCGGGGCCAGTAATAGATTTCATATCCGGCGTGGTACACCGTTACGGTGTCCCGCATAGTATAATCACCGATAATGGCTCCAATTTTACAGCCGATGAGGTGAAAACCTGGTGCGCTAATCTAGGCATTAAGCTCGATTACTCCTCTATCTATCACCCGCAAACAAATGGTCAAGTCAAACGGGCTAATGGTCTTATTATGAGCAGCATCAAACCCAGACTAGTGCGGTGTAACACCCTCGATGCGGCTATATCTCCCACGTGTCGAAGCACGACTTAGAGGCATAACCGCATTGAAAGCAATGTCGCAAGTGAGGTAATCTTCACACAACCCATGTAATACATAAGGGAAAGATATACATAGTTGGCTTACAATCGCCACTTCACACAATTACATGAATAAAGCATTACAACATCCAAATACAATCAAGGTCCGACTACGGAACCAAAATAAAAGAAGAACCCCAAATGCGACAAGGTCCCCGATCGACCCCAACTGGGCTCCACTACTGATCAACTAGAACGAAACAACACAAAGGACAAGATCTTCATCGGGCTCCTCCTGAGCTTGGTTGCGTCATCTGCACGGACCCATCGGCACCTGCAAGCTGGTTTTGGAAGTATTTGTGAGTCACGGGGACTCAGCAATCTCGCACCCTCGCGATCAAGACTATTTAAGCTTATGGGTAAGGTAAAGGTATGAGGTGGAGCTGCAGCAAGCGACTAGCATATTTGGTGGCTAACAACGCAAATGAGAGCGAGAAGAGAAGGCAAAAGCACGGTCGAGAATCTATGATCAAGAAGTGATCCTAGAACAACCTACGTCAAACATTACTCCAACACCGTGTTCACTTCCCGGACCCCGCCGAGAAGAGACCATCACGGTAACACACGCGGTTGATGTATTTTAATTAAGGTCAACTTCAGGTTTTCTACAACCGGACGTTAACAAATTCCCATCTTCCCATAACCGCGGGCATGACTTTCGAAAGTTCAAATCCCTGCAGGGGTGTCCCAACTTAGCCCATCACAAGCTCTCACGGTCAACGAAGGATATTCCTTCTAGCGGGAAGACCCGATCAAACTCAGAATCCCGGTTACAAGACATTTCGACAATGGTAAAACAAGTCCAGCAACACCGCCCGAATGTGCTGACAAATCCCGATAGGAGCTGCACATATCTCGTTCTCAGGGCACACTCAGATGAGACATCCTATGAGTAAAACCAACCCTCGGGTTGCCCCGAGGTGGCCCCGCAGTCTACTCGGTCGGACCAACACTCAGAGGAGCACTGGCCCGGGGGGGTTAAAATAATGATGACCCTCAGGAGTGCGACTCCCAAGGGAAAAGAAAAGGCTAGGTGGCGAATGGTAAAACCAATGTTGGGCATTGCTGGAGGAGTTTTATTCAAGGCGAACTGTCAAGGGGTTCCCATTATAACCCAACCGCATAAGGAACGGAAAATCCGGGAACATAACACCGATATGATGGAAACTAGGGCGGCAAGAGTGGAACAAAACACCAGGCATAAGGCCGAGCCTTCCATCCTTTACCAAGTATATAGATGCATTAATTAAATAAGATATATTGTGATATCCCAACAAGTAAACATGTTCCAACAAGGAACAACATCTCCATGTTCCAACAAGGAACAAACTTCAATCTTCACTTGAAACTAACAACGCTATAAGAGGGGCTGAGCAAAGCGGTAACATAGCCAAACAACGGTTTGCTAGGACAAGGTGGGTTAGAGGCTTGGTTCAACAATATGGGAGGCATGATAAGCAAGTGGTAGGTATCGCAGCATAGGCATAACAAAAGAGCGAGCAACTAGTAAGCAAATATAGAAGTGATTTCGAGGGTATGGTCATCTTGCCTGAAATCCCGCAAGGAAGAAGAACGAGTCCATGAAGAAGACAAACGGACGTACTCGAACGGATCCTCACAAACGCGACGTTATCGGAACCAACCCGAAGAAGCAACACCGGAAAGGAGCAAACAACATAGTAAACAACCAACACATGACCATGGCATGATGCACAACCAAGTATGATGCATGTCGGGTTTAATGAAGCATGGCATGGCAAAGTGCACAAGCAATTCTACAAATTAAGTGGAGCTCACTATGCAACGAGTTGCATATTGACGAAACACCACAACAAGTAATTTAGTTTGATCTCGTTTATGTACCCATCAATATTAAATGTTGTTAAACATGGCAAGAGGTGGAGCATAGGAAAACTACCTATCTAGGCAAGTTTAAATGAGGCCGGAACAACAACCAACAAGTCCGGAAACTCCTCATGTGCATATTTTAAGGTTTGGTACTGTTCTGCCCTAAACAATATTTTAGAGTTGTTAAACATGCAAAGTAAATCCACCATGTTAAACTAGGCAAAATTCTACCCCATTTACATATAAAGTTTATTAAATTCCGAGTTACGGTTATTTAGTTATGAATTATATCATTTAAGCATGACATAGGAGCAAATTTAAACAAACAGCATTTTAAACATCTCAAACCTGCATGAAAGTTTCATATTATGAAACTAGACAAAATTCTAAGCAACTTTCATATATAATTTATTTAGAACCGATGCACGGTTGTGAAGTTATTAAATGCATGAACTAGAGGGACTTTTCTGTAAATCTGGCAAACTCTGGTAATAGCTAAAATCGCAGCGCAGGGAAAAAAATAACACGGGCCACATCTGGCTGGGCCAGCAGTGCATAGGAGGGCTGGGGGTTTCTCACCAGCGTGGCCACTGGGCCGGCACGAGCTGGGCCTGGCCCGGTTGGTGGGGGAAGCAGGCTGGACAGGCCGGATCTAGCTACGACTTGCGCTGAGGCCACGCGCGGATCTGGCCCCAGTGGCGACTAAGGCGCTCGTCCTTTGCTCGACAGGGAGCAGAGCAGCGGCGACTGCAAGGAAGCATGGAGGTGGAGGTCGCCGGCGTTGGGAAGCGGCGGGTCAGCGAGGAGGTCCTGGAGATGGCCACCGGCGGCGACTGGCGCGGGCAAGCGGGGCGAGGCGGAGGGACTTGGCGCTCTGGCCGTTGCTGGAGGGCGATGAGGAAGCCGAGTCCGGCATGGAGTAGGTACCGTAGCGCAGCGGCGGCTAGCCCGGGGTCTCCGGCGACGAGTGGATGGACAAGGGGAAAGGAGAGGAAGCAGTGGTGTGGCGCTGGTCTGCTTGTATCTGAAGAAAAACGGCAGCGAGGCTTCGGACGGCGGCGGCATGGGACTTGGCGCTGGGGTCCTTGCCTCGGGGCGGCGTGCTCCTCGTTCCCTACAGCGACGGAGCTGGTGGACCTGGCGTAGCAGGAGTGCCCAGGGACGAATGGGGCATGGGGTGGACGCGGGAGGATGGATCCGAGGATGGGCGGCCGGATCAGGGGCGCGGAGGAGAGGATCCATGGAGGAGAAGCTCCATTCAATGGCCATAGCATCGTTCCTGCAGCGATGGAGTACAGAGAGAGAGGGAGATTACACAGAGAGGCAGGGGAAGAAGGAAAAACGGGAGGAGGGGCAGAAGAGAAGGGAGACGCAGGACAAGGCAACTCCGTCGGGGCTGGTCTGGTGACTCGCCGAACGGCGACATTGAGGAACTCGGTATCGAGCCAAGCTCGATCTCGGAATCAGGCAGAAAAAGGCTGATTGGTCGGGCATGGAAACTGAGGAGGAGCGGGGGTTGGTTCGATGGAGGATTCAAGGGAGTGTGGGTGGCGGCTGGAGATTGGGCAGCGCGGATCCCCAAGAAGATAGTGGCGGCGGTGGACACGGAATGGGTGGGACAAGATCTCTGATTTCTAGGGTTGCCCACTGTTTATATAGCAACGAGGATTTTGGTTAGGGGTATTTGGTCCCTTCGATTTTTATCGGACGGTTGAGAAATAAAAGATAGGAAGACCAAATAGGAAAAAGGAGATGTTTTGAAGATGTTTCGGGATGATCCAGACACAACGGTGACGACTGCCCGGGTCGGGCCCGGGACAATTTCGGACGCGCACATGGGGGGTTCGATGCACTGTGCAGAGAGGGTTTCGGACCGTGCGGTCGCATCGGACAACTCCGGAAGTGAAGAGGGGAAGGAGGATGGACCAGGTGGGCTGTGGCGAGACTGCGAGGGGGAGAAGAGAGAGGGAGGGCCCGACACCTGTTTCCGGAGACCGAAAACGTCCGACGTTAGACCGACTATCTCTATAGTTATCCGTTGGGCTATCAAACGAACTCCGAATGCGATGAAACTTGGCAGGCGGCCTACCTACAACATAACAACACCACATGCCAACTTTCAACCCATTCCGAGAACATTTTCCGGCCACTTATAAAATACTATTTCGGACATGTCGCGGGCGCGTCCAAGTGTGTCTGGGCTCAGAACGGACAACGGACGGAACTAGGGGAACCCGGACTAAAGCAAGTTTTGAAAACATGATGATGCGACGCACATGATGACATGATGAAATGCAACACGCAAGCAAATGACCTGGCAACAGCAGCGAATAACTCGAAGACACCTGGCACATCGGTCTCGGGGCGTCACATGCGGTCTTTGAAGGAATTAGACAAGCACTGGGTGGAGGAACTTGACTCCGTACTCTGGGGGCTGCGGACCACGCCCAACCGCTCTACTGGATATACACCCTTCTTCATGGTGTACGGTGCGGAAGCAGTGTTACCCTGCGATATTATTCATGACTCACCTCGAGTGCGTATGTACGAAGAGAGAGAAGCCGAGCTTGATCGGCAGGACAACTTAGATGCCTTGGAGAAGGAGCGCGACATCGCCAAAGCCCGTTCCGCATTTTATCAACAGCAGGCTCATAGGTATCAAAGCAGAGAAGTGCGGGCCAAGACGTATAACATTGGTGAACACGTTATACGCTTGTCGGAGAATAAAAAGGACAAACTCAAGCACAAGTGGGGGGGTCCCTTCATCATTGACGAAGTTCTCACCGGAGGAGCGTACCACCTACGTGATGCGTCTGATAATCACCTGGAGCCGAACCCCTGGAATGCGGCCAGACTACGACGATATTATGCCTAACGCCAAACTATGTGTTCATTTCCTCCCTCCTGTTATTACCATTATTACTATTTTTCTCTTTTCGTCTTTTACCTTTTTCACTTTCTCTTTAGCCTTACGGCTTTAGTGCGGCTAGACCATCCCTACCTGACGCGTACATCTCTAAATATGTACGTTCATTATACCTGGGGGCTTCTCATACAGAAGCTTGCGACTATTCTTCGAGCATCAAGCTCAGCACATATGCGTTCCTTTTTTCCATATGTACCTTTTCTTCGCCACTATATGCATCGATATGACCTAAGTTTTGGCCAAGCTGGGTTGCCTGGCTCCTGTGCTTATGCCCTACGTTCCTGTTAGTTCGGCTAGGGCGTAAAGGGAGCACCTCTGCGATTTTTACTGCCGGGTCATCCGGATGTGTACCTCAGACTGCATGAAGCCGAAAGCTAGCGTTGTTAAGGGAATATTTGGTCGGCAAATTAAAGGAGTTTCCGCATTCACTCCATTGTGAACCCCAGATGTTACTTACTCTACGATTTTATCAATCACAGTTCGGACATGCACATTAACATGCATGCACACCCAGGGAAAGGAACCCTTAACGGAACTATTCTCTCTGGAAAATGTTTCTTACATAATGTAATATAACATAACTAGTCGGATACACATTGTCTGTTTGAGCAATTATGACCCCTATGCCTGGTTTCCACGCATACCCCGGTATATTCTACCGCTACGGTATTCGGAAACACTCTGAACCTTCGGGTCAAGAGGTTGAAGCAAAAAGGTCGGCGATGAAAATTTTCTTTATTATCCAGCTAGAAGGAAAGTACATAGTCACTCACGACTCAAACACTTCCTCCTCTATACCGTCCAAAAGGCGGTCTAATTTACAATCCTGTTGGGAATATTTTGTGGCCACCTCTACTTGGTCATATACTAAACTAACGGGAATTTCTTCCCCATTCGGCCCTAGCGGTCTAACATGAGCCATGTGATTAGGATCCAGCTTCATATATCGCGTCTTCACCATCGCCCAGGCCTCTCACGCACCCTCTTGGCAGGCCGATATCTTCCACAGCCGGACACGCCGCCGCGCTCCCTTGAACAACTCTACCAGCTTCTTCATGCTTCCTGGAGGGGAGTCGGATGGCCATAAGGCCTTGGCTACACTCCGCATCACCTGCCGAGCTTGCTCGTGCAACTGCGACAGCCCTTGCAGAAGATCACTTGATGATCCGTACACCTCCTCTTCGGGGCGGTTCGTCAACACACCTGCAATTACAGCTATATCAGCTACCATTACCTCCAAACTCTTATAAGATAAAAGCGGCCACGTACTGAATATGCCGCCTCGCAGCTTCTTGTTCTCCTTCACAGAGTCCGCTAGCTGAGCTCGCACATCTTTCAGTTCTTCGCCCAGTTTGGCGTTCGAATCCTGGAATTTCTTTTTCTCCTGAACGACTTTTGTCAATACACGCTCGCCCGCTGGTAGTAGCTTTTTGGCTCCGTGTTCTTCGCTTCGAGGGGCGTCCAGATGCTCCCGTACTTGGTCTAACGACCCAACACAAAGATAAGTACCCAGATTGACACTATCAGTGTATCATTATGAATTTTCGATAGAGGGAAATATTACCGGGAGATGCCTTGTATCTCTCCAGTTCGGCATTGGCAGCAAGCAGCTGGCGCTGACACTTTTCTAGTTCCTGAGCTAGCTGGGTGTTCTTCTCCATAAGCACCTGGTTGTACATTGATCCTTAAATCAGTTGTTTCAACTCCTTTAAATCTCGGGGGCTACTGGTATATGGTTATCATAGTCAGACAAAACAAATTTACCTACACATCTTTCAAATGTTGCTTTGTGGCCCTGCTAATTCCATCTCGAGCAGCTCGGATGTATGCATCAGCCGAGCTGAATGCGTTAAACAACTCTTCTGAAAAGCTAGGGTCTTGTAAAATGGCCCAGCGACGCCGATGATTCATGGCACTCTCCACTTCCGAGTTGGTGACGGATACATCGTCCGAGTCCTCGGCTGGAGGATAGTCCGGTGTCGCCCCCGCATTAGCCCCCGTCTTCACGGCAGGATTTGAATCCTGGCTGCGGAAAGTACGACCGCTCAAACCTCCGGATATAGTCCGGCGCACCTTTCTCCTGAAACATGGAAAATGGGAAGGTCACGGTTGGACGTGACTGCTCAGGTGCATGTTGGCGAATTCATACCTCTTCGATGAAGGTACTGTCGTGTCTTCGTTTGCTTTCCTCTTGGAAGACTCGCCCGGAGTAGGGGACGCCCTCTTCGGAGGTACCCCTGGAGCGGTATGGCGCGACGAACCCTTCCCCTTTTAAGCACATGATAGTGCGGTGGGTAAGAAGGAAGGAGAGATTTCTTTTGAATAAGGTGTCTTCGGATCACTTACGTGTGAATCTGGAAGGAAGCCGGGGTAATCGGTGATAATAGGTACATATGTACCATCGTAGCTCATCTGATAGAACGTTCCCTCCTCAAGTTCCACGAATATGTCCGGGTCTTCTTCATATCCGGGGTCAAGATCCTAGTTGCGATTCTTCGGCTGAGGGGCAGGGTCACGGATCCCCTCGATGGCCTTTCGCCATTCCTATTATGAGCAGATAAGATGTTGCCTATCAACGAATGATCCAAGGACAAGATAAATTAAGTGAAGCCGAACCTTACCCAGCTGGGAGGATTGTACATGGAAAGCCCGTCTCGATGTTGGAGACGGCTGAACTCCTCCTTCTTCCCTTTATACAGCTCGGCCAGGATCTTGGCTAGAGCGGCGGGGGTCTTCAGGCCTTTTCGGCCATAACATGAGGCGTCGTCTTCTCTGTTATAATGCCACATGGGCAGTCCTCGGTATTGGAGTGACTGGACCCCCCACGTTATGGAAATTTCCATCACTTCGACTATTGACAATGCGGACTGGGCAAGCATTTTAACCTTGCCCAGTAGCAAGCTGATTTCCATGCTATCCTCTTCCTCGAGGCTCTGAGGACGCCAGCTGTGGCGCTTCTTCAGCAGAGCATTTGAAAACTCGGGGAGGCCTATGCGAACGGGGTTGGGTAGAGCGACATCGTCAATGTAGAACCATTTGGAAGACCACTCTTCGGGAGCTTTCTTCGGCGTGCCAGACAGATATCCGGTCCCGGCAATGCGCCACACTTCAGCTCCTCCCACTTCAATGATTGATCCACCTTGATTGCAAGGGACGAGGCAGAATAGTCTTCTCCATAAATCAAAATGGGCCTCGCAACCTAGGAATAGTTTGCATAGGCAGACATAACCCGCAATGTGGAGGATGGAGCCGGCGGTAAAATTGTGCAGCTGGAGGCCGTAGTACTCCAGCATCCCTCGGAGGAATGGGTGAATTGGAAACCCCACCCCCCCCCCCCTCAGCAGATAGGGGACAAAGCATACACATTCTCCCGCAGATGGATTGGGAGAATCCTCTGCTTGGGTTTTGCCATTGAAGGAGGCCAACCCTGCTCGAACAGGGACCAGATCTACTAGAGGGAGAAATCCCTGCGTTTGCAGCTTTGTCAATCGGCTATGGGACACAGAGCACCTCTCCCACTCGCCTCTCTCTAGGTTGGAACGGGAAGAGGAGCTGGGGTTGTTGGCCATGTTGGAATGGTCCTGCCTGGCGGTCTCTGAGGTTTTTCTCTGCTTGGTGCCAAAAGGATCTGAGATCCAATCTCTTTAAATAGATACTCTTCCTTACAGGACTAGGGTGTTATTTGCAAAAAATACCCTAACTGTCCGCATTCGCTCGACACGTGGAAAACGAGGACATTAAGCGCGCAGAAGCCGAGGGGAGACATCGAATCTACAGACGAATACACTACTTAAGCGAGGAACCTGCCTTGCAATACCGAAGATAATCCGTGTGCCGAACACCTTGCTATTGAAGACTGGTTCGGGGGCTACTGAGGGAGTCCTGGACTAAGGGATCCTTGGGCGTCCGGCCTGTTATCTATGGGCCGGACTGATGGGCTGTGAAGATATGAAGACCGAAGATAGTGCCCGTGTCCGGATGGGACTCTCCTTGGCGTGGAAGGCAAGCTTGGCCAACAACTATGAAGATTCCATATTATGTAACCGACTCTATGTAACCCTAGATCCCCCGGTGTCTATATAAACCGGAGGACTTAGTCTGGATAGGGGATACTCAATACCGTAGTCATATAGGCTAGACTTCTAGGGTTTAGCTATTACGATCTCGTGGTAGATCAACTCTTGTAACACTCATATTCATCAAGATCAATCAAGAAGGAAGTAGGGTATTACCTCCATAGAGAGGGCCCAAACCTGGGTAAACATCGTGTCCCCTGTCTCATGTTACCATCAACCTTAGACGCACAGTTCGGGACCCCCTACCCGAGATCCGCCAGTTTTGACACCGACAGTACACATTCTATCACAGATCCGAAGGCAAGATCTTTGTTGCTGAGAGTGGATCCTTTCTAGAGAAGGAGTTTCTCTCGAAAGAAGTGATTGGAGGAAAGTGGAACTTGATGAGGTAATTGTACCCGCTCCCTCATTGGAAAGTAGTTCATCACAGAAATCGGTTCCAGTGATTCCTACAACAATTAGTGAGGAAGCTAATGATGATGATCATTGAAACTTTTGATCAAGTTACTGTCAAACCTCGTAGGTCAACCAGAGTAAGATCCGCACCAGAGTGGTATGGTAATCCTGTTCTGGAGGTCATGTTACTTGACCATGACGAACCTACGAACTATGAGGAAGCTATGATGCGCCCAGATTCCGCAAAATGTCTTGAGGCCATGAAATTTGAGATAGAATCCATGTATGAGAGCAAAGTGTGGACTTTAGTGGACTTGCCCATTGATCGGCAAGCCATTGAGAATAAATGGATCTTCAAGAGGAAGACGGACGCTGATAGTAGTGTTACTATCTACAAAGCTCGAATTCTTGAAAAAAGTTTTTGACAAGTTCAAGGTGTTGACTACGTTGAGATTTTCTCACTCGTAGTGATGCTTAAGTCTGTCCGAATCATGTTAGCAATTGCCATATTTTATGAAATATGGCAAATGGATGTCAAAACTGCATTCCATAATGGATTTCTTAAAGAAGAGTTGTATATGATACAATAAGAAAGTTTTGTCAATCCTAAAGGTGCTAACAAAGTGTGCAAGCTCCAGCGATCCATCTATGGACTGGTGCAAGCATCTCAGAGTTGGAATATACGCTTTGATGAGTTGATCAAAGCATATAGTTTTATACAGAATTTTGGAGAAGCCTGCATTTACAAGAAAGTGAGTGGGAGCTCTGTAGCATTTCTGATATTATATGTGGATGACATATTGTTGATCGGAAATGATACTGAATTTCTAGATAGCATAAAAGGATACTTGAATAAGAATTTTTTAATGAAAAACCTCGGTGAAGCTGCTTACATATTGGGCATCAAGATCTATAGAGATAGATCAAGACGCTTGATATATTTTTCAATGAGTACATACCTTGACAAGCTTTTGAAGTAGTTCAAAATGGAACAGTCAAAGAAGGAGTTCTTGCCTGTGTTGCAAGGTGTGAAGTTGAGTAAAGACTCAAAACCCGACCACGGCAGAAAATAGAAAGAGAATGAATAGTCATTCCCTATGCCTCAGTCATAGGTTCTATAAAGTATTCCATGCTGTGTACCAGACCTATTGTATACCTTAGCATGATTTTGGCAAGGGAGTACAATAGTGATCTAGGAGTAGATCACTGGACAGCGGTCAAAATTATCCTTAGAGGAATAAGAAAATATTTCTTGGTTATGGGGGTGATAAAAGAGTTCGTCGTAAAGAGTTACATCGATGCATGTTTTTTACACCAATCTAGATGACTCTAAGTCTTGATCTAGATACATATTGAAAGTGGGAGCAGTTAGCTAGAGTAGCTCCGTGCAGAGTATTGTAGACATAGAAATTTGCAAAATACATACGGATCTGAATATTGCAGACCCGTAGACTAAACTTCTCTCACAAGAAAAACATGATCACTCTTTGGGTCTTAATTACATAGCGATGTGAACTATAATATTGACTCTAGTAAACCCTTTGGGTATTAGTCACATGAAGATGTGAACTATTGGTGTGAAATCACATGACGATGTGAACTAGATTATTGACTCTAGTGCAAGTGGGAGACTGAAGGAAATATGCCCTAGAGGCAATAATAAAGTTGTTGTTTATATTTCCTTATATCATGATAAATGTTTATTATTCATGCTAGTATTGTATTAACTGGAAACTTAGTACATGTGTGAATACATAGACAAACAGAGTGTCCCTAGTATGCCTCTACTTGACTAGCTTGTTAATCAAAGATGGTTAAGTTTCCTAGCCATGGACATGTGTTGTCATTTGATGAACGAGATCACATCATTAGAGAATGATGTGATGGAGAAGACCCATCCGTTAGCTTAGCACTATGATCGTTTAGTTTATTGCTATTGCTTTCTCCATAACTTATACATGTTCCTATGACTATGAGATTATGCAACTCCCGAATACCGGAGGAACACTTAGTGTGCTATCAAACGTCACAACGTAATTGGGTGACTATAAAGATGCTCTGCAGGTGTCTCTGATGGTGTTTGTTGAGTTGGCATAGATCGAGATTAGGATTTGTCACTCTGTGTATCGGAGAGGTATCTCTAGGCCCTCTCGGTAATGCACATCACTATAAGACTTGCAAGCAATGTGACTAATGCGTTAGTTATGGGATGTAGCATTACGGAACGAGTAAAGAGACTTGTCGGTAATGAGATTGAACTAGGTATTGGGTACCGATGATCGAACCTTGGGCAAGTAACATACCGATGACAAAGGGAACAACGTATGTTGTTATGCGGTTTGACCGATAAAGATCTCCATAGAATATGTAGGAACCAATATGAGCATCTAGGTTCCACTATTGGTTATTGACCGGAGATGAGTCTCGGTCATGTCTACATAGTTCTCGAACCCGTAGGGTCCGCACGCTTAACGTTCGGTGACGATCAGTAATATGAGTTTATGTGTTTTGATGTACCGAAGGTTGTTCGAAGTCCCGGATGTGATCACGGGCATGACGAGGAGTCTCGAAATGGTCGGTACATAAAGATTGATATATTGGAAGCCTATGTTTGGACATCGGAATGGTTCCGGGTGAGTTCGGGAATATACCGGTGTGCCGGGAGGTTACCGGAACCCCCCGGTAAGTATATGGGCCTTATTGGGCCATAGTAGGAGAGAGGAGAAGGGAGCCTAGGAGACCCCCCCCCCAAGCCCAATCCGGATTGGGTGTCCCCCTTCCCTTTCCTTCCTCTCCTAATCCAACTAGGGAAGGGGGGAATCCTACTCCTGGTGGGACTAGGACTCCCTTGGGCGCGCCATAGAGGGCCTCCCCCTCCCCTCCTCCACTCCTTTATATACGGGGGAGGGGGCACCCCATGGACACACAAGTTGACAATTGTCTTAGCCGTGTGCGGTGCCCCCCTCCACCATAATCCACCTCGGTCATATCTTTGCAGTGCTTAGGCGAAGCCCTATTCCGGTAGCTTCATCATCACCGTCATCATGCCGTCGTGCTGATGAAACTCTCAACACTCAGTTGGATCTAGAGCTCGCGGGACGTCTCCGAGCTGAACGTGTGCAGATCGCAAAGGTGTTGTACCTTCGATGCTAGGATTGGTCGGATCATGAAGACGTTCGAGTACATCAACCACGTTGTCATAATGCTTCCGCTTACGGTCTACGGGGGTACGTGGACAACACTTGTCCCCTCTCGTTGCTATGCATCACCATGATAGATCTTGCATGTGCATAGGATTTTTTTGAAATTACTGCGTTCCCCAACAGTAAGTGCATCCAGTGCCCCTTAGTGATTTTGGTGTATTGAAGACTTATATGTTTAGGGACTAATGCGTTTGTGAGTGTACACAGTTCTATAAGTCTATGAGGAGTTTTATATTTACAAAGAAAGCCGAACCGTAAAAATGAATGTCTTCAAGTGAAGACTTTGGCCTTCTGAAGACTTTTAAAGTGAAGAAATTGGTGTGATCCTGAAGACTTTATATTCATGCGAGGAATATGAAGCGTGAAGACTTCTATTTTCGTAGTTTCATCTTCTCTCTCTTGAGTCATAGGAAACACCGTACTGTTAAAGGGGGTCGAGGTAAAACTAAGGAAAAGTTTCCAAGTGATGGTCATCTCAAAATCCTACACCTACCAATACTTCCGAGTGAAGCCATTGGAAATCTCATACAGTTCAGTCAATCTCTTTAGTGTCAAAGACGTAGATCTTCTGGTCTCTAAGGAATTTGTTCTAACTGAGGAGTTAGGAATTCACCAGTGCGGATTGCCTACCAGTGAGGAACATGATAGCCCTGAGGAATTTGAGAGCTCAAATTTTCGACCGTTGTTCTGCTATGCGCCAGCTGTCCCAAAATATCTACCCACCTAACGGTCGTATCATTGAAGGGCATTTATGTATTATCATGTCGGGCTGCTCCCTAGTCTATAAATAGCCGCCTCTACAACCACTAGCTGGTTGGCTGCTCCGCGAGAAACTGACACTTTTCATTGAGAGCATCCCATCCTCCGAGGACTTTGAGCAAAAATCATCAAGTGAGGAAAAACTCAAACACCCAAACCAAACACCTACAAACCGAAAGTGATTGAGCATCATTGAAGAAATTGTTCCTGTGTGGAACCGATGCATGTTACCTTTGAGGACTGTGCATCGTCCAGGCGATTAGGCATCATGGTCTAGAGCATCCAAGAGGAAATTCTGGATCGCCGAGTGACCGAGTCTGTGAAGGTTTGGAAGTCACCTAAAGACTTACCACGAGTGATTGGGTGAGGTCTATGTGATCTTAGCTCAAGGAAATATGGTGAGGACTGTGTGTCCGGGACTGTGTGTCCTCAGGTATAAATACCTAGCCGCTCCAATCAGACCTACAACTGTCACAGCAGTTGGAACTAGTCTACTAAATCATTGTCTTCACCGAGCTAGCTGGTTCTATTTCCTCAACTCTTTCATTTCCTCATTACTGTGTTGTTATACTTGATCGTTACTGTTTGAAGACTTTCTCAATTTCCTCAGTTCAATTTCTTCAATGAGTTTGTCTTCAGCCTCCTTATCCTGTGTTTACGCTACTTGTACTCTGTGCTTGTTTTCATTTCATCATGATGACTGTGCTACTACTCTGTTATGCTTGCATCTAAGTACTTATTCCGCTGCTAAGTAGTTCGTTGCTTAGGAATTTTCTCACCCTGAAATTCCTCAGTGGAGAATTTGTAAAAATCGCCTATTCACCCCCTCTAGTTGATATAACGCAATTTCACACTATCTGTAATAGCACATCTTGATGTATCAAACAGATTATAATGAAAATAGTTTTTTACCAACCCTCGTTCGGTCTTGGTTTGTTTCATAATCTGCATTCCTCTTTTGTGCTAAGATTGCCACATATACATTCTGGTATAGCTTCAATACCAGGGGCTCTATTCGCCCACACATATTTTCCAAAAAAAGAAGTGTGAATACTTTTAGAGTACACTTCGGCATCCCGAACATTCCGCTTGTTCGGCTAAGGTGGAAAAGGGAGAACTACTACAATTGTGTTTCTGGTTCGTCCGGTCAAGCACCTCGGTAGAGAAAGCCGAAAATTAACTGTCATGATACGGCGAGAGCTGGTCAGTGATTCGGTGACTTACAATAAATCTCTTGTGATTTATTTCGTATTATACGAAGGACTAGCCTTCATCCAGTCACGCGCCTAAGGCATCCAAGTTCGGATAGCTGCACACGCACCAGGGGCTAGTTCCTAGTCCCATTGTCAAACTCCTATGGCTAAGTGAGAGTGATAAAGCCGCACAGTCTGATTGCCTGGTTCGCTCCACAGACACCTCCTTTACGGACCAAGATGTTGGGTCAAGTGTGATCATGTGCTATTCTGAACACCCCCGTAGCATCTACGTGGGGGCTGAAGCCGACGACTGGTAAACTCTCAGAATTAAAAACGGCCGCATAGGAGGTAAATAATTTCAGAATAAAGGCATAAATATATTACAAAGCCTTGGTTCACAAAATAAGGGCTGGACAACCCGGATACATTCATTCGAACACAATATTCTTCGAGCACTGGCCCTTTACTATCCGGGCACCCTCCAGGACATCGTCAAAATATTGCTCCGGCTTGCGGTGATCCTTGCCTTCGGGGGGGCCCTCGGTCGCCACGATGGTGGCCTTCATCTTAGCCCAGTACATCTTGACACGGGCAAAGGCCATCTGCGCACCCTCTATGCACGCTGAGCGCTTTACAGCTTCGACTCGGGGCAGGGCGTCGGCGAGTCGCTTCACCAGGCCGAAGTAGCTGCTAGGAATGGGTTCAGTTGGCCACAGCCGGACTATGAGGTCCTTCCTGGCCAAGCCGGACATCCTATGCAGCTCCGCCAGCTGCATCATCTGGTTGTTCAACAGCGCTGGACGCTCCGGCGCCAGATACTGTGACCAGAAGAGCTTCTCCGTCATGTTCCCCTCTTGGGCCCAAAAAAACCGCGCGGCGTCGGCAGCGCTCTTCGGAAGATCCGCAAAGGCATCTGGAGAACTCCATAGTCGAGTGAGCAAGGCATATTTCTGAGTGCCAAATTTACTCTGCAAAAGAAAGGGCTTACCAGCCGCTATCTTTTTGGCCTGTTTGATCTCCTCGTGGGCCGCTCGGGACTCGGTCCACGCCTCATTGGCCTCCTGGAGAGCTTTGGCGAGATCGACCGCTTGGGCCTTATTCTTCTCCTCCAAGGCCTCGCACTTGCCGGCGGTGTCCTTGAGCTCTTGCTCTACTTCGGAAACCGTTCCTCATACCGACGGCGGGCGACCTGCTCGGCCTTTAAATCCGCCGCCGCTTTGTCAGCGGCCGCTTTGCTCACCTGTGCCTGCTCCTTGGCTTGGGCGAGGGCGCTCTTCGGGGTCTCGACCTCGGCCGCACTACCTGCAATAATGATCAGGGCAACACAGGAGCTTAGACTCCACATTGGCATATCACTTTAGGTGTGTAAATAATTCTTCAAACATACCTTGCGGTTCATTGAACCGCTTGTTCATGTGGACGGTATCATCATCGTCCAGCTGCAGCTTCCGCTTGAGTTCAGAAACTTCAGCAACCTGGGCGGTCGCCCCTAACAGGGAAGCTTGTTTACCAATAGACCAGTATGTTACCTCCTGCGATTATTATCTGATCCTCTGTTCAACCGTTTTTCAAAACCGAACAGAGTCTCAGGGGCTACTATCTATACACATGCATATTTTTCATACAGAAAGCGGCTAAGAATATTACATCGCATACCTCGAAGCCTGTTAGTAGGCTGGTGAAGGCTTCGTTCAGCCCGCTCTTGGCGGACTGAATCTTCTCAACCACCACACCCAACAGGGTGCGGTGCTCCTCCATGATGGAAGCACGTCGCAGTGCCTCCATCAAAGTGTTTGGCGCCTTCGGATTAGTGGAGGTCACCGCCGGAGTTGGCGCTCCCCCCTCCTTTGTAGGGGGTTTCTCACTCGATTTCAGAGCCACATGGGTCTCCAGAATGGTGTTCGGCTGGGGGCCGGACTGGTCAGGGCCCCCGTTGTCAGTCTCCATGGGGGTTGCGCCCCCATGTTCTCGGCAGCCAAGGCATTACCCTCTGGCGTCGTCTTGGTGGCCTCCCACGCCTCTCCGTGGCCCGAAAAGGTCCTTTGGGGTAACACCTCGGTGTCATCTGCGGTGGGGGCGGAGAGGCTCGCAGAGGCCTCTTGCTCTCCACCATCTCCGGCACCAGGGAATTCCCCTCAGATGATGATAGTTGGGGGAGGTCACGGGCCGGACTGAAACACATAATATAATATGTTATCCTACAATCATAAAAGACCGGATATATATAAAGCATCCTCGGATACTTATGATGCGGCCTGGGGCTTCGCCCTGGGGCGCCGCTCGGGGATGGCTTTGGCATCCGAATCCGAGCCGTCCGAGAGGGATATCTTCACTCTCTTGGACGCCCCCGCCTCTGGGTCTACGGAGGCTGCCCTTTTCTTCTTCCTCCCCTTAAGGGGAGAATCGCTCTCTGCCTCCTCCTCCTCCTCCTCATCGTCTTGATCTCCCTCGTGGTAGGAGGGAGTTTCGATCTCTCTGGACACAGCATCCGAAGTACCTTTACAACGGAGGCCACCTTTGGCCTCCTTGCTCTTCTTCTTGGCCTGCTTCTCCGGCGCCTGATACGGCGCCGGGACCAGCATCCTCGTTAGCAGAGGAATGGCCGGGTCTTCGGGTAGCGGAGCCGGACACTTGATCCGCTCCTCCTTCTTTGTCCAGCCCTGATTGAAGGATGGAAGGCTCAACATACCCTTTGATTTGTGAACTGAAGTTATGTTCGGAAACTAAATGCTTACCGGGGTGGCCGGATGTGCGTTGTCGAGGCCGATGTCGTCGGTCGTCTCCGGCCACGTTTTCTAGGCCTTGAAGAGCAGCTTCCAGATCTCTTCGTGCGTTGTGCCGAAGAATCGTTGCAGGGTTCGCAGCCCTTCCGGATTGAACTCACATATGGAGAGGTCAGCGCTGGCAGGGGAGGATCCGGCGGAAAAGCATCACCTGAATCACATCAGTGATACTGTCGCTCTTCTCTATCATATTTTTGATGTGCTTTTGCAGCATCGTCACTTCGTCGGTCGACCCACAGTCCAGACCCTTGTTGGTCCACGACGTGAGCCGCATTGGGGGTCCGGATCTAAACTTAGGAGTGGCTGCCCATGTGGCGCCATGAGGTTCGGTGATGTAGAACCACTCCTGCTGCCATATCTTGACAGTCTCCACGAAGGCCCATTTGGGGTAGGTGATGTTGGGGAGCTTGCTCACCATGGCACCGCCGCAGTCCGCATGCTGCCCGTCGACCCCCTTTGGCTTCACGTTGAAAACCTTGAGCCATAGGCCGAAGTGGGGGGTGCGGAGGAGCGCCTCGCACATGAATAAACACCGAGATGTGGAGGAAGGAATTTGGGGCTAGATCATGGAAATCTAGCCCATAATAGAACATGAGGCCACGGGCAATAGGGTGGAGAGGAAACCCTAGTCCACGGAGGAAGTGGGGGATAAACACCACTCTCTCGCCGGGCTCTGGATTGGGGATGACTTGCTTTTTGGCAGGGAGCCTGTGTGCGACGTCTGCAGCCAGGTACCCCGGTTCCTGGAGCTCCTTGACGTCCTTCTCCGTAACGGAGGAGGTCATCCACTTGCCCTGTGAGCCAGATCCGGACATGGCTGGAGAGGTTGGAGGTGGTGGGAAAGGTTCACGCTTCGGCGCTAGAGCTTAAGGATGGTAAAGCAGGGGGAAGAAGGCGTGAGGTAAAAAGAACGGATCTTTATCCGCTTATATACGCAGTGAATATCGAACGCCCCACTCAAGCCTTAAAATCTGCCTGTTTCCATGGGGTCGTGCGAATGGCACAGTTGGATTACCCAAACCCATATTGATGAGAATCCCACAATAAGGGGACACGATCTCTGCTTTGACAAGACATGTCAATAGAGGTTGCGCCTCAAAACGCGAAGCGGGAGGCTAAAAAATGGTTCGAAATGATAAAGAGGCCAGACGTAACGTTTTGCCGAAAAAGTTGTCAGTAGACAGACCATATTTGATTAAATATCTTTCCCTTGTGGTTGAGGGTTGTGGCTGTTATACAGAGCCGGATACAGTTCTCTTATTCAGAAGACTACTTTTAAGTATTTGGAGGAGCAACCCGTCTCGCAATGCTGAAGACAATCTATGTACCGAACACATCGTCATTGAAAGACTGGTTCAAGGGCTATTGAGGGACTCCTGGATTATGGGGTCCTCGGGTGTCCGAGCTGTGTGATATGGGCCGGACTAATGGGCCGTGAAGATATAAGGTAGAAGGCATTCCCACGTGTCCGTATGGGACTCTCCTTTGCGTGGATGGCAAGTTTGGCGTCCGGATGTATAGCTTCATTTCTTTGTAAGCCGACTCTGTACAACCCTAGGCCCCTCCGGTGTCTATATAAACCGGAGGGTTTAGTCCGTAGAGACAAGGAGAATTCACATAGGCTAGACAACTAGGGTTTAGCCATTACAATCTCGAGGTAGATCAACTCTTGTAACCCCTATACTCATCAAAGTCAATCAAGCAGGAAGTCGGGGTTCACCTCCATTAGTAGGGCTCGAACCTGGGTAAACATCGTGTCCCCTTTGTCTCCTGTTACCTTCTATCCTCAGATGCATAGTCCGGGACCCCCTACCCGAGATCGGCCGGTTTTGACACCGACACCTACCACTTACTTGTGCTTGATTGTCTTTCTTAATAACCATAATAAAGATCCTCTCATTATTCTGCGGCCAGGAGCTGAAGAATGTCCCATGAGGTCTGGACCGTCATACTCAGCCATTGGGGCAAAGCAAGTTGGAATTCCACGGTCGATGATGATATGGTGAATTGGTGGAGTAGTAGGAAAGACCGAGTAATGCTACATTCATGGACCAATAGAGGGTTTTTACGGGGTCATTTTGACTTGATAAATTGTGATTGGGTTAAGGGAGAGGGAGGGGGAGGGGGAGGGGCCCCACCCACCTGAAAATCAAGGGATGGAGTGGATAGAATTAGAGAAAGGGGCCCGTGAACATCCTGTAACTGGTCCATGCGTTTAGCAATTTCGAGGGAGGACCGGGGAAGGGGGCTGGTAGAGACATGAGAACGGATGTGCTGTTGACCACGTCGAGCATTTGGACGCACTGAAATGACATTGTGTTCAGTGGTGCTACCGCGAGGTCGGTGACGGTGCTGCATAAGATCCTCGAGGAGGGTGTCAACTGGAGAGCCGCAAATTTGATTAGATCTCTGAATCTGGTAGCTGGGTGGACACTGTTAGAAGGGAGAGAGGGGTTTGATGGAATAATTCAATGTATTGCTTGAGCCTCGTGGGCATATATATAGGAGTACATGATCTACTTGGAGTACAAGGCAAGCCAAAATATTTCCTAGTCTAACCTATGTTTCCTAATACAATCACATTACTCAACATCCCCCCGCAGTCACAATGGTAGCAACGCAGACGATGAGACTGGAGAAGAATCCGAAGGCAAGCCGATGGACACCCCCCACAGTCATAACGGTCGACGCATCGCGGAGTCGTGGCTGGAGTGGAAACCAACGAGGTTGCTCAAGCAGGCGGTAGCCCTTTGTGCCGTTTGTCGATGTAGCCAAGAGCGTGGGTGGTGGAGCCGTGGTCGAGGTAGCCGTGCGAAGAATGCCGTGGTCGATGTCGAGTAGGGGTAGCCGGTGTCGAGGAAGTCGCCGTGGAGCCTCGGGCGCAAGGGGGCGCCGAGTTAGCATGGGCGCATGGGCGTAGTGGCGCCGGAAAGAAAATGTTGTTGACGACGCATCGCGGCGGGTTTGCCAAGCCCGGGGACACATCATGGATGAAGGCACGCACCGGTGTTGCCAGCATCGGGCATGCGTAGACGGACGAAGACGAAGTTGACGAAGTGCCGACCAGGCTTGCCAGGCCTGGGACACGTCGTTGATGAAGGCACGCATCGGTGTTGCCAGCACCGGGCATGCGTAGATGGGGGACCTGCACGAGTTGTACGCCATGTCGGAGAAGTCAGAGGGGCCAGCAGAGAAGAACTCGACGACGATTGTGGCGTCCATCGGCGCGGGGCCGATGTCACCAACGGTGTTCGGAGTAGACGAAGTGGTCGGGGTAGATGACGGCGACGATGACGACGGGCTGGTGCTTTGACAAAGACGAAGGGGGTGGACGGGCGGCAGCGGCTATGAAGGTAGCGGCGGCGGCGGTCGCGGCTTGACGGCGCCGGTTAGGTTAGGAGTGTGGCGGCGGTGCTTGAGGTAGGCGAAGAACCCTGACAGCGTGACGAAGACCGGTGCGGACGATGGCGTTCACGCACCAAGGAAGACGGTCTGGCGCATACCACGGGAGGTCGACATGCGGCGACAGCGGAGCGGACCGCGGGTTGCGGTGCTACGGCCCGAAGGGGCGACGCAGCGGCGGCAGGCGGGTCGGGGCGACGACGGGAAGACCTCTGGGCGGTGGCGGGGACCGCGGGCCACGACGCTGCGGCCCGAAGGGGCGACACAACGGGGGTTCGCGAGTCGGTGCAACCGCGGGGACGGCCTCGGGGCGGCGTCGGGGACCGCATATCGCGACACAACGGCCCGAAGGGGCGACGCAGCGGCGACGCACGAGTCGATGCAGCCACGAGAAGAACCACGGGGCGGCGGTGCTGCGGCCTGACGGGACGATGCAGCGGCAGCCTGATGCTCGATCGGTGGAGAGGCGCACTGAACTCGGGGACGATCTTCACGGGACCTGCGGAGGCGCGCGTAACCGACAGGCCAGGTCGGTCGCGTGGCGTAGATGAGGCGGATCGCGGCGACGAACGGGTGATCAAGTCGATCGCGCGTGAGGTCAGGGACGCCGCTCGAATGAGGCATGGTGGTGGCGGAGTCCGAGATGAAGCCGGCGACGACGGACGGCGTGGGACGCCCGGGCAGCGAGGCCCGAGCGACCAACGAAGCAGCGGCGCCCGAGTTGAGGCAGCTGACGAGCCTGACGCAGCCGTCCTGACGCAACCGAGGACGAGGCCGGCGAGGTAGACCGCCGGGCCGCCGTGCAGACGCGACGGAGGCGGGTGATGTGGATCGATAGGCGGGCTGGCGCGCGAGCAACGGCTATGATTGGCCGTTGCATGGTGCGAGGCCGCCGGGTCAGGGCGATGTAGGTGTCCCGGTCGGAGCAGGGCGGTGACGGCCGGTCGGAGGAAAGGCCGGCTGGTCACGCCGGGGTCGGAGTAGAGGCGCTTGGGATCAACGGCGGTGGTGGGCGACGCAAACCGATCAAGAATTGATCGGAAAAACCAAAAAGAAACCGCGCGATCAAGATGACCGGCGGGAGAGAGAAATCACTGGAGCAAGGCTCGGGGAAAAGACTCTCTAGGTCAGCCGGTCAACACAACGAGCGGGCGAATCCTAGGTACGGGCGGCGCGGCCCCCTGCGGCGGTCATGGAGGCCGACCGCCCCTGGGCGGCGCGCGGGTGCGAAAGTGGCAGCGACTAAGGTTTAGGATCGACTTGCGATAGATACCATGTTAGAAAGAAGAGAGGGATTTAATGGAATAATTCAATGTATTGCTTGAGCTTTGTGGGTATATATATATATATATATATAAATATATATATATATATATATGATCTATTTGGAATATAAGACAAACCAAAATATTTCCTAATCTAATATATATTTTCTAATACAATCACGTTACTCAACAGACACGTAGCGAGTAATCCATTGTCTCTTTTTTGATTGCTCATGTTGTAACTGCTTCGACGGTGTTGTTTTACCCGTCTCGCCTCTTCCTTCTGTGCTACTGGTGCGTCTAATTTGGACGTGTGCTTGAAAAAAAGATCATCCTCCGGTTCACCTCACCGATTCCGTTATTATTTATCTCCTTCCCGTGAGTGACCAGCAGAGTGACAGTGACAACATTGTTTTTCCATTCGGATTCAGTCTTCTGCACGTCATGGCTCTCAACCATTTCAACGTAGTACATTAGTACGTACAGCAGTTTGTACTATATTCTCAACTGCCACGATACGTCCACTAATAAATATCTGGAATGCTGTTTAAAAAAAGTGGAATGACATCGCATTGCATTTCCAATTGTCACAGCCAGCACAGATATCTTTTTTTACAATGCCAGTACAGATATCCTTTTTTTGAAACGAGAGTACAGATATCCTTATGTCTACGGACATTTGGTCAACACACGAAGATTCGGTGAACGGGATAATTGGACTAGTGAGACTTCGTCAACTAATACAATCAATATTAGGTTGGGGATCACTACGTACTTGAGAGTTGACACGCTCAACCGCAAAATGCCAAACAAAAAAAAACTCACAGTGGGAATATAAGTCGGGCATGAATTTTTAGGGTTTCAATTTGACCAAGTGCAGTATTTTCTTTGTGTTTCTTTTCAGAATTATTCCCTCTGTCCTTAAAAGAGTGTACTTTCAACTTTCTTGAAAAGTTAATTTTTTTATGTTTGACCGTATTTATAAAATAATACACTAATATTTATGCCATTAAAATAGTAGCATTAGATTCATTATGAAATGTAGTTTCATCATATACATATTTGGTTTCATAGAGAAAATTGTTTTGCATAAAGTCGGTCAAATTACCTCTAACAAAGTTGAAAGTATATTTTTTTCAAAGACGGAGGAAGTATAACCGGACACACCAAGTTAGGTCACAGGAGACTGCCATCTGAATTGTAAATTTTGCCTGCTAGAGTATATTATAGGTGTAGCATCGACAATGCAGCTGCTGCCGGCATCTAGAGGGCAGAGTTGAAACTAGGGTAGTAATAATCTAAGTAGACAGTTAGTGGGTGCTGGCCGGTCTATGCCTCTGACAAAGTAAGTAATCTCGTGATTAGTGGGAGAGTGGGCATGCATGTGACGGGCGGGCCAACACGACGTTGGTTCCGTGTTGACGCAGAATATATTTTTGCAATCTACCGAGTGCACCACGAATCTAATCAAAAGGATTCCTCAACATAAAAAAGACATTCTAAGCAAAGGGAGCTATAAAGGTTATTGTTGTAATTATTCCTCTCCAAACTATATTATCTTCCGCTTTCGCCTATCATTGCCCATTACAGAGCTCTCATTAGAAGTTGGCCAAATCCTGAAATCTAGAACAGGTGTTCGTGTGTGTGCGCGCGTGTGTGTGACGTGACAATGCTCATTTGCCCTATGGAAATATATTTTTCCACGGGGTCCTTCGCACGAATGGAACACCGCAAAAGAATTCGCTCGGAATTCCTTTGGAATGGACGATCGCATATAAACTTGGAGGAAAAGAATCATATGTGCAAATGGGTTGGTATTAAATTGGCCGGTGCTCCAGCAGCGGAATCTCGGGGAGTGCTTTTCTCACGACACAATCATCGGGGACGCTAGTTTTCAAAAGGGAAATCTAGGCATCCGTGTGGGTGCCGGATTTCGTACTCGTAATATGTGGAAGTATCAATTAAGCCAGAAAGAACGCAGAAAGTATTCTCTACCACCACTAGTGGAAACGGCGACGATGAAGGTCTGAACTGAAACGGGTGTCACCGGGGTCAGTGCGGCGGCTGCGCCTCAGGTCCGTGTTTTCCGACTACGGGGACGGCTTGCACGCGCGCCAGCGGGCATGTGCACTGCCACGATCGGTCCGTCCTCACGCCACGAGCCGCATGGGCGAAACTAGTTAGTCATGTCCACTCGTGCAGTTGTACACTTGTACTCTTCCCCAGCTGAGCTGACAGACATGGATGCTGTGCTGATCAACAGTTGCTAACGACTGTTAGGCCCGGCCTGATTATCGTCTTGCGTGGCCGACCATGCCGTATTAATGAAACCGTGGAATCAATTCCTCCAGCAATTAAGATTGCACGATGGCCGTCTGAGTGCACGCCAATGATTGGGTTCTGGGCCTGCGGTTTGGTCTCACGAAACACTGTTTGTAAACCAAGAAGAAGAGCTGTGTTCTGTTGTTGCCTAATTGTGCTGTTGGGTACGTACAACCACCACGGCAGATCAATTAACCCGTTGGCGCAATAATCAGTTTTATGTTAATCCAACTAGCATGCCATGATAATGATTGGCGACTTCCGTATAGATTAACCAGATGCAGAGACACGGCCGAGCTAGCTTAGCTACTCGGTAACGTGACAAGACTCGAGACAAGAGACAGCCCGTATCATCACTCTCAGAGTCTCAGGCCCCCCTCTTAACTGACTGCTTCCTTCAACAGAGAAAAAACTCATCGCGAGATTTTTGCTTGGTGAGCACTTGAAGTTCTTCTTCTTCCGGTAGCTGGATCCTGAAAGTTAGCACTCCCTCTGTCCTAAAATATATATATATATATATATATATATATATATATATATATATATATATATCATTTTTGACATTATAATAGTGTAAAAAATGATCTTCCATTCTGAGACGGTGGGGGTATTATACTTCAGACTAGTTCAGAATGCATAGGATTCAAATACTGCTGAATTTTGTCTTGCCGACATCAACATCCCCAACAGGAATGCCATGGCTTCGCTTGTAATGCTAACATCTTGGGTTGTTTGGGATGAGAGAAACGCTCGCGTATTTTGCAACAAAAGTGCGCTGGCCTCAGTTCTCCTGAGCAACATCAAAGGGGAGATGGCACACTGGATAACTGCGGGGACAAAATAGTTGAAATCTATCATACCGGGAGAGTAATCCATTTTGTATTATTCGGAGTGTTGTAATTGATGTAAACTCTATTCTTTCTCTTATTTAATAGATGAGGCAAGTCTTTTACCTCCGTTTAAAAAAACTGTTTAATTTTTCAGGAATCGACATAAATTCCCCGTTTTCAATAGACTGTACTCGCAGAAAATCAGTTCCCGATTTACCAGAATTTTCCACGAGATTTTGTGTGGCGATGGGGCCGAGCAGAACGCATCAATGGATTAATTTTTTTTGAGACAATCCCACGAAACTTTTATTGAACCGTCACAATGTTTACAGGGACAAAATTAAGTTCACTAGGAAGGCCTAACCAGACATGGCGACCCATTCCTAGCTGCAAAGTATGCTTCGCGAGATTGTGAGCCTCGAAATTCGAGCTCCTAAACTCATGAAAAAAATTACAAGTACTAAAACTACTATAGTACTCTATGATTTCATGTATTATTGCACCATAACTTGCTCCACTCTTCTGCTTGATATCATCAACCACTATCTTGCAATCCGACGCCACAAGGATGGAGTGTAAGCCCAGATCATATGCCAGTGCCATCGCCTCCCGGACCGCCAACGCCTCCAAAGTAGTAGGATCATTGACGCCCTTCACCACCAGAGCTGATGCACCCAGGAAAGAGCCGTCTTTGTCCCTGCATAACGCGACGGCAGAGCCTGCCCGCGTCGTTACTCTTGTTGCAGCATCTACGTTTGCCTTGGCGCATTCTCCCGGCGGTGGGAGGCATTGAGTAGGCCTTTGAGCTTTTGGACAAGTGCTTCCCTGTGCCGGTTTCTTCAAAAACTGGAGATCATTTATTTGTGCCTGGATGAACATATGGGTTGACATGGGGCTTTGGAAAATATCCTCATAGACAGCTTTCCTTCGGGCGCTCCATATGGCCCAAAGTGTGATTACCATACGTACAAAAAGATCATCTGTCAGCACATCTTTCATCTGGAAAACCCATTCCTTTGCATTTTCACTATCATACTGGGTCATATGTTCGACTAGGGCCTCATCAGAGAGAGCCCAAGTGCTTCTGGCTATGGAACAATTGATTAGAGCATGTCTCCAAGAATCCCTTGCTCCACACAACCTGCACGCCCCTGATGTTGCCATTTTTCTATGCTGAAGGAGATCTGCCATACGAATGGAACACCGGGCTAGACGCCATAAAAGCATTTTTACCTTCGATGGTATTTCCGTTCTCCAAAGTGCAGTCCATGCCTTGCCCTCCTGATCAGCTCCAGAAGGTCCATCATTTTCCTCAATCCAATTTCCCCTTGTAATCTTGGTTTGCATTATCATTTTATAAGCAGACTTGACAGAGAAAAATCCTCATTTCTCTCCACTCCATGCCCAAAAATCATCAATATTCCTTGTGCAAAGCGGAATAGACAGAATGGCTTCAGCATCAATGGGGACAAAGACCGCACGAACCAACTGCTCATTCCACGATGCTGATGATGTGTTGATCAGTTCTGAAACATACCTCGGAGGGTTAGTGACTAGTGAGATGATGGGTCTCATCAGACCGGTCCTAGGCAACCAATTATGAGACCATATTTCTGTGGTACTTCCATTCCCAATCCTCCGTATGATCCCTTGCCGGAGCATATCTCTGTCATCAATAACCGCCCTCCATATCTGAGATGGCCGGCCTCCAAGTTCAGCTTCAAGAAGTGTTGAGTTTGGGAAGTATGCCGCTTTCAAAATGCATGCACTAAGCGAAGAAGGTCACATAAAATCCTCCAAGCATGTCTAGCAAGTAGCGCGAGATTAAATATTTCCATATCTCTAAAGCCGAGACCTCCAAGATGTTTTGGCCGTGTCATGATATCCCACGCCACCCAGCTCGGTTTCCGTTTTCCGGCTTTGCTGCCCCACCAAAACTGCCGGATGATTGAGGTTATGTTCTCGCAAAGTCCTCTCGGAAGCCTAAAACACGCCATTGAGGTTATGCCTTTATAAGTACCTCCTTCCCTGCAACCGACAGAAGCTTCTCCATCCAACCTCTAACCTTCTCCCACACCCGGTCTCTGAGATATCTGAATGTGCCCATCTTATTTTGTCCAACATCCGTGGGCATACCCAAATAGCGATCACTCAGTGACTCATTTTGCACATTCAAAATGTTCTTAATGTTGTCCCTCGGATGATGTGGAGACCCTTTACTAAAGAAAATAGAGGATTTTTCATGATTCACTCGATGTCCGGATGCACTACAGTATACCTCCAACAGGTTTGAAACCGCTACTGCCCCCTCATTACTAGACTTGAATAACAACATGCTATCATCAGCAAAAAGGAGATGGTTTACAGCCGGAGCCGTGGGAGCCACCTTGATTCCTCCAAGAACCGATGACTGAGAACTGGTTTTAAGTAGGCACAAAAGGCCCTCTGCTGCAATCAAGAAAAGATAGGGGGAGATTGGATCTCCCTGTCGGATGCCCCTGGATGGTTTGAAGCTCTCAAGCTTCTCTCCATTAAATAAGACAGAGAAGGAAACGGAGCTGATCATACCCATTATGATGTTTACCCACTGTTGCGAGAAGCCCAACTTAATCATTATTGCCCGAAGATAGCTCCACTCCAATCTGTCATATGCTTCCATCATATCCAACTTAAGGGCACAGTGACTATTCGTCTTTGCCTTGCTCCTTTTCATGAAGTGAAGACATTCATACGCACATATGATATTATCAGTTATCAGCCTGCCTGGGATGAAAGCTGACTGCTCCTCAGATATAATGTCTGGCAGGATTACCTTCAGCCTGTTTGCAATAACTTTCGAAGCAATCTTGTATATGACATTACATAAACTGATAGGTCGGAACTGAGTAAGGAGAGTAGGATTTAGCACCTTAGGGATAAGCACTAGAACCGTGTCATTGACACACTCTACACTTTCTTCCCCTCGAATTATTCTGAGCACTGCGGCCGTGACTTCCTCTCCACAGATGTCCCAGTGCCTCTGATAGAAATGAGCCGGGAAACCATCCGGTCCCGGAGCCTTGGTTGGAAACATCTGGAATAAAGCTGTTTTCACTTCCTCTTTTGTGTATGGGGCCATAAGCATCGCATTCATCTGTTGTGTCACTTTACTGGGTACATGCTGGAGTACCTCATTCATGTTACTGACTCCCTCCGTCCTGTAGAGACTCATATAAAACTCTGTTACCATCTTCCTCAACTCGGCCGGATCGCTAACTGAGACTCCCAGTGAACTAGCTAGCGCTTTAATCATGTTTTTCTTCCTTCTCATGTTCGCCCGCATGTGAAAAAATCTAGTGTTTTTATCCCCTGCAGACAGCCACTCCAGCCTCGATCGTTGACGCCACATTAGCTCTTCTCATTGATACATCTCGACTAACTTTTCATTTATCTTGAGTTCGACATGAGATGGACCTACCCTCGTCAGTTCACCCCTCAACCTTTCCAGCTCCGCTGTGAGGTTTCTTATTTCCTTCCGCACGCTGCCAAAAGTGTCTCTATTCCATTTGCTAAGATCATTTGAAATTGCATGGAGCTTTATTCTCAGCTCCTCCAGACTAACGGCCGGTTGCTCCTACCCCCAATATTGCGTGATCGTGTCCTTCCACTTGTCATGTGTCTCCCACATGACCTCGTACTTAAAAGGGGGTTTTGCAGCCGGCCTCGACTGTTCATCCTATAGCATCAAAAGAATCGGTGAGTGGTCTGATGTGGCAGCCGTGATGTGTCTTAAGGAAGCTAGGGGAAACCTTGCTTGCCATGCCATTGAGGCCAATGCTCTATCAAGCCTTACTCGTGTGTAAGTTCCCCCTCTGACCTTTTTCTCAAAAGTCCAAAAATTTCCTTCGTAGCCTAAGTCATCAAGCATGCAAACATCCACCGCATCTCGAAAGCCCTGAATTTGGGCGTTACTGCGTCCACCAATCCCTTCTTGTTCTTCTGGACGTAGCACCTCATTGAAGTCTCCAATGCCAACCCAAGGAAGCTGGCTCAGACTTGCAATTACTTTCATAGTGTCCCAAGTGTATTGACGGTGATTGGTTTGTGATGCACCATAGAAAACAGTATATCTCCAAGGATCTTTCCCTGGTTCAACAATCTCACAGACAATGTGATACATCGAGTACCCAAGAATCTCAATCTTTATTGAATTGTTCCAGAAAATACCTAGGCCGCCACTGCGACCCTGACTACTGACAGCAAAAGCGTTATCAAAACCAATAGAACTGGCTAAACTTTCTACTCTCGCTCTATCGAGCTGAGTTTCAACAATACAAAGAAGAGTAGGGGAAAATTTCCTCGCTAATTCGTGAAGTTCTCGGATTGTCGCGGCTTTTCCCGCACCACGACAATTCCAGCTTAAGAGATCATTTGTGCCCGGCGGTGCTCCGCTGGGGAGCCCGCCGATGATGCATCTGGGTTTTTTCCTCCTTTCTTGCCGTTTGCCATGTCCTGGGTGCTCTTCTCTCCTGCAAGGGAGATCTTGGACCGCTTCAGGTCCTGTTTTGGGGGCGGGCTCAGTGGCGTCTGAGGTGACGGCAAAGCCAGAACCCCGCTCCCATCGGACCGCCCATCAGCTATCGGTACCACTGCTCCAAGCCGCGCCGACTCGTGCACTTGCCCATCATCTCTTCCCAGTCTCTTCTTGTTTGTATCTTGCATATCAATATCAGTCGCCGTCTTAGCCGCTAGCTCATCTTCCTTCACAGATTCTGTGTTCACGGTTGAGTTGCGCTGCCTGTCATCTCTAGCATTTGGACGGCCTCCACGGCCTCCTCTTCTTCCTCTTCTACAGCCGCGGCCTCCTCCAGGCCTTGCTCCTGTACGCATAGCCCATGAAGTGCGAAGATCCTTGAAAACCAGGGCTGCTGGTACATGAATACCATCCCCATGCTCCTTAAAGATATGGCCAAGATGTAGGGGAACGTAGAAATTTCAAAAATTTCCTACGCACACGCAAGATCATGGTGATGCATAGCAACGAGAGGGGAGAGTGTGATCTACGTACCCTCGTAGACCGACAGGGGAAGCGTTAGCACAGCGCGGTTGATGTAGTCGTACGTCTTCACGGCCCGACCGATCAAGCACCGAAACTACGGCACCTCCGAGTTCTAGCACATGTTCAGCTCGATGACGATCCCAGGACTCCGATCCAGCAAAGTGTCGGGGAAGAGTTCCGTCAGCACGACGGCGTGGTGACGATCTTGATGTTCTACCATCGCAGGGCTTCGCCTAAGCACCGCTACAATATTATCGAGGACTATGGTGGAGGGGGGCACCGCACACGGCTAAGAAAACGATCTTGGAGATCAACTTGTGTGTCTATGGGGTGCCCCCTGCCCTCGTATATAAAGGAGTGGAGGAGGGAGGGCCGGCCCTCTCTATGGCGCGCCCTAGGGGAGTCCTACTCCCACCGGGAGTAGGATTCCCCCTTTTCTAGTCTAACTAGGAGTCCTTCCATGTAGTAGGAGTAGGAGACAAGGAAGGGGAAGAGGGAAGAGAAGGAAGGAGGGGGCGCCGTCCCTCCCCCTAGTCCAATTAGGACTAGTCAATGGGGGGGGGGCGGCCTGCCTCTTCCTCTCCCCTAAAGCCCAATAAGGCCCATATACTTCTTCTCCCGTATTCCCGTAACTCCCCGGTACTCCAAAAAATATCCGAACCACTCGGAACCTTTCCGATCTCCGAATATAGTCGTCCAATATATCGATCTTTACGTCTCGACCATTTCGAGACTCCTCGTCATGTCCCCAATCTCATCCGGAACTCCGAACTCCTTCGGTACATCAAAACTCATAAACTCATAATATAACTGTCATTGAAACCTTAAGCGTGCAGACCCTACGAGTTCGAGAACAATGTAGACATGACCGAGATACGTCTTCGGTCAATAACCAATAGAGGAACCTGGATGCTCATATTGGCTCCTACATATTCTACGAAGATCTTTATCGGTCAGACCGCATAACAACATACGTTGTTCCCTTTGTCATCGGTATGTTACTTGCCCGAGATTCGATCATCGGTATCTCAATACCTAGTTCAATCTCGTTACCGGCAAGTCTCTTTACTCGTTTCGTAATACATCATCTCGCAACTAACTCATTAGTTGCAATGCTTGCAAGTCTTATGTGATGTGCATTACCGAGAGGGCCTAGAGATACCTCTCCGACAATCGGAGTGACAGATCCTAATCTCGAAATACGCCAACCCAACATGTACCTTTGGAGACACCTGTAGAGCTCCTTTATAATCACCCAGTTACGTTGTGACGTTTGGTAGCACACAAAGTGTTTCTCCGGCAAACGGGAGTTGCATAATCTCATAGTCATAGGAACATGTATAAGTCATGAAGAAAGCAATAGCAACATACTAAACGATCGGGTGCTAAGCTAATGGAATGGGTCATGTCAATCACATCATTCTCCTAATGATGTGATCCCGTTAATCAAATGACAACACATGTCTATGGTTAGGAAACATAACCATCTTTGATTAACGAGCTAGTCAAGTAGAGGCATACTAGTGACACTTTGTTTGTCTATGTATTCACACATGTATTATGTTTCCGGTTAATACAATTCTAGCATGAATAATAAACATTTATCATGAAATAAGGAAATAAATAATAACTTTATTATTGCCTCTAGGGCATATTTCCTTCAGTCTCCCACTTGCACTAGAGTCAATAATCTAGTTCACATCGCCATGTGATCTAACATCAATAGTTCACATCTTTATGTGGTTAACACCCATAGTTCACATCGATATGTGACCAACACCCAAAGGGTTTACTAGAGTCGGTAATCTAGTTCACATCGCTATGTGATTAACACCCAAAGAGTACTAAGGTGTGATCATGTTTTGCTTGTGAGATAATTTTAGTCAACGGGTCTGTCATATTCAGATCCGTAAGTATTTTGCAAATATCTATGTCAACAATGCTCTGCACGGAGCTACTCTAGCTAATTGCTCCCACTTTCAATATGTATCTAGATCGAGACTTAGAGTCATCCAGATCTGTGTCAAAGCTTGCATCGACGTAACTCTTTATGACGAACCTTTTTTCACCACCATAATTGAGAAATATTTCCTTATTCCACTAAGGATAATTTTGACCGCTGTCCAGTGATCTACTCCTAGATCACTATTGTACTCCCTTGCCAAAAACAGTGTAGGGTATATAATAGGTACACAGCATGGCATACTTTATAGAACCTATGATTGAGGCATAGGGAATGACTTTCACTCTCTTTCTATCTTCTGCCGTGGTCGGGATTTGAGTCTTACTCAATTTCACACCTTGTTACACAGGCAAGAACTCTTTCTTTGACTGTTCCATTTTGAACTACTTCAAAATCTTGTCAAGGTATGTACTCATTGAAAAAAACTTATCAAGCGTCTTGATCTATCTCTATAGATCTTGATGCTCAATATGTAAGCAGCTTCACCGAGGTATTTCTTTGTAAAACTCCTTTCAAACACTCCTTTATGCTTTGCAGAATAATCTACATTATTTCCGATCAACAATATGTCATTCACATATACTTATCAGAAATGTTGTAGTGCTCCCACTCACTTTCTTGTAATACAGGCTTCACCGCAAGTCTGTATAAAACTATATGCTTTGATCATCTCATCAAAGCGCATATTCCAACTCCGAGATGCTTGCACCAGTCCATAGATGGATCGCTGGAGCTTGCACATTTTGTTAGCACCTTTAGGATTGACAAAACCTTCTGGTTGTATCATATACAACTCTTCTTTAATACATCCATTAAGGAATACAATTTTGTTTATCCAATTCCCGGATTTCATAAAATGCGGCAATTGCTAACATGATTCGGACAGACTTAAGCATAGATACGAGTGAGAAACTCTCATCGTAGTCAACACCTTGAACTTGTCGAAAACCCTTTTTGCGACAATTCTAGCTTTGTAGATAGTAACACTACTATCAGCATCCGTCTTCCTCTTGAAGATCCATTTAATCTCAATGGCTCGCCGATTATTGGGCAAGTCAATCAAAGTCCATACTTTGTTCTCATACATGGATCTCATCCCAGATTTCATGGCCTCAAGCCATTTCGCGGAATCTGGGTTCATCATCGCTTCCTCATAGTTCGTAGGCTCGTCATGGTCAAGTAACATGACCTCCAAAACTGGATTACCGTACCACTCTAGTGCGGATCTCACTCTGGTTTACCTACGAGGTTCGGTAGTAACTTGATCTGAAGTTACATGATCATCATCATTAGCTTCCTCACTAATCGGTCTAGTAGTCACATGAACAGATTTCTGTGATGAACTACTTTCCAATAAGGGAGCAGGTACAGTTACCTCATCAAGTTCTACTTTCCTCCCACTCACTTCTTTCGAGAGAAACTCCTTCTCTAGAAAGGATCCATTCTCAGCAATGAATAATTTGGCTTCGGATCTGTGATAGAAGGTGTACCTAACAGTCTCCTTTGGGTATCCTATGAAGACATATTTCTCCGATTTGGGTTTGAGCTTATCAGGATGAAACTTTTTCATATAAGCATCACAACCCCAAACTTTAAGAAACGACAACTTTGGTTTCTTGCCAAACCACAGTTCAGATTGTGTCGTCTCAACAGATTTAGATGGTGCCCTATTTAACGTGAATGCAGCTGTCTCTAATGCATAACCCCAAAACGATGGTGGTAGATCGGTAAGAGACATCATAGATCGCACCATATCTAATAAAGTACGGTTATGACGTTCGGACACACCATTACATTGTGGTGTTCCAGGTGGCGTGAGTAGTGAAACTATTTCACATTGTTTTAACTGAAGGCCAAACTCATAACTCAAATATTTTACTTCTGCGATCATATCGTAGGAACTTTTATTTTTGTTACGATGATTCTCCACTTCACTCTGAAATTCTTTGAACTTTTCAAATATTCCAGACTTGTGTTTCATCATGTAGATATACTCATATCTGCTCAAATCATCTTGTGAAGATTAGAAAATAATGATAACTGCCACGAGCCTCAATATTCATCAGATCACATACATCAGTATGTATGATTTCCAACAAATCTGTTACTCTCTCCATAGTACCGGAGAACAGCGTTTTAGTCATCTTGCCCATGAGGCACGGTTCGCAAGTACCAAATGATTCATAATCAAGTGGTTCCAAAAGTCCATCGGTATGGAATTTCTTCATGCGCTTTACACCGATATGACCTAAACGGCAGTGTCACAAATAAGTCGCGCTATCATTATCAACTGTGCATCTTTTGGCTTCAACATTATTAATATGTGTATCACTACTATCGAGATCCAATGAACCATTTTCATTGGGTGTGTAACCATATAAGGTTTTATTCATGTAAACAGAACAACAATTTATTCTCTTACTTAAATGAATAACCGTATTGCAATAAACATGATCAAATCATATTCATGCTCAACGCAAACACCAAATAACACTTATTTAGGTTCAACACTAATCCCGGAAGTATAGGGAGTGTGCGATGATGATCATATCAATCTTGGAACTACTTCCAACACACATCGTCACCTCGCCCTTAACTAGTCTCTGTTCATTCTGCAACTCTCGTTTCGAGTTACTACTCTTAGCAACTGAACTAGTATCAAATACTGAGGGGTTGCTATAAACACTAGTAAAGCATACATCAATAACATGTATATCAAATATTCTTATGTTCACTTTGCCATCCTTCTTATCTGCCAATCACTTGGGGTAGTTCCGCTTCCAGTGACCAGTCCCTTTGCAGTAGAAGCACTTAGTCTCAGGCTTAGGATCAGATTTGGGCTTCTTCACTTGAGTAGCAACTTGCTTGCCGTTCTTCTTGAAGTTCCCCTTCTTCCCTTTGACCTTTTCTTAAAACTAGTGGTCTTGTCAACCATCAACACTTGATGCTCTTTCTTGATTTCTACCTTCATCGATTTCATCATCATGAAAAGCTCGGGAGTCGTTTTCGTCATCCCTTGCATACTATAGTTCATCACGAAGTTCTACTAACTTGGTGATGGTGACTAGAGAATTTTGTCAATCACTATCTTATCTGTAATATTAACTCCCACTTGATTCAAGCGATTGTAGTACCCAGACAATCTGAGCACATGCTCACTAGTTGAGCGATTCTCCTCCATCTTTTAGCTATAGAACTTGTTGGAAACTTCATATCTCTCAACTCGGGTATTTGCTTGAAATATTAACTTCAACTCCTGGAACATCTCATATGGTCCATGACGTTCAAAACGTCTTTGAAGTCCCGATTCTAAGTCGTTAAGCATGGTGCACTAAACTATCAAGTAGTCATCATATTGAGCTAGCCAAACGTTCATAACGTCTGCATCTGCTCCTGCAATAGGTCTGTCACCTAGCGGTGCATCAAGGACATAATTCTTCTGTGCAGCAATGAGGATAATCCTCATATCACGGATCCAATCCGCATCATTGCTACTAACATCTTTCAATTTAATTTTCTCTAGGAACATATCAAAAATAAAACAGGGGAGCTAAACGCGAGCTATTGATCTACAACATAGATATGCTAATACTACCAGGACTAAGTTCATGATAAATTAAAGTTCAATTAATCATATTACTTAAGAACTCCCACTTAGATAGACATCCCTCTAATCCTCTAAGTGATCACGTGATCCAAATCAACTAAACCATGTTCGATCATCATGTGAGATGGAGTAGTTTCAATGGTGAACATCACTATGTTGATCATATCTACTATATGATTCACGCTCGAACTTTCGGTCTCCGTGTTCCGAGGCCATATCTGTATATGCTTGGCTCGTCAAGTATAACCTGAGTATTCCGCGTGTGCAACTGTTTTGCACCCGTTATATTTGAACGTAGAGCCTGTCACACCCGATCATCACGTGGTGTCTCAGCACGAAGAACTTTCGCAACGGTGCATACTCAGGGAGAACACTTCTTGATAATTAGTGAGAGATCATCTTAAAATGCTACCATCAAACAAAGAAAAAATAAGATGTATAAAAGATAAACATCACATGCAATCAAAATATGTGACATGATATGGCCATCATCATCTTGTGCCTTTGATCTCTATCTCCAAAGTATCGTCATGATTTCCATCATCACCAGCATGACACCATGATCTCCATCATCTTGATCTATATCAATGTGTCGTCACATGGTCGTCTCGTGAACTACTGCTCTTGCAACTATTGCTATCGCATAGCGATAAAGTAAAGCAATTATTTGGCGCTTGCATCTTATGCAATAAAGAGACAACCATAAGGCTTCTGCCATTTGCCGATAACTTCAACAAAACATGATCATCTTATACAACAACTTATATCTCATCACGTCTTGACCATATCACATCACAACATGCCCTGCAAAAACAAGTTAGACGTCCTCTACTTTGTTGTTGCAAGTTTTACGTGGCTGCTACGGGCTGAGCAAGAACCGTTCTTACCTACGCATCAAAACCACAACGATAGTTTGTCAAGTTAGTGTTGTTTTAACCTTCGCAAGGACCGGGCATAGCCACACTCGGTTCAACTAAAGTTGGAGAAACTGACACCCGCCAGCCACCTATGTGCAAAGCACGTCGGTAGAACCAGTCTCGCGTAAGCGTACGCGTAATGTCGGTCCAGGCCGCTTCATCCAACAATACCGCCGAACCAAAGTATGACATGCTGGTAAGCAGTATGACTTATATCGCCCACAACTCACTTGTGTTCTACTCGTGCACAACATCAACGCATAAAACCTAGGCTCGAATGCCACTGTAGGGGAACGTAGTAATTTCAAAAATTTCCTACGCACACGCAAGATCATGGTGATGCATAGCAACGAGAGGGGAGAGTGTGATCTACGTACCCTCGTAGACCGACAGTGGAAGCGTTAGCACAACGCGGTTGATGTAGTCGTACGTCTTCACGACCCGACCGATCAAGCACCGAAACTATGGCACCTACGAGTTCTAGCACACATTCAGCTCGATGACGATCCCCGGACTCCGATCCAGTAAAGAGTCGAGGAAGAGTCCCGTCAGCATGACGGCGTGGTGACAATCTTGATGTTCTACCGTCGCAGGGCTTCGCCTAAGCACCGCTACAATATTATCGAGGACTATGGTGGATGGGGGCACCGCACACGGCTAAGAGAACGATCTTGGAGATCAACTTGTGTGTCTATGGGGTGCCCCCTGCCCCCGTATATAAAGGAGTGGAGGAGGGGAGGGCCGACCCTCTCTATGGCGCGCCCTAGGGGAGTCCTACTCCCACCAGGAGTAGGATTCCCCCTTTCCTAGTCCAACTAGGAGTCATTCCATGTAGTAGGAGTAGGAGACAAGGAAGGGGAAGAGGGAAGAGAAGGAAGGAGGGGCGCCACCCCTCCCCCTAGTCCAATTCGGACTAGTCAATGGGGGGGCGGCCTGCCTCTTCCTCTCCCCTAAAGCCCAATAAGGCCCATATACTTCTTCTCCCGTATTCCCGTAACTTCCCGGTACTCCGAAAAATATCCGAACCACTCGGAACCTTTCCGATCTCCGAATATAGTCGTCCAATATATCGATCTTTATGTCTCGACCATTTGGAGACTCCTCGTCATGTCCCCGATCTCATCCGGGACTCCGAACTCCTTCGGTACATCAAAACTCATAAACTCATAATATAACTGTCATTGAAACCTTAAGCGTGCGGACCCTACGAGTTCGAGAACAATGTAGACATGACCGAGATATGTCTCTGGTCAATAACCAATAGAGGAACCTGGATGCTCATATTGGCTCCTACATATTCTACGAAGATCTTTATCGGTTAGACCGCATAATAACATACGTTGTTCCCTTTGTCATCGGTATGTTACTTGCCCGAGATTCGATCATCGGTATCTCAATACCTAGTTCAATCTCGTTACCGGCAAGTCTCTTTACTCGTTTCGTAATACATCATCTCGCAACTAACTCATTAGTTGCAATGCTTGCAAGTCTTATGTGATGTGCATTACCGAGAGGGCCCAGAGATACCTCTCCGACAATCGGAGTGACAAATCCTAATCTCGAAATACGCCAACCCAACATGTACCTTTGGAGACACTTGTAGAGCTCCTTTATAATCACCCAGTTACGTTGTGACGTTTGGTAGCACACAAAGTGTTTCTCCGGCAAACGGGAGTTGCATAATCTCATAGTCATAGGAACATGTATAAGTCATGAAGAAAGCAATAGCAACATACTAAACGATCGGGTGCTAAGCTAATGGAATGGGTCATGTCAATCACATCATTCTCCTAATGATGTGATCCCGTTAATCAAATGACAACACATGTCTACGGTTAGGAAACATAACTATCTTTGATTAACGAGCTAGTCAAGTAGAGGCATACTAGTGACACTTTGTTTGTCTATGTATTCACACATGTATTATATTTCCGGTTAATACAATTCTAGCATGAATAATAAACATTTATCATGAAATAAGAAAATAAATAATAACTTTATTATTGCCTCTAGGGCATATTTCCTTCACAAGATGCCCACAAACAGCACACCAATATGGGAGTTTTTCGTACTTCACCCTGTAAATCTGGCGCTTTCCATCCCTGATCATACTCACTGCGTTCTTTAGGGGTTTGGACACATTGATCCTCATCCATACCCGATAAATATTTCCATCAAAATCCTGGGATATGTTTTCAGCGTAAAGGACCTCTCCAATCTTTCCTGCCATGGCCTCCACAAGATGAGCATACTTATCTGGAACATCATGAACCTGCTCCCATATGTCAAGTGTGTCCAGTGCTACCAACGAAGGCTGAGTCATTCCATCATAAGGCTTGAGGATGACAGTGTTTCTCCGAAAGTTCCATAGTCCATCTTGCATAACCCTCTCCCAATCCCCAAGGCAGAAAAATTGAACCGTGTAAAGATTGTCTTCCAGAGGACGGAATTTGCAGTCATACGCGAGATCCCACGCCGCGCGCATGTTCTTGAAGAACCAATATTGACTGTACTGCTTATCTATATGCACCCGAACGATGGCCATCCATCTTGCTACATCCGGCGATGCTTCTTTCTCATCATAGACGACATCATCCAGACCCTCCTCACGGAGCCCTAGCTCCGCCATCATCTTCTCTAGCCCCGCAGCGGTATCTGCGCCCGGAGCCCTTGCCGCCGACGCGCCATCTGCTGCCATTACTGGAAACCCTAACCCGATGTAGATCGATCGGGTGTTGCAAGGAGCCCTAAAACTTCCTTCTCATGGCAAAAGGACGTCCAGGACGGGCGGTGTCCCTAGGGAGACACCCCTTATGCAAGCCTGAGTCCGATCCCGCGACAAGATCGGAGGAGGGAAGGAAACCTCGACGGTGGCGACGTAATTGCCCCGAGAGAAAACGAAACCCTAGCTAGAGGGAAAGAAACGCTAATTCCAGTTGGCATCACGTTCATCAATGGATTAAATCAAGAAGGGCGTGCGTGCAGCTCGAGCGGGAGCCCAGCTGGGAAACAGCTTGAGTGGACAGGGAGCCAAGATATTGATATTGACATTCGAGCATGGGCACAATCAGCCTTTTTTTAGTTTGGAAAAAATGGATTTTTACGGCCTGATTTTTTAAATTTTTTTGTACATGCATGTATAGGAGTGTAGTATACTGGGTCAAATTTTCATCAATATATGTACTTGCATGTCAGGATAAAAAAAGATGAATAGATGCAAAAAGTGGGCTTGTTATTTCGTAAATGAAAAAATGGGCTTTTTTTGTTGATCTTGGGGCCGAAATTTTGAATTTCGCAGATACTTAGACCAAGTGGCGAATCTATGGAGTAAATGGAGGGTAGGCTCAACTCTAATTGTGCCATTGAGATGGCCTGGGAAGCACTGTGCTGGCCTGATCGCTCGTACTCCCTCCTTCCATATATATAGGGCCTAATGCGTTTTTTGAGGCCAACTTTAACCACATGTTAGAGCAATAATATATGACATTTAAGTTACACAAAGTACGCCATTAAATTCATACATGGAAGGAGCTTCTAATGATATAATTTTCACATTATACATCTTATATACTATTAATCTTATCCATAGTCAAAGGCAACATTGAAAAATGTATTAAGCCCTATATATATGAAAGGAGAGAGTAGCAAAAAAGAAATTACCCCAGGCTCAAGCCTGCAAAGCATGCCTAATAGATCGCCCCTGCTTAGACCACGTGCATAAGAATTCATTTTTAAATATTCAACAAAATTCAAAATATTTTAAGCTTAATCTTTTAGGGGATCATAAAAAAAACATGCTACAGTGCATTCATGCTCTCAATGTCCGCTTTACAAGGTAACCAACTATCAACTCCTATCTAAGAGTGGCGTGTGCGAGCTCGAGCTCTTATCTCGTATACTCCCACATATATCTGGCCATGGGAAGCTCGGCCCAGCCGGCCCGGCCCAAAAAAGCCCGACCTGGCCCAGCCCGACGCTGCTCCCGGGCTGGGCTCAGGCCTAGTTTTTGAGCCCGATGGCCGGGCCCATCATTCTTGCGATTTTTTGAAGGGGCCCGGCCCGAAGCTCGAGGCCCGCTGGGATTTTACGTGTTCGGGCTAGGCTCGGGTCTAAAAACCAGGCCCGATGGCCGGACCCGGGCCTGGGTTTTTTGCCTCGGGCTTGGCTAGGCCTGGCCCGAAGCCCGACCTGGCCCGAGGTTTAGCCAGGTATACTCCCACACCAACAGTATAACTTAAACAAATAGTAAAAAAAACATAAAAAACTGTTTTATTTTCAGCAACAAACATGTTCATGTCTTCTAATGTATGCAATTTTCATGGATATGTGGGGTGATCTTTGAAAAATGACGCTCCAATTGGCTCATATTGTATCCAGACAACGGTCTAAAATTGTCACTCGTCGGTACGGCGCGGCCCAGCCGCTCAGGTGAGAGGAGAACACACGACACACTCTGACATAGGCACGCAGCCTATTACTCTCATAATGTAAGACGTTTTCTGACATTAGAGTTTTTTTTAACAATCACGGGGAAGAGTTTCCCCACCCGGTCATGGTCTGTGCATACAACATTTTACGCGGTCCAGTGTTTTTTAAAAACATTTCAGTCCTCCATTCGCAACAGATTAACTTCGCACCATGAATATTTTGAGGCCCAACGTACTCCGTGAACAACTGAATGCTGACCCTTGAAGATGTACCAGCGCTGCTTTTAGAGATGAGATGAAAGTATACGTCCTAGACCACCCCTAACCGACCCAGCTCAGGGTCTTGTGTTTTATTGTTTCAGGTTTAATTGGCTGCTTATTTTCAAAATCAATATTATAGTAATATCACAAATCTTAAACAATTAAACTTGGGCATCACATACACATTAACAAAACTTGAAGTACATAGACACATAGTTCCACAAATAACAAACGGAGTTCAACTAATTAGTAAACGGAGTTCCACATAGACACACAAGTAGCAAACACACTGTTCCACGAATAAGCTACAAACGGAGTTCCACAAACGGAGTTTGAACTACAAGAGCCAACTACCCAAGAGCAGAATTACTTGCTCCTTCCTCTTTTGAAGGTACGGTCCTCGTTCCTCTTTGAACGAGTCTCTTTAGTCTTCTTCTTGGGCCGTCGAGGAACCGGTCTCTGGAAAGGGTCTGGACTCAGCAAATCCTTCTTCTTTGGATTCCTCTTCGGCAGCTGAGATGGTTGAGATAATTGAGTTGGTGGAGGTTCATAATCTTCATCGTACTCCTCCTCCCCATTGCTCTCATCCTCCTCCTCCCCTTCTTCATGTGTGGCCTCCTCCTCCTCCTCAGCCAACCTAGACGACGAGGGAACATGGCTCGATGAGCCGATGTGACCATGTGTGGCTACAGGCTGATAAGCTTCAACCGACCCAGCGCCACCACACCCAAGCAGCCCTACCAGCTTGCGACAACGCTTCACGAACTTCTGCACTCACAATGAAACAAGGGCATAATAGGTATGATATTTATGATTGCAAGTGAACAAAGATGCATATGTTTCGAGGAGGCTGAAGTTGTACCTTCATCGTCCCCCTCATGTTGTTATCAGATTGTACGCTCCCGGGGGTAGCACCTAGTGCATTTGAGGCTTCAAAGATGCATTTGTTCAGCTCACCGGACTGTAACAGCATAAGTCAGTCACGATGACGAATAAAATAATTTAAATACAACCGTCAGTTCAAACTTACCACTCTGTTGATGAGGGGTGCAAACTCCCTAAATCCACTATGCATGTCTCTGATGCCGGTCTGGTAGGCCTCTTCCTCGGGGTCATCCCTCTCCAGCTCCACGATGTCTTCCACCGTCCACCGAGGCCTGAGATTAAGACGATGCTTCTGGCCATCATCGTACCACCTCATGTGCCGGCCCAGGTAAGCATCCCAGTCAGTCACTTTCCTCTCCACATCTTTACGGTACCTCCATCAGTTCCACTCCATCACATGAGTTTTATGCTCCTCTCCCTAGTCTGCGATCGAGTGATTCTTCTGCCTTCTCATCCTGCAAGGCATAGGCCACAAGAAACATCATAATAAAGTCTCCACACAATGAAATCATGGGCACGAAGAACAAGCGCACTCACATGTGAAGCGCATGGCCGCCGGTATCAGTGGCTGGCCCGGTGGGGTATGCTGATACATCCCAAACTGCGTGGCCACACGGTGTGGCAAGTGCCACTCGACGGTGTACACACATATCATGGGCACGATGCACCGCGAAAGACCACTGTCCACATCACACATCATGTTTAGATCGAAGTCCAACTCTCGGTCATGATACGGCCACCGGTTTACCTATTACATATACATTGGTAAGTTCCCACTCTCGGTCAAAAGTGGAATCAAAGAGAAAGGTGGTGAGCAAGTTCATATACCTGTGTATGCGTCAAAGCGTCCAACTCGTCGGTGTAGGTCTTGTACGAAGTCTTGTTCAGGCCCGTGTAGAGTTTGACAACGTCCCACTTGTAAGCTATGATGGGGTGTCGAGTCGTGTCGCCGTCTTCGCCATAGGCACCCCATGGGCGTCTTGGCATCTTCTCCGGACACCCCACCGGCAGCCGTTCCCACATCCAAATGGAGAGGGCCCACACAAAGCCGCCCATATTGGACTTGTCTCCCATCCTCGGGTTGCGTCGTCAAGCTGCAAAACGTCAAATGAGGTTCAGATATAACAAAATGTCATGGATATACTTTCGTAGGTAGGAAATTAGATACTCTCTTACCGAACGGTATAGGTAGGCGAGAGATGCGGTCCCCCAACTGTACACTGCATCCCAGTCGGCTAGGAAGAACAGATACGACCAGTTGGTAGAATTCCCGGAGTTGTCTAGAAACATGACCTCTGTGAGAAGATACCATAGGTAGGCCCTCGCGTACCACTCCACAGTCGCCTCGTATGCGCCTTCGGGGCATGTCTTTCGGTGCTCTGAGAGACAGGTCAACGGTACACCGGATGTACGGTTACCCTTAGCATCAGGACAGTCGCCGATGAGGGTGGTAACTCTCTGCTGCCAGTTGGTCCTCTCCACTCGCCCGGTGAGTGGTTGACCCTCGATCGGCATGGCAGTAATCATCGACCAATCCTCGAGGGTCACCGTCATCTCCCCGCATGGAAGATGGAAATAATGGGTCTCCGGTTGCCACCAGTCAATCAAAGCTGTCAGAGCTGCATGGACAAGCGTCGGCGGCTGACGCTTGAATTGCAACACAAAACCCAACAGTCGGGCTCTCTTAAAGTACGACGCGTAGCGCTCGTCATAGTCCATATTCCCATGAACCCCGTGACCCCTCATGCGCAGTGGCTGGAGCATCTGTCAAAAAGTGGACGGCAAAAGTTAGGAACTTATTTTCATCAATCCAAAAACTTTGATCAATATTTTCTTCATATTACTTACCTCTCCGTTCTCTATGAAACGGGCACGATGACCCTTGTCGAATGCGTAGTCAAGCATGGAGTATCATGGGCCGATGTTGTCCGCAAGAGGTGCCCGCCTTAATAAAATTTCATAAACAAAAGCATCATAAGCATAAGCATACATAAAGAAAAAATGAAATTTCTTGGTTACATGAACTAGGGTTCATCTTAAGCATATTCCTCCAACCACATATACTACACATGATGGATCAAATCATATCAACATATATCATATCAAAATAAAATCCTCCAACATGCATCATATCATCATTTTTTAAACAATTTTTTTAAATAGAGTTCATCTTCGATGTTTTTTCTCCAAACAACATCTTCGTATCATCATATCAACATCCATCATAAAACTACAATCAAGTCCTCCCACATGCATTACATCATAATTTTTTTAGCAAAAAAATTTATGAACTAGGGTTCATCTTCACACTAAAATATGAACTTTTGATTAGAGTTCATATTCAATACCACTAGTTACTAAAGAACTAAGAACTGGAACTAGAATCAAGCTAAAACAATCCTAGGTTAAAAAAAATCCAATCTAAGTTAAAAAATATGAGGGATTTCAAGCAAATAATGCATCAAATCGGAAGCAAGTTTGCAAAAACTAATTGGAGGGATTAGAGGAGCTTATGTTTCTCTCTTCGGGGCCATCTCGATCCACAAAAACGATGAAGAAACGGTGAAGATCCAAGGGAGAGAGTGGAGGAGATGAGAGAGGGAGAGAGGGGCGAGTGGGGAAAAAACCTGCCGACGGGGGGAGGGGGAGGGGTGGGGAAATGGGCAGGGGTGCGGGGTCTCGGGTGATATAACTGCTCGCGTCCTACCGCTAGGGGCGCTGGCGGTAGGGTTAGACAGCCTACCGCCAGGGGGACGTGGCGGTAGTGTGCGACGAAGGGGGGCGGCAGTCGTCTTCGCGTGCTGGCGTGGACTAGTACCCTACCGCCAGGGCCCCTGGTGGTAAGAAAAGGGGTCAAATCCCAAAAAAATCCCAACTGGGGTGAGATCTTGAATTTATATGCCAGAAGGGTCAAAACACAAAATTTAGCCATCGCATGATTGATGTTCTCTCTGTTGTACCGTCAGGGAGTAGTGAGGGCAGAAAAGAGGGAATTGGGAGGCATGGTGGTGATCCATTGAGTAATTGGTGAGGCCAAAAACCATGAAAGGACTCTTTTTTTTGAATTGTTTGGATTGCTTACCCCATGTGTCATGTGGTCATGAAGGGACTATTTCATTAAGAGAATTTCCAAAGAAATTTTGCAGAGTTTTTTTGTTAGCGTTGGTTAGTTTTGTGCTTCACGCGAGGCCGAAGGCAGGGACGACGTTAGGAGGGACACGGTGAGCGTTGGCCATGGCAACGTAGAGATGTGAATGAGTGTGAGCGCATCCAAAACTTGATGGGTGCGAGTCGGACGGCCCACTCCATCACTACTTGTAGGATTGCAACTCGTAGGGATTTCTTTTCGAATTCATTTGTATTAGATTCAACAATAAATTGGAGCACACAAGAAAAAAAGACGGTGAATGTGATGTGTGTTCGACTGATCTGTGTTAGTGGGTGCTCGACGACGACGTTGGTGAAGCTAGCGGCGGTTGGAGGGATCGAGCACGACGATCTTCAATAGCGACCGGCTAGGTCACCGAAGAAGAGAGCGTCAACGCACAATCTTGAAGGGTGGAAAGCTCGTCATCATACCCGGACTTGCCGTGCAGCAGTTCGGGTGATTTCTCTCACGCTTTCTTTAAGGGGTCATCATGATTGGTTTGGGATTGTGAGGCGACGGTGATGTCCCAATGTAGGAATAATGTTCTCCTTGCCCATTCTCCGTCCCATTGATATGCTTATCGTTGACGGAGGGTGTGCGGAGCCGTGTTCCGACAAGTGTTCTAGGACCTGTCTGTTTAGTTTTTCGGTTGATCCGTCAAGATTCGATCGAAGGTCATGGTCTTCGAAGTTTCTACATGCCTTTATCGGCGCTTTCTTCTTGAGGACAGCGATCTGGCCGCTGGTATCCCTGGCCTGCATCGTTGAGTTCCCCAACCGCTGCTTCTACTAGCTCGTAGGTTTATAAAACTTTACACCACCGAGCCAGAGTCCCAGAGGCGGCATCGAGATATAATCACAGTCGTACTATTGGATGCAAGAGGAAGAAAACTTCAACACTCACAATTATTTGATTGCAATTTTATCTTCTTATATGGGTATGTTTGTTAGTACCAGTGATGATTAATATCTGGCCTTAGGCCTTTTCGCAAAATAATCAATAAAAAAATTCATCCACTCCAATCTCATATGAAGAATTTTTATATTTTTCCTGTGCACAGTCAAATGCTCATACAATCTTAATTTGTCATGAGACTCGATTGCAGTTATTTCTCTTTCCCTATTCCCGTGTTTTTAGAAACTGTGTGAATCAAAGAGGACGCATGGGCCTAGGCCACAAGATTACAAATCTTGAGACCCATACCGGACACAACTCTAGATGTCAATGTGCGAAAGTAGTAGGGTAGTGTCGCCAGGGCTATGTCCCGCCCGTACCGGTTCATGTTAGGAGTCGCCTACATGCAAGCAAATCCGGTCAACCTATCAACCCAATCTCTCATGCGTTGCCATAGGTTCGCTCGCTCACTCTGATTTTCTTTATTTTCTCTATTTTTCTTTTCTTTTCTTTGTTTTGCTTTCTTATTTCACTAGTTTCCTTTTTCTTTTCTTTATTCCTTCATCATTCTTTGTTTATTTTTCACAATTTTTTTGATCTTTTTTCTTTCTCATTATACTTTTGGTTTGTTTTAGTTACTTTCTTGGTTTTCTTCGTATTCCATGACTTTCTTTACTTTTCCGTTTTTCTTGTCGGTTTCAATCAGTTTCCTTTTTAACACATGTCTGCTTTTTGTGAGTACACAATGTATATTTTTAGAACATGTGAAATATTTTTTATAACATTTGGACATTTTTCAAATGCATGCTGTATTTTTTTTAAAAATAAAATACATGTTTTCAACACTTTTTGAGTACACTAGAGCATTTTCTAAATACATCTTGTATATTTTTTGGTGGCAATTTATATTATTTCAAAACTTAATAATATTATTTAGATTTTCTAAACATTTTAAAAAATCACGAACATTTTTTGGAAACATGTGAATACTTCTTTAAAACTTCACATACATTGTTATAATGGAAATAAACATTTCTGACCTACGGGAACACTTTCTTTAGATTGCATGAACATTTTATAAAATGCCACGAACATTCTTTTGTATCACTGAAAGTTTTTCTTTAAAATGTGACGTACATTACGTTAATGGTAAGATTTTTTTTACATTACACAAACATTTGTTTTTACATTATACACCTTTTTAAAACTCGCAAACATTTTCTAAAATGTAAAATACATTTTTTAATGTATGAACCATTGTTTTTAAATTACGTTAACATTTTTTTACATTGTCCCAGGTCGGTGTATTAACTATTTTTTTGTCTTTTTTATTTTGAACCTTTTAAAAAGCTAAAAATTTGAGAAATTTGAGAAATTTCTGAAATCATAAATAGATTAGGAAAATTTATGAGACCGGGATTTTTTTTGAAAATTTAAGGTTTTTTATAAAAATGGTAACATTTTTTTAAATGATATTTTTGGTATTGTGAACAAATTTTGAAAAACTTTCTAGAATTTCAAACTTTTTTTTAAATTTCCGATCATTTTTTATATCCCACACAATGTTTGAAAGCGCAAACATGTGGGAATTTCAAACATATTCAAAAAATTGCGAACCTTTTCTTAGAAGGCGATTTTTTTTAAGAAAGGGCAAATGTTAAAAGAAACAACATTATTCTTTCTAAAAACAAATCGAACCCAAACAGGTCAAGAACCTTCTAGAAGGTTCCCAAATCTGGGATTTATGGAACGCTAAACGGGCTGGCCTAGTAAGTCGCTCGCCTCTCTCGATCTGTACCTTTGCTCGACAAAGCGGGGCAAAGAGCGTGGATTTGCGCCTCGGTGATGTGGCGACTATATCTCTCTTACAGTGAAACGGAGGAAGCTCTTGTTTTAAGAGTCTTCAGCAAAAACGGGCCGACCCTTTAGCGCGCGCAAACTTAAAAGAAATAGAGTAGAGAAAAGGGTGGGGACACACGAATCGACCCTGGTATCCTGATGTTGGACAACGCTGCTAGCCATTGATGCACAAATTTTACAATCATTGGGATTTTCCGTGGGTAGACCTCCTATGGAACACATACTACACCACAAAAATACCGCATGCAACTGATCCGTGTGGATCATTTTGGTGGAGACTGGAGACATATCAAAACTTATTCCGGTATATAGAGGGATTACTCAAGTCAAAGTTGCTAATGGAACCCACGTCCTATTCTGGACCTATGGTGCAATTCTATTATGGCGGAATCACACCCAAGAGCATTTTCCTATGCCATCTCGGAAGACATTTCAGTTAAGGAGTTCCTGACCACTACGTCGCTAGATATAACGTTCCATCTTCCGCTCTCGAATCAAGCTCATGCAGAGGTGAGGGACTTACATGCCATAACCCAAAGTGTTGCCCTATCAGAAGATCACACGAACCAATGGACATATATCTGGGGCTCCTCAGAATTCACAGCATACAGATACTACACGTTCTGCTTTAGAGAAATCCAGGCTCACCAAAGTTTCAATTGGATTTGGACATCCAGAGCAACCATGAAAATCAAGGTCTTTGGCTGGCTCTTACTCTCGGACAGACTCAACACGAGAAATATGCTGAAATGCTGACATTATTATATTGAAGACAATCATGACTGCATTCTATGTGGCCAACGCATTGAAGAGACGGTCGAGCATCTATTATTTGAATGCACGTTCAGCTTCGAGTACATGATCTACTTGGACTCATGGGCATATATATAGGAGTACATAATCTACTTGGAGTACAAGACAAGCCAAAATATTCCTAGTTTATCCTATGTTTCCTAATACAATCACGTTACTCAATATCCCCCTGCAGTCACAACGGTAGCGACGAGACGGTGAGACTGAAGAAGAATCCGAAGGCAAGCCGACCGACCCCCCCCCCCTCCCCCACAATCGTAACGGTCGACGCATCGCGGAGTCATGGTTGGAGTGGCAACCGACGAGGTTGCTCAAGCAAGGCGGTAGCCCTTTGTGCCGTTGTCGAGGTAGTCGAGAGCGTGGGTGGTGGAGCCGTGGTCGAGGTAGCTGATACGTCTCCAACGTATCTATAATTTATGAAGTATTCATGCTATTATATTATCAACCTTGGATGTTTTATATGCATTTATATGCTATTTTGTATGGTTTTTGGGACTAACCTATTAACCTAGAGCCCAGTGCCAGTTTCTGTTTTTTCCTTGTTTCTGAGTTTTACAGAAAAGGAATATCAAACGGAGTCCAATTAACGTGCCAATTTTTCATGATTTTTTATGGACCAAAAGAAGACCCTGGAGTAAAAGAGTTGGGCCAGAAGAGTCCCGGGGCGTCCAAGAGGGTGAGGGGCGTGCCCCCCCCCCCAGGCGCGTGGGCCTGCCTCGTGGACGCCTCGGGCACCTCCTTGACGTGAGACCGACGCAAAAAATTCCTATTAATACAGAAACCTCGGAAAATTAACCTAGATCAGGATTTCCGCCGCCAGAAGCCTCTGTAGCCACCAAAAACCAATCTAGGCCCTCTCTGGCACCCTGCCGGAGGGGGCCATCATCACCGAAGGGCATGGAGGAGGATCCCGGAGGGGCCATCATCACCATGAAGACCAAGGACCAGAGGGGGAACCTCTCCCCATCCAGGGGAGGCCATGGAGGAGGAAGTAGAAGGGGGAGAACCTCTTCTCCTCTCTCTTGGTGGCACCGGAGTGCCATCGAGAGGGGAATCATCGTCACGGTGATCGTCTTCATCAACATCACCATCATCATCACCACCCTCATCTCTTTTACACGTTCCACTCTCCCGCACCCCGTTGTAATCCCTACTTGAACATGGTGCTTTATGCCACATATTATGATCCAATGATGTGTTGCCATCCTATGATGTTTTGAGTAGATATCTTTTGTCTTTGGGTTGATTGATGATCTAGTTTGGTATGAGTTGTATGTTTTACTTTGATGCTGTCCTATGGTGCCCTCCGTGTCACACAAGCGTGAGGGATTCCCGCTGTAGGGTGTTGCAATACGTTCATGATTCGCTTATAGTGGGTTGGTGAGTGACTGAAACACTAACCCGAGTAAGGGGTTGTTGCGTATGGGAATAAAGAGGACTTGATGCTTTAATGCTATGGTTGGGTTCTACCTTAATGATCTTTAGTAGTTGCGGATGCTTGCTAGAGTTCCAATCATAAGTGCATATGATGCAAGAAGAGAAAGTATGTTAGCTTATGCCTCTCCCTCATATGAAATTGCAATAGTGATTACTGGTCTTGTTAATGATTGCCTAGGGCAATTCCGCACACCGATCCACCATTATTCCACACTCGCTACTTATAATATTTAGTAACATATTCTAACTTATTGATAACAGCACCTACTTTCATATTTTAGCTCTCCGATATCATGCAAAGTTATCTACTCCATACCCACAACGTAGTTTTATTTTTTGTTTCTAGTTGGAAGCAAACGTTCGGTGTACGTAGAGTCGTATCGGTGGCAGATAGGGCTTGAGAGAATATTGATCTTACCTTTAGCTCCTTGCGGGTTCGACACTCCATACTTATCACTTCCACCTTTGGAAATTGCTATGATGATTCCCTGCACTTGGGGATTATCAAGCTCTTTTCTGGCGCCGTTGTCGGAAAGCAATAGCGTGGGGTTGATATTCTCGTGTGTGCTTGTTTGCTTTCTTCACTAAGTAGATTTTGTTTTTCCTTTTTTGTTTCTGTTTAGTTGTGGGTGAAACATACAAAAAAAATTAAAAGAATGAAAATACAAAAAAAATTACTTGCCTCTCACGCCTAATTTTTTTTTCAAAAAGAGAAATGATTGGAAAGTTATGCATTGAAGAAGTGAGGGTCGACCTTAAGCACTCGTGTTCATGCTCACGGAAACAATGTAGAATTTTTCGTGGAAGTTTCTATGTAAATAATTATACCCTTATATATATATATATCCATTGTATTATAAAAATAATGTGCCAAGCTTTGGTTTTAGGATGATTAGATTGTTTGTTTACTATGTGCAGAACAAAAACAAAAACTTTGGCTGTAGCGCGTGATTTTACATTTTTTTTACTGGAATGTCAAATGGGTCTGAAAATTTTTGCGCAGTACTTTTGTATAAATTGTTCAAATTTTCAAATTTATTTCATAATTTTTGGAGTTATAGAAGTTTACTAAACCTGCAGATTACTACAGACTATCCTGTTTTAGACAGATTCTGTTTTTCGTGTGTTGTTTGCTTATTTTGATGTATCTATGGCTAGTATCGGAAGGTATCAACCATAGAGAAGTTGGAATACAGTAGATATAGTTCTAATATGAAATTATAATGAGTTTGCAATAGTACCTAAAGATAGTGATTTCCTTTATTATACTAACGGATCTCACAAAGTTTTTGTTAAAAGTTTTTTGTGGATGAAGTGTTCGAAGAACAAGGAGTTACCGATGTGAGAAGAATAAAGAGAGGCAAGAGCTCAAGCTTGGGGATGCCCAAGGCACCCCAAGTAAATATTCTAAGGATACTCAAGCATCTAAGCTTGGGGATGCCCCGGTTGGCATCCCATCTTTCTTCTTCAACAATTATCGGTATACCTCGGTTTTTGTTTTGTTCATATGATTTTTGTCTTTTGTGTTTTTTGTTTTTCCTTTATGAACCATGCTAGTATGAGATAGCCCTTCATTGATTTATAGAATGCTTCATGTACTTTACTTATATCTTTTAAGTATGATCTTATAGAATTGCTCTTTGTGCTTCACTTAAATCTTTTGAGTATGGTTTTATAGAATGCTTTGTGTGCTTCACTTATATATTTCGAGCTTGGATATTGGTTAGTCTATATTAATTGTAGAACGCTCCATGAACTTCACTCATATCTTTTGGAGTATGAATAATACTATTATCTAAAGCGGGTTTGGAAGAGTGTCAACTTTAGAAACTAGTGATCCCGCTATTCCGAATGAGGAGAATTTTACTTATGTGGAGAGTAGTAAAATTTCTATGCTCGTAGATCATGAAAAGAATGCTTTATGTGATGGTAATATTGTTGAACTCATTCATGATGCTACTGAAAATTATTATGAGGGAGGAATACATGCTTGTAGGAGTGCAATAATATCAAGTTTTCCTCTCGATGTGCTTAAAGTTTTGAAGTTATACTTGTTTTGCCTTCCTATGCTAGTTGATTCTTGTTCCCATAAATTGTGTGCTCACAAAATCCCTAGGCACAGAAAGTGGGTTAGGTTTAAATGTGCTAGTCATATTCTTCATGATGCACTCTTTATGTTCAAAGTCTTATCTTTTATGTGAGCATCATTGAAATCATCATGCCTAGCTAAAAGGCATTAAAGAAGAGCGCTCGTTGGGAGACAACCCAATATTTAACCTTAATGTTTTTGTGTGTTTATATGATTAAGATACTGTAGTAACCATGTTTTATATCTTTTGTTTCAATAAAGTGCCAGGTAAGACCTTTGGGAAGACTTGGGTGAAAGTTAATGTGATCTTGCTGTAAAAAACAGAAACTTTGCGCTCACGAGATTAGCTACCATTTTTTTTACAGAAGAGTGCTTTGGTGATGATTCTTTTTGCAGAAGATTAATAGACAAATTTCTCACGTCCACCAATTTATTTCATAATTTTTTGAGTAGCAGAAGTATGGTTAGTGTTCAGATCATTACAGACTGTTCTGTTTCTGACAGATTCTGTTTTCATTGTATAGTTTGCTTGTTTTCTAGTTTCTATGACTTATATTCTTCAATATAAATTGTAGAAATGATATGGTACAGTAGGCATTGTGTGAGAACAATTATGATCCTTGTCTTTGACATTACGAAGGTGAATGGTTTACTCTTTATCATACTAACCTATCTCACGAAGTTCCGTTAAGTTTTGTGTGATTGAAGTTTTCAAGCTCTGGGTGAGATATTGATATGAGGAGAAGGAGTGGAAATACCCTAAGCTTGGGGATTCCAAGGCACCCCAAGGTAATATTCAAGGAAGACTCAAGCACCTAAGCTTGGGGATGCCTCAGAAGGCATCCCCTCTTTCGTCTTCAAAACTATCGGTATACCTTACTCGGAGCTATATTTTTATTCGTCACATGATATGTGTTTTGCTTGGAGCGAATTTTCAATTTTACTTGCTGTTTGAATAAAATCATTGGATCTGAATTATTAAATGAAAAAGAATCATCCCATGGCTAGTTAATTATTTGACTACTCAGTGTCCTTCACTATTATCTTTTTCGAGTAGTTTGTCATTTACTCACGTGCTTCACATATATCCTATGAGTAAATGGTTGAATGAATTAAATATCATAAATCTGAATTTATATATGTTTTATATGCTTATACCATGGGGAGTAATGACTTCACACAGAATAAGTATAGGTAGTAAACTTATTGAAAGTTAACAAACGTAGAATCTGTCATTTGAACAATTCATGAAAGAATATTGAAGGAAGAGAGATTTCACATATAAATATACTACCTTGGACATCTTTTGTAATTGTGAGCACTCATTAAAATATGACATGCTAAGAGGTTGATGTCGGACAAGGAAGCCAACATAATGGGTTATGTTTTTTCTTATATCCAAAATAAAGTATATTCTCTTGGATCATCCAACATGTTGAGCTTGCTTTCCCCCTCATGCTAGCCAAATTCTTTGCACCAAGTAGAGATACTACTTGTGCTTCCAAACATTCCTTAAACCAATTTTGCCATGAGAGTCCACCATACCTACCTATGGATTGAGTAAGATCCTTCAAGTAAGTTGTCATCGGTGCATGCAATAAAAAATTGCCCTCTAAATATGTATGATCTATTAATGCGGAGAAAATAAGCTTTATACGATCTTGTGATGTGGAAGAAATAAAAGCGACGGACTGCATAATAAAGGTCCATATCACGAGTGGCAATATAAAGTGATGTTCTTTGCATTAAGATTTTGTGTATCCAACCATAAAAGCGCATAAAAACCTTTGCTTCCCTCTACGAAGGGCCTATCTTTTACTTTTATCGTCTACCCTTATGCAAGAGTCATGGTGATCTTCACCATTCCTTTTTACATTTTATCCTTTGGCAAGCACATTGTGTTGGAAAGATCCTGATATATATATATATATATATATATATATATATATATATATATATATATATATATCCAATTGGATGTAAGTTATCATGAACTGTTATTGTTGACATTACCCTTGAGGTAAAAGGTTGGGAGGTGAATCTATAAGCCCCTATCTTTCTCTGTGTCCGATTAAAACTTTGAACCCATAAATATCATGTGCGTGTTAGCAATTGTGAAAAACTAAATGATAGTTGAGTATGTGGATTTTGCTAAATCAAAGCTCTGACATAGACCCTTCCTGAAAATAAAATGAATTGCAATTGTTTGATGACTGAGAATATAGTTTGTTAGTTTCAAGAGAGTTTATGATCTATACTTTAACTACTGTTATGATATATGATGATGATAGAAAAAGTGATTGGAACTATCATTGATGAAACTTATGCACTTGTTAGCATTCACACTTCATAAATTATTTCTTTTATCATTTACCTACTCGAGGACGAGCATGAATTAAGCTTGGGGATACTGATACGTCTCCAACGTATCTATAATTTACGAAGTATTCATGCTATTATATTATCAACCTTGGATGTTTTATATGCATTTATATGCTATTTAATATGGTTTTTGGGACTAACCGATTAACCTAGAGCCCAGTGCCAATTTCTGTTTTCCCCTTGTTTTTGAGTTCTACAGAAAAGGAATATCAAACGAAGTCCAATTGACGTGCCAATTTTTGATGATTTTTTATGGACCAAAAGAAGACCTCGGAGTAAAAGAGTTGGGCCAGAAGAGTCCCGGGGCGTCCACGAGGGTGGGGGAGCCTACCTCGTGGACGCCGCGGGTACCTCCTTGACGTGAGACCGACGCCAAAAATTCCTATAAATACAGAAACCTCGGAAAATTAACCTAGTTCGGGAGTTCCGCCGCTAGAAGCCTCCATAGCCACCGAAAACCAATCTAGGCCCTCTCTGGCACCCTGTCGGAGGGGGCCATCATCATCGGAGGGCATGGAGGAGGATCCCGGAGGGGCCATCATCACCATGAAGGCCAAGGACCAGAGGGGGAACCTCTCCCCATCCAGGGGAGGCCATGGAGGAGGAAGCACAAGGGGGATAACCTCTCCTCCTCTCTCTTGGTGGCACCGGAGTGCCACCGAGAGGGGAATCATCGTCGTGGTGATCGTCTTCATCAACATCACCACCATCATCACCACTCTCATCTCTTTTATGCGGTCCACTCTCCCGCACCCCGCTGTAATCCCTACTTGAATATGGTGCTTTATGCCACATATTATGATCCAATGATGTGTTGCCATCCTATGATGTTTTGAGTAGATATCTTTTGTCTTTGGGTTGATTGATGATCTAGATTGGTATGAGTTGTATGTTTTACTTTGATGCTGTCCTATGGTGCCCTCCGTGTCGCGCAAGCGTGAGGGATTTCCAATGTAGGGTGTTGCAATACATTCATGATTCGCTTATAGTGGGTTGGTGAGTGACTGAAACACAAACCCAAGTAAGGGGGTTGTCGCGTGTGGGAAAAAGAGGACTTGATACTTTAATGCTATGGTTGGGTTTTACCTTAATGATCTTTAGTAGTCGCGGATGCTTGCTAGAGTTCCAATCATAAGTGCATATGATCCAAGAAGAGAAAGTTTGTTAGCTTATGCCTCTCCCTCATATGAAATTGCAATAGTGATTACCAGTCTTGTTAACGATTGCCTAGGACAATTCCGCACACCGATCCACCATTATTCCAAACTCGCTATTATAATATTTAGTAACATATTCTAACTTATTGATAACAACACCTACTTTCCTATTTTAGCTCTCTGATATCATGCAAAGTTATCTACTCCATACCCACAACGTAGTTTTATTTCTCGTTTCTAGTTGGAAGCAAAAGTTCGGTGTACGTAGAGTCGTATCGATGGCAGATAGGGATTGAGAGAATATTGATCTTACCTTTAGCTCCTTGTGGGTTCGACACTCCATACTTATCACTTCCACCTTTGGAAATTGCTATGATGATTCCCTGCACTTGGAGATTATCAGTAGCCGTGGAAGAATACTGTGGTTGATGTCGAGTCGGGGTAGCCGGTGTCAAGGAAGTCGTCGTGGAGCCGCGGGTGCAAAGAGGCGCCGAGTTAGTCATGGGCGCAGTATTGGTGCGCCTGGGAGAAGATGTTGTTGACGACGTGTCGCGCCGGGGTTGCCAAGCCCGGGGACATATCGTAGACGAAGGCACGCATCAGTGTTGCCAGCACTGGGTATGTGTAGACGGACTAGGACGAAGTGTCACACCAGGCTTGCCAGGCCCGGGGACACGTCGTGAACGAAGGCATGCTTCGGTGTTGCCAGCACCGGGCATGCATATACTGGGACCTGCACGAGCTCCACGCCATGTCGAAGAAGTCGGAGAAGCCAACAGAGAAGGACTCAACGACGGTTGCAGCGCCAATCGGCGCGGGGACAATGTCGCCCACGGTTGTCGGAGTAGACGAAGTGGTCGAGGTAGATGGCATCGACGCTGGCGACAGGCTAGTGTTGGACGAAGACAAAGGGGTTGGACGTGCAGCGACAGCGGCTACGGGGGTAGTCGCGGCGGCGGCCTGACGGCGATGGCGGCTAGGTTAGGAGCGCGGCGGCGATGCTCGAAGGAGGCGAAGAACCCGTCAGCGTGATGAAGACCGGCGTGGACGGTGGCATTCCCTCGCCAAGGGAGACTGCGCAGCGCATACGACGGGAGGTCGACGCGCGTGACGGCGGAGTGGACCGCAGGCCGCGACGCTACGGCCCGAAGGGGCGATGCAGTGGCGGCGGGCAGGTCGGGTTGACAGCGGGAAGACCTCGGGGAGGCGGCTGGGACCTCGGGCCATGGCGCTGCGGCTCGAAGGGGCGACGCAACAGCGGCGCGCGAGTCGGTGCAGCCGCGGGGACGGCCTCGGGCCGCGGCGGAGACCGTGTGCCACGCTCGCTACGGCCTAATGGGGCAATGCAGCGGCAGCGCGAGGGTCGCTGCTGCCACAGAGACGGCCTGAAGCGGACGTACTCAAGGCGGCGGTGATAACCCACAAGTATAGGGGATCACAACAGTTTTCGAGGGTAGAGTATTCAACTCAAATTTATTGATTCAACACAAGGGGAGCCAAAGAATATTCTCAAGTATTAGCAGCTGAGTTGTCAATTCAACCACACCTGGAAACTCAATATCTGCAACAAAGTGTTTAGTAGCAAAGTAATATGATAATAGTGGTAACGGTAGCAAAAGTAATATTTTTGGTGTTTTATAGTGATGATAACAATAGCAACGGAAAAGTAAATAAGCGAAGAACAATATATGAAAAGCTCGTAGGCAATGGATCAGTGATGGATAATTATGCCGGATGCGATCAATCATGCAAGAGTTATAACATAGGGTGACACATAACTAGCTCTAGTTCATCAATGTATTGTAGGCATGTATTCCGAATAAGTCATACGTGCTTATGGAAAAGAACTTGCATGACATCTTTTGTCCTACCCTCCCGTGGCAGTGGGGTCCTATTGGAAACTAAGGGATATTAAGGCCTCCTTTTAATAGAGTAGCGGAACAAAGCATTAACACATAGTGAATACATGAACTCCTCAAACTACGGTCATCACCAGTAAGTATCTCGGTTATTGCCACTTCGGGGTTAACGGATCATAACACATAATGGGTGACTATAGACTTGCAAGATAGGATGAAGAACTCACATATATTCATGAAAACATAATAGGTTCAGATCTGAAATCATGGCACTCGGGCCCTAGTGACAAGCATTAAGCGTAGCAAAGTCATAGCAACATCAATCTCAAAACATAGTGGATACTAGGGATCAAACCCTAACAAAACTAACTTGATTACATGATATATCTCATCCAACCATCACCGTAGAGCGAGCCTACAATGGAATTACTCACACACGGCGGTGAACATCATGAAATTGGTGATGGAGGAAGGTTGATGATGACGATAGCGACGGATTCCCCTCACCGGAGCCCTGAACGGACTCCAGATCAGCCCTCCCGAGAGAGTTTAGGGCATGGCGGCGGCAACATATCATAAAATGTGATGAATCCTTCTCTCTGATTTTTCTCCCCGAACACGAATATATAGAGTTAGAGTTAAGGTCGGAGGAGCACCAGGGGGGCCACGAGGCAGTGGGGCGCGCCCCACCATCGTGGACAGGGTGTGGGCCCCCTGGCCTTGACTCTTTCGCCAATATTTTTTATATATTCTAAAAATAATCTCCATTGATTTTCAGGTCATTCCAAGAACTTTTATTTCTGCACAAAAATAACACCATGGCAATTCTGCTAAAAACAACGTCAGTCCGGGTTAGTTCCATTCAAATCATGCAAGTTAGAGTCCAAAACAAGGGCGAAAGTGTTTGGAAAAGTAGATACGATGGAGACGTATCAGGCGGTAGACCGCGGGCCGTGGCACTATGGCCCAAACGGGCGACACAGCGGTAGCACGCAAGTCGATGCAGCCGCGGGGAGAACCACGACGCGGCGGCGCTGCGGCCGAAGGGGCGACACAACGGCAACCTGATGCTCGATCGGTGGAGAGGCGCGCTGAACTCGGGGATGATCTTCACGGGGCCTGCGAAGGCGCGGGCAACCGACGGGCCAGGTCGGTCGCACTGCGTAGCTGAGGCGGATTGCGGCGGCGGGCAGGTGATCAATCCAATCGCGCGCGAGGTCGGGGACGCCGCTCGGTGGAGGCGGGGTGGCGGCGGAGTTTGAGATGAAGCCGGCGATGGCGGGCGACGGGGCGGCTATGATTGGCCGTCACATAGATCGGCCGGCGTAGATCGACGGGCGGGCCGGCGCGCGAACGACGGCGGTGAAGGGCCGCCGCATGACGCGTGCCCGCCGGGTCGGGGCGACCGGCTGGCAGACGCATGAACGACGCGTGAGGCCGCCAGGTCGGGGCGACCGGTGGGCAGACGCGTGGACGACGCACGAGGCCGCCGGGTCGATGAAGAAGCCAGTCGATTGCGTCAGTGTTGGAGTAGAGGCGTACGTGGTCGACGGCGGCGGTGGGCGACGCAAACCGATCAAGATTAGATCGGAAAACGTAAAAGAAACCGCCGATCAAGTTGACCGGTGGGAGAGAGAAAACCCCGGAGCAAGGGCTCGGGGAAAATACTCTCTAGGGTAGCCGGTCAACACGACTAGCGGACGAACCCTAAGTACAGGCGTGATATGTCTCCATCGTATCTACTTTTCCAAACACTTTTGCCCTTGTTTTGGACTCTAACTTGCATGATTTGAATGGAACTAACCCGGACTCACGCTGTTTTCAGCAGAATTCCCATGGTGTTATTTTTGTGCAGAAATAAGAGTTCTCAAAATGACATGAAAATCAACGGAGAATTATTTTGGAATATATAAAAAATATTGGAAGGAAGATCCACGTCAGGGGGCCTCCACCTGTCCACGAGGGTGAGGGGCGCGCCCCCTACCTCATCGGCCCCCTGACCCTCCACCGACCTCAAACCTGACTCCATATATTCACTTTCGGGGAGAAAAAAACCAGGGAGAAGGATTCATCGCGTTTTACAATATGGAGCCGCCACCAAGCCCTAAACTCTCTCGAGAGGGCTGATATGGAGTATGTTCGGGGCTCCAGAGAGGGAAATCTGTCGTCATTGTCATCATCAACCTTCCTCCATCACCAATTCCATGATGCTCACCGCCGTGCGTGAGTAATTCCATCATAGGCTTGCTGGACGGTGATGGGTTGGATGAGATTTATCATGTAATCGAGATAGTTTTGTTAGGGTTTGATCCCTAGTATCCACTATGTTCTGAGATTGATGTTGCTATGACTTTGCTATGCTTAATGCTTGTCACTAGGGCCCGAGTGCCATGATTTCAGATCTGAACCTATTATGTTTTCATCAATATATGAGAGTTCTTGATCCTATCTTGCAAGTCTATAGTCACCTACTATGTGTTATGATCTGGCAACCCCGAAGTGACAATAATTGGGACCACTCCAGGTGATGATCATAGTTTGAGGAGTTTATGTATTCACTATGTGTTAATGCTTTGGTCCGGTACTCTATTAAAAGGGGGCCTTAATATCCCTTAGTTTCCAATAGGACCCCGCTTCCACGGGAGGGTAGGACAAAAGATGTCATGCAAGTTCTTTTCCATAAGCACGTATGACTATATTCGGAATACATGCCTACATTACATTGATGAATTGGAGCTAGTTCTATGTCACCCTAGGTTATGCGTGTTACATGATGAACCGCATTCGGCATAATTCTCTATCACCGATCCATTGCCTATGAGCTTTCCATATATTTTTCTTCGCTTATTTACTTTTCTGTTGCTATTGTTATCATCACTATAAAACACCCAAAATATTACTTTTGCTACCATTACCTTTTGCTATCGTTACCACTACTATCATATTACTTTGCTACTAAATACTTTGCTGCAGATATTAAGTTTCCAGGTGTCGTTGAATTGACAACTCAGCTGCTAATACTTGGGAATATTCTTTGGCTCCCCTTGTGTCGAATCAATAAATTTGGGTTGAATACTCTACCCTCAAAAACTGTTGCGATCCCCTATACTTGTGGGTTATCAAGACTATTTTCTGGCGCCGTTGCCGGGGAGCACAGCTCTATTCTTTGAGTCACTTGGGATTTATATCTTCTTATCATTATGAAGAACTTGAAAGATCCAAGAAACAATATTTATCCCTCAACTACAAGGGGAGGTAAGGAACTGCCATCTAGCTCTGCACTTGATTCACCTTCTGTTTTGAGTAAGCTTGCGACACCTAAACCTGCTTCTGGTATTAATTCTGATATGTTGCATGTTATTAATGATGCCACTTCTGCTATGCATGATACTTATGATGAAACTACTTCTATGCTTGATACTACTATGCCACTTGGTGAATTTCTTGATGAACAACTTGCTAGGGCTAGAGGGAATGAAATTATTGAAACTGATAATATTGATGAAAGTGATGATGAAGATTCTCCCCCTAGATATGAATTACCTATTGTGCCTGAGGGCTATGTTATGGATGAAGAAACTGCTAGAGATTTTCTTGCTTGCAATGATAGGAGTGATCTTAAGAAATTATTAGCTAAGCTGAAACAAAAAACTTTGAATGCTAGAATGAAATATGATCCTGCTTATGCTACTTCACCTATCTTTGTTACTGATAAGGATTATGATTTCTCTGTCGACCCTGAGATAATTACTTTAGTTGAATCTGATCCTTTCTATGGCTATGAATATGAAACTGTTGTGGCACATCTTACTAAATTAAATGATATAGCCACCATGTTCACTAATAATGAGAAAACTCGCTATTATTATATCCTTAAATTATTTCCGTTCTCATTAAAGGGTGATGCTAAGATATGGTTTAATTCTCTTGATCCTGGTTGTGTGCGTAGTCCCCAGGATATGATTTATTACTTCTCTGCTAAATATTTCCCCGCTCATAAGCAATAAGCTCCTTTAAGGGAAATATATAATTTTGTGCAAATTGAAGAAGAGAGTCTCCCACAAGCTTGGGGGAGGCTTCTCCAATTACTTAATGCTTTGCTTGATCATCCTCTTAAGAAGAATGAAATACTTGATATCTTTTATAATGGATTAACCGATGCTTCTAGAGACCACCTGGATAGTTGTGCTGGTTGTGTTTTCAGGGAAAGAACACCAGATGAAGCTGAAATTTTATTGAATAATATGTTGTCTAATGAAAATAATTGGACACTTGATCCAATTCCTGATCCAACTCCTAAGCCAACTCCGAAGAAAATGGGTATTCTATTTCTCAGTCCTGAAGATATGCAAGAGGCAAAGAAATCTATGAAAGAAAAAGGTATTAAAGTTGAAGATGTTAAGAATTTACCTCCTATTGAAGAAATACATGGTCTTAATCTACCGCCTGTTGAAGAAGTACATGGTCTTGATAACCCGACACAGGAAGTAAAGGTAAATTCTCTCTATAGATATGATAAAGCTGAAATCCCATTTACTAAGTTTGCTAGCCCATGCTTGGATGAGTTTGATGACTTTATGGTTAAACAAGAAAACTTCAATGCTTATTTTGGTAGAGAATTAAAACGCAATGCTGATATGCTTGAACACTTGGGTGATTGTATGGCTAATGTTAAAGGTGAACTTAAACTTATTAGTAAACATGCTTCTATGGTTACCACTCAAGTAGAACAAGTACTTAAAGCTCAGAATGATTTGCTCAGTGAATTGAATAGCAAGAAAAATGATAATGTTGTTATAGTTATGACTATAGGTGGTAAAATGACTCAGGAACCCTTGTATCCTGAGGGCCATCCTAAGAGAATTGAGCAAGATTATCAGAGAAATAATATTGATGCACCTAGTCCTTCCAGGAAGAAAAAGAAAAATGATAGGACTTTGCATGCATCTAGTGAACCTATTATTGACATACTTGAGAATCTTAATGATATTTCTATTTCTGATGCTGAAATACAATCTGGTATTGAACATGAACCTAGTGATAATGTTAATAATGATGTTCATGTTGATGCTCAACCTAGCAATAATAATGATGTAGAGATTGAACCTATTGTTGATCTTGATAACCCACAATCAAAGTATCAGCGTTATGATAAGAGAGACTTTGTTGCTAGGAAGCACGGTAAAGAAAGAGAACCATGGGTTCAGAAACCCATGCCTTTTCCTCCCAAACCATCCAAGAAAAGGATGATGAGGATTTTGAGCGCTTTGCTGAAATGATTAGACCTATCTTTTTGCGTATGCGTTTGACTGATATGCTTAAAATGAATCCTTATGCTAAGTACATGAAAGATATTGTTACTAATAAAAGAAAGATACCGGAAGCCGAAATTTCCACCATGCTTGCTAATTATACTTTTAAGGGTAGAATACCTAAGAAACTAGGAGATCCCGGAGTACCAACTATACTATCCTCCATTAAAAGAAACTATGTTAAAACTGCTTTATGTGATCTTGGAGCCGGTGTTTGTGTTATGCCTCTCTCTTTTTATCGTATACTTGATTTGAATAAGTTGACACCTACTGAAATATCTTTGCAAATGGCTGATAAATCAACTGCTATACCTGTCGGTATTTGTGAGGATGTGCCTGTTCTGGTTGCAAACATTACTATTTTAACGGACTTTGTTATCCTTGATATTCCCGAGGATGATAGTATGTCTATTATTCTTGGAAGACCCTTTTTGAATACTGCAGGGGCTGTTATTGATTGCACCAAAGGCAATGTCACTTTTCATGTTAATGGCAATGAGCATACGGCACACTTTTCGAGGAAACAACCTCAAGTTCATAGTATAAACTCTATTGGAAAAATCCCATCGATTATTTTTGGAGGTTTTGAATTTCCTCTTCCTACTGCCAAGAAGAAATATGATATTCTTATTATTGGGGATGTGCATATCCCCGTTGAGGTAACCTAGTGTTATTCGAAAATTCTCCGGTTCCATGTTATTTGGAATGAGTTAGTTAACAAGACCTGATCAACCTTGTTAATGGATTCCTTTTGATGAGCATGAGCAGGGCCGGCCCTGAGGGGGGCAGGGGAGCGGCCGCCCCAGGCCCTCGAGCAGGAAGGGCCCCCGATGGCTTGTTTCCTCTGTATGTACGTGATGTCTAGCCCATGTAACAGATCGACTGATTCTGAAAAGATCTTTGCTACATCTACAGCCCATTTCGCATGGAAAGGAAGTTACAGACTGACATGGCCCACTTAAAATCAAAGGGTGGGGTCAGCTAAAATCAAGAAAGGGTGAATTTGTGGTGGAGAGGAGGACACATCTCCCTGTAAAATCAGTCCATGGCACTCTTTCCGTAAGTGTAGAATTTTTCTTCTGAAAAAGGAAAGAAGATGGAAAACACTCAGCATCAATTGGTTGAAAAGAGACTTCGCGTCCGTCGCCTTCATTGTGCAACACGTGTCCATGTGGGTCCAACACACGTCTCCACCTTCCCTCCATTTCTCAAGCAACGCCCAGCCCATGACTCTATTTTCTCGTATCTCTCTCATGGTGCAGATTGGACGGTGCATTCGAAGCCAGGCGCCACCTCCGCTCACCCTAGGCAGCCGGTCACCCCACCGCCCACATCTCTCTTGCTCTGGGCGTTGGATCTGGCCCGATCTTGTCGGGAAAGAAACCGAAGGCAAAGGAACCGGCGGCGGCTGGCACGGTTTCTTGTGAAGAGAAGGAGAAGGAGAGAGAGAGAGAGAGAGGAGAGGCGCGGCGAGTTGGAGCAGAGGAAGGAAGGAGGCGCCGGAGAAAGGGCTCGCCGGTGGGCAATGGGATCGCCGGGTGGCGCAGAAGCTTCGGGCGGGAGCTCTGTTGCGGCACAGCGCACAGGGTCTTCTTCGACGATGTCGATGTCGGGGAGCCCTCCCTGATGAATCCCTCCCAGCCCTGCGCGGCGTGTTTACGGGCCAGGCGACAGGCTCTCACCATCCACGGCGAGGCATCAATGGGGTTAAGCACCGTCGTAGATTCTTTCCAATTCCATCAATGTTTCTGAAACAAACGTCTTGTTGCAATAGTCAACAATGTTTTCGAACAAAGCTCTTGTTGTAGAGAGGGATCATATGCGGAGAGCTTTCAAGTGTCGCCGATGTTTTTGAAACAAAGCTCTTGTTGCAATAATCATCGATGTGTTCCTGAAACAGAGCTTTTGTTGCAATAGTCACCAATATTTTTGAAACAAAGCTCTTGTTGCAATAGTCGCCCATGTGTTCCTGAAACATAGCATTTGTTGCAATAGTCACCAATGTTTTTGAAGCAATACTCTTGTTGCAAAGAGCGATCATACGCTGAGCAGGCTAGATCAGACGGCTCGCGAGCCGGCGGATCTTCTGAAAAGATCCACCGGCCGATGTGTAGCACGCCCCAAAAAAGATGGTAACAGATCAACTAATTATTGGCTTGACTCACGCGCGTGATCTTCTCGGCTTACTCTTTCTCTTCCCCAGTTGGCAACGAATCAGCCATGCCAAGGTCGATGGCGCCTCGTCCGCGTCGTCTAATTTTGATTTTCGGCTCGTGGTGTGATTAGTGGAGGAAGGTAATGGGATTTTCCCGATTCCATCAGCCCCCTCTTCAACGCAAATCCCATCTTTTTGTAGTCCTTTTAGATAGTTCGCTTCGTGAAGTTAATCCTCATACTTCAATTTCTTTTATTGTTGATTGTTTTTTATACAGCTAACCACTCATTTCAAGTGGTTCAGTTTCTTTTATTGATTGGGATTAGGAAAGGGAAACTAAATTTTCTGTTCGCGACTCCTAAGCTATAGCAAAAGCTTGCAATTTCTAATTTCCCAGCCATCCAGGTACCTTTGTTTCATGCCTTTCTTAAACCTTTTTTTATTTAATTAGCAGTGTTCTTAATTTCTTGTATCATATATTTGTTTGCTAATTATCAAGATTGCTAATAATTTGGCAAGATTGTATTTGGAAAGTATTCATCTGACAATGAGAAGAAAAAAACATGCATATGAGTTGACATTTTTTTAGAACACATACAAGTGCAGTAGTTTTTCTGCTGCTTAGAAATTTGGTGGAATTAGTTTTAGTTACTGTTGAATAACAACCTAGTGAAGGATTATAGGATGTTAAAAATTTGAGTAGGCATGGAAGTGTTACTAATTCACCTAACAAAAAAATATGTGTCGATTGACAAAAACAACCAACTTTCACAATGAATGTTTATGACCGTGGTTTCTTTAAATTGTCGAGATGACAAGGCAACATCAATTTTGTACTGAGTTTTTATTTGCAATTGAAATAGTAACATTTATGTATATGATTATGTGGCTTTAGGGCCCCTTTGTGTCGTCTTGCCCCGGGCCCCCGAAATATCAGGACCGGCCCTGAGCATGAGATGGATTAATTTAGAAAACACAACTCTCTGTACCCTCTTTTTACTTTCTGTTATTTATATTAAATAAAGAAAAAATAGTAATTCCTGTCTGTTTTCTGAATTATCAATGCAATAAAAAATACCCCGAAAATAAAAGTTCTCCAAATGCCCTGAAATTTAAATATGATTTTTCTGGAATATTTGAGAATATTTGGCACTGAGAACACAACAGGGGGAGCAAGCACCTGGCCACGAGGGTGGAGGGCACGCCCCCTGCCTCATGGGCCCATGGTGGCTCCCCTCCAATTATTCCAGCTGCCTCACACTCCTTCCTCCCACAATCATCACTAACCAGCTCAAACCCAAGTCCAAGATCATTTTGCTGCCATTTTCGATCTCCTTGCTCAAAGCACCTCCCACAAAACTGCTTTGGGGGATTGTTCCTTGGTATGTGACTCCTCCAATGGTCCAATTAGTTTTTGTTCTAGTGCTTTATTCATTGCATATTTTGCTGCTTAGGTGACCCTGTTCTTGAGCTTGCATGTCAAATTTATATGGTCAAAAGTAGTTTTGATGCATGATATTGCCTCTAGGCACTTGTAGGAGTAGTTGCTATCAATTTTGTTGAGTATGGTTCAATTTTATTTTGAAGTTACTAAAAAATTCAGAAATTTTCAGAAAAAGATGAAGATATTTTTGAGGGGCTCATCGAGCCGAAGCTCGAAGGATAGGCAAAGTGAGGAGGATAAGAGGCCCAAATATAATATTCCTCGCACCTCGGAGGTTCGGCCATGTGAATGGCCTTGTGATGATTTCTTGAGAGCAGTCGGGATTTATGATGATTTTTATGAATTGGCTGAGAATGCAGGCCTCACCGCCTTCCTCCACGACCAATGCGAACAGTATCTCTTACTCACCAATATCTTTTTGCAAAACTTTCATTTCCATGCTAGGAGCTCACCACCTACGGTGGAATTTTATTTATATGATGAGCATAAGGAGATGTCACTTCAAGATTTTTGTCGGGTTTGTTTGATCCCTTTCAAGGGCAGCGTAGAGGAAGCACATCATGATGATGTGGATGGTTTTATTGATACCATTACTGTAGGGGAAACAAGGAAGGTTTCCAACGCATGAATTACTAGCATACACTTTCCTGTTCTATATTACTTTGCTATATTTTCTAGTAGATGCTTAATTGGGCGCAGAAACTGTGGAAACCTTAGTGCCCCTGATATTATTATTTTGTGCCATGCCTTATTTCGTGATGACACATTCAGTATGGGTGCTATTATTGCAAAGCGGTTAAATCTTAACCGTACTAAGGGCCCCGTCCTTGGAGGCATCTTCGCCTCGCGCCTCGCTGCACACTTTAACATACCTATTAGGCATTACGAGAAGGAAGAGAAGTTGCTGCCTCCCGTTTATCTAGATTATAAGACTATGGTAGCACATGATTTTATTGTTAAGAATAGGGAAAAGGTGCTTAAGTACAAATTAATGTTTGGTAAAAATCATCCTAAGACTATTACCTTGCCTGCTCCTTCCTTGTTTGATTTATCTGTAGGCAAGTACCTTGTCTCGTTGGAGGCCATTCATGCCTACCGGAACCCTACATCAACTGCAGAGCCAGAGCCGGAACCACATTTTGATCCTCCACGACAGTCTGATTACCAGTGGGATCCGGAGGTGATTGCCAACCAGTGGCAATCCGAGGCTTCTTCACAGTATGACCCCAACTATTACTTTGGATATCCGCCAGGCCAGCCGTGGCCATAGACCAACTTAGGCCAAAAGCCTAAGCTTGGGGAAGTACGTATTTCTCATCGACATTACATTGATGTTCACACACTCATTGCTAGTTGTCAGTTCACATACTTTTTCATTGTATCATCCATGCTAGTTTTTTTTTCCTTTTTATGCTTTCTTCTTGTGTGTTTGATAAACCTTAATAAAAAAATTAGTTGTTGATTTTAGCTAGTTTACTTTTCATGCCTGTAGTAGTAGTAATTAAAAAGAAAACCCAAAAAGATTTCTTGTTCTTCTTTTGCTTGTTGGGAGCTTTCCTGTGTAAATAGTTTTATTTCTTTTCTTTTTCTTTGGGGGTCGATAGGAGAAGACCATAATGAAAACGTTGAGTGGCTCTCATATGCATTATTGTTGATCTAACAAAGAGCCCATATTACCTTGTCTTCTCTCTTGAATTGAATGCTTGCAGATTCCAGCTTAGTCCAATGCATGTGCACTATTATTATTATCCACACTATTCAGTCGTGCAAGTGAAACACAATAATGATGATTATATGATGAACTTATTGAGATGAGAAAAGCTGGTATGAACTCGACCTCTCTTGTTTTTGTAAATATGATTAGTTCATCTTTCCTCATTCAGCCTATTATGAATAAACATGTTTGCAATGACAATTAGAGATTGTAGTTTCTTATGCCATGCTTAATTAGCTAGGAGCTTATAATGGTTTACCTTGTGTGCCAACATGCTATTAAAATGGTTGTGATGCGGTATGATAGGGTGGTATCCTCTTTTGAACGATTCGAGTGGCTTGACTTGGCACATGTTCACACATGTAGTTGAAACAAAATCAACATAGCCTCTACGATATTTATGTCATGATGCATTATATCCTACTCATGCTTGCATTCAGGGTTGATTAATTTTAATGCATGTTCATGACTGTTGTCGCTCTTTAGCTGGTCGCTTCCCAGTCTTTTGCTAGCCTTCACTTGTACTAAGCGGGAATACTGCTTGTGCATCCAATTCCATAAACCCAAAGTTGTTCCATATGAGTCCACCATTTACCTACCTATATACGGTATCTACCTGCCATCCCAAGTAAATTTGTATGTGCCAAACTCTAAACCTTCAAATAAACATTATGTTTTGTATGCTCGAATATCTCATGTATCAACTAGGGTTGTCTGTATCTTCCATGTTAGGCGGGTTATTCTCAAGAGGAGTGGACTCCGCTCCTCACTCACGAGAAAATGGTTGGTCATCGGGATGCCCAGTCCCATGCTTTATGCAAATCAAATCAAAATAATTGCAAATAAAACTCCCCCGTGACTCTTGTTAGTTGGAGGCACTCGTTGTTTCGAGCAAGCCATGGATTGATGCTTGTTGGTGGAGGGGGAGTATAAACTTTACCATTCTATTTGGGAACCGCCTATAATGTGTATAGCATGGAAGATAACACCATCTCTTGGTTGTTATGTTGACAATGAAAGTATACCGCTCAAAATATTATTCATATCTATTTCAAAACCAAGCTCTGTCACCTCTACAAATCCCTGCTCCCCTCTGCGAAGGGCCTATCTATTTACGTTTATGCTGAGTCACCATCCTCTTATTAAAAAGCACTAGTTGGAGAGCACCGCTGTCATTTTGCATCCATTACTGTTAGTTTACATTGAGTATGACTTGACTGGATCTCTTTTACCATGAATTACAATGTCTAGTCAGTCCTTGATCTTTAAAGGTGCTCTGCATTTATGTTTTGCGGTCTCAGAAAGGGCTAGCGAGATACCATCTTGTTATATCATATCATGATTGTTTTGAGAAAGTGTTGTCATCCGAGATTTATTATTATTGCTCGCTAGTTGATTATGCCATTGATATGAGTAAACATGAGACCTAAATGTTATTGTTAATATGGTTAGTTCATAATCTTTGCTGAAAACTTGAATGCTGGCTTTACATATTTACAACAACAAGAGAAAACAGAGTTTGCAAAAAGTTTTTCTTTATCACTTTCAGTTTATCAACTGAATTGCTTGAGGACAAGCAAATGTTTAAGCTTGGGGGAGTTGATACGTCTCCGTCGTATCTACTTTTCCAAACACTTTTGCCCTTGTTTTGGACTCTAACTTGCATGATTTGAATGGAACTAACCCGGACTGACGTTGTTTTCAGCAGAATTGCCATGGTGTTATTTTTGTGCAGAAATAAAAGTTCTCGGAATGACATAAAAATAAACGAAGAATTATTTTGGAATATATAAAAAATACTGGAAGGAAGATCCATGTCAGGGGGGCCTCCACCTGTCCATGAGGGTGGGGGCGCGCCCTACCCCCCTGGGCGCGCCCCCTGCCTCGTGGGCCCCCTGACGCTCCACCGACCTCAACCCTGACTCCATATATTCACTTTCTAGGAGAAAAAAACCAGGGAGAAGGATTCATCGCGTTTTACGATATGGAGCCGCCGCCAAGCCCTAAACTCTCTCGAGAGGGCTGATCTGGAGTCCGTTCGACGCTCCGGAGAGGGGAATCCGTCGTCATCGTCATCATCAACCTTCTTCCATCACCAATTTCATGATGCTCACCGCCGTGCGTGAGTAATTCCATCGTAGGCTTGCTGGACGGTGATGGGTTGGATGAGATTTATCATGTAATCGAGTTAGTTTTGTTAGGGTTTCATCCCTAGTATCCACTATGCTCTGAGATTGATGTTGCTATGACTTTGCTATGCTTAATGCTTGTCACTAGGGCCCGAGTGCCATGATTTTAGATCTAAACCTATTATGTTTTCATCAATATATGAGAGTTCTTGATCCTATCTTGCAAGTCTATAGTCACCTACGATGTGTTATGATCCGGCAACCCCGAAGTGACAATAATCGGGACCACTCCCGGTGATGACCGTACTTTGAGGAGTTCATGTATTCACTATGTGTTAATGCTTTGGTCCAGTACTCTATTAAAAGGAGGCCTTAATCCTTAGTTTCCAATAGGACCCCGCTGCCATGGGAGGGTAGGACAAAATATGTCATGCAAGTACTTTTCCATAAGCACGTATGACTATATTCGGAATACATGCCTACATTACATTGATGAATTGGAGCTAGTTCTGTGTCACCCTATGTTATAACTATTGCATGATTGATCGCATCCGACATAATTCTCCATCACCGATCCAATGCCTACGAGCTTTTCACACATTGTTCTTCGCTTATTTACTTTTCTGTTGCTACTGTTACAATCATCATAAAACCAAAAATATTACTTTTGCAACCGTTACCTTTTACCACTACTATCATATTACTTTGCTACTAAATACCTTGCTGCAGATATTAAGTTTCCAGGTGTGGTTGAATTGACAACTCAGCTGCTAATACTTGAGAATATTCTTTGGCTCCCCTTGTGTCGAATCAATAACTTTGGGTTGAGTACTCTACCCTCAAAAACTATTGCGATCCCCTATACTTGTGGGTTATCAGGGCACCGCGGCCCTCGGCGACGGTCATTGAGGGAGTCCTGGATTAGGGGGTCTCCGGACAGCCGGACTATATCCTTTGGCCGGACTGTTGGACTATGAAGATACAAGATTGAAGACTTCGTCTCATGTCCGGATGGGACCCTACTTGGCGTGGAAGGCAAGTTAGGCAATACGGATATGTACATCTCCTTCTTTGTAACCGACCTTGTGTAACCCTAGCCCTCTCCGGTGTCTATATAAACCGGAGGGTTTTAGTCCGTAGGACAACATGCAATCATACCATAGGATAGCTTCTAGGGTTTAGCCTCTTTAATCTCGTGGTAGATCAACTCTTGTAATACTCATATCATTAAGAACAATCAAGCAGGACATAGGGTATTACCTCCATCAAGAGGGCCCGAACCTGGGTAAACATCATGTCCCCTGCCTCCTGTTACCATCCGCCTTAGACGCATAGTTTGGGACCCCCTACCCAAGATCCGCCGGTTTTGACACCGACATTGGTGCTTTCAGTGAGAGTTCTACTGTGTCGTCATCATAAGGAGGATGGCTCGCCTCATTATCAAGAACAACATCACCTCTGGGGGAGCCCTGGCTGTAGGCCAAACTCTCCGACTAGGCGGCTTCGTCATGACCGCCCGCTCGGCTGCGGCGCCGACAATGACTTCTCGGGTCATCGAAAATAGCCTCCACATCGGCTCGAAATTTGCCGAGCAGATGGATCCAATGGAGCTCTCCTCTTTGAATGAGATCTTCGATCGCACCGCCGCTCTGGGAGTCACTACGGACTACGATCAGATCGGGCTTAAACCCGACCAAAGGGAGATTAACATTAAATCTCCGCCGGTCACCCATCAGATAGCGGTGGTGGAGGAGCAATGCGGTGATTCTTCCTCTATCCTGAGGATGAACTATGTCTGGATTCCCGAGCTCCCCGAGCCGGATACTCGCTCAGGATAGGACACCGCCCTAACCCTGAATCCAGAATCAGGCCGCATACCGAACCCACAGGACAACATCCTAGAGCCCGAACTTCCAAGATCGGAAACTCCCCTGCCCTGGGATCACAGCTTGGGTCAAGGTCTGGACTTAAATCCACCCACCCACCCAGATACAAATGATCTTTCCCACATTAGGCAAGCGCCCCAAGAAATAGTACATCACTATTGGGCCAGATTCCTCCTTGTAATGAACAAGGTCAAGGACTGCCGCGAGGAAGATGCAATTTCGTTCTTTTGCAACAATTGCACGGACAAGGGAGTCCTCAACACCATAAGTCGCCGTGACGTAGCACACTTTGCTGACTTGGCGACCATAGTACGGAAATACTGTGCGATGGAAAGTGCGTGGAAAACCCAAACGCAATTTTGGGATAATCCGGCTCTGACAAAACCCCCGGTCCAAACTAAAAGGGTGCACTCTCATAAGTCGCCCGACTCAATTACAAAGAAGCAAAAGCCCACTACAGGGCGTGGAACCGTATTGGAGGGATGGCTTAACGGGCCCTGCAAAATCCATAGTACATCGGATACCATATCAACACACAGCCTTAGAGCATGTTGGGTACTCCGGCAGGTGGCCAAAAGCGGTGAGGATCTTCTCACCCAAAATACCGTAGAGCACCTTCCCACGGATAACAATACAGTATTAACGGTCTTCGAGACCTTCGCCTCAAATAATAGGCGTAAGCGAGCACTCCGCGGCCTTGCCAAAGTCTGCCACGTAGCAGCAATAAATCCATGGAGTGACACGGCTATCACCTTCAATGCCAGTGACGAACCTAAATTCTGAACAGCCCGAGCACCAGCCGCTTTGGTCCTCAGTCCAATTGTGGACGGCTTTCGGCTCACTAAGGTGCTCATGGACGGCGGCAGCGAATTAAACCACATTTATGAGGAAACTCTCCAAAAAATGGAAATAGACAGCAACCGTATTGAGCAAAGCAGTACGACCTTCCGAGGAATCATCCCTAGTCGGGAGGTACGTTGCGCTGGGAAAAACACACTTGATGTGGTATTCGGCACTCCGGAGAATTACAGGTCCGAAGAAATTACATTACAAGTGGCCCCGTTTAGTAGCGGATACCACGCCCTTCTAGGGCGGGAGACATTCACGATTTTTCAAGCCATACCCCATTACGGGTACATGAAGCTCAAAAGGCCCAGACCCAATGGAATCATCACTCTAGCTAGTGATCCGGACATAGCACTCCGCGCCGAGAAGAAAACAACCGCACTAGCCCTCGAGGCATTATCCGAAGCCCTTGTGGCGGAGGAGTTAACCGCGCTGCGCTCCATGGTGGACAGGGACGACGTGATACTAGACAAAAGATCCAAGTCCACCTCCTTTAAACCAGTAGACGAAATAGTTGAATTCCAAGTCCATCCAACAGACCCTACAAAAACAGCATCCATTGGGGCATAGTTAGACCCCGCTGTAGACGCCGCACTACGGGAGTTTCTGTGTGAGAATTGGGATATATTCGCCTGACACCCTTCAGACATGCTAGGAATTCCACGCAGATTGGCCGAGCATAGCCTTAATATTCTAAAAGGATTCAAGCCGGTCAAGCAGACTCTTCGGTGTTTCTCTGAACCTAAGCGGCAAGCCATGGGAGAGGAGCTGGCCAAGCTACTGGAAGCCGGATTTATTAAAGAAATAAAATATCCGGATTAGCTAGCAAACCTGGTGATGGTACCAAAGAAGGACAAATCTTGGCGCCTATGTGTCGACTTCAAAGACCTTAATAAGGCTTGCCCAAAGGATCCCTTCCCACCCCCTCGCATCGATCAAATCATCGACGCTACCGCAGGACACGAATCATTGTGCTTCCTCGATGCATACTCCAGTTACCACCATATTAAGATGGCAGAGTCTGATCAAGCTGCAACGGCATTTATCATGCCATATGGCCCCTTCTGTTTTAACACAATGCCCTTTGGGCTCAAAAATGCCGGCGCAACATATCAGCGCATGATCCAGAGATGTCTGGAAAAGCAGATCGGTAAGACTGTGGAGGCATATGTAGACGATGTGGTCATTAAAACTAGACACGTCGACTCTTTAATAGACGACTTGAGGCTCACGTTCACCAATCTCCGAACATACAACATTAAGCTCAATCCGGAAAAATGCGTTTTCGGCGTTCCCGCCGGAAAGCTCCTGGGCTTCATCATCTCTAGTAGAGGTATTGAAGCAAATCCGGCTAAAATCCGAGCTCTGTCGCAGTTGGCTATCCCAACTGACCTCAAGCAAATCCAGAAATTGACTGGATGTGTGGCGGCTTTAAGCCGCTTTATCTTCCGATTAGGAGAAAAGGAACTTCCCCTTTATCGTCTTCTTCGGTGCACCGAACACTTCGAGTGGACGGATGTAGCCACGGCCGGACTGGAAGAAATAAAAACCATCCTGGCCACTAACCCAATCTTGGCCGCGCCAACTGTTGGCGAACCAATGCTATTATATATAGCGGCAACTCACCAAGTTGTAAGCGCAGTGCTCGTCATCGAACAAGAGATGGACGGACATAAATTCCCACTTCAAAAGCCGGTATATTATGTATCCATCGTCCTCACTCCATGCAAATCACGGTACCCAAATTACCAAAAGATAGCATACACGGTATTTATGGCATCCCAGAAATTACGACACTACTTTCAAGAGTGTTCGATTACGGTGGCCTCCGAAGTACCACTCAATAACATAATAAACAACCGTGATGCCACGAGCTAGATTGCCAAATGGGCCATCGAGCTCCTCCCGTTCGACATAACATATAAGCCACGATGGGCCATTAAGTCGCAAGTACTGGCCAATTTCGTAGCCGAATGGACAGAAGCCGAACTCCCTAAAGAGTATGGCGCATACTCCAATTGGATCATGCACTTCGACGGCTCTAAAATGCTGGCTGGTCTGGGGGCTGGCATCGTCCTGACGTCCCCCACCGGAGATACGGTGCAATACGTGCTCCAAATACTATATACAAACTCCAACAACGCAGCCGAATACGAGGCCCTATTACACGGCCTCTGGATGGCAGTCTCCATGGGCATCCAACGCCTAGAGGTGCGTGGGGACTTGTACCTCGCAATATCCCAAATAAATGGAGACTTCGATGCCAAGGATCTGAAAATGGCAGCATATCGTAACGCCATCCTCAAAATGTCAGCTCGGTTCGAGGGGCTTGAATTCCACCATGTGGCTCGGGAAAACAACTAGGCGGCGGACATCCTATCCCGTATCGGCGCCAAACGCGACCCTGTCCCACCGAACATCTTGCTAGAAAGACTGTTTAAACCATCCGTGGTATGGGAAGGGGACACCGGAAAAAAATAGTCCGGACCCGGCCACAACCCCAGATACCGAATACTTTGACACAATCGGAGGCTCTGTCACCGAAATAACACCTTCAGCCCACGTGATAATGGTCATCATCGCCCCGTGGACAGAACCATTCCTGGCCTACCTAACTAGACAGGAATTACCCGAGGACCAAAATGAGGCCCACTGCATAGTGCGGCGATCTAAAGCCTACAAGGTCCATGAGGGAGAGCTTTATAAGAAAAGCACAACCGGAGTCCTTCAAAGGTGCATCTCCGAGGAGGAAGGGCGGAAGCTTTTGGCAGAAATCCATGCCGGACTCGGCGGCCACCACGCCGCAGCCCGGGCCCTTGTAAGCAAGGCCTTCCGTACAGGTTTTTATTGGCCGACGGCCCGGGCAGATGCACAACATCTAGTACAACATTGTGTCGGTTGCCAGATTTTTGCAAACCAAAGCCACATGCCACCTACCGCCCTCCAAACAATCCCCATTACATGGCCCTTTGCGGTCTGGGGGCTCGATATGGTCGGACCCATCAAAGGGGGAACCCATAAGAAAAAATACTTACTGGTCATGGTGGATAAATTCACCAAATGGATAGAAGCCAAACCTGTCAAAACGGCTGAATCCGGACCGGTGATAGACTTCATATCCGGGGTTGTACACCATTATGGCATCCCCCACAACATCATCACTGACAACGGCACGAACTTTACAGCTGACGAGGTGAAACTTTGGTGCAGCAACATGGGCATCAAGCTCGATTATGCTTCTGTCTATCATCCGCAAACTAACGGTCAAGTCGAATGAGCGAATGGTCTTATCATGAGTGGCATTAAACCCAGATTAGTCTGATCTTTAAAGGAATCGGACACTCATTGGGTAGAGGAGCTCGACTCCGTACTTTGGGGGCTACGAACCACGCCGAATCGCACTACCGGATACACACCGTTTTTTATGGTGTACGGCGCTGAGGCGGTGCTGCCTTGCGACATAATTCATGACTCACCTCGAGTGCGCATGTACGAAGAAAGAGAGGCCGAGCTAGATCGCCAGGACAGTTTGGATGCCCTGGAGGAGGAGCACGATGTGGCAAAAGCCCGTTCCGCATTCTATCAGCAACAGGCTCGAAGGTATCAAAGCAGAGAAGTGCGGGCCAAAACCTATAACGTTGGCGAACTAGTTCTACGCCTACCGGAGAAGAAAAAGAACAAGATCAAGCCCAAATGGGAAGGTCCCTTCATTATCGACCAGGTTCTGACCGGTGGAGCGTACCGTCTGTGGGATGCATCGGATAATCGACTCGAGCCAAACTGTCGGCGTTCTAGGAACGGGGGTCCCCAGACTTGCCTGCCTGTGGCGTGGCTCAAGTGGGGGCCCAGTGCGGCCCAGCCTCATCAGCTCAAGCTCAAGACCCTCACAAGGGGCCAAGCCTTGTGGGGCGAACGACAGGAGGCTTCCTCAGGAGCAGCCTCATCAGGAGGCTCACAAGGAGGCGGAGAGATCAAGGCAGGGGTGCCTCGTGAGGAGCCCGTGACGCAAGCCATGACGATCGAGATTAGGCGGGCGCCAGCCTGCGCAGTGTCCTTGTTTCCCCTTCGGTGCAAAGGGAGCAAGCACAGGCCAGGGCATCGGGCAAAGGTTACCATTCCGGTGCAACGAGACCAAGACCAGCAGAGCGGCAGGATGGAGGTCACCATGGAGCCCAAGACGGCGTCATCACCAGTGCATTTGGTAGCCGAAGACCACCTTTGGTCAGGAACTCAGGATAACTTGTACTAGATGTTCCCCTTCAAAATGGCCAATTGTTGGCGCCCTTCCCGCTCATTTTTTGGGAAGAGGACCAGGGCCTCTATAAATAGGACTAGCCCCCGAAAGAAGGAAAAGGGGGGAAGAGAAGAAGTCTAGAGAGGAGAAAGAAGAAGAGAGAGGTCCAGAGAGAAAGAAAGAGAGAAAGGTCCGGACCAAGTAGAACACACTGGACCAGCTCAAGAACACATCTCGCGAGGCCGTTCTTCCCCCTGTATTGTTCATCATCAGCCCCTGAGGCAATCCACCACACCACACACTGGAGTAGGGTATTACACCACATCAGTGGCCCGAACCAGTATAAACCTCGTGTCCCTTGTGTGTTCTTCTTTCTAGCCTAGATTTCTTGCGAGCCATAGAAGCGCGAGTCGGTAGGGGAAAGATCTCCATGCGCACCCTAGAGTTCGAACCTTAAGGGTCTGCCGGAACCTGAAATCCGACATTTGGCGCGGCAGGTAGGGTTGCACCGGAATCCTTCTTCCTCCGCGTCGCGTTCCGTTGCCTCGCCATTCAGATGTCGAGCGACCCGGCTGCCAATGCCAACAACTGGGCAGCGTGGCCCGCCCACGCCATGTCGCCGGCTCAGGGAACCTCAACCTTGCGCCTCAGGCAGCCCGCACTCTGCAGGGCGCTGCGAGGCGCGGGCAACGCGGCCAGACACTGCCTGCCCTCACACCATGGCAGGTGTGGGCCGCAGCAAGGGCCTCAAACCACGGCGCGGCCACAACGCCGCACACCCGACAGAAACAGGCGAACTCCAGGGCCGCGCTCACGGTGGCCCGAGAGCTGCTACGGTGCCGGCTGTTGGAGGGCGGTCGCGACGTGTTGTTGGAGCAAGTAGCCGAGCTCCTGGACGCCGCCGCCTCAGGAGCACCTCCCTTCTGCGTCCAGCTGCCGCCCCAGGTCCAGGGCGGGCCGTATGGCGGCATTATACATGCTCACACAACTTCAAGCGGACTCCAGGGCCTGTTCAGCGCCAACGCCTCCGTCAGCACCAGGCGACAAGTCGCGCCGGCCGCACCTCCGGCCAGCGAAGGGGTGCACGCCGTGGCCTCCGGCTTCGGTGGACCGCCGTGCCATCACCCCCAAGACGACACTCCAAGCCAGACTGCATGGCATGCGGGGCGCTACGGCGAGGCCCACGAGACGGTGGACCCAGAAACTTATGTGCCCCGCATGGTGGATCAAGGGTGCGCGCTAGAAGAAGATCATGGCTCATTCCTCAGGCCAGGCTGGGGCGAGGAGGCGCCGGAAGATGAGCTCTTTCAGGAACCCCAAGAGAGCCTCGACAACCGCACCGGCGGCAGCAACTATCGGGTACCACTCATTCCTCAGGAGCAAGCTTATGCTAACCATGGGTCGCAGGAGATACAGGTCGCCACAGCAGATGGCTGCCCCAATGCTGCAGCCTCCTATCCCTCAGGAGGAGGGCGCAGGGGGCTGCAGGAGAGGGGCCGAGATCCGGGTTCGCCCCCGCGGCGGTCGGAGCAAGGCGCTCTCAAGAGGTAGGCCCTCTGCCGGGGAGGTGCCCCAGGGCCTGCCCCCGGCAGAGGACCCGTGGTCTTCGGGGGAACCGCTGGCGACCGCTCTACCCCATTGGCGTCGTCCTTGGTCTCCGGCCGTCGTCAATGGCGGTAGATTGTGGCGCAAGGCGGGGCCCTCGTCGGGCGATATGAAGCAAGGCTGGTACCTATGAAGAAGGCCCAGTGCCTGTGAAGCTCACCGCCCGTGACACTCTCACGTAATAATGAGTGGGGCTGTACACGCCCCGGAGTCTCTGGAGAGCCGCCCTTGGGCCTCGGGGGCTCCCGCCCAGGCCCAGTGGTAGCACTTAGCTCCGCGCTGGTGAGAAGACGTCGAAGACTAGACTAGGTGCCGGACGCGGCCTTTTGCTTTTCGCTTCTTCCTTGTTAACAAGTTTATTCGGTTTGGATTTAAGTTGGATTTGAGCTCGAGACTTGAGTGTGTTTGGGGAAGGGGTGTTTAGTCTCGCTCGAGCAATCTCTCCTGTTCTGATTTCAGCTTTGCGTCCAGAGTTAGCGTCGGCTGCCCCCCTCACGAGCCCCTCGTGAGCCGGGCCGGGCTAGGCACGACTACAGACGGGACCGCTGTCACCGCACCCTCTTCGGAGGTTCTCATCGCAGGATCAATAGGATAATCAAAAGACACCCGAGGTGCGGCGGCCCCCGCAGGCCCGCTCGGAACTCGTCGGAGTCGAAAGGAAAACAAGTCGGCTGACCCATCACCGGGCTAGCAGCTAAGCTCACACGCAACGTTCTGTTTACCAGGATACTGATCGCAAACCTTTACATGAGGGGCCTCCCCTCCCAAAATGCTCTTACATTCTTCAGGGCCAAGCCCGAACCTTCTTCGTGCAGGGTAAACATCAGCGACATACGGTCAGTCGGACATATCACTCACCGTGTCTTCTGGGGCACCCCGGAGGCATCACTGGCGTCGCTGACATCGTCGCCGCCACCAGCAAGAAGGAACGAAGACCAACATCAAGACGAGGGGGCTGGGGGCTTCCAGGAGCTGTGAGCAATCGCTTGCATCTTGGGTGGCGCAAGGCCCCAGCATCACAGCGCATCTTCAAGCAGTTTTCTTGCGAGGTTTATGCAGTCCTTCCCAAGCTTGAGGCCACGCGCCCTCTCAGGTGGTCTGCGTGCGCCATCACGTTCAGCTCAGCGGATCAGCTCAAGTGCGCGGCAACGGCCGGAGTTCTCCCGATGCTTTGCTTCCCAGTCATCAGTAATGTGCAGGTCACCAGGACCCTCATGGATGGCGGAGCAGGACTCAACATCCTGTCCGTCGAGACGTTCGACAATCTCCAAGTGTCGTATGATCAGCTCCAGCCGACCAGGCCTTTCTCAGGAGTCACTGATGGTTCCACCGTTCCGATAGGGCAAGTTCGCCTGCCAGTCACCTTCGGGCAGCGCAACAACTACCGCACCGAGCTCATTGACTTCGACGTCGCCCACATTCGCCTGCCATACAACGCCATCCTCGGGTACCCAGCCCTAGCCAAGTTCATGGGAGTGACTCACCATGGCTACAATGTCCTCAAGATGCCAGGAAGCGGTGGAGTCATCACCGTACCCTATGAGGAAAGGGACGCGGTGTGTTCACTTGAGCGTGCGTTCCAAGCCGCAGCAATCGAAGACCCAGATCACAGGAGCGGAAGACTTCCCGAGGTGACCCTTAAGAAGAAGAAGGCTTCGCCTGGCCCAAGCCATAAGGAGGCAGGCGCCTCCAGAGGCGTTGCGTCAGGATTCGCGCCCGTTTAGGGAGCGCCACCCTCTGTCGCATAGGAAAGCGCGCCCAGCGCCCTCCTCAGGCAGGGCTCGGGGGCTCTTTCTTGGAGAGCCGCCAACTTTGCCAAGGTCACGAGGGAGGCGCTCGAGGACCACTTGGAGGGGTGCTTCCAGGCACGTTTCCCTCTAGAAGGTACGAGGCAAGGAAGACCAAACCCTCAGGAGTTCATCGCAGGAAACACCCAGGAGCTACAGGAGTCGAGAGTCATGTGCGGCAGCCGCCGCTTGCCCGCCGTGGCCCCACATCCAGGCGAGGATGGTGGGCTGCGCGTCTGCATCGACGTGCCAGGGCTCAACCGAGCCGCGTCTCAGGAGCGCCTCTGGCCCTCGCACGTGGGGCGTTACGAGGGTCCACCTCGCAGCTACGTTCGCATGCATTTCGGCCTGCCGAACGCGGTCACCGCTCATCAGCGCCTGCTGAGGAGCATTCTGGAGGCTCAGGAGGTCAGGCATTGTGCGGTCCTGGCGGAGGTGGAGATGGCCCTCGAAGACCTACCCGTGCCCCCGGAGCCCCCGGAGCCTCCTGAGGCTCCTGTACCGGGATGTGCAATGAATCAAGAGTGACATGTATGAAAGAATTATGAAAGGTGGCTTTGCCACAAATACGATGTCAATTACATGATCATGCAAAGCAATATGACAATGATGAAGCGTGTCATAATAAATGGAACGGTGGAAAGATGCATGGTAATATATCTCGGAATGTCTATGGAAATGCCATAATAGGTAGGTATGGTGGCTTTTTTGAGGAAGATATATGGTGGTTTTATGGTACCGACGAAAGTTGCACGGTACTAGAGAGACTAGCAATGGTGGAAGGGTGAGAGTGCGTATAATCCATGGACTCAACATTAGTCATAAAGAACTCACATACTTATTGCAAAATTCTATTAGTTATCGGAACAAATTACTACGCGCATGCTCCTAGGGGGATAGATTGGTAGGAAAATACCATCGCTCGTCCCCGACCGCCACTCATAAGGAAGACAATCAATAAATAAATCATGCTTCGAATTCATCACATAACGGTTCACCATATGTGCATGCTACGAGAATCACAAACTTTAACACAAGTATCTCTCAAATTCACAACTACTCAACTAGCATGACTCTAATATCACCATATTCATATCTCAAAACAAGCATCAAGTATCAAACTTCTCATAGTATTCAATGCTCTCTATATGAATGTTTTTATTATACTCACCTTGGATGCCCATCATATTAGGACTAGTTTCATAACCAAAGCAAATTACCATGTTGTTCTAAAGACTCTCAAAATAATATAAGTGAAGCATGAGAGTTCATCTATTTCTTCAAAATAAAACCACCGTCGTGCTTTAAAAAGATATAAGTGAAGCACTAGAGCAAATGACAAACTACTCCGAAAGATATAAGTGAAGATCAATGAGTAGTTGAATAATTATGCAACTATGTGAAGACTCTCTAACATTTAATAATTTCAGATCTTGGTATTTTATTCAAACAGCAATCAAAACAAAGAAAATAAAACTACGCTCCAAGCAAAACACATATCATGTGGTGAATAAAAATATAGCTCCAAGTAAAGTTACTGATGAACGAAGACGAAAGAGGGGATGCCTTCCGGGGCATCCCCAAGCTTAGGCTCTTGGTTGTCCTTGAATATTACCTTGGGGTGCCTTGTTCATCCCCAAGCTTAGGCTCTTGACACTCCTTATTCCATAGTCCATCGAATCTTTACCCAAAACTTGAAAACTTCACAACACAAAACTTAACAAAAAAACTCGTAAGCTTCGTTAGTATAAGAAAATAAATCACCACTTAGGTACTGTTGTGAACACGAAGCTATTCTTTCCGTTTGATCTATCATAGAGTTCGTACTAGAATAACACCTTAAGACACAAATCAACCAAAACCCTAATGTCACCTAGATACTCCAATGTCACCTCAAGTATCAGTGGGTATGATTATACGATATGCATCACACAATCTCAGATTCATCTATTCAACCAACAAAAGGAACTTCAAAGAGTGCCCCAAAGTTTCTACCGGAGAGTCAAGATGAAAACGTGTGCCAACCCCTATGCATAAGTTCACGAGGTCACAGAACTCGCAAGTTGAGCACCAAAACATACATCAAGTGGATCACGTGATATCCCATTGTCACCACAGATAAGCACATGCAAGACATACATCAAGTGTTCTCAAATCCTTGAAGACTCAATTCGATAAGATACTTCAAAGGGAAAACTCAATTCATCACAAGAGAGTAGAGGGGGAGAAACATCATAAGATCCAAATATAATAGCAAAGCTCGCGATACATCAAGATCGTGCCGACTCAAGAACACAAGAGAGAGAGAGAGAGAGAGAGAGATCAAACACATAGCTACTGGTACATACCCTCAGCCCCAAGGGTGAACTACTCCCTCCTCGTCATGGAGAGCACCGGGATGACGAAGATGGCCACCGGAGAGGGATCCCCCCCCCGACAGGGTGCCGGAATGGGTCTAGATTGGTTTTCGGTGGCTACGGAGGCTTCTGGCGGCGGAACTCCTGATCTAGGTTTCTTTCTGGAAGTTTTGGTATAAGAGGTGTTGGAGTCGGGGACAAGTCAGGGGGTTCCCGAGGCGGCCACGAGGCAGGGGGGAGCGCCCAGGGGGGTAGGGCGCGCCCCACCCTCGTGGTGGCCTCGGGACTCTTCTGGCCCACCTCTGGTACTCCGTAGGCTTCTTCTGGTCCAAAAATGATCTCTGTGAAGTTTCAGGTCAATTGGACTCTGTTTGATTTTCCTTTTCTGCGATACTTAAAAACAAGGAAAAAACAGAAACTGGCACTGGGCTCTAGGTTAATAGGTTAGTCCCAAAAATCATATAAAATAGCATATAAATGCATATAAAACATCCAAGGTTGATAATATAATAGCATGGAACAATCAAAAATTATAGATACGTTGGATGCTTTAATCTCTCCCCCCTCCTCCCACACCCATAAAATGTGAGGTGGCCTTGTAACTTTGTTACTCATGTACACTTGAACCTTATTAATTTTATTTAATTGCAGTAGGAGGTACTCCTACTGTTGACAGTTAAAAAAACGTAGTGATCCGGTTTTTCCACTTTGTTTTCTAGGGTTTTTGTTTCTTTTTCACCTAGTTTTCTTCGTTTTTGTTCTGATCCCATTGGTTTTTTTACCGTTGTTTTTCTCGATTTTCTTTATTTCTTTCTCGGTTTTCACTAGTTTTTCTCTTTCTTCCTTCTTCATTTTTGTAAGTTTTGTTTTCTTGCTTTTCATCTATTTTCTCTCAAGTTTCACCGCTTTTCTATACACATTTTGGTATATATCAAATAGATTTTTTTAATAGACGTTTAACATTTTTAAATGGTTGATTAACATTTTTCAAATATCAGATTAAAAAATTTGAATACATGGTAAACATTTTTCTATACACATTTAACATTCCCAATCGCTGCCCGGTGCGCGCGCGCTATCAAACGCGATGCAGCGGCCGCACCATGACCGTCCATCTCACGCTACCCCGCACAGGCACGTGGCTGGTGGACCGACCAGGTGGGTCATTATTTTTTGTCGGGTCGCTTCAAAATTTTGGGAGACGCGCTGCTTCATCTATCCTGCCGTTTCCCCGTTCCCACCTCACACCCTCTCCCAGCGACAAGCCAAATGCCGCACGAAATCCCTAGCTTCGCCATGAGCGCGGGCGACGAGAGAGCCGGCGGCGAGTCTAATTCAACGAGCGCGACGACAGCCCCCCAGCGAAGGATCCCGTAGCAGTTCGACGAGGCGAGGGCGGCGTGATACGTCTCCAACGTATCTATAATTATTGATTGCTCCATGCTATATTATCTACTGTTTTGGACATTATTGGGCTTTATTATCCACTTTTATATTATTTTTGGGACTAACCTGTTAACCAGAGGCCCAACCCAGAATTGCTGTGTTTTGCCTATTTTAGGGTTTCGAAGAAAAAGAATATCAAACGGAGTCCAAACGGAATGAAACCTTCGGGAACGTGATTTTCTCAACGAACAAGACCCGAGAGACTTGGACCCTACGTCAAGAAAGAAAAGAGGAGGCCACGAGGTAGGGGGGCGCCCTCCACCCTCGTGGGCCCCCTGTTGCTCCACCGACGTACTCCTTCCTCCTATATATACCTACGTACCCTCAAACGATCAGAAACGGAGCCAAAACCCTAATTCCACCGCCGTAACGATCAGAAACGGAGCCAAAACGGAGCCAAGTCTCTTCGAATTATCAGTTTGGTTTGGCCTACTAGATTGATCTTTCTTGCAATGGGAGAAGTGCTTAGCTTTGGGTTCAATCTTGCGGTGTCCTTTCCCAGTGACAGTAGGGGCAGCAAGGCACGTATTGTATTGTTGCCATCGAGGATATAAAAAGATGGGGTTTTCTTCATATTGCATGAGTCTATCCCTCTACATCATGCCATCTTGCTTAAGGTGTTACTCTGTTTTTAACTTAATACTCTAGATGCATGCTGGATAGCGGTCGATGAGTGGAGTAATAGTAGTAGATGCAAGCAGGAGCCGGTCTAGTTGTCTCGGACGTGATGCCTATATACATGATCATACCTAGATATTCTCATAACTATGCTCAATTCTGTCAATTGCTCAACAGTAATTTGTTCACCCACCGTAGAATACTTATACTCTCGAGAGAAGCCACTAGTGAAACCTATGGGGCCCGGGTCTATCTTCATCATATTAACCTCCTACTACTTAGTTATTTCCTTTTCTATTTACTTTGCATTTATTTTACTTTGCATCTTTATCACAAAAATACCCAAAAAATTATCTTATCATATCTATCAGATCTCACTCTCGTAAGGGGCCTTATAGGGATTAACAACCCCTATTTGCGTTGGTTGCGAGGATTTTTTGTTTTGTGCAGGTACGAGGGACTCGCGCATAGCCTCCTACTGGATTGATACCTTAGTTCTCAAAAACTTAGGGAAATACTTACGCTACTTTGCTGCATCATCCCTTCCTCTTCGGGGAAAACCAACGCAGTGCTCAAGAGGTAGCAAGAAGGATTTCTGGCGCCGTTGCCGGGGAGGTCTACGCAAAAGTCAACATACCAAGTACCCATCACATACTCTTATCTCCTGCATTACATTATTTGCCATTTGCCTCTCATTTTCCTCTCCCCCACTTCACCCTTGCCGTTTTATTCACCCTCTTTCTCTCTATCCTCCCTCTCTTTCTCTATTTGCCTATTTTTGCCCGCTTTCTTTTTTTTTGCTTGTGTGTTAGTTTGATTGCTTGTCATTATGGCTAGTCCCTTATCTTCTCCGTTGTCTCCCGAGAATGAAATTCTAAATTTTAAGCAAAGGGAGGGAGAAAATCTAAAAGATGCTTGGTATAGAATTTGCAATGCTCAAAATAGATCTACTAGGAAGCAATCTACTTCCGTTCTTCTTTGCAATTTTTATGTAGGCATTACTCCTTGGCACCATTATGTTCTTGATACTATTTCCGGAGGGAACTTTTTGGGTAGCCATACTTTTGATTCTTATAATGCTATGTTAGATTTATTTGGCTCACCTCCTCTCTTGGTTAATGGAACTATATTAACTTTGGAGCATGTAATGCAAAGGCTTGAAATTATTGAAAATAAGGTTGCTACCATAGAGTTAATTGAAAATTTGGATAAAAAGATCCACAGCCGAGTCTCTCAATATGTATATAAAGTAAGAGTTACTTTGAAAGATATTAAATAAAAAGAACCCATAGTTAATGAGAAAATGAATCACGATTCCATTAGGATCGATAAACTTGAGGATATTATTACCAACTTGGGAACCGCTTTTTCTTCCGTAAAGAATACTCCAAGTCCTTCCACTAAAGTTGCCAAGCTTATGTACGTTCCTAAAAATAAGGGTGAATCCTCTAGTAAGGAAGCGGATCTCAAATCTATAAGTATTCATCCCAATCTTTTTGCTATCATTAAGGAACCATTTGTTAGAAATGAATTTTTAGATCTTGTGCCTAAAAGTTTGATAATTAATAAAAAGAAAGAAATTCCTAAAGATGGTAGATGCCTAATTGAAGAATTGCCTACCAAAGATGGCAATACCTAGATCTATTCTTGCTTGTTATGCCTAGCTAGGGGCGTTAAACGATAGCGCTTGTTGGGAGGCAACCCAATTTTATTTTTATTACTTGCTTTTTGCTCCTGTTTAGTGATAAATAATTTATCTAGCCTCTGTTTTGGTTGTATTTTTTTGTGTTTAATTAGTGTTTATGCCAAGTAGAACCGTTGGGAAAACTTGGGGAAAGTCTTGTTGAACTTGCTGTAAAAAACAGAAACTTTAGCGCTCACGAGAACTGCTGTCATTTTTATTTGGAAAGTGCTATTTAGTTAATTATTTTTGAAGATGATTAATAGATAAATTACTCACGTCCATCAATTTATTTTAGAATTTTTGGGGTTCCATATCTTGCGCTAGCTACATATTACTACAGACTGTTCTGTTTTTGACAGATTCTGTTTTTCGTGTGTTGTTTGTTTATTTTTGATGAATCTATGGCTAGTAAAATAGTTTATAAACCATAGAGAAGTTGGAATACAGTAGGTATAACACCAATATAAATAAAGAATGAGTTCATTACAGTACCTTGAAGTGGTCTTTTATTTTCTTTCGCTAACGGAGCTCGCGAGATTTTCTACTTTAAGTTTTGTGTTGTGAAGTTCTCAAGTTTTGGGTAAAGATTTGATGGATTACGGAACAAGGAGTGGCAAGAGCCTAAGCTTGGGGATTCCCATGGCACCCCCAATATAATCTAAGGACACCTAAAAGCCAAAGCTTGGGGATGCCCCGGAAGGCATCCCCTCTTTCGTCTACTTCTATCGGTAACTTTACTTGGAGCTATATTTTTATTCGCCACATGATATGTGTTTTGCTTGGAGCGTCTTGTATTATCTGAGTCTTTGATTTTTAGTTTACCACAATCATCCTTGCTGTACACACCTTTTGAGAGAGCCATACATGATTTGGAATTTGTTAGAATACTCTATGTGCTTCGCTTATATCTTTTGAGTTATCTAGTTTTGCTCTAGTACTTCACTTATATCTTTTAGAGCATGGTGGTGGATTTGTTTTATAGAAACTATGGATCTCTCATGCTTCACTTAGATTATTTTGAGAGTCTTAATAGCATGGTAATCTGCTTAAAATCCTAATATGCTAGGTATTCAAAGTTAGTAAAATTTCCTTAAGAGTGTTTTGAATACAAAGAGAAGTTTGATGCTTGATGATTGTTTTGAGATATGGAGGTAATAATATCAAAGTCGTGTTAGTTGAGTAGTTCTGAAATTGAGAAATACTTGTGTTGAAGTTTGCAAGTCCCGTAGCATGCACATATGGTAAACGTTATGCAACAAATTTGGAACATGAGGTGTTATTTGATTGTCTTCCTTATGAGTGGCGGTCGGGGACGAGCGATGGTCTTTTCCTACCAATCTATCCCCCTAGGAGCATGCGCGTAGTACCGAGATTTTTGATGACTTGTAGACTTTTGCAATAAGTATGTGAGTTCTTTATGACTAATGTTGAGTCCATGGATTATACGCACTCTCACCCTTCCATCCTTGCTAGCCTCTTCGGTATCGTGCATTGCCATTTCTCACATTGAGAGTTGGTGCAAACTTTGCCGGTGCATCCAAACCCTGTGATATGATACGCTCTTTCACACATAAACCTCCTTATATCTTCCTCAAAACAGCCACCATACCTACGTATTATGGCATTTCCATAGCCATTCCGAGATATATTACCATGCAACTTTCCGCCGTTCCGTTTATCATGACACATTCATTATTGTCATATTGCTTAGCGTGATCATGTAGTTGACATAGTATTTGTGGCAAAGCCACTGTTCATAATTCTTTCATACATGTCACTCTTGGTCCATTACATATCCCGGTACACCGCCGGAGGCATTCATATAGAGTCATCTTTTGTTCTAGTATCGAGTTGTAATCATTGAGTTGTAAATAAATAGAAGTGTGATGATCATCATTTTCTAGAGCATTGTCCCAAGTGAGGAATAAAAAAAGAGAAGGCCAAAAAGAAGGCCAAAAAATGAGAGAAAAAGAGAGAAGGGACAATGTTACCATCCTTTGCCACACTTTTGCTTCAAAGTAGCACCTTAATCTTCATGTTAGAGAGTCTCTTGTTTTGTCACTTTTATATACTAGTGGGAATTTTTTATTATAGAACTTGGCTTGTATATTCCAACAATGGGCCTCCTCAAGTGCCCTAAGTCTTCGTGAGCAAGCAAGTTGGATGCACACCCACTAGTTTCTTTTGTTGAGCTTTCATACATTTATAGCTCTAGTGCATCTGTTGCATGGCAATCCCTACTCCTTGCATTAACATCAATCAGTGGGCATCTCCATAGCCCAATGATTAGCCTCGTTGATGTGAGACTTTCTCCTTTTTTGTCTTCTCCACATGACCCCCCTCATTATATTCTATTCCACCCATAGTGCTATGTCCATGGCTCGCTCTCATATATTGCATGAAAGTTTATAGGTTTGAGATTACTAAAGTATGAAACAATTTCTTGGCTTGTCATCGGGGTTGTGCATGATGAGAGCATTCTTGTGTGACGAAAATGAAACATAACTAAACTATATGATTTTGTAGGGATGAACTTTCTTTGGCCATGTTATTTTGAGAAGACATAATTGCTTAGTTAGTATGCTTGAAGTATTATTATTTTTATGTCAATATGAACATTTGTCTTGAATCTTTCGGATCTGAATATTCATACCACAATTGAGAAGAATTACATTAAAAATATGCCAAGTAGCACTCCGCATCAAAAATTTTGTTTTTATCATTTACCTACTCGAGGAAGAGCAGGAATTAAGCTTGGGGATGCTTGATACGTCTCCAACGTATCTATAATTTTTGATTGCTCCATGCTATATTATCTACTGTTTTGGACATTATTGGGCTTTATTATCCACTTCTATATTATTTTTGGGACTAACCTATTAACCGGAGGCCCAACCCAGAATTGCTATTTTTTTGCCTATTTTAGGGTTTCAAAGAAAAGGAATAACAAACGGAGTCCAAATGGAATGAAACCTGCGGAAACGTGATTTTCTCAACGAACAAGACCCGGGAGACTTGGACCCTACGTCAAGAAAGAAAAGAGGAGGCCACGAGGTAGGGGGCGCGCCAACCACACTGGCGCGGCCTCCACCCTCGTGGGCCCCCTGTTGCTCCACCGACGTACTCCTTCCTCCTATATATACCTACGTACCCTCAAACGATCAGAAACGGAGCCAAAACCCTAATTCCACCGCCGTAACTTTCTGTATCCACGAGATCCCATCTTGGGGCCTGTTCCGGAGCTCCGCCGAAGGGGGCATCGATCATGGAGGGCTTCTACATCAACACCATAGCCCCTCCGATGAAGTGTGAGTAGTTTACTTCAGACCTACAGGTCCATAGTTAGTAGCTAGATGGCTTCTTCTCTCTTTTTGGATCTCAATACAATGTTCTCCCCCTCTCTTATGGAGAACTATTCGATGTAATCTTCTTTTTGCGGTGTGTTTGTTGAGACCGATGAATTGTGGGTTTATGATCAAGTCTATCTATGAATAATATTTGAATCTTCTCTGAATTCTTTTATGTATGATTGGTTATCTTTGCAAGTCTCTTCGAATTATCAGTTTGGTTTGGCCTACTAGATTGATCTTTCTTGCAATGGGAGAAGTGCTTAGCTTTGGGTTCAATCTTGCGGTGTCCTTTCCCAGTGACAGTAGGGGCAGCAAGGCACGTATTGTATTGTTGCCATCGAGGATAACAAGATGGGGTTTTCTTCATATTGCATGAGGCTATCCCTCTACATCATGTCATCTTGCTTAAGGTGTTACTCTGTTTTTAACTTAATACTCTAGATGCATGCTGGATAGCGGTCGATGAGTGGAGTAATAGTAGTAGATGCAAGCAGGAGTCGGTCTAGTTGTCTTGGACGTGATGCCTATATACATGATCATACCTAGATATTCTCATAACTATGCTCAATTCTGTCAATTGCTCAACAGTAATTTGTTCACCCACCATAGAATACTTATACTCTCGAGAGAAGCCACTAGTGAAACCTATGGGGCCCGGGTCTATCTTCATCATATTAACCTCCTACTACTTAGTTATTTCCTTTTCTATTTACTCTGCATTTATTTTACTTTGCATATTTATCACAAAAATACCAAAAATATTATCTTATCATATCTATCAGATCTCACTCTCGTAAGTGGCCTTATAGGGATTGACAACCCCTATTTGCATTGGTTGCGAGGATTTATTTGTTTTGTGCAGGTACGAGGGACTCACGCGTAGCCTCCTACTGGATTGTTACCTTGGTTCTCAAAAACTGAGGGGAAATACTTATGCTACTTTGCTGCATCATCCCTTCCTCTTCGGGGAAAACCAACGTAGTGCTCAAGAGGTAGCATGGCGCGCGCGTGCCGTACAAGGAGGAGAAGGCAGTGGGGACGGGGGAGGGGGTGGAGCTGGTGGTCCAGCGCGAGGCGGCGACGGGCACCCGGAGAGTGAGATCCCACTTGCTTCGAGCGACCTAGGTGAGTTCATCCCACGTCCCCCCCCCCTCTCACACATCTCATGGCTGCTAGGGGTTCGTCACCGACGGCCTCGTCGTTATCAACGACCGCAAGGGGAATCAAGGGTAGATCAAAACGGAGAGGCTCCTGGGGAGAAGGGAGAGAGGGGAGGGATTTTGAGGAGGCAAGGGCCGGGGCGAGGGGTCCTGCTGGAGGTGGGAGCCGCGGGGGGCTCGCCAGAGTGCGTGCGAGGGCCGGGCGACGAGGCACAAGCGAGCAGAGGTAGGGGGCGGCGCGGGTGAGATGAGGAAGGAGAGGCGCTCAACCTGAACAATTTTTTCAGTAGGCAATTTTTGGCAGCGTGTGCGTGGTTCAGTAGGCAATACATTTGTGTTTCAGTAGGCAATACTGTAGTATTGCTTTAGTCGCCTAGTAAGCAAGTTCTCTCTGTATACATTTTTAGTCCTGGGGTACAAGCAGTAGGCAAGTTTGTATATAGGAAGGCATTTTTGAGTAGGCAAGTTTGCTTTCACATGCAGAGAGGGTACTTTTAGCATTTTGTTTCCTACAAAATTAGGCTAGTTTTGACAATATTAGGGTTTCGTGCCACCGCCTGCCCGCTCGAGCGAGGCAGAGAATCAGGCGAGGAAAGTCTTAGAAGCGCCCAGGTTTTTTTCCGACATTGATTTGAATAGCTAGCCATTCACACTAGGCTCGCTGTAGGTCTCGTTTGATCACCTGAAACACACTTTCAGGAACATGGAAGTGAATTAATGTGGTTGTTTCGCTAGGAATGTCCATCTCTGTTGCAGCCAGCAAACGTTCACTTTTTTTGATTTGCTTATCGCCTTGCATGATTTTCGTCGGCAACTGCATTACATTTTTGAAACTGAAGAAACTTGTACATGTGAGAGTTGATAGGAGTGTTCTTAGTGCATTATGATGACATTTTGGTCTGTTATCTGGTTATCTTTGTGCTAATACTAATTACTGCAATTAGCAAGAACAGATGAACTGTTAGGTTTACCAGATAGCTGCAACACATCTTATCTTTTCTGTAAGGCAAAATGATGCCTACATTTTTCTCAAGCAAGCACTTCGCCGTTCATACTGAAACGAAATCATGGAAGAATATCAGTAATTTGATTGTACACATCAATGTGCATGTACATCTAGAAGCAACAATGTGATTGATTATATACAATGAACTTCTCCAAGGAAAACTAATAAGTTGTACTCCTAGAGGAAAACAAGAACTGATGAAGTTGCAGGTAGCCCTTCTTTAATATTTATAAATCTCAGGTACATATTTTGTAAGTAACCAATCACTACTTGTTTGCACAAAAAATTGTGCGGTCGTAGGGCACGATCCCAAAACTGAAGCGGATCCCATATGCATCCCAAATATTTTTTTTAGTCTTTTTTGTGTAGGCAAGGTTTTGCCTCCAGTAGTCTGCAAGGGTTTTTCAACAACAGTTTCTTCTAACTCATTTTTTTATTTTATTTTCAAATGCAGGCAAGGCAAGGGCACCTCTTTTTTCCCTTTTTTCACCAACACCCGTGTGGAAATTTTATTAAAAATGGAGGGCTCCACAGATGAACAGACTGGCGAGGTACTTGCCCACTCCCCACCGAACATTTTTTTCAAAATGACTTTCGGCAGAGGATCAGAGAGAATCACCCTTTTTCTTTGTGTTTTCATGTCCGCTTCTAACAGGGTGCAGCAAGAGTAATACAAGGCCATATGCGTCCTAGGAAGAAGCAAGTTCAGGAAGGTAGAAACAGAGCATCGCAGGCAAGGCTAGTAAAGTTAAACAAGAGCTTAGACCAACACAGAAGGATCTGATAGAAACTTACCATCTGGGAGGCATACTGAAGATCGAAGCAACAACAATGCCCGCAGACCTCAGCAGGTGGGTAATGCAGATCTACGACCCAGATAGCAAGTGCATCGTTGTCCCAGGCAGGGGCGAGATCCCCGTAACAGCCGAAAGCGTCCACCACACCTTGGGTCTTCGCAATTCAGGGGAGGAAGTGTTCTATGGGTGGGATGCAGAAGCAATATGTTTCATAAACAACAAGTTTGGTTTTCAGAATGGGTGCGCCCCCGAGATAACAACCTTTTGCACTATGATTAAAGAGATGAATGGGAGAGCAGACGATGACTTCATGAGGGCCTGGCTGATTGTGGTAGTTTGTACCTTCATGTGCCCTACAACGAGCTTACATGTCAGCGCTCGATGCTACCCAATAGTCACCGACCTAGAGAAAGTAAAGAGGCTCAACTTCTATGCATTCATAGTGAATTAGATAAAAGCTTCATTAGGGGGTAGCAACAAGAAGAAGGCTATAAACTGTTGTGTGCACTATATGGTCATAAGTACCACCTGCTAGGCTCTTTTCCCTTCCTTTTTCTTTCTTTTTATTTTTTTTCTACTTATGCTTGGTTGTATAGTATACCAGAAAAGAGAAAGGCTAACCCATACTGATTCCCAACTTATTTTTTACCGGCTTTTGTTTTGTTTTGTGTCTACAAAATAGGTGTTATATGTAGATTCTCTGGTGGTAGACATCGCAGTACCAGATTTCCCAGTCCGGGTAGAGGCATGGGACAACAAACGTATAGGGCTAGTCGCAAAGGCAAACAAAACCCCCAAGGAGGATACGGCAAGCTTAGGGTGAGTTTTTTTTTCATCCATCCTTTTTAAAAGCAGGTTCTTTGTTTTCTTTTTGTCTTGTTTACAATGTTACCCAACTAGTTCAAGCATGTGCAACACACTAGCCTAATTGATGCAGTTTTTGTTTTCTCTTTTCTGCTTAACAACACTAGCCTAATGTGCTTTTTTCACTGACCCCACCAGATGAAGCCAAGATACACAAGCAACGGGCGTATGAATAGTCTTTTTGTTGGGTATGAGGAGACCGGTAAGTTTGTTTTCTTAAAGTTGCCACCCACATTCAAAATAAGTGTATGTTCTCCAGCTTCTTATTTTACAATTTCACTAGCTTTCCATTTTTCTTTTCAGTTGTTTTTTTACAGTGAAGTTGCATAGCCATCTCAAATTTTCTTTCAGTAGTTTTTCCTACATCTGAAAACATAGAGCAGAAAACAATGTTTCGCTCCTATCTCTTCTGCTCACATATGCATTAAGTTTTTCAGTAGTTGTTTCTTTTCTCCTATATAATACTTCTTCAGTTTTAAAACCACCCGTCTTTATTTTTTTGATTCATGATTTTTCCCTAACATTTCTTTTTCGTGTGTTTTTTCCTATGAAAATGCATCTTAATGCAGAAGAAGAGGAAGATCGCTGCAATGGTTAGCTCATTGTGCTCAGAATGTTCGGATAGAATGGTTATTTTCATTGAAGAGGTTGGCAGTCTGGATAGGGAGGATGCTAGGGACTCTAGGAGCAATTCACACAGGACAAAGCATCGCAGGGCTGCATGCATTCCAGGCATAAGAATCGAAGAGTCCGAGCATCATGGGGGAATCCCGGAGGACAACACAAAGTTTATGCCAAGCTCAGAGTCAGGGGAAGATGGACAAACAAGGTGCAACGGAAATAGCTCTTATGATTTTGTCTCCCCAAGGACCGCAGCTTCAAAGCAAAACGAACTCAGATCCAAAATTTTGCCTCGAGGAATAGTGGAAACATGACTATCAAACAAAAGTCAGCACCTGAGACAGAGCCGGCTAGGGAGGGTGCAAAAGCAGGCAAGTCCTCAGAGTGCAGCCATGCAAATCTTGCAGGAAAGGTAAACCAGCGGGGTCACACAACAACCAATGGGTTTGGAATGCAAACTCACACAACAACAAATACAGATGGACCAGTAGAAAATGGGCACAAGGGCAACACACCTCCGGGCAGTGAATAAATCACAATACTTGATGTCACTCAAATATCATCAGCCCCACCTCTCGACCATTTTGTGCATCATAAAGCATCTGTACACACACCAAGTCCAGCCACTGGTGTTCCATACATGGTCAGCTCCAGTACTCCTACAACAAGCAAGTCGTGCCTAGCCCCTAGTAGCCAAAATAAAGGGGGAACACCCACATCAGTGCAATCCACGGAAGCCCATGCAACATAGTTGGCAACGTCTACGATCAGGAAGAAGCTACGATTGGGGCCACTCGCATAGCAGCAAGCAATGCAATAGGCACAAGCTGGCTCATCAAACCCTGTCTTCACACCATCAAGCTACACAAACCACCCAGTCGAAGCAACACAAGGTTGTCCGGCTTTCGACCTTAACATGAGTTTTCATGAAGATGAGGGCACCAATAGAGGCCAATCCACAGAACTGAAGCCACGCAACCTAGATGCATGTATGTCAGAAAGCGGAGATGAATGGGGATTGGACCGGAGGAGCTACAAAAAGTGTGCTATGAGGCAGAAAAGGCATTTGCATTGAAGAAAAAAAAGGAGAGGCTAGAGATGGAGGAGAGGCTAAGAAATGGAAGGCAAATCAACAATCAAAATTCAAGAACATCAGTCATAGCAACCACAAATGCAGAAAATGTCGCTAGCTCATCAAGGACTCCAGCAGCGGTTGGGCATGAGCGGAGAGTTGTAAGGGCACCAGCACAACTCAGGTCGCCATACATATGCCCAGAGAACACAGATCCATTCTATTGCTCAAAGAAAGTTCGCTACATCTACGATGTTGTGTGCCAGTATAATGTGATCCACACAAGGCAAGCCGACATCTTTTTCTGTTTTTATTTGTATGTGCCAAATTTCAAAATAGCAAGCCCATCATAAACTATGATGCGCTCTACATCAGCTGCAATGAACTTGCACAATCAATGGCACCTAGATAGAAGATGGACAACATGGTGGCCGAGATGGCAATCATTGCATTGAGGGAAGCAGGGCTGAGGCCAAAGAAGAGATTAATGCCACTATGAGTAGCTAAAAGAATTCCCCCCCTTATCCCTTTTTTGATCTTCTTTTAGTTTTTTATCCTAGAAGCACAACAACTAATATTTTACCACTTCTCTTCTTTTTACATCACCATTCGTTGTTGCTAGACATTCTTCCAGAACAATAGTTTCACAAGGAACGGCATAGACAAACATTTTGACAACAAAACTAGAAGGCTAAGCAGATGTGAATCAGTAAGAAAAAAATGACAATGAAGTTTTCTTCATGCTTCCCTCTATCCTTTTTCTTTTTTTGTCCCATCTCACCCACTTTCTCATCAACCAGGTATCATTTCCGACACTCGAGATTCTAGACAAGGAGAATCCAAAGGAGATAGGGCATTATTGGCTAATGGTGCTGAACATCAGGGACAAGCGATTCGAGGTACTAGACTCGGCAAGGACGTTCAAGGACAAGGCATTAGTAGAAAATGCGAACAAACTCATGAAGGGCATTAAAATAAACTGGGAGAGGCACTACAGCAAGTCAAGTGTGCAGATTGCAGATTGAAAAGTCCACGAAATCAAGTGCCCAAAGCAGGATAACAGGCAAGGGCACCCCTATCCCATATTTTATTTTCTTTTTTCCACATTTTTTCTTTTCTGTTTTATCATTTTTTCTTATCCGAGCCTAATACAAATCGACCACCCAACCAAAAATCGCCTCCCTAGATGGTCTAGTGTCGCCTCACCGGTCGAACCAAGTCGCCTAAAAACCCTTGACCACCCTCCAAAAGTTGCCAAACATGGGAGGTGGGGCGCACATCGCCTACCTAGACGGCCTAGTGTCGCCTCACCGGTCGAACCAAGTCACCTAAAAACCCTCGACCACCCTCCCAAAGTCGTCAAACATGGGAGGTGGGGCGCACATCGCCTACCTAGGTGGCTAGCGTCGTCTCACCGGTAGAACCAAGTCGCCTAAAAACTCTTGACCACCCACACAAAGTCGCCTAACACGGGAGGTGGGGCGCACATTTCCTACCTAGGCGGCCTAGAGTTGCCTCACCGGTCGAACCAAGTCACCTAAAAACCCTCGACCACCCTCCCAAAGTCGTCAAACATGGGAGGTGGGGCGCACATCGCCTACCTAGGCGGCCAGCGTCGCCTCACCGATCGAACCAAGTCACCTAAATACCCTCGGCCACCCACACAAAGTCGCCTAACACGAAAGGTGGGGCCGCATATTGCCTACCTAGAAGGACTAGCGTCGCCTCACCGGTCGAACCAAGCCGCCTAAACACCCTCGACCACCCACACAAGGTCGCCTAACACGAGAGGTGGGGCGCACATCGCCTACCTCGGTGGCCTAGCCTCGCCTCATCGGTCGAACCAAGTCGCCTAAAAACCCTCGACCACCCTCCAAAAGTCGCCAAACATGAGAGCTGGGGCGCACATCGCCTACCTAGGTGGCTAGCGTCGCCTCACCGGTTGTACCAAGTCACCTAAAAACCCTCGGCCACCCACACAACGTCGCCTTACACGGGGGGTGGGGCCGCACATCGCCTACCTAAGAGGACTAGTGTCGCCTCACCGGTCGAACCAAGCCGCCTAAACACCCTCAACAACCCTCCCAAAGTCGCCTAACACGAGAGGTGGGGCGCACATCGCCTACCTAGGTGGCTAGCGTCGCCTCACCGGTCGAACCAAGTCGCCTAAAAACCCTCGACCACCCACACAAAGTCGCCTAACACAAGAGGTGGGGCGCACATCACCTACCTCGGCGGCCTAGTGTCGCCTCACCAGTCAAACCAAGTCGCCTAAAAACCCTCGACCACCCACACAAAGTCGCCTAACACGGGAGGTAGGGCGCACATCGCCTACCTCGGCGGCCTAGCGGCACCTCACCGGTCAAACCAAGTCGCCTAAAAACCCTCGACCACCCGCACAAAGTCGCCTAACACAGGAGGTGGGGCGCACATCGCCTATCTCGACGGCCTAGCGTCGCCTCACCGGTCAAACCAAGTCGCCTAAAAACCCTCGACCACCCACCCAAAGTTGCCTAACACGGGAGGTGGGGCCGCACATCGCCTACCTTGGTGGCTAGCATCGCCTCACCGGTCAAACCAAGTCACCTAAAAACCCTCGACCACCCACACAAAGTCGCCTAACATGGGAGGTGGGTCCGCACATCGCCTACCTCGGCGGCCTAGCGTCACCTCACCGGTCGAACCAAGTCGCCTAAAAACTCTCGACCTCCCACACAAAATCGCCTAACATGAGAGGTGGGGCTGCACATCTCCTACCTAGGCGGCCTAGTGTCGCCTCACCGGTAGAACCAAGTCGCCCTAAAAAAACCTTGGGCACCCAAACCAAAAGTCACCTACCTCCATATTTTTGTTTTATTGAATTTTTGGTTCGCATCATCATTTGCGATAGGGATTTCTTTTTTTGAGATGTTTTTTTATCTGTGATCATGCTTCATGTGATCATTTTAACTAGGTGAAATTCATGCAACATTTGTGTATGTACTGCATTTTTTCCTTAGTAAATAGCAATATCAGTTTGTATTTTCCGGGACACACTAACGAAATCCACCATGTTTTCCTTTCTCCCCAGAAAACAGGTATGATTGCACCATATATATGCTATGCAACATCGACAACTGGGATGGCACCCATGTCCTGGAGTATGGGCCAAAAGACATAGTCAACATGAGGATGATACTAACGGCAAAAATGGTGGAGAGTGACCACAATGACGTCAATTGGGAAAAGATGCTCGACATCAAGAAGGTACATAAATCTTAGTTATCAGTTTCAATGGCATACCACCAACCACTTTTGTTTCAGTAGCACAGAACATAAATTACATGGTCTTTTTTGACACAAATGAAACATATCCCAGATCAACTTTTTCATTTTCACTCAATGTTTGGCCACACACAAATTCCCCCTTTTGTCACTTCTTTTTTCTTTTTTTTGTTGCCGGATCCATCAAGCACTTCGGTTTAGACCAGGCGTGCAAGTGGCACAATTGTGCCCTAACTCTTTGTAGTATGCACATTTTTTCTTCTTCTTAGGATGTAACTCAATGCCCGAATAGTACCTCTTGTCTCTCTTGCGTCCCTTAGTAGAAGATTTTGGGGGGTTACGCAAAGGATTTGCTTTAGACTCTCCAATAGAAGCTTCCATGGGGGCAGATTGGGCTGGTGGCTGGGCTGGCGCCGCTTGCTTCTTCTTCCTCCTTGATTTATAAAGTTGGTTCAGTTCAGTCTCCAACGCGTGCCCACAGGACTTGCACAAAGCTGCTCCTGCATCGGACATACTGCCCAATTTAGAGATTTTGTCAAACATAGTATTCAGGGAAACATGCCTTATTTGCTGCAGCGACTCTTGAGGCATGGCATTAGGGACTTGTGTGTCAGGGGGCAAATCAGTAAGAAATGCATTCTGAGTCCATCTAGGCAGTATGTAATGCTCAGGGATCTCATCAACACCAAGGTGGGTGAACACTTTCAAGATGTGGACACAAAGCAGCCCATCCCTGTAAAACTTGCAACACTCACAACCGTACTCTTGCCGATCAACCTGCGATGTTACCATGTACAGTCTACGCCCATAAATCCCTGCATAAATTCCGTTAGGCTCAAGCACGTACATGTTGGCGCCTTGATGCCTAACATTATACATGTCAATCAAAGAAAACTCATATTGAAACCTGTAGTATATATCCCTCATGTAAACTCGCAAGGCTTGCTTCTCAATTGGGAACAGGGACCAAAGCCTTGGCTCAAGCTCATTTGTTCGGTAATCATTACCCCCTTCTTTCACCAAGATCTTGTCATTTATCTTCTCATATTGCTTCACAAAGTTGACCACAGAATTTTGCGGGTTCACGTACCTTTTTAGGACAGCATTGAAGCCTTCACTACGCTGAGTCGACTGGAGGAATGGGAAGAAACAATTCCTAAAGTAGCAAGGGACCCAAAGATGCTTGATCGCATAGAGATCATCAAAGCGTTTATCGCCAGCAATACCACGCTTCTCAACCATAGCAGCCCACCTTGCCTTAAACTCCTCAGGAGTCATGCTCAAGTCTATCACCTCATTTAATTCTTTAGCTAGCTCAGGATGCCTAGCCAAGTAAGCACCCAACTTCTCTTGGGCTTTCTTAATGATATGCCAGCAGCAACTACGGTGAACTGCGCATGGGAAAATTTTTGCTATAGATTTTTTTCATCGCCTGATCTTGGTCAGTTATGATGTTGAGCGGTGCAATGCCATGCATCGCTTCAAGAAAGGCCCCAAACAACCAATCAAGACTGATCTCAAGCTCTTGCCGCAAGAAGCCACACCCCAACATGAAAGACTGCCCATGCCTGTTCATCCCAATAAATGGAGCAAAGAGTATGTTATACATATTTTTCAAGTAGGTCGTGTCAAAAGAGATACAATCATTGTAAGATTTTATGTAGGTCTCTCGAGCCCTCCCATCAACCCCAAACAAATTCTCAGCTCTGCCTATTCCATCCTTTGTGATTTTGAAGAAGAAGCCTGGGTCTTCTTCCTGCTTTTGCTCGAAGTAGGCAACTGTCTCAGCCAAATCGCCTTCATTTGCCTTAGCACTGCGAAGGCTAGTTCTCATGTTGCTTATCGTTTTCGTTGTGTACGGCACAATTGCAGCTTGGCCATAGAATTCAGACATAACAGTCATCATGCGACCTGTTTCCATGTTGCACCTATGCAATATTTCCAGGAACTCAACCTCTTCCAGCGGGATGCCTTGGTGAGAGCGGAGGTATTTAGTGAGAGATGGCTTGTCAATTAGTCTATGATTGTGGTCTGCAATAACACATGTGACCACCCACTTGTTATTAGTCAGCTTGACTGTCATTTTTGCTCGACAACCGGTCTGTTTGATAAACTCTCTTCTCCTCTTCTTAACAAGCCCCCCCTGGAGATTTATAAGAGCTACACCCTCTTGCTTACTCCCAACATCTTGTCCATCGCCACGGTCATCAGAATCTGAGGTTAGTTTCTCAAACACGGGTGTGTGGGCATAATCATAGATTTTAGGCTTCCCTGACTTGTTGCAACAAAAAGTTTGCTTCTTAAGCACATTAGTGTACGAAGACCTCCTGGAAGTGTTGGCTTTCATTGAGAACCAAATTCTGCGAGAGTAAGCTATGTAGTGCGCCTTAGCACCTTCAACTGTGTCAAACTCCATGCCGACATAAGGTTCCTGTGGGCTATATCGCACCTCGTTCTCATCAACCTAACAAGCCAGCACTACTTGCACGACCTTGCCCACCATTGCTAGGCTGAGTTGCGGCCGAGCTGAACATGGCAGGTGCGGGCGCGATAGTTTCAACAGTTGCCATCGCATCAGACACACCAGTAGCCACAACACGAAACCCCACACCTATGACATCTTGGATAGGAGCAGAAACACAAATCTGGCGACTCGCCCACCCCCTCGATTGAAATGGGGACTTTTTTAGGTTGGGCTTGTGTGCAGAGCGGGGGACCACCATCACAGTCAACAAAGTCGTCGGGAAGCTCATTGAGATCAAGGACGACCATCTGCACATTTCAGAAGACAAAATAGGAAAAGGAATTAATACATATACTAAATGAGCAGGGAGCATTTTTTACTGAATCATTGCTAGGTTCACATACCATGCTTTTTCTTTTGCCTTTTTCTTTTGTGTTTTTGTAAGCAACTATACTTCTCCCCCTAATTATTATTTTTTGCCCAGTTTTTACCCTGTTTCGTAAGATACTGGACCTTTTGTAAGCAACTACAATAGTTTGTTATTCACTTTTTTATCATACCCTGATTGTTAACATTTTTTCTACAATAAAACAGGCAAGATTCTACAATTAATTAGTCTGTCTTTGTTTATTTTTTGCAGAAGCAAGGTGCATAACTACAGGCAAGAAACAATTCAAGAGCCAGCAACTTTTGTCTAGCACCATGGTTGTACAGGAGGCAAGAAGAAGGGATAGATTTGGGGCCATAATTCAAGTCAGGCTTGCAACACTGATGTATAGGAGGCAAAGCTGCAACACTGGAGTACAGGAGGAACATATGGGGAGTACTACTAGTTCTAATAGAACTAAAAAGGATCTCATGGTCAAAAAAATTGGAACAGCCTTGTTACCTTTGCTGTAGTTCACTTGGGGAAATTTGCCCTGTCTTGGCAATTCTTTTGCCCACGTTTTCTCCAGGTTGTTGCCTGATCAGCACAAGAAGAGTTGAAGGCGAGGTTGTGTTCTTTTCACAGTGAATTTGATCTTCCGCAACCTTTTTCCTACCCCTTTTTTACTCTATTTTTTTCTGCGGGAGGGAGAAGCTCGCCACTGCTACGGCATGGTGGGCGGCGGCGGCTGGGGGGAAGAAGAGATTTGCCGCTACAGAAATCTTGGGGTTTAGGGTTTCCCCTGTGGTGGGTAGGTGTAGAGATCACGTGGGGGAGGGGTGTTTCTTTTCTCGTTTTTCTTCTCGCGGGGAGACGTGGGCACGCGAGCGGGATGACAACTTCCCTTTTTGCCACATGGTGGGGACCGACAGAGGAAACTTTCCTAAAATGCCGTCCGCCAGACCCTTCCGCATAGCGCGCGGGTGCTACGTAGCAGCGTCCTTTAACATTTTCTTTCAAATGCTTGATTAATATTTTTTAAATACATATTTAACATTTTTAATAGGTGCTCAACATATTTTCCTATACACATTTAACATTTTTCAAATACAAGTGTAACTTTTTAATATATGCTTGACATATTTTCAAAAGCTTCATTAATTTTTGTAAAATCTATTTACATACACATTATATATATTTTGTATACATGTTCAACATTTTTTATACACATTTAACATTTTTTAAATGCATGATTAACATTTTTCAAAACATTATGTAAAGTATATTTTTATAACATATATGTTTAGAAATTTTAGTGTAAACAAAAGTAAAAGAGGAAACAAAAAACAAAAAATTAATCATGAAAAACCCAAAAAACGAGGTTCTGGCCTCCAGCACGCGTGGGCCAATTCATCTCGAGCTGCCTTCTCGTGAGGGTTCCCTAGATCTCGCTATAACGAAACATAGGGGCGCCCCTAGGTGGGGACTTCCTGTTCCTCGACCTACGTAGGAAATACGGAAGAAACGGTAGCAACTAACAAAGGGATACCCCTTGCGGTGCCCCTCAAGGAACTTTGGTGGGCTGAGAGGGTCCCGCGCCTCTCAACCGCCACCACGGGTCGCATGCTGGGCATTCACTTCAGTTTTTATGTGTTTTTTGGTTTTAGATGCATTTTTTGGCCTTTTCGTTTTGCCCGGTTTTCCTAGGTTTTCCTAGGTTCTGGACACAAATAAATTTATTTTCTTTCACGAAAAAATACGTCTTTCCTTTTGCGAGACCCACAGGATTGCTTTCTGAGAAAAACGTGTTTTTTTTTCTTTCACGATGTGCCTCATAGAAAAAAAAGAACTATTTTTTTCTTTCGCAAGAGGCACAAATTTGCTTCTCGTGGAGGCATAAGTTTGCTTCCGTGAGAGGCATATGTTTACTTTCGTGAGGGCACAATTGTGACTTTCGAAAAAGAAAAAAATGACGCAAATATAGTGCGTCACTTTCGGAACCTGAAAAGGTGGGAGTGACCTTTGGGAAGGATACCACTTAATTAGTGATTTCGGAAGAAATGTGCAGCTCCCCTTATCACCGGTGCTAGCTTTTGTCCGACCTGTAAGCCGGGCTCCCGTATTCGTTTATCCTTTCTTGTGTGATCTTTTTTCTATTTTTTTGCTTCTTCAAAAAAGTTTGGGATTTCAAAAGAATATCTGAATTTCAAACAATTTTTAAAAATACATAAACTGTTCATGAATTTAATAAATGTTTCCAGATTTTAATAAATGTATATGAATTTGAAAAAATTCTCACGAATTTCAGAAGTGTCAGAATTTTTATTTTTTCTGATTTTAAGAATTTTCCTGGATTTAAAAATGAAAATACGAATTGAGGAAAAATGTTCCTGGATTTCTATAAAAAATCTCGAATTTTTAAAAAAAATATTAACTCAATATTATTTCAGGATTAGAAATGTTCCTGGATTTAAAAAATTGTTCACGAATTTCAAAAAATGTTCCTGGATTTCTGAAAAAGTTTGTGAATTTTAAAAAACGTTCTGACTTCAAAATTGTTCTCATATTTCAACAATCGAAAAAGAAAAAGGAAAAATAAATACTGAAAAATGGAAAAAACCAGAAAAAATCGACAAGAAAAAATACAGAAAAAAAGAATACGTAACCTTTCCAAAAGGAAGTGGAGTCTCTCGAAAAAAATCTACTTTAGTTCTAGTTCGCGCCGTGTGACTCAAAGCGAATAAATTGGCCGGCCCGGAAAGGAAGCAAACGGCAAGGGGTATGCATTTGGTGGCTATCCGCTGACCTGTGCGAGAAATAGGATTCGCCACCTTGGGTGTGACAGAGAATCCTACCAAAATCTCTGAATCCTATGAACAATGTAACTACTAGGATTCCCTAAGAAGAAGAATATAACTGCTAGGATTGGAGGAACGGCTGAGACAACTATAGTTCAGTTCAAGATCCACGACTGCAGGTGGCAACAATTTTCTGGACATGGAAGATGTTGACAAGGAAAGAAGCAAGATACCCGTTTAGAACACAACCTGTATTTCATTTAATTTTCTTGTCAATAATGTGCCAGGGCAGAGCAGAAATTACAGCAATCACATTTAGATTTCAAATATTCTGTTAAATGACTTCCGGTATACTTACAGATTAGTTTTCAGAAGCACGACTTTTTTATCAGTGTCAGTTACTGTAACATCTTAACAAACTTGTACTTCAAATTGCAGTTGGGTTAACATGCAATCATTGCCTTGTGCTGTTTAACTGAAATATCCAAGCTTTCAACAAAGTATGTGCACCTGACACGCAGTCATGCTGGTCCAACTGGAAGGTTTTAGCCAACAATGGACCACCCATCATGTTCAGCAGTTACAACTTCTGCATATGCAAGAGTTATTACTGGAGTGGGGAATATACAGCAAACAGAGCATGAGCAGCAACAGCCCGTCACTGAAGAACCAACCGAATTGTGTTTCTTTCTTTCTTTCGCGAGCCACCACTGTGGTCGGTAAAGAAGACACCGGGACCAAACTAGAAGGCGAGATCGTTCAGAATGGCTGTTCCGTATTTTCTCTTTTCCGAGCTACTGCAGAAGCTAGCAGCTGGTTGTTCTGAATAAGTCTGCTCTTTGCAGTGGTGTTGACCTGTGCCTTGGCTTCTGTTCCTAGACTCAGGCACGTCATGGGTATGCTTCCCTTCGTATGTGGTTATCACAGCATGTGGTTCCTCGGAAGATCTCTCGATATGCTTCTTGACGTCGCAGCCTTGGTAAGTGCACTTGTAATAGCTCCTGCATGGACAGAGTATGGAGCTCAGGTTTGTGGGATTTTTTCAGATCTCAAAAAACACTGGGTTTACTGTCTTTCAATTTGGAATGAATTGTCTGTACCAGATGGACCTTATGAAAAATAACAGACGATACATCACCAAACAGACAACTGATAAGCGTGCAGATTCTTCATAGCCACACTTTGAGAATAAAATAAGAAACATATTCCTTATTTGACCAAATAACTATGACAGCAGTTACAAATTCTACTAAGATCAGGAGCAGGATCTTCATATCAGTTGAATTATAAGATAAGCAAGGCATTGATTCTTTGCCAAATAATTCCTTAGCCAATTCTATGTAGGGTGGGATATTGGCCGCTATTAACAAGCAGTATCAGTCAAGCTTGTCAAGTGTTTATTTCTCTTGAAGCGAATGTAAACCATTCATGCATGACTGCAAGACAAACATCCCATGCCTGCGCAAGTGCAAGTGAGCTATGTGGAGTTGTCGACAACAACATCAAGTTGATGCCAAGATACTTCACATGCTACAGCATTAACTAATTAGTATCCAAGGCAGTTATTACATATACAATTATAAATATGACACATTTTGTAAGATCAAATGATAAAGAAAAAACTTCAAACATTCAACAATAAAATGGGATAATGGGCTTACCTTGGGTTAGGATTTCCTCTCACCACTTTCTGTCCATACTTGCGCCACCTATAGCCGTCGTCCAAAAGATCAACATCGCTTGTTGTACTCACGATGATCTTTTGACCTGGTGCATTCCTACCTCACGGAAATTATAACAGTAAGCTTAAAGATGCTAATTAGGAAGTCTGGATGGATTTAGCAAAGTTCCAAGTAAGGAATTTATGTTCAGCTGTAGGAAATACCTTTCATTTGCATCGGCATCACCAACATCTTCATCAACAGTTCTTATTTCACCATCACCTTCCCGGATATCACTTAAACTAGATAATTGCTCATCTCCCTCTTCCTTCGTTGGCAATAAACCATCCACCATCGTGCCATTTGGCGTTATAGGTTTTCCATAATAACCTTGACAACCTAATTGTGATCTAGTTGAAGGATCCTTGGCATCATTGAATTCATCTAACTCATTCAATAAATCACCACAATCTTTAAACCTCTTTGAGGGAAGTTCATGGCAGTGCTGACCTCTATAAATTATTTTAATAATTCGTCCATCTGCAGAGTGCTCTACATTTTTCCTGACCGGGCAGTTCAGGGTGCATTTGTAATAGCTCTTTGGATACTTCCCACCCTTGACTGCCTTTTGTCCATACTTACGCCAATTGTATCCATCATCAGCAGGTTTATCCAGAGTGATGGATGAACCTTGGAGTGCTTCCAGAACTCCAGCCGATCCAGTGTTGATACTGTCCAGAGTGGTGGATGAATCTTGAAGCACTTGTAAAACTCCAGTTGGTCCAGTGTTGACACTACCACTACCAGTGTGTGATGGCAAAGTCTGTCCCTGCATTGATGCCGCACCTACGGAAGAACTGACATGCTGAGGTGTCAGCACTGAAGTTGCCAATGAGAAAGAAGAAGAGTTGTCCACTTGATCAAGTATACTGTATTTCGAAAAAGCTAGTTGAGGTCCAATCTTGTGATGCAATCCCGCCCCTTGTTTTTCCCGCAACTCTTTCTTTTGAGCTACTTGTGCTGCCAGCTGTGCTAGGTCTTGTTCATGGAACACATCAAAGTTGTCCTGCAAAAGAAGAAAAATATATATATAAACTTAATAAAACATACCATTGCAATAGTAACTAAAACCATGTAAAGCAACTCAACAAAACACAGTGCAATAGTAACTGAAACCATGCAAAGGAATTCAACAAAGCACAGTGCAACAGTAACAAAACATAGCATAAGAAAAGTGCACATCGACGTGGTATTCAACACATTTTCATGTGAAGGAATCAAGGGTTTCTACCATTATTGCAGGAAAAACATACAATCAGGCTCCGTGACGCTTTCAAAATGGAAGAAGATGGTGCCACCATTTGAGAGGTCAAGGGATAACGCTACCATCTCAAATCTAGACGGATCACAAATCTAATCCACCATCTAAGAAACATCAGGTTCTTGGAAAGATCGCCCGCCCACTGGCTGTCCTTGTCGATTGCGATGTTTACTTATCTACATATAATTCGACCTGGTAGCACGTGAAAAAAATGGGGACGCCCAGCACGTCATGTGCAGCTGTCGGCAAGGCAGAAGGCGCACATCGGCGACCTTGACAGTTACCAATCCACGGGCCGAGGCCGACCCGCGATTAACTTGACGCACGTGCAATGCAGGCCATTCGTCCCTGGAGAAGCTGGTCCCCTTCCGGCTGGGGCGTCCAGGGCCGATAATTCCAAGGAGCACGGGGCCGCAGGCCGCGGAAATTCCGACCCCGCGGCCTAAAAATAGCAACGCGGAGGGAGCTGGATTGGCAACAGAAACAATAGAAGGGAAATCTACCCTGTTCATGCCGATTCAGTATCTGTACTACTATACTGGTGGACTGGTGGTATAGTAATTATTACTGCAATTGGTAGTACGTCGAGCTAGGACAGATAGTTACGTAGTGTTAATTAATAATCAATCAAACAGGACAGCGGCAGCGAGCGTGGGATTAAGGGGGGAGGGAGCTGAGATGGGATCGGCCGTCGGTACCTGGGGGTACCCGAGGAGCGGCGGAGGCGAAGGGAGCTGCGCGAGGGATAGGGGTCCCCCGAAGAAGCCGAGCGCCGACGCGGCCGGCGGCGGCTGCTCGTCGGGGAAGAGGCCGTCGAGCGCGGGCGGGGCCCAGAGGCCGCCGCCGTCGCCGATGCCTGACCACTGCCCCGCCGCCATGGGTGAGTAGAGGAGCGTAGCGTACGCGCGCGTCGGCGACGAGCGAGTGGGCTGGAGGGAAGGAGGGAGGGGGTGGGTGCTTTCTGCTGTCGGATTGGTTGCCAAGTGGGAAGCTGGGTATTTATTCCCCGGGACGGGACGGGAGGCGCGAGTGGGCGAGGCAACAAGAATCGCAAGGAGGGAGCTGAATGATTGGTGGCTCGTGCCACGTCAAGGGAGGGGGAAGCCCGCGGATCCGTCGCTCCCGCCCGCAAACGGAAGCGAGACTCAGATATTTTCGGAAACCGCGGCGGAGGCATTTGCCCATTCGTTCTAAACATGGCAAGCCGGACCTTAACAGACTGACCCAGGTACCCGTCCCGTGCAAGTTAAATTTCAGGTATTCTATCTGTTATATGATGATGGTATTATGTGCTTTGGCACTTTGATTATCTGCTGTGGAGGCAGAGACGCAATCCCTTGGTGTTCAGTTTGAGAGACGTACGCCGCACGTAGTGTGTCATCCGCCCTTGCTTTCGTTGGAGACGTGATTGTAACGTGATTGGTTGTCATTCCAAGTGTGTCATCCGCTAACTGTAGACGCATTCGGCGATAAGGGGTACGTAAGGATGTGCGCGAGGTGTTATATCAGCTTTTTCTTAGGAGTTGTACATCACTACCGTGCATGTCACTTTGTGCAAAATCTGGTCGAACATATTTATAAACCTTAAACTGAAGCGAAACTTAGATATTTTCTGAAACCGTAGCGAACATATTTGTCCGTTCGTTCTAAACATGGCAAGCCGAACAAACAGATTGAGCCAGGTGTCCGTGCAAGTTAAATTTCAAGTATTTTATCTGTTGTGATGAAGGTATATGTGCTTTGGCACTTTGATTATCTGTTGTGGAGACAGAGACGCAATGCCTTTAAGTGTTTAGTTTGCGAGACGCGCGCCGCACATTATGTGTCATCCGCCCTCGTTCTTGTTAGAGACGTGACTGTAACGAGATTGATCGTCATTCCAAGTGTGTCATCCGTTAACGGTACACATGTTCGGTGATAAGGGGCACCTAAGGATGTACCTAGAATGTGATATCAGCTTTTTCTTAGAAGTTGTTTTCCTTTGGGATAATAAATTTTATGCCCTTAGTTGTGTTCCACTATGCTTTTTCCCTTTAACCGTTTGACCATCACTTTAAAAACTTCATAACAAATTCATACTAACTTAGCACTAGTAGAAAACAGGGCTATGGTCCAGGCCGGCTCAGCCCATTAGTCCCGGTTCAGTCTAGAACCGGGACCAATGTGGGCATTGGTCCCAGTTCGTGAGCCCAGGGGGCCGGCCGGGCCACGTGGGCCATTGGTCCCGGTTCGTCTAGACCTTTTGGTCCCGATTGGTGGGACGAACCGGGACCAATGGGCCTCGCTCCTGGCCCACCACCATTGGTCCCGGTTGGTGGCTTGAACCGGGACCAAAGGCTTCCCTTTAGTCCCGGTTCTTGTCATCAACCGGGATCAATGAGGTGCCTATATATACCCCCTCGCGCAAGAGCAGAGCACAGTGCTCTGTTTTTTCTGGCCGAGGGGGAGAGGGCTTTGTGGTGCTCTAGCTCACCTCCTATGCACATGAGGTGTTCGATGGAATGCCCGAGCCACACTACTTAAGCTTTCTCCTCTCGAAGCTCGACCTCCAAGCTCCATTTTTCTCGAGATTTGTCTAGATTTAGCGGTCCGTCATGCCCCGTCCCCGTCTTCACCGCCGTCGATCACCCGCGCCGATCTCATCACCGACACCACCGTGGTGAGCCTCTTGTTCTTATCTTCTTTCTGAAAGGAAAAATATTCTTACTTGTATGTTTAGATAGATACTTGTATCATTTTTTTACATTTTTTATTGCGTCTTATATAGTGCGATGGTTTTGGTATCCGCCCCCGTCGGCCCTCGTCCTGTCTATGATTCGGATTTGGTATGTATATTATCTTTATAACTATTGGTTCATTTATTGTTTATGAAAATTATGCCGACCAACGTGACATAGATTTTATTTATCTAGGATGTATGTGAATCGGAAATGCCAACCGATCCTATTGTCGAGAGGTTAAATTTAGTTGAAGAAGAAAACAATTTGTTGAAGGAAAAAATAAAAAAAATTGAGGAGGAGAAGATGATATTGGAGTTGCATGTTGCGGATGTCGTCGATGATCACAAGATCAAGATGGATGCAATGCGCTTAAAGATTAGAAAGATTAGAAAATATGCCATTTATACCGAGGCTTGGTATCATTATGCCGTTGGATCAATTGTTACCTAGGTTGCGATTATGATCGCATTTGTTTTCGCATTGAAATGTTTTACATAGTTTCAATGTATGGTTTAATTAATTAGATGCTCTGAAGAGCTATATGTTATTAGATGAGAACTATGTATGCACTTTGGTTTTAATGTGATGATGAACTTCTATTAATTTGGACACTTAATTGTATATAATGCACGCAGATGAACCGGCAATGGATGTACGGTGACAGACACACCCGCGAGTACATTAAGGGCGTGCATGAGTTTCTCGATGCGGCCGAGGCAAACAAGCAAAATGGTTTTATGTGTTGTCCATGCACTGAATGTGGGAATACGAGGTCTTACTCTAACCGGAAAATCCTTCACTCCCACCTGCTTTACAAGGGTTTCATGCCACACTATAATGTTTGGACGAGGCACGGAGAAATAGGGGTTATGATGGAAGACGGCGAAGAAGAAGAGTACAATGACAACTATGTGCCCCCTGAATACGGTGATGCTGCAACGGGGGGAGCTGGTGAAGATCAAGAGGAACCAGACGATGTGCCCAATGATGCTGCCACGGGTGAAGCTGCTGAAGATTAAGAGGAACCAGACGATGTGCCCGATGATGATGATCTCCGCTGGGTCATTGTCGATGCAAGGACGCAATGCATTAGTTAAAAGGAGAAGCTGAAGTTCGATCGCATGTTAGAGGATCACAAAAAAAGGGTTATACCCCAATTGTGAAGATGGCAACACAAAGCTCAGTAACGTACTGGAATTGCTGCAGTGGAAGGCAGAGAATGCTGTGGCTGACAAAGGATTTGAGAAGCTACTGAAAATATTGAAGAAGAAGCTTCCAAAGGATAACGAATTGCCTGACAGTACATACGCAGCAAAGAAGGTCGTATGCCCTCTAGGATTGGAGGTGGAGAAGATACATGCATGCCCTAATGACTGCATCCTCTACCGCGGTGCATACAAGGATCTGAACGCATGCCCGGTATGCGGTGCGTTGCGGTATAAGATCAGACGAGATGACCCTGGTGATGTTGACGGCGAGCCCCTCAGGAAGAGGGTTCCCGCGAAGGTGATGTGGTATGCTCCTATAATACCACGGTTGAAACGTCTGTTCAGAAACGAAGAGCATGCCAAGTTGATGCGATGGCACAGTGAGAACCGAAAGAAAGATGGGAAGTTGAGAGCACCCGCTGACGGGTCGTAGTGGAGAAAAATCGAGAGAAAGTACTGGGATGAGTTTGCAAAGGACCCAAGGAATGTATGGTTTGCTTTAAGCGCGGATGGCATTAATCCTTTCGGGGAGCAGAGCAGCAATCACAGCACCTGGCCCGTGACTCTATCTATGTATAATCTTCCTCCTTGGATGTGCATGAAGTGGAAATTCATTATGATGCCAGTTCTCATCCAAGGCCCTAAGCAACCCGGCAACGAAATTGATGTGTACCTAAGGCCATTAGTTGAAGAACTTTTACAGCTGTGGAATGGAAATGGTGTACGTACATGGGATGAGCACAGACAGGAGGAATTTAACCTTAAGGCGTTGCTGTTCGTGACCATCAACGATTGGCCCGCTCTCAGTAACCTTTCAGGACAGACAAACAAAGGATACCACGCATGCACGCACTGTTTAGATGACACTAAAAGTATATACCTGGACAAATGCAGGAAGAATGTGTACCTGGGCCATCGTCGATTTCTTCCGACCAACCATCAATGTCGAAAGAAAGGCAAGCATTTCAAAGGTGAGGCAGATCACCAGAAGAAGCCCGCCATGCGCACCGGTGATCACGTGCTTGCTATGGTCAATGATTTACACTACGTAATCTTTGGAAAGGGTCCCGGTGGACTAGCTGTTCCGAATGATGCTGAGGGACACGCACCCATGTGGAATAAGAAATCTATATTTTGGGACCTACCCTACTGGAAAGACCTAGAGGTCCGCTCCTCAATCGACGTGATGCACGTGACGAAGAACCTTTGCATGAACCTGCTAGGCTTCTTGGGCGTGTATGGGAAGAAAAAAGATACACCTGAGGCACGGGAGGACCTGCAACGTTTGCACGAAAAAGACGGCATGCCTCCGAAGCAGTATAAAGGTCCTGCCAGCTACGCTCTTACGAAAGAAGAGAAAGAAATCTTCTTTGAATGCCTGCTCAGTATGAAGGTCACGACTGGCTTCTCGTCGAATATAAAGGGAATAATAAATATGCCAGAGAAAAAGTTTCAGAACCTAAAGTCTCATGACTGCCACGTGATTATGACGCAACTGCTTCCGGTTGCATTGAGGGGGCTTCTACCGGAAAACGTCCGATTAGCCATTGTGAAGCTATGTGCATTCCTCAATGCAATCTCTCAGAAGGTGATCGATCCAGAAATCGTACCAAGGCTAAGGAGTGATGTGGCACAATGTCTTGTCAGTTTCGAGCTGGTGTTCCCACCATCCTTCTTCAATATCATGACCATGTCCTAGTTCATCTAGTCGACGAGATTGTCATCCTGGGGCCCGTATTTCTACACAATATGTTCCCCTTTGAGAGGTTCATGGGAGTCCTAAAGAAATATATCCGTAACTGCGCTAGGCCAGAAGGAAGCATCTCCATGGGCCATCAAACAGAGGATGTTATCGGGTTTTGTGTTGACTTCATTCCTGGCCTTAACAAGATAGGTCTCCCTAAATCGCGGTATGAGGGGAGACTGACTGGAAAAGGCACTCTTGGAAGAGACTCAATAATATGCAGGGACGGATATTCTTGGTCTCAAGCACACTACACAGTTCTACAGAACTCTACCTTGGTGACCCCGTATGTCGATGAACACAAGAACAGTCTGCGCTCCAAACACCCGGAGCAATGCGACGACTGGATTACATGTGAACACATCAGGACTTTCAGCAGTTGGTTGGAAACACGTCTCAGAGGTGACAACACTGTTTGTGATGAGTTGTACTTGTTTTCCAGGGGACCATCTTTGACTGTATTGACTTACAAATGATACGAGATAAATGGGAATACATTTTACACGATCGCCCAAGATCAAAAGAGCACCAACCAAAACAACGGTGTCCGCTTTGATGCAGCAACCGAGAGCGGAAAGGACACATATTATGGTTACATAGTGTACATATGGGAACTTGACTACGGACCTGATTTTAAGGTCCCTTTGTTTAAGTGCAAATGGGTCAATCTGTTAGGCGGCGGGGTACAGGTAGACCCACAGTACGGAATGACAACAGTGGATCTGAAAAATCTTGGGTACACTGATGAACTGTTCGTCCTAGCCAATGATGTGGCACAGGTTATCTATGTGAAGGACATGTCTACCAAACCAAGAAAAAGAAAAGATAAGGAAGCGAATACATCATACGATGAGCCAAAGCGCCACATAGTTCTTTCAGGAAAAAGGGACATCCTGGGAGTGGACGGCAAGACAGACATGTCTGAAGATTATGAAAAGTTTCATGAAATTCCTCCCTTCAATGTCAAGGCTGACCCAAGCATCCTGATAAACAATGAAGATTATCCATGGTTACGGCGCAATAAGCAAATGACACAAGGGAAGAAAAAGTGAAGACTTTCTCCCGCAATAAGCAAATGCTATATGGGTGAAATTATGATACCATCCCAACTTTCAACTTTTTCAGAGTTCATTTGAAATGCTTTCATGTCTTATGGTTCGAAACTTTGATACTTCGAAAGTGCTTGTCCATTTTGTACACGAAGTGCATCAAGTTTTTGTCGTAACCCTCTCTACTTTTTAGCTCAAATAATGAATTAATAGCAAACAGAATGAACTACAAAACTTTTATGAAAATAAAAACAATCAATTAAAATATTATGTTATGATCAACTAAAATAAAACTATAATATTCTTCAATAGCAAAAAGAATATAATTTTTGTGACCTAAAATCAAACTATAAGTATTTAATTGTAAGTATAAATAAAAAATAAATAGCAAAGAAGAAAAAAAATTCTATTTTTATAATAAAGTTATTCATAAACTAGTGATTCACACAAATTTTACAAAATTCAAATTTAAACTATTCAAAATTTTATAACTAATGGCACTAACAGAAAGTTTATAATTTTTGTGACCTAAAATCAAAAAGAAATCACTAAAAAATTATAAGTATTTAGTTGTAAGTATAAATAAAAAATAAATAGAATTTTTTTTCTATTTTTATAGTAAAGTTATTCATAAACTAGTGATTCACACAAATTTTTAAAAATTCAAATTTAAACTATTCAAAATTTAAAACTAATGGCACTAACAGAAAGTTTATAATTTTTGTGACCTAAAAGCAAAAAGAAATCACTAAAAACTGTAAGTATTTAGTTTTAAGTAGAAATAAAAAAATAAAAACCCAAAAAAATGTAGAAATAAAAAAGAAAAAACCAAAAAAAATGCCACCTACTGGGCCTCCACGGCCTAAATACGACTAGAAACCCTACATGGGCCAGGATTCAGGCCCGCAGAGGCCCAATAGGCCCACAGGCAGTAGCAAGTTTAGGCCCGAAAGCCTGCATTAGAGAGGAGCTCGAATGGGGAGGCACAGCAGCGCTTATAAACAAGTGCCGGCGCCCTTCAGCTAGCGATGTGGGACTAAACTTCAGCTAGCGATGCAGCACAAGGCCATTGGTCCCGGTTGGTGGCACCAACCGGGACTAAAGGGGGGCAATGGTCACGGTTCGTGGCCCTTCGCTTCCCGCCCTTTCGGCTGCCGAAAATTGACCTTTGGTCCCGGTTCGTAGCACGAACCGAGACTAAAGGGTGCATTAGTCCCGGGTCGTAGCACGAACCGGGACCATTGCTCTGGCTATATAAACCAACACTTGTGAAATTTTGGCCAACCGCTCCCATTCGCCCCGACGCCCCCAGGCCGTTCGTCGTCGTCGTCGCCGCCCCGAGCCCGTCGTCGCCCCGCGCCCGCCGCCATCGCCCCGCCCCGCCGCCGCCCCGAGCCCGTACGTCGTCGCCCCGCGCCGTTGCCCCGAGCCCGTCGTCGCCCCGCGCCCGCCGCCGTCGCCCCGCCCCGTCGCCGCCCCGAGCCCGCCGCCGTCGCCCCGCCCCGTCGCCGCCCCAAGCCCGTCGCCGCCCCGCCCCGTCATCGCCCCGCGCTGGCGCCGGCCCTTTAGGTTGATGATATGATGATGTTGATGATGTTTTTTTTTCTATTGATGATATGATGATGTTTTTTTTTTCTGTTGATGATATGATGCTGTTTTTTTTTCTGTTGATGATATGATGATGTTTTTTTCTGTTGATGATATGATGATGTTTTTTTCATATATGCATTTTTTCATATATGTATTAATTTTTTTAAGTTGTTTGTAGATATCGATTTTAGGTTAGTGCATTTTATCACTGATTTTAGGTTAGTTGAGCCTCTTTAGTGCATTTTATGTTTGTTGCATTTTAGGTTAGTGCATTTTATGTTAGTGGAGAGGAAAAAGTAAAATAAGGAAAAGGAAAATAAGTAGAGAAAGAAGGAGAAGAAGAAGGAGAAGACGAGGAGAGGAAGAAAAGGAAGAGGAGAAGAAGAAAGGAATAGAGGAGAAGAAGAAAAAATACCTCTATTCCTTTCTTCTTCTCCTCTTTTTCTTCTTCTTTTTTTTCTTCGATCTTCTCCCCCTCCCGATAGGAAAGTTTTATATAGAAAGTTACAATTTTAGAAAAGTTTTATATATGCAAAAATTACAATTTTAGAAAAAGAAGGATAGGAAAGAAGAAAATAAGAAGAGGAAAGAAAGAAGAGGAGGAGAGGAAAAGAAGAGGAGAAATAAATAAGAAGAAGAAAAAAGAAGAAAAAGAAGAGGAGAAGGAAGAAAGGAATAGTGGAGAAGAAGAGAAAATAGAATATACTCTTCGAGGGGTCGAGGGTCGGGAACTAGGGTAGAGGGTCGAGGGTCGTTAAGGGTTCAAGGGTCGAGGGTTTCAGGGTCGAGGGTTCAAGGGTTCTATAGGGTCGAGGGTCGAGGGTTCCAGCAGGGTCGTCTAGGGGTCGAGGTTTCCAGGGTCGTCGAGGGTTCGAGGGGTCGAGGATCGCCGAGGGGTCGAGAGAGGTTTCCTAGTGCCAAAGTATTGAAGAAATCCATGCCTTCATCATTAGCCGGAAGTAACCAGGGCATGTTGGTACGAAGTTCTGCAAAATTGTTCTGGAATGGAGTCCCGGATAGAATAATCCGCCTTTTGGTATGAATTCAGCAAAGGCCTTCCAAATAGCGATATTCGGAAGGATCTTTCTGAACTTTGTACCAAAAAGCGAATTATCCTATCTGGGACTCCGTTCCAGAACAACTTTGAAGAGCTTCATACCATCATGCACATGTTACTTTCACCTAATGATGAAGACATGGTTTTGTTGAATCCTTTGACACTAGGCAACCTCCCGACCCCTCGGCGATCCTCTCGAATATGAGAGGAAGAAGAGGGTCGTCTAGGGGTCGAGGGTTTCAGGGTCGTCGAGGGTTCGAGGGGTCGAGGATCGCCGAGGGGTCAAGAGAGGTTTCCTAGTGTCAAAGTATTGAAGAAATCCATGCCTTCATCATTAGCCGGAAGTAACCAGGGCATGTTGGTACGAAGTTCTGCAAAATTGTTCTGGAATGGAGTCCCGGATAGAATAATCCGCCTTTTGGTACGAATTCAGCAAAGGCCTTCCAAATAGCGATATTCGGAAGGCTCTTTCTGAACTTTGTACCAAAAAGCGAATTATCCTATCTAGGACTCCGTTCCAGAACAACTTTGAAGAGCTTCGTACCATCATGCACATGTTACTTTCGCCTAATGATGAAGACATGGTTTTGTTGAATCCTTTGACACTAGGCAACCTCCCGACCCCTCGGCGATCCTCTCGAACATGAGAGGAAGAAGAGGGTCGTCTAGGGGTCGAGGGTTTCAGGGTCGTCGAGGGTTCGAGGGGTCGAGGATCGCCGAGGGGTCGAGAGAGGTTTCCTAGTGTCAAAGTATTGAAGAAATCCATGCCTTCATCATTAGCCGGAAGTAACCAGGGCATGTTGGTACGAAGTTCTGCAAAGTTGCTCTGGAATGGAGTCCCGGATAGAATAATCCGCCTTTTGGTACGAATTCAGCAAAGGCCTTCCAAATAGCGATATTCGGAAGGATCTTTCTGAACTTTGTACCAAAAAACGAATTATCCAATCTGGGACTCCGTTCCAGAACAACTTTGAAGAGCTTCGTACCATCATGCACATGTTACTTTCGCCTAATGATGAAGACATGGTTTTGTTGAATCCCTTGACACTAGGCAACCTCCCGACCCCTCGGCGATCCTCTCGAATATGAGAGGAAGAAGAGGGTCGTCTAGGGGTTAAGGGTTTCAGGGTCGTCGAGGGTTCGAGGGGTCGAGGATCGCCGAGGGGTCGAGAGAGGTTTCCTAGTGTCAAAGTATTGAAGAAATCCATGCCTTCATCATTAGCCGGAAGTAACCAGGGCATGTTGGTACGAAGTTCTGCAAAATTGTTCTGGAATGGAGTCCCGGATAGAATAATCTGCCTTTTGGTACGAATTCAGCAAAGGCCTTCCAAATAGCGATATTCGGAAGGCTCTTTCTGAACTTTGTACCAAAAAGCGAATTATCCTATCTGGGACTCCGTTCCAGAACAACTTTGAAGAGCTTCGTACCATCATGCACATGTTACTTTCGCCTAATGATGAAGACTTGGTTTTGTTGAATCCTTTGACACTAGGCAACCTCCCAACCCCTCGGCGATCCTCTCGAACATGAGAGGAAGAAGAGGGTCGTCTAGGGGTCGAGGGTTTCAGGGTCGTCGAGGGTTCGAGGGGTCGAGGATCGCTGAGGGGTCGAGAGAGGTTTCCTAGTGTCAATGTATTGAAGAAATCCATGCCTTCATCATTAGCCGGAAGTAACCAGGGCATGTTGGTACGAAGTTCTGCAAAGTTGTTCTGGAATGGAGTCCCGGATAGAATAATCCGCCTTTTGGTACGAATTCAGCAAAGGCCTTCCAAATAGCGATATTCGGAAGGATCTTTCTGAACTTTGTACCAAAAAGCGAATTATCCTATCTGGGACTCCATTCCAGAACAACTTTGAAGAGCTTCGTACCATCATGCACATGTTACTTTCGCCTAATGATGAAGACATGGTTTTGTTGAATCCTTTGACACTAGGCAACCTCCCGACCCCTCGGCGATCCTCTCGAACATGAGAGGAAGAAGAGGGTCATCTAGGGGTCGAGGGTTTCAGGGTCGTCGAGGGTTCGAGGGGTCGAGGATCGCCGAGGGGTCGAGAGAGGTTTCCTAGTGTCAAAGTATTGAAGAAATCCATGCCTTCATCATTAGCCGGAAGTAACCAGGGCATGTTGGTACGAAGTTCTGCAAAATTGTTATGGAATGGAGTCCCGGATAGAATAATCCGCCTTTTGGTACGAATTCAGCAAAGGCCTTCCAAATAGCGATATTCGGAAGGCTCTTTCTGAACTTTGTACAAAAAAGCGAATTATCCTATCTGGGACTCCGTTCCAGAACAACTTTGAAGAGCTTCGTACCATCATGCACATGTTACTTTCGCCTAATGATGAAGACATGGTTTTGTTGAATCCTTTGACACTAGGCAACCTCCCGACCCCTCGGCGATCCTCTCGAACATGAGAGGAAGAAGAGGGTCGTCTAGGGGTCGAGGGTTTCAGGGTCGTCGAGGGTTCGAGGGGCCGAGGATCGCCGAGGGGTCGAGAGAGGTTTCCTAGTGTCAAAGTATTGAAGAAATCCGTGCCTTCATCATTAGCCGGAAGTAACCAGGGCATGTTGGTACGAAGTTCTGCAAAGTTGTTCTGGAATGGAGTCCCGGATAGAATAATCCGCCTTTTGGTACGAATTCAGCAAAGGCCTTCCAAATAGCGATATTCGGAAGGCTCTTTCTGAACTTTGTACCAAAAAGCAAATTATCCTATCTGGGACTCCATTCCAGAACAACTTTGAAGAGCTTCGTACCATCATGCACATGTTACTTTCGCCTAATGATGAAGACATGGTTTTGTTGAATCCTTTGACACTAGACAACCTCCCGACCCCTCGGCAATCCTCTCGAACATGAGGGGAAGAAGAGGATAAAAAAAGAAGAGGAAGAAGAAAAAAAAGAGGAGAAGAAAGAATAGAGGAGTTCTTCTCCTCTATTCTTTCTTCTCCTCTTTTTTTCTTCTTCTTCCTCTTTTTTTTATCAGGAACGAGGGTCGTCGAGGGACATAGATGTAGTGTCGTCGTTGTCGATATATACCCCCTCCCGATAGCTTACTATGATTAGGTAGCTAGTTCTACGTTTGGCACTAATATATGCATTTGTCATGTTTGAATAATAATTGCCATGTTGTAAATATTTGTAGAAACTATGGACACTGCCCTAGACGAAGCAATAAAAGAAGTGTTGTTGAGGGACATAATCGCAGAAGGAAGTGATGCCATCTCGTTGTTTCTCAACGAAACCGATGGTATGGAAGGAGAGGGTGAACAAGCTGGCTACGGTGACCTAATGCCGGTGCAAGAAGAAGAACATGAGGACGGCTTCGGTGACCCAATATCGGTGCAAGAAGGAGACCGTGATGACGGCTCCGGTGACCGAACCGAGTCCGGCCAGGTATATATATTAGTTAAGCCTATGTTGACTAGCTGATTGATGCATTCATTGTTTTAGTATGTACACATATTAATTAAGTCTTTGTTCTTTTTTCTAGCCCTCGGGATCGAGCACAACTTCGGTAAAGAGACGAGGCCCGAAGAAAAAGTTGAGCTCGGATGAAAAGTTTGAGATCATAGCAATCGCGCCCGACGGCCAACCTATTGAACCCCTCCGGACAAAGAGCGCATTTGTTGTTCAGTGCGGGGTTATGGTTAGGGACAAGATCCCGATAAGCATCCAGCAATGGTTTAAGCCGGCTACAGAAGACCCTGAGGTGTCTGATGTCAATGATATGCAGAAAAATGATCTTTGGACTGAGCTAAAGTCAAATTTCACCCTACCGCCTGAGGATAATCCAGAGAACCCAGTTAAAGAGAAATTAATCAAGTCTTTTGCTCTAAAGAGGATGGCAGAACTATTCAGGAGGTGGAAGAAAGAGCTGAATAAGTTTGTTGAAAATAATGAGACACCAAAAGTCGAGGGCAGATATGAGAAGATCAGAGATCACTGGCCCGCATTTGTGGCCCACAAGACATCGGAAAAGAGTCAGAAGATGTCGGCGACAAACAAGCAAAATGCTGCGAAGAAGAAGCTTCACCATCGCACGGGGTCAGGTGGCTACCTCGTAGCCCGGCCTAAGTGGTCCAAGACTGAGAATGATCTGTTTCATAAAGGGATCGAACCAGAGACAATTAACTGGCCAGACCGTTGCCGGACTTGGTTCTTCGGGGCTGGCAGAACCTTGGACCCTGGAACAGGGAAGTGCATTTGGACGAACAATCAAATGGACATACCAGTCAGTAAGCTTAAGTAGTATATCGAAGCAGCGCAGGAAGGGACGTTCTTTCCAGACAGAGAGAACGACGAGCTCACAATGGCCCTCGGGAATCCTGAGCACCCTGGACGGACACGAGGCACGCCAGGCTCCGTTCCGTGTAAGGTTGGGTTCCCGGACGCAGGCGGTTACAAATCCCATGAGAGGAGGAAAAAAGTGCAGCAGACCCAAATGCAGGCGCTGCAAGCAAGGGTAGACGCGATAGAGGAACGAGAAGCAAATCGCAGCAAACATACTGCCGAAGCCTCCCCCGAAGCTATCCCGCCATCTCAGCGCAGAAGCAGCGTGGCTTCCACCGAGCTGCTTCAGCCGGAGCATGCCTTGACGGCTCCTGCTAGCTATCCCATGGATGCTATAACGGAGTCTCAAAATTTCCACCTTATGACGCAATGGATGAATTGGAAGGTCAAGGCGGCTGTTGGCTCTGTTTATCCTACTGAACCCGGCGCAACTTTTCACTACCGGCCTATTCCAGAAGGATATGCTAGGGTGATGGTGGATGAGATAACGGAGGGATTTGAGGACCTCCAGCTTGACCACCCTACCGGTGAAGGGGAGACTCGGCTGGGGTCTGCTCTGAAGACTCCATGCCTATGGCGGAAGGATCTCATCAACCTTCCGAACTGGACGCCTCCGCCTCCTCCTCCTCCTCCGGCAAGTCAGGGCACTCCGCCTCCACCGCCTCCTCCTCCGGCGAGTGACGATCAGGGCCCTCGGCCGGCTCCTTCTCCGGCGCGTGGCGGCACTCCGCCTCCTTCTCCGCCTGCGCCGACGCGCCCGAGCAGCCAGCCTCCTCCTTCTCTGCCTCGTCAGCAAGGGCGGAAGAGACCTGCCACCGCTCCAGCTGCTCCGGCGCGTCGTAGTCCTTCTCCTCCGCCTCTTAAGCAAGTAAAGAAGACAACCGCTCTGTCTGCTCGGTCGGCGTCTAGCAGTACAACCAGAGGCGGGAGGACATACAGATTCGGTCCTTCTCTGAAGACTCCAGACAAGTTACCATATGAGAGGACCCTGGAGGAGAACGCCGAGATCGCGCGAGAAGAAGTGAGGAACTTCTTTGAAGGGGTGAAAGCAAAGAAACATCCACCTCCGGAGGAGAAGGTAGATCGGGTGAAAGTGAAGCGCACTCTGGCTGCCCTGACAAAACCACCGAAGTCTCCGCCGAAAGGAAACTATGACCCCATTATTGGAAAGGAATTTGTCGAAGCGGAGCGGTCGGGAAGTACTGTCAGTGATCAAAGGTTGAAAGAACGACGAGCTAGGAAACAAATTGCCCAGCTCGGCGAACAAGCGAAGCAATCGTGCCCCCCGCTCAAGGTGCCTAGCCACAACGTCGCTAATGATCCGAGGATGGTGCCCGGTTATAGCAATCTTGCAGATTACCTGCTCGACGAAGTACATTATGAACCCATGGACATGCAGATACAAAGATACGAGTACGGGAAGCCTCTCGTCAAAGATGAAAGATCTCTATCAACGATGATGCGAAGATTGCATGATTGGTACTTGAAAATCTGCAGAGACTCTGGGGGGAGGAGTACTTTGTATGTGAAAGTTAAAAAGGAGCATGACCTCGTTGGAATTGATCTGTTGCCTGTTCCATTTGAGGAGTTCTATCAGTTTTTCAATCAATTGGCCCTCGATAAAACAACGGTCGCTTGCTACTGTCTGTAAGTAGTACTACTTCTGTCATTAAGTTTCTCTATATAGCTTAGCTCTTTCATTGCATGTATTTATAATCATCGTCACTATATTATGCAGATTGAAGATCGCCGAATTGAAGAAAAGACAAGTCGGTGATATTGGGTTCATTAACACATATCTCATAGATGCAACTCAGGTTAAATTTCATGCCGCAGATACCGAGGCCAACTTGCTACGATCGTTGGTAATAAATCAAAACAAAGATATAATACTCTTTCCTTACAACTTCAAGTGAGTGTTACTGTCTTGTGCGCATTCGGTTTCCCTTATATATTAGTCAAGGTTATAGTAATGTAATTGATGAGTTATGCATGCGTGTGCAGTTTCCACTATATTCTCCTACATATTAAGCTTGAGCAGGGCCTAGTAACCGTCTTAGACTCAAGACGAAAAGATCCCTAGGACTATGCAGACATGACTCAAATACTCAAGAAGTAAGTTAAATCGATCATTATCTACCATATCAGCAACTTTGTTCATTTCCTGATATATCAAGTAATTGTTTTCTTTCTCCGGCAGGGTTTGGAGAAAATTTACCAGAAAAGCTCCGGGACTGCCGAAGGAGCTACAATTTAGACACCCGAAAGTAAGTACTATAGTAGCATTTTAAGCGCATCTACTAGTCATTCAAGCGCTAGTTTCATCAATACCATTTGGCATTCTTGCTTATCAGTTTGATTAACCTCTATTTCTTGTAAAGTGGTTGTGGCAGGAACAAGGGAATGATTTCTATGGATACTATGTTTGCGAGTCCATCCGCCACACGACCTGTGAGCGGGGCTACACTGAAGAACAATATGAAGTACGTAAATAACAACATTCACAATTTTATTTTATTACCATCATTTGTGTTGAGTTTCATTCATTCATATATATATGTATTGACCCCCTTCTTTAAATTAGATGTTTCGGAAGCGGGATGAACTCCTAGCACCAGCTCGCATGCGAGGAATTCAAGAGGAATTGGCGGCATTCTTTCTTGACCACGTGATCCCTGAAAACGGAGAATTCTATGTGGCCCCTGAGTCCGTATGATTATATTTGTAAGAGATAATTATTGTATATATGTAGCCGGTAGTGTCAGATAGATATACGAGAACTTGTTGTTCAACCAATCTCTTGGAGAAAGAGAGGTGGTCGATATCACTTCTCTCTGTATGCATATATGTTCATCACGATCTTCTATTTCCTTCGTTTGCTTACTAGCTAGCCAACGTGTCTAGTCCTCTCTATACGTATGTATAGTACATAGCGTCGACCAAGCACGGACATAAGAGAGGACACTTCTCTCTATTAATTATAGCTAGCTAACACACTATATGAAACACCTAAATTAACCCCCCAAAACCCCCAAACCCCCCCCCCCCCTTAAAAAAACTAAAACCCCAGCCACAGAAATGCTGACGCGTGGATGCCTATTGGTCCCGGTTGGTGCCACCAACCGGGACCAAAGGGTCTCCTGCCTGGGCTCTGCGCACTGCCCACGTGGAGGCCCATCAGTCCCGGTTCTGGATTGAACCGGGACTAAAGGGTCGGGGCATTAGTACCAACACTTTAGTCCCGGTTCAGGAACCGGGACTAAAGGCCCTGACGAACCGGGACTATAGGCCCTTTTTCTACCAGTGTAGAAAAGGCAAATAAGATATCAAACTGTTCAAAGAAAACATCACCTATATATGCATATCATTTGCATTCATGGAAAAAAATATTGGAAAGTCCTCATCTCAGTTTGAGCTCATACGATCATAGCATGAACATTAAAATATGAAACAATTGTACATTGACCAGTGTTTTGAGTGCTTGTCAAGTTTCATCAGGGAATGACATTCGTGGAAGTCATGGCAAAAAGACAAAAATGATGCTGCAAAATGAAAGCATTTTGGAGTGCTGATTTTGTTTTGTTTTTGCCGTGACTACCACGAATGTCATTCCCTGATGAAACTTTGCAAGAACTCAAAATATTTGTCAATGTTTGCCACAAAAATAGAATTTTTTAGAAATTTTTTTCAAATTTTACTGTTCGTCCTAAGATCATATAAGCTCAAACTCAGATGAGGACCTTCCAACACTTTTGTCATGAATACAAATGGCATGCACATATAGGTGATATTTTTCTAAACATTTTGATATATTATTTACATTTTTTGAGTTAGTGTGAATTTGTTGTGAAGTTTTCGAAGTGATGGTCAAATGTTAAAGGGCAAAAGCATAAGAGGAGCAAAGTGGCTTGGGTAGAACCGAGAGTTTTTGAAAACTAGGGGTAAAACTACTGAGTGGGACGCAACTAGGGGCATAAAATTAATTAGCCCCTTTTCTTTTAGGAATTATTTTTTAGTACCTTCGAGAGACCGCGCCGGGACATCATCTTAACATTGACGAAGTCGCCACAAACACCTTTGTAGTTGATGGGAACGTCTCATCCCACTAAACACACATCACCGGAAGGCCTGAAATAAATCCAGGAAAATGCGAGCACCGGTGCCAAGTCTAGGACTTGAAACCTGGTGGGCTGGGGATACCACTGTCCTCCTAGCCATTCAACCATAGGTTGGTTCGCTTTTTAGGAGTTAATTAATTGCACTAAACTATAGACTTTTCGTATCGGTCATGGTGACCCAAAATTCCCGATCATGCTACTTTAACAAAAAAATGCGGAAAAAACTTTCAACCTATTCATCAACTGTCATGGGCTCATGACAGTACAAACAAAACTAGAAGTAAGAGAAATTACATCCAGGACCATAGACTACCTACCGACGACTACAATCAGTGGAGCAAGCCGAAGGCGCGCCATCATCATCGAAACTAGGCAAACTTTTTTGAAGTAGACAGTCGGGTAGACGATTCGAACTAACCGAACTAGCAAAGTATCAAATTCTCAAGTCGGTTCAAGGAAAATAGCTAGATTTAAGGGGAAAGAGACTAGGGTTTGCATAGCCGTCAAATATGCATATTAGGCTAACATGGCGGCAAGTGTTTCAACCCAATTACATGAAGATTTCCCTGTCACGAAGGACCCATGGTTTTATAGCCATTACAATCAAGGTAAAAAACTAAAAAGTAGAAACGAAGCGGGTGAATTTTGTCATAAAGTAACAGTTAACAATGACCCTAGGGTGAAGGAGGTCAGTCTGGTCGCAGGTTAGCACCGTCTACAAGCTTTGGCTGGTGCGCCGTCTACAAGCTTTGGCTGGCTGTAACGCCCCGAGACCGATGTGCCAGGTGTCGTTCAGTTTTTCGCTGGTGTTGCCATGTCATTGCTTGCGTGTCATGCATTGCATATCATGTCATCATGGGCATTGCATCATCATGTTTTTCAAAACTTGCATCCGTCCCGGCCTCCTCGTTCTCTCCGTTGTCCGTTGTGAGCCCAACCACACTTGCACTGCGCCCGCGGCATGTCCGAAATAATATTTTATAAGTGGCCGGAAAATGTTCTCGGATTGGGTTGAAATTTGGTGTGCGGTCTTATTATAGTGTAGACAGACTGCCTGTCAAGTTTCATCGCAATCGGAGTTCGTTTGACGCCCCAACGGATAAATATAGCGGCAATAGTAGCCGGTCAAAATGTCGGACGTTTTCGGTCTCCGGAAATAGTCGCCGGGCCTCCCTCTCCTCTCTTCTCTCAGCTCGAGACCGTCTACACAGCCCACTACCTACCGCCAGGCCCAACCTAACCTCTCTCGTTAGCCCGCGGCCCTCCTCGCGCGCGTCCGAAAGTTGTCCCGGACCCGACCTGGACAGTCGTCACCGTCGTGTCCGGATCATCCCCTAACATCTACAAAACATCTCAGTTTTCTCTTTTGGACTCCCTAACCCATTTATTCCGGTCCGCCCGATCGCGATTGGAGGATCCAAATCATCCCCTTTCGTATATGTGTGTGTGTGTGTATATATATATATATATATATATATATATATATATAGCCCCTAGTCCATTTTGGACCAAACCCTATTTTCTAGGGATCCTTCCCGGTCCAGCCGCCGCCGCCGCCCACCTGGTCTCATCCTCGTTTTCCCCACCGAGCCAATCACCTTCATCCCTCGATTTCAGATCCATCCACAATCCCAACCTCCTCTGCTCATGCCCGAGGCCTCCTCCTTGACTCACCCCGTGCGAGCACAGCGCCCGCTTGCGCTTGGGCCAAGGACCCCGACGGCCACCCCGACAGCCCCCGCCGCCGGCGACAACATCAGCAGCCCCCGCGTCCCCGAGCACCTCTCCCCTCGTTCCCGCAGCGTCCCAGCTCCCTGCCTCCCATGAGCAGCAGTGCGCCCCGCCTCGACTCGCCAGGGAGACCACCGAGGGCTTGGATGCCGCCGTCCTCGTACTGCATCGCCGCCGATGCCCGTGTCATCGAACGCCGCTGCCTCGTCTCCGCGCCCCGACGAGCTACGCTCAAGATGAGTCCCGCGCCCCCTTCTTCTCCTTTCTCTCCCTTCCCCTGGTTCTTCTCTCCCCTGACCGCCCGGTCCTCCTCTTCTCTGGTTCACAGGAAGGCCATGGCCTTGGAGCTTCACCCGCGTCCATCTCCCTCGCCCCCAGAGAACACCACAGGCCGCTGCTAGGCCCGACCGGGTCCGAGGCCCCTTTCCTTTCGCCAGCGTTCCCTTTCGGATCCTGTCGCCGGAGCCCCATCCCAGCTGATCCTCGCCGTCGTTGTTTTCTTCCTGACTGCCGTCAACGCCGGGTCCGGCGTCTGCTTTGAGCAGAGATGGAAGTCGCCCGTGTCTCGCCGCCTGAACCCGCCTCCTCCGTCCCTAGACCTGTTTCCCCACGCCCTCGCCATCTTCCGCTGTTTCCGGGCGTCGCCGGGCACCTTCACCGCGAGCTGCCGAAGTTTGCGCCGCCGTTGCTCTGTTTCTGCTTCTGCTTCCTGTCGAACAGGGAGTCGTGCCCGCAAGCCGCTCCCTCGCCCGCTCGTCCATCGTGCGATCCATCCAGCGCCTGAGTGGGCCGGCCTGCCAGCGCCCGATGCCAGATGTGCGCCCTGCCGGTCTACCCCTCCTCCTCAAACGGGCCGAAGCCCATGGGTGATGCCACCCCAAGCACCCCTCCTTTTTTTTCTCTTACTGCTGGGCCAGTTCAGTTTCGGCCCAGTGGACGTTTTTTTTGGTTCTGCGAATTTAGCTAATTTCCAGGGATTTGCAGATTTACAGAAAACCCCTTAGCCTTCATGCATTTAATATCTCACAAACCAAGCATCACATGGAAAAACTTTATATATGAAATATGCTTAGAATTGCATCTAGTTTCATAATATGTCATATCCATCCATGTTTAAAATATTTAAAATGATGTTTGGTTAAATTTACTCATATGCCATGCTAAAATGATTTAATTCATAACTAATTAACCGTAACTCGGATTTTAATAATCTTTATATGCAAATGGGGTAGAATTTTGTCTAGTTTAACATGGTGGCATCATCTTGCATGTTTAACAACTCTAGAATTGTGTTTAGGACAGATCAGGACCAAACCTAATATTTGCACATGGGGATTTTCCGGACTTGTTGTTTTGTTGTTCCGGCCTCATTTAAACTTGCGTAGATTAGATAGTTTCATCATGTTTCACCTCTTGCCATGCTAACAACATTTAATATTGTTGGTTACATAAACGAGATCGAACTAAATAATTGATGTGGTGTTCCGTCAAAATGCAACTCGTTGCATATTGAGCTCCACTTAATTTGTAGGATTGTTTGTGCACTTTGCCATGCCATGCCTCTTTAAACTGGACATGCATCATACTTGTTTGCGCATCGTGCCATGTGGTTGTCATGGTTGTTTACTAGATTGTTTGCTCTTTTTCCGGTGTTGCTTCTTCGGGTTGGTTCCGGTAACGTCGTGATTGTGAGGACCCGTTCGTCTACGTCCGTTTGTCTTCTTCATGGACTCGTTCTTCTTCCTTGCGGGATTTCAGGCAAGATGATCATACCCTCGAAATCACTACTATCTTTGCTATGCTAGTTTGCTCGCTCTTTGCTATGCCAATGCTACGATGCCTACCACTTGCTTGCCAGCCTCCCAAATTGCCATGTTCAGCCTCTAACCCACCAATGTCCTAGCAAACCGTTGTTTGGCTATGTTACCGCTTTGCTCAGCCCCTCTTATAGCGTTGTTAGTTGCAGGTGAAGATTGAAGTTTGTTCCTTGTTGGAACATGGAGATGTTGTTCCTTGTTGGAACATGTTTTACTTGTTGGGATATCACAATATGTCTTATTTAATTAATGCATCTATATACTTGGTAAAGGGTGGAAGGCTCGGCCTTATGCCTGGTGTTTTGTTCCACTCTTGCCGCCCTAGTTTCCGTCATATCGGTGTTATGTTCTCGGATTTTGCGTCCCTTACGCGGTTGGGCTATAATGGGAACCCCTTGACAGTTCGCCTTAAGTAAAGCTTCTCCAGCAATGCCCAACATTGGTTTTACCATTCGCCACCTAGCCCTTTTCTTTCCCTTGAGTCGGCCGGCTCAAGGGTCATCGTTATTTTACCCCCCCGGGCCAGTGCTCCTCTGAGTGTTGGTCCGAACTGAGCTGCCTGCGGGGCCACCTCGGGGAAACTTGAGGGTTGGTTTTACTCGTAGCTAGTCTCATCTGAGTGTGCCCTGAGAAAGAGATATGTGAAGCTCCTATCGGGATTTGTCGGCACATTCGGGCGGTGTTGCTGGTTTAGTTTTACCCTATCGAAATGTCTTATTGTACTGGGATACCGAGTCTGACGGAATGTCTCGGGTGGAGGTCTATTCCTTCATTGACCGTGAGAGCTTGTGATGGGCTAAGTTGGGACACCCCTGCAGGGATTTGAACTTTCGAAAGCCGTGCCCGCGGTTATGGGCAGATGGGAATTTGTTAACGTCCGATTGTAGAAAACCTAAAGTTGACCTTAATTAAAATGAATCAACCGCGTGTGTAACCGTGATGGTCTCTTTCCGGCGGAGTCCGGGAAGTGAACACGGTTGTTGGAGTTATGCTTGACGTAGGTTGTCTAGGATCACTTCTTGATCATACTTTATCGACCGTGCTTTGCCTTCTCTTCTCGCTCTCATTTGCGTATGTTAGCCACCATATATGCTAGTCGCTTGCTGCAGCTCCACCTCATACCTTTACCTTACCCATAAGCTTAAATAGTCTTGATCGCGAGGGTGCGAGATTGCTGAGTCCCTGTGGCTCACAGATACTTCCAAAACCAGTTTGCAGGTGCCGATGAGACCGTGCAGACGACGCAACCAAGCTCAGGAGGAGCTCGATGAAGATCTTGTCCTTTGTGTTGTTTCGTTCTAGTTGATCAGTAGTGGAGCCCAGTTGGGGTCGATCGGGGACCTTTGTCGCATTTGGGGTTCTTCTTTTATTTTTGGTTCCGTAGTTGGACCCTGAGTGTATTTGATTGATGTAATGCTTTATTCATGTAATTGTGTGAAGTGGCGATTGTAAGCCAACTATGTATCTCTTTCCTTATTATATTACATGGGTTGTGTGAAGATTACCTCACTTGCGACATATACCTTCAATGCGATTATGCCTCTAAGTCGTGCCTCGACACGTGGGAGATATAGTTGCATCGAGGGCGTTACAAGTTGGCAATCAGAGCCTTCCCCGACCTTAGGAGCCCCCATTGCTTGATCGTTTTTAGCGGCCGAGTTGTGTCTAGAAAAATGTTTTGTGTCATTTAGGAATTATATATCGGAGAGTTTAGGAATTCTTTTTACTCCCCAGTCTCCTCATCGCTCTGGTAAGGCATCCTGACGTAGAGTTTTGACTCTTCTCTTCTCAAATTTCACTAAAAAAAATTTTAGGATCACGTGGGTATCTTGGAATCGTTCCGATGGTTTTATGATGAGAACATTGTCTTGGTGCCTCCTGTCAGGGGTTTAGTGGAAGTGTCCCGGGGAGTTGAGCTCTGAGGTGTTGTCATCATAATGTTATCGTTGCAGTTCTGGAATACCTGAGTTTAGTACGCCGACATCGAAAATCTCTTTTATGCAGTTCGTTGGTGAGATAACCTCGACGCCACCCAGTACTGGGGCGGAGTTCGGGAGTATCGCCATAACTTGTATAACGGATGCTTTTCGAAGGTTGAGGTAGATGGTTTCCGAAGGTTTCTTGGTTATGTGTTGAAGGATGGATACAGCTGGATGTAGGATTTGCTAGCTTGGGTGAGATATTATGCTTCCCCTGTATCCCCAACACCTGATTGCATAACCGGAAAGTTTCGGGAGTTTCATAGGTGGGAATTCAAGTAGCTCTTAGGATATCTTTCCGACAGATGTATGATATGAAATTGGGGTTCGACGTCTAGTGGTTCGCCTATTCACGGTCGGTTTTACAGTGGTCTCGTTGCGTCTTAAAGAGTCCTTGGCTATGCTGACTCGGGGACGCTTCGTATGTCATGTGCACTGCCTTGCACATGATGGTGCTGTACGATCGAGCCCGTGTAGGTCCCACCACGAAAACTTCGAACGAAATCTCTATCATATGTTTGTTCCGGCTTATTTTGCAAGCCAATCCTTTGTTTTGTTTTGAGTTGTGGTATCCGAGTTGCTTCGAAGTCAAATGTTGATTCCATACCTTTCCCAAATGGTGTTCTCATATTCCTATGTGAATACTAATCCTTCTTGATCATCAAGATTGTTTTGTCAATCCTTTTTAACCGGCGTGTTTTCTCTTCAAGTGGATCCGATCATTTCAACTCCCGCAAGATCAATTATCACTTCTTCTCAACGGTGTTTGTTTCATTCGTCCCAGGCTGCCTTTGTTTTTCCCTCCCTCCCACCCTTGTTTTCTTCGAGGAACCATATTTCTTATTCAAGTATCCTTTTATTCATGTGAAGTCTCTCCATTCTTTTCTATCAATATTCTTATCCGGTGATTCTCATAAAGATTCTAACGGAGTTTCTAGTTCATCATTCTTCATTCTTTTTCTTCTCCGGGGTTGCCAATTCAAGCTTTCGGTGTTGATCATATCCTTTTCCTCGTTTCAAATACCTTCTCATGCCGGTGCACCTCATATTCATTCACTTCTCTCTATTTAATTGTTCCGGAGTGCTGAAGATATCTCAAAGATTCGTGTATCCACTCTTCTTTCATTCAAGCTATTTCGAGGATGTTATCGCTTTCAAGCCATTTAATTTCAACCGGTGCAATCTCTCTTTGTAATCGTTCTACGGTATATCTTTTCAATGGGCCCTAACCCACAGATCTTTTTCCAGGATCTTACCTGACTCTTCTTATTTTCCGGAGCTATCAAGATTATTTTTGAAGTTTGACGTAAGAATGATTTATCATCAGTCAAATGTTTTCTCCAAGATCTGTCGAATTCTTTTCATCGTTGACTCAACCTATTCGTTTTGATTCTTCCGGTGTGCCTCAATAATTCTTGATGGTGTTTATCATCGTCATTCTCATATTTGAAGACAGAAGAAGAGTTTCTCTCATTTTTTGATCCATTCTCTTCAAGGTTCGTGATTCTAACTTGTTGCCATCCTCTCATAATTACTTGCGATTGCAAGATATTCTTTTCAACCATCCGGAGTAATTCAGGAGCCTTTTCAGTTTGTTCATCCGGAGCCCATCATCTAAGATTTATTCATTCTCAGCTTTCAGCTCTCGTTCTCCTATTTTACCGGTGCTTCGTTCAAGTGATCTTTAATCGGCTCGTGATCTTTTCGTTCTCTTGTATCTAATTTCTCTCAAGCATCTTCATTCATTTGCTTAATTCTTCTCGGTGTTTCTTTATCTTTACTCCGTTCATTTTCAATTCTTATGGTGGTTCTTTCAAGATTTCTCTTCTTTATAAATTCATTCGTTGTTTCGATTCCACCGGTGTTTCGTTGAAGACCTTCTCAAGTTTGTCCTATATCTCTCTTAATCCTTTCTACGAGAATAAGTAGTATGTCAAATCCATTGCCTGTCATCAATTTAATTGGTGAAGGATACGCATAACGTAATTCCTATTCTTGCTTCATCCAAGTGATCTATTCTTTATTCCGAAGGTTCATCAAAATTCTTGATCTCAATTGTTCATCTTATCTTTTTCCGGAGTTCCAAGTTTCCACTCTATCTCGTCGGAAAGCTTCATCTAATCATTGCAAGGATTCTCCTTGTGGTTTCAATTTCTCTGTCTTTTTATTCTTTTGTTACCGGAGTTTTTCATAGATGTTCTACATGATGGTTCTTCAAGGATTTAATTCCTTCTCGAAGTGTTCATTGAGATTCTTTTCAAAGGAATTCAAGTTTTCTCCATCTTGCAATCCGGAGTGCAATTCATTCTATCGTATCACTGGAGGTGGTATTATGTCATTCTTGATAATTTGAGTTTCATGTTTCATGATGCACATGTTATTAAGAATGAGGTATTTTAAATCCATCAATCTCGTCATTGGAATTATCTTGGGTTGTATTTCACCTAAAGCCTTCTCTAAGGTTGTTGCTATTTATGGTGCTTTTAAATGACCCAAGTTCTTCATTTATCCTCCCGGTGAATTTAGTTTCTCGTCTCCTCGTTCGTATCAATCTAATTCTTCTTCCCGTGAGTGGCTGGTTGTCACCTCATAATTTGAGATGTATTCCATAAAACCATATCAAGATTACTCTTTTCGTTGTTGTTTTTTTACAACAACTCTGTTCAACCCTTCTCCTAAAGATGCCTTTCAAGCTTGTCGTGGCAGAAGTTGGCATTTTCTTCTCTATTCTCCTATTTCAGTTATCTATCTTCTATTCTTTTGTTACGGAGGCATTGTCATGTTGCTCTTTTCAACCCATCATCTCGTTTTGTCAAAGATCATGTTCTTTTCATGCCTATCCATTTAACCGGAGTGTCGTCCCCTCTTTTCAAGTTCTATCTCCTTATCAAGTTCTTATTCAATTATTTTCTTTTCAACCAGAGTGCTGCCCGAATTTTGATTTTTCCTTGTTCCCCTTCCTTAACCGGAGTGTTTTCAATAAATATCTTCACTTCAACCTCAAGGTTTTTTTCACAATGTTCTTTGTCCCTCTTTTCTAATGGAGTGTTTTCGACCTTGTTCACCTTCGTTGTATTCTTTTCTCGAAATGGCTTAACCTTTTCAAGGTTCTTTGGTTTCATTCCTTTGTCAAAGGAGCAACTTAGTTTTACACTCCTCTTCCTCTTCCGTTTTCCCTCCGGTGCCATTCTAGATCTCGGGACGAGATCCTCTCGTAGTGGTGGAGTGTTGTAACGCCCCGAGACCGATGTGCCAGGTGTCGTTCAGTTTTTCGCTGGTGTTGCCATGTCATGCATTGCATATCATGTCATCATGTGCATTGCATCATCTTGTTTTTCAAAACTTGCATCCGTCCCGGCCTCCTCGTTCTCTCCGTTGTCCGTTGTGAGCCCAACCACACTTGCACTGCGCCTGCGGCATGTCCGAAATAGTATTTTATAAGTGGCTGGAAAATGTTCTCGGATTGGGTTGAAATTTGGTGTGCGGTCTTATTATAGTGTAGACAGACCGCCTGTCAAGTTTCATCGCAATCGGAGTTCGTTTGACGCCCCAACGGATAAATATAGCGGCAATAGTAGCCGGTCAAAACGTCGGACGTTTTCGGTCTCCGGAAATAGTCGCCGGGCCTCCGTCTCTTCTCTTCTCTCAGCTCGAGACCGTCTACACAGCTCACTACCTACCGCCAGGCCCAACCTAACCTCTCTCGTTAGCCCGCGGCCCTCCTCGCGCGCGTCCGAAAGTTGTCCCGGACCCGACCCGGACAGTCGTCACCGTCGTGTCCGGATCATCCCCTAACATCTACAAAACATCTCCATTTTCTCTTTTGGACTCCCTAACCCATTTATTCCGGTCCGCCCGATCGCGATTGGAGGATCCAAATCATCCCCTTTCGTATATATATATATATATATATATATATAGCCCCTAGTCCATTTTGGACCAAACCCTATTTTCTAGGGATCCTTCCCGGTCCAGCCGCCGCCGCCGCCCACCTGGTCTCATCCTCGTTTTCCCCACCGAGCCAATCACCTTCATCCCTCGATTTCAGATCCATCCACAATCCCAGCCTCCTCTGCTCATGCCCGAGGCCTCCTCCTCGACTCACCCCGTGCGAGCACAGCACCCGCTTGCGCTTGGGCCAAGGACCCCGACGGCCACCCCGACAGCCCCCGCCGCCGGCGACAACATCAGCAGCCCCCGCGTCCCCGAGCACCTCTCCCCTCGTTCCCGCAGCGTCCCAGCTCCCTGCCTCCCGTGAGCAGCAGTGCGCCCCGCCTCGACTCGCCAAGGAGACCACCGAGGGCTTGGACGCCGCCGTCCTTGTACTGCATCGCCACCGATGCCCGTGTCATCGAACGCCGCTGCCTCGTCTCCGCGCCCCGACGAGCTACGCTCAAGATGAGTCCCGCGCCCCCTTCTTCTCCTTTCTCTCCCTTCCCCTGGTTCTTCTCTCCCCTGACCGCCCGGTCCTCCTCTTCTCTGGTTCACAGGAAGGCCATGGCCTTGGAGCTTCACCCGCGTCCATCTCCCTCGCCCCCAGAGAACACCACAGGCCGCTGCTAGGCCCGACCGGGTCCGAGGCCCCTTTCCTTTCGCCGGCGTTCCCTTTCGGATCCTGTCGCCGGAGCCCCATCCCAGCTGATCCTCGCCGTCGTTGTTTTCTTCCTGACTGCCGTCAACGCCGGGTCCGGCGTCTGCTTTGAGCAGAGATGGAAGTCGCCCGTGTCTCGCCGCCTGAACCCGCCTCCTCCGTCCCTAGACCTGTTTCCCCACGCCCTCGCCATCTTCCGCTGTTTCCGGGCGTCGCCGGGCACCTTCACCGCGAGCTGCCGAAGTTTGCGCCGCCGTTGCTCTGTTTCTGCTTCTGCTTCCTGTCGAACAGGGAGTCGTGCCCGCAAGCCGCTCCCTCGCCCGCTCGTCCATCGTGCGATCCATCCAGCGCCTGAGTGGGCCGGCCTGCCAGCGCCCGATGCCAGATGTGCGCCCTGCCGGTCTACCCCTCCTCCTCAAACGGGCCGAAGCCCATGGGTGAGGCCACCCCAAGCACCCCTCCTTTTTTTTCTCTTACTGCTGGGCCAGTTCAGTTTCGGCCCAGTGGACGTTTTTTTTGGTTCTGCGAATTTAGCTAATTTCCAGGGATTTGCAGATTTACAGAAAACCCCTTAGCCTTCATGCATTTAATATCTCACAAACCAAGCATCACATGGAAAAACTTTATATATGAAATATGCTTAGAATTGCATCTAGTTTCATAATATGTCATATCCATCCATGTTTAAAATATTTAAAATGATGTTTGGTTAAATTTACTCATATGCCATGCTAAAATGATTTAATTCATAACTAATTAACCGTAACTCGGATTTTAATAATCTTTATATGCAAATGGGGTAGAATTTTGTCTAGTTTAACATGGTGGCATCATCTTGCATGTTTAACAACTCTAGAATTGTGTTTAGGACAGATCAGGACCAAACCTAATATTTGCACATGGGGATTTTCCGGACTTGTTGTTTTGTTGTTCCGGCCTCATTTAAACTTGCGTAGATTAGATAGTTTCATCATGTTTCACCTCTTGCCATGCTAACAACATTTAATATTGTTGGTTACATAAACGAGATCGAACTAAATAATTGATGTGGTGTTCCGTCAAAATGCAACTCGTTGCATATTGAGCTCCACTTAATTTGTAGGATTGTTTGTGCACTTTGCCATGCCATGCCTCTTTAAACTGGACATGCATCATACTTGTTTGCGCATCGTGCCATGTGGTTGTCATGGTTGTTTACTAGATTGTTTGCTCTTTTTCCGGTGTTGCTTCTTCGGGTTGGTTCCGGTAACGTCGTGATTGTGAGGACCCGTTCGTCTACGTCCGTTTGTCTTCTTCATGGACTCGTTCTTCTTCCTTGCGGGATTTCAGGCAAGATGATCATACCCTCGAAATCACTACTATCTTTGCTATGCTAGTTTGCTCGCTCTTTGCTATGCCAATGCTACGATGCCTACCACTTGCTTGCCAGCCTCCCAAATTGCCATGTTCAGCCTCTAACCCACCAATGTCCTAGCAAACCGTTGTTTGGCTATGTTACCGCTTTGCTCAGCCCCTCTTATAGCGTTGTTAGTTGCAGGTGAAGATTGAAGTTTGTTCCTTGTTGGAACATGGAGATGTTGTTCCTTGTTGGAACATGTTTTACTTGTTGGGATATCACAATATGTCTTATTTAATTAATGCATCTATATACTTGGTAAAGGGTGGAAGGCTCGGCCTTATGCCTGGTGTTTTGTTCCACTCTTGCCGCCCTAGTTTCCGTCATATCGGTGTTATGTTCTCGGATTTTGCGTCCCTTACGCGGTTGGGCTATAATGGGAACCCCTTGACAGTTCGCCTTAAGTAAAGCTTCTCCAGCAATGCCCAACATTGGTTTTACCATTCGCCACCTAGCCCTTTTCTTTCCCTTGAGTCGGCCGGCTCAAGGGTCATCGTTATTTTACCCCCCCGGGCCAGTGCTCCTCTGAGTGTTGGTCCGAACTGAGCTGCCTGCGGGGCCACCTCGGGGAAACTTGAGGGTTGGTTTTACTCGTAGCTAGTCTCATCTGAGTGTGCCCTGAGAAAGAGATATGTGAAGCTCCTATCGGGATTTGTCGGCACATTCGGGCGGTGTTGCTGGTTTAGTTTTACCCTATCGAAATGTCTTATTGTACTGGGATACCGAGTCTGACGGAATGTCTCGGGTGGAGGTCTATTCCTTCATTGACCGTGAGAGCTTGTGATGGGCTAAGTTGGGACACCCCTGCAGGGATTTGAACTTTCGAAAGCCGTGCCCGCGGTTATGGGCAGATGGGAATTTGTTAACGTCCGATTGTAGAAAACCTAAAGTTGACCTTAATTAAAATGAATCAACCGCGTGTGTAACCGTGATGGTCTCTTTCCGGCGGAGTCCGGGAAGTGAACACGGTTGTTGGAGTTATGCTTGACGTAGGTTGTCTAGGATCACTTCTTGATCATACTTTATCGACCGTGCTTTGCCTTCTCTTCTCGCTCTCATTTGCGTATGTTAGCCACCATATATGCTAGTCGCTTGCTGCAGCTCCACCTCATACCTTTACCTTACCCATAAGCTTAAATAGTCTTGATCGCGAGGGTGCAAGATTGCTGAGTCCCTGTGGCTCACAGATACTTCCAAAACCAGTTTGCAGGTGCCGATGAGACCGTGCAGACGGCGCAACCAAGCTCAGGAGGAGCTCGATGAAGATCTTGTCCTTTGTGTTGTTTCGTTCTAGTTGATCAGTAGTGGAGCCCAGTTGGGGTCGATCGGGGACCTTTGTCGCATTTGGGGTTCTTCTTTTATTTTTGGTTCCGTAGTCGGACCCTGAGTGTATTTGATTGATGTAATGCTTTATTCATGTAATTGTGTGAAGTGGCGATTGTAAGCCAACTATGTATCTCTTTCCTTATTATATTACATGGGTTGTGTGAAGATTACCTCACTTGCGACATATACCTTCAATGCGATTATGCCTCTAAGTCGTGCCTCGACACGTGGGAGATATAGTCGCCTCGAGGGCGTTACATTGGCGCAAAGCAGTAAGGTATGCCTAGGCTCGTCGGATCGAAGATGGATGTCTATCTTTAAATTTTCCCTGGAGTGGTACATCACACCCATTTAGCAGAATGTTACGAAGTGTCGAATTTCTAATTTTGGGGTGTGACAATTCCTCGGTGGAGAGATCAAAGTATAAGATTTGTCCATGGCTGAAATGCAGGGAAACTCTTTTGGATGCAACCTGAATCTTCCCAAGCAGTCATTGCCTCTTGGCACGTTCTTACGCTTAATGAGCCATTGTGCCACTGGAATGTTGATATTACCTTGGGCTCGAGGAATGAGTTTCCTATCCAGTAGTTCTACAGGTTCAATGATTATTGTGCCATCATGGTTTAGGAGCGGTAAAGTGGCATTGGGTGTTGCTTGTGGCCCAAGCGTTATTTCAGCTGACTGACATGGAAGGTAGGGTGAAGTTTGCATCCTTTAGGAAGTAACAATTTGCAAGAAACTACCCCAACTCTTTCTAGCACAAATATGCCCTAGAGGCAATAATAAAGTTCTTATTTATATTTTCTTATATCATGATAAATGTTTATTATTCATGCTAGAATTGTATTAACCGGAAACTTAGTACATGTGTGAATACAGAGATAAACAGAGTGTCCCTAGTATGCCTCTACTTGACTAGCTCGTTTATCAAAGATGGTTAAGTTTCCTAGCCATAGACATGTGTTGTCATTTGATGAACGGGATCACATCATAAGAGAATGATGTGGTGTACAAGACCCATCCGTTAGCTTAGCACTATGATCGTTTAGTTTATTGCTATTGCTTTCTTCATGACTTATACATGTTCCTATGACTATAAGATTATGCAACTCCCAAATATCGGAGGACACCTTGTGTGCTATCAAACGTCACAACGTAACTGGGTGATTATAAAGATGCTATACATGTGTCTCCGATGGTGTTTGTTGAGTTGGCATAGATCGAGATTAGGATTTGTCACTCCGTGTATAGGAGAGGTATCTCAGGGCCCTCTCGATAATGCACATCACTATGAGCCTTGCAAGCAATGTGACTGATGAGTTAGTCACGGGATGATGCATTACGGGATGAGTAAAGAGACTTGCCGGTAACAAGATTGAACTAGGTATGATGATACCGACGATCGAATCTCGGGCAAGTAACATACCGATGACAAAGGGAACATCATATGTTGTTATGCGGTTTGACTGATAAAGATCTCCGTGGAATATGTAGGAACCAATATAAGCATTCAGGTTCCACTATTGGTTATTGATCGGAGATGTGTCTCGGTCATGTCTGCATAGTTCTCGAACCCATAGGGTCCGCACGCTTAACGTTCGATGACGGTTTGTATTATGAGTTTATATGATTTGATGACCGAAGGTTGTTCGGAGTCCCGGATGAGATCACAGACGTGACGAGGAGTCTCTAAATGGTCGAGATATAAAGATTCATATATTGAAAGGTTACATTCGGACACCGGAATGGTTCGGGTCGTTTCGGAGTACCGGGGGTTACCGGACCCCCCCCCCTCGGGAAGTTATTGGGCCTCATGGGCCTAATGGTGGAAGAGAGGAGGCAGGCCAAGGAGTGGCGCACGCCTGATACGTCTCCAACATATCTATAATTTTTGATTGTTCCATGCTATTATATTATCTGTTTTGGATGTTAATGGGCTTATTTATACACTTTTATATTATTTTTGGGACTAACCTACTAACCCAAGGCCCAGTGCAAATTGTTTTTTTTGCCTATTTCAGTGTTTCGCAGAAAAGGAATATCAAATGGAATGAAACCTTCGGGAGAGTTATTTTTGGATCAAACATGATCCGGGGGACTTGGAGTAGATGTCAAGAAATCAACGAGGAGGCCATGAGGTAGGGAGGCACGCCTGCCCCCCTTGGGCGCGCTCCCCACCCTCGTGGGCCCCTCATAGCTCCACCGACCTACTTCTTCTACCCCGAAAACATCCAGGAGCACCACGAAACCCTATTTCCACCGCCGCAACCTTCTGTACCCAAGAGATCCCATCTTGGGGTCTTTTGCAGAGCTCCGCCGGAGGGGAATCAATCACAGAGGGCTTCTACATCAACCCCATAGCCTCTCCGATGATGTGTGAGTAGTTTACCTCAGACCTTCGGGTCCATAGTTATTAGCTAGATGGCTTCTTCTCTCTCTTTGGATCTCAATACAAAGTTCTCCTCGATCTTCTTGGAGATCTATTCGATGTAACTCTTTTTGTGGTGTGTTTGTCGAGATCCGATGAATTGTGGGTTTATGATCAAGATTATCTACGAAGAATATTCGGTTCTTCTCTGAATTCTTATATGTATGATTTAATTATCTTTGCAAGTCACTTCAAATTATCAGTTTGGTTTGGCCTACTAGATTGATCTTTCTTGCAATGGGAGAAGTGCTTAGCTTTGGGTTCAATCTTGCGGTGTCCTTTCCTAGTGACAACAGAGGCAGCAAGGCATGTATTGTAGCCATTGGGAATAAAAAGATGGGGTTTATATCATATTGCTTGAGTTTATCCCTCTACATCATGTCATCTTGCTTAATGTGTTACTCTGTTGTTATGAACTTAATACTCTAGATGCATGCTGGATAGCGGTCGATGTGTGGAGTAATAGTAGTAGATGTAGAATCGTTTCGGTCTACTTGTCGCGGACGTGATGCCTATATACATGATCATGCCTAGATATTCTCATAATTATGCACTTTTCTATCAATTGCTCGACAGTAATTTGTTCACCCTCTGTAATACTTATGCTATCTTGAGAGAAGCCACTAGTGAAACCTATGGACCCAGGTCTATCTTTTATCATATAAGTTTCCAATCAATTTTATTTCGCAATCTTTATTTTCAATCTATATCATAAAAATACAAAAAATATTTATCTTTTTATTATTATCTCTATCAGATCTCACTCTCGTAAGTGACTGTGAAGGGATTGACAACCCCTTTATCGCGTTGGTTGTGAGGTTCTTATTTGTTTGTGTAGGTACGAGGGACTTGCGTGTAGTCTCCTACTGGATTGATACCTTGGTTCTCAAAAACTTAGGGAAATACTTACGCTACTTTACTACATCACCCTTTCCTCTTCAAGGGAAAACCAACGCAGTGCTCATGAGGTAGCAAGAAGGATTTCTGACGCCGTTGCCAGGGAGATCTACGCACAAGTCAAGACATACCAAGTACCCATCACAAACTCTTATCCCTCGCATTACATTATTTGCCATTTGCCTCTCGTCTTCCTCTCCCCCACTTCTAAAACGATTTCCGAAAACCTTTGCCTTTTCTTCGCCTTCTTCCCGTATGCATCTTTGTTTGTGTTTCCATGCGCCTTCTATTTGCTTGCTAAAAATCTATTGATATGGATCCACTTAAAGTGTTCTACTTGGATCATCTTCGATCCTTATGTGCTCGTGCTGAAACCCCAACTAGCCTAGTTGATGGGAAATCTTTAAATGAGCATGCTCATTTTGTGCGTCACCGTTTATCTGAAAAAGGGAGACTCTTATGGGATCAAATAAACATATTGTTGTGTTATGCTTGGAATCTTTGTGAAATTTGTGATTTTACTTGTTGCTCTAAGAACCCTAAAAAACACCTGCCCTACCTATGTGAGTTTAATGATAATGAAATCTTATCTTCTTATGCAAAGGGTGTTTATAGTTACTACGATATCGTACAAATTGAAGAATTTGTTGCTTTTAAGGGTGCTTATGAAGTTTCTTCTTTGATTGGAAAGTATGATATTACTCTCTACGAATCGGAAAATTTTGACATACTTAAATATTGCTATGAAAACTATGCTCATAATGTCTATGTCAAAGAATTTATTGAAAGAATGATTGTTGCTTTGGAAGAAAATAATGATATGCATGAATCTATAGATAATTATGATTCCAGTGATTTTATTGAAATATTCCTTGATGAACATGATGCTTTCTATTCTTGTGGCCATGATGCCAATATTTATGAAGATGAATTTGTTATAGTTTCTTATGTTAAACATGAGATCGTTGCTATTGCACCCATACTTGATAGTTCCTTCGATGAAAAGCATGATTGCAATGATTTTATTATAAATTCTATTAATATCAATTGTGCTAATAATATGCAAAACTCTAAGCTTGGGGATTCTAGTTTTGCTATGTCCTCTACTTGTTGCAATGATCATGATTGGGGTGATTCTTCTTTTGATCTTGAAAATTTATTTAAGCCCCATGATGAATATGAGATTCATAATAGTGTTTGCAATATTATTGAAAATGGGTTTGGAAGAGTGTCAATTTTAGATCCCACATATTTGGAGAATGTTCAATCTTATGAAATTTTTGATAAAAGTGGGTTTGGAGAGGTCATGACTTTAGTTAATGTTAATCCCACTATTTTGGAAGAGTGTCAACTTTGCATGCATGTGGATCGTGTTGAAAATATTTTATGTGATAGCTATTTTGTTGAATTTGCTTATGATCCCATATGTAATTATTATGAGAGAGGAAAATATGATCGTAGAAATTTTCATGTTACTAAATTACCTCTCGTTATGTTGAGATTGCTATTGTTTCTTTCCGCTTCCTTGCATATGCTAGTTTTTGCTTGCTATGATAATTTGTTTGCCTTTAAGATGCCTATGCATATGAAGTATGTTAGACTTAGATGTGTTTTTCACGTGTTTCATGATTCTCTCTTTGTGCTTCAATTCTTGTCTTTCATGTGAGCATCATTGAAATTAGCAATGCCTAGCTAGGGGCGTTAAACGATAGCGCTTGTTGGGAGGCAGCCCAATTTTATTTTCGTTTCTTGCTTTTTGATTCTGTTTAGTAATAAAGAATTCATATAGCCTATGTTTAGATGTGGTTTTATGCTTTTAATTAGTGTTTGTGCCAAGTAGAACCTTTGGGAAGACTTGGGGGAAGTTTTTGCGATCTTGCTGTAAAAAACAGAAACTTTAGCGCTCACAAGATTTGCTGCCATTTTTTACTGGAGAGTGTGATTAGGTTGATTATTTTTGCAGATGATTAATAGACAAATTCCTCATGTCCACCAATTTATTTCAGAATTTTTGGGGTTAAATAAGTATTCGAAACCTACAGATTACTACAGACTGTTCTGTTTTTTGACAAATTCTGTTTTTCGCGTGTTGTTTGCTTATTTTGATGAATCTGTGGCTAGTATTGGAGGTTATGAACCATCGAGAAGTTGGAATATAGTAGTTTTAACACCAAAATAAATAAAGAATGAGTTCATTACATTACCTTAAGTGGTGGTTTGTTTTCTTATACTAACGGAGCTCATGAGATTTTCTTTTTAAGTTTTGTGTTGTGAAGTTTTCTAGTTTTGGGTAAAGATTTGATGGATTGTGGAATAAGGAGTGGAAAGAGCCTAAGATTGGGGATTCCCAAGGCACCCCAAGGTAAAATTAAAGGACAACAAAAAGCCTAAGCTTGGGGATGCCCCGGAAGGCATCCCCTCTTTCGTCTTCTTCCATCGGTAACTTTACTTGAGGCTATGTTTTTATTCACCAAATGATATGTGTTTTTCTTGGAGCGTCTTGTATGATTTGAGTATTTGCTTTTTAGTTTACCACAATCATCCTTGCTATACACACTGTCGTGGTTCTAACTCTGACAGTGATGTAGGGGGGTAAGTATGGAGAGGCTAGATCTCAGCTATGGAGAGGTTGTAAACACACCAGGATGTACGAGTTCAGGCCCTTCGCGGAGGAAGTAACAGCCCTACGTCTCGGTGCCCGAAGGCGGTCGATTGGATTATGCGTGTATGAATTACAGGGGTGCGAACCCTTGCTATTGAGGAGGGGGTGGCTTATATAGAGTTCGCCAGACCCCTCCAGCCCTCAGTAATGCAGGGTTAAAATACATTAAGACTGGGCGTTACTGGTAACGTCCCTAATAAAGTGCTATGATGACCATAAAGACTACTTAATGGCCGACCGTTTGCCTGCGGAGTGACTTTAGATCTCCTGGCAGTCGAGTGGTTGGCTTCGTGGTCGAGTGATAGCTTCCTGGTCGAGTGTCTTGAATCCGTTGAGTGGAATACCTTCAAGTCGATTGAAAGGTGACTTCTTCCAGGGATGTCCTTGGGTAGGGCTCTTAGGACTACCATGCCCCTACCCTAGGTACATAGCTTCATCATTAGCCCCCGAATGGATCGAGGTTAGAGTGGGGAAAGAGTTGGGGATCTTTCCGACTGGTTCTTTGGGCTACATGAGTGCCTCGTTTTGGATCAATCGTCATGGATGACATCATCAACCTCTTTCAGTCGCCTTGATCCATTCCAGGCCTTTCGTCGAGTGAATTTACTTACTTGTGAAATACCGAGTGCCGGCGTGAGCGGGATCTTCTGTTTGACGAGTTGCTCTGCAGCCCGCGGATTTCGCGGGATTTGAACTTCGGGAAGCGAGCGGGACGGGCGCGGCCGCAGTAATCGGATGTGATAAGGTGGAAGCTCCTCGATTTCCATGTCACCTTTTTCGCCACGTACTGCGCGCGTCTGCTGCAGGATTTGACGGGATAGCCTGGGCCTACCAGTCAGCCACTCGGAAGCGGCCTCTTATAAGCCGCCGGCTCGGGGTTTCTAAACAGTGTGCTCTCTCCTTTCTTTCTCCCTTCGCAAGATCCTCCACCACCTCCGCTCTCACCCTAGCACCGCAGGCCCGTTCGAGATTTGCCAGCGGCGATGGTGAAGGACAAGGCGTCCGCTCTGGAGCGCGCGAAGAAGGCGGCGGCGCAGGGGAAAGGGAAGAGGTCCGCTCAGGGCTGATCTTCCTCAAGGACTGCTCTGCCCAGAGGCTGGATCCAGGGCGACTGGATGCCGTCGGTGATTCGGCAGGAAGATCTTGATGATATGGTTGAGGGAGGAGTCATTCCTCACAAAGCTGCGCGTCTCCCGGGGAGAGAAGTCGAGCCCCAACCTCTTGATGGTGAGTGTGTCCTCCTCGCCACCCATATCGATCGTGGGTTTTCTCTGCCTCCTCATCCTTTTTTCCGGAGCTTTCTGAACTTCTTCGGAGCGCAGCTCCACCACTTCACTCCCAATTCTATCGTGTACCTCGCTGCTTTCATTTCCTTGTGTGAGGGTTTCTTGGGTTACCGCCCCCATTGGGGACTCTTTAAGCACATCTTCACTTGACGTTCCCAATCGGTCAAGAAGGCCAAGTCGAGTGACGAAAGGACGCAGGTGATCCAGCTGTGCGGGGGCCTGGCGATCTAGACAAGGGGAAAAGTTGTTTTCCATCTATTACTTTCCCAGAGTTGGTCCGTGGTTGGCAGGCGACCTGGTTTTACTATAAAGACCAGGCGACCCCGGGACAGTCGACTGGGCTTCCCCCTTTCTCTCTTGACCGAGCTCAAAAACCTGCTTCTCTAAAAGTGACGCCGGAAGAAAAGGCCCAAGTCAAAGTGCTGGTTGGTCGAGTGGTTCAGCTTGTCCGCGAGGGCGTGACTGGCATGGACTTGCTGGAGGTCTTCCTTCAGAGGCACATCCAACCGCTCCAGGCTCGTGACCACCCGATGTGGCTGTACTCGGGTCTCGAAGACACCACTCGGATCCACCCGGAGGAGGTCACTGATGAGATGTTGGAGGGGTGGCTGTCGAGCATCACAGGAAACAAAGACAACCCCCGAGGAGCCAGTAGGGTTCCTCCACTCGACAACACATACGAAGTGGACCAGGTCTGACTTTATGCTCCCGACTGAAATCTTGTTTTCTTCATTGGTCTTCTTTGAATTGGTCGATTTCCTTTTGTCTTGTCTGTTGTTTTCCAGGCAACTACTGAGATGTACTCGACGCCCAACGGGGCACAGGAGCCAACTGAGGAAGGGGAGGCGAGCGGAGGTGAGAGTGGAGACGAACAAGGCGAGTGGGAATCCGATGGCGAAGGAGAGGGAGACGACGACGTCGACTCCAGCGAAGAGGAGGAGGAGGAGGTTGAACCCCCCCCCCCCCCCCCGCCTGGGAGAGGCGATCCAAGCTCACACATGATCCAGCGCGGGAACGTGGTAAGGCGACTGCTCCTGTTGGGCAGTCGTCGAAACGCCCTCGGACCTCATCTCCTACGCCGACCGGAAAGGCTCCCAAGCACCCACGCGCGACGCCGTCCAAGCCGCCCAAGGCTCTGCCCAAGATGAAGATGACTGTCCCCACCATTTCCGGGTAATAATGAAACTTGTTTTCCTTTGTCGACCGTGGACAGATCCTTGGTCGATTCATTGAGCCAACTGACTGACTTTTGAGATTTGCAGTGCTGCTACTTCTGAGCTCCCCGCCAAGGACGACGATCAAGAGATGGAGGATGCTGTTACCTCCAACCCTGGTATGATTACTGACGTTCTGCCTTGAATCGACTGATGATTTCTCATAACTCCGGTCGACTGAATTTTTCTCGTAGCTCCTTCTCATGTCATTAACCTTCCCGACAACGACGACGAAGCGCCACCAAGAGTGAGGCGGAACAAGAGAGCGTCGGCTGGCGAGACCCCACAATCCACTCCGGCGCCTGAGGCCGTAGCTCGAGACGGTGGTGAAACCACTCGGGCTTCTGTGACTTTCGCCATTCCTCTGACGAGTGAGCGGCCCTCAGCGTCAACTGCGGATCCACCTTCGCTCTTCGCCACACACCACGTCCCTGAGGACCAAGTGGATGCAGCTAAGGAAGCTGTACGCCAGGCAGGGATCATGATGGAGCAGGTCAAGGTGGTTCGAGAAGCCAGCCAAGCAGCTTATGACGCGAGTTCAGCTCTTCAGAGTAATGTCCAGGTCAGTCAATTCACTGCTTGTTCTGTTAGGGTATGCTGTCTGAAGAATCTCTTTTCTGAAGATCTTTAAATCTGTACACCCACTGGGTGTGTTTGTTAAGTCTTGGACGGGTGGGGGCACGCTTAGTGCACCCACTGGGTGTGTTTGTTAAGTCTTGGACGGGTGGGGGCACGCTTAGTGCACCCACTGGGTGTAGTCCCCGAGACTACGGTGGACTGCTGGCAGTCGACTGTAGTCTTTATATTGTGTTGCAGTAGTTGTACTTCTTCACTCGGTCTGGTCAGGCCATGTCGACTGCGGGCAGTCGATTTTTTTTGTAAAACCAATGGGGGCACGCTGAGTGCACCCACAGGGTGTAGTCCCCGAGACTACTGTTGAATGTTTTTGATTCGGCTGTAGTCTTAGAAGCGCCATCATTGTCTCTTGGTTACTCGGAAGCAACTTATCTTGGACCTCTGTCGACTGATTTTTGTAGAAATCCTGTGGACTTGTGGCTCTCTATACTGAGTTGGAGAACAAGCAGATCCAACTCAACCTTGACTTGAAGCTTGCTCAATAGAACCTGCAGAAGGCGCAAGAAGAAGCAAAAGGTATGGCTGGCGAGGTTTCTCATTCTTGACGAGTGACTTTTCTTTCTTGCCCGTTCTTGATGCTGAGCTCACTCGACGTTCTGTAGATAAACTATAGGAAGCTATGAAGAAGAAGGATCGAGATCTTGCCGAAGCGCAAAAGGAGGCCTCGAGCAAAACGAAGCTTGCAGAAGAGAAACTGGCTTCGGTCGGAACTCTTGAGCAGGAGAACTCCAGACTGAAAGCTGCTCTCGAGATAGCTAATCAAGAGGTCAGCCGACTGAAGAACGACAAGATGGTTCTGCATGACAAGGCGGGTGATCTGGCGGGGAAGGTGAACGATCTGGAGACTTATCTTGGTGGACTCGCCAAGAAGCTGTTCGTCATGCTCGAAGGTAATTACTCCGACCCGGCTGTCTTGCAGTTACCAAGCCCGTGTAGGGCCACTGTCTTATTCTTGAATCGTGTTTGCAGAATTCTGCCAGAGCTTTGAAGAGGAAACCAGTCGAGTGGAGACAGGCTTGGATCCCGCCAATTCTCTCGTGAAGGACGAGGCTGCTATGAACATGCTCCGACTGGAGTCTCGTGTTACCAGCATTGTTGACTATCTTGCTTGGCTGAAGGTTGCGATGTCGCGGATCGATACATCACTCTGGCCTGGGACGATGCTTCAGAACGACCTCGAGTCCCTGATGGCTCGACTTAATGAAGTCCCAGGTCGAGTGGCGGAATGGAAGAAATCTTCTGCTAGATGTGGTGCTGATGTCGCTCTGTCTCTGGTCCACGTCCATTGCAAGGAGGCGCGAGAAGAGAAGCTGGCCGCCATTCAAGTTGCCAATACCAGGAAGCACAACTTTCAAGATTTCATGGAGACTTTCATTGCTGCTGCTACTCGTATTGCAGACGGGATCGACTTGGACGAGTTCGTCGCCCCTTCCAGCCCTCCGCTTAAGGAATGAAAAACTTTTATGCTTCACTTTAAATTTGCCTCGGAATGCCGAGTGGATTTGTAACCGTTAAACTCCGCCGAGCCGAGGGCTCGAGTACTTTGATCTGAGGTCTGGGACCTTTAGGCCTTATCTGAACTTGATTTCTCATTGAATATCTTCATGGTTTGATCCATCGAGTGGAACTTGATCTTCACTCGGAATAACCTTGTATTTGTGGCGTAACTCCGAAGGAGAAGGTAGCAGTCGACTTGCGCCTCGTCGTCCTTGCGGATTGGGTTGTGTCCTATATTTAGGTGAGCACTGGGCTGCAGCTAAGCCCCCTGAGTGGGAGTCTGGCTTGCCACTCGGTAGGATTTTTACACACTTAGGCGAGCACTGGGCTGCAGCTAAGCCCCCGAGTGGGAGGTTTGCTCGCCACTCGGTAGGATTTTTAAACACTTAAGCGAGCACTGGGCTGCAGCTAAGCCCCTGAGTGGGAGGTTTGCTCGCCACTCGGTAGGATTTTTAAACACTTAGGAGAGCACTGGGCTGCAGCTAAGCCCCCGAGTGGGAGTCTGGCTCGCCACTCGGTAGGATTTTTAAACACTTAGGCGAGCACTGGGCTGCAGCTAAGCCCCCGAGTGGGAGGTTTGCTCGCCACTCGGTAGGATTTTTAAACACTTAGGCGAGCACTGGGCTGCAGCTAAGCCCCCGAGTGAGAGGTTTGCTCGCCACTCGGTAGGATTTTTAAACACTTAGGCGAGCACTGGGCTGCAGCTAAGCCCCCGAGTGGGAGTCTGGCTCGCCACTCGGTAGGATTTTTAAACACTTAGGTGAGCACTGGGCTGCAGCTAAGCCCCCGAGTGGGAGGTTTGCTCGCCACTCGGTAGGATTTTTAAACACTTAGGCGAGCACTGGGCTGCAGCTAAGCCCCCGAGTGGGAGGTTTTCTCGCCACTCGGTAGGATTTTTAAACACTTAGGCAGGCACTGGGCTGCAGCTAAGCCCCCGAGTGGGAGGTTTGCTCGCCACTCGGTAGGATTTTTAAACACTTAGGCGAGCACTGGGCTGCAGCTAAGCCCCCGAGTGGGAGGTTTGCTCGCCACTCGGTAGGATTTTTAAACACTTAGGCGAGCACTGGGCTGCAGCTAAGCCCCCGAGTGGGAGGTTTGCTCGCCACTCGGTAGGATTTTTTAAACACTTAGGCGAGCACTGGGCTGGAGCTAAGCCCCCGAGTGGGAGGTTTGCTCGCCACTCGGTAGGATTTTTTAAACACTTAGGCGAGCACTGGGCTGCAGCTAAGCCCCCGAGTGGGAGGTTTGCTCGCCACTCGGTAGGATTTTTAAACACTTAGGCGAGCACTGGGCTGCAGCTCAGCCCCCGAGTGGGAGTCTGGCTCGCCACTCGGTAGGATTTTTCAAACTTAGGCGAAACGGATTCGCAGCTAAGTCACCCACTCGGGAATTTCGTATGCAAACAAAAGTGACAGCAATTATTTGAACATTCTTGTCTTTGATAAAAATGAACTGCAAAAGTTTTTCTTATTACATCTTGTCCGAGGGAGAACTCAAGTGTAAAAGGGGCGGAGCAGTTCCGCATTCCAAGCTCGCGGCTCGTCGATCTGGCGATCAACATTGTAGAGGTGATACGCTCCATTGTGGAGGACTCTAGTGACGATGAAGGGACCTTCCCAAGTAGGAGCAAGCTTGTGTGGTTTCTGTTGATCCACTCGGAGGACCAAATCTCCTTCTTGGAAGGCTCGACTCTTCACATTTCTGGCGTGGAATCGACGCAAGTATTGCTGATAAATGGTCGATCTGATCATGGCCATCTCCCTCTCTTCTTCTAGGAGGTCGACTGCGTCTTGCCGGGCTTGTTCTGCTTCATCTTTGGTATAAAGTTCGACTCGGGGTGCGTTGTGAAGAAGATCACTCGGCAGAACTGCTTCGGCTCCATAAACCAGAAAGAACAGAGTTCTTCCAGTTGACCGATTTGGAGTGGTCCTCAATCCCCACAGAACTGACGGAAGCTCATCGACCCATGCGCCCGCTGCGTGCTTGAGATCACGCATCAGTCGGGGCTTTAGTCCTTTGAGAATCAGACCATTTGCCCTCTCAGCTTGTCCGTTCGACTGGGGATGGGCGACCGATGCGTAGTCGACTCGTGTGCCTTGAGAGGCGCAAAAAGCTCTGAACTTGTCCGAATCAAAGTTTGACCTATTGTCAGTGATGATGCTATGCGTGACTCCATATCTGAATGTTAGCCCCCTGACGAAACTGATAGCAGTGCAAGCATCAAGATTCTTGATAGGCTTAGCTTCAATCCATTTGGTAAACTTGTCGACTGCCACAAGCACATGTGTGAAACCGCTCCTGCCTGTTCTCAGCAGACCAACCATGTCCAGTCCCCAAACAACAAAGGGTCAGACGAGTGGAATGGTCTTCAGGGCTGACGCAGGCTTGTGTGACATGTTGGAGTAGAACTGGCACCCTCCACACTTGTTGACTATCTCCTTTGCCATTTCATTTGCCTTTGGCCAGTAAAATCCCGCTCGGTATGCTTTAGCCACAATGGTCCGAGAAGACGCATGGTGACCATAGGTCCCCGAGTGGATATCATCAAGGATTATCTGACCCTCTTCTGGTGTTATGCACTTCTGACCGATTCCAGTCGCGCTTTCTCTATACAACTGTCCCTTTATGACTGTGAAGGCCTTGGATTGGCGGACGACCTGTCAAGCCTCTTCCTCTTCCTCTGGGAGTTCTTTCCTTAGGATATACGCGATGTACGGTATCGTCCAGTCGGGAGTGATTGCCAAGACTTCCATGATTAGGTCGACCACAGCAGGGACTTCGACTTCAGTCGGATCTGTGGCACTTTTCGGCTGCGGGGCTTCTTTTGTAAAATGATCTTCTTGGACTGACGGCGAGTGGATGTGCTCCAGGAACACGTTGCTGGGAATGGCTTCTCTCTTGGAGCCTATCTTTGCCAAATCGTCAGCCGCCTGATTTTTCAGTCGGGGGATGTGATGAAGCTCTAACCCCTCGAATTTCTTTTCTAACTTTCTCACTGCATTGCAATAACCAGTCATTGCCGGACTTTTGACGTCCCACTCCTTCATCACTTGATTAACCACCAAATCTGAGTCGCCATAGACCATGAGGCAACGGATGCCGAGTGAAATGGCCATGCGCAACCCATACAAAAGTGCTTCATATTCTGCTTCATTATTGGAGGAATCGAAGTGAATCTGGAGAACGTATTTGAGCTTATCTCCTCGGGGGGAGACTAATACTACCCCAGCACCAGAACCATTCAGCATCTTAGATCCATCGAAGAACATGGTCCAGTGCTCCGAGTGAACTTGAGTCGGAAGTTGCTGTTCAATCCACTCGGCGACGAAATCTGCGATTGCTTGGGACTTGATAGCCTTCTTTGCTTCAAACTTGATATCTAAGGGAAGGAGTTCAATCGCTCACTTAGCCACTCGACCAGTTGCATCTCTGTTGTGCAGAATCTCTGACAGTGGGGCGTCGCTGACGACTTTAATGGAGTGGTCAGAGAAGTAATGTGCAACCTTCTTTGTGGTCATATAAATCCCATATACAAGCTTCTGGTAATGAGGATATCTTTGTTTTGAAGGGGTTAAAACTTCAGACACATAATATACTGGGCGCTGAACTCTGAAGGCCTTTCCTTCTTCTTCTCGCTCAACCGTAAGTACTGTACTGACAACTTGTCCCGTGGCTGTGATGTAAAGCAGCAGAGGCTCTTTACTGATTGGAGCAGCAAGCACCAACTGGGTGGAGAGCAGGGCTTTGAGCTCTGCAAATGCTGCATCAGCTTCTGGAGTCCACTCGAACTTGTCAGACTTCTTCATCAGTCGGTAAAAGAGGCAACGCCTTTTCACCGAGACGAGAAATGAATCGACTTAGAGCGGCCAAGCAACCTGTAAACTTCTGGACATCGTGCACACGCACAGGACGCTTCATCCGGAGTATGGTACTGACTTTTTAAGGATTGGCGTCGATTTCTCGTTCAGAAACGAGAAAACCGAGTAACTTTCCACCTGGAACTCCGAATGTGCACTTTGATGGATTGAGTTTGATATCATACCTCCTGAGGTTGGCAAAGGTTTCAGCAAGGTCAGTCTGCAGGTCGGAACCTTTCCGTGACTTAACCACAATATCATCCATGTATGCCTACACATTCCGACTGATTTGAGTGAGTAAACACTTCTGAATCATCCTCATGAATGTGGCTCCGGCATTCTTGAGGCTGAATGGCATGGTGACATAACAGAAGCATCCGAATGGAGTGATGAAAGCTGTTTTGATCTCGTCGGGTCCATACAGACGGATCTGATGGTACCCGGAATAGGCGTCCAGAAAAGACAATCGCTCGCACCCCGCGGTCAAGTCGACTATTTGGTCGATGCGAGGGAGAGGAAAATGATCTTTCGGGCAGGCCCGATTGATATGTTTAAAATCAATGCACATGCGAAGTGACTTGTCCTTCTTGGGGACCATGACAACATTGACGAGCCACTCGGAGTGGTAAATCTCTCAGATGAACTCCGCTGGTAAGAGCCGAGCCACCTCCTCGCCGATAGCTTTCCTCTTCTGGACGGCGGACCGTTGAAGATGTTCCTTCACAGGCTTAAATTTTGGGTCGACTCGTAGACGGTGCTCAGCCAGCCCCCTGGGAACTCCAGGCATGTCAGAGGGCTTCCATGCGAAGATGTCCCAGTTCTCACGGAGGAACTGGATGAGCGCTTCTTCCTATATGGAGTCGAGCGCCGTTGAGATGTGAGTCAGGGCAGCACTGGGGTCGGTCGGGTGAATGTGGGCTGGCTTTGTTTCACCGGACGACTGAAAAGCTGATTCTGAAGCAGGCTTCTTGGCTCGTAGCAATTCACTCGGATCGGCAGTCTTCTGGTACTCTTGCAGCTCGACCACTGCCATCTGAGCATCAGCGATCTTTGAGCCTTTCTGAAAACACTCTTCTGCTTTCTTTCGGTTGCCTGTAACAGTGATCACAGCTCTGGGGCCAGGCATCTTCAGTTTGAGATACACGTAACACGGTCGAGCCATGAAGCATGCATAAGCTGGCCTGCCCAAAATGGCATGGTAAGCACTTTGGAAGTCCACAACCTCGAATGTCAACTTTTCCTTGCGGTAATTCTTTGAATCACCGAAAACCACATGAAGAGCAATCTGGCCGAGTGATTTGGCTTTCTTCCCGGGAATGACTCTGTGGAAGCTCATGTTACTGGTACTGAGCCTAGACATCGGAATGCCCATCCCTTTCAATGTTTCTGCATACAGTATGTTCAGGCCACTGCCACCATCCATCAGGACTTTGGTCAGTCGAGTGCCTTCGACAACTGGGTCGACCACCAAAGCTTGCCTCCCAGGGGTGGCAATGTGCGTAGGGTGATCAGACTGGTCGAATGTGATGGCAGTCTGAGACCACTTCAGATAACTGGGTGTTACCGGAGCAACCATATTCACCTCACGGTTAATGACTTTCAGTCGACTTTTGCTTTCGACATCAGCAAAAATCATCAGGGTGGAATTGACTTGGGGGTATCCATCATCGCTATCTTCCTTGTCCTCAACCCTGTCCGACTCTTTTTCCTTATATTTGGACTGCTTGCCCTGAAACTGCTGGATCAGGAGCCGGCACTGTCGAGTGGTATGCTTTGGGTAAATAAAATTACCCTCTTCATCTTTCTTGGTGTGGATGTGACATGGTAGATCCAAGACATCATTTCCATCTTGATCCTTTACTTTCTTGGGCTTCCAGGGCCCCTTGGGTTTTCCCTTGAAATTTCCCTGGGTTACGGCCAGCGCCTCCCCAGGGGCGGCCGGCTCGGCCTTCCGCTTCTGTTTCTGACTGGAGTTTCCTCCGGTTTCTTGGGCAACTGCCTTGTGCTTGCCAGTCTGGAGTCGATCTTCGTCTTCACCATTAGCGTATTTGGTGGCAATCTCCATCATTCGATTCAGAGACATCTCTCCAGTTCGACCGAACTTCAGATTCAATTCTCTATACTTAACGCCTTCTTTAAAGGCACAAACTGCTTGATGATCTGGTACATTCTCAACTGTGTGATGCAATGTGATCCACCTCTGGATGTAATCCCTCAGAGTTTCATTCGGTTTCTGCATGCAAGACCGCAATTCTGTAAGGCCTGCAGGTCGCTTGCATGTTCCCTCAAAGGTTGTGACAAACACTCGGGAGTGGTCCTCCCAAGTGTAGATGCTGCCGGGTGCCAACTGATTTAGCCACGCTCTGGCTGAGCCCTCTAACATGAGAGGCAAATGCTTCATAGCCACCTCATCATTGCCACCACCAATCTGTACAGCCACTCTGTAATCTTCGAGCCAAGTGTCAGGTTTAGACTCACCGGTAAACTTGCTGACTCCCGTAGCCAACCTAAAGTTGGGAGGAATCACTGCGGCTCTGATGGCTCGACTGAAACACTCTGGCCCCGAAACATGTATCTTGTTGCTGGCAGGCGCGTCTCTGTTGTGGCCTTCTCAATGAGCTCTGTTCCTGTCAACCAAACCTTGAACGAGGATGGATCTCGCATCAAAGCCTGGGTCCCTGGGGTCGACTGGAATCCTCTGCCCAACACTATGAGGGCGCCTGTCATCTTGTTGTCGAGGCGCATATGACCCACTCCTCGGGGGAGGGGTTGGCACTCGACGTCGATCATCACGATCGGATCGGTGATCATACTGCTCATTTCTTTTGTACTGATCGTGCCGGTCTCCACGTCCCTCACGCCTCGGGGGCGACCTCGGGCTATGAGCCGACTGGACTGTATCTGTTGCAACGGATCGACTGTGGATCCTATTCCGTGACTGAGAAACAGCGGAATTCTAGTTTCCCGCCGCCCGGAGCAACGCTCTGATCTGCAACAAGCCCCTGCCAGCCTCTGACTGGGAGGGCTGAATCGATTCTGCTATACGGGCCGCGGCGGCCAAATTCTGAACTAGGGTTCGATATACCTGAGTCGGCGGGAAGAGCTGACGTCGACTGGACTCAGGAGCTCGCTGACGCGCTTGCTCATCGAGTACTCGCTGGAGATTCTCCAGTTGAGTGCGCTCGGCCAAGTTAGCCAAGCACGCGTCCTCCAAGGCCTGGGCCTCGGGGGTTTCTCCGACGATAGGAGTGTGGAGTGCGTCCATGTTCCGGTGGCGAAGCTCCTCTCGCTGCAATGATGTGAGAGGTTCGGGGAGATACTCATCGTGGGGATGCGACGGGTCGCCCCCACCCGCGCCTCCATCAGCGCGAGGGAAACCGGGAGGAGTGTGTGTTCCATCGACCGCCAGAACCTCAGCCGCTGGGTCGCTGTTGTAGCACTTGGATGCAGTCTCCGCGGAGCCAGTCGAACAGGCCGTAGAGGGATTCGTCGGGCTCGATTGCCGCGACTTGTGGGGCGGCCGACTGGCGAGCCACGGCATGCCTCACCCACCTCTGAAGTCTCAACCGACCGGAGCGCTTGCGCTAGTGGGAGACAGGGCAGGGAGACGACATGGGGCCGACCGATACTGGGTCGACGGCTGCCGCAGGAGGACGCCACGAACGCATGCACGGAAGTGCGTCGCACCGCGGACAGGGAGCGCGTCGATGTCGAGTGGTGCCTCCTGAATCCAAGCGGAGTCGTCGGCGATGAACGTGAGCGCCGAGATGGATCTCGCGGCCCTCCACCAAAACTCCGCACGAAACCATGATCAATGGGATCGGAAAAATCACAACTTCTCCAACTAGGCGCTAAGATTCTGGCCCCAAGGTGGGCGCCAACTGTCGTGGTTCTAACTCTGACAGTGATGTAGGGGGGTAAGTATGGAGAGGCTAGATCTCAGCTATGGAGAGGTTGTAAACACACCAGGATGTACGAGTTCAGGCCCTTCGCGGAGGAAGTAACAGCCCTACGTCTCGGTGCCCAGAGGCGGTCGATTGGATTATGCGTGTATGAATTATAGGGGTGCGAACCCTTGCTACTGAGGAGGGGGGTGGCTTATATAGAGTTTGCCAGACCCCTCCGGCCCTCAGTAATGCAGGGTTAAAATACATTAAGACTGGGCGTTACTGGTAACGTCCCTAATAAAGTGCTATGATGACCATAAAGACTACTTAATGGCCGACCGTTTGCCTGCAGAGTGACTTTAGATCTCCTGGCAGTCGAGTGGTTGGCTTCGTGGTCGAGTGATAGCTTCCTGGTCGAGTGTCTTGAATCCGTCGAGTGGAATACCTTCAAGTCGATTGAAAGGTGACTTCTTCCAGGGATGTCCTTGGGTAGGGCTCTTAGGACAGGTCCATGCCCCTACCCTAGGTACATAGCTTCATCACACACCTTTTGGGATAGACACACATGAATTGGAATTTATTAGAATACTCTATGTGCTTCAGTTATATCTTTTGAGCTAGATAATTTTGCGCTAGTGCTTCACTTATATCTTTTAGAGCACGGTGGTGGTTTTATTTTATAGAAATTATTGATCTCTCATGCTTCACTTATATTATTTTGAGAGTCCTTTAGAACAGCATGGTAATTTGCTCTGGTTATAAAATTGGTCCTAATATGATAGGGATCTAAGATGGGTATAATAAAAACTATCATAAAAAGTGTGTTGAATACTATGAGAAGTTTGATGCTTGATAATTGTTTTGAGATATGAGGATGGCGATAGTAAAGTTGTGCTAGTTGAGTAGTTGTGAATTTGAGAAATACTTGCGTTGAAGTTTGCAAGTCCCGTAGCATGCACGTATGGTAACCGTTGTGTAACAAATTTGAAACATGAGGTGTTCTTTGATTGTCTTCCTTATGAGTGGCGGTCGGGGACGAGCGATGGTCTTTTCCTACCAATCTATCCCCCTAGGAGCATGTGCGTAGTGCTTGGTTTTTGATGACTTGTAGATTTTTGCAATAAGTATATGAGTTCTTTATGACTAACGTTGAGTCCATGGATTATACGCACTCTCACCCTTCCATCATTGCTAGTCTCTTCGGTACCGTGCATTGCCCTTTCTCACCTTGAGAGTTGGTGCAAACTTCGCCGGTGCATCCAAACCCCGTGATATGATAGGCTCCTCCACACATAAACCTCCTTATATCTTCCTCAAAACAGACACCATACTTACCTATTATGGCATTCCATAGCCATTCCGAGGTATATTGCCATGCAACTTTCCACCGTTTCATTTATGACACACTTCATCATTGTCATATTGCTTTGCATGATCATGTAGTTGACATTGTATTTGTGGCAAAGCCACGATGCATAATTTATCATACATGTCACTCTTGATTCATTGCCTTTCCTGGTACACTACCGGAGGCATTCATATAGAGTCATATTTTGTTCTAGTATCGAGTTGTAATCATTGAGTTGTAAATAAATAGAAGTGTGATGATCATCATTAATAGAGAATTGTCCCAAATAAAAAAAGGAAAGGCCAAAAAAGGCCCAAAAAAGAAAAGAAATAAAAAGGGACAATGCTACTATCCTCTTTTCCACACTTGTGTTTCAAAATAGCACCATGATATTTATGATAGAGAGTCTCTTGTTTTGTCAGTTTCATATACTAGTGGGAATTTTTCATTATATAACTTGGCTTGTATATTCCAACAACGGGCTTCCTCAAATTCCCTAGGTCTTCATGAGCAAGCAAGTTGGATGCACACCCACTTAGTTCTTTTGTTGAGCTTTCATACATTTATAGCTCTAGTGCATCCGTTGCATGTCAATCCCTACTCCTTGCATTGACTTCAATCGATGGGCATCTTCCTAGCCCGTTGATTAGCTGCGTCGATGTGAGACTTTCTCCTTTTTGTCTTCTCCACATAACTCCCATCATATTATTCTATTCCACCCATAGTGCTATATCCATGGCTCACGCTCATGTATTTTGTGAAAGTTGAAAAAAGTTTGAGATTACTAAAGTATGAAACAACTGTTTGGCTTGTCATCGGGGTTGTGCATGATGAGAGCATTCTTGTGTGACGAAAATGGAGCATGACCAAACTATATGATTTTGTAGGGATGAACTTTCTTTTGCCATGTTATTTTGAGAAGACATGATTGCTTAGTTAGTATGCTTGAAGTATTATTGTTTTTATGCCAATATTAAACTTTTGTCTTGAATCTTTCGGATCTGAATATTCATGCCACAATAAAGAAAATTACATTGAGAATTATGCTAGGTAGCATTCCACATCAAAAATTCTGTTTTTATCATTTACCTACTCGAGGACGAGCAGGAATTAAGCTTGGGGATGCTGATACGTCTCCAACGTATCTATAATTTTTGATTGTTCCATGCTATTATATTATCTATTTTCGATGTTAGTGGGCTTATTTATACACTTTTATATTATTTTTGGGACTAACCTACTAACGCAAGGCCCAGTGCAAATTGCTGTTTTTTTGCCTATTTCAGTGTTTCACAGAAAAGGAATATCAAACGGAATCCAAACGGAATGAAACCTTCGGGAGAGTTATTTTTTGGAACAAACGTGATCTGGGGGACTTGGAGTAGACGTCAAGAAATCAACGAGGAAGCCACGAGGCAGGGAGGCGCGCCTGCCCCCCTAGGCGCGCCCCCACCCTCGTGGGCCCCTTGTAGCTCCACCGACCTACTTCTTCCTCCTATATATATCCATATACCCCGAAAACATCCAGGAGCACCACGAAACCCTATTTCCACCGCTGCAACCTTCTATACCCAAGAGATCCCATCTTGGGGCCTTTTCCGGAGCTCCGTCGGAGGGGGAATCAATCACGGAGGGTTTCTACATCAACCCCATAGCCTCTCCGATGATGTGTGAGTAGTTTACCTCACAACTTCGGGTCCATATTTATTAGCTAGATGGCTTCTTCTCTCTCTTTTGATCTCAATACAAAGTTCTGCTCGATCTTCTTGGAGATCTATTCGATGTAACTCTTTTTGCGGTGTGTTTGTCGAGATCCGATGAATTGTGGGTTTATGATCAAGATTATCTATGAACAATATTTGTTTCTTCTCTGAATTCTTGTATGTATGATTTAATTATCTTTGCAAGTCTCTTCGAATTATCAGTTTGGTTTGGCCTACTAGATTGATCTTTCTTGCAATGGGAGAAGTGCTTAGCTTTGGGTTCAATCTTGCGGTGTCCTTTCCCAATGACAGCAGGGGCAGCAAGGCACGTATTGTATTCTTGCCTTCGAGGAAAAGATGGGGTTTATATCATATTGCTTGAGTTTATCCCTCTACATCATGTCATCTTGCTTAATGCGTTACTCTGTTCTTATGAACTTAATACTCTAGATGCATGCTGGATAGGAGTCGATGTGTGGAGTAATAGTAGTAGATGTAGAATCGTTTCGGTCTACTTGTCGTGGACGTTATGCCTATATGCATGATCATGCTTAGATATTCTCATAATTATGCACTTTTCTATCAATTTCTTGACAGTAATTTGTTAGCCCACCGTAATACTTATGCTATCTTGAGAGAAGCCACTAGTGAAACCTATGGCCCCCGGGTCTATCTTTTATCATATAAGTTTCCAATCTATTTTATTTCGCAATCTTTATTTTCAATCTATATCATAAAAATACCAAAAAAATATCTTATTATTATCATCTCTATCAGATCTCACTCTCGTAAGTGACCGTGAAGGGATTGACAACCCCTTTATCGCGTTGGTTGCGAGGTTCTTATTTGTTTGTGTTGGTACGAGGGACTTGCATGTAGTCTCCTACTGGATTGATACCTTGGTTCTCAAAAACTGTGGGAGATACTTATGCTACTTTATTGCATCACCCTTTCCTCTTCAAGGGAAAACCAACGCAGTGCTCAAGAGGTAGCAGCGCCCCCCCTAGCCCAAACCGAATTGGACTAGGGCCAGGGGGACCGGCCCCCCTTTCCTTCTCTTCTCCTACTCCTTCCCCCTTCTCCTTGTGGAAGTAGGAAAGGGGGGGCCGAATCCTACTTGGAGTAGGACCCCCCTTGGGCGCGCCACCCTTGGCCGGCCTCCTCCTCCCTCCCCCCTTTATATACGTGGGAGGGGGCACCCCATAGACACACAAGTTGATCTTTTAGCCGTGTGCGGTGCCCCCTCCAGAGTTTCACACCTCGATCATATCGTCATAGTGCTTAGGCGAAGCCCTGCACCGGTAACTTCATCATCACTGTCACCACGCCATCGTGCTGACGAAACTCTCCCTCGGCCTCAACTGGATCAAGAGTTTGAGGGACGTCACCGAGCTAAACGTGTGCAGATCGCGGAGGTGTTGTGCGTTCGGTACTTGATCAGTGGATCGCGAAGATGTTCGACTACATCAACTGCGTTACTAAACGCTTCCGCTTTCGGTCTACGAGGGTACGTAGACACACTCTCCCCTCTTGTTGCTATGCACCTCCTAGATAGATCTTGCATGATCGTAGGTAAATTTTTTTTAAATACTGCATTCCCCAATAGTGGCATCAGAGACAAGTCTATGCGTAGATGTTATATGCACGAGTAGAACGCAAAGAGTTATGGGCGATAATAGTCATACTACTTACCACTATGTCATACTTTGATTCAACGGTATTCTTGGATGAAGCGGCCCAAACCGACATTACATGACCGCGTTCATGAGACTGGTTCTACCGATGTGCTTCACACACAGGTGGCTAGTGGGTGTATGTTTCTCTAGCTTTAGTTGAATCGAGTTTGACTACGCCTGGTCCTTGTTGAAGGTTAAAACAGCACACTTGACGAAAAATCGTTCTGGTTTTGATGCGTAGGTAAGAACAGTTCTTACTAGAAGCCCGTAGCAGCCCCGTTAAACTTGCAACAACAAAGTAGAGGACGTCTAACTTGTTTTTGTAGGGCATGTTGGGATGTGATATGGTCAAGACGCGATGATATAAATTGTTGTATGATATGATCATGTTTTGTAAAAGTTATTGGTAACTGGCAGGAGCCATATGGTTGTCACTTTATTGTATGAAATGGAATCGCCATGTAATTGCTTTACTTTATCACTAAGCGGTAGCGATAGTCGTAGACGCAATAGTTGGTGAGATGACAACGATGCTACGATGGAGATCAAGGTGTCAAGCCGGTGACAAAGGTGATCATGATGGTGCTTTGGAGATGGAGAACAAAGGCACAAGATGATGATGGCCATATCATATCACTTATATTGATTGCATGTGATGTTTATCCTTTATGCATCTTATTTTGCTTAGTACGGCTGTAGCATTATAAGATGATCTCTCACTAAATTTCAAGGTATAAGTGTTCTCCTTGAGTATGCACCGTTGCTACAGTTCGTCGTGCCGAGACACCACGTGATGATCGGGTGTGATACGCTCTATGTTCACATACAACGGGTTGATGACCCACAAGTATAGGGGATCTATCATAGTCCCTTCGGTAAGTAAGAGTGTCGAACCCAACGAGGAGAAGAAGGAAATGATAAGGGGTTTCCAGCAAGGTATTCTCTGCAAGTACTGAAATAAGTGGTAACATATAGTTTTGTGATAGGATAATTTGTAACGAGCAACAAGTAACAAAAGTAGATAAGGTGCAGCAAGGTGGCCCAATCCTTTTTGTAGCAAAGGACAAGCCTGGACAAAATCTTATATAGAGAAAAGTGCTCCCGAGGACACATGGTGAGGGAGTCCTGGATTAGGGGGTGTCTAGATGGCCGGACTATACCTTCAGCCAGACTCCTGGACTATGAAGATACAAGATTGAAGACTTCGTCCCATGTCCGGAAGGGACTTTCCTTGGCGTGGAAGGCATGCTTGGCGATGCGGATATGTAGATCTCCTACCATTGTAACCGACTTTGTGTAACCCTAACCCTCTCCGGTGTCTATATAAACCGGAGGGTTTTAGTCCGTAGGACAACATACAGAACAACAATCATGCCATAGGCTAGCTTCTAGGGTTTAGCCTCTCCGGTCTCGTGGTAGATCTACTTTTGTACTACCCATATCATCAATATTAATCAAGAAGGACGTAGGGTTTTACCTCCATCAAGAGGGCCTGAACCTGGGTAAAACTTCGTGTCCCTTGCCTCCTGTTACCATCCGGCCTAGACGCACAGTTCGGGACCCCCTACCCGAGATCCGCCGGTTTTGACACAGACATTGGTGCTTTCATTGAGAGTTCCTCTGTGTCATCGCCACCAGGAAGGATGCCTCACCCCGTCTTTAAAGACGGCACCGTTGCTAAGGGAGCTTTGGCTGTCGGCCAAACCCTCCGGCTAGGTGGTTTTCTTATGACCGCCTGTTCGGCTTCTGCACCGACGATGACCTCTCGAGCCATCGAAAACAATCTTCATGTTAGCTCGGAACTTGCCAAGCAGTTAGATCCAATGGAGCTCTCCTCCATAAATGAGCTCTTGGATCGCATCGCCGCCCTGGGAGTTGCTACGGATTATGACCAGATTGGGCCTAAACCCGATCTGAGAGAGATTAACTCTCCCCAAGTCACCCATCACGTTGCCGTGGTAGAGGGACAGTGCGGCGACCTTTCATCTATCTTAAGGACTAGCTACGTCCGGATTCCCGATCCCTCCAAGCCAGATACCCGCGGAGGGGAGGATATCACTCAAGACCTGAACTTAGAGTCAGGCGACGGGCTGGATTCATTGGACAACATCTAGGAATCCAAATTTTCAAGTTCGGAAATTCCTCGGCCTCTGAGCCTCAGATTGGGTGAGGCTTTGGATTTAATTCCACCCACCCACCCGAACATAAGCGATCTATCCCAAATCAGGCAAGAGCCCGAAGAAACAGTACATCATTACTGGGCCAAATTCCTCCTGGTTAGGAACATGATAAGGGACTGCCGTGAGGAAGACGCAATCTCAATCTTCTGCAATAATTGCACGGACAAGGGAATCCTCAACGCCATAAGTCGCCGTGATATTACACGCTTCACTGACTTGGCGTCCATTGTACGAAAATACTTTGTGATGGAAAGCGCCTGGAAAACCGAAATAAAATTTTGGGACGATCCGGCCCTGAATACAAACCCAGTCCGAAATAAAAGGGTGCATCATCGCCAGACACCCGGGTCAACCACCAAAAAGCAAAAACCCTCTACAGGGCATGGAGCCGTACTGGAAGGATGTCTTAATGGACCCTGTAAAATTCACAGTACAGAGGACGCCACACCAACTCACAGCCTTAGAGCATGTTGGATACTCCGGCAGGTGGCCAAAATTGGCGAAGATCTCCTAATTCCGGAGGCCACAGAAAGCCACCCCAAAGACACCAATACGGTATTAACAGTCTTCGAGACTTTCGCATCAAATAATATGCGAAAAAGGACACTCCGCAGCCTTGCCGAAGTCTACCAAGTAGCAACAATAAACCCATGGAGTGACACGGCTATTACCTTTAACGCCAGCGATGAACCTAAATTCTGAACAGCCCGAGCACCAGCCGCATTGGTCCTCAGTCCAATAGTGGACGGCTTTCGTCTTAACAAGGTACTCATGGATGGCGGCAGCGGATTAAACCTCATTTATGAGGAAACCCTTCAAAAAATGGAAATAGACTGGAACCGCATTGAGCGGAGCAGCACAACCTTTAGAGGAATAATCCCCAGTCGGGAAGTGCGCTATACAGGAAAAATCACACTAGATGTGGTGTTTGGCACACCGGATAATTACAGGTCCGAAGAGGTCACGTTCCAGGTGGCTCCGTTCAGCAGCGGTTATCACGCTGTTCTAGGGCGGGAAGCGTTCACAATCTTCCAAGCAATACCCCATTACGGGTACATGAAGCTCAAGATGCCCGGGCCTAACGGGATCATCACTCTCGCTAGTGATCCGGACATAGCACTCCGCGCCGAAAACAAGACAGCTGCACTGGCCCTCGAGGCACTATCCGAAGCCCTAGCGGCTGAGGAACTGACTGCGCTGCGCTCCACGGTGAATAGGGACGATGTGGTACTCGACAAAAGATCCAAGTCCACCTCCTTTAAACCAGCCGACGAAATAGTCAAATTCCAGGTCCATCCAACGGACCCCAATAAAATAGCTTCCATCGGGGCACAGTTAAACCCTGATGTAGACGCCACACTGCGAGAGTTCCTACGAGAGAACTGGGACATTTTCGCCTGGCACCCTTCAGACATGCCATGAATCCTACGCAGGCTGGCTGAGCACAGCTTAAATATCCTAAAAGGATTCAAACCTGTCAAACAAGCTCTTCGGCGTTTTTCCGAACCTAAGAGACATGCCATGGGAGAGGAGCTAGCAAAGCTATTGGAGGCCGGATTCATCAGAGATATAAAACATCCGGACTGGCTAGCAAACCTGGTGATGGTACCAAAGAAGGACAAATCTTGGCGCCTGTGAATTGATTTTAAAGACCTTAACAAGGCTTGCCCAAAGGATCCCTTCCCCCTCCCCCGCATCGATCAGATTATTGATGCTACCGCAGGACACGATTCGTTGTGTTTCCTCAACGCATATTCCGGCTACCATCAAATCAAGATGGCAGAATCAGGCCAAGCCGCAACGGCATTTATCACACCATACGGTCCATTCTGCTTCAACACAATGCCCTTCGGGCTCAAAAACGCCGGCGCGACATATCAGCGCATGATTCATACATGTCTGGCAAACCAGATCGGCAAAACAGTGGAGGCATATGTAGATGATGTGGTCGTCAAAACAAGACATGTCGAACCTCTAGTAGACGACTTGAGGCTCACATTTGATAACCTCCGAACATACGACATCAAGCTCAACCCGGAAAAATGCGTTTTCGGCGTTCCAGCCGGAAAGCTCTTGGGCTTCATTGTATCCGGTAGAGGAATTGAAGCAAATCCAGCCAAGATCCGAGCTCTGTCACAATTGGATATCCCAAAGGACCTCAAACAAATACAAAAGTTAACCGGATGCGTGGCGGCTCTAAGCCGCTTTATCTCCCGCTTGGGAGAAAAGGCCCTACCCCTCTACCGCCTCCTTCGGCACACCGAACACTTCAAATGGACGGATGTAGCCACGGCCGGACTCGACGAAATAAAAGCCATATTGGCAACAAACCTAGTCCTGGCCGCACCAAACATTGGCGAACCAATGCTATTGTACATTGCAGCAACACATCAGGTTGTAAGCGCAGTGCTCGTCGTCGAACGAGAAACGGACGGACACAAATTCCCCCTTCAAAAGCCGTTCTATTATGTGTCCACTGTCCTCACTCCGTGCAAATCATGGTACCCGCATTATCAAAAGATTGCGTACGCGGTATTCATGGCATCCCGGAAGCTACGACACTACTTTCAAGAGTGTTCAATAACAGTAGCCTCGGAAGTACCACTTAACGATATTATAAACAACCGTGACACAATGGGCCGAGTTGCAAAATGGGCCATTGAGCTCCTACCGTTCGACATAACTTACAAGCCACGGCGAGCCATCAAGTCACAAGTTTTGGCCGACTTCGTCACAGAATGGACGGAGGCCAAACTCCCTAAAGAGTACGGCACATATTCAAATTGGATCATGCATTTCGACGGCTCCAAGATGTTGGCGGACTAGGGGCTGGCGTCGTTTTGACGTCCCCCATAGGAGACACAGTTCAATACGTACTCCAGATTATGTACACAGACTCCAACAATGCAGCCGAATATGAGGCCCTTTTACATGGTCTCCGGATGGCAGTATCCATGGGCATTCAACGCCTAGAGGTGCGCGGGGACTCGAACCTCGCAATATCCCAAATAAATGGAGACTTCGATGCCAAGGATCCAAAAATGGCAGCTTACCGCAACGCCGTCCTAAAAATGTCAGCTTGGTTTGAAGGGCTTGAATTTCACCATATAGCCCGGGAAAATAATCAAGCGATAGATGTCCTGGCACGCATTGGCGCAAAACGCGATGTAGTCCCCCCCCCCAACATCTTCTTGGAAAGGCTTTTCAAGCCATCCGTAGTATGGGAATGGGAGCCGAACAATAACAGCCCGATACCGAACATTCTGAGACAATCGGAGGCTCTGCCAATGAAATAACACCTTCAACCCACGTAATAATGGCCGTCATCGCCCCGTGGACAGAACCATTCCTCGCCTACCTTACTAGGAAGGAACTCCCTGAGAACCAAAAAGAGGCACGCTGCATAGTGCGGCGATCCAAAGCCTACAAAGTCCACGAGGGAGAGCTCTATAAGAAAACCACTACCGGAGTCCTTCAAAGGTGCATCTCCGAAGAGGAAGGGCGGAACCTCCTGGCTGAAATTCATGCCGGACTCGGCGGTCATCACGCTGCAGCTGGGTCCCTTGTAAGCAAGGCCTTCCGTGCAGGCTTTTATTGGCCGACGGCCCGGGCAGACGCCCATGACTTAGTCCAATGATGCGTCGGTTGCCAGCTCTTTGCAAACCAAAGCCATATGCCACCCACCGCCCTCTGAACTATCCCCATCACTTGGCCCTTCACGGTCTAGGGGCTTGACATGGTTGGACCCCTTAAAGGCGGAACCCACAAGCAAAAATACTTGCTGGTCATGGTGGATAAATTCACCAAATGGATAAAAGCCAAGCCTGTTAAGACGGCCGAATCCGGACCGGTGATAGACTTTATATCCGGGGTTGTACACCGTTACGGCGTCCCCCACAGCATCATCACTGATAACGGCACGAACTTTACAGCCGACGAGGTAAAACTCTGGTGCAAAAACATGGGCATCAAGCTCGATTATGCTTCCGTCTATCACCCACAAACTAACGGCCAGGTCGAACGTGCAAATGGTCTTATCATGAGCGGCATCAAACCCAGATTAGTGCGGTCCCTCAAGGAATCTAACACGCACTGGGTAGAGGAGCTCGACTCCGTACTTTGGGGGCTGCGGACGACGCCGAATCGCACCACCGGATACACTCCATTCTTTATGGTGTATGGCGCAGAGGCAGTTTTGCCTTGCGACATAATTCATGACTCACCTCGAGTGCGCATGTATGAAGAAAGAGAAGGCGAGCTCGTTCGGCAGGACAGTTTGGACACATTTGAGGAGGAGCGTGACGTGGCAAAAGCCCGTTCCGCATTCTATCAACAGCAGGCTCGAAGATACCAAAGCAGACAAGTACGGGCCAAAAATTACAACGTTGGCGAATTAGTTCTACGCCTGCCGGACAAGAAAAAGGACAAACTCAAGCCCAAGTGGGAAGGTCCCTTCATAATTGACCAAGTCCTGACTGGTGGAGCGTACCGCCTGCGAGATGCATCGTATAACCGACTCGAGCCGAACCCATGGAACGCAGCCCGTCTCCGAAGATTCTATGCCTAGCGCCGGACTCTGTGTTCATCTCGTTCCTCTGTCCATTTTTTATATACTGTTTGTCTTACATTTCTCTCCTTCTCCCCTTCCTTTCTCTTATAGCCCTTAAAGGCTCATCAAATGATGTGCTATTCGCACTCATTAAACCCGGGGGCTTCTTTTAACAGAAGCTTATTTATACGGGCTTCATGCCCAACACATGTGTTACGCTTCCGCATGTACCTTTTATTTCACCATTACATGCATCGATATGACTTAAGTTTTGGCCAAGCTGGGTTGCCTGGCTCTTGTGCTTACCCCTACGTTCCCGATTATTCGGCTAGGCGGTAAAGGGAGCACCTCTGCGATTGTTACTGCCGGATCAGCCGGATGTGTACCTCAGACTGGGTGAAGCCGAAAGCTAGTGTTCTTAAGGGAATATTCGGTCGGTGACCTAAAAGATGATCTTTTCACTTATTTATTTATGCGCCCCCAGATGCTTTTTCCCGCGTCTTTTTTCGCAGAATGGGCATGCACTTTAGGGCATGCCTCCCAGGGAAAGGAACCCCTAACGGAACTATTCTCCCTGGAAGATCTTTCTTACTAACCATGTAATATAACATAACTAGTCGGGCACTTGTCTGTTCACGCACTAATGACCCCTACGCCTGGTCTCCATGCATTCCCCGGTTCTTATATAACCACATGGGAATTCAGACACACTCCGGACCGTCAGGTCCCAAGGCTGAAGCGAAAAGGTCGGCCATGACAAACGATCTACAATCTGGCTAGAAGGCATTATAAATGTCAATTAAATTACATAGTCATTCTGACTGATTGTATTCCTCTTCAATACCATCTAGCAGGCTGTCTAATTTACAGTCCTGCTGGGAATACTTTGCGGCCAATTCTACTCGGCCGTATACTAAGCTTACAGGGATCTCCTTCCCATCGGGCCCCATAGGACCGACCTCGACCATGTGGTTGGGGTCAGCCTTTGTGTACCGCATCTTCACCATGGCCCAGGCCTCCCTAGCGCCTTGACGGCAGGCCGATATCTTCCACAATTGGAAGCGCCGCCATGCTCCCTTTAGCTTCTCCGCAAGCTCTCCAAGACCTTCAGGCATGGAGATGGATGGCCACAAGGCCTGGGCGACGCCTTGCATCGCCTGCCGAACTCGCTCGAGCAGTTGCGAGAGCTTGGGAAGAAGGTCACCCATAGAACCAGGCATCTCCTCTATAGGACGACCTGTTAGCACACCTACAGACATTACTCTGTTAGTCGACTTCCCTACCGAACTTTTTTTCAAAGGTTCGTTCAAGCACTTACTATATATGCCGCACCGAAGCAGCTGATTCTCCTTAACAGAGTCTAACAGCTGGGCACGAACATCTTTCAGGTCGACGCCCAGCTTGGTGTTGGCATCTTGGAGATCGTTCTTCTCCCACCTCACCTTTGTCAGGACCTTCTCACCAGCCTTCAGCTGGCGTAGGTGTTGCCTTTCCGGATTCAATCCGGTGCCATCTGCAATTTCATTTTTCAGATTCACATCCATGCCGTGCTTCGCAAAATACTTATCTTTCAAAGTGTATATTACCAGAGGGGGTCTCCTTGGGCTCCCCTGCCGCGGCTAGTGCGGCCTCAAGTTGGGCTTTGCACTCTTCCAGCTCCTGGGACAGTAGGGAATTCTTTTCTTTAAGAACCTGCATAACAAATGATCCTTAAATCAGTTATTCTAACTGTTTCAAGTCTCGGGGGCTACTGGTATATATATATAATTACCAAAATTTTCTTACCCGTATGTATTTTACATATTGCTTCGTGGCTCTGGCTAGACCATTTTGAGCAGCACGGAGGTACGCATCTCCCAAATTGAAGGCATCTAATGCCTCTTGGGAGAAACAAGCATCGCGAAGAATTGTCCGGCGACGCCTGTGGTTCATGGCACTCTCCATCTCAGAATGGGTGGCAGACAACCTGTCCACATCCTCCGTCGGAGGAGCGTCCGGTGCACGCCTTGTGTTCGCCTCCGCCTCCGGACCAGGCTTTGGAGCCTGGCTGGTGGAAGCGCAATTGACAGCCTCTCCGAATATAGTCCGGCGAGGTCTCTTCGTCCTGAAGAGAGCACGAGTGTTAACATGCCTCGAAGGTATAACACCTGGGATAAGGGGGCGCGCCATACCTTTGCGCTGACGTCTCGGTCCGGACTGCACCTCTTTTCTGCCCACGGGGCCCTGCGGCCCCTCATTGGCTTGTCGCCGCAGGTTCGGCCTCCCGTCTCAAAAACCTCCCCTGCAAAGCTCGGTTGTAATCAGGAAACTAAAAACACGAGAGGGCGGACCCCTATTCGGGGTACTGGGACTTCGATCTCAGTTACCTGGGAGGCCGGGATTGTCCCTGGGTAATCGGTCGTAATGGCCACCAAGGCGTTGTCCTTGCTCAATTGATGGAACACTCCATCAATCAGCTCCACAGATAAGTCCGGATCCTCTTGAGAGGCCGGGTCGAGGGACCATCCTGGGTCCTCGGGTTCTGGAGGAGGGCTATTTATTTTCTTTAACAGCCTGGCGCAGTTCCTGCGTTGAAGTCATTGGACTGAATATTTAACAATGGGAATATAAAACGGATGGGCAAGTAGATGTGACCACTTACCCAGCTTGGGGGATTGTACATAGAGAATCCACCCTGTGGGTCGACTCGAAGAAATTCCTCTTCTTCTCCCTTGTACAAAGCAGACAAGGTCTTTGTTAGAGCCGCAGCCGAATCTGGTCCCTTACGGCCGTAGCGGGTGGCGTCGTCCTCCCTATTGAAATCCCACATGGGGTGGCCTCTGTACTGTAGCGGCTGCACCCCTCGCATGATGCATGCGGCCATGACCCCGATCATGGTCAGTCCGGAATGAGATAACAATCTTATCCGGCTCATCAGGTAACGGACGTCCTTGTCACTTTCCCTCTGAGGGCTCCGTGGACGCCAACTTAGGCGCTTCTTTAGTGGAGCACTGTCGAACTCAGGGAGGCCGATCCGGACAGGATCCGGCAGCGGGACGTCCTCTATGTAAAACCATTCCGAAGGCCAGTCCTCGGACGCCTTCTTTGGGGTTCCGGATAGATATCCGGTCCCGGCGATGCGCCACACTTCGGCTCCGCCCACTTGATATATTGACCCCTTATGAGAACGGGGCACAAGGAAGAATAGCTCTTTCCATAGCCCGAAATGAGCCTCAACACCCAAAAACAGCTCGCAGAGGGCTACGAAGCCCGTGATATGCAATACGGAGGCAGGCATAAGATTGTGTAGCTGGAGGCCATAGAACTCCAGGAGCCCCCGGAGAAACGGATGGATTGGAAATCCGAGTCCTCTTATTAAATAAGGGACAAGGCATACCCGCTCTCCTTTGGAGGGATTAGGGGCACTCTCCGCTTGCTCTCCGCCATTATAGATGGCAAGGCCGGCTCGAACCAGGAGCATATAGGCCGGGGGGAGAAATCCCTTGGTCTGGAGCGTCACTAGCTCGCTATGTGGGATGGAGCATCTCTCCCAATATCCAGGTTGAGGGCTGGAAGGGCAAAAGGAGGAGTTGCGATGGCTGGCCATGGTGGAATGGACCTTTGTCGGATGCGCTCTGATGAACACTCGCGAAGGGGAGAAGGTGTGGTTTGGATCTAAATCCTCGTCCCCTTTAAATGGGCGGCTCATTTACGCGGCTAGGGGTGTGGATGTAAAAACACTCATACTTTTCATATTCGTTTGACACGTGGGAGACGGCCATTATTGGGCGTAGAAGCCAAGGAGCGCAACATTTACAAGAAACCAGACTTTATTCAACAGGTACACGGAATTTGGAGGAGAACCCGCCTTGCAATGCCGAAGACAATCTGCGCGCCGGGCTCATCGTCATTGAAGCCTGGTTTGGGGGCTACTGAGAGAGTCCTGGATTAGGGGGTGTCCGGATGACCGGACTATACCTTCAGCCGGACTCCTGGACTATGAAGATACAAGATTGAAGACTTCGTCCCCTATCCGGAAGGGACTTTCCTTGGCGTGGAAGGCAAGCTTGGCGATACGGATATGTAGATCTCCTACCATTGTAACCGACTTTGTGTAACCCTAACCCTCTCCGGTGTCTATCTAAACCGGAGGGTTTTAGTCCGTAGGACAACATACAGAACAACAATCATACCATAGGCTAGCTTCTAGGGTTTAGCCTCTCCGATCTCGTGGTAGATCTACTCTTGTACTACCCATATCATCAATATTAATCAAGCAGGACGTAGGGTTTTACCTCCATCAAGAGGGCCCGAACCTGGGTAAAACTTTGTGTCCCTTGCCTCCTGTTACCATCCGGCCTAGACGCACAGTTCGGGACCCCCTACCCGAGATCCGCCGGTTTTGACACCGACACATGGGAATATCGTCAAGCTAGTTTTCATCACGCTCATATGATTCACGTTTGGTACTTTGATAATTTGGTATGTGGGTGGACCGGTGCTTGGGTACTGCCCTTACTTGGACAAGCATCCCACTTATGATTAACCTCTATTGCAAGCATCCGCAACTACAACAAAAATATTAAGGTAAACCTAACCATAGCATTGAACATATGGATCCAAATCAGCCCCTTACAAAGCAACGCATAAACTAGGGTTTAAGCTTCTGTCACTCTAGCAACCCATCATCTACTTATTACTCCCCAATGCCTTCCTCTAGGCCCAAACAATGGTGAAGTGTCATGTAGTCGACGTTCACATAACACCACTAGAGGAGAGACAACATACATCTTATAAAAATATCGAACGAATACCAAATTCACATGACTACTAATAGCAAGACTTCTCCCATGTCCTCAGGAACAAAAGTAACTACTCACAAAGCATAAACATGTTCATAATCAGATGGGTATTAATATGCATATAGGATCTGAACATATGATCTTCCACCAATTAAACCAACTAGCATCAACTACAAGGAGTAATTAACACTACTAGCAACCTACTAGCACCAATCTCGGACTTGGAGACAAGAATTGCATACAAGAGATGAACTAGGGTTTTGAGAGGAGATGGTGCTGATGAAGATGTTGATGGAGATTGCCCTCTCCAGATGAGAGGAGCGTTGGTGATGACGATGGCGATGATTTCCCCCTCTGGAGGGAAGTTTCCCCGGCAGAACAGCTCCGCCAGAGCCCTAGATTGGTTCCGCCAAGGTTCCGCCTCATGGCGGCAGAGTTTCGTCTGAGAAGATGGCTTATGATTTTTTTCCCATCGAGAGACTTCATATAGCAGAATATGGCCACCAGGGGGCCCACGAGGTAGGGGGCATGCCCAGGGGGGTAGGGCGCCCCCACCCTTGTGGGCAGGGTGTGGCCCCCCTGGTGAATTTCTTCCGCTGAGTATTTTTTATATATCCTGAAAACGTCTTCCGTGAAGTTTCAGGACTTTTGGAGCTGTGCAGAATAGGTCTCTAATATTTGCTCCTTTTCCAGCCCAGAATCCCAGCTGCCGGCATTCTCCCTCTTTATGTAAACCTTGTAAAATAAGAGAGAATAGGCATAAGTATTGTGACATAATGTGTAATAACAGCCCATAATGCAATAAATATCGATATAAAAGCATGATGCAAAATGGACGTATCAACTCCCCCAAGCTTAGACCTCGCTTGTCCTCAAGCGAAAAGCCGAAATCGAAAAATATGTCCACATGTTTAGAGATAGAGGTGTTGATAAAAATAAAAACGAACATGCGGGCATCATGATTATTCTTAGAACAGTAACTTATATAATTCTTGTCATATGATTTCTTATGCTAGAATAATTCAATCACAATTTCAAGTATGAATTGTAAACTTCATTGAAAACTAACAAACTATAATCTTAGTCATTGGAGCAATTGCAATTTATCATAACATAGGGAAGAGTCAATATATAAGAGCTTTTCAGTAAGTCCGCATGCTCAACTATCATATAGTCTTTCACAATTGCTGTCACTCACGCAATACTTATGGGTATGGAGTTTTAATCGAACACATAGAAAGATAGGGGCTTATAGTTTTGCCTCCCAACGTTTTACCTCAAGGGTAATGTCAACAATCATAATTCATGAAAACTCACATCCAATTAGCCATATATACCAAGATCTTTCCAACATACTATGCTTGCCAAAGGAATAAAATGTAAAAAGGTAAGGTGAAGATCACCATGACTCTTATGCAATGTAGGAGATAAAAGTAAAAGATAAGCCCTTCGCAGAGGGAAGCAGAGGTTGTCATGCGCTTTTATGGTTGGATGCACAAAATCTTAGTGCGAAAGAACGTCACTTTATATTGCCACTTGTAATATGGACCTTTATTATGCCGTCTATCGCTTTTATTTCTTCCATATCACACGATCATATAAAGCTTATTTCTCCCACACTAATAAGTCATACATATTTAGAGAGCAATTTTTATTGCTTGCACCGATGACAACTTACTTAGAGGATCTTACTCAATCCATAGGTAGGTATGGTGGACTCTGATGGCAAAACTGGTTTAAGGGTATTTGGAAGCACAAGTAGTATCTCTACTTGGTGCGATGACTTTGGCTAGCACGAGGGGAAAAGGCAAGCTCAACCATGTTGGATGATCCATGACAATATAATTTATCTCAGATGTAAGAAAACATAACCCATTATGTTGTCTTCCTTGTCCAACGTCAACTCTTTTAGCATGTCATATTTTAATGAGTTCTCACAATCATAAAATATGTCCAAGATAGTATATCTATATGTGAAGACCTCTCTTTATTTATTACTTCATATTAATTGCAATGATGACCAAAACTATGTTTGTCAACTCTCAACAACTTTTATTCATCATACTTTTCTATGTGAGCTCATTACTCTCCATGAGATCCATATGATCTCTTTGTTTATTTTTATTTCTTTCTCTTTTTATTTTATTCACTTAAGATCATGGCAAAAGAATCAAGCCCTTGACTCAACACTAATATTTATTATATATATAGCTCACGGACTCGATTACATAGAGGAATTATAAAGCAAAACTCACGACTAGATCATACTAAGAACTTTTATTCTACTAGATCAAGATATTACCAAAAGGATCGAACTAAGAAAAACGGTAAAGATAAAAGTGATGGTGATATGATACCGGGGCACTCCCCCAAGCTTGCCAGTTGCCAAGGGGAGTGCCCATGCCCGATGCTCAGTTCTTCTTTGTTGGTGAAGAAGGTGGAGTTGTTGATGATGGATAGTCACACATCGAGCGTAGGAGGTCTTCTAACTTGCGGATAATGCCTTTGAGTGCAATGATATGCTCCTTCATCAAAATATTTTCACGTGTGAGATATTTATTTTGTATACGAGCTAACTCAATCATCTTGAAAGCTTCGATCTCGGTTGGGGTAAGAAGATTGTGGTCAAGTTGAAGGATGTCTTCTGTTGCCGAAACTTGGTCCTCCATGGCCTTGTTGATCCCTTCATCCTTGCTGATCTCCATGGGTTCTTCTCTCTTCAACTCTATCTTCATTAGCCAAGCATCGTTTCCCTCATGGTTGGAGTAGGAGGGAGACGACATAGTGCCTGGCCTTGACAACCCTGACAGAAAACAGCTCAAAACAAAGACAGGAGATTTTTGCGTGATACGGGAGTCAAAAACCCCGGGAGATTATATAATGAATTTTTACCAACCAAAATACGTGTCGTGTAAGAAAACGGAGTCCGGAGAACACACGAGGTGCCCACAAGCTAGGGGGCACGCCCAGTAGGGTAGGGCGCGCCCTCCACCCTTGTGGAGCCCGCGTGTCCTTCCCGGACTGCTACTTATTTTTCTATTTTTCTATTTATTCCAAAATGTAGAAATATTGCCTTAAAAACTGTTTTGGGGTCGGTTTACTTACCGTACCACATACCTATTCCTTTTCGGAGTCTGAAACATTCCGTAAAGTGTCCCTTATGTATTCCTCCAGGGTTACGGTTTCAATAATATTGGTTTCAACATTTATGGGATTACCTGAGATATAATGTTTGATTCTTTGACCGTCCACCACCTTCAGATTTGTGCCTTCGAAGTTGTTGATTTTTATGGCACCGGAATGATAGACCTCCTCGATAACGTAGGGACCTTCCCATTTAGAGAGAAGTTTTCTTGCAAAAAATCTTAAACGAGAGTTGTATAGCAATACATAATCACCTACATTAAACTCACGCTTTTGTATTCTTTTGTCATGCCATCTTTTAACCTTTTCTTTAAACAACTTGGCGTTTTCATAGGCTTGGGTTCTCCATTCATCAAGTGAGCTAATATCAAATAACCTCTTCTCACCGGCAAGTTTGAAATCATAATTGAGTTCTTTAATAGCCCAATATGCCTTGTGTTCTAGTTCGAGAGGTAAGTGACATGCTTTTCCATAAACCATTTTATACGGAGACATACCCATAGGATTTTTATATGCAGTTCTATAGGCCCATAATGCATCATCAAGTTTCTTGGACCATTTTTTTCTAGATCTATTAACAGTCTTTCGCAAAATTAATTTGAGCTCTCTATTACTCAATTCTACTTGACCACTAGACTGAGGATGATAAGGAGATGCAATTCGATGATTAACATCATATTTAGCAAGCATTTTACGGAAAGCACCATGAATGAAATGTGAACCACCATCAGTCATTAAATATCTAGGGACTCCAAATCTTGGAAAAATAAATTCTTTAAGCATTTTAATAGAAGTGTTATGATCAACACTACTAGTTGGAATAGCTTCTACCCACTTAGTAACGTAATCAACAGCAACTAAGATATGTGTGTATCCATTAGAGGAAGGAAAGGGTCCCATATAGTCAAAGCCCCCAACATCAAATGGTTCAAGAACGAGTGAATAGTTCATAGGCATTTCTTGACGTCTACTGATATTACCAATTCTTTGACATTCATCACAAGATAAGACAAACTTACGGGCATCCTTGAAGAGAGTAGGCCAATAAAAACCAGATTGCAATACCTTATGTGCAGTTCTATCTCCAGCATGGTGTCCTCCATAAGCTTCGGAGTGACACTTGCGTAGGATCTGTTCCTGTTCATGCTCAGGTATACAACGTCTAATAACACCATCTACTCCTTCTTTATAAAGATGTGGGTCATCCCAAAAGTAATGCCTCAAATCATAGAAGAACTTTTTCTTTTGCTGGTATGTGAAACTAGGTGGTATAAACTTAGCAACAATGTAATTAGCATAATCTGCATACCATGGAGCAGTATGAGAAGTATTTATGACATTTAATTGCTCATCAGGAAAGCTATCATCAATAGGTAGTAGGTCATCAAGCACATTTTCTAACCTAGACAAGTTGTCTGCAATGGGGTTCTCAGCTCCCTTTCTATCAACAATATGTAAGTCAAATTCTTGTAGCAAGAGAACCCATCTAATAAGTCTAGGTTTAGCATCTTTCTTTTCCATGAGATATTTAATAGTAGCATGATCAGTGTGAATAGTTACTTTAGAATCAACAATATAAGGTCTGAACTTATCACAAGCAAATACAACCACCAAGAATTCTTTTTCAGTAGTAGCATAATTTCTTTGGGCGTTGTCTAGGGTTTTACTAGCATATTGAATAACATTTAATTTCTTATCAACTCTTTTCCCTAGAAAAACACCTACATCATAATCACTAGCATCACACATAATTTCAAAGGGTAAATTCCAATCAGGTGGCTGAACAATAGGTGCAGAGATCAATGCTTTCTTAAGTATTTCAAATGCTTCTACACAATCATCATCAAAAACAAATGGTATATCTTTTTGTAATAAATTATTCAGAGGCCGAGAAATTTTTGAGAAGTCCTTAATGAATCTCCTATAAAATCCGGCATGACCAAGGAAACTTCTTATACCTTTGATGTCCTTGGGACATGGCATCTTTTCAATAGCGTCAACCTTGGCTTTGTCAACCTCAATACCTTTTTCAGAAACTTTATGCCCCAAGACAATACCTTCATTAACCATAAAGTGGCACTTGTCCCAATTCAAGACAAGATTAGTTTATGCACATCTCTGCAAAACTCGATCAAGGTTGCTCAAGCAATCATCAAAAGAAGATCCATATACAGATAAATCGTCCATGAAAATCTCACAAATCTTTTCAGAAAAGTCAGAGAATATAGCCATCATGCATCTTTGAAAGGTAGCAGGTGCATTACATAAACCAAAAGGCATACGTCTATAAGCAAAAGTACCAAAAGGGCATGTAAAAGTAGTCTTTGATTGATCTTTGGCTGACACATGTATTTGAGAGAAACCAGAATAACCATCTAGAAAGCAAAAAATGTGTATTTTTGGATAATGTTTCTAGCATTTGATCGATAAAAGGTAAGGGGTAATGATCCTTTTTAGTTGCCTTATTTAATTTACAGAAATCAATTACCATCCTATAACCTGTAATAATTCTTTGAGGAATCAATTCATCTTTATCATTAGGAACGATAGTAATACCTCCCTTCTTAGGGACACAATGGATAGGACTTACCCACTGACTATCAGCAACGGGATAGATTATACCTGCCTCAAGGAGCTTTAGTATTCCTTTCTTACCACTTCTTTCATTTTAAGATTCAGCCGACGTTGATGATCATGAACTGGTTTAGCATCTTCTTCCAAATTTATTTTATGTTGACATAGAGTGGGACTAATGCCCTTAAGATCATCAAGAATATACCCAATAGCAGCACGATGCTTCTTCAGAGTTTTCAATAATCTCTCTTCCTCATGCTCTGAAAGGTTAGCACTAATAATAGCATGATATATCTTTTTTCTCATGAAAATAAGCATATTTAAGAGTATCAGGCAGCGGTTTAAGCTCAAACACAGGATCGCCCTTGGGTGGAGGAGGATCCCCTAAGATTTCAACAGGTAAATTGTTTTTCAGAATAGGTTCCTGTTTAAAGAATACTTCATCTATTTCCCTTCTTTCATTCATAAACATATCATTTTCATGGTCTAGCAAATATTGTTCTAAAGGATCACTAGGAGGTACGGCGATAGAAGCAAGACCAATAATTTCATCCTTACTAGGTAATTCTTCTTCACGGTGTTGTCTACTAAATTTAGAGAATTAAATTCATGAGTCATATCGTCTAAACCGATAGTAACAACATCCCTTTTGCAATCTATGGTAGCATTAACAGTGTTCAGGAAGGGTCTACCAAATATAATGGGACAAAAGCTATTTTGTAGGGAACCAAGAACAAGAAAATCAGCAGGATATTTAGTTTTCCCACACAAGACTTCAACATCTCTAACAATTCCCATTGGTGAAATAGTATCTCTATTGGCAATTTTAATTGTGATATCAATATCTTCTATTTCAGCAGGTGCAATATCATGCATAATTTCTTTGTATAAGGAATGAGGTATTGCGCTAGCACTAGCACCCATATCACACAAGCCATGATAACAATGATCTCCTATTTTAACAGAAATAACAGGCATGCCTACCACAGGTCTAGGTTTATCTTTAGCACAGGGTTTAGCAATTCTAGCAGTTTCATCACAGAAATATATAAGATGCCCATCAATATTATCAGACAAAAGATCTTTAACAATAGAAATAATAGGTTCAACTTTAACTTGCTCGGGAGGTGTATATGTTTTAATATTGCATTTACAAACCACAGTTGAAACTTTAGCATGATCCTTTATCCTAACAGGAAAAGGTGGTTTCTCAACATAAGAAGCAGGAACGATAGGATCATTATAAGTGACAATCTTTTCTTCAACTTTAATAGGTGCAGCTACTTTTACATCTATGGGAGGATGGTATTTAAACCACTTCTCCTTGGGGAGATCAATATAAGTAGCAAAAGATTCACAGAAAGAAGCTACTATATCAGAGTCAAGTCCATATTTAGTGCTAAATTTACGAAAAATATCGGTATCCATAAAAGATTTAACACAATCAAAACTAGGTGTCATACCTGACTCCTTACCTTTGTCGAGGTCCCGATCTTCAGAGTTGCGTTTAATTCTTTCCAATAAATCCCATTTGAATTCAATAGTCTTCATCATAAAAGAGCCAGCACAAAAAGTATCAAGCATGGTGCGATTGCTATCAGAAAGCCGAGCATAAAATTTTTGAATAATCATTTCTCTTGAGAGCTCATGATTGGGGCATGAATATAACATTGATTTAAGCCTCCCCCAAGCTTGAGCGATGCTTTCTCCTTCGCGAGGCCAAAAATTATATATATAATTGCGATCACGATGAACCAGATGCATAGGATAAAACTTGTGATGAAATTCCAATTTCAATCGTTTGTAATTCCAAGACCCCATATCATCACATAGCCTATACCATGTCGATGCATCTCCCTTCAAATATAAAGGGAAGACCTTCTTCTTAACAACACCTCCGGGTACACCTGCAAGCTTAAATAATCCACAAACTTCATCCACATATATTAGATGCTCATCAGGATGTTTTGTTCCATCTCCTAAAAAAGGATTAGCTAGCAGTTTTTCTATCATACCCGAAGGGATTTCAAAGCAGACATTTTCATTTTCAGTAGGTTCAGTAGGTTGAGGAGCAACTCTTTGCTCTACTGGTTGGGGTGAAGATACCCCGAACAAGCCCCTCAGAGGATTACTTTCCATAGTAGCAAGTGACCGTAAATTTCAGCACACTATATAAATTTTTCCTTACCAAATTCCACCTACCAAAGGCGCTTCACTCCCCGGCAACGGCGCCAGAAAAAGAGTCTTGATGACCCACAAGTATAGGGGATCTATCGTAGTCCTTTCGATAAGTAAGAGTATCGAACACAACGAGGAGCAGAAGGAAATGATAAGCGGTTTCCAGCAAGGTATTCTCTGCAAGTACTGAAATAAGTGGTAACAGATAGCTTTGTGATAGGATAATTTGTAACGAGCAACAAGTAACAAAAGTAAATAAGGTGCAGCAAGGTGGCCCAATCCTTTTTGTAGCAAAGGACAAGCCTGGACAAACTCTTATATAGAGAAAAGTGCTCCCGAGGACACATGGGATTATCGCCAAGCTAGTTTTCATCACGCTCATATGATTCGCGTTCGGTACTTTGATAATTTGGTATGTGGGTGGACCGGTGCTTGGGTACTTCCCTTACTTGGACAAGCATCCCACTTATGATTAACCTTTTTTGCAAGCATCCGCAACTACAACAAAAGTATTAAGGTAAACCTAACCATAGCATGAAACATATGGATCCAAATCAGCCCCTTACGAAGCAACGCATAAACTAGGGTTTAAGCTTCTGTCGCTCTAGCAACCCATCATCTACTTATTACTCCCCAATGCCTTCCTCTAGGCCCAAACAATGGTGAAGTGTCATGTAGTCGACGTTCACATAACACTACTAGAGGAGAGACAACATACAACTCATCAAAATATCGAACGAATACCAAATTCACATGACTACTAATAGCAAGACTTCTCCCATGTCCTCAGGAACAAAAGTAACTACTCACTATAGCATAAAAATGTTCATAATCAGAGGGGTATTAATATGCATATAGGATCTGAACATATGATCTTCCACTAATTAAACCAACTAGCATCAACTACAAGGAGTAATTAACACTACTAGCAACCTACTAGCACCAATCCCAGACTTGGAGACAAGAATTGGATACAAGAGATGAACTAGGGGTTTGAGAGGAGATGATGCTGATGAATATGTTGATGGAGATTGCCCTCTCCCGATGAGAGGAGCATTGGTGATGACAATGGCGATGATTTCCCCCTCCGGAGGGAAGTTTCCCCGGCAGAACAGCTCCGCCAGAGCCCTAGATTGGTTCCGCCAAGGCTTCGCCTCGTGGCGACGGAGTTTCGTCCGAGAAGATGGCTTATGATTTTTTCCCATCGAGAGACTTCATATAGCAGAAGATGGCCACTGGAGGGCCACCAGGGGGCCCACGAGGTAGGGGGCGCGCCTAGGGGGTAGGGCGCGCCCCCCACCCTCGTGGGCAGGGTGTGCCCCCCCTGGTGAATTTCTTCCACTGAGTATTTTTTATATATTCTGAAAACGTCTTCTGTGAAGTTTCAGGACTTTTGGAGCTATGCAGAATATGTCTCTAATATTTACTCCTTTTCCAGCCCAGAATCCCAGCTGCCGGCATTCTCCCTCTTTATGTAAATCTTGTAAAATAAGAGAGAATAGGCATAAGTATTGTGACATAATGTGTAATAACAACCCATAATGCAACATGATGCAAAATGGACGTATCACAGGTGCAAGCCAGTTTTGCACAAGCAGAATACTCAGGTTAAACTTGACGAGCCTAGCATATGCAGATATGGCCTCGGAACACTGAGACCGAAAGGTCGAGCGTGAATCATATAGTAGATATGATCAACATAGTGATGTTCACCATGGAAAACTTCTCCATCTCACGTGATGTTCGGAGATGGTTTAGTTGATATGGATCACGTGATCATTTAGATGACTAGAGGGATGTCTATCTAAGTGGGAGTTCTTAAGTAATATGATTAATTGAACTTTAATTTATCATGAACTTAGTACCTGATAGTATTTTGCATATCTATGTTGTTGTAGATAAATGGCCCATGCTATTGTTCCTTTGAATTTAATGCGTTCCTAGAGAAAGCTAAGTTGAAAAATGATGGTAGCAACTACACGGGCTGGGTCCGTAACTTGAGGATTATCCTCATTGCTGCACATAAGAATTACGTCCTGGAAGCACCGCTAGGTGCAAAGCCCGCTGCAAGAGCAACTCCAGATGTTATGAATGTCTGGCAGCGCAAAGCTGATGACTACTCCGTAGTTCAGTGTGCCATGCTTTACGGCTTAGAATCGGGACTTCAACGGCATTTTGAATGTCATGGAGCATATGAGATGTTCCAGGAGTTGAAGTTAATATTTCAAGCAAATGCCCGAATTGAGAGATATGAAGTCTCCAATAAGTTCTATAGTTGCAAGATGGAGGCTAATAGTTTTTCAGTGAACATATACTCAGAATGTCTGGGTACCACAACCACTTGACTCAACTGGGAGTTAATCTTCATGATGGTAGTGTCATTGCCAGAGTTCTTCAATCACTGCCACCATGCTACAAAAGCTTCGTGATGAACTACAATATGCAAGGGATGGATAAGACAATTCCCGAGCTCTTCGCGATGCTAAGGCTGCGGAGGTAGAAATCAAGAAGGAGCATCAAGTGTTGATGGTCAACAAGACCACTAGTTTCAAGAAGAAGGGCAAAGGGAAGAAGGGGAACTTTAAGAAGAACGGCAAGCAAGTTGTCGCTCAAGTGAGGAAGCCCAAGTTTAGACCTAAGCCTGAGACTGAGTGCTTCTACTGCAAAGGGACTGGTCACTGGAAACGGAACTGCCCCAAGTATTTGGCGGATAAGGATGGCAAAGTGAAAGGTATATTTGATATACATGTTATTGATATGTACCTTACTAATGTCGCAGTAGCGCCTGGGTATTTGATATTGGTTCTGTTGCTCATATTTGCAACTCGAAACAGGGGCTACGGATTAAGCGAAGATTGGCTAAGGATGAGGTGACGATGCGCGTGGGAAATGGTTCCAAAGTCGATGTGATCGCGGTCGGCACGCTACCTCTACATCTACCTTCGGGATTAGTTTTAGACATGAATAATTGTTATTTGGTGCCAGCGTTAAGGATGAACATTATATCTGGATCTTGTTTGATGCGAGACGGTTATTCATTTAAATCAGAGAATAATGGTTGTTCTATTTATATGAGTAATATCTTTTATGGTCATGCACCCTTGATGAGTGGTCTATTTTTATAAAATCTTGATAGTAGTGATACACATATTCATAGTATTGAAGCCAAATTATACAAGTTTAATAATGATAGTGCAACCTATTTGTGGCACTGCCGTTTAGGTCATATTGGTGTAAAGCGCATGAAGAAACTCCATGCTGATGGGCTTTTGGAATCACTTGATTATGAATCACATGATGCTTGCGAACCATGCCTCATGGGCAACATGACTAAGACTCCATTCTCCGGAACAATGGAGCGAGCAACAGACTTGTTGGAAATAATACATACTAATGTATGTGGTCCGATGAGTGTTGATGCTCGCGGCGGGTATCATTATTTTCTGACCTTCACAGATAATTTGAGCAGATATGGATATATCTAGTTGATGACACATAAGTCTGAAACATTTGAAAAGTTCAAAGAATTTCAGAGTGAGGTGGAAAATCATCGTAACAAGAAAATTAAGTTTCTACAATCTGATTGTGGAGGTGAATATTTGAGTTATGAGTTTGATCTTCATTTGGAATAGTTTCGCAACTCACGCCACCTGGAACACCACACGTAATGGTGTGTCTGAACATTGAAACTGCACTTTCTCACATATGGTGCGATCTATGATGTCTCTTACTGATTGATCGCTATCGTTTTGGGGTTATGCTTTAGAGACGGCTGCATTCACGTTAAATAGGGCACCATCGAAATCCATTGAGACGACACCATATGAACTGTGGTTTGGCAAGAAACCCAAGTTGTTGTTTCTTAAAGTTTGGGGTTGCGATGCTTATGTAAAAAAGCTTCAACCTGGTAAGCTCAAACCCAAATTGGAGAAATGTGTCTTCATAGGATATCCAAAGGAGATTGTTGGGTACACCTTCTATCACAGATCCGAAGGCAAGATATTCGTTGCTAAGAAGGGATCCTTTCTAGAGAAGGAGTTTCTCTCGAAAGAAGTGAGTGGGAGGAAGGTAGAAATTGATGAGGTAACTGTACCTTCTCCCTTATTGGAAAATAGTTCATCATAGAAATCAGTTCCAGTGATTCCTACACCAATTAGTGAGGAAGCTAATGATGATGATCATGAAACTTCTGATCAAGCTACTACCGAACCTCGTAGGCCAAGCAGAGCAAGATCCGCACCAGAGTGGTACGGTAATCCTGTTCTGGAGGTCATGTTACTTGACCATGACGAACCTATGAACTATGAGGAAGCGATGATGAGCCCAGATTCCGCAAAATGGCTTGAGGCCATGAAATCTGATATGGGATCCATGTATGAGAACAAAGTGTGGACTTTGGTTGACTTGCCCGATGATCGACAACCAATAGTGAATAAATGGATCTTCAAGAAGAAGACTGGCGCTGACGGTAATGTTACTGTCTACAAAGCTCGACTTGTTGCAAAAGGTTTTTGACAAGTTCAAGGAGTTGACTACAATGAGACCTTCTCACCCGTAGCGATGCTTAAGTCTGTCTGAATCATGTTAGCAATTGCTGCATTTTATGATTATGAAATTTGGCAAATGGATGTCAAAACTGCATTCCTTAATGGATATCTTAAAGAAGAGTTGTATATGATGCAACCAGAAGGTTTTGTCGATCCAAAAGGTGCTAACAAAGTGTGCAAGCTCCAGCGATCCATTTATGGACTGGTGCAAGCTTCTCGGAGTTGGAATATACGCTTTGATAGTGTGATCAATGCATATGGTTTTATACATTTTGGAGAAGCCTGTATTTACAAGAAAGTGAGTGGGAGCTCTGTAGCATTTTTGATATTATATGTGGATGACATATTGTTGACCGGAAATGATACTGAATTTCTGAATGGCATAAAAGGATACATGAATAAGATTTTTTCATTGAAAGACCTCGGTGAAGCTGCCTATATATTGGGCATCAAGATCTATAGAGATAGTTCAAGACGCTTAATTGGACTTTCACAAAGCACATACCTTGATAAAGTTTTGAAGAAGTTCAAAATGGATCAGGCAACGAAAGGGTTGTTATTTATATTTCCTTAGAGGCAATAATAAAGTGGCAGACTAAAGGAAATATGCCCTAGAGGCAATAATAAAGTTGTTATTTTTATTTCCTTATATCATGATAAATGTTTAGTATTCATGCTAGAATTGTATTAACCCGAAACTTAGTACATGTGTGAATACATAGACAAACAGAGTGTCCCTAGTACGCCTCTACTTGACTAGCTCATTTATCAAAGATGTTTAAGTTTCCTAGCCATAGACATGTGTTGTCATTTGATGAACGAGATAACATCATTAGAGAATGATGTGATGGATAAGACCCATCCGTTAGCTTAGCACTATGATCGTTTAGTTTATTTATATTGCTTTCTTCATGACTTATACATGTTCCTACAACTATGAGATTATGCAACTCCCGAATACCGGAGGAACACCTTGTGTGCTATCAAACATCACAATGTAACTGGGTGATTATAAAGATTCTCTACAGGTGTCTCCGATGGTGTTTGTTGAGTGGGCATAGATCGACATTAGGATTTGTCACTCCGTGTATCGGAGAGGTATCTCAGGGCCCTCCCGGTAATGCACATCACTATGATCCTTGCAAGCAATATGACTAATGAGTTAGTCACGGGATGATGCATTACAGAATGAGTAAAGAGACTTGCCGGTAACGATATTGAACTAGGTATGATGATACCGACGATCGAATCTCGGGCAAGTAACATACCGATGACAAAGGGAACATCGTATGTTGTTATGCGGTTTGACCGATAAAGATCTTCGTAGAATACGTAGGAACCAATATGAGCATATAGGTTCCACTATTGGTTATTGACCGGAGATGTGTCTCGGTCATGTCTACATAGTTCTCGAACCCGTAGGGTCCGCACGCTTAACGTTCGATGATGATTGTATTATGAGTTTATGTGATTTGATGACTGAAGGTTGTTCGGAGTCCGGGATGAGTTCACGAACGTGAAGAGGAGTCTCGGAATGGTCGGGGCATAAAGATTCATATATTGTAAGGTTACATTCGGACACCAGAATTGTTCGGGTCGTTTCGGATGAGTTTCGAAGTACCGGGGGTTACCGGAACCCCACCCCCCCCCCCCCCGGGGAAGTTATTGGGCATCATGGGCCTAATGGTGGAAGAGAGGAGGCAGGCCAAGGAGTGGCGTGCGCCCCCTAGCCCCAACCAAATTGGACTAGGGCTAGGGGGACCGGCCACCCCTTTCCTTCTCTTCTCCTACTCCTTCCCCCCTTCTCCTTGTGGAAGTAGGAAAGGGGGGCCGAATCCTACTTGGAGTAGGGCACCCCCTTGGACGCGCCACCCTTGGCCGGCCTCCTCCTCCCTCCCCCTTTATATACATGGGAGGGGGGTACCCCATAGACACACAAGTTAATCTTTTAGCCATGTGCGGTGCCCCCTCCACAGTTTCACACCTCGGTCATATCTTCGTAGTGCTTAGGCAAAGCCCTGCGCCGGTAAGTTCATCATCACCGTCACCTCGCCGTCGTGCTGAGGAAACTCTCCCTCGGCCTCAACTGGATCAAGAGTTCAAGGGACGTCACCGAGCTGAACGTGTGCAGATCGCGGAGGTGTCGTGCATTCGGTACTTGATCGATTGGATCACGAAGACGTTCGACTACATCTACCGCATTACTAAACGCTTCCGCTTTTGGTCTATGAGGGTACGTAGACACACTCTCCCCTCTCGTTTCTATGCATCTCCTAGATAGATCTTGTGTGATCATAGGTAAATTTTTTGAAATACTGCGTTCCCCAACAGATATGACCCATAAAATTGTGTGTGCGGCTTCATACTATGATGGACGTGTTGGGGAACACAGTAATTTCAAAAAAATTCCTACGCACATGCAAGATCTATCATGGTGATGCATAGCAATGAGAGGGGAAGAGTGTTGTCCACGTACCCTTATAGATCGTAAGCGGAAGCGTTATGACAACACAGTTGATGTAGTCGTATGTCTTCACGATCCGACCGATCCTAGTACCGAAAGTACGGCACCTCCGCGATATGCACATGTTCAGCTCGGTGATGTCCCACGAACTCTCGATCCAGCTGAGTGTTGAGGGAGAGCTTTGTCAGCATGACGACGTGATGATGGTGATAATGAAGATATCGTCGCAGGGCTTCGCCTAAGCACTACGATGATATAACTGAGGTGGATTATGGTGGAGGGGGCCACTGCACATGGCTAAGGGATCAATGATCAACTTGTGTGTTCTAGGGTGCCCCCTGCCCCGTATATAAAGGAGCAAGGGGGGAGGCCGACCGGCCCTTGGGGCGTGCCAGGAGAGGAGGAGTCCTCCTCCTAATAGGAGTAGGACTCCCCTTTCCTAGTCCTTCTAGGAGGAGGAAGGGGGAGGAAGGAGAGGGAGAAAAGAGAAGGAAAGGGGGGCGCCGCCGCCCCTTCCTAGTCCAATTCAGACTGGAGGGGGAGGGGCGCGCGGCCCTGCCTTGGCCGGCCCTCTCTCTCTCTCCACTAAGGCCCATGTTGGCCCATTAGTCCCCCCGGGGGTTTCGATAACCCCCGGCACTCCGATAATTATCCGGTGACACCTGTGCATTACCGAGAGGGCCCAGAGATACCTCTCCGATACACAGAGTGACAAATCCTAATCTCGATCTATGCCAACTCAACAAACACCATCGGAGACACCTATAGAGCATCTTTATAGTCACCCAGTTACATTGTGATGTTTGATAGCACACTAAGTGTTCCTGCAGTATTCAGGAGTTGCATGATATCATAGTCATAGGGACATGTATAAGTTATGGAGAAAGCAATAGCAACAAACTAAATGATCATCGTGCTAAGCTAACGGATGGGTGAAGTCAATCACATCATTCTCCAATGATGTGATCCCATTAATCAAATGACAACTCATCTCTATGGTTAGGAAACATAACCATCATTGATTCAACGAGCTAGTCAAGTAGAGGCATACTAGTGACACTCTGTTTGTCTATGTATTCACACATGTACTAAGTTTCTAGTTAATACAATTCTATCATGAATAATAAACATTTATCATGATATAAGGAAATAAAATAACAACTTTATTATTGCCTCTAGGGCATATTTCCTTCAGTCTCCCACTTGCACTAGAGTCAATAATCTAGATTACATTGTAATGATTCGAACACCCATGGAGTCTTGGTGTTGATCATGTTTTGCTCGTGAGAGAGGCTTAGTCAAGGGGTATGCAACATTCAAGTCAATATGTATCTTGCAAATCTCTATGTCTCCCTCTTTGACTTGATCGCGGATGGAATTGAAGCGTCTCTTGATGTGCTTGGTTCTCTTGTGAAATCTGGATTCCTTTGCCAAGGCAATTGCACCAGTATTGTCACAAAAGATTTTCATTGGACCCGATGCACTAGGTATTACACCTAGATCGGATATGAACTCCTTCATCCAGACTCCTTCATTTTCTGCTTCCGAAGCAGCTATGTACTCCGCTTCACACGTAGATCCCGCCACGACGCTCTGCTTGGAACTGCACCAACTAACAGCTCCACCATTTAATAAAAACACTTATCCGGTTTGTGACTTCGAGTCATCCGGATCAGTGTCAAAGCTTGCATCGACGTAACCATTTACGGCGAGCTCTTTGTCACCTCCATATACGAGAAACATATCTTTAGTCCTTTTCAGGTATTTCAGGATGTTCTTGACCCCTGTCCAGTGATCCACTCCTGGATTACTTTGGTACCTCCCTGCTAAACTAATAGCAAGGCACACATCAGGTCTGGTACACAACATTGCATACATGATAGAACCTATGGCTGAAGCATAGGGAATGACTTTCATTTTCAATCTATCTTCTACAGTGGTCGGGCATTGAGTCTGACTCAACTTCACACCTTGTAACACAGGCAAGAACCCTTTCTTTGCATGATCCCTTTTGAACTTCTTCAAAACTTTATCAAGGTATGTGCTTTGTGAAAGTCCAATTAAACGTCCTGATCTATCTCTATAGATCTTGATGCCTAATATATAAGCAGCTTCACCGAGGTCTTTCATTGAAAAATTCTTATTCAAGTATCCTTTTATGCTATTCAGAAATTCAGTATCATTTCCGATCAACAATATGTCATCTACATATAATATCAGAAATGCTACAGAGCTCCCACTCACTTTCTTGTAAATACAGGCTTCTCCAAAAGTGTGTATAAAACCATATGCTTTGATCACACTATCAAAGCGTATATTCCAACTACGAGAGACTTGCACCAATCCATAAATGGATTGCTGGAGCTTGCACACTTTGTTAGCAGCTTTTGGATCGACAAAACTGTTGGGTAACGTAGTAATTTCAAAAAAAAATCCTACGGACACGCAAGATCATGGTGATGCATAGCAATGAGAGGGGAGAGTGTTGTCTACGTACCCTCGTAGACCGGAAGCGGAAGCATTAGCACAACGCGGTTGATGTAGTCGTACGTCTTCACGGCCCGACCGATCAAGCACCGAAACTACAGCACCTCCGAGTTCTAGCACACGTTCAGCTCGATGACGATCCCCGGACTCCGATCTAGCAAAGTGTCAGGGAAGAGTTCCGTCAGCACGACGGTGTGGTGACAATCTTGATGTTCTACCATCGCAGGACTTCGCCTAAGCACCGCTACAATATTATGGAGGATTATGGTGGAGGGGGGCACCGCACACGGCTAAGAGAACGATCACGAAGATCAACTTGTGTGTCTATGGGGTGCCCCCTGGCCACGTATATAAAGGAGTGGAGGAGGGGAGGGGCCGGCCCTCTCTATGGCGCGCCCTAGGGGAGTCCTACTCCCACCGGGAGTAGGATTCCCCCTTTCCTAGTAGAACTAGGAGCCCTTCCAAGTAGTAGGAGTAGGAGGGAAGGAAAGGGAAGGGAAAAGGAGAAGGAAGGAAGGGGGCGCCCCCCTTCCCTAGTCCAATTCGGACCAGACCGAGGGGAGGGGTGCGGCCACCCTTGAGGCCCTTTTCCTTCTTTCCCACATGGCCCAATAAGGCCCAATACGTATTCCCATAACTCTCCGGTACTCCGAAAAATACCCGAATCACTCGGAACCTTTCCGATGTCCGAATACAGTCATCCAATATATCGATCTTTACGTCTCGACCATTTCGAGACTCCTCGTCATGTCCCCGATCTCATCTGGGACTCCGAACTCCTTCGGTACATAAAAACTCATAAACTCATAATACAACTGTCATCAAAACCTTAAGCGTGCGGACCCTACGGGTTCGAGAACAATGTAGACATGACCGAGACACGTCTCAGGTCAATAACCAATAGTGGAACCTGGATGGTCATATTGGCTCCCACATATTCTACGAAGATCTTTATCGGTCAGACCGCATAACAACATACGTTGTTCCCTTTGTCATCGGTATGTTACTTGCCCGAGATTCGATCGTCGGTATCTCAATACCTAGTTCAATCTCGTTACCGGCAAGTCTCTTTACTCGTTCCATAATACATCATCTCGCAACTAACTCATTAGTTGCAATGCTTGCAAGGCTTTAGGTGATGTGTATTACCGAGAGGGCCCAGAGATACCTCTCCGACAATCGGAGTGACAAATCCTAATCTCGAAATACGCCAACCCAACAAGTACCTTCGGAGACACCTGTAGAGCACCTTTATAATCACCCAGTTACATTGTGACATTTGGTGGCACACAAAGTGTTCCTCTGGTAAACAGGAGTTGCATAATCTCATAGTCATAGGAACATGTATAAGTCATGAAGAAAGCAATAGCAACAAAATAAACGATCAAGTGCTATGTTAACGAAATGGGTCGGGTCAATCACATCATTATCCTAATGATGTGATCCCATTAATCAAATGACAACTCATGTCTATGGTTAGGAAACATAACCATCTTTAATCAACGAGCTAGTCAAGTAGAGGCATACTAGTGACACTCTGTTTGTCTATGTATTTCACACATGTATTATGTTTCCAGTTAATACAATTCTAGCATGAATAATAAACATTTATCATGATATAAGGAAATATATATTAATTTTATTTTTGCCTCTAGGGCATATTTCCTTTCAGTCTCCCACTTGCACTAGAGTCAATAATCTAGTTCACATCGCCATGTGATTTAACATCAATAGTTTACATCACCATGTGATTAACACCCATAGTTCACATCGACATGTGACCAACACCAAAAGGGTTTAATAGAGTCAATAATCTAGTTCACATAGCTATGTGATTAACACCCAAAGAGTACTGAGGTGTGATCATGTTTTGCTTGTGAGAGAATTTTAGTCAACGGGTCTGCCACATTCAGATCCGTAAGTATTTTGCAAATTTCTATGTCAACAATGCTCTGCACAGAGCTACTCTAGCTAATTGCTCCCACTGTCAATATGTATCCAGATTAAGATTTAGAGTCATCTGGATCAGTGTCAAAATTTGCATCGACATAACCCTTTACGACGAACCTTTTGTCACTTCCATAATCGAGAAACCTATCCTTATTCCACTAAGGATAATTTTGACCAATGTCCAGTGATCTACTCCTAGATCACTATTGTACTCCTTTGCCAAACTCAGGACAGGGTATACAATAGGTCTGGTACACAGCATGGCATACTTTATAGAACCTATGGCTGAGGCATAGGGAATGACTTTCATTCTCTCTCTATCTTCTGCTGTGGTCGGGTTTTGAGTCTTACTCAACTTCACACCTTGTAACACAGTCATGAACTTCTTCTTTGACTGTTCTATTTTGAACTACTTCAAAATCTTGTCAAGGTATGTACTCACTGAAAAAACTTATCAAGCATCTTGATCTATCTCTATAGATCTTGATGCTCAATATGTAAGCAGCTTCACCGAGGTCTTTCTTTGAAAAACTCCTTTCAAATATTCCTTTATGCTTTGCAGAATAATTCTACATTATCTCCGATCAACAATATGTCTTTCACATATACTTATCAGAAATGTTGTAGTGCTCCCACTCACTTTCTTATAAATACAGGCTTCACCGCAACTCTGTATAAAACTATATGATTGATCAACTTATCAAAGCGTATATTCCAACTCCGAGATGCTTGCACCAGTCCATAGATGGATCGCTGGAGCTTGCATATTTTGTTAGTACCTTTAGGATTGACAAAACCTTTTGGTTGCATCATATACAACTCTTCTTTAATAAATCCATTAAGGAATGCAGTTTTGTTTATCCATTTGCCAGATTTCATAAAATGCGGCATGCTAACATGATTCGGACAGACTTAAGCATAGATACGAGTGAGAAACTCTCATCGTAGTCAACACCTTGAACTTGTCGAAAACCTTTTTGCGACAATTCTAGCTTTGTAGATAGTAACACTACTATCAGCGTCCGTCTTCCTCTTGAAGATCCATTTAATCTCAATGGCTCACCGATCATTGGGCAAGTCAATCAAAGTCCATACTTTGTTCTCATACATGGATCTCATCTCAGATTTCATGGCCTCAAGCCATTTCGCGGAATCTAGGCTCATCATCACTTCCTCATAGTTCGTAGGCTCGTCATGGTCAAGTAACATGACCCCCAAAACAGGATTACCATACCACTCTGGTGCGGATCTCACTCTGGTTTACCTACAAGGTCCGGTAGTAACTTGATCTAAAGGTACATGATCATCATCATTAGCTTCCTCACTAATTGGTGTAGTAATCATAGGAACAGATTTCTGTGATGAACTACTTTCCAATAAGGGAGCAGGTACAGTTACCTCATCAAGTTCTACTTTCCTCCCACTCACTTCTTTCGAGAGAAACTCCTTTTCTAGAAAGGATCCATTCAAAGCAACGAATATATTGCCTTCGGATCTGTGATAGAAGGTGTACCCAACATTTTCTTTTGGGTATCCTATGAAGGCACACTTCTTCGATTTGGCTTAGAGCTTATGAGGTTGAAACTTTTTCACATAAGCATTGCAACCTCAAACTTTAAGAAACGACAGCTTAGGTTTCTTGCCAAACCATAGTTCATGTGGTGTCGTCTCAACGGATTTAGATGGTGCCCTATTTAACGTGAATGCAGTTGTCTCTAATGCATAACCCCAAAACGATAGTGGCAGATCGGTAAGAGACATTATAGATCGCACCATATCTAATAAAGTACGGTTATGACGTTCGGACACACCATTATGTTGTGGTGTTCCAGGTGGCGTGAGTAGTGAAACTATTTCACATTGTTTTTAACTGAAGGCCAAACTCGTAACTCAAATATTTTACTTCTGCGATCATATTGTAGAAACTTTTATTTTTGTTACGATGATTCTCCACTTCACTCTGAAATTCTTTGAACTTTTCAAATGTTTCAGACTTGTGTTTCATCAAGTAGATATACTCATATCTTCTCAAATCATCTGTGAAGATCAGAAAATAATGATACCTGCCGCGAGCTTCAATATTCATCGGACCACATACATCAGTACGCATGATTTCCAACAAATCTGTTGGTTGCTGCATTGTTCCGGAGAACGGAGTCTTAGTCATCTTGCCCATGAGGCATGGTTCGCAAGCACCAACTGATTCATAATCAAGTGATTCCAAAAGTCCATCAGCATGGAGTTTCTTCATGCGCTTTACACCAAAATGATCTAAACGGCAGTGCCACAAATAAGTTGAACTATCATTATTAACTTTGCATATTTTGGTTTCAATATTATGAATATGTGTATCACTACGATCGAGATTCAACGAACCATTTTCATTGGGTGTGTAACCATATATGTAAACAGAATAACAATTTATTCTCTTACTTAAATGAATAATCGTATTGCAATAAACATGATCAAATCATATTCATGCTCAATGCAAACACCAAATAACACTTATTTAGGTTTAACACTAATCCCCAAAGTATAGGGAGTGTGCGATGATGATCATATCAATCTTGGAACCACTTCCAACACACATCGTCACTTCACCCTTAACTACTCTCTATTCATTCTGCAACTCTCGTTTCGAGTTACTACTCTTAGCAACTAAACCAGTATCAAATACCGAGGGGTTGCTACGAACACTAGTAAAATACACATCAATAATCTGTATATCAAATATACCTTTGTTCACTTTGCCATCCTTCTTATCCGCCAAATACTTGGGGCAGTTCTGCTTCCAATGACCAGTCCCTTTGCAGTAGAAGCACTTAGTCTCAGGCTTAGGATCAGACTTGGGCTTCTTCACTTGAGAAGCAACTTGCTTGTCGTTCGTCTTGAAGTTCCCCTTCTTCCCTTTGCCCTTTTCTTGAAACTAGTGGCCTTGTCTACCATCAACACTTGATATTTTACTTGATTTCTACCTTCGTCGATTTCAGCATTACGAAGAGCTTGGGAATCGTTTCCATTATCCCTTGCATATCATAGTTCATCATGAAGTTCTACTAACTTGGTGATGGTGACTAGAGAATTCTGTCAATCACTATTTTATCTGAAAGATTAACTCCCACTTGATTCAAGCGATTGTAGTACCCAGACAATCTGAGCACATGCTCACTGCTTGAGCTATTCTCCTCCATCTTTTAGCTATAGAACTTGTTGGAGACTTCATATCTCTCAACTCGGGTATTTACTTGAAATATTAACTTCAACTCCTGGAACATCTCATATGGTCCATGACGTTCAAAACGTCTTTGAAATCCCGATTCTAAGCTGTTAAGCATGGTGCACTAAACTATCAAGTAGTCATCATATTGAGCTAGCCAAACGTTCATAATGTCTGCATCTGCTCCTGCAATAGGTCAGTCACCTAGCGGTGCATCAAGGACATAATTCTTCTGCGCAGCAATGAGGATAAACCTTAGATCATGGATCCAATCCGCATCATTGCTACTAACATCTTTCAACTTAGTTTTCTCTAGGAACATATCAAAAATAAAACAGGGAGCTAAACGCGAGCTATTGATCTACAACATAGATATGCTAATACTACCAGGACTAAGTTCATGATAAATTAAAGTTCAATTAATCATATTACTTAAGAACTCCCACTTAGATAGACATCCCTCTAATCATCTAAGTGATCACGTGATCCAAATCAACTAAACCATAACCGATCATCACGTGAAATGGATTAGCTTTCAATGGTGAACATCATTATGTTGATCATATCTACTATATGATTCACGCTCGACCTTTCGGTCTCAGTGTTCCGAGGCCATATCTACATATGCTAGGCTCGTCAAGTTTAACCTGAGTATTCTGCGTGTGCAAAACTGGCTTGCGCCCGTTGTAGATGGACGTAGAGCTTATCACACCCGATCATCACGTGGTGTCTGGGCACGACAAACTTTGGCAACGGTGCATACTCAGGGAGAACACTTTTTATCTTGAAATTTAGTGAGAGATCATCTTATAAAGCTACCGTCAAACTAAGCAAAATAAGATGCATAAAAGATAAACATCACATGCAATCAAAATATGTGACATGATATGGCCATCATCATCTTGTGCCTTTGATCTCCATCTCCAAAACGTCGTCATGATTTCTATCGTCATCGGCATGACACCATGATCTCCATCATCTTGATCTATATCAATGTGTCGTCACATGGTCATCTCGCCAACTATTGTTCTTGCAACTATTGCTATCGCATAGAGATAAAGTAAAGCAATTATTTGGCGCTTGCATCTTATGCAATAAAGAGACAACCATAAGGCTTCTGCCAGTTGCCGATAACTTCAACAAAACATGATCATCTTATACAACAACTTTTATCTCATCATGTCTTGACCATATAACATCACAACATGCCCTGCAAAAACAAGTTAGACGTCCTCTACTTTGTTGTTGCAAGTTTTACATGGTTGTTACGGGCTTAGCAAGAACCGTTCTTACCTACGCATCAAAACCACAATGATAGTTTGTCAAGTTGGTGATGTTTTAACCTTCGCAAGGACCGGGCGTAGCCACACTCGGTTCAACTAAAGTTGGAGAAACTGACACCCGCTAGTCACCTGTGTGCATAGCACGACGGTAAAACAAGTCTCGCGTAAGCGTACGCGTAATGTCAGTCCGGGCCGCTTCATCCAACAATACTGCCGAACCAAAGTGTGACATGCTGGTAACCAGTATGACTTATATTGCCCACAACTCACTTGTGTTCTACTCGTGCATATTACATCGACGCATAAAACCTAGGCTCGGATGCCACTGTTGGGTAACGTAGTAATTTCAAAAAAATTCCTACGCACACGCAAGATCATGGTGATGCATAGCAACGAGAGGGGAGAGTGTTGTCTACGTACCCTCGTAGACCGGAAGTGGAAGCGTTAGCACAACGCGGTTGATGTAGTCGTACGTCTTCATAGCCCGACCGATCAAGCGCCGAAACTACGGCACCTCTGAGTTCTAGCACACGTTCAGCTCGATGACGATCCCCGGACTCCGATCCAGCAAAGTGTCGGGGAAGAGTTCTGTCAGCACGACGGCGTGGTGACGATCTTGATGTTCTACCATCGCAGGGCTTCGCCTAAGCACCGCTACAATATTATCGAGGATTATGGTGGAGGGGGCACCGCACACGGCTAAGAGAACGATCACGAAGATCAACTTGTGTGTCTATGGGGTGCCCCCTGGCCATGTATATAAAGGAGTGGAGGAGGGGAGGGGCCGGCCCTCTCTATGGCGGGGAGTAGGATTCCCCCTTTCCTAGTAGAACTAGGAGCCCTTCCAAGTAGTAGGAGTAGGAGGGAAGGAAAGGGAAGGGAAAAGGAGAAGGAAGGAAGGGGGCGCCCCCCTTCCCTAGTCCAATTCGGACCAGACCAAGGGGAGGGGTGCGGCCACCCTTGAGGCCCTTTTCCTTCTTTCCCATATGGCCCAATAAGGCCCAATACGTATTCCTGTAACTCTCTGGTACTCCAAAAAATACCCGAATCACTCGGAACCTTTTCGATGTCCGAATATAGTCGTCCAATATATCGATCTTTACGTCTCGACCATTTCGAGACTCCTCGTCATGTCCCCAATCTCATCCGGGACTCCTAACTCCTTCGGTACATCAAAACTCATAAACTCATAATATAACTGTCATCGAAACCTTAAGCGTGCGGACCCTACGGGTTCGAGAACAATGTAGACATGACCGAGACACGTCTCCGGTCAATAACCAATAGCGGAACCTGGATGCTCATATTGGCTCCAACATATTCTACGAAGATCTTTATCAGTCAAAAGTTTCATGATCATCATCATTAGCTTCCTCACTGGTGTAGGAATCACTGGAACTGATTTCAGTGATGAACTACTTTCCAATAAGGAAGCAGGTACAATTACCTCATCAAGTTCTACTTTCCTCCCACTCACTTCTTTCAAGAGAAACTCCTTCTCTAGAAAGGATCCATTCTTAGCAACGAATATCTTGCCTTCGGATCTGTGATAGAAGGTGTAACCAACAGTCTCCTTTGGGTATCCTATGAAGACACATTTTCTCTGATTTGGGTTCAAGCTTATCAGGTTGAAGTTTCTTCACATAAGCATCGCAACCCCAAACTTTAAGAAACGACAACTTGGGTTTCTTGCCAAACCACAGTTCATAAGGTGTCGTCTCAACGGATTTAGATGGTGCCCTATTTAACGTGAATGCAGCTATCTCTAAAGCATAACCCCAAAACGATAGCGGTAAATTAGTAAGAGACATCATAAATCAGACCATATCTAGTAAAGTACGATTACGATGTTCGGACACAACATTATGATGTGGTGTTCCGGGTGGCATGAGTTGTGAAACTATTCCGCATTGTTACAAATGAAGACCAAACTCGTAACTCAAATATTCTCCTCCACGATCAGATCGTAGAAACTTCATTTTCTTGTTACGACGATTTTCCACTTCACTCTGAAATTCTTTGAACTTTTCAAATGTTTCAGACTTATGTTTCATTAAATAGATATACCCATATCTTCTCAAATCATCTATGAAGGTGAGAAAATAACGATATCTGCCGCGGATCTCAATGTTCATTGGACCACATACATCAGTATGTATGATTTCCAATAACTCTGTTGCTCGCTCCATTGTTCCAGAGAACAGAGTTTTAGTCATCTTGCCCATGAGGCATGGTTCGCAAGTACCAAGTGATTCATAATCAAGTGATTCCAGAAGTCCATCAGAATGGAGTTTCTTCATGTGCTTTACACCAATATGACCCAAACGGCAGTGCCACAAATAAGTTGCACTATCATTATCAACTATGCATCTTTTGGCTTCAATACTATGAATATGTGTATCACTACTATCAAGATTTAGTAAAAATAGACCATTCATCAAGGGTGCATGACCATAAAAGATATTACTCATATAAATAGAACAACCATTATTCTCTGATTTAAATGAATAACTGTCTCACATCAAACAAGATCCAGATATAATGTTCATGCTTAATGCTGGCACCAAATAACAATTATTTAGGTCTAAAACTAATCCCAAAGGTAGATGTAGAGGTAGCGTGCCGACGGCGATCACATCGACTTTGGAACCATTTCCCACGTGCATCGTCACCTTGTCCTTAGCCAATCTTCGCTTAATCCGTAGCCCCTATTTCGAGTTGCAAATGTTAGCAACTGAACCAGTATCAAATACCCAAGCACTACTGCGAGCATTAATAGGTACACATCAATAACATGTATATCAAATACACCTTTCACTTTGCCATCCTTCTTCTCCGCCAAATACTTGGGGCAGTTCCGCTTCCAATGACCAGTCCCTTTGCAGTAGAAGCACTCAGTCTCAGGCTTAGGTCTAGACTTGGGTTTCTTCACTTGAGCAGCAACTGGCTTGCTGTTCTTCTTGAAGTTCCTCTTATTCCCTTTACCCTTTTTCTTGAAACTGGTGGTCTTGTTGACCATCAACACTTGATGCTCCTTCTTGATTTCTACCTCCGCGGCCTTTAGCGTTGAGAAGAGCTCAGGAATCGTCTTATCCATCCCTTGCATATTATAGTTCATTACGAAGCTCTTGTAGCTTGGTGGCAGTGATTGCAGAACTCTGTCAATGACACTATCATCACGAAGATTAACTCCCAGCTAAGTCAAGTGGTTGTGGTACCCAGACATTCTGAGTATATGTTCACTAACAGAACTATTCTCCAAAATTTTGCAGCTGTAGAACTTGTGGTGACTTCATATCTCTCAATCCGGGTACTTGCTTGAAATATTAACTTCAACTCCAGGAACATCTCATATGCTCCATGACGTTCAAAACGTCATTGAAGTCTGTATTCTAAGCCGCAAAGCATGGGACACTGAACTATCGAGTAGTCATCAGCTTTGCTCTGCCAGGTGTTCTCAACATCTGGCGTTGCTCCTGCAGCAGGTTTGTCACCTAGCGGTGCTTCCAGGACGTAATTCCTCTGTCCAGCAATGAGGATAATCCTCAAGTTACGGACCCAGTCCGTGTAGTTGCTACCATCATCTTTCAACTTAGATTTCTCTAGGAACGCATTAAAATTCAACGAAACAATAGCACAGGCCATCTATCTACAACAAAATAGACATGCAAAATACTATTAGGTACTAAGTTCATCATAAATTAAAGTTCAACTAATCAAATTACTTAAGAACTCCCACTTAGATAGACATCTCTCTAATCATCTAAGTGATCACGTGATCCATATCAACTAAACCATGTCCGATCATCACGTGAGATTGTAGGATCGAAAGTATGTCTAGAGGGGGGTGATTAGACTACTTGACCAATTAAAAACTTAGCCTTTTCCCAATTTTAGTTCTTGGCAGATTTTAGTTATCTTAGAGCAAGTCAAGCAATCATCACACAATTCAAGCAAGCATGCAAAGAGTTTATTGGCAGCGGAAAGTAAAGCATGCAACTTGCAAGAATGTAAAGGTGAGGGTTTGGAGGATTCAAACGCAATTGGAGACACGGATGTTTTCCCGTGGTTCGGATAGGTGGTGCTATCCTACGTCCACATTGATGGAGACTTCAACCCACGGAGGGTAACGGTTGCGCGAGTCCACAGAGGGCTCCACCCACGAAGGGTCCACTAAGAAGCAACCTTGTCTATTCCACCATGGCCATAGCCCACGAAGGACTTGCCTCACTAGCGGTAGATCTTCACGAAGTAGGCGATCTCCTTGCCCTTACAAACTCCTTGGTTCAACTCCACAATCTTGTCGGAGGCTCCCAAGTGACACCTAGCCAATCTAGGAGACACCACTCTCCAAGAAGTAACAAATGGTGTGTTGATGATGAACTCCTTGCTCTTGTGCTTCAAATGATAGTCTCCCCAACACTCAACTCTCTCTCATAGGATTTGGATCTGGTGGAAAGAAGATTTGAGTGGAAAGCAACTTGGGGAAGGCTAGAGATCAAGATTCATATGGTAGGAATGGAATATCTTGGTCTTAACACATGAGTAGGTGGTTCTTTCTCAGAACATATGAGTAGGAATGGTGTATGTGTTCTGATGGCTCTCTCTTCGAATGAAGAGGTGGTGGAGGGGTATATATAGCCTCCACACAAAATCCAACAGTTACACACAGTTTTCCAATCTCGGTGGGACTGAATCATCAAACGCGGTCTGACCGAAATGGTAAACCTAGTGACCGTTAGGAATCTCGGTGGGACTGAGATGCAACTCGGTAGGACCGATTCGGTTAGGGTTTGGGCATAACGTAATCTCGGTGAGACCGATCGCACAAACTCGGTGAGACCGAGTTCGGCAATTAGCTAACCAGAGAGTTGGTCAGGCAAACTCGGTGGGACCGACTTGCTCTTTCGGTGAGACCGAAAAGTTACAAGAAGGAAACATAGAGTTTACCTTGCATTCTCGGTGGGACCGATTCGCTCTTTTCGGTGAGACCGAAAAGTTACGAAAGGGAAACAGAGAGTTTGCAAGCCCATCTCGGTGAGACTGAGAACCTTATCGGTAGGACCGAATTGCTAGGGTTTGGCAGTGGCAAATGACAAGTGAAACTCGGTGGCGCCGGATTGACAGAATCGGTATGACCGAGTTTGGCTTAGGGTTTAGGAAATTTGTGGATATGGGAAAGTAGCTGAGGATTTTGGAGCATATCACTAAGCACATGAAGCAAGAGGCTCATTAAGCAACACCTCATCCCTCCTTGATAGTATTGGCTTTTCCTAAAGACTCAATGTGATCTTGGATCACTAAAATATAAAATGAAGAGTCTTGAACTTTTGAGCCTGAGCCAATTCTTGTCCTTAGCATTTTGAGGGTTCCACTTTCACATCCATGCCATGCCAATCATTGAGCTTTCCTGAAATAATCATCTTGAAATAGCATTACCTCAGTGAGCTATATGTTGTTATGAATTACCAAAACCACCTAGGGATAGTTGCACTTTCAATCTCCCCCTTTTTGGTAATTGATGACAACATATAGATCAAAGCTTCGACAAATGATAATAAGCATGAAATATATCATCGCTTTGAGAAGTATGTGACAAATAAGAGCCCCCCCTAAATTTGTGCATATTTAAAATTTGCTTTGGACTGCAAATGCACATGGAGTTAGAATCATGGGTTACTCTTCCATCTCACATACATCTTGGTGGGGCGCTAAAAAATGATAAGATTTAAATGCATGCACTCATCACCAAGAATAGTGAATGATCACAGACAATAGATAGAATGATAATATATAAGCAAGCATTAAGCAAACATTAAGTGTAGCTTATGATCAAACACATGATCATCGATGTCTCACGAGCATAAGGACGTAGTATCTCACACACAAGCAAACAAAGTTCGAAAAACCCCAAATAAAACAAGAGAGAAAAGGCAACACTCTCTCTCTCTCTCGAAGCCTATGATCTATACATCTTCTCCCCCTTTGGCAACAATTTACCAAAAAGTTCCTAGAAAATGCATAGTGCTAAGTTGACGCTCAGGCTTGATCTTCAGGTGGTGGTGGAGTCTGGAGCACGCCAAGGATGAAGCCTTCAGTAGAAGTGGTCGGAGTCGAGGCTGAAGTGGATGCTGGAGCTGGTGGAACGGATGGCTGTAGCTGGTGCAGACGTTGTAGCACTAGTGGCAGCAACTGGCAGTGCAGACGACCTCGGACCTCGTGGCACCCTTGCAAACGCATCAGTTGTGGTCCTGCCTCTCCTCTCATTCATGTCCTCCTGAAGCTGCTCCACAGCGGTCTGTATTTCTGTTACCTTGATGTCCATGTCATAGAACCTCTGTTCCATGATCCTCTCTAGGCTTGCCTGGTTCTGAGTCAGGGTGGCAAGTCCTTGCTCAATACGCAGGGTGGAGGCTATCAGGTAACCGAGCTGCTCTTGCTTGGTCTTCAAGAAGTAATCAGATGCCTCTGCTTGAGTAGGCATCCTGGCAGCTTTTTCCTTCCTCGCCTTCTCCTTCTGAGCTTGTGCATGTGCAGATGAGGGTTCATTTTCAGTCATAACCACTTGGTTATCCTCAAAATCTGGACGGATGGGCAGGTGTTCCTTATCCAATAAATACACGCCCGTGCCCATCTTGGAGTTGATGAGCTCATGAATCTGTGGGGCATACCCACAACTCCTCTTCTGGTCTGCAGCTGTCCTCTTGATTGTTTCCACAATGAGACTCATGAATTTCTGAGGCACGTCAAAGACATGAAGCAAGTTGATCGCGTCACCTCTGATCATCTTGTGATCTCCAGATTTGGGTAGAAGGGTGTGCCTAAGGATCCAGTTGATCGTAGGCAATCCTGAGAGCAGATAGTGCACGGAGCCAAACTTGAACGTGTCAAGCGCTTCATTTGGGATCTCCTTGTACATGTTGGACATGGAGTTGTGATCCATCTTTTTCTTGGCATAGATGTCCAAGTCATCAGCTTTCTCCTCTGGGGCATTGATCAACTTCTCCCATTCTGCCACAGTGGATTGGTACCTCGTACCCTCAGACATCCATGTGATCCTGCCATCCGGATAAAAGTGCGCTGTGGAGTAGAATTGCATGATCAGCTCCTCGTTCCACTTTGTGAGCTTCTGCCCAACAAAGTCTGCAACTCCACACGCACTAAAGCTGTCAAAAACACCGGGGTAGTGCTCTTCATTGTCCTTGATGTAGGTCCAGTCGACCCATCTCATGTCACAAACGATCTGCTTCTTATCAAGCAAAACAGTCTCATAGAAATCTTGTTGCTCCTTGGTGTGAAATCTGTAATCCACGGCAGTCCTTCTCCTAGAAGCATACGGATCTGCTTCTCTCCATTTCCTCAGCCCTGAATCCCTCCTGAGCTTCATATCCTCAGCCACAGGATGAGCATCGTTGTGGTCTGAGATCTTGGGCTTGAGCTTCCTGAGGACACTTTCTTCCTCTTCTTCGATTGCTTCAGGCATTGGGGCCTTGTTCTTTTCTGCAGCTGGGATGCTTCGTGTGTTTCTCTTGGGTGCACTCTTAGGCTTAGATGCAGCCTTAGGTGCTTCCTTGGGCTTGGATGCAGCTGTTCCTGACCTTATAGCATCTCCCATGAGTTTGGCTGCCTTGGGTGCTGGTGCAGCAACCTCTTCTTCTTCTTCCTCCTCCTCATCTACCATGATGGAGGCCTTCCCAAGCACTCTGGCTACAGTATTTTTCACCCTCTCTTTCCTTTTCTTGCCCTCAGCAGTAATGGGCTCAGTGGGAGCAGGCTTCACAGTTGAATCCCTAGCCTTTGACATGGGTTGCCTGCCTGCTGGCCTTTTGATCTTCAGCCCTGGCTTGGTTCCTTGAGCTGGTTTAGCTCTCTTTGATGTGGCCTCTTCCTCTGCCACATAGTCTTCATCCTCAGAATCAGACATTATCTTCTTCCTTTGACGTGTGGCAGCCTTGGGCAGATTGCTGGGGGTGCTCCTGCTGCCATCATCAGAAGAGCTTGAGGGGCTAGCGCCCTCACTCATCACAACTTGCTGCTCAGACACATTTTGGCTGTCACTTTGATCAAACATGTTGCAAACTGACTGCTGACCCTGTGAATAGATTATGGATAAGATAGAGTGGATGAGCATCACAAAAAGCAAAGATTTTTGCAAAAGATTAATTCAAAAACTTAGTTTTAGTTTTCCACAGAAAGCATCTCGGATCTACCGATTTTCAAACTCGGTGACACCGAAGCAGTTTGGGCACCAGAACTGGTGAACTCGGTCAGACCGAGTCACAGTTCGGTGGCACCGAGACTACTAGGGTTTCACAGAATTCCAAAATCGGTCGCACTGATAAGTTATTCTCGGTCAGACCGAGTTTCACTTGTGCAATGGCAAAAGCCAGATCGGTGGGACCGAGTTTTTCAACTCGGTGGGTCCGAGATGGTTTCAGCGGAAACCTAACCCTAAAATTTTAGAATTAAACCTATTCTACGAGATCATTGACTGGATAGGAGTGTTTCAATCGTGGCAAGAATCATAATGATCACAATGTGCTAGGAATCGGAGTAGAGAATAGCACAAAGATCGAGTCCATACCCTAGTTCGGCGGAGACTCGCTACGGCGGCAACGGCGGGGCGGAAATCTGTTGACGGCGGCGGAGACCAGCGACTGGAGGCTGCTGGCGACGAGAAGACGATCCGGAGACCACGAAGGCAGAGCAGGCTATCGCGCGGGCGAAGAGGTTTCGGAGAAATTTCCAAAATTTTGCCCGTCACTATATATAGCCCGACCCTGTTGGTGTGACCGAGTGGAACAACTCGGTGGCACCGAGATGCAAAACTGTGTGGAGTTATTGCAACTCGGTGTGACCGAAAAGTTTAAATCGGTTGCACCGAGATCGAAAACCTAGATCAACTTAATGAACTCGGTAGGACCGAAAATGGAGTATCGGTCAGACCGAGATTCATAAAGAGGTTTTGGAAGTTTAAGTCTATGACGAATCGGGGACTCCGAGCGCTCCTCACAGAGAGTGGTTCGAATCTGACTTGATCAAGTTTTGTGATGCAGCATGAATAGAGTTTGAGACGAGAAAAGCATAGATAGCTAGAGGAGGTTCTTAGGCATTCTTGTCCATCCACTTGGCAAAAGAAGAAAGCCAAACAATCAAAACAACAAGTGGATGTCCTCGAATGAGTAAAATATGCAACCAACATGCTCACACAATAAGATGGCAAATAAAATATGCGGCAAAGCATGCACAACCAATTCTAGCATCTATCAAGCAATTTGCGATGACTAGGTCATCTATATATGAGTATATTGACTTAGGAGTCAAGTGATAACACTTGATCGTAGGTCATACTCATCGTTTAAGCTCAAGTGGGGTTACCACTTTTACATAAAGCATTGTTGTATTCACATCTTTAGAGTTGCTTTAGCTCAAGTCTTAGAGTAAAGCTCCCCCTAGATGTGATATCCCCCTAAGAGGGATGAACTAACCTTGGGTTTTGTCGATGATGACTTCATGTAGATGTTGAAGATGTGGATGCTCAATGTTGATGTAGATCACTTGGAGCTATCCATTTGAGTGAATTACACTTTCAATACCAACATGGGTTAGTCCCACAAGGAACAAACAAGGATATCCATAGACATAGAGTGATGCACACATAAGATGATGTCCATGAAAACTTTAGGTTACCTTGTCCCTTGTCTTACCAACACGAGGGTTTGTGACTCTTTGAACTAGTGCAAGATGTGGAAGTTGATTGCACTTGTTCTTGCCAAAATGATAAGAGTGAAGTATGTTGGCGGAGTCACCCTCAAGAACTCTCTAGTTCTTCTTATTTTGGATCCACACCATCTTGATGGGAATCCTTGGAGTTGTTGTCGTACTTGATGTAGTGGAACTTGAAGTAGTCTTGGGAATCCACTTGACTAAGGTCTTGGGAGCTTCTTCAAATGCATCAATCTCCTCTTGAAGCTTGTCCTTGCCTTTTCGCTTGTAGTCTTGTGGTGGAAGATCATCTTGAGCTTGTGTCCCCTTGAAAGAAGTGTCATACTTCTCTTGTTGAGGAACAAACTTTGTCTTGGGGTATTGATCTTCTTCCCATTCAACTCCATTGGCATTGAACTTTCGTTCAAAACCAACACCTTGATTCTTCCGGTGCATTCCTTGCTTGCGCACGATTTCCTCGAATTTCTTACTTCCGGCAAGGCTCTTGTAAACACCTTTCTCTATAATTCCCTTCAATAAGCTATTTTCTTGCTCAAGTGTAACTTGGCTAAGAGAATCATTAGTGGAATCAAGAGAACTACTAGAAGCAACAATATTGGATTTAGCATGATCATTGTTACTACTAGAGGAAGAATCCTTTTTATTCTTGTTACTAGTATTGACTTGAGGCATGTAAGTGGATAATAGTAAACGCTTGGCAATGTAAGAAGAACTATTCTTGCGAAGATCATCATTGATTGCTTTTAAGAACTCATGCTCTTGCTCAAGATTGAGCTTTTCAAAGCGTAATTTCTCACGAGCTCTTAAAAGTTCTCGATGATCTTCGAAGATGGTTTCATGAGCTAACTTAAGAGTGTTTAGTTCTTTAGTTAGGGCCTCAATCTTCTCCTTATCATTGTCATTCGTTTTAGCATGATTAATTGATGTTTCATCATAGTACTCATCACTAGAGTTGTCAACAAGCAAATCATCATCACCTAACAAGTCATCTTCATCACTATTAAAATCAACGTACTCGGGGTGTGTTACCTTAGGACCTTTGGCCATGAAGCATCTTCCAATTCCTTCATTTGGGGAGTTAAATATGTCGTAGGAGTTGGTTGACACAAGTGCTAGACCAGCAACACCCTCATCTTGAGTATCTTCGGAGTCGGAGTGATAACTTCTCTCGGAGTGGCTGTCGGAGTCGTAGCCGGATACCCATTCACCAACATGAGCTTGATGTCTTCGTTTTGTATAGCTCCTTGATGATTTTTCCTTCCTTTCCGAGTCCTTGCTTCTCCGTGAGTATCTTCGTTCATAACGATCATCTCTACTCCTTCTCTCTCTTGGTGGAGATTCTTTGCTTCTTCTTTTTGGAGAATCTTCTCTTCTCTTGTAGGGAGCCGTACACTCATTGGAATAGTGTCCGGGTCTTCCACAATTATAGCAGTTTCGCTCTCGACTAGAAGATCTTTTGTCATTGTAGGACCTTGACTTGAAGCTTCTATCTTTGCTTCTACTCTTGTAGAACTTGTTGAAGTTCTTCACCATTAAGCTCAATTCTTCATTTAAGTTTTGTTTCTCACTTGATGATGTGGGGACTTCACATGACGCTTTGTAGGCACCACTTGATTTATTGTGAAGTTCCTCTTTATCCTTGAGTGACATCTCATGAGCAACAATCCTTCCAATCACTTCCGTTGGCTTGAGATCTTTGTAGTTGGGCATCATTTGGATTAATGTGCACACGGTATCATATTTCCCATCCAAGGCTCTTAGGATCTTCTTGATGATGAATCTATCAGTCATCTCTTCACTTCCTAAGCCGGCAATCTCATTTGTGATGAGAGCAAGCCTAGAGTACATTTCAGCGACACCTTCACCATCCTTCATCTTGAACTTGTCAAGTTTACTTTGAAGCACATCCAACTTGGATTCCTTGATGGAGTCGATACCTTCGTGCATATCAATCAAAGTATCCCAAATTTCCTTTGCATTCTCAAGGCGGCTGATTTTGTTGAATTCTTCGGGGCACAATCCGTTGAAGAGAATATCACAAGCTTGAGCATTGTATTGCAACATCTTCAACTCATCCGCGGTAGCTTCACGGTTTGGTTCCCTCCCATCGAAGAACTCACCTTGCAAGCCAACACAAACAATAGCCCATACGGCGGGGTTATGTCCAAGAATATGCATTTTCAGTTTATGCTTCCAACTAGCAAAATTAGTGCCATCGAAATAAGGACCTCTACGGTGATAATTTCCCTCACTAGACGCCATACTCTCCTAGGTTGTGAAACCAAGGCTATGACCACCAAAAGCTATAAAGATCAAGCCAAATGGAAACCTGGCTCTGATACCACTTGTAGGATCGAAAGTATGTCTAGAGGGGGGTGATTAGACTACTTGACCAATTAAAAACTTAGCCTTTTCCCAATTTTAGTTCTTGGCAGATTTTAGTTATCTTAGAGCAAGTCAAGCAATCATCACACAATTCAAGCAAGCATGCAAAGAGTTTATTGGCAGCGGAAAGTAAAGCATGCAACTTGCAAGAATGCAAAGGTGAGGGTTTGGAGGATTCAAAGGCAATTGGAGACACGGATGTTTTCCCGTGGTTCGGATAGGTGGTGCTATCCTACGTCCACGTTGATGGAGACTTCAACCCACGGAGGGTAACGGTTGCGCGAGTCCACGGAGGGCTCCACCCACGAAGGGTCCACGAAGAAGCAACCTTGTCTATTCCACCATGGCCATCGCCCACAAAGGACTTGCCTCACTAGCGGTAGATCTTCACGAAGTAGGCGATCTCCTTGCCCTTACAAACTCCTTGGTTCAACTCCACAATCTTGTCGGAGGCTCCCAAGTGACACCTAGCCAATCTAGGAGACACCACTCTCCAAGAAGTAACAAATGGTGTGTTGATGATGAACTCCTTGCTCTTGTGCTTCAAATGATAGTCTCCCCAACACTCAACTCTCTCTCATAGGATTTGGATCTGGTGGAAAGAAGATTTGAGTGGAAAGCAACTTGGGGAAGGCTAGAGATCAAGATTCATATGGTAGGAATGGAATATCTTGGTCTCAACACATGAGTAGGTGGTTCTTTCTCAGAACATATGAGTAGGAATGGTGTATGTGTTCTGATGGCTCTCTCTTCGAATGAAGAGGTGGTGGAGGGGTATATATAGCCTCCACACAAAATCCAACCGTTACACACAATTTTCCAATGTCGGTGGGACCGAATCATCAAACTCGGTCTGACCGAAATGGTAAACCTAGTGACCGTTAGGAATCTCGGTGGGACTAAGATGCAACTCGGTAGGACCGATTCGGTTAGGGTTTGGGCATAACGTAATCTCGGTGAGACCGATCGCACAAAGTCGGTGAGACCGAGTTCGGCAATTAGCTAACCAGAGAGTTGGTCAGGCAAACTCGGTGGGACCGACTTGCTCTTTCGGTGAGATCGAAAAGTTACAAGAAGGAAACATAGAGTTTACCTTGCATTCTCGGTGGAACCGATTCGCTCTTTTCGGTGAGACCAAAAAGTTACGAAAGGGAAACAGAGAGTTTGCAAGCCCATCTCGGTGAGACCGAGAACCTTATAGGTAGGACCGAATTGCTAGGGTTTGGCAGTGGCAAATGACAAGTGAAACTCGGTGGCGCCGGATTGACAGAATCGGTATGACCGAGTTTGGCTTAGGGTTTAGGTCATTTGTGGATATGGGAAAGTAGCTGAGGATTTTGGAGCATATCACTAAGCACATAAAGCAAGAGGCTCATTAAGCAACACCTCATCCCTCCTTGATAGTATTGGCTTTTCCTAAAGACTCAATGTGATCTTGGATCACTAAAATATAAAATGAAGAGTCTTGAACTTTTGAGCTTGAGCCAATTCTTGTCCTTAGCATTTTGAGGGTTCCACTTTCACATCCATGCCATGCCAATCATTGAGCTTTCCTGAAATAATCATCTTGAAATAGCATTAGCTCAATGAGCTATATGTTGTTATGAATTACCAAAACCACCTAGGGATAGTTGCACTTTCAGAGATGGAGTAGTTTTCAATGGTGAACATCACTATTTTGATCATATCTACTATATGATTCATGCTTGACCTTTCGGTCTCAGTGTTCTGATGCCATATCTGCATATGCTAGGCTTGTCAAGTTTAACCCGAGTATTCTGCGTGTGCAAAACTAGCTTGCACCCGTTGTATGTGAACGTAGAGCTTATCACACCCGGTCATCACGTGGTGTCTCAGCACGACGAACCGTAGCAACGGTGCATACTCAGGGAGAACACTTATACCTTGAAATTTAGTGAGAGGTCATCTTATAATGCTACCGTCGAACTAAGAAAAATAAGATGCATAAAGGATAAACATCACATGCAATCAATATAAGTGATATGATATGGCCATCATCATCTTGTGCCTTTGATCTCCATCTCCAAAGCACCGTCATGATCATCATCGTCACCGGCTTGACACCTTGATCTTCATCGAAGCATCATTGTCGTCTCACCAACCATTGCTTCTACGACTATCGCTATCACTTAGTGATAAAGTAAAGCAATTACATGGCGACTGCATTTCATACAATAAAGCGACAACCATATGGCTCCTGCCAGTTGCCAATAACTGTGTTACAAAACATGATCATCTCATACAATAAAATTTAGCATCATGTCTTGACCATATCACATCACAACATGCCCTGCAAAAACAAGTTAGACGTCCTCTACTTTGTTGTTGCAAGTTTTACGTGGCTGCTACGGGCTGAGCAAGAACTGTTCTTACCTACGCATCAAAAACCACAACGCGGTATAGTGATTGATTTTTGATCTTCAGAAAGAACCCTGTTCATTGAATCCGATTCAACTAAAGTTGGAGAAACTGACACCCACCAACCACCTGTGTACGAAGCACGTCGGTAGAACCAGTCTCGCGTAAGCGTATGCGTAATGTCGGTCTGGGCAGCTTCATCCAACAATACCGCTGAATCAAGAATCAACTAGTGACGACAAGCAATATGTATATACCCACGCCCACAACTCCTTTATGTTCTACTTGTGCATATAACATCTACGCGTAGACCTGGCTTGGATGCCACTGTTTTTTTTACTGGGATGCCACTGTTGGGGAACACAGTAATTTCAAAAAAAAAATCCTACGCACACACAAGATCTATCATGGTGATGCTTAGCAACGAGAGGGGAAGAGTGTTGTCCACGTACCCTCGTAGACCGTAAGCGGAAGCGTTATGACAACGCGGTTGATGTAGTCGTACGTCTTCACGATCCGACCGATCCTAGTACCGAAAGTACGGCACCTCCGCGATCTGCACACGTTCGGCTTGGTGACGTCCCACGAACTCTCGATCCAGCTGAGTGTCGAGGGAGAGCTTCGTCAGCACGACGGCGTGATGACGGTGATGATGAAGCTATCGTCACAGGGCTTCTCCTAAGCACTACAATGATATGACCGAGGTGGATTATGGTGGAGGGGGGCACCGCACACGGCTAAGGGACCAATGATCAACTTGTGTGTTCTAGGGTGCCCCCTACCCCCGTATATAAAGGAGCAAGGGGGAGGCTGGCCGGAAGAGAAGGAAAGGGGGCGCCGCCCCCCTTCCCTAGCCCAATTTAGACTAGAGGGGGAGGGGCGCGCGGCCCTGCCTTGGCCAGCCCTCTCTCTCTCTCTCCACTAAGGCCCATGTTGGCCCATTAGTACCCCCGGGGGTTCCGATAACCCCCCGGCACTCCGATAATTATCCGGTGACCTCCGGAACTCATGTGATGTCCGAATATAGTCATCCAATATATCAACCTTTATGTCTCGACCATTTCGAGACTCCTCGTCATGTACGTGATCACATCCGGGACTCTGAACTATCTTCGGTACATCAAAACACATAAACTCATAATACCGATCGTCATCGAACGTTAAGCGTGTGGACCCTACGGGTTCGAGAAATATGTAGACATGACCGAGACACGTCTCCGGTCAATAGCCAATAGCGGAACCTGGATGTTCATATTGGCTCCCTCATATTCTACGAAGATCTTTATCGGTCAAACCACGTAATGATATACGTTGTTCCCTTTGTCATCGGTATGTTACCTGTCGGAGATTCGATCGTCGGTATCTCAATACCTAGTTCAATCTCGTTACCGGCAAGTATCTTTACTCGTTCCGTAATGCATCATCCCGCAACTAACTCATTAGTCACATTGCTTGCAAGGCTTATAGTGATGTGCATTACCGAGAGGGCCCACAGATACCTCTCCGATACACGGAGTGACAAATCCTAATCTCGATCTATACCAACTCAACAAACACCATCGGAGACACCTGTAGAGCATCTTTATAGTCACCCAGTTACGTTGTGACGTTTGATAGCACACTAAGTGTTCCTCCGGTATTCGGGATTTGCATGATCTCATAGTCATAGGAACATGTATAAGTTATGGAGAAAGCAATAGCAACAAACTAAATGATCATCGTGCTAAGCTAACGGATGGGTGAAGTCAATCACATCATTCTCCAATGATGTGATCCCGTTAATCAAATGACAACTCATGTCTATGGTTAGGAAACATAACCATCATTGATTCAATGAACTAGTCAAGTAGAGGCATACTAGTCACACTCTGTTTGTCTATGTATTCACACATGTACTAAGTTTCCGGTTAATACAATTCTAGTATGAATAATAAACATTTATCATGATATAAGGAAATATAAATAAAAACTTTATTATTGCTTCTAGAGCATATTTCCTTTAGGATGTTGATGCGAGTGTGCATGTAAGGTTGAAGTAGGAGGTATACCATGTCTTCAACCTTGAAGGACCTCTCTGGTCTGTTTTTATCAACACGGTTCTTTATTCTTTCCTAAGCCTTCTATAGATTTTCCTTGGTCTAGAGAGGAATGCCTTTAGTGGAAATACTGTGACTAGTGTCTTCAAAAAAATTCTCTAGTTACAGAGCAGAATCAAAGTATGATCTCTTGCATAAAGGGCCTAAAAGGGTGTCATTTTGAATGAAATGTGGTAGGATGTGTGAATTGATAGACAAAACAGAGTGTCCCTAGTATGCTTCTACTAGACTAGCTCGTTAATCAAAGATGGTTAAGTTTCCTGACCATGGACATGTGTTGTCATTTGATAAACAGGATCACATCATTAGAGAATGATGTGATGGACAAGACTCATCCGTTAGCTTAGCATAATGATCGTTTAGTTTTATTGCTATTGCTTTCTTCATGACTTATATGTTCCTATGACTATAAGATTATGCAACTCCTGAATATCAGAGGACACCTTGTGTGCTATCAAACGTCACAACGTAACCGGGTGATTATAAAGATGTTCTACATGTGTCTTCGATGGTGTTTGTTGAGTTGGCATAGATCGAGATTAGAATTTATCACTCCGTGTATCGGAGAGGTATCTCAGGGCCCTCTCGGTAATGCACATCACTATGAGCCTTGCAAGTAATGTGACTAATGAGTTAGTTGCTTTTGTGAGAAGCACAGTTGTGACTTTCGAAAAAGGAAAAAATGACGCAAATGTAGTGCGTCCCTTTTGCAACCTCAGAAGGTGGGAGTGACCTTTGGGAAGGGTACCCCTTAATTAGTGGTTTCGGAAAAAATGCGCAGCTCCCCTTATCCTCGGTGCTAGCTTTTGGTGGACCCGTATGCGGGGCCGGGCTCCCCTATTCGTTTTATCTTTTCTTGTGTGATCTTTTTTCTATTTTTTCCTTCTTCAAAAAAGTCTGGGATTTCAAGAAAAATATCTGAATTTCAAACAATTCTTAAAAGTACATAAACTGTTCATGAATTTAGCAAATGTTTCCAGATTTTAATAAATGTATATGAATTTGAAAAAATTCTCACGAATTTCAGAAGTGTCAGAATTTTGAAAAAAAATGCTCATGATTTTGAGAATTTTCCTGGATTTAAAAATGAAAATACGAATTAAGGAAAAATGTTCAGGAATTTGGAAAATGTTCCTGGATTTCTATAAAAACTCTCTAATTTGAAAAAAAATCTGAATTCAATTTTATTTCACGATTTTGAGAAATGTTCCTGGATTTAAAAAATTGTTCACGAATTTCAAAAATATTCCTGGATTTCGAAAAAAGTTTGTGAATTTTAAAAAAGGTTCTGACTTAAAAAAATTCTCATATTTCAACAAACGAAAAAGAAAAAGTAAAAAGAAATACTGAAAATTGAAAATCCAGAAAAAATTGACAAGAAAAAATAAATAAAAAAGAATACGTAACCTTTCCAAAAGGAAGTGGAGTCTCCCGAAAAAAATCTACCTTAGTTCTCGCGCCGTGTGACTCAAAGCGAATAAATTCGCCGGCCCAGAAAGGAAGCAAACGGCAACGGGTATGCATTTGGTGGCTATCCGCTGACCTGCGCGAGAAATAGGATTCGCCGCCTTGGGTGTGACAGAGAATCCTACCAAAATCTTTGAATCCTATGAACAACTAGTAGAACGTCCGTGCGTTGCCACGGGTTTTTATTGTATAAAATTCAATGATTTTTTTGCCTCTTTCAACGACATCGTCTTAACACCCTTGTCGATGGATTAATTTTGACCATCGACATAATTCATCTCCATCTCTCACATACTCTGAATAAATAAGTAAATATAGAGACACACCTTTTATATCATCATGCGCAACAAAAATATAAAGAATAATTATTTGTATGCATCTCTTCAGATTGTGTAAAACTTGCAGATTTTCAATCCGGTCCATCATAAAGCTTTGTCAATCGACATTTTTAAAGCATCATCGGAAGTCCTCGGTTCTTGTCTCTGATCTACAAAAGCGAACATATAAACAATATTAAATAAAAATAAAAATAAGCTCATATATACAATAGAATTTTTTGGTCAGCTACTAAATGCAAGAGGGTGCTTGTTTTGAGTTCGAGTTATGACATCATGCTTTTTAGTAGAGTGATTCACATCCCAATTAAATCACTTGTTGGTAATTATTCACAAAAACAATTTGTTTGGGTATGCTATATTTTTCACTATATAGAAGTATGTAACATTGATCTCATACCAAACAACTGATTTTCCCTATAAAAAGCAAACAACGGCTCCTTTTGTTCACCCTCTCATTCTCTCAATGCATGGCACAATGCTCAGACTCATATCTCATTTCCCAGGCTTGCTCTCCTCGCTGACGCCGTTGCCAACTCTCCACGCCATGGTGTTCAGCCGGCTGGCTCCTTCCTCTCGGCGCCCCCCCCCCCCCTTCCCTCCACGGCATCGACCTCCCCGTCCTTTCCCCTCTACGACGTCCCATGTCGATTCCTAGTGGCAAGGAATGCACAGAGTCATAGCCGAGGGCGCCACCACAGTGTGTTTTTGCTTCCATGATATACAAAATGGTACATATCATGTGATCCTTTTGCCTCTCTTCTTCTTAAATAACTATTATTTATTTCAAAATCAGAAGAAATGGCAAAATCTGTGATGTTGCTTATGTTTCATTGTTATATCAAGGTTGCAAGATTGTTTTCCGTTTTTAGAAATGTTGTTAATTTTTGATGCTTGCATTTCTAGCCTGAAGATAGCAAATAATTTATTTAGAAGCATGCTTGCATTTGCAGCCTCAAGATAGATAATATCTTATTTAGAAGGATTCTTACATTCCCTGCTTAATGATGGATGGAGCCACTCATTTGTTATTTGGATGTTCAGTTTCTTCCATATTCAAAGTGCAACGTTTATGTGTCCTTTTGTTCACTTCCTTATGATGAATTTCCCGGCATCATAAGCAAACTTGCTAAGTGTGACAAATATGTAAATAGCTTTAAAATGGTGGATGAACAAACCTATAAACAATATAAATTACAATTTTCTAGTTGAATAACCTTGAGTTGCCAAGGAATAAAAAATAGCAATCTAATAATTTTCCCAATGCAGAAATGTGTTGGACAAGATCACATGTGGTTTCCATCCATACAGTAATAAGAATGATTATGTCTCCGTTTCTTTCCTCCTTGAGAATTACCATTTCTTTGTAATTATCCTCTCCTTGCAAGAAGACAAAACGGTATTTAATCTTCTTGCCGCTCCTCCTCCTTTTCCACCTTCATGCTCGACCTTGTACTTGTACAAAGTATATAAATTTTATATATTGAAAAGAATATTTTGATTATATTTATTAGAAATAATCAAAGATGTACGCGGTGATTAACCTAACCTTAATTTTTGATCACAACAAAGATAAAACTTCAAACTAATACAGATCCTTGATTAACTAAAATGTCCCTTGCCCCGATTTTCTAAACAGTTCACGCGCTACTTCCACATTCTCCCCATGGCGACTCAACCATGTCCATCTCTGACCATGAAAATCAAGCAGCCATTAAAATTCAAAATTTGACTACACATTTTACAAGATAAATAAAATCCATGCCAACTACTCCTCCCCGTTCCTAAATATAAGTATTTTTACAGATTTCAATATGAAATACATATGGATGTATGTAGATGTATTTTAGAGTGCGGATTCACCTATTTTGCTCCGTATGTAGTTTATATCGGAATCTCTAAAAAGACCTATATTCAACCAAAAGTAGGATGTGTTATACCACCACTCCGCCATATGGAACCATACAACCAACAACACCATTTATTAGGTTGTGTGGAAGCCATGAACCTAAGGTAGTTTTTCAAGCACTGCTTGAGTCTTTGTGTCCGCCCATCACTTTGGGGTGGTAGAAAGTGCTCACATGCATGTTAACTCTAATTAATTTAAACAGGTACCGCAAGAGGTGGCTAGTGAAGATTATGTCCATGTCAGTGATTATAACATTGGATAGTCCATGTAATATGAAGATCTTCTTAATAAATGTCCCAACAACAAAGAAACGATAAGATGGATGTTTGAGTGGCATGAAATGGATGTACTTAGTGAACCTGTCAACCACAACTCGGATCATGTTCTCGTTGCTGGATATAGGAAGTCCCTCTACAAAATCCATTGTTATGTGTGACTAGGCAAAATCAAGAATTGGAAATTGAGCATTGCCCAATAAATTCATGGACATACTTTTTCGTGACAGGCGAATGAGACAATACTTTGATCCTCTAATAGGTACCTTGATGGCCATGACCATCCAGTTCATTGTTGTGAAGTGAAGTAATGATATGAGTTCTCAAGTTATTGAAGTACACATAACCACTTTGTTTATGTATCTGATGAGGCCCTTGTGTAAGAAGTAATTTGGTACTACAATGTTGTTCATAGCCAGTTCAATGAGAAGTTCAATGCATTTGGAGTCAACAGTGTGGCTAGCAATAACATCAGATGCCCAAGTCGTGAGTGATGAACTGCATATGAGTGCATGCATATTGTATCTCACTCCGAAGAGAGAGTCTGTAACTTTATCGGTCTCGCCCTAGCTATTTGTACTCCACTGTATACTTTTATCAAAGTAGTTTGACAAACAATTAATGTTCAATTCCTTCAGTTACTTTCTAGTCCTGGTTGTACTAGAGGCTCTATGATCTGTTCTAATGATCAGAAAGGAGACATAAATGTAGTGCTTCCACTTCATGAGTGCCTCTATAATTTCCACAGCTTCTTCAACATAAGTAAAGGAAGCAACTGGTCTAGGTCCAATGGTTTACTGAAATAAGATCATATCAGTCTACCCCTTGCATAAGCACATCCCCAATAATATATGCACAAGCATCAACTTCAAGTATAAATAGTTGAGGAAAGTTTGACAGGCAAGTACTGGTGCCTGTGTCATTCTGTGTTTCCATGTGTTGAAGCTTAGCCCCTCCATAAAAAGATCTTTCTTCTATGTTTGAAACAATGGCTTGCAAATGTAGCCATAGTTTTATACAAATCTCCTGTAATAGCCAGTAAGTCTCGCAAAGCTCCCTAATTCAATAATTGTCTTTGGAGGTGGCTAGTTAGTGACAACTTAATGTTTTTGTGGTTCAATAGAAACCACATCCTTTCTGACAGTGTGGCCAAGAGCCCAAGATATTCTACTTGTGCATGTACAAATGTGCATTTCTTCAGCTTACCAAACAATTGGTTTACTCTGAGTGCTTCATAGCTCAGTTGCACCATTGACCCCATTCTTCAATGCCACCGCATCAACATCTTCCCTCATCCTCATCGTTGACACACCCAGCCTCATCGCCCCTTCGTCGATCCCCACCACGCACGCTCTATTCCCCCATTACCATGTTGGTGTGGCCGCGCGCTCCCCGCGGACCTTTCCCCGGCAAATTGAAGAGGACAACACCAACAGAGAATTTTAGCAGAGGGTGTGGAACTTCTCCAAGTGAGTCAAGGACGATGTCACACCGTAAGGCTGGACGAGCCATTGGCTGCGCCCGCTTCCCTACCACCCTCGAGTACTTCGCCCGCATATTGACGATCGTCTGCGTAGAAATGGAAGCCGCGTGGGGCTTCAAATTTTGTTGTGTCCCTCATCGAGGTTACATAGGCGTTCGTCGACCGCGCGACGGCGGAAGTCACGGCAGTCGAAGCCTACTCGCCTGCGAGATTACTTCCAAGAGGAGCAAGAGTCCGTAGTTCAATTAGTACATAATCATATTTTTAATCTTGTTCAAATCCTAGTTTTAATCCTTCTTGAAATCTATTTTGTAAATTCATGTTGAAATCCAAGTGAAATTAGAATTGAAATCCTAGTTAAAAAATTTCATTGTTGAGGCGAGGAAGAAAGATGTCTTCTAGCCGATGGTAAATAGGTTCCACATGAAAAACAATTATGGCATGCGTTTTTATGGCAGTTCTCTATTTGCCCTTTAGTCTCCATATCCATATGGAGTATGGTAATATGGTGACCCTGGTAGAGTTACTATATATGCATGATCCAATTGCTATTTATCTAGAAAAATTGACAAAAAGAGGAGACCATACAAGTAGGGGGAAATTGAGGGACACAGTTGGATGGCGCTTGGCCGGCAGACCGAACGTGTCCGCAAATATTAGGCGGTGCTCGTTTGATGATCACCGATGGAGATGCCCTAAATCTTATCCCTCCTCGTTAAAAACTCCCATAAGGGCTCACCCTATATTGCATATAGTAGGGTGAATTTTGTAATCTACTTCTCTTAATCTGCCATTCATAGCAGTGCAAAACCCTTTTAGGGTACTCTCTAACTCTACTTAGATTAGTCAAGTGAGTGAAAGCTCCATAAGTGATGCGATTTTGATATATTAGTTCATATTTATTGGAAATATTAGTTCATTTGATTAAACTAAAAAGTGATTATTTGGAAAATTAATTTATTTGATTAAACTAAACAGGAGGGGGTTATGTTTCCACAAAGAATATAAAAATAAGACGACATTCATGCAACTCCTCTCACAGAAACAAAGAAGAAAACATCCTTGAAATGACCACTTAAATCACATCAAACCTATTACTTGGATCAAGTGGATGATCACCATATGCCCATCTGGATCTGGTTACCCATGGCACCGGAGAGCAGAGATCTTGGAGCGAAAATGTGGCCAGATTCCGCATGAGTCTGGACGGTCTAAGAGCAACTCTACCAGAGACGCTACATCCGCCTGGCTTGCAAAATAACCGCCAATATAAGGTACCAGGTCAAAAAGGGCCCAAATAGGCGTCGTATATCCGGATGTCCCACTTTTTTTACGGCGAGCTCTAAAAATTGCGCTGCTGCCCTCAAATCTTGTGTTTTCCCCTTCTCCTTTGCGGTTTCCTCTATTCCGCGCGCAACTTGCCGGGAGGGACAATTTGAGCGCGTGCCCGCTGTTTTCCCCGCCACCACCTCAATCTCCCCCACCCCCGCCTTCCTCCGGCCATCTCGTGCCGTGGAGAGCTTCAGTCGTCCTTGCTCGCGGCTTCTCCACCAAAACTAGAGCTAGGGGGCTCATTTCTTGCTGTGGGCAGGCCGCAACCGCTATTGCCATGGATCCGCCCGCTAGCTTCGTGGGGTGCCATGTTGCATGCAGATCTGGCTGCTCTGGCCATGATTGAGTGGCCGCCGTTCGCACGAGCCGTACGGAGGCGAGGGGAAGAAGGGGAGGCGGCGGCTGCCATGGAGAAGAAGAACGGGGCGGCACTTGCGACATTTTCCCAGCGGCAGTTGTGGCTTTTGGCTGGCGGCCGACTGGCTGCTTTGACAGTGCTTGCACTGGCTATGATTTCGACCAAAGGACAGATTTCTCGCTTTTCACTGATTTTCAATTCAGACGACGGGCGATTTTTGACAAAGTCGTGAATTATTTTCATAGATGGATATTTGGAGTTCGTCCTCGTTGGTGGAGTCAGATGATCCCGACATAGAGGAGATGCTTTTTGATGACAATGCTGAGCATCTCCTCTTGTTGCACCTCGTCGACAAATTTGAAGCCGAGAAGAAGAAGAACCCCAGATCGACAGTCGGCCATCTTTGCATTCCACAGAACCAAGCACTCGGCCACAATATGCTCATGAAATACTATTTTCACGAGGTACCGACCTATCTGGCTCATCTCTTTCATAGGCGTTATCCAATGTGTCGGCCTCTTTTTATTCGCATTGTGGATGCTTGTGAGCGAAGTTGTCGTTTCGTCACTCGTCGGAGAAATGCCACCGGTCTGCTAGGATTTAGAGGATATCAAAATATATCGACGGCAATGAGAGTGATAGCATATGGTATTCGGGCCGATTACACCGATTAGTATCTTCGCATTGAGGAAGATACTATGCTCAAATGCATGTGGGTGTTTGCAAAAACATTGATCCGGGTATTTGGTCCTGAGTACCTGCGAGCTCCAAATGGGGAGGACACAAAATTTGATCGCGATGAACGAAGCAAGAGGAGGGTCGTGCATGCTTGGGAGTGTGGATTGCATGCATTGGAACTGGATGAACTGCCCAAAGGCTTGGGCTGGGCAGAACATTGGTCATCAACGCAAGCCCACTATAGTGCTCGAAGCCATGGCTTCGCATGACTTATCGATTTGACATTGCTTCTTTGGATTGCGGGGTTCTCTCAATGATACCAATGTATTTCATGGATCACATATTTTTGTGCAACTAGCTAGTGGAAAAGCTCCGGCTTGCAAATACACTGTCAATGGACATGATTGTACCATGGGGTATTATCTTGCCGACGGTATTTATCCTTCATGGGTGACATTTGCGAAGACAATTAGTAAACTGGCAGGCAGAAACAAACATTTTTGCCCAAGTACAAGAAGCATGCTGAAAAGATATTGAGAGGGCATTTGGGGTGTTGCAAGCTAGGTTTGTTATTGTTAGAGGTCCTACTCTCTACCGGGTAAGAAATCCTCTCAAATATCATGACTGCATGTGTAATTCTACAAAACATGATCATTGAGGATGAGCGGGATTTATACTTAAAGTTTTTCTATGACAATATTGGTAGCCGTGTCAAGCCTACCATAAACCCAGATGAGATCACTGAGTTTCCTGATACCTACCGGCAGATTGAGGGACTGTTCTGCTCCTTAAAATTCAGCTCCGTTTCAGAAAACACAAGCCAAACAGGGTAACTCCACGATATGCCGCTCCGCAAAAAAACTAGAATCTGGGATACAACTTCCAGTTTTTTATGAAGCTCTTCAAGGGGTGCTCCAAAAAACTCTAAAAGCTGGAGTTGGGTGGAAATTACCCACCACTGCCACCAGTAAGTGGATACCCCTTCGTTTCTTCCCGTCAACCAATCAAATAGATCCTTTCCATCAAATTTCTCATTCTTGAAGCTGGAGCTAGATGGCAGCCAAACATTCCCTTTGATAGTACTACAACTTCTAAATGAAACTGCTCCAAAATGAATTTAGTGGAACGAAACCGATTTTTGTGAAGCGAAGCAGTCCCAAACAGGCCCTGAAGACCGTGGCACACAGCGGCAGCTCCGCAATGATCTCATTGAGCATCAGTGGCAACTGTATGAGAAATAGACTCACGTTTTATTAATTTGATCTATTTGCATTCATGTGTGGCTTGAACAATTATTTTAACTAGAAAATTCTCCGCCCTTTGCAACGGGAATTAGTGGATGAAAATTTGGGTTGGTAACATGAGAACCAAAATTTGAAATACATATGATTTATTATATTTGATTATGTATAGTTGTAACAATATTTATTGAATATAAGTAAAATAATTTAATGAAAACATTTTCACATGCATGGTTGAATGTAGTGGTGGGTCATTTCCCATGCATGATTGCATGTAGTGTTGGGCCTTATCCTACTCATAATTGCATAGTGCATGTTGAGATAAGTAAGTTAATGGGACTGACTCCCTTAGGTATATAGGATTTCAAACCATTTGTTATTGTAATAATTTTGGACCATTTGTTATTTGGATTTGAATATTTGTTGTTTTTGAGAGAATTATTGTATGATGTCAAAATATTAATAATTTGATATGTGTCATGGTTTTTATTTAAGTTATCTCTACCTAATAATAAATGGCCTATTGCTTCTGGCGGTACATAATGTAATTTACCCTATAAGTTGACAAAAATTACCCATCAATGCCACCCGTAAATTAGAAAACAATTCGTTTTTCCAAAATTGCCGACGTGTTCACTTCTTTTATAGAGATGATAGCATATGTATTTCATAGATGCACAAGCAGCGCGGCTACTAGATTCGAACACTGCAATAGAGAAGCAAATAAAGTAACTCATAAGCTTGCGAGTTTAGCTAGATTTTCGTTGATTTCTGATTAGTTTGAGAAACCTGTAAATGAAATTGTAATGACCCTCACAAACGATGTACTTGCTATCTCTAATGAATAAAGTTTCGTTTATCTCAAAAAAAAAAGCAGCGCAATGGCTAAGGCCTCTTCCACTGCGGAGACCCAGTGCGCGTTCATGGGCCTGCCCGCAGGGCGTGACACCCCAGTTTTTTTTTATTTTGTCTTCTTTCTTTTCTTTTCTCATTTTTTTGTTTTTTTCCTTCTTTTTCAACATTTTCAAATTTCAAAAAGTTGTGAATTTTGAGAAACATGTTCGAGAAATCATAAAATGTTTGTGAATTCAAAAATGTGTGGGAAATCATAAAATTTTCGCAGTTTCAAAAAATATTAGTGATTTTACAAAAATTGTTGGCAAATTATAAGAAAATCAAAATTTGGAAAAATGTCGGGAAATAAAACCATGTTCATGATTCTGAAAAAATAATTTTGTATTCAAAATAAATTCATGAATTTGATAAAAATGTCCATGAAATGTTAAAAAAAGTGTGAGTTTGTGGTCGATGAGATTTGTTTTTAAAGTTTTTAAAATGTGTCGTGCAATGGTAAGCTCATTGCCTTAGGATTTACCATGTCGAATACATTGCGATCACGTGGACATCGCATACATCATCAGCGAGGTGGGAAGAAAGATAAACAGCAACATAACGAGTCCATTATACGGAGCCTCAAACTTTTTCTGCGGGCTAGGATTATAGCGGCTGTGCTAAACTTGCTCTAACATACGCCCGCGGCGTGCGTGCCCGGTGCTGCTTCTTATCCCTCGCGTCTCCGGCACCAAACTCGCAAGTTGCCCAACAGTTTTTGTTATCCCAAGAAAACATGAACAGTTTTTCATAGAACAAACTTCAAAACAAAAAAATGCCGTCAAATTTATTGGTTAGATTCTTTAAAAAAAAAGGAAAGAGTGGTTAGATTCAATCTGTAGTAACTACTCCTACTTTTTTTAGATTTGATGAGAAACCGAACACACGACCCTTATAGTATCATGGAATCCACAATAATAATGGCCAGGCGTGCTTTCTGGCATACAGTTTGCACCGTTCCAAATCAATCAATTATTGACACCAAGCACATACATAAGCAAGGGTCCCAAATGTCACGGATGATAGGTAGTGGTAAGCAGATATGCTACACCCAGCAATCACTGCACTTGACTCCGGCTTAGGTGAATGTCTCACTCGATAGCATTCCTCCTTTAATACTTCGTCTTTCTTTAGCTTAAATTTGACAGATAATGGATGCCTCCGTTTATCTTGGCCCTCAATCCGAGGAAGTTACCTGGGGCCGACGTCCTTGACTGCGCAGATCTGCTCCTCCCCCATGGCCGACATGACCGTCAGCGCCAGATCCTTCCCCTCAGCAAATCCGTCCTTGAGCTGAATTAACAAGCAGATTTTTACCCAGTAAGCAATTTGGACATTCATATACCTCATAAGAAGTACAGTACTACTGTACTTACTAGTAATGTCTAAGGCATATAAGTATGTGTTTACAATGCATAATTGATAAAGCAGCAAAAGTAATCACGGTTACAGTGCAATTTGACAGAAAAATTCAGACGTGCTTCGAGGGAGATGGATGGCAAGCAGAACGAGATGCATGAGCGATGAAGTGAAAGTAAAGTGTGCAGCACAACAGAGGTGGAAAGGAAATAGCAAGAACACTTCTAAACATCGGAGTTTTATTCATGTATGCGCTTCATAATTCATATACTGAAGAGAGAGAAATGTAACATGCACCACATCAAAAAACAGAGCAACAACCAGAGCAGCCTCGGCTGCAAGATTTTAGTGTTACTGGCTTAGATGTACACTGCAACAATGTAGGGTCATGGTGAAGTCTGCCTTTCACGACCAGAAGAAAGAAAAACAGATGATAATAAAGAGTATAAACAGAGAGGTGGGAAGGTAAATGTCTAGATATCCTCTAGTTCTTATTGCAGCTATTTCAGAAGTGTGCAGTGTCTAAAAGTTCCTACTACCTATATAAACATCAAATCAATAAATCGAGATACTCAGAAATACTAAAACACAGAAGATATCAATCATAGATGTGACTTGTGTTGTGCTAAAAATAAATTCCAAATAAAACTGGTAACTAAGATCAGAAATATCAACACCAGTCAGGATATTTTGGAGTATAGAAAGAACTATCTCAGAATATAAGGGGTGATACAACTCCTATCAAGCAAAGAAGACAGCATAACAAACATAACAAATGAGTAAGGAGTAAGGACACATCCTTATCACGGATAAACACATGCAAAAATAAGAAAAAGATGCTTAAAGATTTGTCAACCAAACCTGGGTCAGGATAGCATCATCAGTTGGGAGTTTAAGATCATCCTTAGTGCTACCATTATCAGTAAGAAGGCTCACCTAAAACAAATAATATAGTAAGTATCGAGGCCAACAATTATGCACAATAAAATACATTTTCTTGATTAGTAGAACGTACAAATCCATCCTCTGATATGTCAATCAGCTGATACTCAGTACGGTCCACATGTGGCACCTAAAATATATAGAATAGTGAGTTATCTGTAAAACTGAACCAACCAAAGTTCTTTATTAAACATTGATAAAATAAACTTACATCACAGTTGTGGGATGAAGGAACAATGTCCTCAAGCTTTTTACCATTGAATATATCTAAGGCAACAAAGTGGCATTTAGCATGACCGTGCTTTCCTGTCTTCGAGGTAGAAACCTCCACCACCTGTAGCACAAGTTTATTTAGCACAACAAGATAAGATAAAAGACTTGAAAATTAATGGCAAAGAAGCACCACATATTTTCAGGCTTAAGCCTTGAAGTGTATTCTGATCACAATGACAGACGTCAGAACTCACAGGAAACATACACACAGGAGTAGGTGAAGAAATATGTACTAAAAAGGTAAGGACAGCAATCACCATGGCACAACAAGCTAGATAAACATGGATAAATTAGTTTTAGCTTTTGAGTCAATTAACTGATTGTCCCTTACAAATTACAAGAAACAGACCAAATTTATGATCGAGGATTTCTTTGGAGAAGTCAAGGCAATAGATTGAGAAAGAAAGGGGTATTGTTTCCTTCGGAAGTTAGGTCTATGCACATGCAGGAAGCTTAAAATCTCCATCATATTCCATCCAAACATGTCGACAGTGCCCCTTACACTTCGATTACAATCTTAACTTTCCGACACGGAATAGCCAAATCACCCACTGTACAGATATAGTTTAAAGAGCCTGAGTGGAAATCCCTTTTTTGTTTTGGTTATCAAACTATTTCTACCCCGCAAAATACTAGGAAAATATTATTAAGATTACAGGAATAATGGACGTTAGCAAGTTTGGTTGTACAATAAAACATGTTTCTTAAAAGTTATCCCATCACATGATTTTTGTTTGGATCACAGGAAAGGGGATAGTACATCTTCCCCTGTTTCAAGACCCTCCTAATTAATCGTGCACAGTACAGGACAGATAGTGGCGAACATGGTCAAAATAGCTCCCCGCCCCTATAAATAACAACTCCACCCTTTTCCCTGGGGTCACCACCGATATGTCAACAAGTCAATCCACACTGATACGAAATGGAACCATCCGACGACAGCTCCCAAGCATTCTCAAACAGAAATAGCAGCATCCGGAGATAGCAACATCAGTATTCCTACATAGTACGGCGGCCATGAAGAGCAGCATCGGAATTGCGATCACACACACACACACACACACACACACACACACACACACAACCATCCAGCTGGGATCGAGGCAAGCAAATCCGTACCTTGCAGGGGCGGTTCTTGATGACGAGGAAGCCGCCCTTCCGGATGGCGCCGGCCTGCATAGGGTAGGTCTTGGACGCCCCGGCATCGGCCTTGGACTCGAAGTGGTGGTCCTCGGAGTCCGACATGGCGACCTTAATCACCTGCTAACAACAAGAAACCAAATACGAGCAACGAGATTAAGCTTCGAAGCTCCCAAATCAAGAAAGCTCGGCCAAATTCGGAACTGAATCGATCCCCTGAATTCACCTGGGCTGGATGATGGATCAGGACGCGCGAGGAGGAGGAGGGAGGGAGGGAGGGGCGCTGATGATGATAAGTGATAAGCTCGCGCCGAATCCTAGGGTTCCAGCGCATTTATAGCGCTGACAGCACGTGCTCCGGCCACACCTACCTGCCTGCCTTTGCTGAGGATGACGGTGGGGTTGGAGATGGTGAGGGCCCGCGTCTCGGTGGAAGAGGACTTTTGTGAAGAGGTGGAGAGATCGGAGCCGTCGGTTTGGTCGGGGGATGGCTACAGGTGTACGGCTGCGGAAGGCAGGAATATCTTCGCGTTCGAACCACGCCATGGGGCGGCTCGAGCATCTTCCTCTCTGTTCTTTTCTCTGCTTTTCTTCTCCCTTTTTATGGCTTCTTTTCGCCGATCGGTGATCAGAAAACTCAAGTCAAATATCTGATTCCGATAGGATAGGGATTCCTTGGGAGGACGTCAGAGTGCACTACTCAGATTGGGATGATTGTTGCGTTGGATTGCGTATTCACATACATGGTTAAAAAAAATGGGAATTGTTATTTGGCTAAGTGCTTTCCTTCGGAGGGCATGGCAAAATGAATGTTTTATGACTATTTACGTTGCCGTGAGGATGACAAATTCCTTTGGCAAGCGCGGCAAAGCCTAACAACAAAACTTACGACTACCTAAACTATCATAAAACAGTTTGTTTTGTCATGCCCTTCCAAAGACTGTTTGCTGGTTATGAAAGCCCTAAAATTAACTGCACTATCATAATGCTTTCCGCAGTACAAACCACAAAATTAGTTAAATTAAATTTGATAGTAGTATATATCACAATCAATGCACTTATGTAACGCCCCGAAATCAATGTGCCAGGTGTCGTGCAGTTATTTGATGTTGTTGCCTTGTCATTGCTTGCGTGTCATGCATTACATATCATGTCATCATGTGCATTTCATTTGCATACGTGTTCGTCTCATGCATCCGAGCATTTTTCCCGTTGTCCGTTTTGCATTCCGGCGTTTCGTTCTCCTCCGGTGGCCATTTCTACCTTTCTTTCTTGTGTGGGGATTAAACATTTCCGGATTGGACCGAGACTTGCCAAGCGGCCTTGGTTTACTATCGGTAGACCGCCTGTCAAGTTTCGTATCATTTGGACTTCGTTTGATACTCCAACGGTTAACCGAGGGACCGAAAAGGCCTCGTGTGTGTTGCAGCCCAACACCCTTCCATTTTGGCCCAAAACCCCCCAAACTCTACTCCATGTCCTAGAGCGTTCGATCACGATCGCGTGGCCGAAAACCGCACCTCATTTGGACTCTCCTAGCTTCCTCTACCTATAAATATGTGGGCATCCCCGAGAAATTCGCGGATGAACCCTAGCCATCTTCCTCCTCGCGCCACCGGACATGTCCGTCCCGCCGCCCGGACATGTCCATCGCCCGGCCACATCACCCCGACCAATGGGAGCCTGCCACATCATCTCAGCGACCGCTCCCGGCCAACCGGAGCGCGCCACATCGGCCCCGCCGGACCTTCTCTCTCCTCCCGCCGCCGCCGGCCCGCGGGGCCCGAGGCCGGCCCGCGCGGGCCCAGATCCGCCGCCGCCTGGCGCTAGTCGCCACCAACCGCCGCCGCCGCCGTGCTCCCTCGCCGCCGCCTCGCGTCCTCCTTTTCCGGCAGCCGCGCCGCCCCTTGACGCCGGCGAGCCTCGCCATGGCCGGCCGCCCTTGCCTGCGCTGCCCTGCGCGCCCGGCCCCGCCTCGAACCTCGCCGCCTCCACACCGCCCGGGCCGGCGCCGCCACGGCCGGATCCGGCCGCGCCTCGCCCCGGCCTCTTCCTCCCTCCTCCGGCGACCCCGTCCTCTTCTCCGGCGAGGATCTCCGGCGAGATCCGCGAGGGTGGACGAGATCCACCACTCCACGATCCAAACGCCTCCCCTCGTCCCGATCCGCTCCGTCCGGGATATCTCCGTCCCGCGTTGACTTTTCGCGGAGGTAAAATTCGTCTAAGTCCCCAGATTCCAGATCCATGTGCTCATGTTCGAGGCCCCGTAACTTTGCATCCATAGCTCCGATTCATGCGTATAATATATCAAAATCTTCGTCTCGACATTTACATCATTTCATTCCATTGCATAATTTGCATTTGAGTTCATCTTGATGCCCGAAATGCTGTTAGAAGGAGGCATCATGAGTTAAGTTGCAGATCCGTTAGTTCATCATAGACTTTTGTCATTTTTGCCATGATTATTGTGTGCATGATATGCCTGTGAGTCTTTGGGATGAATTGTTAATAATTTTGTCTTCTTTCCAGAGGTGCCACCCATGAATTTTTAGGATGTGTGTGATGACTTGTGCAAGCTTGTGAAGAGAGGCACCTGAGAATTCTGTTTTCAGAGACTTAGTGGATTTCACTAAGTCTGGGATATTTTAGTTCATGATGCCATATGTTCAGCTTGCTTCCTAGTGATCCGTGCCTCTTTTGAGGATGATCAGTAAGGAGTTTTGATATTCATGTTATGCTCTATCCATCCATGTCTTTGTTTGCATATGTGGAGTGCTCTAGCTTGAGTCAATCGAGCTCTACTTTTGCTTCATGATAAATCTGGGCAGATCGTCAACTTGTTTGCGATTTTGCCGATGCTATTGCTAGTGATCCGTGCATGCTATCCCATTGTTCTTGCCATGTCTAGCTAGCATTTTGTGCCTTCTTTATGGACATATTCTTGCCTTGCCATGACTTGCACCGTAGTGAGTGCATCGAGCTCGTTTACATGCCTCCGCGAGTTATAATTTCAGCATGTCTCAGTTTTCACTAAGTCTGAAAACTGATTGTGTTTCATCTATGTTCGTGTGCTCGTTAGAGTATTTTGTGAACCCTTTTGGCCCCAGGTCACTTTGGGTGTTTTGTTAAGCTTGTTGAGTAGCTCCATGCCATGTTCTTACTTGTCATGTTCAGGTTATGTTTCATGTTGTTTTGCTGCTCCGAAGAGAGCATCGTGGTCTGAAATTTCAGACTAGTGTTAATTTCACTAAGTCTGAGATCTGTTTTGCTTATTCATTTTTGCCATGCTTGTTTGAACCTCATAATGGATGAATTTGGCCGTGGCTCAGTGCTAGTGATTTGTTAAGCATCTTGTGTACATCCCTGCCATGTATTTTGTTATCATGTTTGGTGGCTGTAGCATGTTCATTTCGTTGCATTTAGGAGCCTACTTGCTGTAAATCGCAGATCGGTTCGTTTCGTAAGACGCTCGCCATTTCCAAACCGTAGCTCCGATGCCTATGATCTTTATATCGTTTTCAGGTGATTTCATCCCCTCTATCCAGTGGCACACTTGGTTTTCTAGGTTGAGGCCAGGTTCATGCATTTCGTGTCACGTCTTGCATTTTGCATCCCGCATCTCGCATATCATACCATGTTCATGTGTTGGTTGTTTACTATGTTGTGTGCTTCTTTTCCGGTGATTGCTTCTTCGGGTTGGATCCGGTAACGTCGAGTTTGTGAGGATTCGTTCGACTACGTCCGTTTGTCTTCTTCATGGACTCGTTCTTCTTCCTTGCGGGATCTCAGGCAAGATGATCATACCCTCGAAATCACTACTATCTTTGCTATGCTAGTTTGCTCGCTCTTTTGCTATGCCATTGCTACGATGCCTACCACTTGCTTGTCAGCCTCCCAAATTGCCATGTTCAGCCTCTAACCCACCATTGTCCTAGCAAACCGTTGTTTGGCTATGTTACCGCTTTGCTCAGCCCTCTTATAGCGTTGTTAGTTGCAGGTAAAGATTGAAGTTTGTTCCTTGTTGGAACATGGAGATGTCGTTCCTTGTTGGGACATGTTTACTTGTTGGGATATCACAATATATCTTATTTAATTAACGCATCTATATACTTGGTTAAGGGTGGAAGGCTCGGCCTTATGCCTGGTGTTTTGTTCCACTCTTGCCGCCCTAGTTTCCGTCATATCGGTGTTATGTTCCCGGATTTTGCGTCCCTTACGCGGTTGGGCTATAATGGGAACCCCTTGACAGTTCGCCTTAAGTAAAGCTCCTCCAGCAATGCCCAACCTTGGTTTTACCATTTGCCTCACCACCACCGACTTTTCCCTTGGGAGTCGCTCTCTCGAGGGTCATCTTTATTTTAACCCCCCCGGGCCAGTGCTTGTCTAAGTGTTGGTCCGAAAAGGGCAGCCCGTGGGGCCACCTCGGGGAAACTTGAGGGCTGGTTTTACTCGTAGCTTGACCTATCCGGTGTTGCCCTGAGAACGAGATATGTGCAGCTCCTATCAGGATGTCGGCGCATCGGGCGGTGTTGCTGGTTTAGTTTTACCCTGTCGAAATGTCTTGTTGTACCGGGATACCGAGTCTGATCGGAACGTCTTGGGTGGAGGTCTATTCCTTTGTTGACCGTGAGAGCTTGTCATGGGCTAAGTTGGGACACCCTGCAGGGATTTGAACTTTCGAAAGCCGTGCCCGCGGTTATGGGCAGATGGGAATTCATTAACGTCCGGTTGTAGAAAACCTGAAGTCAACCTTAATTAAAATGAATCAACCGCGTGTGTAACCGTGATGGTCTCTTTCCGGCGGAGTCCGGGAAGTGAACACGATTGTTGGAGTTATGCTTGACGTAGGTAGTCCAGGATCACTTCTTGATCATAGATTTCTCGACCGTGCTTTGCCTTCTCTTCTCGCTCTCTTTTGCGTATGTTTAGCCACCATATATGCTAGTCGCTTGCTGCAGCTCCACCTCATACCTTTACCTTACCCATAAGCTTAAATAGTCTTGATCGCGAGGGTGCGAGATTGCTGAGTCCCTGTGGCTCACAGATTACTTCCAAAACCAGTTTGCAGGTGCCGATGAGTCCGTGCAGATGACGCAACCCAGCTCAGGAGGAGCTCATTGAAGACCTTGTTCATTTGTGTTGTTTCGTTCTAGTTGATCAGTAGTGGAGCCCAGTTGGGGTCGATCGGGGACCTTTGTCGCATTTGGGGTTCTTCTTTTATTTTGGTTCCGTAGTCGGACCTTGAGTGTATTTGTATGATGTAATGCTTTATTCATGTATTTGTGTGAAGTGGCGATTGTAAGCCAACTATGTATCTCTGTCCCTTATGTATTACATGGGTTGTGTAAAGATTACCTCACTTGCGACATATGCCTTCAATGCGATTATGCCTCTAAGTCGTGCCTCGACACGTGGGAGATATAGTCGCATCGAGGGTGTAACAAGTTGGTATCAGAGCCTTCCCCGACCTTAGGAGCCCCCATTGCTTGATCGTTTTTAGCAGCCGAGTTGTGTCTAGAAAAATGTTTTGAGTCATTTAGGAATTATATATCGGAGAGTTTAGGAATTCTTTTTACTCCCCAGTCTCCTCATCGCTCTGGTAAGGCATCCTGACGTAGAGTTTTGACTCTTCTCTTCTCAAATTTCACTAAAAAAATTTTAGGATCACGCGGGTATCTTGGAATCGTTCCGATGGTTTTATGATGAGAACATTGTCTTGGTGCCTCCTGTCAGGGGTTTTGTGGAAGTGTCCCGGGGAGTTGAGCTCTGAGGTGTTGTCGTCATAATTTTATCGTTGCAGTTTTGGAATACCTGAGTTTAGTTCGCCGACATCGAAAATCTCCTTTATGCAGTTTGTTGGTGAGATAACCTCGACGCCACCCAGTACTGGGGCGGGAGTTCAGGAGTATCGCCATAACTTGTATAACGGATGCTTTTCGAAGGTTGAGGTAGATGGTTTCCGAAGGTTTCTTGGTTATGTGTTCAAGGATGGATACAACTGGATGTAGGATTTGCTAGTTTGGGTGAGATATTATGCTTCCCCTGTATCCCCAACACTTGATTGCATAACCGGAAAGTTTCGGGAGTTTCATAGGTGGGAATTCTAGTAGCTCTTAGGATATCTTTCCAACAGATGTATGATATGAAATTGGGCTTCGACGTCTAGTGGTTCGCCTATTCACGGTCGATTTTATAGTGGTCTCGTTGTGTCTTAAAGAGTCCTTGGCTATGCTGACTCGGGGACGCTTCGTATGTCATGTGCACTGCCTTGTAAATGTTGGTGTTGTACGATCGAGCCCGTGTAGGTCCCACCACGTAAACTTCGGACGAAATCTCTATCATACGTTTGTTCCGGCTTATTCTGCAAGCCAACCCTTTGTTTTGTTTTGAGTTGTGGTATTCGAGTTGTTTCAATGTCAAGTGTTGATTCCATGCCCTTTCCTAAGCGGTGTTCTCATATTTCTATGTGAATACTAATCTTCCTTGATCATTGAGATTGTCTTGTCAATCCTTTTCACCGGCGTGTTTTCACTTCAAGTGGATCCGTCCATTTTCAACATCCGCAAGATCGAGTATCAGTTCTTCTCAACGGTGTTCATTTCTTCCATCTCCAAGTTGCCTTTGTTTTTCCCACCCTCCCACCCTTGTTTTCTTCAAGGACCCATATTTCTTAATCAAGTATCCATTTTACTGATGTGAAGTCTCGCCATTCTTTTCTATCAATATTCTTACCTGGTGATTCTCATGAAGATTCTAACGAAGCTTCGAGTTTGTCACTCTTCACTAATTTCTTCTCCGGTGGATTAAATTCAAGCGTTATTGATCATATCTTTCTCCTCGTTTCAAATACATTCTCATACCGGTGCACCTCATAATAATTAATTTCTCGCTATTCATTTGTTCCGGAGTGCTCAAGATATCTCAATGGGCTCGTCTTGTCATTCAAGATCCGTTCAACCTATTTCGAGGATGTTATATCATTCAAGCCATTTAATTCAACCAGTGTTTTCTCTCTTGTTAATCGTTCAACGGTGTTTCTTTTGAGTGGGCCCTAACCCACAGGTCTTTTCCCAGGATCTTACCTGACTCTTCTTATTTTTCCGGAGCTTTTCAAATTCTTTCCTAAAGTTTGACGTAAGAATGAATTGTCGTCAGTCAAATGTCTTTCTCCAAGACGGGTTAAATTCTTTTCATCATTGGCTCAACCTTTTCATTCTTCGTTCCGGAGTGTCTAAATAATTCACGGTGGTGTTTCTCGTCGTAATTCTCAGATTTGAAGACCGAAGAAGAGTTTCTCTTTAATCTTGCGCCATTCTCTTCAAGATTCGTGATTCTAGCTTGCTGCCATCCTCTCGTAATTGTTTTCATCGTGAGAATTCTTTTCACCCTTCCGGAGAAATTTAAGAGTCTTCTTAGTTGTTATCCGGAGTCCATCATCTAAGATTTATTCATTCTCAGCTTTCAGCTCTCGTTCTTCAATTTTACTGGTGCTTCGTTCAAGTGATCTTCAATCGGCTCGTGATCTTTTCGTTCTCTTGTATCTAAATTCTCTCAAGCATCTTCATTCATGTGCTAATTCTTTCCGGAGTATCTTTATCTTCTCTTCGTTCCTTTTCAATTCTTACGGTGGTTCGTTCAAGAGTTTTCTTCCTTCGTGTATCATATCTATGCATTCGTGCTTTTCAAATTCTACCGGTGGATCGTTGAAGATTTTCTTAACTTTGCTCCATATCTATCTTAATCCTCTCTACGAGAATAAGTAGTATGCCAAATCCGTTGCTTGTCATCAATTTAAATTGGTGAAGGATAAGCATAATGTAATTCTTATTCTTGTTTCATCGAGTAAATTCAACTATTCTGGAGGTTCATCAAATTCTTAATCACAATTGTTCATCTTATCTTTTCCCGGAGTTCCAACCTCTTTCAATTATATCACCACGGAGATTGTTCTAAAGCATCGCAAGACTTCGCTTGTGTGTTCAACTTCTCTTTCCTTTTGTTTGATCATCCTTTTATTACCGGAGTTCCTCATGGTGGTTTGTCAAGGATTCTTTTCATTCTTTAATTGTTCTTCAAGATATCTCTCGAAGCTATGATCCGCCAAGATATACTTCAAGCTGTCTTCATTTTGTAATCCGGAGTTCATTCTTTCGTCCGTATTATTGAAGGTGGTATTATGTCATTCTTGATAATTTGAGTTCGTGTTTCATGATTCACATGTTATTAAGAATGATGTATTTTAAATCCATCAATCTCGTCATTGGAATTATCTTGGGTCATATTTTCATCTAAAGCCTTCCCGAAGGAGTGTTGCTATCTATGGTGTTTATAAATGATCCAAGTTCTTCATTTATCCTTCTGGTGAAATAAGTTTCTTGTCTCCTTGCTCATACCAATCCAATTCTTTTTCCCGTGAGTGGCAGAATTTCAGCTCATAATTTTGAGATGTTTTCCATAAGACCATATCAAGTTTATTCTTTTCGTTGTGGTTTGTTTCTACAACTCCGTGTGACCCTTCTCTTTAAGATACTTTTCAAGCTCATTGGAGGTAGAAGATGTTGTTTTCTACTCTGTTCTTTTGTTCCGTCGATATAACTTCTATTCTTTCGTTCCGGAGGCACTGTGTTGTTGTTCGCTTCAACCCATCTTCTTGTTTTGTCAAGATCATGTTCTTTTCATGATTGTCCAATTAACCGGAGTGTCGTTCCCTCTTTTCAAGTTCTATCACCTTATCAAGTTCTTGTTCAATTACTTTCTTTTCAACCGGAGTGCTACCCGAATTTGGTCTTCCTTGATCCCCTTCCTTGACCGGAGTGTTTTCAACTTTATTCATATTCGTCGTATACTTTCTTTCAATTTGTTCAACCTTTTCAAGGTTCTTTGTTTTCACTCGTTTGTCAAAGAAGCAAATTGTTTTACCTCTTCTCTTTCTCTTCCGTTTTTCCCTCCGGTGCCATTCTAGATCTCGGGACGAGATCCTCTCGTAGTGGTGGAGTGTTGTAACGCCCCGAGACCAATGTGCCAGGTGTCGTGCAGTTATTCGATATTGTTGCCTTGTCATTGCTTGCGTGTCATGCATTGCATATCATGTCATCATGTGCATTTCATTTGCACACATGTTCGTCTCATGCATCCGAGCATTTTCCCCATTGTCCGTTTTGCATTCCGGCGTTCCGTTCTCCTCCGGTGGCCATTTCTACCTTTCTTTCTTGTGTGGGGATTAAACATTTCTGGATTGGACCGAGACTTGCCAAGCGGCCTTGGTTTGCTACCGGTAGACTGCCTGTCAAGTTTCGTATCATTTGGACTTCGTTTGATACTTCAACGGTTAACCGAGGGACCGAAAAGGCCTCGTGTGTGTTGCAGCCCAACACCCTTCCATTTTGGCCCCAAACCCCCCAAACTCTACTCCATGTCCTAGAGCGTTCGATCACGATCGCGTGGCCGAAAACCGCACCTCATTTGGACTCTCCTAGCTCCCTCTACCTATAAATATGTGGGCATCCCCGAGAAATTCGCGGATGAACCCTAGCCATCTTCCTCCTCGCGCCACCGGACATGTCCGTCCCACCGCCCGGACATGTCCACCGCCCGGCCACATCACCCCGACCAATGGGAGCCTGCCACATCATCTCAGTGACCGCTCCCGGCCAACCGGAGCGCGCCACATCAGCCCCGCCGGACCTTCTCTCTCCTCCCGCCGCCGCCGGCCCGCGGGGCCCGAGGCCGGCCCGCGCGGGCCCAGATCCGCCGCCGCCTGGCGCTAGTCGTCACCAACCGCCGCCGCCGCCGCACTTGCGCCGCTCCGCCGCCGCCGTGCTCCCTCGCCGCCGCCTCGCGTCCTCCTTTTCCGGCAGCCGCGCCGCCCCTCGACGCCGGCGAGCCTCGCCATGGCCGGCCGCCCTTGCCTGCGCTGCCCTGCGCGCCCGGCCCCGCCTCGAACCTCGCCGCCTCCACACCGCCCGGGCCAGCGCCGCCCCGGCCGGATCCGGCCGCGCCTTGCCCCGGCCTCTTCCTCCCTCCTCCGGCGACCCCGTCCTCTTCTCCGGCGAGATCCGCGAGGGTGGACGAGAGCCACCACTCCACGATCCAAACGCCTCCCCTCGTCCCGATCCGCTCCGTCCGGGATATCTCCGTCCCGCGTTGACTTTTCGCGGAGGTAAAATTCGTCTAAGTCCCCAGATTCCAGATCCATGTGCTCATGTTCGAGGCCCCGTAACTTTGCATCCATAGCTCCGATTCATGCGTATAATATATCAAAATCTTCGTCTCGGCATGTACATCATTTCATTCCATTACATCATTTGCATTTGAGTTCATGTTGATGCCCGAAATGCTGTTAGAAGGAGGCATCATGAGTTAAGTTGCAGATCCGTTAGTTCATCATAGACTTTTGTCATTTTTGCCATGATTATTGTGTGCATGATATGCCTCTGAGTCTTTGGGATGAATTGTTAATAATTTTGTCTTCTTTCCAGAGGTGCCACCCATGCATTTGTAGGATGTGTGTGATAACTTGTGCAAGCTTGCGAAGAGAGGCACCTGAGAATTCTGTTTTCACAGACTTAGTGGATTTCACTAAGTCTGGGATATTTTAGTTCATGATGCCATATGTTCAGCTTGTTTCCTAGTGATCCGTGCCTCTTTTGAGGATGATCAGTAAGGGAGTTTTGATATCCATGTTATGCTCTATCCATCCATGTCTTTGTTTGCATATGTGGAGTGCTCTATCTTGAGTCAATCGAGCTCTACTTTTGCTTCGTGGTAAATCTGGGCAGATCGTCAACTTATTTTCGATTTTGCCGATGCTATTGCTAGTGATCCGTGCATGCTATGCCATTGTTCTTGCCATGTCTAGCTAGCATTTTGTGCATTCTTTATGGATATATGCTTGCCTTGACATGACTTGCACCGTAGTGAGTGCATTGAGCTCGTTTACATGCCTCCGCGAGTTATAATTTCAGCATGTCTCAGTTTTCACTAAGTCTGAAAACTGATTGTGTTTCATCTATGTTCGTGTGCTCGTTAGAGTATTTTGTGAACCCTTTTGGCCGCAGGTCACTTTGGGTGTTTTGTTAAGCTTGTTGAGTAGCTCCATGCCATGTTCTTACTTGTCATGTTTAGGTTATGTTTCATGTTGTTTTGCTGCTCCGAAGAGAGCATCGTGGTCTGAAATTTCAGACTAGTGTTAATTTCACTAAGTCTGAGATCTGTTTTGCTTATTCATTTTTGCCATGCTTGTTTGAACCTCATAATGGATGAATTTGGCCGTGGCTCAGTGCTAGTGATTTGTTAAGCATCTTGTGTACATCCCTGCCATGTATTTTGTTATCATGTTTGGTGGCTGTAGCATGTTCATTTCATTGCATTTAGGAGCCTACTTACTGTAAATCGCAGATCGGTTCGTTTCGTAAAACGCTCGCCATTTCCAAACCGTAGCTCCGATACCTATGATCTTTATATCGTTTTCAGGTGATTTCATCCCCTCTATCCAGTGGCACACTTGGTTTTCCAGGTTGAGGCCAGGTTCATGCATTTCCTGTCACGTCTTGCATTTTGCATCCCGCATCGCATCCCGCATCTCGCATATCATACTATGTTCATGTGTTGGTTGTTTACTATGTTGTGTGCTTCTTTTGCGGTGATTGCTTCTTCGGGTTGGATCCGGTAACGTCGAGTTTGTGAGGATTTGTTCGCCTATGTCCGTTTGTCTTCTTCATGGACTCGTTCTTCTTCCTTGCGGGATCTCAGGCAAGATGATCATACCCTCGAAATCACTACTATCTTTGCTATGCTAGTTTGCTCGCTCTTTTGCTATGCCATTGCTACGATGCCTACCACTTGCTTGTCAGCCTCCCAAATTGCCATGTTCAGCCTCTAACCCACCATTGTCCTAGCAAACCGTTGTTTGGCTATGTTACCGCTTTGCTCAACCCTCTTATAGCGTTGTTAGTTGCAGGTGAAGATTGAAGTTTGTTCCTTGTTGGAACATGGAGATGCCGTTCCTTGTTGGGACATGTTTACTTGTTGGGATATCACAATATATCTTATTTAATTAACGCATCTATATACTTGGTTAAGGGTGGAAGGCTCGGCCTTATGCCTGGTGTTTTGTTCCACTCTTGCCGCCCTAGTTTCCGTCATAGCGGTGTTATGTTTCTGGATTTTGCGTCCCTTACGCGGTTGGGCTATAATGGGAACCCCTTGACAGTTCGCCTTAAGTAAAGCTCCTCCAGCAATGCCCAACCTTGCTTTTACCATTTGCCTCACCACCACCGACTTTTCCCTTGGGATTCGCTCTCTCGAGGGTCATCTTTATTTTAACCCCCCCGGGCCAGTGCTTGTCTAAGTGTTGGTCCGAAAAGGGCAGCCCGTGGGGCCACCTCGGGGAAACTTGAGGGCTGGTTTTACTCGTAGCTTGACCTATCCGGTGTTGCCCTGAGAACGAGATATGTGCAGCTCCTATCAGGATGTCGGCGCATCGGGCGGTGTTGCTGGTTTAGTTTTACCCTGTCGAAATGTCTTGTTGTACCGGGATATCGAGTCTGATCGGAACGTCTCGGGTGGAGGTCTATTCCTTCGTTGACCATGAGAGCTTGTCATGGGCTAAGTTGGGACACCCTACAGGGATTTGAACTTTCGAAAGCCGTGCCCGCAGTTATGGGCAGATGGGAATTTGTTAACGTCCGGTTGTAGAAAACCTGAAGTCGACCTTAATTAAAATGAATCAACCGCGTGTGTAACCGTGATGGTCTCTTTCCGGCGGAGTCCGGGAAGTGAACACGGTTGTTGGAGTTATGCTTGACGTAGGTAGTCCAGGATCACTTCTTGATCATAGATTTCTCGACCGTGCTTTGCCTTCTCTTCTCGCTCTCTTTTGCGTATGTTTAGCCACCATATATGCTAGTCGCTTGCTGCAGCTCCACCTCATACCTTTACCTTACCCATAAGCTTAAATAGTCTTGATCGCGAGGGTGCGAGATTGCTGAGTCCCTGTGGCTCACAGATTACTTCCAAAACCAGTTTGCAGGTGCCGATGAGTCCGTGCAGATGACGCAACCCAGCTCAGGAGGAGCTCGTTGAAGACCTTGTTCATTTGTGTTATTTCGTTCTAGTTGATCAGTAGTGGAGCCCAGTTGGGGTTGATCGGGGACCTTTGTCGCATTTGGGGTTCTTCTTTTATTTTGGTTCCGTAGTCGGACCTTGAGTGTATTTGTATGATGTAATGCTTTATTCATGTATTTGTGTGAAGTGGCGATTGTAAGCCAACTATGTATCTCTGTCCCTTATGTATTACATGGGTTGTGTAAAGATTACCTCACTTGCGACATATGCCTTCAATGCAATTATGCCTCTAAGTCGTGCCTCGACACGTGGGAGATATAGTCGCATCGAGGGTGTAACAACTTATAACACCGGGAAGAGAAACTCAAGCAAGCAGGCAACACTGCATTTGCGAGCACCGATTTGTGGTGGTAAAACCATAGCTAGATTGATTAGGACAAGGGGCGGCCGGTGGAGAGGGGTTGGGAAAGAGTGGCGGCTGGTGGATGCATATTGGGGAGAAGCCATGACAGGAATTATTTGTACTTGATGGGTTGCCTCGTTCAGTTGTGCCATGATAAAAGAACTACCCACTGACGTGTACTTACAAAATACTTAGGCCCTGTTTGGTTTAACTTTTATCGACGGATTCCGCTACCGCGTAGCAGAATCTGAACCAAAGGGCGAACCCAGCAGAATCCAATTCCAGAAATCCGCTGCCAAAATCTGAACCAAAAAAGGAAGCAGCTCAGGACGTGCTTTCCAAAATCTGATTCCGCCACGGCTGAAATCTGAAAAAGTTGTATCAGCTGGTTTGCCAAATGACCTACATCTTTTCACATCAGATTTTCCACAGCTGTTTTTCCACAACAGATTTTTCGCAACTGTTTTTAGAAATCCACGACCGAACCAAACAGGGCCTTACTCAACCTGCTTGTTTTATCGTTATGGGTGTAGAGGCATGTGTGAGGATCAAAACTCCCTAACTGCATTATTTACGGTTTTATGGGGAAACCTAAGGGGCATGATGGGTTCTAAATGAATATGAGGGGTTGCGGTGGAGTAGAGAGTAAACTCAAATCAAAGGAGTCTAATGGGTTCTACATGGATAGGGACTAGGGAGAATGAGGTGGAGTGGAGAGTTAAATCTTCCAAACTGGATGGGTCTGGTGGGTACTACATAAGTTGGGGTGGAGTGCAAAATGAACTCACCACCACCACCAGTTCCCAGGTTATATCTATACTGTTATAAAGCGTATTAGTCTTGAAGGAACTCAAACATCAATCTTTATCGTTAGTCTTCTAAATCTAGCAGCTGGGAGTTTGTGAGATTCACTATGAATATCAGCCTACTACTGTTTGTTCTAAAACACCGATATTTCCTCTTAACAAAGTGGGCCCATGCGTCTTGTATCGAGTTGGGTACGTGATGAGCGTGTAGTTAAAAATGAACGCGGATTGCACCTGTGCAAATTCCTATTTTTACTATTGGATTGTACTACCCGGTGAACATTTAATTTTTAAAGACAAACCAGAACGCCTGGTATGATCGATGTCCCACTCTCGTTCGATCGTCGTCTCACTTCCACCGATTTATTTTTTCCAACTCGATTGCACTCTAGTTCTTCGATTTTCATTTCTGCACCGTACCATAGATTTTTTTACTCACCCTGGTTTTATATCGATTAGTCCAGGTGGGGGAGAAAAAACAAATGAAATGCTCAAAGGGGGACTTGAATTCAAGTCTATTGAGTAGCTTCCAAGCCCAATGAAAGGATCGAGATGGACTGAGAGGGGGTGTGAATAGGTGCAATTACAATTTTTAATTACTAGTTAGCAATTTTAGACAATTACACGAAATATAAAGATGTTAGCAAGCATAATATGATATAAGTAAAGACAAGAGAGAAGTAACCACAATTAGAGAGTTAGGGTTAGGATAACCAAAACTCTGGAGACAAGTATGTATGCTAATGTTCACGTTCTTGGAGGAAAGCTAGTCACCGTTGGAGGGGCCGATGTTACCATGAATGCTCACCCTATTCTCCCCTTGAGATATCACTGGGAAGGTCATTTTCAACCACTAGTGGTAGTGTTATGACCGGCCGGGCCTACAGCCGTAGGAGGCCCACCGGGCAAGCTTAGGCCGCAAGTTATCTTAGTTTTATTTTCAGATCGTGGTTATATATACAAGTTGTAAGACTATTTTCAGATTTAAGCAATAAGACTATTCTGTTACCCGGCTCCCAGAGGAGCCGGAACCCTAAAACCCTAGCCGCCTCCTGCTTGCGCCGCCGCCGAGCCGCAAGGATGGCGCCCCGCCGCCGGCCGCCGCGCTCCAGCCCTCGCCCACCTCTCTCGTTCCCCTACAGCCTACGCCCTAGGCAGGGCAAAACCCTAGCTCCTATCACCTTGGTATCATCCAGCTCGGGTTCGACCATGTCATCCTCACCACCATCGCCGTCGCTGCCCCTTACCACCACCACCACCGCCGCGCCTTCGCAGATCGTCACGGGCCCGCTGGCCCTCCCATCGGCGCCGCTGGACCTCCTCTCCGGCGCATCCACCGGCCTGCTGCCGCCCCCCGTCACCACGAAACCGCCATCTCCATCTATCCTGCCAGCCCAATACTCGCCGGAGGCCATGGCCGGTTTTCTCAACGACCTGGTCGTCGCGGTCCAGGGCATCCGGCTTTACCTGGCCAGCCGTGCCCTCCGGACCGCCGGCTCTCCCGTGGTACTCGGTGCCCGCGGCCCTCACCGGAGGCTACTCGGTGCTACAGCCGCCGTCCGCTCTAGCGCCGGCCTGGCCGCAATGGCCGGCGCCAGCGCCCGCGGCGCCACCTGCGTCTATCGCGCCTGCCCCAGCCCCGTGGCCGGCCTAGCCCGCGCCGACCCCGTCCGCACCGGCTGCGCCGAGCCACGTGCCATCGCCGCCACCCAGCATCAGCCTAAGTCAGGCCGCTCCAGGAGGGCTCCCGGTCCAGCAGGTGCGGTTTCCACCGTCGCCTTCTCCGATTCCGGTCTGGGTCACCGGGACGTCGCCACCACCAGTTTACACGGAGGCCGGGGACCCATCAGTGCCCCCGCTGCAGTCCGGGGCATCGTCATCCGCTCTCCGCATCGCCGAGCCGGTGGGCTCTGGCGCGCTGACCCTGACGCCACCCCGCTTCGCCCGGATCAACTTCGCCACCTATGACGGCTCGGACGACCCTCTTAACTGGTTAAACCAGTGTGACCAGTTTTTCCGGGGGCAGCGCACGCCTGCGTCGGAGCGCACTTGGATCTCTTCCTACCACCTCCGGGGTGCAGCTCAAACATGGTACTACGCCCTCGAGCAGGACGAGGGCGGCATGCCTCCCTGGGAGCGCTTCTGCAAGCTGTGCCTCCTTCGTTTCGGGCCACCACGGTGCGACAGCCGCCTGTTCGAGTTGGGCCGTTTACCCTTCACCTCCACGGTCTAGGATTTCGCCGACCGTTTCTAGGCTCTGGCGTGTCACGCACCGGGGGTGACGGCACTCCAGCGGGCTGAACTCTTCGTCGGCGGCCTTCCCGACCACATCCGCGTGGGCGTCGAGATGAAGGGGCCCCAAGACCTGCAGACGGCCATGTACTATGCCCGGGCATTCGAGCAGCGCGCCCAGGCCTTGACACGGCCAGCCACGCCTCGTGGGAGCCGACTTCCTCCACGGCCACCGCCGCCCGCGCCCGCACCTTCAGCTGCATCACCGGCGGCCACCCCGGCCGCGACACGGCCCTTTCGGCGCCTTTCGCAGGCAGCTCGAGCGCCGCCGCCTGGGGCTCTGCTTTAACTATGACGCGCCCTACACCCCGGGCCATGTCTGCCCGCGCCTCTTCTACTTGGATACGACCGACGAGAGCGAGGACGAGGACACCGAGGCTGGACCCAGAGACCCGACCACCGCAGAGGTTGCACCGGCACCCGTGCCCGCGCCGGCTACGACACTCGTCGTCTCACTTCACGCGTTGGCCGACATCCGTAATGAGTGGACGATGCTTGTACCGATCATGATCCATGGCGAGACTCTGGTGGCCCTCTTGGACACGGGTTCTACACATAACTTCCTACCTGAGGCTACTATGCAGCGCCTCGCACTACAGCCGATTGGCGCGGAGCAGCTGCGAGTCACCGTCGCTAATGGCGACCGCCTCCGCTGCCATGGGCTTGCTCGGGACGTGCCCATTACTATCGGCGATGAGCACTTCACCATCACTTGCGCCGGCATTGATTTGGGCTACTTCGACTTCATCCTCGGCGTCGACTTTTTGCGGACTCTCGGTCCCATCCTTTGGGACTTCGACGCCCTGGCGATGACCTTCTGGCGTCTGGGCCGACGCATCCGGTGGGAGGGCGTTGGAGGCACCCCGGCGACGCCTCCGCTCCAGCTGGCCGCGGCCACCACTGAGGCCGAGCATCCGATGTTAGATAACCTCCTGCAGCAGCACAGTGATATCTTTGAGGAACCACAGGGCCTTCCGCCGGCTTGGGTCTACGACCATCGTATTCACCTCCTGCCGGGCTCGGCACCGGTGGCAGTGCGGCCCTACCGGTACCCTCAGCTGCAGAAGGACGAGTTGGAGCGGCAGTGTGCACTCATGCTTGCCGCAGGCATTATCCGGATCTCCACATCACCATTCACGACGCCGGTCCTCCTCGTTCGCAAGTCGGATGGCACGTGGCGCTTCTGCATCGACTACCGCGCCCTTAATGCTCTCACACTTAAGGATAAGTTCCCTATCCCGGTGGTGGATGAACTCCTTGATGAACTACATGGGGTGCGCTTCTTCACGAAGCTGGATCTCCGGTTGGGGTACCATCAGGTGCGCATGCATCCAGACGACATCGCCAAACGGCGTTTCGGACTCATCACAGCCACTTCAAGTTCTTGGTGATGCCCTTTGGCCTCTCCAATGCCCCGGCGACGTTTCAGGCCTTGATGAACGGCGTCCTCCGGCCCTACTTACGTCGGTTTGTGCTCGTTTTCTATGATGACATTCTTATCTACAACGCCTCTTGGGCAGAGCACCTCCAACATGTGGCCATCGTCTTCAACGAGCTTCGGGCGCATCATCTTCATCTTAAGCGCTCGAAGTGCTCGTTCGGGACACCTTCGGTCGCTTACCTGGGCCACGTCATCTCGGCCGAGGGAGTGGCCATGGACGCCGACAAGGTGGCGGCTGTCACTGCCTGGACGATTCCGCAGTCGCCCAGGGCTCTCCGTGGCTTTTTGGGCCTTGCGGGATACTACCGGAAATTTATCCGGGAGTTTGGTGTCATCGCGGCCCCGCTCACGCGCCTTCTCCGTCGTGACGCCTTCTCTTGGGATGCGGAGGCCACCATCACGTTCGAGGCCCTTAAGGGGGCCCTCGCGATGGGTCCCGTACTACAGATGCCTGATCTCGACCTACCGTTCACCGTTGACTGTGACGCCTCAGGTGCGGGTTTCGGTGCGGTCCTTCATCAGGGCGATGGACCCCTCGCATTCTTCAGCGGGCCCTTTGCCGCCCGCCATCTTAAGATGGCGGCCTATGAGCATGAGCTCATTGGCCTGGTGCAGGCGGTGCGTCATTGGCGGCCCTATCTTTGGGGTCGCTCCTTCCGGATCCGGACGAACCACTACAGCCTCAAGTTCATGCTGGATCAGAGGCTCTCGAACGTACCGCAGCACCAGTGGATCAGTAAGCTCTTCGGGTTTGACTTCACTGTCGAATACCATCCGGGTCGCCTTAACACGGTCGCTGACGCCCTATCTCGGCGTGACACCGACACTGACGATGGGTCTGCTGAGGGAGCGGCCTTCTGCATCATCACCGGGCCCTCTTTCGCGCTCTTCACCGACATCCGGCGGGCGACGGCTACGGCGGCCGACGCGGTTCTTGATGACCCACAAGTATAGGGGATCTATCCTAGTCCTTTCAATAAGTAAGAGTGTCGAACCCAACGAGGAGCAGAAGGAAATGATAAGCGGTTTTCAGCAAGGTATTCTCTGCAAGTACTGAAATAAGTGGTAACAGATAGTTTTGTGATAAGATAAATTGTAACGAGCAACAAGTAACAAAAGTAAATAAAGTGCAGCAAGGTGGCCCAATCCTTTTTGTAGCAAAGGACAAGCCGGAACAAACTCTTATATAAGGAAAAGCGCTCCCGAGGACACATGGGAATATCGTCAAGCTAGTTTTCATCACCTTCATATGATTCGCGTTCGATACTTTGATAATTTGATATGTGGGTGGACCGGTGCTTGGGTGCTGTTCTTACTTGAACAAGCATCCCACTTATGATTAATGTAACGCCCCAGATATGACTTTCGCAATTTGTACTCCAACTCTTGCCGTTTCCGGCATTAAGTTATATTTATTTCTCTGGTTCGGGTCTTTGTCTCCGTGTGTTGTTTCATTTTCGTGGATCTCATATCATGTCATCACGTGCATTGCATTTGCATACATGTTCATCTCATGCATTCGAGCATTTTCCCCGTTGTCCGTTTTGCATTCCGGCGCTTCGTTCTCCTTCGATGGCCATTTCTAGCTTTCTTTCGTGTGTGGGGATTAAACATTTCCGGATTGGACCGAGACTTGCCATGCGGCCTTGGTTTACTACCGGTAGACCGTCTGTCAAGTTTTGGGTCATTTGGACTTCGTTTGATACTCCAACGTTTAACCGAGGGACCGAAAAGGCCTCGTGTGGGTTGCAGCCCAACACCCATCCAAATTTGGCCCGAAAACCCACCAAACTCTGCTCCATCGTCTCAGTCGTTCGATCACGATCGCGTGGGCGAAAACCGCACCTCATTTGGACTCTCCTAGCTCCACTTATGCCTATAAATACCCCCTCCATTTTTATCTCTTCTTCCCCCCGTCCAAAACCCTAAAAAAAACATCCCTCGTCAGATCCGCCGCCGAGGGACATGTCCGGACCCTAGCCGGCCACGTCCGCCGCACCCCCCCTCGACCAACCGCCCGCCGCCACATGTCCTCCCGCGGGGACCGCATCGCCGCCGCCGCTCGAGGCCCGCCTGGCCCGCGCGGGGCCCCCGCACGCCGCCTCCCGGGCCCGAGCGCCCGCACCTCTCCACCGCGCCCCGCCGCCGTCCTCTTCCCGGCCGGCCGCCGCGCCGCCATCGCCTGCCGGCGCCGCCACGCCGCCTCCCCGCCGACGCCGCGCGCCCTCGCCGCCCCGGCGACCGCGGCCGGAACCCCACCGGCCACCGCGGCCACGAGCTCCGGCCGGCCCCCTCTCCGGCGACTTCCCCGAGCCCGGCGTCCCTCTCCTCTCCGGCGTGAACAGCAACTCCGGCGGCCTCAATCCGCGTGCCCAGCCGGATCCAGATCTGAAGCGTGAATAGTAAACCCTAGGGTTGACTTCTCCTTCTCCCCCCTGATTTTTATGCCATGTTTGACTGCTCATATCTCCGCATCCGTAGCTCCATTTTGGACATATGATATATCAAAATCTTCGTCTCGACGAGTACATCATTTCATTCCATTGCATAATTTGCATTTGAGTTCATCTTGATGCCCAAAATGCTGTTAGAAGGAGGCATTGTGAGTTAAATTGCAGATCCGTTAGCTCATCATTGATTTTTGTCATTTTTGCCATGATTGTTGTGTGCATGATATGCCTGTGACCCTTTGGGATGAATTGTTAAGCATTTTGTCTTCTTTCCAGAGGTGCCACCCATGCATTTTTAGGATGTGTGTGGTGTCTTGTGCAAGCTTGCAAAGAGGGGCACCTGAGTAATCTGTTTTTAGGGACTTAGTGATTTTCACCAAGTCTGGGATGTTTTAGTTCATGATGCCATATGTCCAGCTTGTTTCCTAGTGACCCGTGCCTCTTTTGAGCATGATCAGTAGGGGACATTTGTTAATCTTGTTATGGTCTATCCATCCATGTCTTTACTTGTTATGTTGGAGCACCCTAGGTTGAGCCAATTGAGCTCAACTTTTGCATCGTTGTTAATTTTGGCAGATCGTGAACTCTTTTGCGATTTTGCCGATGCCATTGCTAGTGACTCATGCATGCTATGCCATTGTTCTTGCCATGTCTAGCTAGAATTTTGTGCCTTCTTTATGGATATATGCTTGCCTTGCCATGACTTGCACCGTAGTGAGTGTATCGAGCTCGTTTACATGCCTCCGTGAGTTATAATTTCAGCATGTCTCAGTTTTCACTAAGTCTGAAAACTGATTGTGTTTCATCTATGTTCGTGTGCTCGTTAGAGTATTTTGTGAACCCTTTTGGCCCCAGGTCACTTTGGGTGTTTTGTTAAGCTTGTTGAGTAGCTCCATGGCATGCTCTTACTTGTCATGTTCAGGTTATGTTTCATGTTGTTTAGCTGCTCCGAAGAGAGCATCGTGGTCTGAAATTTCAGACTAGTGTTAATTTCACTAAGTCTGAAATCTGTTTTGCTTATTCAGTTTTGCCATGCTTGTTTGAACCCTTTAATGGATGAATTTGCCTATGGCTCAGTCCTAGTGACTTGTTAAGCATCTTGTGTACATCCCTGCCATGTATTTTTTTTTTCATGTTTGGCGGCTTTAGCATGTTCATTTCATTGCATTTAGGAGCCTACTTGCTGTAAATCGCAGATCGGTTCGTTTCGTAAAACGCTTGCCATTTCCAAACCGTAGCTCCGAATCCTATGATCTTTATATCGTTTTCAGGTGATTTCTTCCCCTCTATCCAGTGGCACACTTGGTTATCCAAGTTGAGGCCAGGTTCATGCATTTCCTGTCACGTCTTGCATTTTGCATCCCGCGTAGCATACCATCTTTGCATATTATTGGTTGCCCTTGCACGTGGTTGATTGTATCCTTGTTGCTTGTTTGTGTTGTTGGGTAGAGCCGGGAGATGAGTTCGCTAACGAGGAGCCCGTTGAGTTTGCTTTTGAGGATCCAGTCAACTCTGACAACTGTGCAGGCAAGATGATCATACCCTCGAAATCACTACTATCTTTGCTATGCTAGTTTGCTCGTTCTTTTGCTTTGCCAATGCTACGATGCCTACCACTTGCTTGTCAGCCTCTCAATTGCCATGATTGAGCCTCTAACCCACCATTGCCATAGCAAACCGTTGATTGGCTATGTTACCACTTTGCTCAGCCCTTCCTATAGCGTTGTTTAGTTGCAGGTGAAGGTTGGAGCCGTTCCTTGTTGGCACATTTATTTACTTGTTGGGATATCATTATATTGCTATGTTATCTTAATTCATCTATATACTTGGTAAAGGGTGGAAGGCTCGGCCTCTCGCCTAGTGTTTTGTTCCACTCTTGCCGCCCTAGTTTCCGTCATATCGGTGTTATGTTCCCGGATTGTTGCGTCCCTTATGCGGTTGGGCTATAATGGGAACCCCTTGATAGTTCGCCTTGATTAAAGCTTTTCCAGCAATGCCCAACATTGGTTTTACCATTTGCCACCTAGCCTCTTTTTTCCCTTGGGTTTTCGGAGCCCGAGGGTCATCTTATTTTAACCCCCCCGGGCCAGTGCTCCTCTGAGTGTTGGTCCCACCGAGCGATGTCCGGGGCTACCAGGGGCAACTCTGGGCTGGCCTACCCGACGTCTGGCTCATCTGAGTGTGCCCTGAGAAAGAGATATGTGCAGCTCCTATCGGGATTTGTCGGCACATTCGGGCGGTGTTGCTGGACTTGTTTTGACCTGTCGAATCATCTTGTTGTACCGAGATGCCGAGTCGGATCGGTGTGTCTTGGGTGGAGGTCTATTCCTTCATTGACCATGAGAGCTTGTTATGGGCTAAGTTGGGACCCCCCTGCAGGGATTGATCTTTCGAAAGCCGTGCCCGCGGTTATGGGCAGATGGGAATTTGTTAATGTCCGGTTGTAGATAACTTGAACCTTAATTAATTAAAATGAATCAACTGAGTGTGTTGCCGTGATGGCCTCTTCTCGGCGGAGTCCGGGAAGTGGACACGGTGTTGGAGTTATGTTTGCGCAGGTTGCTCCCTAGTTTCTCGCTCGTGCTTTGCCTCCTCTTCTCGCTCTCTTTTGCGTATAAGTTAGCCACCATATATGCTAGTCGCTTGCTGCAGCTCCACTTATACATTACCCCCTTTCCTACCTATTAAGCTTAAATAGTCTTGATCGCGAGGGTGCGAGATTGCTGAGTCCCTGTGGCTCACAGATTACTATTACACCAGATGCAGGGACAGATGATACAGCTCCAGATGGCGCGCTCGAGCTCAAGTGGGAGTACGACGAGGACTCTCAGCGTTACTATGTGTCTTTTCCTGATGATCAGTAGTGGTGCCTATTCGGGGTTAGATTCAGGGCCTTGTCGCATGTTGGGGGTCTTTTCTATTTTGGCGCCGTAGTCGGGCCATGAGTGATTTGTATGATGGATGTTATTTATGTACTTTGATGTGACGTGGCGAGTGTAAGCCAACTATGTTATCCCTCTTTATTATTATATTACATGGGATGTTTGTGATGATTACCCGACTTGCGACATATGCCTTCAATGCGATTATGCCTCTAAGTCGTGCCTCGACACGTGGGAGATATAGTCGCATCAAGGGCGTTTCAAGTTGGTAATCAGAGCCTTCCCCGACCTTAGGAGCCCCCATTGCTTGATCGTTTTTAGCAGCCGAGTTGGGTCTAGAAAAATGTTTTGAGTCCTTAGGAATTATATATCGGAGAGCTTAGAAATTCTTTTTACTTCCCAGTCTCCTCATCGCTCTGGTAAGGCATCCTGACGTAGAGTTTTGACTCTTCTCTTCTCAAATTTCACAAAAAAAATTTAGGATCACGCGAGTATCTTGGATTTGTTCCGATGGCTTATGATGAGAACACTGTCTTGGTGCCTCCTGTCAGGGGTTTAGTGGAAGTGTCCCGGGGAGTTGAGCTCTGAGGTGTTGTCATCATAATTTTATCGTTGCAATTCTGGTATACTTGAGATATGTGCGCAACATCGAAAATCTCCTTTATGCAGTTCGTTGGTGAGATAACCTCGACGCCACCCAGTACTGGGGCGGGAGTTCGGGAGTATCGCCATAACTTGTATAACGGATGCTTTTCGAAGGTTGAGGTAGATGGTTTCCGAAGGTTTCTTGGTTATGTGTTGAAGGATGGGTACAGCTGGATGTAGGATTTGCTAGCTTGTGTGAGATATTATGCTTCCCCTGTATCCCCAACACCTGATTGCATAACCGGAAAGTTTCGGGAGTTTCATAGGTGGGAATTCTAGTAGCTCTTAGGATATCCTTCCAACAGATGTATGATACGAAATTGGGGTTCGACGTCTAGTGGTTCGCCTATTCACGGTCGATTTTACAGTGGTCTCATTGTGTCTTAAAGAGTCCTTGGCTATGCTGACTTGGGGACGCTTCGTATGTCATGTGCACTGCCTTGTACATGATGGTGCTGTACGATCGAGCCCGTGTAGGTCCCACCACGAAAACTTCGGACGAAATTTCTATCATATGTTTGTTCCGGCTTATTCCGCAAGCCAATCCTTGGTTTTATTTTGAGTTGTCATATTCGAGTTGCTTCGACGTCATATGTTGATTCCACCCCTCGTTGATGTTCCTCTTCTACCTGATTCTTCGTGGCTTCGCAATTTAGGAATATGTGACCACTTCAAGAGAAGTGCATTCGTTCATTTTGTTCGGATGTGAAGACTTTATGTTGCAATTTTCATTCCGTTGGATTCACCTTCAATTTTTGTCTATTTGTGTGCTAATGGTGGTCAACCTCTTCAGGATGGCTCCTCCAACGCGCACGACTCCGAACCCTGATCCGCCACCACCTCCACCGCCTCCGGAGGCTTGGCAAGCTGTGATGGCCGCAACTAATGCAAATACACAGTTGATCATGCAAATCCTCCAAGAGCGGAATCAAGGCAATCAAGGGAATCAAGGCAACAATCAGAACCATTATGCTACTCTGAACCAGTTCCTCGCAAATGGTCCAAAGACGTTCAACAATTGCGTTGAAGCTACCGATGCTGACGATTGGCTAGTGGATCTGGGCAAGCATTTTGAATGCAGCAACATCAGGCCTGAAGATTTCGTCAAGTTCACTTCTTTCCAGCTCAAAGATCAGGCCGCAGAGTGGTTCCAGCAGTACCAGGATTCCAGAGGTGGACGTTTGATCACTTGGGATGATTTCCGTCGTGATTTCTGAGCTCATCACATCCCTCAGAGTGTGACTGAAAGCAAACGTGAGGAATTCCGCAATCTGAAGCAAGGCTCTTTGTCTGTCTATGACTACAACAAGTTGTTCCAGAAGCTCGCCCGCTTTGCCAAGCAGGACGTTCCTGATGAGAAGAGCATGATCTATCAGTTTAGGGATGGTCTCCGTGAAGAAATTCAGCTCGCTCTTGTCCTCTTTGAGCCGCTGAGATACGATGAGTTCTACAACATGGCACTGAAGCAAGAGGCTGCTCAGTTAAGGTGTGATGCTTCCAGGAAGCGAGTCAGAGACACTACGCCTTCTTCCTCTACTCAAGTGGCCAAGCAGCAGAAGTATTGGCTTCCTCCTCCTCCATTCCGTCAGCCGTATCAGTAGAAGAGCAAAGGTGGCAGTGGTTCATCCCACCCACCCAACCCAGGCTTTCAGAACAAGACTTCATCTCAAGCTCCAAGATCGAGTGCTCCGTACCACCGTCCGCTTTCTGAGGTCACGTGCAACAAGTGCCAACAGAAGGGTCACTACGCCAACAAGTGTTTCAACCAGAGGCGTCTTCCTCCTCCTCCTCCTGTCAGATCAGCAAGTACAGCTGCGGTCAAGCATAACCCCAAGTCCGCCAAGGTCAACTTGCTGAATGCAGCTCAGGCAGAGGACTCACCAGACGTGATCATGGGTAATCTTCCTGTTAATGATATTCCTGCAAAAGTTCTTTTTGATACAGGTGCATCGCATTGTTTCATCTCGAGGCCATTTGTTTCTAAGCATGAGTTGCCTTTGCAAGATTTGCCTAGACAGTTGTCTGTTGTTTCTCCGAGAAAATTCATGAATGCAAGCGCTATTGTTCCGGATATTTCTATCACATTGGGCGATTACAAGTTTCTCTCTTCTCCGGTGGTTCTTGGTAATTCTGATATCGATCTTATTCTTGGGATGGACTGGCTCTCTAAGCACAAGGCTCACCTCGATTGTGCAGCCAGGCAGATTCAACTGACTCATTCGTCTGAGGATGTCATTGTCTTTGCTGCTCGGGATAATACCATCCGGTTGTTTTCTCTCAATGAGAAGGGTGAATTGGATGCTATTTCACAGATTCCGATTGTTTGTGAGTATCAAGACGTCTTCCCAGAAGAACTCCCAGGCATGCCTCCGCACCGGCCGGTTGAATTTGTTATTGAACTTGAGCCCGGTACGGAACCTGTGTGCAAACGTCCCTACAAGCTCGGCCCCAAAGAGTTGAAGGAGTTGAAGAAACAACTAGATGTTCAAGAAAGAATGGGTCTCATTCGGCCTAGTACTTCTCCGTGGGGTTGTGGTGTTCTTTTTGTGAAGAAGAAGGATGGAACAGACCGACTTTGTGTTGATTATCGTCCATTGAACAAGAAGACCATCAAGAACAAATACCCACTTCCCAACATTAATGAGCTGTTTGAACAACTCAAGGGTGCCCAAGTATTCTCCAAGCTTGACCTCCGTATGGGTTATCATCAGATTCGCATTCGTGAGCAAGATATTCCCAAGACAGCCTTCAGGACAAGCTATCGGTCATATGAATACACTGTCATGTCTTTTGGCCTCGCCAACGCTCCTCTGACGTTCTCTCGCATGATGAACTTCATCTTCAACCCCTACACCAATGACTTCGTTTTGGTCTATCTCGACGTCATTCTGGTTTTCTCCAAGAACAAGGAAGATCATGCCAAGCACTTGCGTTTGGTTCTTGACAAGCTCAGGGAACATCAGTTCTATGCCAAGTTCTCCAAGTGCGAATTTTGGCTCGATGAGGTTCTTTATCTTGGTCATATCATCTCCGCCAAGGGCATTTCCGTGGATCCTGAGAAGGTGTCTGCAATTTTTAATTGGGAACCTCCTCAGAACGTGAAGCAACTCCGTAGCTTCCTCGGTCTCGCAAGCTATTGCCGAAGATTCGTGGAAAACTTTTCCAAGATCGCGAAGCCTCTCTCAAATCTTCTTCAGAAGCACGTCAAGTACGTTTGGTCTCCAGAGTGTGATATTGCTTTCAACTCTTTGAAAGATAAATTGCTCACTGCTCCAGTTCTGACTCCGCCTGATGAAACCAAGCCGTACGAGGTCTTTTGTGATGCCTCTCTCCAAGGTCTCGGTGCTGTACTGATGCAAGAGAAGAAAGTTGTTGCTTATACCTCTCGCCAGTTGAAGCCTAATGAGAAGAACTACCCCACTCATGATCTCGAGTTGGCGGCAGTTGTGCATGCATTGCTGACTTGGAGACATCTTCTATTGGGGAGAAAAGTGGACATTTTCACTGATCACAAGAGTCTCAAGTACATCTTCACGCAGCCTAATCTCAACCTCAGGCAGACTCGATGGGTCGAAATGATTCAAGAGTACAATCCGAGTATTGAGTATACTCCAGGCAAGGCCAATGTGATTGCTGACGCTTTGAGCAGAAAAGCATATTGCAACAGTCTAATTCTCAAGCCTTATCAACCCGAGCTTTGTGAAGCTTTCCGCAAACTTAATCTGCAAATTGTTCCTCAAGGTTACCTCGCCAACCTTCAAGTTTCTCCTACCTTGGAAGACCAGATTCTCCAAGCCCAGCTTCTTGATGCTATGGTGAAAAAGGTGAAGATTGGTATTGCAAAGAGTCAGTCCAAGTACAAGTGCTACCGAATTGATGACAAGGACACTCTCTTCTTCGAGGATCGAATTGTTGTGCCCAAAGGTGAACTTCGTAAAGTGATCATGAACAAGGCTCACAACTCTCTCCTCTCCATCCACCCTGGTAGCACGAAGATGTATCACGATCTGAAGCAAACTTATTGGTGGACTCGAATGAAGCGTGAGATCGCTCAATTCGTGAATGAATGTGATGTCTGCAGAAGAGTGAAGGCAGAACACCAAAGGCCAGCAGGTCTCCTTCAACCTCTTGCCATTCCAGAATGGAAGTTTGACCACATTGAAATGGACTTCGTGACTGGGTTTCCAAAGTCCAAGCGTGGCAATGATTCTATATTCGTTGTCATCGACAAGCTCACCAAAGTGGCTCACTTTCTGCATATCAAAGAGTCGATCACCGCAGCTCAATTGGCAAAACTCTATACCTCTCGAATTGTCTCTCTGCACGGTATTCCTCAAGTGATATCTTCAGACCGTGGCAGCATCTTTACCTCCAAGTTTTGGGATTATTTTCAGAAGGCCATGGGCACCAACATCCGATTCAGCACTGCTTTCCATCCTCAAACAAGCAGTCAAGTCGAGCGTGTCAACCAGATTTTTGAAGATATGCTCAGGGCTTGTGTTATCTCCTTCGGCATGAAGTGGGAGGATTGTCTTCCTTATGCTGAATTCTCATACAACAACAGTTTTCAAGCAAGTTCGGGCAAGGCCCCATTTGAAATTCTGTATGGTAGGAAGTGCCGTACACCTCTCAACTGGTCTGAAACCGGTGAACGTCAGCTGCTGGGTAATGACTTAATCACAGAGGCAGAAGAAATGTGCAAGGTCATTCGTGATAACCTCAAAGCAGCCCAATCCCGCCAGAAGAGCTACTATGATAGTAAGCACCGTGATTTGGCTTTCGAGATCGGAGATCATGTTTACCTCCGCATCTCTCCTATGAAAGGGACTCGTTGCTTCGGTATCAAAGGGAAGCTTGCCCCTAGATACGTCGGACCTTTCAAGATTGTCAGCAAGAGAGGCGACCTCGCCTATCAACTCGAGCTTCCTGCAAACTTTGCTAATGTTCATGATGTGTTCCATGTCTCCCAACTCCGAAAGTGCTTCAAGACACCTGAACGCACAGTCAACTTCGAGGACATTGAGCTCCAAGAAGATCTCTCCTATCGTGAGCACCCAGTTGCAATCCTTGAAGAGACTGAACGCAGAACTCGCAACAAGTCAATCAAATTTCTCAAAGTCAAGTGGTCACACCATTCCGACCGTGAAGCTACTTGGGAACGCGAGGATCACCTCCGTACTGAGTACCCGGAGTTCTTTCAGTCCTAGATCTCGGGACGAGATCTTTTCGTAGTGGTGGAGTGTTGTAACGCCCCAGATATGACTTTCCCAATTTGTACTCCAACTCTTGCCGTTTCCGGCATTAAGTTATATTTAGTTCTCGGGTTCGGGTCTTTGTCTCTGTGTGTTGTTTCATTTTCGTGCATCTCATATCATGTCATCACGTGCATTGCATTTGCATACATGTTCATCTCATGCATTCGAGCATTTTCCCCGTTGTCCGTTTTGCATTCTGGCGCTTCGTTCTCCTCCGGTGGCCATTTCTAGCTTTCTTTCGTGTGTGGGGATTAAACATTTCCGGATTGGACCGAGACTTGCCATGCGGCCTTGGTATACTACCAGTAGACCGCATGTCAAGTTTCGGGTCATTTGGACTTCGTTTGATACTCCAACGGTTAACCGAGGGACCGAAAAGGCCTCGTGTGTGTTGCAGCCCAACACCCCTCCAATTTGGACCAAAAACCCACCAAACTCTGCTCCATCGCCTCGGTCGTTCGATCACGATCGCGTGGGCGAAAACCGCACCTCATTTGGACTCTCCTAGCTCCACTTATGCCTATAAATACCCCCTCCATTCGGATCTCTTCTTCCCCCGTCCAAAACCCTAAAAATAACATCCCCCATCAGATCCGCCGCCGACGGACATGTCCGGACCCTAGCCGGACACGTCCGCTGCGCCCCCCCTCGACCAACTGCCCGCCACCACGTGTCCCCCCGCGGGGACCGCATCGCCGCCGCCGCTCGAGGCCCGCTCGGCCCGCTCGGGGCCCCCGCACGCCGCCTCCCGGGCCCGAGCGCCCGCGCCTCTCCGCCGCGCCCCGCCGCCGTCCTCTTCCCGGCTGGCCGCCATGCCGCCATCGCCAGCCGGCGCCGCCACGCCGCCTCCCCGCTGGCGCCGCGCGCCCTCGCCGCCCCGGCGACCGCGGCCGGAACCCCACCGGCCACCGCGGCCACGAGCTCCGGCCGGCCCCCTCTCCGGCGACTTCCCCGAGCCCGGCGTCCCTCGCCTCTCCGGCGTGAACAGCAACTCTGGCGGCCTCGATCCGCGTGCCCGACCGGATCCAGATCTGAAGCGTGAATAGTAAACCCTAGGGTTGACTTCTCCTTCTCCCCCCTGATTTTTATGCCATGTTTGACTGCTCATATCTCCGCATCCGTAGCTCCGTTTTGGACATATGATATATCAAAATCTTCATCTCGACGAGTACATCATTTCATTCCATTGCATCATTTGCATTTGAGTTCATCTTGATGCCCAAAATGCTGTTAGAAGGAGGCATCGTGAGTTAAATTGCAGATCCGTTAGCTCATCATTGATTTTTGCCATTTTTGCCATGATTGTTGTGTGCATGATATGCCTGTGACCCTTTGGGATGAATTGTTAAGCATTTTGTCTTCTTTCCAGAGGTGCCACCCATGCATTTTTAGGATGTGTGTGGTGTCTTGTGCAAGCTTGCAAAGAGGGGCACCTGAGTAATCTGTTTTTAGGGACTCAGTGATTTTCACTAAGTCTGGGATGTTTTAGTTCATGATGCCATATGTCCAGCTTGTTTCCTAGTGACCCGTGCCTCTTTTGAGCATGATCAGGTAGGGACATTTGTTAATCTTGTTATGGTCTATCCATCCATGTCTTTACTTGTTATGTTGGAGCACCCTAGGTTGAGCCAATCGAGCTCAACTTTTGCATCGTTGTTAATTTGGGCAGATCGTGAACTCTTTTGCGATTTTGCCGATGCCATTGCTAGTGACTCGTGCATGCTATGCCATTGTTCTTGCCATGTCTAGCTAGAATTTTGTGCCTTCTTTATGGATATATGCTTGCCTTGCCATGACTTGCACCGTAGTGAGTGCATCGAGCTCGTTTACATGCCTCCGTGAGTTATAATTTCAGCATGTCTCAGTTTTCACTAAGTCTGAAAACTGATTGTGTTTCATCTATGTTCGTGTGCTCGTTAGAGTATTTTGTGAACCCTTTTGGCCCCAGGTCACTTTGGGTGTTTTGTTAAGCTTGTTGAGTAGCTCCATTACATGCTCTTACTTGTCATGTTCAGGTTATGTTTCATGTTGTTTTGCTGCTCCGAAGAGAGCATCGTGGTCTGAAATTTCAGACTAGTGTTAATTTCACTAAGTCTGAAATCTGTTTTGCTTATTCAGTTTTGCCATGCTTGTTTGAACCCCTTAATGGATGAATTTGCCTATGGCTCAGTCCTAGTGATTTGTTAAGCATCTTGTGTACATCCCTGCCATGTATTTTGTTTTCATGTTTCGTGGCTGTAGCATGTTCATTTCATTGCATTTAGGAGCCTACTTGCTGTAAATCGCAGATCGGTTTGTTTCGTAAAACGCTTGCCATTTCCAAACCGTAGCTCCGATTCGTATGATCTTTATATCGTTTTCAGGTGATTTCTTCCCCTCTATGCAGTGGCACACTTGGTTATCCAAGTTGAGGCCAGGTTCATGCATTTCCTGTCACGTCTTGCATTTTGCATCCCGCATCGCATCCCGCATAGCATACCATCTTTGCATATTATTGGTTGCCCTTGCACGTGGTTGATTGTATCCTTGTTGCTTGTTTGTGTTGTTGGGTAGAGCCGGGAGACGAGTTCGCTAATGAGGAGCCCGTTGAGTTTGCTTTTGAGGATCCAGTCAACTCTGACAACTGTGCAGGCAAGATGATCATACCCTCGAAATCACTACTATCTTTGCTATGCTAGTTTGCTCGCTCTTTTGCTTTGCCAATGCTACGATGCCTACCACTTGCTTGTCAGCCTCCCAATTGCCATGATTGAGCCTCTAACCCACCATTGACCTAGCAAACCGTTGATTGGCTATGTTACCGCTTTGCTCAGCCCTTGTTTTAGCGTTGTTTAGTTGCAGGTGAAGGTTGGAGCCGTTCCTTGTTGGCACATTTATTTACTTGTTGGGATATCATTATATTGCTATGTTATCTTAATTCATCTATATACTTGGTAAAGGGTGGAAGGCTCGGCCTCTCGCCTAGTGTTTTGTTCCACTCTTGCCGCCCTAGTTTCCGTCATATCGGTGTTATGTTCCCGGATTGTTGCGTCCCTTACGCGGTTGGGCTATAATGGGAACCCCTTGATAGTTCGCCTTGATTAAAGCTTTTCCAGCAATGCCCAACATTGGTTTTACCATTTGCCACCTAGCCTCTTTTTCCCTTGGGTTTCCGGAGCCCGAGGGTCATCTTATTTTAACCCCCCCGGGCCAGTGCTCCTCTGAGTGTTGGTCCCACCGAGCGATGTCCGGGGCTACCAGGGGCAACTCTGGGCTGGCCTACCCGACGTCTGGCTCATCTGAGTGTGCCCTGAGAAAGAGATATGTGCAGCTCCTATCGGGATTTGTCGGCACATTCGGGCGGTGTTGCTGGACATGTTTTGACCTGTCGAATCATCTTGTTGTACCGAGATACCGAGTCTGATCGGTGTGTCTTGGGTGGAGGTCTATTCCTTCGTTGACCGTGAGAGCTTGTTATGGGATAAGTTGGGACCCCCCCTGCAGGGATTGATCTTTCGAAAGCCGTGCCCGCGGTTATGGGCAGATGGGAATTTGTTAATGTCCGGTTGTAGATAACTTGAACCTTAATTAATTAAAATGAATCAACTGAGTGTGTTGCCGTGATGGCCTCTTCTCGGCGGAGTCCGGGAAGTGGACACGGTGTTGGAGTTATGTTTGCGCAGGTTGCTTCCTAGTTTCTCGCTCGTGCTTTGCCTCCTCTTCTTGCTCTCTTTTGCGTATAAGTTAGCCACCATATATGCTAGTCGCTTGCTGCAGCTCCACTTATACATTACCCCCTTTCCTACCTATTAAGCTTAAATAGTCTTGATCGCGAGGGTGCGAGATTGCTGAGTCCCTGTGGCTCACAGATTACTATTACACCAGATGCAGGGACAGATGATACAGCTCCAGATGGTGCGCTCGAGCTCAAGTGGGAGTACGACGAGGACTCTCAGCGTTACTATGTGTCTTTTCCTGATGATCAGTAGTGGTGCCTATTCGGGGTTAGATTCAGGGCCTTGTCGCATGTTGGGGGTCTTTTCTATTTTGGCGCCATAGTCGGGCCATGAGTGATTTGTATGATGGATGTTATTTATGTACTTTGATGTGACGTGGCGAGTGTAAGCCAACTATGTTATCCCTCTTTATTATTATATTACATGGGATGTTTGTGATGATTACCCGACTTGCGACATATGCCTTCTATGCGATTATGCCTCTAAGTCGTGCCTCGACACGTGGGAGATATAGTCGCATCGAGGGCGTTTCAATTAACCTCTATTGAAAGCATCTGCAACTACAACAAACGTATTAAGTTAAACCTAACCATAGCATGAAACATGTGGATCCAAATCAGCCCCTTACGAAGCAACGCATAAACTAGGGTTTAAGCTTCTGTCACTCTAGCAACCCATCATCTACTTATTACTTCCCAATGCCTTCCTCTAGGCCCAAATAATGGTGAAGTGTTATGTAGTCTACATTCTCATAACACAACTAGAGGCTAGACAACATACATCTTATCAAAATATCAAACGAATACCAAATTCACATGACTACTAATAACAAGACTTCTCCCTTGTCCTCGGGAACAAACGTAATTACTCATAAAGCATATTCATGTTCATAATCAGAGGGGTAATAATATGAATATAGGATCTGAACGTATGATCTTCCACCAAATAAACCAACTAGCATCAACTACAAGGAGTAATCAACACTACTAGCAACCTACTAGCACCAATCCCGGACTTTGGGACAAGAATTGGATACAAGAGATGAACTAGGGTTTGGAGATGAGATGGTGCTGGTGAAGATGTTGATGGAGATTGCCCTCTCCCGATGAGAGGAGCATTGGTGATGACGATGGTGATGATTTCCCTCCCGGAGGGAAGTATCCCTGGCAGAACAGCTCTGCTAGAGCTCTAGATTGGTCCCGCCTCGTGGTGGCGGAGTCTCGTCCTGAAAGGTTCCTCGTTATTTTTTCTCATCGAAAGACTTCATATAGGATAAGATGGACGTCGGAGAGCCACCAGGGGGCCCACGAGGTAGGGGGGCGCGCCCTAGGGGGGGCGCCCCCACCCTCGTGAGAAGGGTGTGGGGCCCCTGGCCTTCATCTTTGGCGAGGATTTTTCTTTATTTATTTTGAGATGTTCCGTGGAGTTTCAGGACTTTTGGAGTTGCGCAGAATAGGTCTCTAATATTTGCTCCTTTTCCAGCCCAGAATTCCAGCTGCCGGCATTCTCCCTCCTTATGTAAACCTTGTAAAATAAGAGAGAATAGCCATAAGTATCGTGACATAAAGTGAAATAACAGTCCATAATGCAATAAATATCGATATAAAAGCATGATGCAAAATGGACGTATCAACTCCCCCAAGCTTAGACCTCGCTTGTCCTCAAGCGAAAAGCCGATAACAATAAATATGTCCTCATGTTTAGAGGTAGAGGCGTCGATAAAAATAAAATACGGACATGAAGGCATCATGATTATTCTCATAACAGCAACATATATAGATTTTGTCATATGATTACTTATGTTCAAGTGATGATCTATTCACAATGCAAAAGTATAAATCATAAACCTTATTGGGCTCCGACAAACTATAATCTCAGTCATTGAAGCAATTGCAATTTATCATAACATCAGAAAGAGTCTATGTCAGAGCTAAAAGGCAAGTCCACATACTCAACTATCATTTAGTCCTCCATAATTGCTAACACTCACGCAATACTTGTGGTTACGGAGTTTTAATCGGACACAGAGAAAGATAGGGGCTTATAGTTTTGCCCCACAACCCTTTACCTCAAGGGTAATGTCAACAATAATGGTTCATGCTCCCCTACATCCAATTAGATATATATATATATATATATATATATATGTGTGTGTGTGTGTGTGTATATATATATATATATCATGTTCTTTCCAACATGCTGAGCTTGCCAAAGGATAAAATGAAAAAGAAAAGGTGAAGATCACCATGACTCTTGCATAAGGTAGAAGATAATAATAAAGGATAGGCCCTTCGCAGAGGGAAGCAGAGGTTGCCATGCGCTTTTATGGTTGAATGCATAAAATCTCAATGCGAAAGAACGTCACTTTATATTGCCCCTTGTGATATGAACCTTTATTATGCAATCCATCGGTTTTATTACTTCCACATCACAAGATCGTATAAAGCTTATTTCTCCCACACCAATCAATCATACATATTTAGAGCAATTTTTATTGCTTTGCACCAGTGACAACTTACTTGAAGGATCTTACTCAATCCATAGGTAGATATGGTGGACTCTCATGGCAAAACTGGTTTAAGGGTATTTGGAAGCACAAGTAGTATTTCTACTTGGTGCTGAGAATTTGGCTAGCATGAGGGGGAAAGGCAAGCTCAACAAGTTAGAGGATCCATGACAACATACTTTATCTAGGATATAAGAAAGACATAACTCATTACGTTGTCTTCCTTGTCGAACATCAACTCTTTAGCATGCCATATTTTAATGAGTGCTCCCAATCATAAAAGATGTCAATGATAATATATCTATATGTGAAAACCTCTCTTTCCTTATTACTTCCTATTAATTGCAACAATGACCAAAGCTATGTTTGCCAACTCCCAACAACTTTTAATCATCATACTCTTTCTATGTGAAGTCATTACTCCCAATAAGATCAATATGAACTTTTTGTTTCTTTTTATTCTTTTCTTCTTTCTTTTATTCACCCAAGATCATGGCAAAATAATCAAGCCCTTGACTCAACACTAATCTTTATTATATATAGCTCACGGACTCGATTACAAAGAGAGATCATAAAGCAAACTCAAAACTAGGTCATGCCATAAACTTTATTCTACTAGATCAAGATACTACTAATAGGATCGAACTAAGAAAAAGATAAAGATAGGAGTTGTGATGGTGATACGATACCGGGGCACCTCCCCCAAGCTTGGTAGTTGTCAAGGGGAGTGCCCATACCCATGTGATTATATCTCCTTTGTCGGTGAAGAAGGTGGAGGTGACGGATAATCGCACATCGAGCGAAGAGGTCCTCTAGCTTGCGAATAATGCCCTTGAGTGCGACAATATGCTCCTTCAACAAAAATATTTTCTTGTGTGAGATACTTGTTTTGTATACGAGCTAACTCAATCATCTTGAAAGCTTTGATCTCAATTGGGGTAAGAAGGTTATGATCAAGTTGAAGGATGTCTTTTGCTGCCGGAGCTTGATCCTCCATGGCCTTCTTGATCCTTTCATCCTTGTTGACCCTCGTGGGTTCTTCCCTCTTCAGATCTATCTTCATTAGCCAAGCATCATTGTCACCATTGTTGGAGGAGGGAGATGACATGATGCCTAGCCTGGAAAACCCTGACAGGAAACAGCTCAAAACAAGAACAGAGGAGGTTTGCGTGATACGGGAGTCAAAACCTTCGGGAGGTTATATAATGAATTTTTACCGACCAAAATACGTAACGTGCAAGAAAACGGAGTCCGGAAGGCACACGAGGTGCTCACGAGGTAGGGGGCGTGCCCAGAGGGGTAGGGCGCGCCCACCACCCTCGTGTCCTTCCCGAATTGCTACTTATTTTTCTATTTTTCTAAATATTCCAAAACGGAGAAATATTGACTTAAAAATTGTTTTGGAGTCGGTTTACTTACCGTACCACATACCTATTCCTTTTCGGAGTCTGAAACGGTCTGGAAGGTGTCCCTTATGTATTCATCCGGGGTTACGGTTTCAATAATATTGGTTTCAACATTTATGGGATTACCTGAGATATAATGTTTGATTCTTTGACCGTTTACCACCTTCGGATTTGTGCCCTCGAAGTTGTTGATTTTTATGGCACCGGAATGATAGACCTCTTCGATAACATAGGGGCCTTCCCATTTAGAGAGAAGTTTTCCTGCAAAAAATCTTAAACGAGAGTTGTATAGCAATACATAATCACCTACATTAAACTCACGCTTTTGTATCCTTTTGTCATGCCATCTTTTAACTTTTTCTTTAAACAACTTGGCATTTTCATAAGCTTGGGTTCTCCATTCATCAAGTGAGCTAATATCAAATAACCTCTTCTCACCGGCAAGTTTGAAATCATAGTTGAGCTCTTTAATAGCCCAATATGCCTTATGTTCTAGTTCGAGAGGTAAGTGACATGCTTTTCCATAAACCATTTTATACGGAGACATACCCATGGGATTTTTGTATGCAGTTCTATAAGCCCATAATGCATCATCAAGTTTTTTGGACCAATTCTTTCTAGACCTATTAACAGTCTTTTGCAAAATTAATTTGAGCTCTCTATTGCTCAACTCTACTTGACCACTAGACTGTGGGTGATAAGGAGATGCAATTCTATGATTAACATCATACTTAGCAAGCATTTTACAGAAAGCACCATGAATAAAGTGTGAATCACCATCAGTCATTAAATATCTAGGGACTCCAAACCTCGGAAAAATAACTTCTTTAAGCATTTTAATAGAAGTGTTATGATCAGCACTACTAGTTGGAATAGCTTCTACCCACTTAGTAACGTAATCAATAGCAACTAGAATATGTGTGTATCCATTAGAGGCAGGAAAAGGTCCCATATAATCAAATCCCCAAACATCAAATGGTTAAATAAGAAGTGAATAATTCATAGGCATTTCTTGATGTCTACTAATATTACCAATTCTTTGTCATTCATCACAAGATAAGACAAACTTACGGGCATCATTGAAGAGAGTAGGCCAATAAAAACCAGATTGCAATACCTTATGTGCAGTTCTGTCTCCAGCGTGGTGTCCTCCATAAGCTTCGGAGTGACACTTGCATAGGATCTGTTCCTGTTCATGCTCAGGTACACAACGTCTAATAACACCATCTACTCCTTCTTTATAAAGATGTGGGTCATCCCAAAAGTAATGTATGAAATCATAGAAAAACTTTTTCTTTTGTTGGTATGTGAAGCTAGGTGGTATAAATTTAGCAACAATATAATTAGCATAATCAACATACCAAGAAGTACTACGAGAAGTACTTATAACATTTAATTGTTCATCAGGAAAGCTATCATTAATAGGTAGTGGGTCATCAAGAATATTTTCTAACCTAGACAAGTTGTCTGCAACGGGGTTCTTAGCTCCCTTTCTATCAACAATATGCAAATCAAATTCTTGTAGCAAGAGAACCCATCTAATAAGTCTAGGTTTAGCATCTTTCTTTTCCATAAGGTATTTAATAGCAGCATGATCAGTGTGAATAGTTACTTTAGAATCAACAATATAAGGTCTGAACTTATCACAAGCAAATACAACTGCTAAAAGCTCTTTTTCAGTAGTAGCATAATTTCTTTGAGCATTGTCTAGAGTCTTACTAGCATAATAAATAACATTTAATTTCTTATCAACTCTTTGCCCTAGAACAACACCTACAGCATAATCACTAGCATCACACATAATTTCAAAGGGTAAATTCCAATCAGGTGGCTGAACAACAGGTGCAGAGACTAATGCTTTCTTAAGTATTTCAAATGCTTCTACACAATCATCATCAAAGACAAATGGTATATCTTTTTTGCAATAAATTAGTCAGAGGCCGAGAAATTTTTGAGAAGTCCTTAATGAACCTCCTGTAAAATCCGGCGTGACCAAGGAAACTTCTTATACCTTTGATGTCCTTGGGACATGTCATCTTTTCAATAGCATCGACCTTGGCTTTATCAACTTCAATACCTCTTTCAGAAACTTTATGCCCCAATACAATACCTTCATTAACAATAAAGTGGCACTTTTCCCAATTCAAGACAAGATTAGTTTCTTCACATCTCTGCAAAACTTGATCAAGATTGCTCAAGCAATCATCAAAAGAGGAACCATAGACGGAAAAATCGTCCATGAAAACCTCACAAATCTTTTCACAAAAGTCATAGAATATAGCCATCATGCATCTTTGAAAGGTAGCAGGTGCATTACATAAACCAAAAGGCATACGTCTATAAGCAAAAGTACCAAAAGGGCATGTAAAAGTAGTCTTTGATTGATCTCTAGCCGACACAGGTATTTGAGAGAAACCAGAATAACCATCTAGAAAGCAGTAGTGTGTATGTTTGCATAATCTTTCTAGCATTTGATCAATAAAAGGTAAGGGGTAATGATCTTTCTTAGTAGCTTTATTTAATTTGCGGAAATCAATTACCATCCTATAACCTGTGATAATTCTTTGTGGAATCAATTCATCTTTATCATTAGGAACAACAGTAATACCTCCCTTCTTAGGGACACAATGGACATGACTTACCCACTGACTATCAGCAACGGGTAAATTATACCTACCTCCAGAAGCTTGAGTATTTCTTTTCTTACCACTTCTTTCATTTTAGGATTCAGACGTCGTTGAGGATCACGAACTGGTTTGGCATCTGCTTCCAAATTTATTTTATGTTGACATAGAGTGGGACTAATGCCCTTAAGATCATCAAGAGTATATCCAATAGAAGCACGATGCTTCTTCAGAGTTTTCAGTAATCTTTCTTCTTCATGCTCTGAAAGGTTATCACTAATAATAACATGATATATCTTCTTTTCATCAAGATAAGCATATTGAAGATTATCAGGCAACGGCTTGAGCTCAAACACGGGATCACCCTTGGGTGGAGGAGGATCCCCTAAAATTTCAACATGAAAATTGTGTTGCAGAATAGGTTCCTGTTTAAAGAATACTTCATCTATTTCCCTTCTTTCATTCATGAACATATCATTTTCATGGTCTAGCAAATAGTGTTCTAAAGGATCACTAGGAGGTACGGCAATAGAAGCAAGACCAATAATTTCATCCTTACTAGGTAATTCTTCCTCACGATGTTGTTTACTAAATTTATAGAAATTAAACTCATGAACCATATCACCTAAGCCAATAGTAACAACATTCTTTTCGCAATCTATCCTAGCATTAACAGTGTTCAAGAAGGGTCTACCAAATATAATGGGACAAAAGCTATCTTGCGGAGAAGTAAGAACAAGAAAATCAGCAGGATATTTAGTTTTCCCACACAAGACTTCAACATCTCTAACAATTCCAATTGATGAAATAGTATCTCTATTGGCAAGTTTAATTGTGACATCAATACCTTCTAACTCAGCAGGTGCAATTTCATTCTTAATTTCTTCGTATAAAGTATGCGGTATAACACTAGCACTCGCACCCATATCACATAAGCCATGATAACAATGATCTCCTATTTTAACAGAAATAATAGGCACGCCTACCACAGGTCTATGTTTATCTTTAACACAAGGTTTAGCAATTCTAGCACTTTCACCTTCGAACTGAATAACATGCCCATCAATATTATCAGACAAGAGATCTTTAACAATAGCAATATTAGGTTCTACTTTAACTTGCTCAGTAGGTGTATAAGTTCTAATATTGCTTTTACGAAGAACAGTTGAAGCTTTAGCATGATCCTTTATTCTAACAGGGAAAGGTGGTTTCTCAACATAAGAAGTAGGAACAATAGGAGCATTATAAGTGACAGTCTTTTCTTCAACTTTAATAGGTGCAGGTACTTTTACTTCTATGGGAGGATGATATTTAAACCACTTCTCCTTAGGGAGATCAACATAAGTAGCAAAAGATTCACAGAAAGAAGCTACTATCTCAGAGTCAAGTCCATATTTAGTGCTAAACTTACGGAAAATATCGGTATCCATAAAAGATTTAACACAATCAAACTTAGGTGTCATACCTGACTCCTTACCTTCCTCGAGGTCCCAATCTTCAGAGTTGCGTTTAATTCTATCCAGTAAATTCCATTTAAATTCAATAGTCTTAATCATAAAAGAGCCAGCACAAGAAGTATCGAGCATGGTGCGATTGTTTTCACAAAGCCGAGCATAAAAACTTTGCATAATTATTTCTCTCGAGAGCTCATGATTGGGGCATGAATATCATATTGATTTAAGCCTACCCCAAGCTTGAGCGATGCTTTCTCATTCGCGAGGCCAGAAATTATATATATAATTGCGATCACGATGAACAAGATGCATAGGGTAATACTTTTGATGAAATTCCAATTTCAATCTTTTATAGTTCCATGATTTCATATCATCACATAGCCTATACCATATCAATCCGTCTCCCTTCAAAGATAAAGGGAAGACCTTCTTCTTAGCAACATCATCGGGTTTACCTACAAGCTTAAATAATCCACAAACTTCATCCACATATATTAAGTGCTCATCAGGATGCTTTGTTCCATCTCATGTAAAAGGGTTAGATAGCAGTTTTTCCATCATACTCGAAGTAAATTCAAAAGGAGTTTCATTTTCAATAGGTTCAGTAGGTTGAGGAGCAACTCTTTGCTCTACTGGATGGGGTGAATATACCCCGAACAAGCCCCTTAGAGAATTACTTTCCATAGTAGCAAGTGACAGTAAATTTTAGCACACTATATAAATTTTACCAAATTCCACCTACCAAAGGCGCTACACTCCCCGGCAACGACGCCAGAAAAGAGTCTTGATGACCCACAAGTATAGGGGATCTATCATAGTCCTTTCGATAAGTAAGAGTGTCGAACCCAACGAGGAGTAGAGGGAAATGATAAGCGGTTTTCAGCAAGGTATTCTCTGCAAGTACTGAAATAAGTGGTAACAGATAGTTTTGTGATAAGATAAATTGTAACGAGCAACAAGTAACAAAAGTAAATAAAGTGCAGCAAGGTGGCTCAATCCTTTTTGTAGCAAAGGACAAGCCGGAACAAACTCTTATATAAGGAAAAGTGCTCCCGAGGACACATGGGAATATCGTCAAGCTAGTTTTCATCACGTTCATATGATTCACGTTCGATACTTTGATAATTTGATATGTGGGTGGACCGGTGCTTGGGTGCTGTTCTTACTTGAACAAGCATCCCACTTATGATTAACCTCTATTGCAAGCATCCGCAACTACAACAAAAGTATTAAGGTAAACCTAACCATAGCATGAAACATGTGGATCCAAATCAGCCCCTTACGAAGCAACGCATAAACTAGGGTTTAAGCTTCTGTCACTCTAGCAACCCATCATCTACTTATTACTTCCCAATGCCTTCCTCTAGGCCCAAATAATGGTGAAGTGTTATGTAGTCGACGTTCACATAACACCACTAGAGGCTAGACAACATACATCTTATCAAAATATCAAACGAATACCAAATTCACATGACTACTAATAGCAAGACTTCTCCCTTGTCCTCAGGAACAAACGTAATTACTCACAAAGCATATTCATGTTCATAATCAGAGGGGTAATAATATGCATATAGGATCTGAACGTATGATTTTCCACCAAATAAACCAACTAGCATCAACTACAAGGAGTAATCAACACTACTAGCAACCTAGTAGCACCAATCCCGGACTTCGGGACAAGAATTGGATACAAGAGATGAACTAGGGTTTGGAGATGAGATGGTGCTGGTGAAGATGTTGATGGAGATTGCCCTCTTCCGATGAGAGGAGCGTTGGTGATGATTTCCCCCTCCCGGAGGGAAATATCCCCGGCAGAACAGCTCTGCCAGAGCTCTAGATTGGTTCCGCCAAGGTTCCGCCTCGTGGCGGCGGAGTCTCATCCTGAAAGGTTCCTTGTTATTTTTTTCTTATCGAAAGACTTCATATAGGAGAAGCTGGACGCCAGAGAGCCACCAGGGGGCCCACGAGGTAGGGGGCGCGCCCTAGGGGGGGGCCCACCCTCGTGAGTAGGGTGTGGGCCCCCTGGCCTTCATCTTTGGCGAGGATTTTTCTTTATTTATTTTAAGATGTTTCGTGGAGTTTTAGGACTTTTGGAGTTGCGCAGAATAGGTCTCTAATATTTGCTCCTTTTCCAGCCCAGAATTCCAGCTGCCGGCATTCTCCCTCCTTATGTAAACCTCGTAAAATAAGAGAGAATAGCCATAAGTATCGTGACATAAAGTGAAATAACAGTCCATAATGCAATAAATATTGATATAAAAGCATGATGCAAAATGGATGTATCACTTCTCCTGCAGCAGCAGCTCACTGCGGGGGTGCTGGATGCGCTGTGGCGCCTCGCTGATGGCCTGCTTACATGGGGGCCGAGTTTTCATCCCGGCGCATGATGATCTCCGTCACCAGGTGCTGCGCCTCGCTCACTCGGCGGGCCATGAGGGTGTGCAGAAGACGCTCCATCATCTCCGCGCCGACTTCTACATACCAGGTGATCGTGCCCTGGTCCGTGACTGGGTGCGGTCGTGTGTGACCTGCCAGCACAACATGACGGAGACGCTTCGGCCGGCTGGGTTGCTCCAACCGTTGGAGGTGCCGTCCCATGTCTGGGCGGACATTTCCATGGACTTCATCGAGGGCCTCCCCAAAGTGGGTGGCAAGTCCGTCATTCTCATGGTGGTCGATCGCTTCTCCAAGTATGCCCACTTCATCGCGCTCGGGCATCCTTACACGGCGGCATCTGTTGCTCGGGCCTTCTTCGATGGTATTGTCCGTCTCCACGGGTTTCCATCCTCGATCGTCAATGATCGGGATCCCATGTTCACTGGACATGTCTGGCGCGACCTCTTCCGGCTGGCAGGCGTTAAGCTCCGCCTGAGCACAGCCTTCCATCCTCAGACCGACGACCAGTCTTAGGTCATTAACAAGGTGATTGCCATGTATTTGCGTTGTGTCACAGGTGATCGCCCTTAGGTGGTCTTAAAACCTTCACAAACTTTCCTGGGGTAATCACAATTAACCATTTCTCTCCGAAGAACTCCTACTACCTAGGAGTCTCCAATCTCAAAGAATAATAACATCAAGGGGGAAATGCTCGGGACTTGCTCAAATCACGATTTTTTATCCAACGGGCGAGAGGGAGTGACTCTATCACTTGATGAAATTTCTATCGAGAACTCTCACAAAAACCTCCGGATCTAAGGTTTGGTGTAAAGGAAAGTGAGAGGGGAACTTTAGGGTTCTTGGGTGTTTTAAAATGAAGTGGTCAACCCTCTCTCGGAGTGGGAAAGGGCTATATACAGGGAACCCCAAAATGTGGTCGTTGGAAATATTTATGCAGTTTAAGTACCGGGCATCTGGTGTCTGAAGAAGGGCGGTGGATTGCCATGGGTGTCAATAAAGTTGTTCTCTAGGCGGTGGGTTGCCACGTGCCTCAACAGCCTCTACCAAACTGCCTGCACACCCGCCACTTGTCGACAGAGTCCTGACAAGCAGGTGTGGGCGAAGCGATGGAGGGAGCTTGGGCTTGCCGGCAACATGGGGAAATACGTTATCGGGGAAGGTAGCTTCCTGGAAGCCTGCGTCTTCTTCATGGTATTAATTTACCATGCCTTGAATGTGATGAGATGGACTTGTCCTCTACCATGCCCTTCCGGGCATGGAGGCTGCAACTTGCCGGTGCATGGTCACGAGTATGAATGCCCAAAGTTCACTACACTGACAGGAGCCCCGGGGCCTGGGCCGTACACACGTGCACATCATTTTTCTGGGTTAAGCCCATTAACATGCATCAGCCCACACGTGGCAAGTAGTTGACATCAGGTGGGTACCAGATATCTGATAAAATTCGATGGGTATTCTTCTATATAGGTATACCAGACATTCGATAGTGACTGTACATCCAGTGGCACAATGTGCACCAGACATCCGGTGAGTACCAGAAATCCAATAATATTTGGTAGCTTATGTTCTGTATAGGTATACCGGACATTTGGTGGTGACGCGACGTCCCATGGCCTAGTGAGCCACTAGACATCCGGTAACCACCAGAAGTTTGATAATTTCCACTGATTTTGGTTTTGTGATGGTTTGCCGGATGTAAGATGGATATCGGACATCTGATGCCGGATGAGGGACCGGACATCTGGTGCGTCAATGAAACTAGTTTATTTTCTAAGTATCTGTGTATGTGTATCTTGTGTGAACATTATTCCTAGGGCACTTATGTAGATGTATGTGCATGTCACATGTGTATTGATGGGAGTGGTGTATGTCGTGACGGTGAATGATGTGAGTGGAGAATATTTGCAAGGAACTACATGTTAAAGCAAATCTTTCATGAACCCTAATGATCCACTCTTAATAGTGCGGGGTCCCTATACTCAAGAATAAAACGAAAAGTCAGTGTATCATATATTTGTTTCTTCGTTATCGAGCAATATCAATTCAAGTGGGTCCATGATCCCCACACATATATGTTCCCATGGGGACTAAAACCTGTGATATATGTCGGTGTACAAAAAGAGGGGTACACTTTTTGTACCCCTATAACTGTGCACGGGCAGTCTGAGCCACGGGCACCACCACACCAAGCAAGGCAAGGGAGGTGAGCCAGGGTAAGACCGAAGCTCAAGAGAACTAGAACGACGCCAAGGCCAAGACCACGAAGAGCAAAGGGGACGAAGCAGACTCCCCCGGCAAGATCCTTGCCGGGAGACAGTTCTAGCAGCCCCGGCAAGACCCTTGCCGCGGCAACTCGTCCCGCGCCTATGGAGCGAGTCACCCTTGAGTCCACTGCCCCCAAAGGGCAAGGATTCGGGAGACATCCCCGTGGCGGCATGCAGATCTTTGTGAAGACATTCAAGATCAGATATGCACTAAGGAGACGACAACCCTTGGCGGGATCCCTGCCGAGGAAGACCACAAGGCCCCCGGCAAGCACCTTGCCGGGGATGACAGCAGGCGCCTCGGCAAGACCCCTGCCGGGGCCCCGACAGGGCCCTTGCCGAGGACACCCGCGGGGCCACCATCAGGCCCACGCCGACTAAACCTCCACCACCGCATGCATGCAGTTGCCGACCCAACCAGCTGGGCAGGCACCTGCGTGGCGGCATGCAGATCTTCGTTAAGACCCACCACTGCGCCACCTCAGCTGCCTGCCTACCTACGTGGTATCTCAGGCATCGCTGGCTAGGGCGCGTGTCGACACAAGAAGGAGCAGCGACGGACGAGACAAGTCTCTCCCCCGTCCCCGATAAAGCAAGGACACCTAAACAAGACACATTTAATGCGCCTTGTCATGTAATGCGAGGGATAACCTCGCATCACTGTACCCTTTCCACCTCCCGTGTGCCACTGTGGCAACCCCTTTTCCTATAAAAGGAGGCCCGAGGCGACCAGGAGAAGGATTCGGCTTTTTGGAGCTCCTCACGCCCCATAGCTAGCTCAAGAACACAGATATACAATCCACCAAAGCAGGAATAGGGTTTTACGCATCCTCGCGGCCCGAACCTGGATAAACAAACCGTGTGCTACCTGTTAGATCTGCTCTTCCCACGACCCCGCGCCCCGCAACCGTAGTAGGGATTCTCGTGATCCCATAGGTGTCGTTCCTCAGCACCGACATCTTTGGCGCGCCAGGTAGGGGGCGCAGTTGTGAGAATTGGCTGTAGCAATCAGCCCAGCACTCCTTCGTCTTCGTGGCTCTTGGAGAGGGAAGGAGGCCGGAAGATCAGCGCTCGAGCGACTACAAACAAAAGCTAAGTTGCACTGAGCCCTTATTTGTTCTATCCTTCTTATATGAGGTTATTCCCCATCGGAGATGTCACGCCTTTGTATGAGAAACCTGCACGCCAGGGGGATCTCCCACGATCGGCGACACCCTTGCCCTGTTTCAAGTCCGCTCAATAGCTCAAGCGGCTGCGTCGAGAATGGCAGAGTAGCCTTTCGCGATCAACAACGCCCTCGATTCTGACTCGAGTCAAGCTCGACAGTTCGAGCGGCCGCGTTCAGAACGGAAATGTGTCTCGTCCGGCAGCACGCATACCCAGCAGGCCCATGGGGATCTGTCCCCAAAACGCCGCTAGGGGCTTCCGCACTGGCGAGCCTACCCAATCGACGTAGGGCGCCCATACAAAGAGGAATTGAATGGGGAAATAATGTGCATGAAATTAAAAGTACTGCAAAGTTATATTACATCACATCATTGCTGCGGTTCTAACTAAAGATGAAATTTTTCTTGGTCGTGAACCTGCAGCGGCGGTGAAGAACGGGGTGCCTAATCCCGGCGCTGGCCTTCCACCCTCTTGATTTCGTCGATGCTGCTGATGACGGGCTTGATGCGCTCCTTGAGCACCGTGAGGTCAATACCATCCGGCAAGCTATCCATTGCGGCACCGAAGTCGAGGTCGGGATTCCAGTATGCCATCTTGGTGAGGACCTTGGTCATGACCCCCCGGCAAAGTCGCCGGGCTTCCTCGGCCAACGTGGCCGCTCGGTTGGAGTGAAGATAAGCCAAGGCTCCGAGGATGCCCTCGAAGAACAGGGTCAGCTTGGTGTTAACGGTCCCGCTGCGCTCAGGGGCGTACCTCATGTTTGGCATCCCCATGGTGGCCAACTGCGAGGTGACCCTGCCGGCGACCTCCTCTAGACGGCTGATCCATCTGTTCTCGTCCGCCACATATTCCTGGTGGGAGGCGGCCTCGTCCGCCCGCAGCTGCTTCTCCTCCTCCAGACTCCTGGTCAAGATCACCTCCCGAGCCCTGCTCTCCCACAACATCTTCTCGAGATCCTCCAGCTTCAGCTTGAGATCTCTGACGGAGTTTTGCGCTTTGGAGAGCTCCCTAGTCCTGCTGATGACCGCTCCTTGCGCCTCCACCTAGGTACTGTTGAGCGTGCTCTTCTCGTTGGACAGCTGGAGGGCCTGTTCCTTCAGCTTGTCCCGCTCCGCCTCCAACTCCATGACGTTGCCGGCATGGGCCAGAGCCTGGGCATCGAGTGCCTCTGCTCCAGCTCGCGAGTCCGCCGCGCGACAAGGGCCTCGAGCTCCTCATCCTTGCCAGGGAGCACTACGGCAAGCTTCGCCTCACGCACAGTGAGGTCCTCTTCCTGGGAATCCAGGGCGGCTTGATGCTGGTTCCGGACGGCCTCAGCCGCGGCAGCCAAGTTCGCCGCCTTTTCCTGGGCCTTCTCGATGTCAGCCTTCTTCATGGTGAGCTCGACATTGCGCTTGGCCAATTCCTCCTGAAAGGACCTCTACTCCTCGCGAGTCTGGTGGAACCAGGTCTGCGTCTCAGCAACGCGCTCTTGGAAATCCACCTCCGCCTGGTCCACCGTTGCCGTCCTAGACTTAACCTTGTCCAGGCGGACACGATAGAGCGCCTAGAGTTTTCGGAAGTTGGCCCCCATAGCGCGGAAAATCTGCTCTTCTAGAGAACCATCACCGCCAACGCTCGGCTCATCGACAACCTCGAGCCTGGTGGCGGCAAGCACCTCGCCGTCAAAGACTTCCCCTTCGGCGGGCGCCCGGGAACTTGACGCCCCTGGGAGATGGACGAAAAGATCGTCGCCCACCTTCAGATATCTGCCGGGGCCCGAGGTTGAGGAGGAGGGAGGCTGATCATCAACCACCTCTTCCTCGGCGGTGGCCTTGCCGGCTTCCCCGGCAGGCCCACCGTGGGCGCCCTCGGCAGGAGCCTCGCTGGTCGCCTTGGCGGCCTCCGCAGCGGTGCCCTTGGCAGCATCCTTGGTGGCCTCATCAGCGGCGGCCTCGCCAGCATCCCTGGCGGCCTCCTCGGCGGCAACCCTGTCGGCCTCTGCCGCGTCCTCCTCTGAGCAGTAATGGGAGCAATGAAGCCAAGAAAAAGAATAAGAAAAAACAGAGATGGAGGACAGGCGACTCACCAGTGCCAGGCTGTGGAGTAGTAGCCCCCTCCACGCCAGCATTTGGCGCCGTGGCAGAGTCACCAGCGCCCAAGTTCCCCTCTTCCTCCATGGGTGTGGGCTCCGTGCTTGATGCCCTTGCCGGGGACGCCCCTCGCGGTGGTGTAGTCGATGGGGGTGGTGTTTTGGGGGTAGCCCTCTGCGGCTCCTCCTGCTGCCGCTCCCCTCCTGCAAACCCGACAAGGTCAACACCATAGCATCGAATACCACGTGTCGAGTAAGAGGAGGGTGACGAGCTTACGCTGGGGGCTGTGCCGGGGGCTGCTGTCCGGGCTGCTCAGCACCACTAGTGGCGACTCTGAAGCACTGGCCAGGGGCTGCCCGCCCGCCAAGGCTTTGGCCCTCTTCACCCTCTAGGCCAACGTCTCTGCATCCCAGCAAAAGCAAAAATGGATCAAGATAAGTGACTTGATTCAGGGGAATGGAAATGGCAGTAAGGGACGGAGTACTTACTCGTCATCTATCTCCTCTTCCTCCGCCACTTTCCTTTTCCTCTTCGGGCTGAGAGGCCCGAGATCAAAAGTGACCTCCGCGTCAACATCCAAGTCGACATCTGCCGGAGGAGGCGAAGACGGCGGGGTTTGTGCGCGCCCAGATGAGGAAGGGGCTGTTGTCTTCTTCTTCTCAGCGGCCTTCGTCAGCCTCTTGGCTACCGTCGCCCTCGTGTGGCGCCCAGACCCCTCCAGGGTCAATTGAGGCCGCGTAGCCCTGCCGGGCCGGACCGGCTCACCGGAGTTAGCCCGCCGCAGGACTCGCCCTCTTCCACTGGTTGGCTTCAAGCCCGCCGCCACATCCTCCTCCTCCGAAGACTCGTCGGCCGCGTCCTCGACAAGCGGAGCTCCGGTGTCGGCGCTGCTGACCTCCTCGGTGGCCGCCGCCCACTGGGCGAGATCCTCTTCCTCCGCAGCCGTCGCGACCTTGTCCTCCTCACCACTGGTGCTGCCGGCCTCCATGGCAAGCTGTGCCTCCCTCGCCCTAGTGGCGATGTAGTCCATCTCTGCCTGGGTGGTGTCCATGATAAGCCACCGCTCGGCGTCAGCATTGACATACACCTTGATCAGGGTGTCAAAGAATTGCTGCACATCAGCATCCTTCGGCTCCTTCCAGCTCGGGACATGGCCGTGCGCGTTATAGTCCGGCATCATGGCGATGATCTCGGACCGACGTGAATTGTTGCACAACGGGACCACCCCCGCTGGCAACTTGAAAAACAGCCCCTTGATGGCCTTGCCAACCTTTGCGGCAGCCCTCGCGGCCTTGCCGGTCCGTTCGACCTCGCCATCGCGACCCACATCAAGCTCGAAAAGCCGCTGGTAGAAGTGGGCATGCGCCAACACCGTGAAGTTGTGGTCAAGGCCAGGGCGGAGTCGCATAATGTCAGCTGGATTCGTAAAAAGCCAGGCTGACCTCCCCTTGTTGTGCAACGGGGCGATCCGGCGATGAATGAAGTCCGCCCCGATCATCTCAAGGGTGAGTCCAGCTCGGGTGAGCCGGAGAATCCTGGTGGTGGCGACAGTGAGCCTCCCGTCGGTGACGTCGACATCACTCCAATTGCTGCCGCGGACCGGCGGCACTCGGTGGACCTTGCAGAATTCCGGCGGGTCTTCATCTTCAATCCAGCACCACCGGCCACGCCATTCCTCCCACCTCTCCTTCACAGCGCCGTCTGGGTATGCCCCCTTGGATCTTGGGATCCAGGTGACGCAACCAGAGACGACACCTCCCGGCTGGATCCGAGGGAAGAAGTAATGGCAGAAGAGCGCCGTGTTGGGCTGCACCCCGGCAAAGCCTTCGCAAAGATGCGCGAAGAAAGCCATGCACGCCACCGCATTCGGAGTAAAATCCAAGAGGAGAAAGCCGAAGGTGTGCATGATGTCGCAGAAGAAATCGGAGAAAGGGGGGCATAACCCGCAAGAAAGATAATCGATGAAAAAGGGATACCGATTTGGAGCAGGATCGGTGCAAGCAGCAGGAATGACGCGCATCGCCGGGTGTCCCGAATTCTCTCCCCTCGTCTTCGCTCCCCATAGGGGCCTGAAGGAGGCCCGGAGCTCATGAACATCAACCGTCGAGGGGAAGAAAAAGGCGGACTTCGTCCGGTCTCCCGACAACGCGCTCTCCGGCGGCTCCACAGTCCCAGTGCCTTTAGCCACCCCCTTGCCCTTGATGGATTTGGGCGCCATGGCGGCCAAGAAGTTTAGAGGGCTGAGGAAGGAGGATGGCGAAGCAACAACGGCGGGCGACGGCGGAAGCTTAGGAAGGAAGGAAGAGGGGAAACGGCGGCTCTGAGATTGGAAAAGCCACGAGGAAAGTGGAGAAAGTGAGCAACGCGCCCGCGGTTATTCCTTTTTTATGGGGGAAAACACAGGCCGCCTCCTTTCACATTAACTGTGGTGTGACGCATGCCCGCGGGAACCAACCCCACGCATGCCGCCCACGTCACACGCACCACCCCACGACGCGCCACGCGCGGGGATCGTGGGAAGCGCAGCGCGCGAAGAACCTTACCGTGGTAAAAACTGCCCCGCCTACCCGCGCACCGTTTTTGGGCCTAGCCTAACAACGCGTTGCGCTTATGTGTGGCCCAGGCCCGGGGGCTCCTGTCAGTGTACAAAAAGAGGGGTACACTTTTTGTACCCCTATAACTGTGCACGGGTAGTCTGAGCCACGGGCACCACCACACCAAGCAAGGCAAGGGAGGTGAGCCAGGGTAAGACCAAAGCTCAAGAGAACTAAAACAACGCCAAGGCCAAGACCACGAAGAGAAAAGGGGACGAAGCGGACTCCCCCGACAAGATCCTTGCCCGCAGACAGTTCTAGCAGCCCCGGCAAGACCCTTGCCGCGGCAACTCGTCCCGCGCCTACAGAGCGAGTCACCCTTGAGTCCACTGCCCCCAAAGGGCAAGGATTCGGGAGACATCCCCGTGGCGGCATGCAGATCTTCGTGAAGACATTCAAGATCAGATACGCACTAAGGAGACGACAACCCTTGGCAGGATCCCTGCTGAGGAAGACCACAAGGCCCCCAGCAAGCACCTTGCCGGGGATGACAGCAGGCGCCTCGGCAAGACCCCTGCCGGGGCCCCGGCAAGGCCCTTGCCGAGGACACCCGCAGGGCCACCATCAGTCCCATGCCGACTAAACCTCCACCACCGCATGCATGCAGCTACCAACCCAACCAGCTGGGCAGGCACCTGCGTGGTGGCATGCAGATCTTCATGAAGACCCACCACTGCGCCACCTCAGTTGCCTGCCTACCTACGTGGCATCTCAGGCATCGCTGGCCAGGGCGCGTGTCGACACAAGAAGGAGCGGCGACGGACGAGACAGGTCTCTCCCCCGTCCCCGATAAAGCAAGGACACCTAAACAAGACGCATTAAATGCGCCTTGTCATGTAATGCGAGGGATAACCTCGCATCACTGTACCCTTTCCACCTCCTGTGTGCCACTGTGGCAACCCCTTTTCCTATAAAAGGAGGCCCGAGGCGATCAGGAGAAGGATTCGGCTTTTTGGAGCTCCTCACGCCCCATAGCTAGCTCAAGAACACAGATATACAATCCACCAAAGCAGGAGTAGGGTTTTACGCATCCTCGCGGCCCTAACCTGGATAAACAAACCGTGTGCTACCTTTTAGATCCGCTCTTCCGACGACCCCGCGCCCCGCAACCGTAGTAGGGATTCTCGTGATCCCATAGGTGTCGTTCCTCAGCACCGACAATATATTTAATGAACATGATTAGTTCCCTATATGTATATTGCCACAAACATAAAAATGTAATTAGGGGCATGATTTCACTTTCAAGTTCCCCTTATTGGTAGTTGATGACAACATCCATATAGCTCTCAAAATATAAATCAATGAGGCACGTGAGAGCAAGTTGTTTATATGATTTTGAATGTGATCCCCCTTAATTTGTGGATAGTTGATTTTATCATAAAGAAATTGCACATATTAATGTGTTTGCATAAGAGGGTTTTGCAATATTTTGACACATATAAACAAATGAAGCATGCCATGTCGGAACTAACAATTGTTATGCGATGAGAGACTTGATAAACATCAATGTGATCAACTCATAATGTAAATAATATCATAAATAGATTCGACAAACACCGATAGTACCACACATAGTTTTAATCTTATTACAAAGAATGGTTCACATGTCGATAAGATCTAAATAAAGACCATAAGACACGAGATATTTGACCACGTAGATAAACACCCACAAACCCCTAATATACTACTTCTCCCCTTTGGCACTAACTCCCCAAAAGGTCAAAGGGAGCTAATGACAAGAGAGGATCACTCGTCATCGTCCTCATCGTGGACGCCACTGCCACTGTGACGCCCCCAATTTGACCGTACACTAATCATACACGCAAACGTGTACGATCAAGATCAGGGACTCACGGGAAGATATCACAACAAAACTCTACAAATAAAATAAGTCATACAAGCATCATATTACAAGCCAGGGCCTCGAGGGCTCGAATACAAGAGCTCGATCATAGAAGAGTCAGCGGAAGCAACAATATCTGAGTACAGACATAAGTTAAACAAGTTTGCCTTAAGAAGGCTAGCACAAAGTGGGATACAGATCGAAAGAGGCGCAAGCCTCCTGCCTGGGATCCTCCTAAACTACTCCTGGTCGTCGTTAGCGGGCTGCACGTAGTAGTAGGCACCTCCAGTGTAGTAGGAGTCGTCGTCAATGGTGGTGTCTGGCTCCTGGACTCCTTCGTCTGGTCGCAGCAATCGGGTATAGAAAGGGGGAAAAGGGGGAGCAAAGCAACCGTGGGTACTCATCCAAAGTACTCGCAAGCAAGGAGCTACACTACATATGCATTGTATCAAATGAAAGGGGTAATATATGTGGACTGAACTGCAGAATGCCAGAATAAGAGGGGGATAGCTAGTCCTATCGAAGACTACACTTCTGGCGACCTCCATCTTGCAGCATGTAGAAGAGAGTAGATGGTAAGTTCACCAAGTATCATCGCATAGCATAATCCTAACCGATGATCCTCCCCTCGTCGCCCTGTGAGAGAGCGATCACCGGTTGTATCTGGCACTTGGAAGGGTGTGTTTTATTAAGTTTCTGGTTCTAGTTGTCATAAGGTCAAGGTACAACTCCACGTCGTCCTATTACCGAAGATCACGGGTATTCGAATAGATTAACTTCCCTGCAGGGGTGCACCACATTTCCCAACACGCTCGATCCCCTTTGTCCGGACACACTTTCCTGGGTCATGCCCGGCCTCGGAAGATCAACACGTCGCAACCCTACCTAGGCACAACAGAGAGGTCAGCACGCCGGTCTAAATCCTATGGTGCAGGGGTCTAGGCCCATCGCCCATTGCACACCCGCATGTTGCGTGGGCGGCCGGAGAGCAGACCTAGCAACCTCCATTACAATGGAAGTTACGTTATGCGGCCCAACCCGGCGTGCGTCGCTCAGTCGCTGACGTCACAAAGGCTTCGGCTGATACCACGACGTCGAGTACCCATAACTGTTCCCGCGTAGTTGGTTAGTGCGTATAGGCCAGTGGCCAGACTCAGATCAAATACCAAGATCTCGTTAAGCGTGTTATCTTGAAGTATTCACGAACACCGACCAGGGCCAGGCCACCTCTCACCTAGGTGGTCTCCGCCTGCCCTGTCGCTCTGCCTCAAAGTATCAGTTGAGAACCTAGGCCCACCACTACTTGGGTGGAACCACCTGCCCCTTCAGCCCCCAGCATCAGAATCACTTGCGGGTACTCAATGAGCCGACCCGACTTTAGTCACAACATTTATAGTATGAAGTATATAATATATACCCATGATAACATTCCAGGGGCTGGGCCCCACATGTCATAGGGCCTAAGGGCTAATCGGGCGCCGCTAGCGGCCGTGGGCGTAGGACGTGCTCGAGCGGGCGGATCCGACAGGGTGTGTGCCGCAGGGGGGCCAGTGGCGCAGGCGAGGCAACGACATGGGCGGCGTGGGCGAGCATAGGGGGAGTGGTGGCGGCGGCCTCAGGCGATGAGGCAGAGCCGAGGCGGGGCGGGATGGACGGCAGGCAAGGGCGGCGCGGCTAGGCGGAGGAAGGTGCGGGGTGGGTCGCCAGGAGCAGCAAGCGGCAAGGTTGGGCGGAGCTGCGGTGGTCGAGCGCGAGCGTTGGTGACCGGAGTGGCCAGCGGAGGGGCGACGAGCTGGCTATAGCGGGGCCGCGGTCGACGGCGTAGGCCGGTGAGCAGCGATGGGCGCGGTGGTGTGCATGCGCGCGGCGAGGGACACGTCCATGCGCGCGGCAGGTGAAGCATGGGGGCGTGGCGAGGTCTTGGCGGGCGATGCGGCCACGAGCGGCCAGCCGGCACACGAAGGCCGGAGCAGAAAGCACGCAACCACGGTGGTGGGTGGGGAAAAAGGTGCGGGCATGAGGCGTGGGCGTGCACCAGCAGGGGCGCAGACGACCATGGTCGGCGCGCGGCGAGCGCGTGCACGCGCGGAGGAGGAGCGGGGGCGCGCATTGGAGCAGGGCAGCGGTGTGCGTCGACGGGACGGTGCGGACGGCGCGGGGACAAGGGAGGACGAGGCCTCACCGCGGGAGCGTGGGGTCAAGGCAGTGGGGCACGGGGAGGAGACGATGACGACAACGACGTGGTGACGAGGTGCAGCGACGCGGCAGCTCTGGCGAGGTGTTGAGGAGGACGACGAGGTGGATGTGGCGGTGGCATTCCGGGAGGCGACGGTGGTCGGCGACGAGCGTCGACGGAGCGGCTCCGGGCGGCGTCGGTGGCAGGGGCGGTTGGCGGCGGCCTGTTGGCGGTCGCCGGTGTCGGCGGGAGGCGGGGCACTCCAGGCAGCGGCGATGGGCGCCCGATAACGATTGGATCGGGGGAGAGGGAGAGTGGGCGCGAGTGGGGGGGGGAGTGGGTGCGTGGCTTAGGGTCTGTGGGGGGATGAGGGGATATGGGAGCGCCGGCTGGGCCGGCCGGTAGCTGGTTCGGTGGCTGATACGTCTCCAACGTATCTATAATTTTTGATTGCTCCATGCTATATTATCTACTATTTTGGACATTATTGGGATTTATTATCCACTTTTATATTATTTTTGGGGCTAACCTATTAACCGGAGGCCCAGCCCAGAATTGCTATTTATTGCCTATTTCAGGGTTTCGAAGAAAAGGAATATAAAACGGAGTCCAAACGGAATGAAACCTTCGAGAATGTGATTTTCTCACTGAACATGATCCAGGAGACTTGGACCCTACGTTAAGACACAAAAGAGGAGGCCACGAGGTAGGGGGCGCGCCTACCCCAGGCGCGCCCTCCACCCTCATGGGCCCCCTGTGTAACGCCCCAAGACTGATGTGCCAGGTGTCCTCCAATTATTCGATGTTGTTGCCTTGTCATTGCTTATGTGTCATGCATTGCATATCATGTCACCATGTGCATTTCATTTGCATATATGTTCGTCTCATGCATCCGAGCATTTTCACCGTCGTCCGTTTTGCATTCCGGCGCTCCTATGTCCCCCGGTGCCCCTTTCTACCTCTTTTTGTGTGCGGGTGTCATACGTTTTCCGATTGGACCGAGAATTGTCATGCGGCCTTGGTTTACTACCGGTAGACCGCCTGTCAAGTTTCGTGCCATTTGGACTTCGTTTGATACTCCAACGGTTAACCGAGGGAACGAAAAGGCCTCATGTGTGTTGCAGCCCAACACCCGTCCAAAGTGGCCCAAAACCCACCAAAACCCCTTCTACCATCTAGAGTGTTCAATCACGATCACGTGGCCGAAAACCGCACCTCATTTGGACTCTCCTAGCTCCCTCTACCTATAAATATGTGATCCCCTCCGAAATTCGCGGTGCAAACCCTAGATCCCTTCATCCTCGCGCCACCGGACAAACTTCCCGCCGACAGACACGTCCGACTTCGCCGTCCGCAGCCACGTGGCGTCGTCTGATTCACGCCGCCCGTGTGCCCACTTCGCCGGGCCACCGGACCCGCCCGAGGCCCATCGCCGGCCCGCCTCTGGGCCGAACCGGGCCAGATCCGACGCGCCTGCCTCTCCTCGTCGCCGCGCTCTTCGCCGGTTCGCCCCGCCGCCGTCGCCATGCGCCGGCAACCGTGCCGCCCGTCCGGCGCCACCCCGCCTCGTCGCCGGGCACCGCCCCACTGCCGCCTTCGTCACCGGAGCTCCGCCCGCGCCGCATCTTCTTCGCCGTCCCCGCGCCGCAGCCGCGTCTCTTGCCGGCGCGCCGCTCATCGTCGCCGGACCACCGCGCCCTGCCGCCTCGGTTGTCGCGCGTCGCCGCCTCAGCCTCCGGCGTCCTCGCCGACGTCAGCCGCCGCCCTGTCCCAGATCCACCCCGGGTGGATGAGATCCACCGGGTGCCTATCCAAACGCCCGCGCCTGTCCCCGGATCCCTCCGTCCCGGATATCCTCATCCCGCGTTGACTTTTCGCGGAGGTAAAAACCACTAAGTCCCCGAAGTTTCCAGATTCATATGCCTCTATTCATCGTGTCGTAACTTTGCATCCGTAGCCCCGTTTTGAGCGTGTAGCATATCAAAATGTTCGTCTCGGAGAGTAAATCATTTCATATCATTGCATCATTTTCTTTCGAGCTCATCTTGATGCCCGAAATGCTATTGGAAGAGAGCTATTTGAGATAATTGTCAGATCTGCTGCATCAAATAGCCATTTGTCATTTTTGCCATGATTAATGTGTGCATGATATGCTCCTGAGCTCTACATGAGTTTTGTTATATGCTATGCCATCTTTACAGAGGTGCTTACCATGTATTTTTGTGATATGTTTGGTGACTAGCACAAGCTTGCAAAGTAGTGCAATCGGTAATGCTGATTTCAGGACTTAATATTTCACTAAGTCCTTGATCTGTTTTTGTCAATATGCCATATGTTCATGTTGTTTCCTAGTGATCCGTGCCTCTTTTGAGGATGATCAGTAAGGATGATTTGTTAATATTGTGGTGCTCTATCCATCCATGTCTTTGTTTGTATTTATGGAGCACACTAGCTTGAGTCAATCGAGCTCTACTTTTGCTATTTCGTGAATCTTGGCAGATTGTTGACTTGTTAGAGATTTTGCCGAGGATGTTGTTATTGATCCGTGCATGCTATGTTGTTGTTTTTGCCATGTCTAGCTTCTATGACATGTATTCTTGATGGATGTATGCTTAGTTTGTCATGCCTTGCTCCGTAGTGAGTGCATCGAGCTCGTGAACATGCCTACTTGTTAACTGATTTGCATGCTCCAGTTTTTCACCAAGTCTGTAATCTGTTTATGTTTTTGCCATGTTCACATGCTTGCAATTGTATTTTCTGCTCCCTTTTGGCTCAAGGTCACTAATGGACTTTTGTTAAGTGCTTTGAGTAGCTTACTTTCATGCCTTGCCTTGCCATTTTAAGTTCTTGTAGCATGTAGTTTTCATGCTCTAAAGTGTGCTTCCTGATGTTAAACGCCAGACTTGTGTTAATTTCACTAAGTCCGAAACCTGTTATCGTTTGCATTTTTGCCATGCTTGTTTGAACCTGTTAATGGATTAATTGGCCGTAGCTCAGTCTTCATCTTTTGTCAAGCATCTTGAGTGAATACCTGACATGTATTTTGTTGCCATGTTTGAGTGCTGTAGCATATTTATCCTGTTGCATTTAGTTGGCTACTTGCTCTTTATCGCAGACCGTTGCCATATTTGTTTTGCTTGCCATTTCCAAACCGTGCATCCGATTCCGGTGATCTTTATATCGATTTCAACCGAAATCACCTCACCTTTCTAGTGGAACTCTTGGATTTCCAAGTTGAGGACAGGTTCAATCATTCCTTTGCAAATCATGCATATGCATCGCATACCGCATCCCGCATATCATACCATGATCATGTGTTGGTTGTTTACTATGTTGTGTGCTTCTTTCCGGTGTTGCTTCTTCGGGTTGGTTCCGGTAACGTCGCATTTGTGAGGACCCGTTCGTCTATGTCTGTTTGTCCTATTCATGGGCTTGTTCTTCTTCCTTGCGGGATCTCAGGCAAGATGACCATACCCTCGAAATCACTTCTATCTTTGCTTGCTAGTTGCTCGCTCTTTTGCTATGCCTATGCTGCGATACCTACTGTTGGAGAACGTTGCAGAAAACAAAAATTTTCCTACGGTTTCACCAAGATCCATCTATGAGTTCATCTAGCAACGAGTGATCGGATGCATCTACATACCTTGTAGATTGCGAGCGGAAGCGTTCAAAGAACGGGGATGAGGGAGTCGTACTCGACGTGATCCAAATCACCGGAGATCCTAGCGCCGAACGGATAGCACCTCCGCATTCAACACACGTACGGTCAGCGTGATGTCTCCTCCTTCTTGATCCAGCAAGGGGGAAGGAGAGGTTGAGGAAGAGGCTCCAGCAGCAGCACGCCGGCGTGGTGGTGGTGGAGAAGCAGTACTCCGACAGGGCTTCGCCGAACTCTACGGAGGAGGAGGAGGTGTTGGAGGGGAGAGGGAGGAGCCAGGGGCATTGGTGTGGCTGCCCTCCTCCCCCCCTCTATATATAGGGGACCTAGGGGGGGCGCCGGCCCTAGGAGATCCAATCTCCTAGGGGGGTGGCGGTCAAGGGGGGTGGAGTGCCCCCCAAGACAAGTGGGGAACCCCCCCCCACCCTAGGGTTTCAACCCTAGGCGCAAGTGGTGGGCCTTGGGGGGGGGGCACCAGCCCACTAAGGGCTGGTTCCCCTCCCCACTTCAGCCCATGGGGCCCTCCGGGATGGGTGGCCCCACCCGGTGGACCACCGGGAACCTTCCGGTGGTCCCGGTACAATACCGGTGACCCCCGAAACTCCCCCGATGGCCGAAACTGCACTTCCTATATATAATTCTTCACCTTCGGACCATTCCGGAACTCCTCATGACGTCCGAGATCTCATCCGGGACTCCGAACAACTTTCGGGTTACTGCATATTCATATCCCTGCAACCCTAGCGTCACTAAACCTTAAGTGTGTAGACCCTACGGGTTCGGGAGACATGTAGACATGACCGAGATGGCTCTCCGGTCAATAACCAACAGCGGGATCTGGATACCCATGTTGGCTCCGACATGCTCCTCGATGATCTCATCGGATGAACCATGATGTCGAGGATTCAAGCAACCCCGTATACAATTCCCTTTGTCAATCGGTACGTTACTTGCCCGAGATTCGATCGTCGGTATCCCAATACCTCGTTCAATCTCGTTACTGGCAAGTCACTTTACTCGTACCGTAATGCATGATCCCGTGACCAGACACTTGGTCACTTTGAGCTCATTGTGATGATGCATTACCGAGTGGGCCCAGAGATACCTCTCCGTCATACTGAGTGACAAATCCCAGTCTTGATCCGTGTCAACCCAACAGACACTTTCGGAGATACCCGTAGTATACCTTTATAGTCACAGAGTTACGTTGTGACGTTTGGTACACCCAAAGCAACCCTACGGTATCCGGGAGTTACACGATCCCATGGTCTAAGGAAAGGATACTTGACATTGGAAAAACTCTAGCAAACGAACTATACGATCTTGTGGTATGTTTAGGATTGGGTCTTGTCCATCACATCATTCTCCTAGTGATGTGATCTCGTTATCAATGACATCCAATGTCCATAGTCAGGAAACCATGACTATCTGTTGATCAACGAGCTAGTCACTTAGAGGCTTACTAGGGACATGTTGGTGTCTATTTATTCACACATGTATTACGATTTCCGGATAACACAATTATAGCATGAATAAAAGACAATTATCATGAACAAGGAAATATAATAATAACGCTTTTATTATTGCCTCTAGGGCATATTTCCAACAGTCTCCCACTTGCACTAGAGTCAATAATCTAGTTACATTGTGATGAATCGAACACCCACGCAATTCTGGTGTTGATCATGTTTTGCTCTAGGGAGAGGTTTAGTCAACGGATCTTCTACATTCAGGTCCGTATGTACTTTACAAATATCTATGTCTCCATCTTGAACATTTTCACGAATGGAGTTGAAGCGACGCTTGATGTGCCTGGTCTTCTTGTGAAACCTGGGCTCCTTGGCAAGTGCAATAGCTCCAGTGTTGTCACAGAAGAGTTTGATTGGCCCCGACGCATTGGGTATGACTCCTAGGTCGGTGATGAACTCCTTCACCCAAATTGCTTCATGCGCTGCCTCCGAGGCTGCCATGTACTCCGCTTCACATGTAGATCCCGCCACGACGCTCTGCTTGCAACTGCACCAGCTTACTGCCCCACCATTCAAAATATACACGTATCCGGCTTGTGACTTAGAGTCATGCAGATCTGTGTCGAAGCTAGCATCGACGTAACCCTTTACGACGAGCTCTTCGTCACCTCCATAAACGAGAAACATTTCCTTAGTCCTTTTCAGGTACTTCAGGATATTCTTGACCGCTGTCCAGTGTTCCTTGCCGGGATTACTTTGGTACCTACCTACCAAACTTACGGGAAGGTTTACATCAGGTCTAGTACACAGCATGGCATACATAATAGAACCTATGGCTGAGGCATAGGGGATGACACTCATCTCTTCTATATCTTCTGCCGTGGTCAGACATTGAGCTGAGCACAATTTCACACCTTGCAACACAGGCAAGAACCCCTTCTTAGACTGATCCATATCGAACTTCTTCAATATCTTATCAAGGTATGTGCCTTGTGAAAGACCTATGAGGCGTCTTGATCTATCTCTATAGATCTTGATGCCTAATATATAAGCAGCTTCTCCAAGGTCCTTCATTGAAAAACTCTTATTCAAGTAGGCCTTAATGCTGTCCAAAAGCTCTATATCATTTCCCATCAAAAGTATGTCATCTACATATAATATGAGAAATGCTACAGAGCTCCCACTCACTTTCTTGTAAACGCAGGCTTCTCCATAAGTCTACGTAAATCCAAACGCTTTGATCATCTCATCAAAGCGAATGTTCCAACTCCGAGATGCTTGCACCAGCCCATAAATCGAGCGTTGGAGCTTGCACACCTTGTCAGCATTCTTAGGATCGACAAAACCTTCCGGCTGCATCATATACAATTCTTCCTTAAGGAAACAATTAAGGAATGCCGTTTTGACGTCCAGTTTCCATATCTCATAATCATAGAATGCGGCAATTGCTAACATGATTCGGACGGACTTTAGCTTCGCTACCGGTGAGAAAGTCTCATCGTAGTCAACCCCTTGAACTTGTCAATAACCCTTAGCGACAAGCCGAGCTTTATAGATGGTCACATTACCATCCGCGTCTGTCTTCTTCTTAAAGATCCATTTATTTTCTATGGCTCGCCACTCAACGGGCAAGTCAGTCAAATTCCGTACTTCGTTTTCATACATGGATCCTATCTCGGATTTCATGGCTTCTAGCCATTTGTCGGAATCCGGTCCCGCCATCGCTTCTTCATAGTTTGAAGGTTCATCATTGTCTAACAACATGATTTCCAAGACAGGGTTGCCGTACCACTCTGGTGCAGAACGTGTCCTTGTGGACCTACGAAGTTCAGTAGCAACTTGATCTAAAGTTTCATGATCATCATCATTAATTTCCTCTCTAGTCGGTGCAGGCACCTCAGGAACATTTTCTTGAGTTGTGCCATTTTTCGGTTCAAGAGGTAATACTTCATCAAGTTCTACTTTCCTCCCACTTACTTCTTTTGAGAGAAACTCCTTCTCTAGAAAGGATCCATTCTTGGCAACAAAGATCTTGCCTTCGGATCTGAGGTAGAAGGTATACCCAATAGTTTCTTTAGGGTATCCTATGAAGACGCATTTTTCCGACTTGGGTTCGAGCTTTTCAGGTTGAAGTTTCTTGACATAAGCATCGCATCCCCAAACTTTTAGAAACGACAGCTTAGGTTTCTTACCAAACCATGATTCATACGGTGTCGTCTCAATGGATTTTGACGGAGCCCTATTTAAAGTGAATGCGGCAGTCTCTAAAGCATAGCCCCAAAATGATAACGGTAAATCGGCAAGAGACATCATAGATCGCACCATATCTAATAGAGTGCGATTACGATGTTCGGACACACCATTACACTGAGGTGTTCCAGGCGGCGTCAGTTGTGAAACTATTCCACATTTTCTTAAGTGTGTGCCAAATTCGTGACTCAAGTATTCTCCTCCACGATCTGATCGCAAGAACTTGATTTTCCTGTCACGTTGATTCTCAACCTCACTCTGAAATTCCTTGAATTTTTCAAAGGTCTCAGACTTGTGTTTCATTAAATAGACATACCCATATCTACTCAAGTCATCAGTGAGGGTGAGAACATAACAATAGCCACCGCGAGCCTCAACACTCATTGGACCGCACACATCAGTATGTATGATTTCCAATAAGTTGGTTGCTCGCTCCATTGTTCCTGAGAACGGAGTCTTGGTCATTTTACCCATGAGGCATGGTTCGCACGTGTCAAATGATTCGTAATCAAGAGACTCTAAAAGTCCATCCGTATGGAGCTTCTTCATGTGTTTGACACCTATGTGACCAAGGCGGCAGTGCCACAAGTATGTGGGACTATCATTATCGATCTTACATCTTTTGGTATTCACACTATGAATATGTGTACCATTAAGCTCGAGATTCATTAAGAATAAACCATTCACCATCGGAGCATGACCATAAAACATATCTCTCATATAAATAGAACAACCATTATTCTCGGATTTAAATGAGTAGCCATCTCGTATTAAATGAGATCCTGATACAATGTTCATGCTCAAACTTGGCACTAAATAACAATTATTGAGGCTCAAAACTAATCCCGTAGGTAAATGTAGAGGTAGCGTGCCGACGACGATCACATCGACCTTGGAACCATTCCCGACGCGCATCGTCACCTCGTCCTTCGCCAGTCTCCGCTTATTCCACAGCTCCTGCTTTGAGTTACAAATGTGAGCAACTGCACCGATATCAAATACCCAAGAGCTACTACGAATACTGGTAAGGTACACATCAATTACATGTATATCACATATACCTTTCGTGATGCCGGCCTTCTTGTCCACTAAGTATTTGGGGCAGTTCCGCTTCCAGTGACCACTTCCCTTGCAATAAAAACACTCAGTCTCGGGCTTGGGTCCATTCTTTGGCTTCTTCCTGGCAGCTTGCTTGCCGGGCGCGACAACTCCCTTGCCGTCCTTCTTGAAGTTCTTCTTACCCTTGCCTTTCTTGAACTTAGTGGTTTTATTCACCATCAACACTTGATGTTCCTTTTTGACTTCTACCTCTGCTGATTTCAGCATTGCAAATACTTCAGGAATGGTCTTTTCCATCCCCTGCATATTGAAGTTCATCACAAAGCTCTTGTAGCTCGGTGGAAGCGACTGGAGGATTCTGTCAATGACCGTGTCATCCGGGAGATTAACTCCCAGCTGAGTCAAGCGATTATGTAACCCAGACATAGTGAGTATGTGCTCACTGACAGAGCTATTTTCCTCCATCTTACAACTGAAGAACTTGTCGGAGACTTCATATCTCTCGACCCGGGCATGAGCTTGAAAAACCATTTTCAGCTCTTCGAACATCTCATATGCTCCGTGTCTCTCAAAACGCTTTTGGAGCCCCGGCTCTAAGCTATAAAGCATGCCGCACTGAACGAGGGAGTAATCATCGGAACATGTCTGCCAAGCGTTCATAACGTCTTGTTTTGCAGGGAGAACAGGTGCTTCACCTAGCGGTGCTTGTAGGACATAATCTTTCTTGGCAGCTATGAGGATGATCCTCAGGTTCCGGACCCAGTCCGTATAGTTGCTGCCATCGTCTTTCAGCTTGGTTTTCTCTAGGAACGCGTTGAAGTTGAAGACAACGTTGGCCATTTGATCTACAAGACATATTGTAAATATTTTAGACTAAGTTCATGATAATTAAGTTCATCTAATCAAGTTATTTAGTGAACTTCCACTTAGATAGACATCCCTCCAGTCATCTAATTATAACATGATCCGAGTTAACTAGGCCGTGTCCGATCATCACGTGAGACGGACTAGTCAACATCGGCGAACATCTTCATGTTGATCGTATCTTCTATACGACTCATGCTCGACCTTTCGGTCTTCTATGTTCCGAGGCCATGTCTGTACATGCTAGGCTCGTCAAGTCAACCTAAGTGTTTGCATGTGTAAATCTGTCTTACACCCGTTGTATGTGAACGTTGGAATCTATCACACCCGATCATCACGTGGTGCTTCAAAACAATGAACTGCCGCAATGGTGCACAATTAGGGGGAACATTTTCTCGAAATTATTATGAGGGATCATCTTATTTACTACCGTCGTTCTAAGTAAACAAGATGCAAAAACATGATAAACATCACATGCAATCAAATAATAATAGTGACATGATATGGCCAATATCACATAGCTCCTTTGATCTCCATCTTGGGGCTCCATGATCATCTTGTCACCGGCATGACACCATGATCTCCATCATCATGATCTCCATCATCGTGTCTCCATGAAGTTGCTCGCCAACTATTACTTCTACTAATATGGCTAACACGTTTAGCAATAAAGTAAAGTAATTTACATGGCGTTTCTCAATGACACGCAGGTCATACAAAAAATAAAGACAACTCCTATGGCTCCTGCCGGTTTTCATACTCATCGACATGCAAGTCGTGATTCCTATTACAACAGCATGAACATCTCATACATCACATATATATCATTCATCATTCATCACAACTTTGGCCATATCACATCACAAAACACTTGCTGCAAAAACAAGTTAGACATCCTCTAATTGTTGTTGCAAGTTTTACATGGCTGAAATAGGGTTCTAGCAAGAACGTTTTCTTACCTACGTGAAAGCCACAACGTGATTTGTCAACTTCTATTTACCCTTCATAAGGACCCTTTTCATCGAATCCGCTCCAACTAAAGTGGGAGAGACAGACACCCGCCAGCCACCTTATGCAACTAGTGCATGTTAGTCGGTGGAACCGGTCTCACGTAAGCGTACGTGTAACGTTGGTCCGGGCCGCTTCATCCCACAATACCGCTGAAGCAAAATAAGACTAGTAGCGGCAAGAAAGTTGACAACATCTACGCCCACAACAAATTGTGTTCTACTCGTGCAAAGAGAACTACGCGTAGACCTAGCTCATGATGCCACTGTTGGAGAACGTTGCAGAAAACAAAAATTTTCCTACGGTTTCACCAAGATCCATCTATGAGTTCATCTAGCAACGAGTGATCGGATGCATCTACATACCTTGTAGATTGCGAGCGGAAGCGTTCAAAGAACGGGGATGAGGGAGTCGTACTTGACGTGATCCAAATCACCGGAGATCCTAGCGCCGAACGGACGGCACCTCCGCGTTCAACACACATACGGTCAGCGTGACGTCTCCTCCTTCTTGATCCAGCAAGGGGGAAGGAGAGGTTGAGGAAGATGGCTCCAGCAGCAGCACGATGGCGTGGTGGTGGTGGAGAAGCAGTACTCCGACAGGGCTTCGCCGAGCTCTACGGAGGAGGAGGAGGTGTTGGAGGGGAGAGGGAGGCGCCAGGGGCATGGGTGCGGCTGCCCTCCCTCGCCCCCTCTATATATAGGGGCCCTAGGGGGGAGGCACCGGCCCTAAGAGATCCAATCTCCTAGGGGGGCGGCGGCCAAGGGGGGTGGAGTGCCCCCCACGGCAAGTGGGGAACCCCCCACCCTAGGGTTTCAACCCTAGGCGCAAGGGGTGGGCCTTGGGGGGCGCACCAGCCCACTAAGGGCTGGTTCCCCTCCCCACTTCAGCCCATGGGGCCCTCCGGGATGGGTGGCCCCACCCGGTGGACCCCCGGGAACCTTCCGGTGGTCCCGGTACAATACCGGTGACCCCCGAAACTCCCCCGATGGCCAAAACTGCACTTCCTATATATAATTCTTCACCTCCAGACCATTCCAGACTCCTCGTGACATCCGGGATCTCATCCAGGACTCCGAACAACTTTCGGGTTACTGCATATTCATATCCCTACAACCCTAGCGTCACCAAACCTTAAGTGTGTAGACCCTACGGGTTCGGGAGACATGTAGACATGACCGAGATGGCTCTCCGGTCAATAACCAACAGCGGGATTTGGATACCCATGTTGGCTCCCACATTCTCCTCGATGATCTCATCGGATGAACCACGATGTCGAGGATTCAAGCAACCCCGTATACAATTCCCTTTGTCAATCGGTACGTTACTTGCCCGATCAATCTCAATACCTCGTTCAGTCTCGTTACCGGCAAGTCACTTTACTCGTACCATAATGCATGATCCCGTGACCAGACACTTGGTCACTTTGAGCTCATTGTGATGATGCATTACCGAGTGGGCCCAGAGATACCTCTCCGTCATACGGAGTGACAAATCCCAGTCTTGATCCGTGTCAACCCAACAGAAACTTTCGGAGATACCCGTAGTATACCTTTATAGTCACCCAGTTACGTTGTGACGTTTGGTACACCCAAAGCACTCCTACGGTATCCGAGAGTTACACGATCTTATGGTCTAAGGAAAGGATACTTGACATTGGAAAAACTCTAGCAAACGAACTATACGATCTTGTGCTATGTTTAGGATTGGGTCTTGTCCATCACTTCATTCTCCTAATGATGTGATCTCATTATCAATGACGTCCAATGTCCATAGTCAGGAAACCATGACTATCTGTTGATCAACGAGCTAGTCAATTAGAGGCTTACTAGGGACATGTTGGTGTCTATTTATTCACACATGTATTACGATTTCCGGATAACACAATTATAGCATGAATAAAAGACAATTATCATGAACAAGGAAATATAATAGTAACGCTTTTATTATTGGCTCTAGGGCATATTTCCAACACCTACCACTTGCTTATCATGCCTCCCATATTGTTGAGCCAAGCCTCTAACCCACCTTGTCCTAGCAAACCGTTGTTTGGCTATGTTACCGCTTTGCTCAGCCCCTCTTATAGCGTTGTTTAGTTGCAGGTGAAGATTGAAGTTTGTACCTTGTTGGTACATGGTTATGTTGTTCCTTGTTGGAACATGTTTACTTGTTGGGATATCACAATATATCATATTTAATTAATGCATCTATATACTCGGTAAAGGGTGGAAGGCTCGACCTGATGCCTGGTGTTTTGTTCCACTCTTGTCGCCCTAGTTTCCGTCATATCGGTGTTATGTTCCCGGATTTTGCGTTCCTTATGCGGTTGGGTCATAATGGGAACCCCTTGACAGTTCGCCTTGAATAAAACTCCTCCAGCAATGCCCAACCTTGGTTTTACCATTTGCCACCTAGCCTTTTTTTCCCTTGGGAGTCACGCTCCCGAGGGTCATCAATATTTTACCCCCCCCGGGCCAGTGCTCCTCTGAGTGTTGGTCCAAACTAGAGCCCTGTGCAGCGCCCCCTTGGGGAAACTCGAGGTTTGGTTTTATTTGTATGGAGCGCTCATCCGAGTGTGCCCTGAGAACGAGATATGTGCAGCTCCTATCGGGATTTGTTGGCACATTCGGGCGGTGTTGCTGGACTTGTTTTACCACTGTCGAAATGTCTTGTAACCTGGACGCCGAGTCTGATTGGAATGTCTTGGGAGAAGGAATATCCTTCGTTGACCGCGAGAGCTTGTGATGGGCTAAGTTGGGACACCCCTGCAGGGTTGTGAACTTTTGAAAGCCGTACCAATGGTTATGGGCAGAAGGGAATTTGTTAACGTTCGGTTGTAGAAAACCTGAAGTTGACCTTAATTAAAATACATCAACCGCGTGTGTTACCGTGATGGTCTCTTTTCGGCGAAGTCCAGGAAGTGAACACGATGTTGGAGTTATGCTTGACGTAGGTTGTTCTAGGACCACTTCTTGATCATAATTTCTCGATCGTGCTTTGCCTTCTCTTCTCGCTCTCTTTTGCGTATGTTAGCCACCATATATGCTAGTCGCTTGCTGCAGCTCCACCTTATACCTTTTACCCTTCCTATAAGCTTAAATAGTCTTGATCGTGAGGGTGTGAGATTGCTGAGTCCCCGTGACTCACAGATACTTCCAAAACCAGCTTGAAGGTGCCGATGTTACCGAGCAGATGACCCAACCAAGCTCAGGAGGAGCTCGATGAAGATCTTGTCCTTTGTGTTGTTTCGTTCTAGTTGATCAGTAGTGGAGCCCAGTTGGGGTCGATCGGGGATCTGTGTAGCATTTGGGGTAGTCTTCTTTTATTTTGGTTCTGTATTCGGACCTTGATTGTATCTGGTTGATGTAATGCTTTAATTCATGTATGGTGTGAAGTGGCGATTGTAAGCCAACTATGTACCTCTTTCCCTTATGTATTACATGGGTTGTGTGAAGATTACCTCACTTGTGACATTGCTTTCAATGCGGTTATGCCTCTAAGTCGTGCTTCGACACGTGGGAGATATAGCCGCATCGAGGGCGTTACAAGTTGGTATCAGAGCCTTCCCCGACCTTAGAAGCCCCCTGCTTGATCGAATCGCTGGCGTTATTGATTCTAGAAATGTTTTGAGTCATTTAGGATTATATATATCGGAGAGTTAGGAATTCTTTTTACTCCCCTGTCCCTTCATCGCTCTGGTAAGGCATCCTGACGTAGAGTTTTGACTCTTCTCTTCTCAAATTTTCACAAAAAAATTTTAGGATCACGCGGGTATCTTGGAATTGTTCCGATGGTTTTGTGACGAGAACATTGTTCTTGGTGCCTCCTGTCATTTAGGGGTTGTGGCAGTGTCCCGGGGAGTTGAGCTCCGAGGTGTGGTCGTCACAATTTTATCGTTGCAGTTCTGGAATACCTGAGATTAGTTTTGTCGACATTGAAAATCTCTTTTATGCAGTTGTTGGTGAGATAACCTCGACGCCACCCAGTACTGGGCGGGAGTTCGGGAGTATTGCCATAACTCGTATAACGAATGCTTTTCGAAGGTTGAGGTAGATGATTTCCGAAGGTTTCTTGGTTATGTGTTGAAGGATGGATACAGCTGGATGTAGGATTTGCTAGTTTTGGGTGAGATATTATGCTTCCCCTGTATCCCCAACACCTGATTGCATAACCGGAAAATTTCGGGAGTTTATAAGTGGGAATTCAAGTAGATCTTAGGTTATTCTTTTCGACAGATGTATGATATGAAATTGGGGTTCGACGTCTAGTGGTCCGCCTATCCACGGTTGGTTTTACAGTGGTCTCATTGTGTCTTAAAGAGACCTTGGCTATGCCGACTCAGGGACGCTTCATATGTCATGTGCACTGCCTTGTACATGATGGTGATGTACGATCGAGCCCGTGCAGGCCCCTCCACGAAAACTTCGGACGAAATATCTATCATATGTTTGTTCCGGCTTATTTTGCAAGTCAATCCTTTGTTTTGTTTTGAGTTGTGGTATTCGAGTTGCTTCGAAGTCAAATGTTGATTCCATACCTTCCCCAAATGGTGTTCTCATACTCCGATGTGAATACCAATTCTTCATGATAATCGAGATTGTCATGTCAATCTTGTTCAACCGGTGTGTATCTCTCCAAGTGGGTTCGATCACGGCAACATCCACAAGATCAATTATCAGTTCTTATCAACGGTGTTTGTTTCATTCGTTCCAAGTTGCCTTTGTTTTTCCCGCCCACCCACCCATTTTTCTTCAAGGATTCAGATCTCTTATTTAACTATCCACCTTATTAATGGAAGTCTCTTCATTCTTTTCTTTCAATGTTCTTATCCGGTGATGCTCATGAAGATTCTAATGGAGCTTCAAGCTCATCATTCTTTGTTCTTTTCCTTCTCCGGTGGTTTCAAGTCAAGCTTTGTTGATCATACCCTTCCTCATTTCAATGCTTTCTTATGCCAGTGCACCTCATAATCATCCACTTCTTGCTATTTAATTGTTCCAGAGTGCTGAAGATATCTCAAAATATTTGTGTCTCCATTATCAATCCGTCCAAGATATCTCGAGGTGTTATCTCATTCAAGCCGTTTAATTCAACCGGTGCTATCTCCTTCGCAAGTAATCGTTCAATGGTGTATCTTTTCAGTGGGCCCTAACCCACATGTCTTTTCCCAGAATCTTACCTGACTCTTCTAATTTTTCCGGAGTTATTCTCAAATTCTTTTCTAAAGTTTTATGTAAGAATGATTTATCATCAGTCAAATGTCTTTCTCCAAGATCGGTTAAATTCTTTTCATCGTTGGTTCAACCTTTCTAATTTTTCATCCCGGAGTATCTCATAAATTTAGTGGTGTTTCTCATCGTCATTCTCAGATTTTGGAAGACCGAAGAAGATTCTTCTTTCAATCTTGCTCTTTTCTCTTCAAGATTCGTGATTCTAGCTTGATTGCCATCCTCTTACAATTGTTTTCGATTGCGAGAATTCCTTTCAACTATCTGGAGTCCATCAATTCAGGTTTATTCATTCTCAGCTTTCAGTTATCATTCAAAAACCTACCGTTGCTTCTTTCAAATAATCTCTAATCAGTTCTTGATCTCTTCGTTCTCTTATATCTAAACCCTCTCATGTATCTTCGTTCATTTGCTAATTCTTACCCGGTGTTTCATTATACTTAATTCGTTCCTTTTTCAATTCTTACGGTGGTTCGTTCAAAATTTCTCTTCCGTATCAATTCATTCGTGGTTTCAATTCTACCGGTGGTTCGTTGAAGACCTTCTCAAGTTGGCGTCATATCTATCCTAATCCTTTCTTCGAGAATAAGTTGAATGCAATCCGTTTGATCGTCATTCATTTAATTGGTGAAGGAGGAGCATAACATAATTCTTATTCTGGATTCACCCAAATGATTAATTCTTTATTCCGGAGGCTCATCAAATTCTCGGTTCGAGATGTTTTATCTATTCTTTTCCCGGAGTTTTGAGTTCTCTCAATTATTTCACCACGGAGATTCATCTAAATCGTTACAAGGATTCAACTTGTGTTTTCGACTTCTCTTTCCTTTCATTTGACCATTCTTTTGTTTACCGGAGTTCTTCATCAAGGTGCTACATGATGGTTCATCAAAGAAATAATTCCTTCTCCAAGTGTTCATCGAGATTCTATTCAGAGGAGCTCAAGCATTCTTCATCTTGCAATCCGGAGTGCAAATTCTTTCTACCATATTATCGGAGGTGGTATTATGTCATTCTTGATAATTTGAGTTCATGTTTCATGATTCACATATTATTAAGAATGATGTATTTTAAATTCATCAATCTCGTCATTGGAGTTACCTTGGGTTATATTTCACCTAAAGCTTTCCCTAGGGATTGTTGCTATCTATGGTGCTTATAAAGGACCCAAGTTCTTCTTTATCCTCCTGGTGAAATAAGTTTCTCATTCCCTTGTTCTTATCAATCCAATTCTTTTTCCATGAGTGGCAGGTTGTCACCTCATAATTTGAGATGTATTCCATAAGACCATATCAATCTTATTATTTTCGTTGTTGGTTTTCCAACAACCCCGTTCTAGCATTTGTTGTAAGCGTGCTCTCGTTTTTATTCCCTTCGTTCATTCCATTCTTACTTTTGTTCCAGAGGCATTGTGATGTTTCTCTCTTCAACTGTCTTCTGTTTTTGTCAGGATCGTATTCTTTCCTATGCTTATTCAACTAACCGGAGTGTTGTGTATTCTCTTCTAGTTCTTTTCATCTTATAAAGTCTTGCATCCCTTCTCAACCGGAGTGCTGTTCGAATTTATTCTTCCTTGTTCCTCTTTCTTAACGTAGTGCTTTCAACTTTGTTCTTCTCTGTTGCTTTCTTTCTTTCTTTTGCTCAACCTTTTGAAGGTTCTTTGGTCTCACTCGTTTGTCAAAGAAGCAACTTAGTTGTACCTCTCCTCTTTTCTCTTTCGTTTGTTCCTCCAGTGCCATTCTAGATCTCGGGACGAGATCCTCTCGTAGTGGTGGAGTGTTGTAACGCCCCGAGACCGATGTGCCGGGTGTCCTCCAATTATTCACTATTGTTGCCTTGTCATTGCTTGCGTGTCATGCCTTGCATATCATGTCATCATGTGCATTTCATTTGCATATATGTTCGTCTCATGCATCCGAGCATTTCCCCCGTTGTCCGTTTTGCATTCCGGCGCTCCTATGTCCCCCCGTGCCCCTTTCTACCTCTTTTCGTGTGCGGGTGTCAGACGTTTTCGGATTGGACCGAGACTTGTCATGCGGCCTTGGTTTACTACCGGTAGACCGCCTGTCAAGTTTCGTGCCATTTGGACTTCGTTTGATACTCCAACGGTTAACCGAGGGAACGAAAAGGCCTCGTGTGTGTTGCAGCCCAACACCCTTCCAAAGTGGCCAAAAACCCACCTAAACCCCTTCTATCATCTAGAGCGTTAGATCACGATCGCGTGGCCGAAAACCGCACCTCATTTGGACTCTCCTAGCTCCCTCTACCTATAAATATGTGATCCCCTCCGAAATTCGCGGTGCAAACCCTAGATCCCTTCATCCTCGCGCCACCGGACAACTTCCTGCCGACGGACAAGTCCGACTTCGCCGTCCGCCGCCACATGGTGTCGTCTGATTCGTGCCGCCTGTGTGCCCACTTCGCCGCGCCGCCGGACCCGGCCGAGGGCCATCGCCGGCCCGCCTTTGGGACGAACCGGGCCAGATCCGACGCGCCTGCCTCTCCTCATCGCCGCGCTCTTCGCCGGTTCGCCCCGCCGCCGTCGCCATGCGCCGGCCACCGTGCCGCCCGTCCGGCGCCACCCCGCCTCGTCGCCAGGCGCCGCCCCACCGCTGCCTTCGTCACCGGAGCTCCGCCCGCGCCGCCATCTTCTTCGCCGTCCCTGCGCTGCAGCCGCGCCTCTCGCCGGCATGCCGCTCACCATCGGCGGACCACCGTGCCCTGCCGCCTCGGTTGTCGCGCGTCGCCGCCTCGGCCTCCGGCGTCCTCGCCGACGTCAGCCGCTGCCCTGTCCCAGATCCACCCCGGGTGGATGAGATCCACCGGGTGCCGATCCAAACGCCCGCGCCCGTCCCCGGATCCCTCCGTCCCGGATATCCTCATCCCGCGTCGACTTTTCGCGGAGGTAAAAACCACCAAGTCCCCGAAGTTTCCAGATTCATATGCCTCTATTCATCATGTCGTAACTTTGCATCCGTAGCCCCGTTTTGAGCGTGTAGCATATCAAAATGTTCGTCTCAGAGAGTAAATCATTTCATATCATTGCATCATTTTCTTTCGAGCTCATCTTGATGCCCGAAATGCTGTTGGAAGAGAGCTATTTGAGATAATTGTCAGATCTGCTGCATCAAATAGCCATTTGTCATTTTTGCCATGATTAATGTGTGCATGATATGCTCCTGAGCTCTACATGAGTTTTGTTATATGCCATGCCATCTTTACAGAGGTGCTTACCATGTATTTTTGTGATATGTTTGGTGACTAGCACAAGCTTGCAAAGTAGTGCAATCGGTAATGCTGATTTCAGGGACTTAGAATTTCACTAAGTCCTTGATCTGTTTTTGTCAATATGCCATATGTTCATGTTGTTTCCTAGTGATCCGTGCCTCTTTTGAGGATGATCAGTAAGGATGATTTGTTAATATTGTGGTGCTCTATCCATCGATGTCTTTGTTTGTATTTATGGAGCACCCTAGCTTGAGTCAATCGAGCTCTACTTTTGCTATTTCGTGAATCTTGGCAGATTGTTGACTTGTTAGCGATTTTGCCGAGGATGTTGTTATTGATCCGTGCATGCTATGTTGTTGTTCTTGCCATTTCTAGCTTCTATGACATGTATTCTTGATGGGTGTATGCTTAGTTTGTCATGCCTTCTCCGTAGTGAGTGCATCGAGCTCGTGAACATGCCTACTTGTTAACTGATTTGCATGCTCCAGTTTTTCACTAAGTCTGTAATCTGTTTATGTTTTTGCCATGTTCACATGCTTGCAATTGTATTTTCTGCTCCCTTTTGGCTCAAGGTCACTAATGGACTTTTGTTAAGTGCTTTGAGTAGCTTCCTTTCATGCCTTGCCTTTCCATGTTAACTTCCTGTAGCATGTAGTTTTCATGCTCTAAAGTGTGCTTCCTGATGTTAAACGCCAGACTTGTGTTAATTTCACTAAGTCTGAAACCTGTTATCGTTTGCATTTTTGCCATGCTTGTTTGAACCTGTTAATGGATGAATTGGCCGTAGCTCAGTGTTCATCTTTTGTCAAACATCTTGAGTGGACCCCTGCCATGTATTTTGTTGCCATGTTTGAGTGTTGTAGCATATTTATCTTGTTGCATTTAGTTGGCTACTTGCTGTTTATCGCAGACCGTTGCCATATTTGTTTTGCTTCCCATTTCCAAACCGTGCATCCGATTCCGGTGATCTTTATATCAATTTCAACCGAAATCACCTCACCTTTCCAGTGGCACTCTTGGATTTCCATGTTGAGGCCAGGTTCAATCATTCCTTTGCAAATCATGCATATGCATCGCATACCGCATCCCGCATATCATACCATGATCATGTGTTGGTTGTTTACTATGTTGTGTGCTTCTTTCCGGTGTTGCTTCTTCGGGTTGGTTCCGGTAATGTCGCGTTTGTGAGGACCCGTTCGTCTACGTCCATTTGTCTTCTTCATGGGCTCGTTCTTCTTCCTTGCGGGATCTCAGGCAAGATGACCATACCCTCGAAATCACTTCTATCTTTGCTTGCTAGTTGCTCGCTCTTTTGCTATGCCTATGCTGCGATACCTACCACTTGCTTATCATGCCTCCCATATTGTTGAGCCAAGCCTCTAACCCACCTTGTTGTAGCAAACCGTTGTTTGGCTATGTTACTGCTTTGCTCAGCCCCTCTTATAACGTTGTTTAGTTGTAGGTGAAGATTGAAGTTTGTACCTTGTTGGTACATGGTTATGTTGTTCCTTGTTGGAACATGTTTACTTGTTGGGATATCACAATATATCTTATTTAATTAATGCATCTATATACTCGGTAAAGGGTGGAAGGCTCGGCCTTATGCCTGGTGTTTTGTTCCACTCTTGCCGCCCTAGTTTCCGTCATATCGGTGTTATGTTCCCGGATTTTGCGTTCCTTACGCGGTTGGGTTATAATGGGAACCCCTTGACAGTTCACCTTGAATAAAACTCCTCCAGCAATGCCCAACCTTGGTTTTACCATTTGCCACCTAGCCTTTTTTCCCTTGGGAGTCGCGCTCCTGAGGGTCATCATTATTTTACCCCCCGGGCCAGTGCTCCTCTGAGTGTTGGTCCAAACTAGAGCCCTATGCAGCGCCCCGTCAGGGAAACTCGAGGTTTGGTTTTAGTTGTATGGAGCGCTCATCCGAGTGTGCCCTGAGAACGATATATATGCAGCTCCTATCGGGATTTGTCGGCACATTCGGGCGGTGTTGCTGGACTTATTTTACCACTGTCGAAATGTCTTGTAACCTGTATGCCGAGTCTGATCGGAATGTCTTGGGAGAAGGAATATCCTTCGTTGACCATGAAAGCTTGTGATGGGCTAAGTTGGGACACCCCTGCAGGGTTGTGAACTTTCGAAAGCCGTGCCCGCGGTTATGGGCAGAAGGGAATTTGTTAACGTCTGGTTGTAGAAAACCTAAAGTTGACCTTAATTAAAATACATCAACCGCGTGTGTTACCGTGATGGTCTCTTTCTGGCGGAGTGCGGGAAGTGAACACGGTGTTGGAGTTATGCTTGACGTAGGTTGTTCTAGGATCACTTCTTGATAATAGTTTCTCAATCGTGCTTTGCCTTCTCTTCTCGCTCTCTTTTGCGTATGTTAGCCACCATATATGCTAGTCGCTTGCTACAGCTCCACCTTATACCTTTTACCCTTCCTATAAGCTCAAATAGTCTTGATCGCGAGGGTGTGAGATTGCTGAGTCCCTGTGACTCACAGATACTTCCAAAACCAGATTGCAGGTGCCGATGTTACCGAGCAGATGACGCAACCAAGCTCAAGAGGAGCTCGATGAAGATCTTGTCCTTTGTGTTGTTTCATTCTAGTTGATCAGTAGTGGAGCCCAGTTGGGGTCGATCGGCGATCTGTGTAGCATTTGGGGTAGTCTTCTTTTATTTTGGTTCCGTAGTCGTACCTTGACTGTATCTGGTTGATGTAATGCTTTAATTCATTTATGGTGTGAAGTGGCGATTGTAAGCCAACTATGTACCTCTTTCCCTTATGTATTACATGGATTGTGTGAGGATTACCTCACTTGCGACATTGCTTTCAATGCGGTTATGCCTCTAAGTCGTGCTTTGACACGTGGGAGATATAGCCGCATCGAGGGCGTTACACCCTGTTGCTGCACCGATGTACTCCTTCCTCCTATATACCTACGTACCCCCAAACGATCAGATACGGAGCCAAAACCCTAATTCCACCGTCGCAACTTTCTGTATCCACGAGATCCCATCTTGGGGCCTGTTCTGGAGCTCCGCCGGAGGGGTATCCATCACGGAGGGCTTCTACATCATCACCATAGCCCCTCTGATGAAGTGTGAGTAGTTCACCTCAGACCTACGGGTTCATATTTATTAGCTAGATGGCTTGTTCTATCTTTTTGGATCTCAATATAATGTTCTCCCCCTCTCTTGTGGTGATCTATTCGATGTAATCTTCTTTTTACGGTGTGTTTGTTGAGACCGATGACTTGTGAGTTTATGATCAAGTCTATCTATGAACAATATTTGAGTCTTCTCTGAATTCTTTTATGTATGATTGGTCATCTTTGCAAGTCTCTTCGAATTATCAGTTTGGTTTGGCCTACTAGATTGATCTTTCTTGCAATTGGAGAAGTGCTTAGCTTTGGGTTCAATCTTGTGGTGTCCTTTCCCAGTGACAGTAGGGGCAGCAAGGCACGTATTGTATTGTTGCCATCGAGGATAACAAGATTGGGTTTTCATCATATTGCATGAGTTTATCCCTCTACATCATGTCATCTTGCTTAAGGCGTTACTCTGTTTTCATTAACTTAATACTCTAGATGCACGCTGGATAGCGGTCGATGAGTGGAGTAATAGTAGTAGATGCAGGCAGGAGTCGGTCTACTTGTCTCGGACGTGATGCCTATATACATGATCATGCCTAGATATTCTCATAACTATGCTCAATTCTGTCAATTGCTCAACAGTAATTCGTTCACCCACCGTAGAATACTTATGCTCTTGAGAGAAGCCACTAGTGAAACCTACGGCCCCCGGGTCTATCTTCATCATATTAATCTTCCAATACTTCGCTTTTTACTTTGCTTTTATTTTACTTTGCATCTTTATCATAAAAATACCAAAAATATTATCTTATCATATCTATCAGATCTCACTCTCGTAAGTGGCCGTGTAGGGATTGACAACCCCTTATCGCGTTGGTTGCGAGGATTTATTTGTTTTGTGCAGGTACGAGGGACTCGCGCATAGCCTCCTATTGGATTGATACCTTGGTTCTCAAAACTGAGGGAAATACTTACGCTACTCTGCTGCATCATCCCTTCCTCTTCGGGGAAAAACCAACGCAATGCTCAAGAGGTAGCAAGAGGATTTCTGGTGCCGTTGCCGGGGAGTCTACACAGAAGTCAATATACCAAGTACCCATCACAATCCCTATCTCCCGCATTACATTATTTGCCATTTGCCTCTCGTTTTCCTCTCCCCCACTTCACCCTTGCCATTTTATTCGCCCTCTCTCTCTCAATCCTCCCTCTCTTTCCCGTTTTCCTCTTTTTGCCCTCTTTCTTTTTCTTTGCTTGTGTGTTGGATTGCTTGCTTGTCGTGATGGCTCAAGATAACACTAAATTGTGTGACTTTACCAATACCAACAACAATGATTTTATTAGCACTCCGATTGTTCCTCCTACTAATGCTGAATCTTGTGAAATTAATGCTGCCTTGCTGAATCTTGTCATGAAAGATCCGTTTTCCGGCCTTCCTAGTGAAGATGCCGCTACCCATGTAAATTAATGCTGCCTTGTTGATTTGTGTGATATGCAAAAGAATAAAGATGTGGATAATGATATTGTTAAATTGAAGCTATTTCCTTTTTCGCTTAGAGATCGTGCTAAAGCTTGGTTCTCGTCTTTGCCTAAAAATAGTATTGATTCATGGAATAAGTGCAAAGATGCTTTTATCTCTAAGTATTTTCCTCCCGCTAAGATCATCTCCCTTAGAAACGATATTATGAATTTTAAGCAACTTGATCATGAACATGTTGCACAAGCTTGGGAGAGGATGAAATTAATGATACGTAATTGCCCTACTCATGGTTTGAATTTGTGGATGATTATACAAAAAATTTATGCCGGATTGAATTTTGCTTGAAGAAATCTTTAAGATTCGGCCGCGGGAGGCACTTTTATGGAAGTCACTTTAGGAGAAGCTACTAAACTCCTAGATAATATTATGGCTAATTATTCTCAATGGCATACTGAAAGATCCACTAATAAAAAGGTGCATGCGATAGAATAAATTAATGTTTTGAGTGGAAAGATGGATGAACTTATGAAATTATTTGCTAGTAAAAGTGTTTCTTCTGATCCTAATGATATGCCCTTGTCTACTTTGATTTAGAATAATAATGAATCTATGAATGTGAATTTTGTTGGTAGGAACAATTTTGGTAACAACGCATATAGAGGAAATTTTAATCCTAGGCCTTATCCTAGTAATCCCTCTAATAATTATGGTAATTCCTACAACAATTCTTACGGATATTATAATAAGATTCCCTCTGATTTTTAATCTAATATTAAAGAATTTATTAGTTCCAAAAGAATTTCAATGCTTTGATTGAAGAAAAGTTGCTTAAAATTGATGAGTTGGCTAGGAACGTTGATAGAATTTCTCTTGATGTTGATTCTTTGAAACTTAGATCTATTCCACCTAAGCATGATATCAATGAGTCTCTCAAAGCCATGAGAATTTCCATTGATGAGTGCAAAGAAAGAACCGCTAGGATGCGTGCTAAGAAAGATGCCTTTATAAGAGCGTGTTCTTCTAGTTCCTATGAAAGTAAAGATGAAGATCTAAAAGTTTTTGATGTGTCCCCTATTAAATATTTGTTTTGCAATATGAATCTTAATAATGATGGGACTGAATACGATCCACCTTTACCTAGAAGGCGTTCCAAGAATTCGGAGTTTTTAGAGCTTGATGCTAAAATTGATGAAAGTGGGATCGAAGAAATTAAAACCCTAGATGTTGCTAAACGCACTATTTTGGATTTCAAGGAATTTAATTATGAAAATTGCTCTTTGATTGATTGTATTTCCTTGTTACAATCCGTGCTAAATTCTCCTCACGCTTATAGTCAAAATAAAGCGTTCACTAAACATATCGTTGATGCCTTGACGCAATCTTATGAAGAAAAACTTGAATGGGAAGTTTCTATCCCTAGAAAACTTTATGATGAGTGGGAACCAACTATTAAATTAAAATTAAAGATCATGAGTTCTATGCTTTATGTGATTTGGGAGCTAGTGTTTCCACGATTCCAAAGACTTTGTGTGATTTGTTAGGTTTCCGTGATTTTGATGATTGCTCTCTAAACTTGCATCTTGCGGATTCCACTATTAAAAAACCTATGGGAAGAATTAATGATGTTCTTATTGTTGCAAATAGGAATTATGTGCCTGTATATTTTATTGTTCTTGACATAGATTGCAATCCTTCATGTCCTATTATTCTTGGTAGACCTTTCCTTTGAATGATTGGTGCAATTATTGATATGAAGGAAGGAAATATTAGATTCCAATTTCTGTTAAGGAAAGTCATGGAACACTTTCCTAAAAAGAAAATTAAATTACCTTATGAATCTATTATGAGAGCCACTTATGGATTGCCTACCAAAGATGGCAATACCTAGATCTATCCTTGCTTTTTATGCCTAGCTAGGGGCGTTAAACGATAGCGCTTGTTGGGAGGCAACCCAATTTTATTTTTATTCCTTGTTTTTTGCTCCTGTTTAGTAATAAATAATTTATATAGCCTCTGTTTAGGTTATGTTTTTTTGTGTTTAATTAGTGTTTATGCCAAGTACAACCGTTGGGAAGACTTGGGGAAAGTCTTGATATCTTGCTGTAAAAAACAGAAACTTTAGCGCTCACGAGAACTGCTGCCATTTTTATTTGGAAGGGGCTATTTAGTTAATTATTTTTGAAGATGATTAATAGATAAATTCCTCACGTCCATAAATTTATTTTAGAATTTTTGGGGTTCCAGATCTTGCGCTAGCTACAGATTACTACAGACTTTTATGTTTTTGACAGATTCTGTTTTTCGTGTGTTGTTTGCTTATTTTGATGAATCTATGGCTAGTAAAATAGTTTATAAACCATAGAGAAGTTGGAATACTGTAGGTTTAACACCAATATAAATAAATAATGAGTTCATTACAGTAACTTGAAGTGGTCTTTTGTTTTCTTTCGCTAACGGAGCTCGCGAGATTTTCTACTTTAAGTTTTGTGTTGTGAAGTTTTCAAGTTTTGGGTAAAAATTTGATGGATTATGTAACAAGGAGTGGAAAGAGCCTAAGCTTGGGGATGCCCATGGCACCCCCAAGATAATCTAAGGACACCTAAAAGTCAAAGATTGGGTATGCCCCGGAAGGCATCCCCTCTTTTTGTCTACTTCTATCGGTAACTTTACTTGGAGCTATATTTTTATTCACCACATGATATGTGTTTTGCTTGGAGCATCTTGTATTATTTGAGTCTTTGCCTTTTATTTTATCACAATCATACTTGCTGTACACACATTTTGAGAGAGCCATACATGATTTGGAATTTGTTAGAATACTCTATGTGCTTCGCTTATATCATTTGAGTTGTATAGTTTTGCTCTAGTACTTCACTTATATCTTTTAGAGCACGGTGGTGGATTTGTTTTATAGAAACTATTGATCTATCATGCATTCACTTAGATTATTTTGAGAGTCTTAAATAGCATGGTAATTTGCTTAAATAATCCTAATATGCTAGGTGTTCAAGATTTTTTTTCTTATGAGTGTTTTGAATACTAAGAGAAGTTTGATGCTTGATGATTGTTTTGAGATATGGAGGTAATAATATCGAAGTCGTGCTAGTTGAGTAGTTGTGAATTCGAGAAATGCTTGTGTTGAAGTTTGCAAGTCCCGTAGCATGCACATATGGTAAACGTTGTGTAACAAATTTGAAACATGAGGTGTTATTTGATTGTCTTCCTTATGAGTGGCGGTCAGGGACGAGCGATGGTCTTTTCCTACCAATTTATCCCCCTAGGAGCATGCATGCAGTGCTTTGGTTTTTGATGACTTGTAGTTTTTTGCAATAAGTATGTGAGTTCTTTATGACTAATGTTGAGTCCGTGAATTATATGCACTCTCACTCTTCCATCATTGCTAGCCTCTTTGGTACCGTGCATTGCCCTTTCTCACATTGAGAGTTGGCGCAAACTTCGTCGGTGCATCCAAACCCCGTGATATGATACACTCTTTCACACATAAACCTCCTTATATCTTCCTCAAAAAGGCCACCATACCTACCTATTATGGCATTTCCATAGCCATTCCGAGATATATTGCCATGGAACTTTCCACCATTCCGTTTATCGTGACACATTCATCATTGTCATATTGCTTAGCATGATCATGTAGTTGGCATAGTATTTTTGGCAAAGCCATCATTCATAAGTCTTTCATACATGTCACTCTTGGTTCATTGCATAACCCGGTACACCACCGGAGGCATTCATATAGAGTCATATCTTGTTCTAAGTATCGAGTTGTAATCATTGAGTTGTAAATAAATAGAAGTGTGATGATCATCATTAATAGAGCATCGTCCCCCCAAAAAAGAGAAAGGCCAAATAAAAAAGGAAAAAAAGAAAGACCAAAGAAGCCCAAATAAAAAAAGAGAAAGAAAAGAGGCCATAAAAAAAGAGAAAAGGCCCAAATAAAAAAATGAAAATAAGAGAAAAAGAGAGAAGGGACAATGTTACTATCCTTTTACCGCACTTGTGCTTCAAAGTAGCACCATGATCTTCATAGTAGAGAGTCTCTCATGTTATCACTTTCATATACTAGTGGGAATCTTTCATTATAGAACTTGGCTTGTATATTCCAATGATGGGCTTCCTCAAATTGCCCTAGGTCTTCGTGAGCAAGCAAGTTGGATGCACACCCACTTAGTTTCTTTTTGAACTTCCATATACTTATAGCTCTAGTGCATCCGTTGCATGGCAATGCCTACTGAGGGAGTCCTGGATTAGGGGGTGTCTGGATAGCCGGACTATACCTTCGGTCGGACTCCTGGACTATGAAGATACAAGATTGAAGACTTCGTCCCGTGTCGGGAAGGGACTTTCCTTGGCGTGGAAGGCAAGCTTGGCGATACGGATATGTAGATCTCCTACCATTGTAACCGAATCTGTGTAACCCTAGCCCTCTCCGGTGTCTATATAAACCGGAGGATTTTAGTCCGTAGGACGAAGAACAATCATACCATAGGCTAGCTTCTAGGGTTTAGCCTCTCTGATCTCGTGGTAGATCTACTCTTGTACTACCCACATCATCAATATTAATCAAGCAGGACGTAGGGTTTTACCTCCATCAAGAGGGCCCGAACCTGGGTAAAACATTGTGTCCCCTGCCTCCTGTTACCATCCGCCTAGATGCACAGTTTGGGACCCCCTATCCGAGATCCGCCGATTTTGACACCGACATTGGTGCTTTCGTTGCGAGTTCCTCTGTGTCATCACTTTTAGGCCCGATGGCTCCTCCGATCATCAATGACGATGCGATCCAGGGTGAGAGTTTTCTCCCTGGATAGATCTTTGTATTTGGCGGCTTTGCACTGCGGGCCAATTCGCTTGGCCATCTGGAGCAGATTGAAAGCTGCGCCCCTGGCCGTCAGGTCAGATTTGGAAGTTTAAACTACACAGCGGACCTCCGCAGAGACTTGATCTTCGACGGATTCGAGCCGCAGCTGAGCGCGCCGCACTGTCACAATGGGCATGATCAAGCTCTATGCCGAACAGTGCCCTGGAGGCCGCACCCGCATCAGTTCCGACCCTTAATTCGGAGCCAACTGCGCCAATCGAGGATGGGTGGTTGGACACCGCCTCGGGGGCTGCAATCTCTGCGGCGATCGAGCCGAACACCAGCTCTATTCTCTGCGAAGCCCATGACTCCAAGGAGTCGGACTCCTCTCCAGACTCCGAGCCCTCCGCGCCCCTACCGATCGAAACCGATTGGGCGTCGATCATGGAGTTCACCGCCGCGGACATCTTTCAGCACTCGCCCTTCGGCGATATTCTGAAGTCACTAAAGTCTCTCTCTTTATCAGGAGAGCCCTGGCCGGACTATGGTCAGCAAGGTTGGGATGTGGATGATGAAGAAATTCAAAGGCCACCCACCACCCACTTTGTAGCCACTGTCGATGATTTAACTGACATGCTCGACTTCGACTCCGAAGACATCGACGGTATGCACGCCGATGCAGGAGATGATCAAGAACCAGCACCTATAGGGCACTAGAAAGCCACCTCATCGTATGATATATACATGATGGACACCCCAAAAGAAGGCAATGGCGATGGAACAGCGGAGGATGACCCCTCCAAGAAGCAGCCTAAGCGCCGGCGTCAGCGGCGCCGCTCTAAATCCCGCCAAAGCAAAAATGGTGATTCCGACACGGGAGATAATAACACCGCGGACAGTGCCGAAGACAACCACCTCCAGCAAAATTCAGCACAGGAGGATGGAGAAGCCAGCCCTCATGAGAGAGCGGCAGACAGAGAGGTCGAGGACGATAATGATATGCCTCCCTCCGAAGACGAGGCAAGCCTCGACGACGACGAATTTGTCGTGCCGGAGGATCCTGTCGAACAAGAGCGTTTCAAACATAGGCTTATGGCCACGGCGAGCAGCCTCAAGAAAAAACAGCAACAGCTTAGAGCTGATCAAGATTTGCTAGCCAACAGATGGATTGAGGTCCTTGCGGCCGAAGAGATGAACTCGAACGCCCCTCCAAGAGCTACCCAAAGCGCAGGCTGCTACCCCGATTAGAGGAGGAAGCACCTAAACCTACATCACCAGCGCATGATGCGGCCGACCGGCCACCCAGTGGCCGCGACAGAGAGGCCTCTTGGCCCTCCACTCAAGCCGCACCCCGGCGCCGCTCAAAAATACCAATGCACGGGAAAATGCGCCAGACCTGCGAGATATATTGGAGGACAAGGCAAGGAAAACAAGATCGATCTACGGATCGTGTGGGCGCCCCATGGCACGAGACGGTAATCGTCACTCCGGATACATTCAATCCGGCCGGGCCGAACACAGTAGACAAAGCTCGTTTGAGCTGCGTCGTGATGTAGCCCAATACAGAGGCGCCGCACACCCACTATGCTTCACAGATGAAGTAATGGATCATCAAATCCCTGAGGGTTTCAAACCCGTGAACATCGAATCATATGATGGCACAACAGATCCTGCGGTATGGATCGAGGACTATCTCCTTCATATCCACATGGCCCGCGGTGATGACCTACACGCCATCAAATACCTCCCACTCAAGCTTAAAGGACCAGCTCGGCATTGGCTGAACAACTTGCCAGCAGAATCAATTAGTTGTTGGGAGGACCTGGAAGCCGCATTCCTCGACAATTTCCAGGGCACTTATGTGCGACCACCAGACGCTGATGACCTTAGCCACATAATTCAGCAGCCAGAAGAATCGGCCAGACAATTCTGGATAGGGTTCCTAACCAAGAAAAATCAAATCGTCGACTGTCCGGACGCAGAGGCCCTAACAGCCTTCAAGCATAACATCCACGACGAGTGGCTTGCACGGCACCTAGGACAGGAAAAGCCGAAATCTATGGCAGCCCTCATGACACTTATGACCCGCTTTTGCATGGGAGAAGACAGCTGGCTAGCTCGCAGCAATAACATGACCAAGAGCCCTGGTAATTCAGATACCAAGGACAGCACTGGCAGGTCGCGTCGCAACAAGCAAAAGCACCGCATTAACGGCGACAATGCTAAGGATACGGCAGTTAATGCCGGATTCAGAGGCTGTAAACCCGGTTAGCGGAAAAAGCCATTTAAAAGAGATACTCCGGGCCCATCCAGTTTGGACCGAATACTCGACTGCTCATGCCAGATACATGGCACCCCCGAAAAACCAGCCAATCACACCAACAGGGATTGTTGGGTGTTCAAGCAGGCAGGCAAGTTAAATGCCGAAAGCAGAGACAAGGGGATGCATAGCGATGACGAGGAGGAGCCCCGGCTGCTGAACAACAGTGGACAGAAAGGTTTTCCCCCACAAGTGCAGACGGTGAACATGATATACGCAACCCATGTGCCCAAGAGGGAGCGGAAGCGTGCGCTAAGGGACGTATACGCGATGGAGCCAGTCGCCCCAAAGTTCAACCCATGGTCTTCCTGCCCGATCACTTTTGATCGAAGGGACCACCCCACTAGCACCCGTCATGGCGAATTCGCCGCATTGGTTCTAGACCCAATTATTGACGGATTTCACCTCACTAGAGTCCTTATGGACGGCGGCAACAGCCTGAACATGCTTTACCAGGATATAGTGCGGAAAATGGGCATCGATCCCTCGAGGATTGAACCCACTAAAATGACATTTAAAGGCGTCATACCAGGTGTAGAGGCCAACTGTACAGGCTCAGTTACACTTGAAGTGGTCTTCGGATCTCCGAATAATTTCCGAAGCGAGTAGTTAATCTTCGACATAGTTCTGTTCCGAAGTGGCTATCATGCACTGCTCGGGCAAACTGCATTTGCCAAGTTCAATGCGGTGCCGCACTATGCATACCTGAAGTTCAAAATGCCAGGCCCTCGAGGAGTCATCATAGTCAATGGAAACACCGAACGCTCTCTCCGAACGGAGGAGCATACGGCGGCTATCGCAGCGGAAGTACAAAGCAGCTTCTCAAGACAATTCTCCAGTCCGGCCATTAAACGTCTGGACACCGTCAAGCGTGCCCGGAGTAACCTACAACAAGACCGCCGGGCACGTTCCGAGCAAGCGTAGCAATGTGGCCCCAACCCCAGCCCTCGCAAACTTGCGAAACCAGTGTTGCGCGTACATAACTACGCTCTAGAAATACCATGGGCAAAAGGGGAGGGGCACAATCATGGCACGCCCGAAACACGGCTTAAACCGCACTAGGGGCTGCCGACTTTTTCATTTTCTCTTACTTTCAGGACTCCACTCTTCGGAAGGCCTGTCCGGCAGTACAATTGCCGCACAAACAATACAATAACCAGGGGAGCAGAAAGCTACGCCGCACTACGGACCTCTAAGGTGGTCTCTATAACGAGTAGTATACCTATTTCGCATAACATTCCGCAGCTCGCCCCTGGAAAGGACATATTTGATAGTTCCATCTTTTGCTTATCGCACTATTTGTATCGTCCTGCTTTGATCGCAGCCTTTTTTAAATAAACAATGCATAGCCTCCGTCTATTATTGCATTACTCTTTTTTACGAATATATGTTCATTAATGACATGTTGCACCCGTACACTTTGGTACGGCCAATACGCCAGGGGCTTAAGTACCCCACAATACGGTGTGAGAAGTCCGAACACTTTCACAAGTGCGGCACCCCGAACTTATAACATTATATGCATCGGCTCCGAATCATGTCTTGGGTCAATAGTTGGGTTTACCCGGCTCCTATGTTTTGGTACCTTACGTTCCGTTATATCGGCTAAGGTAGCACTAGGAGAACTACTGTGATTGTGCCCCAGTTGAGTTGGGCTAAGCACCTCAGTAGAGAAAGCTAAAACTGACCGTCATGATGAGGCGAGAGCTGGTCGCTATTCGAGAGGTTTTTGAGTCCCTAAAGACTTATGCCGCTTAGAGCGAGGAGTCGGCTTTGTCCGTCGTAGGCGTGGATAGCGCCCCGAACTCGGTCTTCCGAACACTAGGGGCTTCGCTGAAATTTAAAATTATAGAATTCTATGGCTAAGTGAGAGTGTTCAAGCATTATAGTTCGATTGCCTTGTTCGTAGTGTTGAGTGCCTCCCTCGAAGGACCCAAGAATGGGAAAAAGAGCGCTCATGTTTATCCCGAACACCCCAGCACTCATGCCATGGGGGCAGAAGCCGACGACCCGCCATCTCTCAAATTTGATAAACGGCCGCACAGAAGGTAATATTTTAAATTCAAAAAGCATTGCTTAGCGCACATGAACAAGTTTTCAGCGCACAGGACAAAACGAGTGAGTCTACTGAAAAATTACATCCATGGAACATTCATCCGCCACAAGGCGGGAACCCTTTAGAACGCCCTCATAATACATCTCGGGATTGCGATGCTCCTTGCCCGGCGGTGGCCTGTCCTTCACAAGCTTCTCAGCATCCAGCTTGCCCCAGTGCACCTTCGCATGAGCAAGCGCCCTATGGGCACCCTCGATGCATACGGAGCGTTTGATGACTTCGAGCCTTGGATAGGCCTCCACCAGCCGCCTCACCAGCCTGAAGTAGCTCCCACGCATGGCTTCTCCAGGCCACAACCGGACTATGAGGCCCTTCAGGGCCTGTTCGGCCACCTTATGGTGCTCGACCAGCTGTTTCAGCTGGTCGCTTAAGGGCACCGGGTGTTCGGCCTTAGCATACTGAGACCAGAGCACCTTCTCCGTCGAGCTTCCCTCCTCGGCTCGGTAGAAGGCGGCGGCATCTGACACGCTACGGGGCAAGTTTGCGAATGCTCCTGGAGAGCTCCGGATTCCGGTAAGTAACAAGTAATTCACTTTTACGTGCTTGCTTTGCATAAAGAATGCCTTACCCGCTGCTATTTTTTTATTGCCTCAACCTCCTGGAGGGCCTTCTGGGCTTCGGCCTTGGCAGACTTGGCATATTCAATGGCCGCCGCGAGCTCAGACTCTCGCGTCTTCGAGTCAAGCTCCAAACTCTCATGTTTTTTCATGAGAGCCTGGAGCTCTTGCCGCACCTCGCCAACCTGCGTCTCATGCTTCTCCCGCTCGGTGCGCTTCGTGGCCGCCCTCTTCTCGGCCTCGGACAGTGCTTGCTTAAGGGTCGCCACCTCAGTTGTGGCCCCTACAATAGCCGCGTTAATCCTATCACTTTTTGCAATTGCACCTTTCACATATTTCAATAAGGTATTTCTTACCTTCCTTCTCCTCGAGCTGCTGCTTGGCTAGGCCGAGCTCTTGCTCAGACCGCTCGAGGTTCTGCTTCAGCGTGCCCACCTCCACTGTTAGTGCGGCGGATGCTAGCAGCGAAGCCTGCATACACATATTGACTTACTTTTGTTAGACTCCTGCGAATGTTATTAGATCCTCTATTCGGCTTTTCTTTCCAAATGCCGAACAGAGCATTAGGGGCTACTATCTATGCGGTAATATTTTTACATATTCCTTACTTACCTCAAAGCCTATTAGAAGGCTGGCACAGGCTTTAGTTAGTCCGCTCTTGGCGGACTGAACCTTCTGGATCACCTCACTCATAATAGTGCGGTGCTCCTCGTCGATGGAGGCGCCGTTAAGCACCTCCAGCAAATTGTCCGGTGCCTCCGGTTGGACGGAGGTCACCGGCTCGGTAGGTTTTCTCCTCTTGGAAGGAGGCTGCCTACCGGAGTCCGAAACCGTTGAAGGTTCCGGCGCGGTGTCCGGCTCAAAGCCAGACTTAGAGCCCTTGGGGGTTATATCCACTTCACGCCTGGAGTCCGGGAGGTCGCCTTGCGGCGCCTCCAGGACCACCTCCTCCTGGCTTGGAACCTGTTGGGACGCCACCTCGGCGTCGTCCGTAGGGTGGGGGGAGGTAGCCGCCGGAAGAGAATTCACATCCGACGAATCCAGGGAGCCACTCGATGACTCGTCGAGCCCGGCCTTGGGCGGACTGCATAGACATGTTCGACGTAAGGAAAAGCTGTGCAATGGGGGAATACTATGAATCACTCTGGTATCCCGATACTTACGATCTTGCTAGGGGCTTGGCCCTATGCGGCCACTCCTCTTCGCCGTCGTCGGCGTTGGTGGAGTAGTCTGGAGGAGGGGTCTTCCCCCTCTTGGACCCTTCGGCCTCCCTAGTTGGGGCGGCCTTCCTTTTCTTCCCTCCCCCCGCTGGAGGGGGAGATGTCTCTTCTTCCTCCTCCTCGTCTTCATGGGAGAGTGCGCCTTGGAGTCATCGGATGATGAATCCGACACCTCCTGGCGCCGGGCACTCTTTCGAGTCCCCATGGCCTTCTTCTCCGGCACCATGTAGGGTGCTGGAACCAGCAGCTTCGCCAAGCGAGCGTCCGCTAGGCCTTCGGGCAAAGGAGCCGGACAGTTGATCTGTCCGGGCGTCTCCTACCAATCCTGTCAAAGGTAAGGGAGCTTAGATCCCGCATGGAGTCAAACTATGAAAAACTAATACCCTGTAAAAGGTAAAAACAGCTTACTGCACGAGCGTGACGCTGCATGCTGAATCCGCGATCCTCGGTAGCGGATGCGGGGGCCTCGGCGCCCTTGAAAAGCACCTTCCAGGCATCTTCGTACATCGTGCCGAATAGCCTGCTCAGAGTTTGGTGCCGCACCGGGTCGAACTCCCACAGGTTGAAAGCCCGTTGTTGACACGGGAGGATCTGGCGGATGAGCATAACCTGGACTACGTTGACAAGTTTGAGCTTCTTGTCCACCAGGGTTTGGACGCATGTTTGGAGTCCGGTCAGCTCTCCTTTTTTACCCCACGACAGGCCCGTCTCTTTCCAGGAGGCGAGCCGCGTAGGAGGTCCGGATCGGAACTCGGGGGCTGCAACCCATTCAGGGTTGCGCGGCTCGGTGATGTAAAACCACCCCGACTGCCACCCCTTTAGGGATTCCACGAAGGAGCCCTCGAGCCATATGACGTTGCGCATCTTGCCCACCATGGCGCCTCCGCACTCCACTTGGGTGCCGCGCACCACCTTCGGCTTGACATTGAAAGTCTTGAGCCATAGGCCGAAATGGGGGAGGATGCGGAAGAAAGCCTCGCACACGATGATAAACGCCGAGATGTTGAGGACAAAGTTCGGGGCCAGATCGTGGAAATCCATGCCATAGTAGAACATGAGCCCCCGGACAAATGGGTGGAGAGGGAAGCCCAGTCCACGGAGGAAATGGGGGAGGAACACCACCCTCTCATGGGGCCTAGGGGTGGGGATGAGCTGCCCCTCTTCGGGAAGCCGGTGCGCAATGTCGTTAGACAAGTATCCGGCCTTCCTCAGTTTTTTGTTGTGTCCCTCCGTAACGGAGGAGACCATCTACTTGCCTCCCGCTCCGGACATGGCTGGAGAAGGTTGAGGTGGGGTGTGCGGACTTGGGCGCTGGAGCTCGAGTGCGCGGAAATGGATAGGCAAAGGAGGAAGAAGGCGTGGATGAAAAGGTGGATCCTTATCCCCTTATATGGGTGGACACGACTATGCGTCCCCACCAGCCTAGTAAAACTCGCTTATCTCCCAAGCGCCATAATCAATGGCGCGGTTGGGATACCCACATCCGTATTGATGAGAATCCCGGAATAAGGGGACACGATCTCTGCTTTGACAAGACGTGCCAAGGAAACCGCCTTGCTAAACGCGCTGAGGTAGAACAGTAAAAGGATTTGAATAAAGACTTGGCCGTGGTGTGATGTCACGCTACGGAATACGTCAGCAGATTAGATCTGTGTAAATATTATTCTCTCTATGGCAATATGTGGAAACTTATTTTGCAGAGCCGGACACTACCTTTGTGTTCAAAATCTTCTATGAAGTACTTGGAGGAGGAACCCGCCTTGCAATGCCGAAGACAATCTGTGCGCCGGACTCGTCGTCATTGAAGCCTGGTTCAGGGGCTACTGAGGGAGTCCTGGATTAGGGGGTGTCCGGATAGCCGGACTATACCTTCGGTCGGACTCTTGGACTATGAAGATACAAGATTGAAGACTTCGTCCCGTGTCCGGAAGGGACTTTCCTTGGCGTGGAAGGCAAGCTTGGCGATACGGATATGTAGATCTCCTACCATTTTAACTGACTCCATGTAACCCTAGCCCTCTCCGGTGTCTATATAAACCGGAGGATTTTAGTCCGTAGGACAAAGAACAATCATACCATAGGCTAGCTTCTAGGGTTTAGCCTCTCTGATCTCGTGGTAGATCTACTCTTGTACTACCCATATCATCAATATTAATCAAGCAGGACGTAGGGTTTTACCTCCATCAAGAGGGCCCAAACTTGGGTAAAACATTGTGTCCCCTGCCTCCTGTTACCATCCGCCTAGACGCACAGTTCGGGACCCCCTACCCGAGATCTGCCGGTTTTGACACCGACACCTACTCACTCACATTGATATCTATTGATGGGCATCTCCATAGCCCATTAATACGCCTAATTGATGTGAGACTATCTTCTCCTTTTTGTCTTCTCCACAACCACCACTCTATTCCACCTATAGTGCTATATCCATGGCTCACGCTCATGTATTGCGTGAAGATTGATTTTTTTTTGAGAATGTCAAAAGTATGAAACAATTGCTTGGCTTGTCATCGGGGTTGTGCATGATTTAAATATTTTGTGTGGTGAAGATAGAGCATGGTGAGACTATATGATTTTGTAGGGATAACTTTCTTTAGCCATGTTATTTTGAGAAGACATAATTGCTTTGTTAGTATGCTTGAAGTATTATCATTTTTATGTCAATATGTAATTTTGTCTTGAATCTTTTGGATCTGAATATTCATACCACAATTAAGAAGAATTACATTAAAATTATGCCAAGTAGCACTCCGCATCAAAAATTCTGTTTTTATCATTTACGTACTCGAGGACGAGTAGGAATTAAGCTTGGGGATGCTTGATACGTCTCCAACGTATCTATAATGTTTGATTGCTCCATGCTATATTATCTACTGTTTTGGACATTATTGGGCTTTATTATCCACTTTTATATTATTTTTGGGAATAACCTATTAACCGGAGGCCCAACCCAGAATTGCTGTCTTTTTGCCTGTGTTAGGGTTTCGAAGAAAAGGAATATCAAACGGAGTCCAAACGGAATGAAACCTTAGGGAACGTGATTTTCTCATTGAATACAACTCAGGAGACTTGTACCCTACATCAAGACACGTAACAGGAGGCCACGAGGTAGGCGGCGCGCCTACCCCCCAGGCCGCCCTCCACCCTTGTGGGCCCCCTGTTGCTCCACTGACGTACTTCTTCCTCCTATATATACCCACGTACCCCCAAATGATCAGATACGGAGCCAAAACCCTAATTCCACCGCCGTAACTTTCTGTATCCACGAGATCCCATCTTGGGGCCTGTTTAGGAGCTCCGCCGGAGGGGGCATCGATCACGGAGGGCTTCTACATCAACACCATAGCCCCTCCGATGAAGTGTGAGTAGTTTACCTCAGACCTACGGGTCCATAGTTAGTATCTAGATGGATTCTTCTCTCTTTTTGGATCTCAATACAATGTTCTGCCCCTCTCTTGTGGAGATCTATTTGATGTAATCTTCTTTTTGCGGTGTGTTTGTTGAGATCGATGAATTGTGGGTTTATGATCAAGTCTATCTATGAATAATATTTGAATCCTCTCTGAATTCTTTTATGTATGATTGGTTATCTTTGCAAGTCTCTTCGAATTATCATTTTGGTTTGGCCTACTAGATTGATCTTTCTTGCAATGGGAGAAGTGCTTAGCTTTGGGTTCAATCATGCGGTGTCCTTTCCCGGTGACAGTAAGGGCAGCAAGGCACATATTGTATTGTTGCCATCGAGGATAACAAGATGGGGTTTTCTTCCTATTGCATGAGTCTATCCCTCTACATCATGTCATCTTGCTTAAGGCGTTACTCTGTTTTTAACTTAATACTCTAGATGCATGCTGGATAGCAGTCGATGAGTGGAGTAATAGTAGTAGATGTAGGCAGGAGTCGGTCTACTTGACTCGGACGTGATGCCTATATACATGATCATACCTAGTGTCGGTGTCAAAACCGGCGGATCTCGGGTAGGGGGTCCCGAACTGTGCGTCTAAGGCGGATGGTAACAGGAGGCAGGGGACACGATGTTTTACCCAGGTTCGGGCCCTCTTGATGGAGGTAAAACCCTACGTCCTGCTTGATTTATTCTTGATGATATGAGTATTACAAGAGTTGATCTACCACGAGATCGGAGAGGCTAAACCCTAGAAGCTAGCCTATGGTCTGATTGTATGTTGTCCTACGGACTAAAACCCTCCGGTTTATATAGACACCGGAGGGGGCTAGGGTTACACAAGGTCGGTTACAAAGGAGGACATATACATATCCGTATTGCCTAGCTTGCCTTCCACGCCAAGTAGGGTCCCATCCGGACACGAGACGAAGTCTTCAATCTTGTATCTTCATAGTCTAACAGTCCGGCCAAAGGATATACTCCGGCTGTCCGGAGACCCCCTAATCCAGGACTCCCACATAGCCCCTGAACCAGGCTTCAATGACGATGAGTCCGGCGCGCAGTATTGTCTTGGGCATTGCAAGGCGGGTTCCTCCTCCGAATACACCACGGAAAAATTTGAATACAAGGATAGTGTCCGATCCTGCAAAATAAGTTCCACATACCACCACAGAGAGAATAATATTTCCACAAATCTAATCTGCTGACACGTTTTGGCAACATGACATTATGCCATGGCCCGGCGATTATTCGAACTGTTTTCTTTAACTAGCCCTGCACATAACGCGAGGTAGTTTCTTGACACGTCTTGTCAAAGCAGAGATCGTGTTCCCCCTATTATGGGATTCTTATCAATACGGGCGTGGGTAACCCAACCACGCCATCAATTATGGTGCTTGGGGGATAAGTGAGTTTTACCAGGCTAGTGGGGGCAGATAGTTTCGGCCGCCCTTATAAAGGGACAAGGTTGAACCTTTTTCTACCCACGCCTTCCTCCTCCTTGCTCATCCATTCTTGTGCACTCGAGCTCCAATGCCCAAGTCCACATCTTTCTCCTCAACCTTCTCCAAACATGTCCGGAGTGGGAGGCAAGTGGATGGCTTCCTCCGTTACAGAGGGACACATCAAAAAGCTGCGCGGAGCCGGATACTTAGCCGCGAATATCGCGCATCGGCTGCCCGCCGCGGGGAAGATCGTCCCTACCCCGGAACCTCATGAGAGGGTAGTTTTCCTCCACCACTTCATCCGCGGACTAGGGTTTCCCCTTCATCCATTCGTCCGCGGTCTCATGTTCTACTATGGGCTGGACTTCCATGATCTGTCCCCGAACTTCATCCTCGACATTTTGGCGTTGATCGTCTTCTGTGAGGCTTTCCTCCGCATCCTCTTTAACGCCCTCGATGCGGCTATATCTACCACGTGTCGAGGCACGACTTAGAGGCATAACCGCATTGAAAGCAATGTCGCAAGTCAGGAAATCATCACACATCCCATGTACATAAATAATATAAAGGGGAGGTACATTGTTGGTTTACACTCGCCACGTCACATCAAAGTACATAAATAACATACATCATCCAAACACTCATGGCCCGACTACGGCGCCAAAATAAAAGATAACCCAACAAGCGACATAGGTCCCGATCACCCCAACTGGGCACCAATACTGATCATCAGGAAAAGACACATAGTAACGCTGAGAGTCCTCGTCGTACTCCCACTTGAGCTCGAGCGCGCCATCTGGAGCGGTATCATCTGTCCCTGCATCTGGTGTAATAGTAATCTGTGAGCCACAGGGACTCAGCAATCTCGCACCCTCGCGATCAAGACTATTTAAGCTTAATAGGTAGGAAGGGGTAATGTATAAGTGGAGCTGCAGCAAGCGACTAGCACATATGGTGGCTAACTTATTCGCAAAAGAGAGCGAGAAGAGGAGGCAAAGCACGAGCGGGAAACTAGAGAGCAACCTGCGCAAACATAACTCCAACACCGTGTCCACTTCTCGGACTCCGCCGAGAAGAGGCCATCACGGCAACACACTCAGTTGATTCATTTTAATTAATTAAGGTTCAAGTTATCTACAACCGGACATTAACAAATTCCCATCTGCCCATAACCGCGGGCATGGCTTTCAAAAGATCAATCCCTACAGGGGGTCCCAACTTAGCCCATAACAAGCTCTCACAGTCAACGAAGGAATAGACCTCCACCCAAGACACACCGATCAGACTCGGTGTCTCGGTACAACAAGACGATTCGACAGGTTAAAACAAGTCCAGCAACACCGCCCGAATGTGCCGACAAATCCCGATAGGAGCTGCACATATCTCTTTCTCAGGGCACACTCAGATTGTCCAAACTTCCAGTAGGCCAGCCCAGAGTTGCCCCTGGTGGCCACCGGCGGCTGACGTTTTGGACCAACACTCAGAGGAGCACTGGCCCGGGGGGGTTAAAATAAGATGACCCTCGGGCTCCGGAAACCCAAGGGAAAAAGAGGCTAGGTGGCAAATGGTAAAACCAATGTTGGGCATTGCTAGAAAAGCTTTAATCAAGGCGAACTATCAAGGGGTTCCCATTATAGCCCAACCGTGTAAGGGACGCAACAATCCGGGAACATAACACCGATATGACGGAAACTAGGGCGGCAAGAGTGGAACAAAACACTAGGGGAGAGGCCGAGCCTTCCACCCTTAACCAAGTATATAGATGCATTAAGATAACATGGCAATATAATGATATCCCAACAAGTAAATAGGTGTTCCAACAAGGAACGGCTCCAATCTCCACCTGCAACTAACAATGCTATAAGAGGGGCTGAGCAAAGCGGTAACATAGACAATCAACGGTTTGCTAGGACCATGGTGGGTTAGAGGTTCAACATGGCAATTGGGAGGCTGACAAGCAAGTGGTAGGCATCGTAGCATTGGCATAGCAAAAGAGCGAGCACACTAGCATAACAAAGATAGTAGTGATTTCGAGGGTATGATCATCTTGCCTGCACAGTTGTCAAGGTTGACTGGATCCTCAAAAGCAAACTCAACGGGCTCCTCGTTAGAGAACTCGTCTCCTGGCTCTACCCAACAACACAAACAAGCAACAAGGATACAATCAACCACATGCAAGGGCAAACAATAATATGCAAAGATGGTATGCTATGCGGGATGCAAAATGCAAGACGTGACAGGAAATGCATGAACCTGGCCTCAACTTGGAAAACCAAGAGTGCCACTGTATAGAGGGGATGAAATCACCTGAAAACGATATAAAGATCATAGGAATCGGAGCTACGGTTTGGAAATGGCAAGTGTTTTACGAAATGAACCGGTCTGCGATTTACAGCAAGTAGGCTCCTAAATGCAACGAAATGAACATGCTACAACCACCAAACATGAGAACAAAATACATGGCAGGTATGTACACAAGATGCTTAACAAAACACTAGCACTGAGCCACGGCCAAATTCATCCATTATGAGGTTCAAACAAGCATGGCAAAAATGAATATGCAAAACAGATTTCAGACTTGGTGAAATTAACACTAGTCTGAAATTTCAGACCACGATGCTCTCTTCGGAGCAGCAAAACAATATGATACATAACCTGAACATGGCAAGTAAGAACATGGCATGGAGCTACTCAACAAGCTTAACAAAACACCCAAAGTGACCTGGGGCCAAAAGGGTTGACAAAATACTCTAACGAGCACACGAACATAGCTCACGCACAATCATTTTTCAGACTTAGTGAAAACTGAGACATGCTGAAATTATAACTCACGAAGGCATGTAAACGAGCTCGATGCACTCACTATGGTGCAAGTCATGGCAAGGCAAGCATATATCCATAGAGAAGGCACAAAATGCTAGCTAGACATGGCAAGAACAATGGCATAGCATGCACGGGTCACTAACAATAGCATCGGCAAAATCGCAAACAAGTTGACGATCTGCCCAGATTTACCACGAAGCAAAAGTAGAGCTCGATTGGCTCAAGCTAGAGCACTTCAAATATGCGCACAAAGACATGGATGGATAGAGCATAACATGAATATCAAAACTCCCTTACTGATCATCCTCAAAAGAGGCACAGATCACTAGGAAACATGCTGAACATATGGCATCATGAACTAAAATATCTCAGACAGTGAAATCCACTAAGTCCCTGAAAACAGAATTCTCAGGTGCCTCTCTTTGCAAGCTTGCACAAGTCACCACACACATCCTAAAAATGCGTGGGTGGCACCTCTGGAAAGAAGACAAAATGCTTAACAATTCAGCCCAAAGAGTCACAGGCATATCATGCACACAATAATCATGGCAAAAATGACAAAAGTCTATGATGAACTAACGGATCTGCAATTTAACTCACGAAGCCTCCTTCCAACAGCATTTTGGGCATCAATATGAACTCAAATGCAAATGATGCAATGTAATGAAATGATATACATGTCGAGGCGAAGATTTTGATATATCATATGTCCAAAACGGAGCTACGGATGCGGAGATATCATCAGTCAAAGTTAGCACAAAAATCAGGGAGGAGAAGGAGAAGTCAACCGGATCTAGGGTTCGTCCGGTTCCAGATCGGATTGGCGGGCACTGTTCACCGGCGGCACGGAAGCCGAGGTTGGCCGGCGAGGTGGCTGAACTCCAGCGAGGTGGTGGCCGAGGCGGCCGGGTCCGATGATGGTGAGGACGGCGCGGGGCGGCACGGGGACCGAGGCCGCATGGCAAGTCTCGGTCCAATCCGGAAATGTTTAATCCCCACACACGAAAGAAAGCTAGAAACGGCCACCGGAGGAGAACGAAGCGCCGGAATGCAAAACGGACAACGAGGAAAATGCTCGAATGCATGAGATGAACATGTATGCAAATGCAATGCACGTGATGACATGATATGAGATGCATGAAAACGAAAACAACACACGGAGACAAAGACCCGAACCCGAGAAATAAATATAACTTAATGCCGGAAACGGCAAGAGTTGGAGTACAAATTGGGAAAGTAATATCTGGGGCGTTACAACACTCCACCACTACGAAAAGATCTTGTCCCGAGATCTAGGACTAAAAGAACTCCGGGTACTCAGAACGGAGGTGATCCTCGCGTTCCCACGTAGCTTCACGGTCGGAATGGTGTGACCACTTGACTTTGAGAAATTTGATTGACTTGTTACGAGTTCTGTGTTCAGTATCTTCAAGAATGGCAACTGGGTGCTCACGGTAGGAGAGATCTTCTTGGAGCTCAATGTCCTCGAAGTTGACGCTGCGCTCAGGTGTCTTGAAGCACTTTCGGAGTTGGGAGACATGGAACACATCATGAACATTTGCAAAGTTTGAAGGAAGCTCGAGTTGATAGGCGAGGTCGCCTCTCTTGCTGACAATCTTGAAAGGTCCGACGTATCTGGGGGCAAGCTTCCCTTTGATACCGAAGCGATGAGTCCCTTTCATAGGAGAGACGCGGAGGTAGACATGATCTCCGATCTCGAAAGCCAAATCACGGTGCTTACTATCATAGTAGCTCTTCTGGCGGGATTTGGCTGCTTTGATGTTATCACGAATGACCTTGCACATTTCTTCTGCCTCTGGGATTAAGTCATTACCCAGCAGCTGACGTTCACCGGTTTCAGACCAGTTGAGAGGGGTACGACATTTCCTACCATACAGAATTTCAAATGGGGCCTTGCCCGAACTTGCTTGAAAACTGTTGTTGTATGAGAATTCAACATAAGGAAGACAATCCTCCCACTTCATGCCGAAGGAGATAACACAAGCCCTGAGCATATCTTCAAGAATCTAGTTGACACACTCTACTTGACCGCTTGTTTGAGGATGAAAAGCAGTGCTGAAGCGGATGTTGGTGCCCATGGCCTTCTGAAAAGAATCCCAAAACTTGGAGGTAAAGATGCTGCCACGGTCTGAAGATATCACTTGAGGAATACCGTGCAGAGAGACAATCCGAGAGGTGTAGAGTTCCGCCAATTGAGCTGCAGTGATTGACTCTTTGATAGGCAGAAAGTGAGCCACTTTGGTGAGCTTGTCGATGACAACGAATATAGCATCATTGCCACGCTTGGACTTTGGAAACCCAGTCACGAAGTCCATTTCAATGTGGTCAAACTTCCATTCTGGAATGGCAAGAGGTTGGAGGAGACCTGCTGGCCTTTGGTGTTCTGCCTTCACTCTTCTGCAGACATCACATTCATTCACGAATTGAGCGATCTCGCGCTTCATTCGAGTCCACCAATAAGTTTGCTTGAGATCCTGATACATGTTCGTGCTCCCAGGGTGGATGGAGAGGAGAGAGTTATGAGCCTCGTTCATGATCACTTTACGAAGTTCACCTTTGGGTACCACAATTCGATCCTCGAAGAAGAGAGTGTCCTTGTCATCAAGGCGGTAGCACTTGTACTTGGACTGACTCTTTGCGATACCAATCTTCACCTTTTTCACCATAGCATCAAGAAGCTGGGCTTGGCGAATCTGGTCTTCCAAGGTAGGAGAGACTTGAAGGTTGGCGAGGAAACCTTGAGGAACAATTTGCAGATTAAGTTTGCGGAAAGCTTCACAAAGCTCGGGTTGATAAGGCCTCAAAATCAGACTGTTGCAATATGCTTTTCTGCTCAAAGCGTCAGCAATCACATTGGCCTTGCCTGGAGTATACTCGATACTCGGATTGTACTCTTGAATCATTTCGACCCATCGAGTCTGCCTGAGGTTGAGATTAGGCTGAGTGAAGATGTACTTGAGACTCTTGTGATCAGTGAAAATATCCACTTTCCTTCCCAAGAGAAGATGTCTCCAAGTCAACAAAGCATGCACAACTGCCGCCAACTCGAGATCATGAGTGGGGTAGTTCTTCTCATTAGGCTTCAACTGGCGAGAGGTATAAGCAACAACTTTCTTCTCTTGCATCAGTACAACACCTAGACCTTGGAGAGAGGCATCACAAAAGACCTCGTACGGCTTGGTTTCATAAGGCGGAGTTAGAACTGGAGCAGTGATCAATTTCTCTTTCAAAGTGTTGAAAGCAATATCACACTCCGGAGACCAAACGTACTTGACGTGCTTCTGGAGAAGATTTGAGAGAGGCTTCACGATCTTGGAAAAGTTTTCAACGAATCTTCGGCAGTAGCTTGCGAGATCGAGGAAGCTACAGAGTTGCTTCACGTTCTGAGGAGGTTCCCAATTAACAATTGCAGACACCTTCTCAGGATTCACGGCAATGCCCTTGGCAGAGATGATATGGCCAAGATAAAGAACCTCATCGAGCCAAAATTCACACTTGGAGAACTTGGCGTAGAACTGATGTTCCCTGAGCTTGTCAAGAACCAAACGCAAGTGCTTGGCATGATCTTCCTTGTTCTTGGAGAAAACCAGAATGTTGTCGAGATAGACCAAAACGAAGTCATTGGTGTAGGGGTTGAAGATGAAGTTCATCATGCGAGAGAACGTCGGAGGAGCATTGGCGAGGCCAAAAGACATGACAGTGTATTCATATGACCCATAGCTTGTCCTGAAAGCCGTCTTGGGAATATCTTGCTCACGAATGCGAATCTGATGATAACCCATACGAAGATCAAGCTTGGAGAATACTTGGGCACCCTTGAGTTCTTCGAACAGCTCATTGATGTTGGGAAGTGGGTATTTGTTCTTGATGGTCTTCTTGTTCAATGGACGATAATCAACACAAAGTCGGTCCGTTCCATCCTTCTTCTTCACAAAAAGAACACCACAACCCCACGGAGAAGTACTAGGACGAATGAGACCCATTCTTTCTTGAACATCGAGTTGTTTCTTCAACTCCTTCAACTCTTCAGGGCCGAGCTTGTAGGGACGTTTGCACACAGGTTCCGTACCGGGCTCAAGTTCAATAACAAATTCAACGGGCCGGTGCGGAGGCATTCCTGGGAGTTCTTCTGGGAAGACGTCTTGATACTCACAAACAACCGGAATCTGCGAAATAGCATCCAATTCACCCTTCTCATTGAGAGAAAACAACCGGATTGTATTATCCCGAGCAGCAAAGACAATGACATCCTCAGATGAATGAGTCAGTTGAATCTGCCTGGCTGCACAATCAAGCTGATCTTTATGCTTAGAGAGCCAGTCCATCCAGAGAATAAGATCGATATCAGAATTACCAAGAACCATTGGAGCCAGAAACTTGAAATCACCCAACATGATGGAAATATCTGGAATCTCGTGGTTGGCGAGCAAACATTTACCACGAGAGACCACTGCTAACGGACTATGCATAGCTTGGGAAATCAACTCATGCTTAGATGCAAAAGGCTTCGAGATGAAACAATGTGATGCACCAGTATCAAAAAGTACTTTAGCGGGAACATCGTTAACAGGAAGGTTACCCATGATCACATCTGACGAATCCTTTGCCTGAGCTGCATTCATCAAGTTGACCTTGGCGGACTTGGGGTTATGCTTGACCATAGCTGTACTTGCCGATCTGACAGGAGGAGGAGGAGGAAGATGCCTCTGGTTGAAACACTTGTTGGCGTAGTGACCCTTCTGTTGGCACTTGTTGCTCGTGACCTCTGAGAGCGGACGGTGGTACGGAGCACTTGATCTTGGAGCTTGAGACGAAGTCTTGTTCTGAAAGCTTGGGTTGGGTGGGTGGGATGAACCACTGCCACCTTTTCTCTTCTACTGATACGGCTGACGGAACGGAGGAGGAGGAAGCCAATACTTCTGCTGCTTAGCCACTTGAGTAGAGGAAGAAGGCGTAGTGTCTCTGACTCGCTTCCTGGAAGCATCACACCTCAACTGAGCAGCCTCTTGCTTCAGTGCCATGTTGTAGAACTCATCGTATCTCAACGGCTCAAAAAGGACAAGAGCGAGCTGAATTTCTTCACGGAGACCACCCCTGAACTGATAGATCATGCTCTTCTCATCAGGAACATCCTTCTTGGCAAAACGGGCGAGCTTCTGGAACAACTTGTTGTAGTCATAGACAGACAAAGAGCCTTGCTTCAGATTGCGGAATTCCTCACGTTTGCTTTCAGTCACACTCTGAGGGATGTGATGAGCTCGGAAATCTCGACGGAAATCATCCCAAGTGATCAAACGTCCACCTCTGGAATCCCTGTACTGCTGGAACCACTTTGCAACCTGATCTTTGAGCTGGAAAGAAGCGAACTTGATGAAATCTTCAGGCCTGACGTTGCTGCATTCAAAATGCTTGCCCAGATCCACTAGCCAATCGTCAGCATCGGTAGCCTCAACACAATTGCTGAACGTCTTTGGACCATTTGCGAGGAACTGGTTCAGAGTAGCAAAATGGTTCTGATTGTTGCCTTGATTCCCTTGACTGCCTTGATTGCGCTCTTGGAGAATTTGCATGATCAACTGTGTATTTGCATTGGTTGCGGCCATCACAGCTTGCCAAGCCTCCGGAGGAGGTGGAGGTGGTGGCGGATCAGGGTTCGGAGTCGTGCGCGTTGGAGGAGCCATCCTGAAGAGGTTGACCACCATTAGCACACAAATAGACAAATATGAAGCTGAATCCAACGGAATGAAAATTGCAACATAAAGTCTTCACATCCGAACAAAATGAACGAATGCACTTCTCTTGAAGTGGTCACATATTCCTAAATTGCGAAGCCACGTAGAATTAGGTAGAAGAGGTAAATCAACAAGGGGTGGAATCAACATATGACTTCGAAGCAATTCGAATACCACAACTCAAATAAAACCAAGGATTGGCTTGCGAAATAAGCCGGAACAAACATATGATAGAGATTTCGTCCGAAGTTTTTGTGGTGGGACCTACACGGGCTCGATCGTACAGCACCATCATGTACAAGGCAGTGCACATGACATACGAAGCGTCCCCGAGTCAGCATAGCCAAGGACTCTTTAAGACACAACGAGACCATTGTAAAATCGACCGTGAATAGGCGAACCACTAGACGTCGAACCCCAACTTCATATCATACATCTGTCGGAAAGATATCCTAAGAGATACTTGAATTCCCACCTATGAAACTCCCGAAACTTTCCGGTTATGCAATCAGGTGTTGGGGATACAGGGGAAGCATAATATCTCACCCAAACTAGCAATACCTACATCCAGCTGTATCCATCCTTCAACACATAACCAAGAAACCTTCGGAAACCATCTATCTCAACCTTCGAAAAGCATCCGTTATACAAGTTATGGCGATACTCCCGAACTCCCGCCCCAGTACTGGGTGGCGTCGAGGTTATCTCACCAACGAACTGCATAAAGGAGATTTTCGATGTCGCGAACATATCTCAAGTATTCTAGTATTGCAACGATAAAATTATGATGACAACACCTCAGCGCTCAACTCCCCGGAACACTTCCACTAAACCCCTGACAGGAGGCACCAAGACAGTGTTCTCATCATAAGCCATCGGAACAAATCCAAGATACTCGCGTGATCCTAAAATTTTTTTTAGTGAAATTTGAGAAGAGAAGAGTCAAAACTCTATGTCAGGATGCCTTACCAGAGCGATGAGGAGACTGGGAAGTAAAAAGAATTCCTAAGCTCTCCGATATATAATTCCTAAATGACTCAAAACATTTTTTCTAGACACAACTCGGCTGCTAAAAACGATCAAGCAATGGGGGCTCCTAAGGTCGGGGAAGGCTCTGATTACCAACTTTTAACACCCTCGATGCGGCTATATCTCCCACGTGTCGAGGCACGAATTAGAGGCATAACCGCATTGAAAGCAATGTCGCAAGTCAGGAAATCATCACACATCCCATGTACATAAATAATATAAAGGGGAGGTACATAGTTGGCTTACACTCGTCACGTCACATCAAAGTACATAAATAACATACATCATCCAAACACTCATGGCCCGACTACGGCGCCAAAATAAAAGATAACCCAACAAGAGACATAGGTCCCGATCACCCCAACTGGGCACCACTATTGATCATCAGGAAAAGACACATAGTAACGCTGAGAGTCCTCGTCGTACTCCCACTTGATATCGAGCGCGCCATCTGGAGCGGTATCATCTGTCCCTGCATCTGGTGTAATAGTAATCTGTGAGCCACAGGGACTCAGCAATCTCGCACCCTCGCGATCAAGACTATTTAAGCTTAATAAGTAGGAAGGGGTAATGTATAAGTGGAGCTGCAGCAAGCGACTAGCATATATGGTGGCTAACTTATTCGCAAAAGAGAGCGAGAAGAGGAGGCAAAGCACGAGCGGGAAACTAGAGAGCAACCTGCGCAAACATAACTCCAACACCGTGTCCACTTCCCGGACTCCGCCGAGAAGAGGCCATCACGGCAACACACTGAGTTGATTCATTTTAATTAATCAAGGTTCAAGTTATCTACAACCAGACATTAACAAATTCCCATCTGCCCATAACCGCGGGCACGGCTTTCGAAAGATCAATCCCTGCAGGGGGGGTCCCAACTTAGCCCATAACAAGCTCTCACGGTCAACGAAGGAATAGACCTCCACCCAAGACACACCGATCAGACTCGGTATCTCGGTACAACAAGATGATTCGACATGTCAAAACATGTCCAGCAACACCGCCCGAATGTGCCGACAAATCCCGATAGGAGCTGCACATATCTCTTTCTCAGGGCACACTCAGATGAGCCAGACGTCGGGTAGGCAAGCCCAGAGTTGCCCCTGGTAGCCCCGGACATCGCTCGGTGGGACCAACACTCAGAGGAGCACTGGCCCGGGGGGGTTAAAATAAGATGACCCTCGGGCTCCGGAAACCCAAGGGAAAAAGAGGCTAGGTGGCAAATGGTAAAACCAATGTTGGGCATTGCTGGAAAAGCTTTAATCAAGGCGAACTATCAAGGGGTTCCCATTGTAGCCCAACCGCGTAAGGGACGCAACAATCCGGGAACATGACACCGATATGACGGAAACTAGGGCGGCAAGAGTGGAACAAAACACTAGGCGAGAGGCCGAGCCTTCCACCCTTAACCAAGTATATAGATGCATTAAGATAACATGGCAATATAATGATATCCCAACAAGTAAATAGGTGTTCCAACAAGGAACGGCTCCAATCTCCACCTGCAACTAACAATGCTATAAGAGGGGCTGTGCAAAGTGGTAACATAGCCAATCAACGGTTTGCTAGGACCATGGTGGGTTAGAGGTTCAACATGGCAATTGGGAGGCTGGGAAGCAAGTGGTAGGCATCATAGCATTGGCATAGCAAAAGAGCGAGCAAACTAGCATAGCAAAGATAGTAGTGATTTCGAGGGTATGATCATCTTGCCTCCACAGTTGTCAGAGTTGACTGGATCCTCAAAAGAAAACTCAATGGGCTCCTCGTTAGCGAACTCGTCTCCCGGCTCTACCCAACAACACAAACAAGCAACAAGGATACAATCAACCACGTGCAAGGGCAAACAATAATATGCAAAGATGGTATGCTATGCGGGATGCGATGCGGGATGCAAAATGCAAGACGTGACAGTAAATGCATGAACCTGGCCTCAACTTGGAAAACCAAGAGTGCCACTGGATAGAGGGGATGAAATCACCTGAAAACAATATAAAGACATAGGAATCGGAGCTATGGTTTGGAAATGGCAAGCGTTTTACGAAATGAACCGGTCTGCGATTTACCGCAAGTAGGCTCCTAAATGCAACGAAATGAACATGCTACATCCACCAAACATGAGAACAAAATACATTTCAGGAATGTACACAAGATGCTTAACAAAACACTAGCACTGATCCACGGCCAAATTCATCCATTATGAGGTTCAAACAAGCATGGCAAAAATGAATATGGACCACGATGCTCTCTTCGGAGCAGCAAAACAACATGATACATAACCTGAACATGGCAAGTAAGAACATGGCATGGAGCTACTCAACAAGCTTAACAAAACACCCAAAGTGACGTGGGGCCAAAAGGGTTCACAAAATACTCTAACGAGCACACGGACATAGCTCACGCACAATCATTTTTCAGACTTGGTGAAAACTGAGACATGCTGAAATTATAACTCACGAAGGCATGTAAACGAGCTCGATGCACTCACTACGGTGCAAGTCATGGCAAGGCAAGCATATATCCGTATAGAAGGCACAAAATGCTAGCTAGACATGGCACGAACAATGGCATAGCATGCACGGGTCACTAACAATAGCATCGGCAAAATCGCAAACAAGTTGACGATCTGCCCAGATTTACCACGAAGCAAAAGTAGAGCTTGATTGGCTCAAGCTAGAGCACTCCACATATGCAAACAAAGACATGGATGGATAGAGCATAACATGAATATCAAAACTCCCTTACTGATCATCCTCAAAAGAGGCACGGATCACTAGGAAACAAGCTGAACATATGGCATCATGAACTAAAATATCCTAGACTTAGTGAAATCCACTAAGTCCCTGAAAACAGAATTCTCAGGTGCCTCTCTTTGCAAGCTTGCACAAGTCACCACACACATCCTAAAAACGCATGGGTGGCACCTCTGGAAAGAAGACAAAATGCTTAACAATTCATCCCAAAGAGTCACAGGCATATCATGCACACAATAATCATGGCAAAAATGACAAAAGTCTATGATGAACTAACAGATCTGCAATTTAACTCACGAAGCCTCCTTCCAACAGCATTTTGGGCATCAAGATGAACTCAAATGCAAATGATGCAATGGAATGAAATGATGTACATGTTGAGACGAAGATTTTGATATATCATATGTCCAAAACGGAGCTACAGATGCGGAGATATCATCAGTCAAAGTTAGCACAAAAAATCAGGGAGGAGAAGGAGAAGTCAACCGGATCTAGGGTTCGTCCGGTTCCAGATTGGATCGGCGGGCACTGTTCACCGGCAGCGCAGAAGCCGAGGTTGGCCGGCGAAGTGGCTGAACTCCGGCGAGGTGGTGGTCGAGGCGGCCGGGTCCGGTGACGGCGAGGACGGCGCGGGGCGGCACGGGGACCGAGGTGGTGGTGGTGGCAGGGCGCCGGGTGGCGGAGCCGGGTGCGCCGGCTCGGGGCGGTGATGGCGGGCGGCGGCGCCGGCCACCGGAGCCGAGGGAGGCGGCGGCGCGGGGCGCTGGGAGCTGGGAGGCGCGGGCGGCGGCGAACGGGCCCGCGGGGGCCCCGTGTGGGCCGGGCGGGCCTCGGGCGGCGGCGGCGATGCGGTCCCGCCCCGGGGATAGGTGGCAGCGGCTGGTTGGAGGCGGCGGGATCCGGACACGTCCGGCTCGCGCGGACGTTGTCCGGCGGCGGTGGAGAGGGATATTTTTAGGGTTAGGGGGAGAAGAACCGAGATTTGGAATGGGGGGTGTATATATAGGCGTAGAGGGAGCTAGGAGAGTCCAAATGAGGTGCGGTTTTCGGCCACGCGATCGTGATCGAACGCTCTAGGACATGGAGCAGAGTTTGGTGGGTTTTGGGCCAAATTGAGGGGTGTTGGGCTGCAACAGACACGAGGCCTTTTCGGTCCCTCGGTTAACCGTTGGAGTATCAAACAAAGTCCAAATGGTACGAAACTTGACGGGCGGTCTACCAGTAGTAAACCAAGGCCGCATGGCAAGTCTCGGTCCAATCCGGAAATGTTTAATCCCCACACATGAAAGAAAGCTAGAAACGGCCACCGGAGGAGAACGAAGCGCCGGAATGCAAAATGGACAACGGGGAAAATGCTCGAATGCATGAGGTGAACATGTATGCAAATGCAATGCATGTGATGACATGATATGAGATGCATGAAAACGAAAACAACACACAGGGACAAAGACCCGAACCCGAGAAATAAATATAACTTAATGCCAGAAACGGCAAGAGTTGGAGTACAAATTGGGAAAGTAATATCTAGGGCGTTACACCGCCCCCACTTCGGCCTATGGCTAAAGACCTTCAATATCAAGCCGAAGGTGGTGGGCGGCCAACAAGCAGAATGCGGCAGAGCCATGGTGGGCAAGATGCCCAACGTTATATGGCTTGAAGGCTCCTTCATGGAGACCATAAAGGGGTGGCAATTGGCGTGGTTCTACATCACTGAGCCGCGCGACACCAAATGGGTGGCTACCCCCGAGTTTCGATCCGGATTCCCTACACGGCTCACTTCCTGGAAAGAGAAGGGCTTGTTGTGGGGTTCATCGGTGGAGCTAGATGGACTCCAGAAATGTATCTTGAACATGACAAGCAAGAAGCTCAAGCTTTTCAACATAGTCGAGGTCATGCTCATCCGCCGGATCCTCCCGTGCCACCAACGGGACTTCAACTTGTGGGAGTTCGACTCGGCCCAGCACCAGACTCTGAGCGAGCTCTTCGACACGACGCACAAGGACATCTGGAAGGTGTTGTTCAAGGGCGCCGATGTCCCTCCCTCTCTCACCGAGGACCGCGGGCTAAGCGCGAAGCGCCGAGCGCATTTGGTGAGTTCTATACATCCGTTAGGATATTTATTTCCCCTAGCTTAACCATGTGCGGGGTCTGATCTCCATGCCTTTGACAGGACTGGGGGGAGACATCGGGCAGCTTAATTGTCCGGCCCCTCTGCTCGAAGACACTGTGGACGCTCTCCTGACGGAGACGTTGACTCCAACTCCTTACCAGGTGCCGAAGGAGACCAAGAAGGCCAAGGCGGCAATAAGCGTAAGGCATACGGTAACCCGGAATTTGTGGCCAATGCACAGGGTAACAATCAGAAGCGCAAAGGAAAGCCACCCCCTCGGTTTGGTGGGTCAGGTCCATCTCTTGAGAAACTCCTCAATGAGCCCTGCCTGAAACACGGCACCCGGAAACGACCAGTGACTCATTAATGGAAGGATTGCGCAATCATGAAGGCTTTCAAGAATTCCAATATGTTTGATGGCAATCAAGGCCCAGGCGGCGGCTCAGGAGCTGGTGGCTTTCATGGCCCGGGCAGCCGTTCAGGATCTGGTTTTCAGGGAAGCCAGGGTGGTTATAATCAACAGCAGTCCGGTCAAGGAGGTCAGTAGCAGCAGCAGTCGGGTTATCAGAGTCATCCAAAACAGCTAAACAGTGGGCAGTATCACGTGTTCACCACAAGTTTGTGTAAACATGATCAGAAAATTCATAAGAGGGCTGTGAAGTCTGTTGAGCCGGCAGTCCCTCGGTACTTGAGGTGGTCGGAACAGCCTATTGTCTGGAGCAGGGAGGATCACCCTCCCCGGGTTGATAATCCGGGTCAACTGGCCCTGGTGGTGGCACCGCAGGTTGGTGGTTATAAATTTCTTAAGGTGCTCATGGATGGAGGGAGCAGCATCAACATCCTCTATTACGAGACCTTTCGGCGCATGGGCTTAACTGACAAGAATTTAAAGACTTCCAACACCGTCTTCCATGGAGTGGTGCCTGGTAAGTCAGCGTATCCTATGGGTAAGATTGAGCTAGAGGTGGCCTTTGGAGACGAGCATGATTCTAGGGCGGAAAAGTTAACTTTTGAAGTGGTAAAAATCAAGAGTCCATATCACGCTTTGTTCGGGCGGCCGGCTTATGCCAAGTTCATGGCGTGGCCGTGTTATGTTTATTTACAGCTCAAGATCCGGGTTACAAGGGTACCATCACTGTGCATGGAAGCCAAAAGGTGGCCCTGGAATGCGAAGAAGGCGATGCGGCTTATGCCGAGTCTATCTGTGCAGCAGAGGAGCTCAAATTTTATCAAGATAACGTTGACCCGGCGGATATGACCTCCCTCAAGAAGCCAACTACGGAGCATGACCCGGCCATGAAGTTTAAGTCGGCTGCAGAGACTAAGCTTGTTTATTTTACTCCGGGCGATTCGTCTAAGCAATTCAGCATCAATGCCAACTTGGATCCTAAATAGGAAAGAACGCTCATCGAGTTCATCCGTGAGAACCGGGACATCTTTGCATGGAAGCCTTCTGACATGCCGGGTGTACCAAGAGGACTCCCTGAGCACACTCTTAATATTGATCCGAAGTATAAGCCGGTCAGGTAGTTTCTGCGGCGATTCAATGAGGAACGACGAAAAGCTATAGGAGAAGAGGCCGCCCGGCTCTTGGCGGCTGGGATCATTGTCGAAGTGTTTCACCCGGAGTGGTTGGCTAACCCGGTGCTCGTGCTCAAGAAAAACGGCACCTGGCGGATGTGTGTGGATTACACGGACTTAATTAAGGCTTGTCCGGTTGTTCCTTTCGCTCTCCCCCGTATTGATCAAATCATTGATGCTACGACGGGTTGTGCGCGTTTGAGCTTTTTGGATGCTTACTCTGGTTATCATCAGATCAAGATGGCAGTTAAGGACCAGGAGAAGACGGCTTTCATCACTCCGTTTGGAGCCTTCTGCTATGTGTCTATGCCTTTTGGGCTCAAGAGTGCCCAGTCTACTTATCAACGGTGTGTACAGAATTGTCTCCACAATCAGATTGGGCGCAATGTTCATGCTTATGTGGATGACATAGTGGTGAAATCCAGAGAGGCGAAAACCTTGATATCTGATCTCAGAGAAACCTTTGACAATCTTCGGGTTTACAAAATGATGCTTAACCCGGAGAAGTGTGTATTTGGTGTGCCTGTAGGCAAGCTTTTGGGATTCTTGGTCTCAAACAGGGGCATCGAGGCTAATCCGGAGAAGATTAAGGCAATCACTTCTTTGGCTAAACCAGCATGTATCAATGATGTTCAGCGACTGGCGGGTCGTGTTGCCGCCTTAAGCCGGTTCATAAGCCGGTTAGGTGAGAAGGCTCTACCGCTGTACCAACTGATGAAGAAGGTAGACACCTTTGTCTGGTGTAATGCTGCTAATGCTGCTTTTGAGGATTTGAAGAGGCAGTTATCTGAGCCACCAGTTCTTGCAGCTCCCATTGACAAAGAGCCTTTGCTGTTATATGTGGCCGCTAATTCACGAGCCGTTAGTGTGGCAATTGTGGTAGAGCGCAAGGAGTCTGGTAAGGAACATCCGGTTCAACGGCCGGTTTATTATGTTAGTGAGGTACTCATCGAGTCAAAACAAAGATATCGTCATTGGCAGAAACTTGTTTACGGGGTGTTCATGGCAAGCCGGAAGCTGAAGCAATACTTCCAAGGTCACCCTATCACTGTGGTAAGTTCTGACCCCTTGGGAGACATTATTGAGAACAGAGAGGCTACATGACGAGTCGCCAAGTGGGCCATCGAGCTCGGGCCTCATGGTCTGAAGTACGTACCATGCACTGCCATTAAGTCTCAAGCTTTGGTGGATTTCATCAACGATTAGACAGAGCTACATGCATCTGAGGAGAAGCCCGATAACACTTATTGGACTATTCACTTTGATGGGTCCAGACAATTGGAAGGCTCGGGGCTGGAGTCGTGTTAACTTCCCCTCGAGGTGACAAATTTTGTTATGTGCTCCAGCTTATGTTTCCTTGTACTAACAATGCAGCTGAGTACGAGGCCCTACTCCATGGTCTCTGGATGGCCAAAGAGATGAACTTGAGTCAGGTAAGATGCTTGGGAGACTCAGACCTTGTGGCTCAACAGGTGTCAGGCAAGTGGGACTCTAAAGATCCCCTTATGGCGGCTTACCGTCGTGAAGTCGATGATGTGGCTGGACATTTCAAGGGTTATGTGGTGGAACACATTGATCGAAGGAAGAACGAGGCGGCTGATGCCTTAAGCCAGCTGGGGTCTCAGCGTAAGCCGGTGCCGCCTAACACCTTTCTTGATGTTTTGCATAATCCTTCTGTTAAGTTACCTACAGAGGAAGATCTGGCAATACCAGACCCGGAGGCACAGCTGGTGGCGGCTCTCCGTGTTATCCCGGATTGGACAGTGCCTTATTTGGCTTACATGACCCAGGGAGAGTTGCCTCAAGATGAGACCTTGGCAAGACAAATCGTCTGGCGGTCCAAGTTCATGACAATTGTCAATGGCGAGTTACATCACTGCAGCGTCACTGGAGCATTTCAATGTTGCGTGTCACCTACAGAGGGTCAGGAGATCCTTCGTGAGATTCATGAAGGCGATTGTGGTCATCACGCCGGCTCAAAATCTCTTGTGGCCAAAGCTTTCCGTCATGGGTTTTATTTGCTGATGGCTCATGCTGATGCAGAAGACCTGGTCAGTAAATGTGACGGATGTCAGAAATTCTCACGACGAGCCCATGTGCCGGCTCAAGAATTGATGATGATTCCAATTACTTGGCCGTTTTCAGTCTGGGGGCTTGATATGGTCGGGCCTTTCAAAAGGTCTAAGGATAAAAAGACGCACCTCTTGGTGGCGGTTGACAAGTTCACAAAGTGGGTGGAGGCGGAGCCAGTCAGTAAGTGTGATGCAGCCATGGCGGTCCATTTTATGAAATAGGTGATTTTTCGCTTTGGTTTTCCACACAGCATTATAACTGATAATGGCACTAACCTCTCCAAGGGAGCTATGGAAGAGTTCTGTCAACGAGAGCATATTTGGCTTGACGTTTTAGCTGTGGCTCACCCTCAATCCAATGGTCAAGCAGAACGAGCTAATCAAGAAATCTTGAGGGGTATCAAGCCCCGGCTCTTGGTCCCCTTGCAGCGGACGCCAGGTTGTTGGGTGGAGGAGTTACCTTTTGTACTTTGGAGCATCAATACTACACCTAACAGATGTACGGGTTACACGCCTTTCTTTATGGTATATGGAGCAGAGGCGGTCCTGCCAGGTGACATCCGTCATGACTCACCCCGTGTGGCGGCTTATGTTGAGGAAGACAATGAAAAAGCTTGGCAAGACGCACTTGACCTGTTGGATGAAGAGCGAGACTTGGCAATAGCCCGCTCGGCGATTTACCAGCAAGACCTGCGCCGCTACCACAGCCACGGGGTTAGGTCCAGAACCTTTCAGGAAGGCGACTTAGTGCTCCGACTCATCCAGGATCAATCTGACATGCACAAGCTATCCCCTCCTTGGGAAGGACCCTTTGTGGTCAGCAAGAATCTGAACAACGGATCATACTACCTTATCGACGTTTGGGAGCACAAAGACTCACATAAGTCGGAGGAGGAGACCCGTCGGCCATGGAATATCGCTCATCTTCAGCCTTATTATACTTGAGCCATCGGCTCTAATGTGTATATACTTATACTATGTATATTACATAAAGCAATAAAGCAGGACCTCTGTCCTTTTTTCCACTCCCAAAAAAGGTTTATGTGTTTTCTTTGTCAGGTGGTGGAGATAACCAAGGAGAAGCGGATCATATGTGAATCTGGCTTTCCTTTGGTCTGGCTTATGATCATATCTAAATCTAGCCGTGATCACTTGGGGGCTTCCTGTTCAAACATAGGTCATATTCGATCCAAAGAGAACATAGATGTCGATACCCACTTGATCGGCATACTGCCAAACCCACTTGGGGGCTTCTTGATCATATTTGAAACATAGCTTAACCCCTTTGGGTCTGACGTGGATCGTATTCGAATCAGCGTCATTAAACAACTCTTATGGTCACTTGGGGGCTTCCTGTTCAAACATAGGTCGTATTCGAACCAAAGAGAACATAGCTGTCGATACCCACTTGATCGGCATCGCCACAACCACTGGAGGCTAACAGATCGTATCCGAATCTTAGCTCAACCCCTTTGGAACTGTTCACTGATCGTATTCGAATCAGAAACCCTTGAATTTTGTTCGTCATATTTTACAAGTATCAACATTGGATATCTTGCGACCCTCTTGAAAATACAATGGAATACATTGCAATCCTCCAGGATTAATATTGGTTACATCAGGTTGTTAAGTACCAGGTGAACTTTTTTGTGCCAGTTTTCAGGAGTTAAACTTTCCCTCAGGGGTTGGCTTATATAAGCCGGAAAAGCAGTCGTAAGCATCACAGGGCAATGCAGGACATTTCTGCAAAGGACATAACAGATTCGTATAAACTACAAAGTGCATAGTGAGGGCGGCTTATGCAAGTATTAAGGGCCATAAGCATGCGCAAAGGCATAGCAAAACTCAAAGTATTTTCTACTCTGTTAAAGACTCCCCAAGTCTGAATGATGCGGCATTGTTTTTCTACAACGACATAAGCAGGTGGTGCCTGGCAATCTACTCTTGGGGTTGACTTGAAGCCTCCAGGTTATCCTTCTCCGCCTCTCCGCCGACTACTTTGTCCTAGAAGGATGATGAGGCCCAGTCAATGCCACTCAAGGCCTCAAACTCAGCTTCATCATCTATTAAACCGGTTGGGTCAACTTCAGGGGCAAAGGTGTGCTTACGGATTGGAGGGATCAAGTTGACATCGTCATAATGCGGCGTGGGGATTCTCCGATTCTCCTTGTCATAACCCGGCTGACACTTGGTGAGGTCAGTGTTGTTTCCAATTTGAGTGGCCACAGGGCGTATATCCCTCACGCAGGTGGTGAAATGCTTTTCATCAAATGGAGTGCCATCCTCCTTTAAACTTGGATACCCAAGAGCGATGTCGGCTGGGTCTAGCTCTGGTAACCAGGATTTGGCCCGACTCAAAGCGGCTATTGCTCCGGATCTTGCTTGGGCCCGTCTCAACTCTTGAATCCGCTGAAGAAGTACAACAAGCCGTTGTAACACATCTTGCAAGAGGTGGGGCACATTATTTGATAAGGCTACAACGGCCAAGGCACGTTATGACCCGATGTACAGTTGTTCTACTAGAGTATATGCCTTCAATTTGATCAGCATATTCTGCTTGAGGTTTGTGCTCCTGGGGCCTGTATTGGTAAGTATAAGGTAAACCTCAGGTAACAATTGAAGGAATATTTACAATATTTAATGCTTGCTTAAGATAACTTACCAAAGATCGCTGAGACCATCCGAGATATCTGGCGTTTTAAGCCGGTCAGTTTGGTTGTTGCGTTTGCCAGCGACGCCTCTGCTGTCTCAGCCCGGGTCACCAGTCCGGCCTTTTCTTCAGCCCAAATTTTCTTCTCTGACTCAAAATTTTTCAACAGCTTCTCTTGTTCAGAGACGCTGAATTCAAATTTGGAGTTGGCCTTTTGAATTTCTATCTCCTGGGCTGCCAAGCGGTTCTTCGGGTCAGCAATCTCCGATTCAAATTGACTTATGGTGGCCTGCATTGCACCGGATAGTAGTCAAGATTACGGTAAATAATATTAAGTCCCAAGCACTTTGCAAGCAAAGATACTTGACACTTGGGGGCTAATGTATACCGAAGCTTTCTAAATTATTAAGCCGGTCCTGGATATTAAGTCCCAAATACTTTGCAAGCAAAGATACTTGGCACTTGGGGGCTAATGTGTATCGCAAGTTAAAGGTATTGTGTTACATCCGGTTTAATTTTTTTTCTTTAATCCGGGCAAGCAGCTCTAACAATTTTTCTAAGTCTACAGCATATTTATTCATAAGCAATAGACTTGGGGGCTGGTACAATAAGTATGATTGAAAGTAAGGAAGCATAAGTCATACCTCAGATTTTTGCTGTATTTGCTTCACCATGTCAATTTCCAGGTCACGGCTATTTTGCACCTGGTTGATATAGCCCGAGACGATCTCTCCAATACTTAAATGAGTATAGTCAGTGATATCCATCTTGGCCTTATGGCGTTCTAGCAACTCCTCTTTAGCCGAGCATTTGGCAAGGACGGTAGGCCTGGCCGGCTCAACGAATTGAGCCTTGAGAAATTCCACTTCTGGGTCAGCCGTTTTGACTAGGCTAGGTGCCTCCGGGTTAACAGAATCATCAAGAATATCTTGAGCCGGCTCAGGCGGCAGTTGATGTGTGGAAGAGTCGGGAGCAGCTATACCCTGTTCCGGTTCAGTCACCACAGGGGTTTGGGCCGGTTTATCCTTCTTGGTTTTCTTCCTGGGCTTAACCTGCACGCTGTGGGCAAAGCAGATAAATGAGTAAAGAAACATGAAGAAAGAAAAACATAAGGTGAATAAATTGATATTACCCAGGGGCAGTCTTAAAAGCCGGCATGTTTGATTGCATGGACTCGCCGGATGAAGGAGAGGTATCCTGGTAATTGGAGTCAGATGAATTGAGAGGTTCACGGATTAGACCCGCCAAAGGTAAAAAGGGGTATAAGTTGGAGATAACCTCAGTCTGACGCTTCCGGGTTGTGTCAGGCAGGCCGGAAGATAGCTCTGCATCCTTGCTGGTCCGGGTCTGCCTCCGGTTTTCAAATTGTTGTTGCTTTAAAAGAAAGTCAGGATCTTGGTAAGCCAAAGGGTGTGAAAATCTTACTTTCCGGGTTACTCTTCGAATTTTCTGACGCGGCCGAAGCTCGGAGTCGGAGGAGATTATAGTTACCCCTTCCTCGACGGGTTGGCTGTTGCCCGTGTCTTCCTGAAAGAAGGTTAATATCAGTAAGGTAGTGATAAAGGAGAAAGGGAAATTAAAAAGTTACTTCTTCCTCATTAATATCAGAATCATTAAGCTGAAACAGCTCAGAAGCGCTTGGCTTCCTTTTCCTTGAAGTGGTGGGCTTGGCAGTTTTCCTTTCGGCTCTCTTCGCCGCCCTGGCTTGCTTGGCCGCCTCATGATCATATTGGATTTTCCAGAAGTTATCATTTGCCTATAAAAGGTTAGAAAGGGTTATGCGTATGAATATAGTATAACATGATGAAAAATAACCCGACGGCTGGAAACTTACTGCAGGGGCCGGGTTCTTCTTGCAAAAAGGAAGTAAGCCGAAAGCATTACTATTCACTGTGCCCTCTTTCAACAAAGACTGAGTTGTAGCTTCCACTACGTCATCTGGTAAGTCGTCAGGACTATGACGCTAAGGGTCATCTTTCTCGCCTAAATAATTACACATTAAGCCGGGGCGGCGGCTTAACAGAATTATTCTCCAAGCAACCCAGACTCGGACCAGGTCAATGCCATCTAAGTCGTTCCCTAAAAGAGCTTTAATCTTCTTGATCTTGGGGGTGAGTGGCAGACGCTCAATAGAAGACAACTTATCCGGCAGCGGGCGAGTAGGTTCAAGGCGCAATGCACGGAAGTCGGGCAGCAGGTTTTCACCAGCTGGAGAAGTATCTTGGCAGTAGAACCATGTCTAGTTCTAGTCCTTTGGATCACTCGGCAATTCAGCATAAGGGAACAGGCAGTCTCTCCGCCTTTGAATCGATATGCCACCAAGCTCCAGACTGGGCCCATTGGCCCGCTCATTCTGCCGGTTCAAGTAGAACAATCCCCTGAACAAAAGTAGGCCGGGTTCTTCTCAAAGGTAGACCTCACAGAAAACTTGGAAGTTGCAGATATTTGACACGGAATTGGGCCCGATGTCTTGAGGTCTTAAGTCAAAGAAGTGCAAAACGTCTCTAAAGAATTTTGAACCGGGAGGAGCAAATCCCCGGCTCATGTGATCGGTAAAAATGATCACCTCCCCTTCCTTGGGTTGAGGTTTCTCTTCAGACGGGTCAGGAGCACGATAAGACATGACATCCTTCTTAGGAAGATGGCCAGACTTTACAAACTCGGACAGTTTGCTCTCTGTAAGAATGGATGGGACCCAGTTGCAGGTAACCAGAGGTTTAACAGCTTTGGGTGCCATTGGGTAAATTGAAGCCTACAACAAGATAAAGGAAATTTTCCAGTTTATTATAACCTGGAGAATAAACATTATTGGGTTATTTAAGATGGCGGCTTAAGAAGGGGCCTAATGACATACAGGTAACTATGTGATAATGTTTAACAACTGCAGGTATTAAAGATGATTAAGGTTTTATTAAGTCGCCAGAGGCAAGCGGTGCTGACAGCCGGTATTATCTTAAACCGGTTACACGGACTACTATGGCTGAAACAGAATCAACAGACACAGTTTTTGGCTAAGTGTGGAGCAAACATGTTTCACAAATTGCAATTATTATTTTGGATCAAACGATGCTCTAGAAAGGAAAAATTTCTATACCTAAAACAGTACAGGGAAGTTCATATACTCAAGGAGGGCTTCCAAAACAAGGAAATGAGATCTGTTTTCATACAGAATAAGCACACAACATCCTCAGCAGCAGTTCTATGTGGTTTTTACGATCTGAACAAGGTATTAGAGGTAAGAACTAATGGAGGTTGCGTCGGGCGACGATGAACGTCGACGAACTCAAGACAGTACTAATGCAGATCTGAGAAAGGGGGGAAAGGAAACTCACCGATGTGGAAGAACTGTGGAGGGTTGCCGTTGTTCTCTGGTCAAAAAACAGGGTGATGCAGCGGCCTGAGTCGGTGAATACGAGGTTTCCGACGGTGGCGGCGGCGGAGCTCGAGCGGCAGAAGAGGGAGTGCTAGGAAGAAGACGACCAGAGGAAATGAAAAAGACCTAGGTCGCGCCTATTTATAAAGAGGACCGACTGAGACGGCGCGAGAAACGAGGAGACCAAGACATCATTATCCAGCGGCCGCGATGCCTTGATTTTCGGGAGGGTCAGTAAAGGCAAAGATCCGTTGAAGATATGATGAATTAAAATATAAGTTTTTATTGAAGATGACGTCACGATGATTTAACCCGAAGCCAGAGGATGACGTCACGGCAGGTTACAATTTTCACACAAGACAGAAGACTAAAGGCCAGTTCATAAGGTTTTCAAAGATTGACATGAACCGGTTCAAATCAATCTGGGGCCTAATGTTGGGGATATGACTATTTGTGTAAGCCGTCCAGGAGGGGCCGGGTTACGCAAATAGAGGTTCATCAGAAGCCCAAGACCAAGGCATGAAGATGGCGGTACACTAAAAGTCTTAAAGGCCCACAGGCGACTTGAGGCCCGTAAAGATAAACCGTCGTGATGGTATAACTTGCACTGTAAGGTAGAAGTAACTAGTCGCCGAGCCAGACACTGTTTATGAGCCGGCCGGGACTCTGTAGGCCGCAGGGCGTCAACCCGTGTATATAAGGGGACGACCCGCCAGCGGCTTAGGGCGGGAAACAACTAATCGAGAGCCAGGCATAGCGTATCTCGCTCCCTGGTCATCGAAACCTCAAGCAATTCCAACTCAATTAGACGTAGGCCTTCCTTCACCGTAAGGGGCTGAACTAGTATAAACCTCGCGTGTCCTTGTCCCGATTAACCCCTTTAAGCTTCCTAGTTGTGATGGCTCCATGACTAAGTCCTTGCAAAAGGACATCTGCCGTGACAATTCCATGACAGAACCCGAAAGAGCTCCCGGCGCCAGGTGTTATCGGAATCATCGTCCGATAACTCCGCGATGCACTCCTCCCCCAAAGACGAGGAGGAAGATGAAGATGTTCCCCCTCCAGTCGAGGGAGACAATAAAAGGAAGGCCGCCCCTACTGGGGGGGCGAAGGGTCCAAGAAGGGAAGGACTCTCCTTCCGGACTACTCCACCACCGCCGCTGAAGGCGAAGACGAGTGGCTGCTCAGGGCTAAGCCCCTGGCGAAGTCGTAAGTATTCGGATACCAGAGTAACTCATAGCATTCCTTTGTCGCACTTCTTCTCCTAACGCCGAATTATGATTGTGTAGACCGCCCCGAACCCGTATCGACGTATCCTCGTCGGACGGCTCCCTGGGCTCGTCGGATATGGATAGAGATCCACTTCCGACCGACACCTCCCCTTGCCCTACGGACAACCCCGAGGTGTTGTCTCAAGAGGCACTGGGTTGAGGGGAGACAGTCCCAGAGGCGCCTCAAAGTGACCTTCCAGACTTCGGGAGCAGGGGGAGCAAAGCCCCTGAGGGCTCCGAGTTCGGCCCTTAGCCGAACACCGCGCCGGAACCTCCATTGGTTCCGGACTCGGGCAGGCGGCCTCCTTCCAAGAGGGGCAAGACGCCTGTGCCGGTGACCTCTACCCATCCAAAGGCACCGGATAATCTGCTGGGAGCGCTTCACAGCGCTTCCATTGACGAAGAGCACCGCACTATTATGAGTGCGGTGATCAAGAAGGTTCAGTCCGCTAAGAGCGGACTGACTGAAGCCTGTGCCAGGCTTCTAACAGGCTTTGAGGTAAGTATTTAAAATATAGGGAAAATATTACTGCATAGACAGTAGCCCCTGATGCTCTGTTCGGTGTTCACAAAGAAAAGCCGAATAGAGGATCAAACAATATCGCAGGAGTCTAACATAAGTATGTCTATATGCGTATGCAGGCTTCGCTGCTGGCCTCTGCCGCATAGACTGCGGAGGTTGCCGCATTGAAGCAGGACCTCGAGGGGTCCAAGAAAGAGCTCGGCCTTGCCAAGAGGCAGCTCGAGGAGAACAAGGGTAAGTAATACCCTGTCTATAGATATGTATATATAAAAGAAGACGCGATTGCAAAATGACAGGATCATCATCAATTTGCCAGGGGCCACGACCGAGGTGGGGACCCTGAAGCAAGCGCTATCCGAGGCCAAAGACAAAGCGGCCAAGGAGCACACCGAGCAGGAAAGGCAGGAGGCACGGGTGGGCGAGGTGCACCAAGAGCTCCAAGCTCTCGTGTCGAAGCATGAGGCGTTGGAGCGTGACTCGAAGACGCGAGAGTCCGAGCTTGCCGTGGCCCTCGAAAGCGCGAAAAATGCCAAGGCGGAAGCCCAAAAAGCCCTCCAGGAGATTGAGGCGATGAAGAAAATAGCGGCGGGTAAGGCATTCTTTATGCAGAGCAAGCATGTGAAAGTAAATTACTTGTTACGTACCCGAATTCGGAGCTCTCCAGGAGCGTTCGTAGATTTGCCCCGCGGCGTGTCGTATGCCGTGCAGTTTTACTAGGCCGAGGAGGGAAGCTCAACGGAGAAGCTGTTCTGGTCTCAGTATACTGGGCCCGAACACCCGGTGCCCATGAGCGACCAGCTAAAGCAGCTGGTCGAGCTACACAAGGCGGCCAAACAGGCCGTGAAGGGCTTTATAGTCCGGATGTGGCCTAGCAATGCCCTTCCCAACAGCTACTTTGTTCTGGTGAGGCGGCTCGTGGATGCCTGCCCACGGTTGGAAGTCATCAAGCGGTCCGTCTGCATCGAAGGTGCACACCGGGCTTTCGCCCGTGTGAAGGTGCAATGGGCCAAGCTGGATGCCGTGAAGCTGATTAAGGAAGGGCCGCCGGCGGGCAAAGAGCATCGCCACCCCGAGATGTACTATGAGGGTGTCCTAAAGGGTGCCCATCTCGTAGCGGACGAGTGTATGAAAGATTTAATATTTGAGTAGACTCGCTCGTGTAATCCTGTATCTATGAAAACTTGTTCATATGTGTTATGCAGCGCTTGTTTGAATTTAAAATATTGCCTTCTGTTTGGCTGTTTATCAAATGTGAGAGATGGCTAGTCGTTGGCTTCTGGCCCCATGCCACGAGTGCTGGGGTGTTCGGGATAAACCTGAGCACTCTTGTTCCCATTTTTGGGTCCTTCGAGGGAGGTGCTCAGCACAACGAACAAGGCAATCGGACTATAATGCGTTATCACTCTCACTTAGCCATAGAATTCTATAATTTTAAAATTTGGCGAAGCCCCTAGTATTCGGAAGGCCGAATCTGGGGCGCGATACACGCCTTAAGCTAGACAGGGCCAACTCCTCGCTCTAAGCGGCATAAGTCTTTAAGGACTCGAAAACCTCTCAAACAGCGACTAGTCTCTCGCCTTATCATGACAGTCAGTTTTAGCTTTCTCTACTGAGGTGCTTAGCCCAGCAGAACCGGGGCACAATCGCAGTAGTTCTCCTAGTGCTACCTTAGCCGATATAGCGGAACGTAAAGTACCAAAACACGGGAGCCGGGCAAACCCAACTATTGACCCAAGACATGATTCGGAGCTGATGCATATAGTGCTATAAGTTCGGGGTGCCGCACTGTTGAAAGTGTCCGGACTTCTCACGCCGTATTGTGGGGTATGCTTAAGCCCCTAGCGTATTGGTCGTACCAGAGTGTACGGGTGCTGGATGTCATGAATGAACACACACACACACACACACACACACACACACACACACATATATATAGAAGAATGCATTAAAAGCCTTAATGCAATGCATTGTTTATTAAAAAACATGCGTTAGAGCAAAATGATACAGGTAGTGCGATAAGCAAAAAGTAGGACTATGTCCCCTCCAAGGGCAAGCTGAGGAATAATATTAAAGCAAGTATTTCACTCGTTATCGTAACCCACCTGGGAGTTCTGTGGTGTGATGTAGCTTTCTGCCTCCTTGGTTGCTGCATCATGTGTTCGATAATCATGTTGCCGGACAGGGTTTCCAGAGATTAATGTCCTGAAAGAGAAAAATAACAAAGCGGGAAGCACCTAATGCGGTTTAAGCCGCGTACTGGGGCGTTCCGTAGTTTTGCCCCCTCCCCACCTGTGCCCATGGTATTTTTAATGCGTAATTATGTACGCGTGGCACGAATTTCGCCGTTTGGGTGGGGCCGGGGTGGGGGCCGCATTGCTATGCGAGCTCGGGACGTGCCAAGCGGTCTAGTTGCCGATTAGTACGGGCGCGCTTGAAGTTGTCCGGGTCCTCAATCGCCGAACTAGTGGATTGACTTAAGAGGCTGCTTTGTGCTTCTACTGCGAGGGCCGTAGTGTGCTCCTCCGTGCGGACAGAGCGCTCTGTGTTTCCATTGACTGTGATGACCCCCTGAGGTCTTGGCATATTGAGCTTGAGGTATGCATAATGCGGTACCGCATTGAATCTTGCGAATGCGGTTCTCCGAGCAGTGCATGATAACCACTGCGGAACGGGACTATATCGAAGATTAACTCTTCGCTTCAGAAGTTATCCGGGGATCCGAAGACCACTTCCAGTGTGACTGAGCCTGTGCAATGGGCCTCTACACCTGGTATGACGCCTTTAAAGGTCGTTTTTGTGGGTTTGATCCTTGATGGGTCTATACCCATTTTGCGCGCTGTGTCCTGGTAAAGCAAGTTCAGGCTGCTGCCGCCATCCATAAGGACTCGAGTGAGGTGAAATCCGTCAATGATTGGGTCCAGGACCAGTACGGCGAATCCGCCATGATGGATACTAGTGGGGTGGTCCCTGTTGGAAATATGCCCTAGAGGCAATAATAAATTAGTTATTATTATATTTCCTTCTTCATGATAATCGTTTATTATCCATGCTAGAATTCTATTGATAGGAAACTCACATACATGTGTGGATACATAGACAACACCATGTCCCTAGTAAGCCTCTAGTTGACTACCTCGTTGATTAATAGATGGTTACGGTTTCCTGACCATGGACATTGGATGTCGTTGATGACGGGATCACATCATTAGGAGAATGATGTGATGGACAAGACCCAATCCTAAGCCTTGCACAAGATCGTGTAGTTCGTATGCTAAAGCTTTTCTAATGTCAAGTATCATTTCCTTAGACCATGAGATTGTGCAACTCCCAGATACCGTAGGAATGCTTTGGGTGCACCAAACATCACAACGTAACTGGGTGGCTATAAAGGTGCACTGCGGGTATCTCCGAAAGTGTCTGTTGGGTTGGCACGAATTGAGACTGGGATTTGTCACTCTGTGTAACGGAGAGGTATCTCTAGGCCCACTCGGTAGGACATCATAATAATGTGCACAATGTGACCAAGGAATTGATCACGGGATGATGTGTTACGGAACGAGTAAAGAGACTTTCCGGAAACGAGATTGAACGAGGTATCGGGATACCGACAATAGAATCTCGGGCAAGTATCGTACTGATAGACAAAGGGAATTCTATATGGGATTGATTGAATCCTTGACATCGTGGTTCATCCGATGAGATCATCGTGGAACATGTGGGAGCCAACATGGGTATCCAGATCCCGCTTTTGGTTATTGGCCGGAGAGTTGTCTCGGTCATGTCTACATGGTTCCCGAACCCGTAGGGTCTACACACTTAAGGTTCGATGACGCTAGGGTTATAGGGAAAGTATGTACGTGGTTACCGAATGTTTTTTGGAGTCCCGGATGAGATCTCGGACGTCATGAGGAGTTCCGGAATGGTCCGGAGGTAAAGATTTATATATGGGAAGTCCCGTTTTGGTCACCGAAAAAGTTGCGGGTGCTATCGGTAACGTACCGGGACCACCGGGAGGTTCCCGGGGGTCCACCAGGTGGGTCCACCAGCCCCAGAAGGCTGCGTGGGCCAAGTGTGGGAGGGGACCAGTCCCAGGTAGGCTGGTGCGCCCCCCCACCAAGGCCCAAGGCGCAAGGAGAGTGGGATGGGGCAAACCCTAGGTCCAGATGGGCCTTAAGGCCCACCCTAGGGCGCCCCCATCTCTCCCTCTTCCCTCTAGCCGCCACCCTAGATGGGATCTAAGGCTGCCGCCCCCCCTTGGGGAGGGAACCCTAGAGGGGGCGCAGCCCCTCCCCTCCCCTATATATACTTGAGGTATGGTGCTGCCCAACATATGTGATTTGATCTCTCTCTTGGTGCAGCCCTACCCCTCTCCCTCCCCGTCTCTCGTAGTGCTTGGCGAAGCCCTGCTGGAGTACCGCGCTCCTCCACCATCACCGTGCCGTTGTGCTGCTGCTGGACGGAGTCTTCCCCAACCTCTCCCTCTCTCCTTGCTGGATCAAGGCGTGGGAGACGTCACTGGGCTGTACGTGTGTTGAACGCGGAGGCGCCGTTGTTCGGCGCTTAGATCGGAATCGACCGCGATCTGAATCGCTGCGTGTACAACTCCACCAACCACGTTCTTGTAACGCTTCCGCATTGCGATCTTAAAGGGTATGAAGATGCACTCCTCTCTCTCGTTGCTAGTCTCTCCATAGATTGATCTTGGTGACACGTAGGGAAATATTGAATTTCTGCTACGATCCCCAACAGTGGCATCATGAGCTAGGTCTATGCGTAGTTTCTATGCACGAGTAGAACACAAAGCAGTTGTGGGCAATGATTTGTTCAATTTCTTACAGTTACTAGTCTTATCTTGATCCGGCGGCATTGTGGGATGAAGCGGCCCGGACCGACCTTACACGTACGCTTACGTGAGACTGGTTCCACCGACTGACATGCACTTGATGCATAAGGTGGCTGGCGGGTGGCTGCATCTCCCACTTTAGTCAGATCGGATTCGACGAAAAGGGTCCTTATGAAGGGTAAATAGAAATTGGCATATCACCATTGTGGTTTTGCGTAGGTAAGAAACGTTCTTGCTAGAAACCCATAGCAGCCACATAAAACATGCAACAACAATTAGAGGACGTCTAACTTGTTTTTCCAGGGTATGCAATGTGATGTGATATGGCCAAAAGGATGTGATGAATTATATATGTGATGTATGAGATTGATCATGTTCTTGTAATAGGAATCACGACTTGCTTGTCGATGAGTATGACAACCAGAGGAGCCATAGGAGTTGTCTTAATTTATTTATGACCTGCGTATCAATGAAAACGCCATGTAATTACTTTACTTTATTGCTAACCGTTAGCCATAGTAGTAGAAGTAATAGTTGGCGAGGCAACTTCATGAAGACATGATGATGGAGATCATGGTGTCATGCCGGTGACGAAGGTGATCATGCCGCGCCTCGAAGATGGAGATCAAAAGGCGCAAGATGATATTGGCCATATCATGTCACTTTATGATTTGCATGTGATGTTTGTCGTGTTTACATCTTATTTGCTTAGAACAACGGTAGCATAAATAAGATGATCCCTCGCTGAAATTTCAAGAAAGTGTTCCCCCTAACTGTGCACCATTGCTAAGGTCCGTTGTTCCGAAGCACCACGTGATGATCACGTGTGATAGGTTCTAATGTTCGCATACAACGGGTGTAAGCCAGATTTACACATGCAATACACTTAGGTTAACTTGACGAGCCTAGCATGTACAGACATGGCCTCGGAACACGGAAGCTCGAAAGGCCGAACATGAGTCGTATAGTAGATACGATCAACATGAAGCTGTTCACCAATGATGACTAGTCCGTCTCACATGATGATCGGACACGGCCTAGTTGACTCGGATCATGTATCACTTAGATGACTAGAGGGATGTCTATCTAAGTGGGAGTTCATTGAATAATTTGATTAGATGAACTTAATTATCATGAACATACTAAAAAGGTCTTTGCAAAATATGTCGTAGCTCACGCTTTGGTTCTACTATATGTTCCTAGAGAAAATTTAGTTGAGAGTTGACAGTAGCAATTATGCGGACTGGGTCCGTGAACTGAGGATTGTCCTCATTGCTGCACAGAAGGGCTATGTCCTTAATGCACCACTCAGTGCGTTGAACCTCGAGCATCGTCTGTAGATGTTGGGAAACATCTGACATACACGTTTTGATGACTACATGATAGTTCAGTGCGTAATACTAACGGTTTAGAATTGTGGCACCAAAGACGTTTTTTGAAATGTCGCAGAACATATGAGATGTTCCAAAGACTGAAATTGGGATTTCAGACTAGTGCCCACATCAAGAGGTATGAGACCTCTGACAAGTTTCTTAAGCCTGCAAACTAAGGGAGAAAAGCTCAATCATTGAGCATGTGCTCAGATTGTCTGAATACTACAATCGCTTGAATCAAGTGGGAGTTAATCTTCCAGATGAGATAGTGATAGTTCTCCGTAGTCACTGCAACCAAGCTATTAGAGCTTAGTGATGAACTATAACATATCAGGGATAGACATGATGATCCTTGAGCAATTCACGATGTTTGACATCGTGAAAGTAGAAATCAAGTAGGAGCATCAATTGTTGATGGTTAGTAAAACCACTAGTTTCAAGAAGGGCAAGGGAAAGAAGGGATACTTCATGAGACGGCAAATCAGTTGCTTCTCTAGTGAAGAAACCCAAGGTTGAACCAAACCCGAGACTAAGTGCTTCTATAATGAGGGGAACGGTCACTGAAGCAGAACTACCCTAGATACTTGGTAGATGAGAAGGCTGGCAAAGTCGACAGAAGTATTTTGAATATACATTATATTATTGTGTACTTTACTAGTACTCCTAGTAGCACCAGGGTAATAAATACCGGTTCGGTTGCTAAGTGTTAGTAACTCGAAATAAAAGGCTATGGAGACTAGCTAAAGGTGAGATGACGATATGTTGGAAGTGTTTCCAAGGTTGATGTGATCAAACATCGCACGCTCCCTCTACCATCAGGATTGGTGTTAAACCGAAATAATTGTTATTTGGTGTTTGCGTGGAGCATAGACATGATTGGATTATGTTTATCGCCACACGGTTATTCATTTAAGGAGAATAATGGTTACTCTGTTTATTTGAATAATACCTTCAATGGTCTTGCACCTAAAATGAATGGTTTATTGAATCTCGATCGTAGTGATACACATGTTCATGCCAAAAGATATAAGATAGTAATGATAGTACCACGTACTTGTGGCACTGCCATTTGAGTCATGTTGGTGTAAAACGCATGAAGAAGCTCCACGTTGATGGATCTTTGGGGTCACTCGTTTTTGAAAAGATCGAGACATGCGAACCATGTCTATTGGTAGATATGCATGAAGAAACTCCATACAGATGGATCGTTTGGACTCACTTGATTTTGAATCACTTGAGACATGCAAATCATACCACATGGGCAAGATGAATGAAAGACCTCGTTTTCAGTAAGATGGAACAAGAAAGCAACTTGTTGGAAGTAATACATTTTGATGTGTGCAGTCCAATGAGTGCTGAGGCACGCAGTGGATATCGTTATGCTCTTACTTCACAGATGATTTGAGTAGATGCTGAGTATATTTACTTGATGAAACACAAGTCTGAATTATTGAAAGGTTCAAGTAATTCCAAAGTGAAGTTGAAGATCATTGTGACAAGATGATAAAATGTCTATGATATGATCATAGAGATGAATATCTGAGTTACGAGTTTGGCACACAATTAAGACATTGTGGAAATTGTTTCACAACTAATACCGCCTGGAACACCATAGTGTGATGGTGTGTCCGAACATCATAACTGCACCCTATTGGATATGGTGCATACCATGATGTATCTTATCAAATTACCACTATCGTTTATGGGTTAGGCATTAGAGACAACCGCATTCACTTCAAATAGGGCACCACACAATTCCGTTGAGACGACACCGTATGAACTATGGTTTAGAGAAACCTGAGCTGTCATTTCTTAAAAGTTCAGGGCTGTGATGCTTATGTGAAAAGGTTTCAGGCTGATAAGCTCGAATCCAAAGCGGATGAATACATCTTCATAGAATACCCAAAACAGTTGGGTATATCTCCTATTTCAGATCCGGAAGCAAAATTGATTGTTTCTAGAAACGGGTCCTTTCTCGAGGAAAAGTTTCTCTCGAAAGAATTGAGTGGGAGGATGGTGGAGACTTGATGAGGTTATTGAACCATCACTTCAACTAGTGTGTAGCAGGGCATAGAAAGTTGTTCCTGTGGCACCTACACTAATTGAAGTGGAAGCTTATGATAGTGATCATGAAACTTCGGATCAAGTCACTACCAAACCTCATATGTCGACAAGGATGTGTACTACATCAGAGTGACACGTAATCCTGTCTTGGAAGTCATGTTGCTAGACAACAATGAACCTACGAGCTATGAAGAAGCGATGGTGGTCCCGGATTCCGACGAATGCCTCGAGGCCATAAAATCCGAGAGAGGATGCATGTATAAAACAAAGTATAGAGTTTGAAAAGAACTACTTGATGGTCGTAAGGCTGTTGGGTGTAGATGGATTTTAAAAGGAAGACGAACAATGATGATAAGTGTCACCATTAAGAAAGCTCGACTTGTCGTTAAGATGTTTCTCGACAAGTTCAAGGAGTTGACTACAATGAGACTTTCTCATTCGTAGCGATGCTAAGAGTATGTTGGAATTATGTTAGCAGTTACTACATTATTTATGAAATTTTGCAGATAGGATGTCAAAACATTGTTTCCTCGACGTTTTTTTCTTGAGGAAAGGTTGTATGTGATACAACCAGAAGGTTTTGTCAATCTTGAAAGATGCTAACAAGTATGCAAAGCTCCAACAATCCTTCTAAGGACTGGAGTAAGCATCTCGGAATTGGAATGTACTCTTTGATGAGATGATCAAAGATTTTGGGTTTATACAAAGTTTATGAGAAACTTGTATTTCCAAAGAAGTGAGTGGGAGCACTATAGAATTTTTGATGAGTATATGTTGTTAACATATTGTTGATCAGAAACGATGTAGAATTTCTGGAAAGCATACAGGGTTATTTTGAAAAGTGTTTTTTAATAGAAAACCTGGATTAAGCTACTTGAACATTGAGCATCAAGATCTATAAGGATAGATCAAAATTGCTTAATAGTACTTTCAAACGAACACATACCATGACAAAATTTTGAAGGAGTTCAAAAATAGATCGGCAAATAAGGAGTTCTTGGCTGTGTTATAAGGTATGAGTATTGAGTAAAACTCAAGACCTGACCACGGCAGAATAGAGAGAAAGGACGAAGGTCATCCCCTATGCTTTAGACGTAGGCTCTAAAGTATGCTATGTTGTGTACCGCACCTGAAGTATGCCAAGCCATGAGTCAGTCATGGGGTACAAGTGTGATCTAGAAATGGATCATAGGACAACGGTCAAGGTTATCCTTAGTAACTAGTGGACAAAGGAATTTTCTCGATTATGGAGGTGGTAAAAGAGTTCATCGTAAAAGGTTACGTCGATGCAAACTTAGACACTAATTCGGATGACTCTGAGGAGTAAATCGGATTCGTATAGTAGAGCAGTTATTTGGAATAGCCCAAAGTAGCGCGTGGTAGCTGCATATACAAGATGACATAGAGATTTGTAAAGCACACATGGATCTGAAAGGTTCAGACCCATTGACTGATAAACCTCTCTCACAAGCAAGATATGAACACACCCCATGGGTGTTGGATTCTCTACAATCACATAGTGATGTGAACTAGATTATTGACTCTAGTGCAAGTGGGAGACTACTAGAAATATGCCCTAGAGGCAATAATAAATTAGTTATTATTATATTTCCTTGTTCATGATAATCGTTTGTTATCCATGCTAGAATTGTATTGATAGGAAACTCAGATACATGTGTGGATACATAGACAACACCATGTCCCTAGTAAGCCTCAAGTTGACTAGCTCGTTGATCAGTAGATGGTTACGGTTTCCTGACCATGGACATTGGATGTTGTTGATGATGGGATCACATCATTAGGAGAATGATGTGATGGACAAGACCCAATCCTAAGCCTAGCACAAGATATTCATATGCTAAAGCTTTTCTAATGTCAAGTATCATTTCCTTAGACCATGAGATTGTGCAACTCCCGAATACCGTAGGAATGCTTTGGGTGCACCAAATGTCACAATGTAACTGGGTGGCTATAAAGGTGCACTACGGGTATCTCCGAAAGTGTCTGTTGGGTTGGCACGAATCGAGACTGGGATTTGTCACTCCGTGTAACGAAGAGGTATCTCTGGGCCCACTCGGTAGGACATCATCATAATGTGCACAACGTGACCAAGGAGTTGATCACGGGATGATGTGTTACGGAATGAGTAAAGAGACTTGCTGGTAACGAGATTGAACGAGGTATCGGGATACCGACGACTGAATCTCGGGAAAGTATCGTACCGATAGACAAAGGGAATTGTATACGAGATTGATTGAATCCTTGACATCGTGGTTCTTCCGATGAGATCGTCGTGGAACATGTGGGAGACAACATGGGTATCTAGATCCCGCTGTTGGTTATTGGCCGGAGAGTTGTCTCAGTCATGTCTACATGGTTCCCGAACCCGTAGGGTCTACACACTTAAGGTTCATGCCGCTAGGGTTATAGGGAAAGTATGTACGTGGTTACCGAATGTTGTTCGGAGTCCCGGATGAGATCCCAAACGTCACGAGGAGTTCCGGAATGGTCCATAGGTAAAGATTTATATATGGGAAGTTCCGTTTTGGTCACTGGAAAAGTTTCGGGTGCTATAAGTAACATACCGGGACCACCGGGAGGGTCCCGGGGGTCCACCAGGTGGGGCCACCAGCCCCAGAAGGCTGCGTGGGCCAAGTTTGGGAGGGGACCAGTCCCAGGTAGGCTGGTGCGCCCCCCACCAAGTCCCAAGGCGCAGGGAGAGTGGGAGGGGGCAAACCCTAGGTCCATATGGGCCTTAAGGCCCACCCTAGGGCGCCCCCCTCTCTCCCTCTCCCCTCTAGCCGCCACCCTAGATGGTATCTAGGGCTGCCGCCCCCCTTGGGGAGGGAACCCTAGAGAGGGCGCAACCCCTCCCCTCCCCTATATATACTTGAGGTATGGGGCTGCCCAACGTATGTGATTTGATCTCTCTCTTGGTGCAGCCCTACCCCTCTCCCTCCTCGTCTCTTGTAGTGCTTGGCGAAGCCCTGCTGGAGTACCGCGCTCCTCCACCATCACCATGCCGTTGTGCTGCTGCTGGACGGAGTCTTCCCCAACCTCTCCCTCTCTCCTTGCTGGATCAAGGCGTGGGAGACGTCACTGGGCTGTACGCGTGTTGAACGCGGAGGCGCCATTGTTCGGCGCTTAGATCGGAATCGACCGCGATCTGAATCGCTGCGTGTACAACTCCACCAACCGCGTTCTTGTAACGCTTCCGCATTGTGATCTTCAAGGGTATGAAGATGCACTCCTCTCTCTCATTGCTAGTCTCTCCATAGATTGATCTTGGTGACACGTAGGAAAATTTTGAATTTCTGCTACGATCCCCAACAGTCCCTTCGATCGAAGGTGATCGGACAGGAGGACCATGGGTTGAACTTTGGGGCGACTAGCTCCAACACATATACGTCCCTGAGCGCACGCTTCCGCTCCCTCTTGGGGATGTGGGTTGCGTATATCATGTTCACCGTCCGCACTTGTGGGGGGAACCTCTTCTGTCCTCCAGTATTCGGCTGCCGATGCTCCTCCTCGTCATCGCTATGTGGCCCCTTATCTTTGTTTTCGGCAATTAATTTGCCGGCCTGCTTGAATACCCAGCAACCCTATTGGTGTGGTTGGCTGGCTTGTCGGGGGTGCCGTGTATTTGACACAAGCGATCGAGTATGCGGTCCAAACTGGATGGGCCCGGAGTGCTTCTTTTAAATGGCTTTTTCCGATGATCGGGTTTAGAGCCTTTGAATCCGGCATTGACTGCCGTATCCTCGGTATTGTCACTGTTAATGCGGCGCTTATGTTTCTTGCGACGTAACCTGTTATTGCCGTCCTTTGTATCTGAAGTACCACGGTTCTTTGATATGTTATTACTGTGAGCCAGCCAGCTGTCTTCTCCCGCACAAAAGCGGGTCATGAGTGTCGTGAGAGCTACCATAGATTTCGGCTTTTCCTGACCAAGGTGTCGGGCTAGCCACTCGTCGCGGATGTTGTGCTTAAAAGCTGCTAGGGCCTCTGCATCCGGACAGTCGACGATTTGATTTTTCTTTGTTAGGAACTGTGTCCAGAATTGCCTGGCCGATTCCTCTAGCTGCTGAATTATATGGCTCAGGTCATCGGCGTCTGGTGGTCGTACATAAGTGCCCTGAAAGTTGTCGAGGAATGCGGCTTCCAGATCTTCCCAACAGCCAATGGACTCTGCTGGCAAGCTGTTGAGCCAATGCCGAGCTGGTCCTTTGAGTTTGAGTGGGAGGTATTTGATTGCATTTAGGTCATCACCGCGGGCCATGTGGATGTGCAGGAGGAAATCCTCGATCCATACCGCAGGATCTGTCGTGTCGTTGTATGATTCTATATTTACGGGTTGGAAACCCTGTGGGATTTGATGATCCATTACTTCATCTGTGAAGTATAAGGGGTGTGCGGCACCTCTGTACTGGGCTATATCGTGACGCAACTCCAATGAGTCTTGCTCGCTGTGTTCGGCCCGGCTGGATTTACTTTTACTGTATCCGGCGTGACGTTTATCGTCTCACATAGTGGCGCGCCCTCGTGATCCGTAGATCGATCTTGCATGTTTTGCTTTGTCCTCCAATACGTCTCGCAGGTCTGGCGTATTTCCCCATGCCTGTTTATTTGAATGGCGTCGGGGTGCAGGCTGAGCTTTTGGCTGGAATGCCTCTCTATCGCGGCCACGAGGTGGCCGATCAGCCGCGTCATACGCTTCTTCCTCTAGTCGGGGTAGCGACCTGCATTTTGGGTAACTCTTGGAGGGGCACTCGAGTTTATATTCCTCGGCCGCGAGGACTTCAGTCCATCTATCAGCTAGCAGATCTTGATCAGCTTGAAGTTGCTGCTGCTTTTTCTTAAGGCTATTTGCCGTTCGACAGGATCCTCTGGCACGATGAATTTGTCATTGTCGAGGCTTTGCCTCGTCTTCAGAGGGGGGCATGTAATTATCATCCTCCGCCTCTCCATCTGCCACTCTCTCTGGAGGTCTGGCCTCTCCATCCTCCTGTCCTAGATCGTGCTGGAGGGGATTGTTGCCATCTTCGGCACTATCCGGAGTGTTATTATCTCCTGTGCCGGTATCACCACTTTTGCTTTGGCGGGACTTAGAGCGGCGCCGCTGACGTCGGCGCTTGGGTTGCTTCTTGGAGGGGTCATCCTCCGCTGTCTCGTCGCCATTGCCTTCTTTGGGTGTGTCCACCATGTATATATCATATGATGAGGTGGCTGTCCAGTGCCTTGTGGGTAGTGGTTCCTCTTCGTCTCTCGCATTGTCATCCATACCGTCGATGTCTTCGGAGTCAAAGTTGAGCATGTCGGTTAAGTCGTCGACAGTGGCTACTAAGTGGGTAGTGGGTGGGCAGCAGATTTCTTCGTCATCCGCATCCCAATCTTGCCGGACATAGTTCGGCCAGGATCCTCCTGACAAGGAGAGAGACCTTAATGAGTTCAGTATGTCACCAAAGGGTGAGTGCTGAAAAATATCCGCGGAGGTAAACTCCATGATTGGCGCCCAATCGGATTCGCTAGGAACAGACGCAGGCGGTTCGGAGTCCGTGGCCGGAGAAGGATCCGGCAATCTGACAACACGGCTCTCGTACAGGGTAAGGTCGATGTTCGGCTCGATCACCGCTGAGGGTAAGGCCTCCGTGGCGGGGTCCATCCGCCCATCCATGGACGGCGCAACTGACTCCGAATTGAGGGTCGGAGCGGCTGTCGGTGCGATCTCCTGAATACGGTCTGATGGTAGAGCTAAATCATACTCATCGTGACCGCGTGGTGCACAAGGCAGGGGCTCGAATCCGTCGAAGATCAAGTCTCCGTGGATATCGGCTGTGTAATTTAAGCTTCCAAACCTGACCTGATGGCCAGGAGCGTAGCATTCGATCTGCTCCAGATGGCCAAGTGAGTTGGCCTGCAGTGTGAAGCCGCCGAACACAAAGATTTGTCCGGGGAGAAAAGTCTCACCCTGGACTGCATCGCTATCGATGATCGTAGGATCCATCAAGCCTAACGGCGACGACACAGAGGAACTCTCAATGAAAGCACCAATGTCGGTGTCAAAACTGGCGGATCTTGGGTAGGGGTTCCCGAACTGTGCGTCTAAGGTGGATGGTACAGGAGGCAGGGGACACGATGTTTTACCCAGGTTCGGGCCTCTTGATGGAGGTAAAACCCTACGTCCTGCTTGATTTATTCTTGATGATATGAGTATTACAAGAGTTGATCTACCATGAGATCGGAGAGGCTAAACCCTAGAAGCTAGCCTATGGTCTGATTGTATGTTGTCCTACGGACTAAAACCCTCCGGTTTATATAGACACCGGAGGGGGCTAGGGTTACACAAGGTCGGTTACAAAGGAGGAGATATACATATCCGTATTGCCTAGCTTGCCTTCCACGCCAAGTATAGTCCCATCCGGACACGAGACGAATTCTTCAATCTTGTATCTTCATAGTCTAACAGTCCGGCCAAAGGATATAGTCCGGCTGTCCGGAGACCCCCTAATCCAGGACTCCCACACCTAGATATTCTCATAACAATGCTCAATTCTTTCAATTGCTCAATAGTAATTTGTTCACCCACGGTAGAATACTTATGCTCTCGAGAGAAGCCACTAGTGAAACTATGGCCCCCGGGTCTATCTTTATCATACCAATCTCCTACTACTTAGTTCTTTGCTTTGCCATTTACTATGCCTTTATTTTACTTTGCATCTTTATCATAAAAATACCAAAAATATTATCTTATCATATCTATCAGATCTCACTCTCGTAAGTAGCTCTATAGGGATTGACAACCCCTATTTGCGTTGGTTGCGAGGATTTATTTGTTTTGTGCAGGTACAAGGGACTCGCGCGTAGCCTCCTACTAGATTGATACCTTGGTTCCCCAAAACTAAGGGGAATACTTACGCTACTTTGCTGCATCATCCCGTCCTCTTCGGGGAAAACCAATGCAGTGCTAAAAGAGGTAGCAGCTTCCGTTCCAAAAATTACTCTCCCGAAGGTTTCATTCCGTTTGGACTCCGTCTGATATCCCTTTTCTTCGAAACACTGAAATAGGCACGAAAACAACAATTTGGGCTAGGCCTCCAATTAATAGGTTAGTCCCAAAAATAATATAAAAGTGTTTAGTAAAGCCCATAAACATCCAAACAGATAATATAATAGCATGAATACTTCATAAATTATAGATACGTTGGAGATGTATCAGCATCCCCAAGCTTAATTCCTGCTCGTCCTCGAGTAGGTAAACGATAAAAGAAAGAATTTATGAAGTGTGAATGCTAGTAGGTGCACAAGTTTGATCAATGGTAATTACAATCACCTTTTCTAGCATCATTATATATCATAACAGTAGCTCAACTCATAGGACTTCTCATGATCAAGTAACAAGCTATTCACATGTTAAAGTATAGATCATAAGATTTCTTGAAAACTGACAAACCATGTTATTAGTCATCAAACAATTACAATTCATCTTATTTTCATGAAGGGTCTATGTCAGAGCTTTGATTCAGCAAACTTCACATACTCAACTATCATTTACTCTTTCACAATTGCTAACACTCACGTGATATTTATGGGTTCAAATTTTTAATCAGACACAGAGAAAGATAGGAGCTTATAGATTCGCCTCCCAACCTTTGACCTCAAGGGTAATGTCAACAATAATAGTTCATGATGCCTTACATCCAATTGGATATATATATATATATATATATATATATATATATATATATATATATCAGGATCTTTCCAACACAATGTGCTTGCCAAAGGATAAAATGTAAAAATGAAAGGTGAAGATCACCATGACTCTTGCATAAGGTATAAGACAAGAATAAAAGATAGGCCTTTCGCAGAGGGAAGCAGAGGTTGTCATGCGCTTTTATAGTTGGATGCACAAAATCTTAATGCGAAAGAATGTCACTTTATATTGCCACTTATGATAGGGACCTTTATTATGCAGTCCGTCGCTTTTATTGCTTCCTCATCACAAGATCGTATAAAGCTTATTTTCTCCACACTAATAGATCATACATATTTAGAGAGCAATTTTTATTGCATGCACCGATGGCAACTTACTTGAAGGATCTTAATCAATCCATAGGTAGGTATGGTGGACTCTCATGGCAATACTGGTTTAAGGGATGTTTGGAAGCACAAGTAGTATCTCTACTTGGTGCAAAGAATTTGGCTAGCATGAGGGGGAAAGACAAGCTCAGCATGTTGAATGATCCATGGCAATATACTTTATTTCAGATATAAGAAAACATAACACATTACGTTGTCTTCCTTGTCCAACATCAATCTTTTAACATGTCATATTTTAATGAGTGCTCACAATTACAAAAGATGTCCAAGTTAGTATATCTATATGTGAAATCTCTCTTCCCTCAATATTCTTTCATGAATTGTTCAAGTGATCAATACAATGTTTGCTAACCTTCAATAAATTTACCACCTCTACTTCTTATATGTGAAGTCATTACTCCCCATGGGATAAGCATATGAAACATATATAATTTTAGATTTATTATATTCAATTCACTCAACCATTTACTCATAGGATATATGTGAAGCACATGAATGAATAACAAACTACTCCGAAAGATATAAGTGAAGATCAATGAGTAGTTAAATAACCATTTAGCTATGTGAAGACTCTCCCATTTAATAATTTCAGATCTTGATACTTTATTCAGACAGCAAGAAAAGCAAAATAAAATGACATCTAAGAATAGCAAACATCATGTGAAGAAGCAAAAACTTAGGATCAACCGATACTAACCGATAGTTGTTGAAGAAGAAAGGTGGGATGCCAACCGGGGCATCCCCAAGCTTAGATGCTTGAGACTTCTTGAAATATTATCTTGGGATGCCTTGGGCATCCACAAGCTTGAGCTTTTGTGTCTCCTTAATTCCTCTCATATCACGGTCTCCCTAAATTTCAAAAGCTTCATCCACACAAAACTCAACAAGGACTCGTGAGATAAGATAGTATAAACCAATGCAAAAACCTTATCATACTCTTCTGTAACAAATCACTAAAATTACTAATCAACATTGCATAATAAAAGCCTCCGCATATTTAATAGTCCTATCCTCAAATAGAATCATTAAACAAGCAAACATATGCAAACAATGCAAACATAACAGCAATCTGCCTAAACAGGACAGTTTGTGAAGAATGCAGCAAGATCCATACTTCCCTAGTTCAAAAAATTATGAAACAAAAGTCCCACTGTAGTAAATTTATCAGAGCTTATTATGCAAAAGGTTTCAACATTTTATCACATTCTGACTTTTCTAGGGAATTTTTGCAACAGTGGTAAACTTTCTGTTTTCAAATAGTAACATGTAGACTTGTAAAATAGGCATAGTAAAGGCCATCAATGCCACTTTTATTGAAATAAAAGATGCAAAACATTGTTCTAAATAACAGCAAGCAAATCCTAACAAAATAAATTGACGCTCCAAGCAAAACACATATCATAAAAGGTACTGTAATGAACTCATTCTTTATTTATATTGGTGTTAAACCTACTGTATTCCAACTTTTATATGGTTCATAAACTCTATTGCTAGCCATAGATTCATAAAAATAAGCAAACAACACTCGAAAAACAGAATCTGTCAAAAACAGAACAGTCTGTAGTAATCTGTAGGTTTCGAATACTTCTGGAACCCCAAAAATTCTAAAATACATTTATGGACGTGAGGAATTTATCTATTAAGCATCTGAAGAAAGAATTAACTAAATAGCACTCTCCATTAAAAAATGGCAGCAAATCTCGTGAGCGCTAAAGTTTCTGTTTTTTACAGCAATATCGCAAAGACTTTCCCCAAGTATTCCCAAAGGTTCTACTTGGTACAAACACTAATTAAAAGCATAAAACCACATCTAAATAGGGGCTAGATGAATTATTTATTACTAAACAGGAGCAAAAAGCAAAGAACAAAAATAAAATTGGGTTGCCTCCGAACAAGCACTATTGTTTAACGCCCCTAGCTAGGCATGATGATTTCAATGATGCTCACATAAAAGATAAGGATTGGAACATAAAGAGAGCATCATGAAGAATATGACTAGCACATTTAAGTCTAACCCACTTCCTATGCATAGGGATTTTGTGAACAAACAACTTATGGGAACAATAATCAACTAGCATAGGAAGGCAAAACAAGCATAACTTTAAAACTTTATGCACATAGAGAGGAAACTTGATATTATTGCAATCCCTACAAGCATATATTCCTCCCTCATAATAATTTTCAGTAGCATCATGAATGAATTCAACAATATAACCATTACATAAAGCATTCTTTTCATGAACCACAAGCATTGAATTTTTATTACTCTCCACATAACCAAATTTCTTCTCATGAATAGTAGTGGGAGAAAACTCAACAAAATAACTATCATGTGAGGCATAATCCAATTGAAAACTAAAATCATGATGACAAGTTTCATGGATATCATTATTCTCAATAGCATACAAGTCATCACAATAATCATCATAGATAGCAACTTTGTTCTCATAATAAATTGGAACCTCTTCCGAAATAGTGGAATCATTACTAAATAAAGTCATGACCTCTCCAAATCCACTTTTATCAATATAATCGTCATAAATAGGAGGCATGCTATCATCATAATAAATTTTCTTATCAAAACTTGGGGGACAAAAAATATCATCTTCATCAAACATAGCTTCCCCAAGCTTGTGACTTTGCATATCATTAGCATCATGGATATTCAAGGAATTCATACTAACAACATTGCAATCATGCTCGTCATTCAAATATTTAGTGCCAAACATTCTAATGCATTCTTCTTATAGCACTTGAGCACAATTATCGGAATCCTTATTTTCATGAAAGACATTAAAAAGATGAAGCATATGAGGCATCCTTAATTCCATTTTTTTGTAGTTTTCTTTTATAGACTAAACTAGTGATAAAACAAGAAACAAAAAGATTCGATTGCAAGATCTAAAGATATATCTTCAAGCGCTAACCTCCCCGACAACGGCGCCAGAAAAGAGCTTTATGTCTACTACACAGCCTTCTTCTTGTAGACGTTGTTGATCCAAGTGCAGAGGTTTGTAGGACAGTAGCAAATTTCCCTCAAGTGGATGACCTAAGTTTTATCAATCCATGGGAGGCGTAGGATGAAGATGGTATCTCTCAAACAACCCTACAACCAAATAACAAAGAGTCTCTTGTGTTCCCAACACACCCAATCCAATGGTAAATTGTATAGGTGCACTAGTTCGGTGAAGAGATGGTGATAAAAGTGCAATATGGATGATAGATATAGGTTTTTGTAATCTGAAAATATGAAAACAGCAAGGTAACTAGTGATAGAAGTGAGCTAAAATGGTATTGCAATGTGTTGAAACAAGGCCTAGGGTTCATACTTTCACTAGTGCAAGTTCTCTCAACAATAATAACACAATTGGATCATATAACTATCCCTCAACATGCAACAAAGAGCCACTCCAAAGTCACCAATAGCAGAGAACAAACGAAGAGATTATGGTAGGGTATGAAACCACCTCAAAGTTATCCTTTCTGATCGATCTATCATAGAGTTCATACTAGAATAACACCTTAAGACACAAATCAACCAAAACCCTAATATCACCTAGATACTCCAATGTCACCTCAAGTATCCATGGGTATGGTTATACGATATGCATCACACAATCTCAGATTCATCTATTCAACCAACACAAAGAACTTCAAAGAGTGCCCCAAAGTTTCTACCGGAGAGTCAAGACGAAAACGTGTGCCAACCCCTATGCATAAGTTCACGAGGTCACGGAACTCGCAAGTTGATCACCAAAACATACATCAAGTGGATCACGTGGTATCCCTCTGTCACCACAGATAAGCACATGCAAGACATACATCAAGTGTTCTTAAATCCTTAAAGACTCAATCTGATAAGATAACTTCAAAGGGAAAACTCAATTCATCACAAGAGAGTAGAGGGGGAGAAACATCATAAGATCCAACTATAATAGAAAAGCTCGCGATACATCAAGATCGTACCACCTTAAGAACACGAGAGAGAGAGAGAGAGAGATCAAACACATAGCTACTGGTACATACCCTCAGCCCCGAGGGTGAACTACTCCCTCCTCGTCACGAATAGCGCCGTGATGATGAAGATGGCTACCGGTGAGGGATCCGCTCCGGCAGGGTGCCCGAACAGGGCCCGATTGGTTTTTGGTGGCTACAGAGGCTTGCGGCGGCGGAACTCCCAATCTATTATGCTCCCAGATGTTTTTAGGGTATATGGACATATATATAGGCGAAAGAAGTCGGTCAGGGGAGCCACGAGGGGCCCACAAGAGTGGGGGCGTGCCCAGGGGGGTAGGGCGCGCCTCCCTACCTCGTGGCTTCCTCAAAGCTTCCCTGACATCTACTCCAAGTCTCCTGGATTGCTTCCATTCCAAAAATAACTCTCCCGAAGGTTTCATTCTGTTTGGACTCCGTTTGATATCCCTTTTCTTCAAAACACTGAAATAGGCAAGAAAACAACAATTTGGGTTGGGCCTCCGGTTAATAGGTTAGTCCCAAGAATAATATAAAAGTGTTTAGTAAAGCCCATAAACGTCCAAAACAGATAATATAATAACATGAATACTTCATAAACTATAGATATGTTGGAGACGTATCATAAGTCTTCAAGGTAGACTTCCAAACCTTCACAGACTTTGTTCACCGGCAATCCACAATGACTCTTGGATGCTCAGAATGCGACGCCTAACCGGCTGGAGGATTCACAGTCCTCAAGTGTAACAAGTCTTCAGATCATGCAAACAGAAAGACTTCAGTGATGCCTAACACTCTTTGGCTCTGGGTGTTTAGGGCTTTGTCCTTGCAAGGATTTATCTCTCAAAAGCTTCGGAGGTGGGTTGCTCTCAAACGACAAAAGACGTGCACTAACTCTGAGTAGCCACCAATTTATGGTGTAGGGGGTGGGCTATTTATAGCCAGGAGGCAACCCACCCTGATTTGTATGAAATGACCGTGGGTCACTAAGGAACTGACACGTGTCCAACGATCAGATTTCAAACACACACGGTAGCTTGACTTGGGCTACAAGTAAAGCTGACTCATCCAGCTCTGGATAAGATTTGCTCTCATTGTATTCACTCGAAGACATAGGATTTGGTTGAGCATCACTTCAGTCACACTGACTTCGTTCACTTGGACCCCACTTAACAGTATGGTGGTTCCTATGACTCAACAAAGAAGAAAAGGAAACTACGAAACAACTATGTCTTCACAATCCATAGTCTTCATGCGGTGTCTTCTCATGTCATAGTCTTCAATGTTAATCTCTTCACAGACCACCATTGTCTTCAATGTCTTCACATATTTTTAGGGGTCATCTCTGGTAGGTAAACCATATCAATGAGGGACTACTACATGTGTTATCTTGCAATTCTCACAAACACATTAGTCTGTCAACCAAGTTTGTCGTCAATACTCCAAAACCAACTAGGGGTGGCACTAGATGCACTTACATCTCCCCCTTTTTGGTGATTGATGACAACCTGGTTGAAGTTTTCAATGGGGATAAAAGTATGTGAAAGTTTAGATATTTAAGGCATTGTCTTCATAAGTAGCAAACGGCTCCCCCTGAAGATGTGCATATAATTAGTATGCTTTTGAATGCAAATGCACATGGCAGGTTTTACTTGTGGAGATCCTCTTCAACCTATGAAGACAATTCATTATGCATATAAAGATATAACAAAGATAATGACATGCATAATGAGAAATGGACGTATGCGGAATCACTTCATGCGGAATTTCTCATCGCATCACAGAGTGGCAGACAAAGTATCAGACGACCATCAAGTTTAAGTGTTACAACCCAAAGAACCAAATGTATCAAAAAACAAGAGTTGTAACCACTTAGCAAAAAAAATAGCAACCACCCATATGGACCCGCTTGAAGACTATCAACTCATATGCTTCTCCCCCTTTTGTTAGTAAGGACCAAAAAGGTTTGAAGACATAGAGCATCTACTTGTTCCCATCAGGAGTAGATGAAGGGGCAGGGTCGATGTTGGAGTTCGGTGGTGCAGAGGGGCCTGGTGCAGTGTCGAGACACAGTGAAGCCATGGCTGGTGAAGTGGCATCGTCTTCTTCTTCGACGACCCTCGCAACAACAGTTGCAGCCGAAGATGAATACTCAAAATCTTCAATGGGTTGAGTTCGACGCCAACTTGCATTGCAAGGAGGAGTGGAGTCAAATTTGAAACCCTTAGTGAAGCCATCTCCGCGAAGATCTTTTTCAGGGCATAGAAGTGTTAGACTCTTCTAGAACCTCCTACAGGCTTCATGGGCAACAAATGAGTTCTTGGTGGCCAAGTTTCTGATGTGATTGACGTCCACCAAGATGCTCTGCATCTGACGCTTGAGCCAGTCATGGTGCCTATCTTGTCTCTGATGCAAGGCCACAAGAAGCTCTCGGTCATTGAGCACACGAGATCGCTTCCGAGGCGTTTGAGCAATGGTGCTTTCAGTGGCTTCAGTAGTTGCACGATGAGGTGCACGTGTATTGCCAGCCAGAGGATAGACACGAGTTGCAGCAAGAACTCCCTCAATTGGTTGCGAGAAGCTTTGGCGATCAACATTATGAAGATAAATTGGCTCCTTGGTAGGCTCAGGGTAGATGGCTTCGACAGACATATCAACCTCGGGCAAGAAGATAAGATGGTTGCACGTAGAGGGCTGATAGTTGATAGAAAAGTGAAGCTTGATTAAGCGCATCACCCATGGAGCATAAAACTTCAGGCCAAATAGATCAATTCCAGATGCAACAAGTTGCCTGATGAAGAAATCTTGAGCATTGAAGTTGATGCCTTTGAGAATATAGAACACCAATGTCTTCATCGTGCCTTCAAGCTTGGCTGCAGGAGAATGTCCTTTGACAGGCCATATAGTTTGCCTTACAATGTGATAAATGGTTCGGGGCAGATACTCGAGGTCTTCGACAAAGAATTCCTTAGGATATTCAGCATCTTGTGGCAGTGGCTTCATCATGCTGAGCATCTGACTCATGTTGAGCTCAGGCTTCTAAAATATGCTCTCGAATGCATTCTTGTGTAGCTGACAACCAGGTTCATAGAACTCACCTGGAGTGGGAAGGGAAGTAAGCTCGATGATATCTTGAGCTTTGGCTTCGTGGTGCACATCACCTGTCATCCACTCAAGGACCCAAGTCTTCGGATCACTGTTGTGGCCACGAATGTGAAGAGTAGCATAGAACTGCAGTAGAAGCTCTTCGTTCCAATGCTCTTTGCCAGTGACAAACTGCAAAAGGCCAACATTTCTGAAACAGTCTAGAGCTTCTTCCAAGCAGCGCAGTCCAGCAATGGCTTCACAATCCAGACGCATGTGAGGAAAGATCCGCCCTTGATTGTATAAGATACATGAGTAATAACTGCGCTGTTGAAAGCTCCAGAAGCGATCAGATGGGATCTTTGGCTTCGAGTATGGGTTCTTGGCACTGTCAATTCTTGTGTGTCCTGAAGCTGTTCACACTGGACAATCCTAGCGATGTTGCAGCACCGGGAAACCTTGGCAGTCTGGGATTTGGCTTCTGGACCTGAGGCCTGTGCTCCACATGATATTCATATTGTGGTCTAGGAGCAGTGGGAGGAACCAGAACGGGCCATCTGACAGTGATAGGTTTGCCGCGATCAAATTCCTGCTCAATAGTGTGAGGCCTTGGGGTGGAACTACAGCTTCGGCATTGACTGTGGCTTCAGGTTGCACACTAGCGTCAGGTGCAACATTAGCTTCAGGCGCCATATTATTTTCATCCATGACAATGTCATTAGCTTCAGTAGTGTTGTTTGTGGCTGCCTCAATCTTTTTAACCTCCTCTTCAGTAACAGGAGGGTCAGGCACTGACACGTTCTCCTCGAGAACAACTTCTTGAGTGACATGGGGTGTGGCAACTCTTTCTTCTCTTCTTTCTTCTTTGGTTGATGCAGTCGGAATGTCTTCAGCGGCTTTGGCTTCAGACCCATAGACATTCATAGTAGGAGTGGCTTCAGGAAACACTTCACGTGCTACTGAGCTTTGTTGCACTTTTCCCTTTGGAATGCTCGACATGGCGACCTGTGGCCTAGGGCTTTGCGAAGCCTGCGGAGTGCGGGCGACGCCTGTGGTGATGGAGTGGTCTGGACCATGTAGTCATCGTCAAGCACCGGAGTGGTGACTTGAGGTGGTGGAGTACTGGGTGTGTCTTCATTACTTGGGGTCTCTTGTTGAGGGCGATTAGCCCACAAAGCATCCTGAGAAATTGGCGTCATGGGACGAGAAATGCTGATGAGTTTGCTCTTCGTGAGAACAGACAATGATACTAGTTGGTGCTCGATATGAGAAAGGATTTCATCATCTTCTACATTGTCTTCACGACCAATGTCTTCAGCTGTGATGGGGTCAACAGCTTGTACTTCTTCGTCTTTAGGAGCCTCTATGGTAGCAGGCTCGTGAACTACAAGTTGACGCTCTTGCTTGGAGGAGGCAGGACGTGCAACTGAGATGGGCTCAACAACAAGTGTCTCTGTGGCAGCAGCACGCTCTTTTGCGAAGACTTTGTCTTCGGCTTCTTTGTTGATGGAGCACCATCAGAGGCATTCTTGTTCTTTCGCTTCTTGGCATCAGCTTCAGCTGCCCTTGTCTTGTTCAATTCTGAAGCTGCTGAGGGGACCTTAGGCCTCGAGCCTGTCATGCTGACAGGGAAGACAATGGTAGGTGCTTCTTGCCTTGGTGCTTCAGTGTGTGCCGCAGCAGACTTCTTCTTCTATTTGGCAGCCATTCTGGGGTCGATACCAGGACGCCCCAGAGCCTAGCGCTTCTCAGCCTCATTGTGTGCTTGAACACATTTCTCAACAAAGTATTTCATCTGCTCTCTTAAACCTTTAGCTTCCTCGCGTTTCTGGTGAAACTGCTCCTTGAGCTCATTCATCATCACCTTGAAGCTTTGAACTTCTGCCACACTGAGCTTTGCCATGTTCTTCTTGAACTGCACCTTTTCATAATCAATTTTGTTCTTCAACTCGACGACTTTGTGAGCCACGACCAGTTCGTTTGCAAAGGCTCCATGAAATGTGACGCTTATGCTGATTGGCAGCTGAAGATCATTAATGCTGAGGCTTTGATCATTGAACCATTCATCAATGAAATTGTTCAAAATATCAACAACAAAGAGGGGCAGATCATTGAAGATCTTCGCCTCTTGCTTGCTCTTGATCAACTGCTCAAGGGCTTCATTGCCAAGCTCGTCATCGCTGGACAGATCAATGGTTTCATCTTCGTTCTGTAGAACGGCAGCAGGTGTAAGTTCATGCCCAGAAATCTTCATGGGCTTTTTATTCTTGGGCTTCTCCATCTTCTTGGAGACACGAGAAAGATCTTCAGATTGCACACTGGGTTCAGGAGGTGCAGTGGCTAATGGCTTCACACGGGAAACTTTTGGTGCGGCAGAGGGCTTCAAAGCCTTCGACTTCTTTGGCTTCTGCTTTGGTGGTGCCGGCGCATCTTCAGAATCTGTGTGATCAGCTGAGTGGTCCACCGTAGCCCCCTGTACAGTTATGTAAGTGATGAGGCCTTCGAGGTTGTAGAAGGGGTCGATTTCATTGGGATTGGCATCATGTGTGCGATCAGCCCTTGGAGCAGACGGACCAGGGTTGAAATTGAGTCCCAGGTCCTTCTTGTTCTTTGCAGCAGACTCCTTTGCAAACTGGAAATTGCGCTTGAAGAGATTGTCTTCACGACACAATAGCAGAGATGATGGGTCAGCATTGTCTGGCTGCGGTCCACGGACCATGCAAGGATAGAAACCTTGAGCTATGGCTTCAGACTTGGACTTGGGCTAAAGACCTCTGTATACAATATCTCCCCAGGGGCCCTTGATGGTGTTCTTTTCAGCATATTCGGCAGTTACAAATCTGTATTTGTACCATTCCTCTGCCCAATATCTTCGAATCCATTGGATTCGGTTCTTGCGTTCCCCGTAGGTTTCCTCGGGATCTGTCTTGTACATTTCAAAAAGATTTGGTGGCAGGTCCTTGGCTGTATTCCCACGGTGTTGTTTGCCGCCCTTCCTAGCCGATTTCTCAGTGGCCATTGTATTCAAGCTAAAAGGCTTCAAGACTATGAATGGCTTCCATCTGCTGGTCAAACAGGAACTGGCTTCAGGAGAATTGATGTGTCACTGTAAGAATTCTGCAAACGAATGCAGACTATGAGAACTAAGGGATTCTCCCACGGACATGTACCTGTGACAGCATTAGAGGTGCGAGGGAAGGGGAAGAGGTCATATGCATTCTTAGAAGATTTTGAAGATAAATCAGTTTGAAGACATTGACCTCATAGTGCGAAGACATTCACTTATTTGGAGAGAGCTTTTTCGAGATTTGTACTAATCCATGAATAAGTACAAGTGAGGAATCTAACTAGTTGTGAAGCATAAGTGAATATACTTGGCATGATATGAGATGCAGAACAAGATAGATCCAGATTTGCAAGTTTAGAAACCACTTATGGTTGAAGTGTATGGATCTGGTCAATCAAAAGGGCAGTAAAAGGAAGATTTAATTACCACATGAAGAACTGCTAGACGAAGTTGAGAGGGAGGCCGAGCAGTTCAATCTCCCGCGCCCTAACTTGGCGGCGGAAGACACCTACGGCGGCGGCGGACAGAACTAGGTCCGCAGCCGGCGTGAGGACGGCGTCGAAGAAGTCGCGGCAGCTAAGCGCTTTGTCTCCGGCATCGTCGCGAGCTAGCGGAGGCGCTACGGTTTGTGCAAGGTGGCAAGGTGGAATAAGAGATAATGATCGCGGTGAGTTGAGTATTTATAAGGAAAGGGACAACACAGCGTAATTACGTAGGTGCCCCTGGCGATTCACATCTGAAGGACACGTGGCATGCATGCAACACATTGGAAGTTGTTCCATGTTCCCACACATGCCTGGATTGTCGGGTGGTCGTTCCAGCTTCTCCGGGTTTCAGGCAATAAGGATATAGCATTAAAACAAATTCAATTTTTGTCTCTGTGTCTTCTGCTGACAAGGACTCAGAGAAGACAATCGACAGTTTCAATAGAATGCATATGATTTGGATAGATAGAATTTGAGGTAGAAGCATAGAGGGGGTTAGGGTCCGATCACATTCACTTAGATCAAAAGATTCAAACATGAAGTCATAGCTATAAGTGAATGCTGTAGAGGGAAGAACACCAATATATGTATATATCAATAAGATACCAAATCAACATTGTGAAGATAAACATGAAGTCGAATCAATGTTGAAGACAAAACCAAATGCGAAGATTATGCAAATCTGACGCCAATTGAAAATACTTCAAGTAAGACTTTGGTGGTGGCGTTACCCACTGTATAGGAAGTATTAGACCCAGACACGATGCACAATTATCATGGCGCTCCGAAGTCAAATTCCGCGTTAAAGTTTTCACACTTAGAGTGTATGTCTTCATTTATTGAAGATATACTTTACTTCATGTGTTGCACATCTAAGTCATCAACCTGCATAAGCGTTAGGATGTGTGTCCAATCATAGGACATTTGAGGATTCTAAGATATTTTGCTCACACCGCAACTTGCAAAACCATAATCCTAGTGTTGGGGTGTAAGCCAAATATCGAAGAGTTCGCTTCACAGCTAAGTGATGTGACTCCTTTGGTGCCGCTTCGAATCGGGCACACATGCAAACACTAAGCATGATATCTGGCCTCGATGCACATAAATAGAGTAAAGATCCAATCATAGAGCGGTATACCTTTTGATCGAACTCTTTACCATTGTCATCGGGGCCGAGATGACTTTTGGTTGGCATTGGCGTTGTGTATCCCTTGCAGTCTTGCATTCCAAACTTCTTCAGGCAATCTTTGAGGTATTTCTATTGAGATATGAAGATGTTGTTGCTTTGCTGACGGATTTGAAGACCAAGGAAGAACATCTGATATTGCTCTTGCATCATGTGCCCAAACTCATCACTGTATCTTTTGTCAGTGCAGTCGAAGATAATGTCATCCACATAGATCTGGCACACAAACAGTTCACCATTGTATGTCTTCGTGAAGAGAGTGTGATCCAGGGAACCAGGTTTGAAGCCTTTGCTCTTCAGGAAGTCTTTGAGTGTTTCATACCAAGCACGAGGGGCTTGTTTGAGGCCATACAATGCCTTGTTGAGCTTGTATACCGTATCAGGATGTTTTGGATCTTCAAAGCCAGGTGGTTGTGCAACATACACTTCTTCAATCTTTCCATTAAGAAAGGCACTCTTCACATCCATTTGGTACAGGAGGATATTGTGATGGTTGGCATAGGCTAGCAGTATGCGAATGGCTCCAAGCCTAGCCACCGGAGCAAATGTTTCATCGAAGTCAATCCCTTCAACTTGAGTGTATCCTTGAGCAATGAGACGAGCCTTGTTTCTGACAACTTGACCATGCTCATCTTGTTTGTTGTGATAGATCCATTTGGTGCCTATGATATTATGCTTCCGTGGGCCAGGACGCTTAACCAATTCCCACACATTGTTCATCTCGAACTGTTGAAGCTCTTCTTGCATCGCTTGAATCCATTCAGGTTCCATGAAGGCTTCAACAACTTTCTTGGGTTCATATATAGAGACAAATGCAAAGTGCCCACATAAATTTGCTAGCTGTGTTGCTCTTGAACGAGTGAGGGCACCAGGTGCATTGATGCTATCAATTATCTTCTCAATCTGTACTTCATTTGCAACACGAGGATGTATTGGTCGAAGACTTTGCTCTGGCTGATCATTGTCTTCATCATCAGTATTGACTTCGGGCTGAGAAGTGTCTTCGGGTTGATTAGGTGTAGAAATGATGAGTTCTTCTTTAGTCTGTGCCTCTGAAGGTATGATTTATCCAGTTCCCATAAGCTTAATCGATCCACTAGGAGGGACTTCATCTAGCACATTTGGCAGGTGCTCTCTTTGCGAGTCGTTAGTCTCATCGAACCGCACATCCACAGTTTTAACCACTTTATAGTGAAAGAGGTTGAAGACTCTGTAGGAGTGCGAATCATTTCCGTAACCAAGCATAAAACCTTCATGTGCTTTTGGTGCAAATTTTGAAGTGTGATGTTGATCCTTGATCCGGCACCTGGCACCAAATACTCTGAAGTAACTGACGTTTGGCTTCTTACGAGTTAGTAGCTCATATGATGTCTTCTTTAGAAGCTTGTGAAGATAAACATGGTTGATGACATGACATGCAGTATCAATGACTTCAGGCCAGAACTTCCTTGAGTCTTATACTCATCAAGCAACGTCCGAGCCATCTCAATGAGTGTCCTGTTCTTGCGCTCCATGATGCCATTCTGCTGAGGTGTGTATGGAGCAGAAACTCATGAGTGATGCCCAATGTATCAAGATAGGTGTCGAGGCCGGTGTTCTTGAACTATGTGCCATTGTCACTTCTGATGTGCTTGATCTTGATGCCATAGTTCATCATGGCACGATTGGCAAATCGTTTGAAGACATCCTGCACTTCAGTCTTGTAGAGAATTATATGCACCCACGTATATCTAGAGTAATCATCAACAATAACAAAACCATAGAGACAAGCAGTGGTAGTAAGAGTGGAGTAATGAGTAGGGCCGAATAGGTCCATGTGAAGCAGCTCGAATGGACGTGATGTCGTCATGATTGTCTTCGAGGGATGCTTGGCCCTAGTCATCTTCCTAGCTTCGCAGGCACCACACAGATGATCCTTTTTGAACTTGAGGCCCTCGATGCCTACGACAAGCTTCTTCTTCGCGAGAGTGTACAAGTTCCTCATGCCAGCATGCCCTAGCCTCCGATGCCAGAGCCAGCACTCTGAAGCTTTTGCTAGAAGACATACGGCCAACTGTGGTCCTGCTAAGAAATCTACCATGTACAGATCATCTTTTCGGTACCCTTCAAAGACTAGAGATTTGTCAGATTCCATAAGCACAAGGCAACGATATTTTCCAAATATTACTACCATATTCAGATCACAAAGCATTAATACAAACATTAAGTTGAAACCAAGGGATTCAACAAGCATCACTTTATCCATCTGCTGATCCTTTGAGATTGCAACTCTACCTAGACCCAATACCTTGCTTTTAACAGTGTTAGCAAATGTGATGTGACTCTTGCCAGGTGGACGTAAGGTTGAGTCCATGAGAAGACTTCGATCACCAGTCATGTGGTTAGTGCATCCACTGTCCATAATACATTCTGAAGCCTTCGGTGTCATACCCTACAGTGCAGTTAGGGGGATAGGCTTCACCAAGGGAAATGTGAAGCATAAACATTTGACAAACGAGTGGATTATGAAAGTTTAGATCATGGTTAGGGTAGATAGGATGACTGTTAAGAAAACCAGGAACAAAATACATAGTAAGACCATTTTGGGCATTTTATCTTGCGCCCCACAAGACGTTTTAGGTCCCCAGCAATAGCATCTGACGCCTTTGATTTCTGGCTGGAGACCCTTCCCTGCAAAACAGAGTTAAGTTTTCTTAACCACCCACATTTTAGGGGTGGCTTCGAAGCAATGTGTCTAAGTGCAGCATCTGAGAACTTTGGCTTTGGAGCCCTAGAAAATAGTCTTGCAGGAGGAGAATAATACTCGTAAGAACAAGCAGAGTAGTTCTTGGTCATGTGAACATGGCGGTTTGATGAAACACACTCATATTCATAGGCCTGAGTATGGTTTCCCTACAAAACATTTGTGTTAGGGTGACTCTGGTGAGTCCTCTATCTGTATGAAGGCTTTGGACCATATGAAGCCTTTGGTCTAGGGTTTGTCTTCTTCCCAGGTGGTGTCATGATGACATTCACCTGAAGATTCTCAAGACAACTCTTGGGCACCCAGATCTTCTTCAAAGGTGGTCCATTCCTGTAGTTAGTACCAATATACCTGGCAAACACTTCACCATTCTGATTCTTAAACAGTTTATAGTTTGCATCAAAGGATTCATCAATGATAATCGGGTTAGCACAAGAGAAGCCAGATAAGGTAGATGGATCCACTGAAGGTCCCTTTGCAGCAACCCATGTGGTTTTGTGGTACTGCTCAGGCTTCTAGTAAGAACCATCAACATTCATTTTCCTCTCGAACCCTACACCCTCTTTCCTAGGGTTTCGGTTCAAAATCTGTTTCTTGAGGACATCACATAGTGTTTGATGCCCTTTGAGACTTTTGTACATTCCTGTCTCAAGCAATGTCTTCAACCTAGCATTCTCATCAGCAATAGTAGTGGCATCCTCGGTAGAGGGGTTAGTTACCACATCAGCAGTTGAAGATACTGCAAGAGTAGCAGCAGTAGTGTAAGTGCATCTAGTGCCACCCCTAGCTGGTTTTGGAGTATTGACGACAAACCTAGTTGAGGGACTAATGTGTTTGTGAGAATTGCAGGATAACATAGGTAGAAGTCCCTCATTGATTCGGTTTTCCTACCAGAGATGACCCCTAAAAATGTATGAAGACATTGAAGTCAATGGTGGTATATGAAGATATTCACATTGAAGACTATGATAAGAGAAGACACCACATGAAGCCTATGGAGCTCGAAGAATTAGATCTTTCGTAGTTCTTTTTCATTTGTGTTGAGTCATAGGAACCACCGTACTATTAAGTGGGGTCCAAGAGAACCAGTCGGAATGACTGAAGTGATGCCTAAACAAAAAACCTATGTCTTCGAGTGAAGACTATGAGAGCGAATCTTGTCCAGAGTCGGACAAGTCAGCTTTGCTTGTAGCCCAAGTAAAGTTGCCATGTGAGTTCGAAATCTGACCGTTGGAACACGTGTCAGTTCCTTAGTGACCCAGGGTTATTTCGGACAAATCAGGTCGGGTTGCCAAGTGGCTATAAATAGCCCACCCCCTACAACCATAAACGGTTGGCTGCTCAGATTGAGAATACGGCTTTTGTCATTTGAGAGCAACCCACCTCGAAGCCTTTGAGAGAGAGAATTCCTTGCGAGGAAAAAGCCCTAACCACCCAGAGCCAAAGAGAATTAGGCATCACTTAAGTCTTCTTGTCTGAGTGATCTGAAGACTTATTACACTTGAGGACTGTGCATCCTCCAGCCGGTTAGGCGTCGCGTTCTGAGCATCCAAGAGACATTGTGGATTGCCGGTGAACAAAGTCTGTGAAGGTCTGGGAGTCTACCTTGAAGACTTACCAGAGTGATTGGGCGAGGTCTGTGTGACCTTAGCTCAAGGGGAATACAGTGAGGACTGGGTGTCCTGAGCTGCGTGTTCAGGACTGGGTGTCCGGGACTGTGTGTCCTAAGGTTTAAATACCTAGCCGCCCTAACTAGACGTACAGTTGTGACAGCAACTGGAACTGGTCCAACAAATCATTGTCTTTAGAGAGTCACTGATTTCATCCTTTCCTTCCCTTTACTTACTGATTGCTCCTTGTGAAGTCATTGTATGATTGCCTTATCTTTTGTCTTCATTGGGTGACTACTTGTTCTGATTGGCTTCATAATATCTTCCTACCTGATCCTTACCAGCTAGCTGCTATCAGTCATTGTGCTTTCACTTCATTGAATACCTGACTATGGTTTGCCTAGTGTAGTCTACCTTCCGCTGCATCGTAATAGGCTTATTTCTATCGTTAGTCTTCAAAACTTCCACGTTTTGAAGACTTTCATAAAAATCGCCTATTCACCCCCCTCTAGTCGATATAATGAACTTTCAATTGGTATCAGAGCAAGGTGCTCCCTTGTTCTGTGTGATTCGGTTTAACCACCTGGAGTTTTAGCTACATCGACTGCAGGGATTATTAAAGTCTCCGTTGCGTGCCCCGTCTTCGATGGAACTGAATATCCCTACTGGAAGAATAAGATGCGCATGCATCTTGAAGCCATTGACGTCGACCTATGGTATGTCGTCAAGAACGGCGTTCCCAAGGCTGGTGAAGGTGTCACTGCTGCTGATGTCAAGAAGTTCGTTCAACTGGACTCTACTGCTAAGAATATCATCTGTGGTCATCTGACCAAAGGACAGTATGGCCGTGTGAGTGCTCTGGAAACGTCTAGGCTGGTCTGGGACTGGCTCTCCAAGGTCAATGAAGGCGTCTCAACCCAGAGAGATCAGAGAATTAGTGCCCCTCACAACCTCTTCAACCGCTTCAAGCGAAATGACAATGAGAATGTCCAGCTCACATTTGACCGACTCACTGACATCACGAATGAGCTTCAAGCCCTCGGCGCTACTAAGATCACCAAGCATGAAGTCGTCAAGACACTACTGAGATCACTTGATAGTTCGTTTGACACCCTAGCCCTGATGATTCAAGAACGTCCTGATTTCAAAACACTCAATCCGTCTGACATACTTGAGAGGCTCAACACACATGAGTTTCAGCTTTCTGAGAAAAGAGATATCTACGGTCCAAACTATGGGTGAACTCGTGCCTTGAAGGCAAAAGCTGTCTCCTCATCTAAAGAAGAATCTGACAGCAGTTCTGATGATCCTGAAGACATTGGAAGGGAACTTGCTATGCTTGTGAAGAAGTTCCAAAAATTCACCAAGAAGAAAGGCTTCAGAAAGTCTTCACGATCAAGCTCAAGGAATTATGAAGCTTCTGCTCATGACTACTAGAAGAAAACATGCCACAAGTGCAAGAAAACTGGACACTTCATCTCTGAGTGTCAGCAGTGGGACAATGAGAACAGAAAGAAGAAGAAGAGCAAGGAATATGACTCTGACGACAAGAAGAAGAAGAAATACTCAAAGTCTTCTTCCAAGTCTTCCTCAAAGTCTCCATCACACAAGAAGAGCTCATCTGGCAAGGCACGTGCGTTTGTTGGCAAGGAAATGGATTCAGAGGAGGAGTCTGCTTCTGAGGAGGCGGAGGTGGAGTCTGAGGAGGAGTCCGATTCTGGCGTTGCAAGTCTGGCTACAGCATACGTTGCCAAGTCCATCTTCAACACTGAAGACAATGACTTCATCACCGACACCGATGCAAATAACAAGGACTACTCCGCTCCTACCTACTACTTCATCGCACGCGGTGCCAAGGTAAACACACGCACTACTCACTATGAAACATCTAGTGACAATGACTCTGATTGTGGTTCAAAACCCAGCTACAAAACACTTGCTAAAATTGCAACTGAACAACAGAAAGCTATGGAACATATTCAAAAACTGTTAGACAGAAGCGATGATATGTTGGGTGCTGAAATGACTCGATCTGAATTCTTAATTGAAGACATAAAAAATCTTCACGTTAAGTATCAGGAACTTGAAAGTCGTCATGAAACTCTCTCAACAACTCATGAAAAGCTTTCCTATGATTATCTTCAAAGGAAGCATGATCTTGAGAAATTGAGAGCGGCTCATGAATATCTTCAAAAGGAAAATGAGTCACTTCGCGCCGAACAGATCAGTTCCGCTCAGGAAGGATTTGAACCACCATGTCTTAAATGCATTGAGCGTGATAATGCTGCTTCTGTTGCTGAATGTTCTACTGCTGCTACTGTTGCAATATCTTCAACTATTGATGTGGTAACTAACCCCTCTGCTGAGGATACCACTACTATTGCTGATGAGAATGCTAGGTTGAAGACATTGCTTGAAACAGGGATGTACAAAAGTCTTAAAGGGCATCAGACACTATGTGATGTCCTCAAAAAGCAGATACTGAACCGAAACCCTAGGAAAGAGGGTGTTGGGTTCGTAAGGAAAATGAATGATGATGGCTCTTACTGGAAACCTGAGCAGTACCCCAAAACCATATGGGTTGCTGCAAAGGAACCTTCAGCTGATCCATCCAATCTATCTGGCTTCACCTAGGCTAACCCCATTATCATCGATGAATCTCTTGATGCAAACTATAAACTATTTAAGAATCAGAATGGTGAAGTGTTTGCCAGGTACATTGGTACTAACTGCAGGAATGGACCGCCTATGAAGAAGATCTGGGTTCCGAAAAGGTGTTTGGAGAATCTTCCTGTGAATGTCATCATGACACCTCACTTGAAGAAGACAAACCTCAGACCAAAGGCTTCATACAGACACAGGACTCACCTGAGTCGGACTAACGCAAATGTTTTGCAGGGAAACCATACTCAGGCATATGAATATGAGACCGGTTCATCAAACCGTCATGTTCATAAGACCAAGAACTATTCTGCTTATTCTTACGAGTACTATTGTCCGCCTGCAAGACTGTTTGCTAGGGCTCCAAAGCCAAAGTTCTCATATGCTGCACTTAGACTTATTACTTCTAAGCCATCCTTGAAGATGTGGGTGGCTAAGAAAGCTTAACTCTCTTTTGCAGGGAAAGGTCTCCAGCAGAAAACCAAAATCGTCTGACGCTATTGCTGGGGACCTTAAACATCGTGTAGGGTGCAAGATCAAATGCCCGAATGGCATTACTATGTACTTCGTTCCTGAATCGCATGCTACTCTCCCTATTAGTCCTAATCTGGATCTAAGTTTTCATAACCCACCGGTTCGTCAAATGTTTTTGCTTCACAATTCTCTTCGTGAAGCCTATCCCCCTAACTGCACTGTAGGGTATGACACCAGCGTCATCAAAATGGATTATTGATAGTGGGTGTACAAATCACATGGCTGGTAAAAGAAGCCTTCTTATGGACTCAACCTTACGTCCATCCGACAAGAGCCACATCACATTTGCTGACACTGGTAAAAGTAAGGTATTGGGTCTAGGTAGAGTTGCAATCTCAAGGGATCAACACATGGATAAAGTCATGCTTGTTGAATCCCTTGGCTTCAACTTAATGTCTGTCTCAATGCTTTGCGACTTAAACATGTGTTGGGGAACGCAGTAATTTCAAAAAAAATTCCTACGCACACGCAAGATCATGGTGATGCACAGCAACGAGAGGGGAGAGTGTTGTCTACGTACCAACGCAGACCGACTGCGGAAGCGATCACACAACGTAGAGGAAGTAGTCGTACGTCTTCTTCCCGATCCGACCGATCCAAGTACCGTTACTCCGGCACCTCCAAGTTCTTAGCACACGTTCAGCTCGATGACGTTCCTCGGGCTCCAATCCAGCAAAGCGTCGAGGAAGAGTTCCGTCAGCACGACGGCATGGTGACGATCTTGATGTACTACCGACGCAGGGCTTCGCCTAAGCACTGTAACGGTATGATCGAGGTGGAATTTGGTGGCAGGGGGCACCGCACACGGTTAAGGAACGATTAACTTGTGTGTCTTGGGGTGCCCCCTGCCCCCGTATATAAAGGCCAGGGGCAGGGGGTTCGGCCGGCCAGGAGGGAGGCGCAGGAAGGAGTCCTACTCCCACCGGGAGTAGGACTCCTTCCTCCCAATCCTATTCCAATTAGGATTCTAAGGGGAGAAGGAGAAAGAGGGGGCCGGCCCACCTCTCCTAGTCCTATTAGGACTTGGGAAAGGGGGGGGCGCCGGCCAGGTGTGGGCTTCCTCTTCTCTCTTTTCCACTAAGGCCCAATAGGCCCATTTACCTCCCGGGGGGGTTCCGGTAACCCTCCCGGTAATCCGGAAATATCCCGATTTCACCCGGAACGCTTCCGGTGCCCAAACATAGGCTTCCAATATATCAATCTTTACGTCTCGACCATTTCGAGACTCCTCGTCATGTCCGTGATCTCATCCGGGACTCCGAACAACCTTCGGTACATCAAAATGCATAAACTCATAATAACTGTCATCGTAACGTTAAGCGTGCGGACCCTACGGTTCGAGAACAATGTAGACATGACCGAGACACGTTTCCGGTCAATAACCAATAGCGGGACCTGGATGCCCATATTGGCTCCTACATATTCTACGAAGATCTTTATCGGTCAGACCGCATAACAACATACGTTATTCCCTTTGTCATCGGTATGTTACTTGCCCGAGATTCGATCGTCGGTATCCAATACCTAGTTCAATCTCGTTACTGGCAAGTCTCTTTACTCGTTCCGTAATACATCATCTCATAACTAACATCTTAGTTATTATGCTTGCAAGGCTTATGTGATGTGTATTACCGAGAGGGCCCAGAGATACCTCTCCGACAATCGGAGTGACAAACCCTAATCTTGAAATACGCCAACCCAACATCTACCATTGGAGACACCTGTAGTACTCCTTTATAATCACCCAGTTACGTTGTGACGTTTGGTAGTACCCAAAGTGTTCCTCCGGTAAACGGGAGTTGCATAATCTCATAGTTATAGGAACATGTATAAGTCATGAAGAAAGCAATAGCAACATACTAAACGATCGGGTGCTAAGCTAATGGAATGGGTCATGTCAATCAGATCATTCAACTAATGATGTGACCTCGTTAATCAAATAACAACTCTTTGTTCATGGTTAGGAAACTTAACCATCTTTGATTAACGAGCTAGTCTAGTAGAGGCATACTAGTGACACTTTGTTGGTCTATGTATTCACACATGTATTATGTTTCCGGTTAATACAATTCTAGCATGAATAATAAACTTTTATCATGATATAAGGAAATAAATAATAACTATATTATTGCCTCTAGGGCATATTTCCTTCAGTCTCCCACTTGCACTAGAGTCAATAATCTAGATTACACAGTAATGATTCTAACACCCATGGAGTCTTGGTGCTGATCATGTTTTGCTCGTGGAAGAGGCTTAGTCAACGGGTCTGCAACATTCAGATCCGTATGTATCTTGCAAATCTCTATGTCTCCCACCTGGACTAAATCCCGGATGGAATTGAAGCGTCTCTTGATGTGTTTGGTTCTTTTGTGAAATCTGGATTCCTTTGCCAAGGCAATTGCACCAGTATTGTCACAGAAGATTTTCATTGGACCCGATGCACTAGGTATGACACCTAGATCGGATATGAACTCCTTCATCCAGACTCCTTCGTTCGCTGCTTCCGAAGCGGCTATGTACTCCGCTTCACATGTAGATCCCGCTACGACGCTTTGTTTAGAACTGCACCAACTGACAGCTCCACCGTTTAAAGTAAACACGTATCCGGTTTGCGATTTAGAATCGTCCGGATCAGTGTCAAAGCTTGCATCAACGTAACCTTTTACGGTGAGCTCTTTGTCACTTCCATATACGAGAAACATATCCTTAGTCCTTTTCAGGTATTTCAGGATGTTCTTGACCGCTGTCCAGTGATCCACTCCTGGATTACTTTGGTACCTCCCTGCTAAACTTATAGCAAGGCACACATCAGGTCTGGTACACAGCATTGCATACATGATAGAGCCTATGGCTGAAGCATAGGGAACATCTTTCATTTTCTCTCTATCTTCTGCAGTGGTCGGGCATTGAGTCTGACTCAACTTTACACCTTGTAATACAGGCAAGAACCCTTTCTTTGCTTGATCCATTTTGAACTTCTTCAAAATCTTGTCAAGGTATTTGCTTTGTGAAAGTCCAATTAAGCGTTTTGATCTATCTCTATAGATTTTTATGCCTAATATGTAAGCAGCTTCCCCGAGGTCTTTCATCGAAAAACTTTTATTCAAGTATCCCTTTATGCTATCCAGAAATTCTATATCATTTCCAATAAGTAATATGTCATCCACATATAATATCAGAAATGCTACAGAGCTCCCACTCACTTTCTTGTAAATACAGGCTTCTCCAAAAGTCTGTATAAACCCAAATGCTTTGATCACACTATCAAAGCGTTTATTCCAACTCCGAGATGCTTGCACCAGTCCATAGATGGATCGCTGGAGTTTGCATACTTTGTTAGCTCCTTTTGGATCGACAAAACCTTCTGGTTGCATCATATACAACTCTTCTTCCAGAAATCCATTCAGGAATGCGGTTTTTACATCCATTTGCCAAATTTCATAATCATAAAATGCGGCAATTGCTAACATGATTCTGACAGACTTAAGCATCGCTACGGGTGAGAAAGTCTCATCGTAGTCAACTCCTTGAACTTGTCGAAAACCTTTTGCGACAAGTCGAGCTTTGTAGACAGTAACATTACCATCAGCGTCAGTCTTTTTCTTAAAGATCCATTTATTCTCAATTGCTTGCCGACCATCGGGCAAGTCAACCAAAGTCCATACTTTGTTCTCATACATGGATCCCATCTCAGATTTCATGGCTTCAAGCCACTTTGCGGAATCTGGGCTCACCATCGCTTCTTCATAGTTCATAGGTTCATCATGATCTAGTAGCATGACTTCCAGAACAGGATTACCGTACCACTCTGGCGCGGATCTTACTCTGGTTGATCTACGAGGTATAGTAGTATCTTGATCTAAAGTTTCATGATCATCATCATTAACTTCCTCTCTTATTGGTGTAGGTCTCACAGAAACAGTTTTCTGTGATGTACTATTTCCCAATAACGGAGTAGGTACAGTTACCTCGTCAAGTTCTACTTTCCTCCCACTCACTTCTTTCGAGAGAAACTCCTTCTCCAGAAAGTTTCCGAATTTAGCAACAAAAGTCTTGCCTTCGGATCTGTGATAGAAGGTGTATCCAATAGTTTCCTTTGGATATCCTATGAAGACACACTTCTCCGATTTGGGTTCGAGCTTATCAGGTTGAAGCTTTTTCACATAAGCATCGCAGCCCCAAACTTTAAGAAACGACAACTTTGGTTTCTTGCCAAACCATAGTTCATAAGGCGTCGTCTCAACGGATTTAGATGGTGCCCTATTTAACGTGAATGCGGCCGTCTCTAAAGCATAACCCCAAAATGATAGCGGTAAATCAGTAAGAGACATCATAGATCGTACCATATCTAGTAAAGTACGATTACGACGTTCGGACACACCATTACGTTGTGGTGTTCCGGGTGGCTTGAGTTGCGAAACTATTCCACAATTTTTCAAATGTACACCAAACTCGTAACTCAAATATTCTCCTCCACGATCAGATCGTAGAAACTTTATTTTCTTGTTACGATGATTTTCAACTTCACTCTGAAATTCCTTGAACTTTTCAAATGTTTCAGACTTATGTTTCATTAAGTAGATATACCCGTATCTGCTTAAATCATCTGTGAAGGTGAGAAAATAACGATATCCGCCACGAGCCTCAATATTCATTGGACCACATACATCGGTATGTATGATTTCCAATAAATCTGTTGCTCTCTCCATAGTACCGGAGAACGGTGTTTTAGTCATCTTGCCCATGAGGCACGGTTCGCAAGTACCAAGTGATTCATAATCAAGTGGTTCCAAAAGCCCATCAGTATGGAGTTTCTTCATGTGCTTTACACCGATATGACCTAAACGGCAGTGCCACAAATAAGTTGCACTATCATTATCAACTTTGCATCTTTTGGCTTCAACATTATGAATATGTGTATTACTACTATCGAGATTCAATAAGAATAGACCACTTTTCAAGGGTGCATGACCATAAAAGATATTACTCATATAAATAGAACAACCATTATTCTCTGATTTAAATGAATAACCGTCTCGCATCAAACAAGATCCAGATATAATGTTCATGCTCAACGCTGGCACCAAATAACAATTATTTAGGTCTAATATTAATCCCGAAGGTAGATGTAGAGGTAGCGTGCCGACCGCGATCACATTGACTTTGGAACCGTTTCCCACGCGCATCGTCACCTCGTCCTTTGCTAGTGTCCGCTTATTCTGTAGTCCCTGTTTCGAGTTGCAAATATTAGCAACAGAACCAGTATCAAATACCCAGGTGCTACTGCGAGCATTAGTAAGGTACACATCAATAACATGTATATCACATATACCTTTATTCACCTTGCCATCCTTCTTATCCGCCAAATACTTGGGGCAGTTCCGCTTCCAGTGACCAGTCTGCTTGCAGTAGAAGCACTCAGTTTCAGGCTTAGGTCCAGACTTGGGTTTCTTCTCTTGAGCAGCAACTTGCTTGCCGTTCTTCTTGAAGTTCCCTTTCTTCTTCCCTTTGCCCTTTTTCTTGAAACTAGTGGTTTTGTTAACCATCAACACTTGATGCTCCTTTTTGATTTCTACCTCCGCAGCTTTCAGCATAGCGAAGAGCTCGGGAATAGTCTTGTTCATCCCTTGCATATTATAGTTCATCACAAAGCTCTTGTAGCTTGGTGGTAGTGATTGGAGAATTCTTTCAATGACGCAATCATCCGGAAGTGTAACTCCCAATTGAATCAAGTGATTATTATACCCAGACATTTTGAGTATATGCTCACTGACAGAACTGTTCTCCTCCATCTTGCAGCTATAGAACTTATTGGAGACTTCATATCTCTCAATCCGGGCATTTGCTTGAAATATTAACTTCAACTCCTGGAACATCTCATATGTTCCATGATGTTCAAAACGTCGTTGAAGTCCCGGTTCTAAGCCGTAAAGCATGGCACACTGAACTATTGAGTAGTCATCAGCTTTGCTCTGCCAGACGTTCATAACTTCTGGTGTTGCTCTTGCAGCTGGCCTGGCACTTAGCGGTGCTTCCAGGACGTAATTCTTCTGTGCAGCAATGAGGATAATCCTCAGGTTACGGACCCAGTCCGTGTAATTGCTACCATCATCTTTCAACTTAGCTTTCTCAAGGAACGCGTTAAAATTCAACGGAACAACAGCACGAGCCATCTATCTACAATCAACATAAACAAGCAAGATACTATCAGGTACTAAGTTCATGATAATTTTTAAGTTCAGTTAATTTACTTAAGAACTCCCACTTAGAAAGACATCCCTCTAATCCTCTAAGTGATTACGTGATCCAAATCAACTAAACCATAACCGATCATCACGTGAGATGGAGTAGTTTTCAATGGTGAACATCAATATGTTGATCATATCTACTATATGATTCACGCTCGACCTTTCGGTCTCCGTGTTCCGAGGCCATATCTGTATATGCTTGGCTCGTCAAGTATAACCTGAGTATTCCGCATGTGCAACTGTTTTGCACCCGTTGTATTTGAACGTAGAGCCTATCACACCCGATCATCACGTGGTGTCTCAGCACGAAGAACTTTTGCAACGGTGCATACTCAGGGAGAACACTTCTTGATAATTTAGTGAGAGATCATCTTATAATGCTACCGTCAATCAAAGCAAGATAAGATGCATAAAAGGATAAACATCACATGCAATCAATATAAGTGATATGATATGGCCATCATCATCTTGTGCTTTGTGATCTCCATCTCCGAAGCATCGTCATGATCACCATCGTCACCGGCGCGACACCTTGATCTCCATCGTAGCATCGTTGTCGTCTCACCAATCTTATGCTTCCACGACTATCAGTACCGCTTAGTAATAAAATAAAGCATTACATCGCGATTGCATTGCATACAATAAAGCGACAACCATATGGCTCCTGCCAGTTGCCGATAACTCGGTTACAAAACATGATCATCTCATACAATAAAATCAGCATCATGCCTTGACCATATCACATCACAACATGCCCTGCAAAAACAAGTTAGACGTCCTCTACTTTGTTGTTGCAAGTTTTACGTGGCTGCTACGGGCTTAAGTAAGAACTCATCTCACCTACGCATCAAAACCACAACGATAGTTCGTCAAATAGACTCCGTTTTAACCTTCTCAAGGACCGGGCGTAGTCACACTTGGTTCAACTAAAGTTGGAGAGACAGTCTTCCGCAAGCCATCTGTGTGCATAGCACGTCGAGGGAACCGGTCTCGCGTAAGAGTACGCGTAAGGTTGGTCCGGATCGTCTCGTCCAACAATACCGCCGAACCAAAGTATGACATGCTGGTAGGCAGTATGACTTGTATCGCCCACAACTCACTTGTGTTCTACTCGTGCAAATAACATCAAACCATAAAACCAGGCTCTGATACCACTGTTGGGGAACGCAGTAATTTCAAAAAAAATTCCTACGCACACGCAAGATCATGGTGATGCACAGCAACGAGAGGGGAGAGTGTTGTCTACGTACCAACGCAGACCGACTGCGGAAGCGATCACACAACGTAGAGGAAGTAGTCGTACGTCTTCTTCCCGATCCGACCGATCCAAGTACCGTTACTCCGGCACCTCCGAGTTCTTAGCACACGTTCAGCTCGATGACGTTCCTCGGGCTCCGATCCAGCAAAGCGTCGAGGAAGAGTTCCGTCAGCACGACGGCGTGGTGACGATCTTGATGTACTACCGACGCAGGGCTTCGCCTAAGCACTGTAACGGTATGATCGAGGTGGAATTTGGTGGCAGGGGGCACCGCACACGGTTAAGGAACGATTAACTTGTGTGTCTTGGGGTGCCCCCTGCCCCCGTATATAAAGGCCAGGGGCAGGGGGTTCGGCCGGCCAGGAGGGAGGCGCAGGGAGGAGTCCTACTCCCACCGGGAGTAGGACTCCTTCCTCCCAATCCTATTCCAATTAGGATTCTAAGGGGAGAAGGAGAAAGAGGGGGCCGGCCCACCTCTCCTAGTCCTATTAGGACTTGGGAAAGGGGGGGGCGCCGGCCAGGTGTGGGCTTCCTCTTCTCTCTTTTCCACTAAGGCCCAATAGGCCCATTTACCTCCCGGGGGGTTCCGGTAATCCGGAAAAATCCCGATTTCACCCGGAACGCTTCCGGTGCCCAAACATAGGCTTCCAATATATCAATCTTTACGTCTCGACCATTTCGAGACTCCTCGTCATGTCCGTGATCTCATCCGGGACTCCGAACAACCTTCGGTACATCAAAATGCATAAACTCATAATAACTGTCATTGTAACGTTAAGCGTGCGGACCCTACGGTTCGAGAACAATGTAGACATGACCGAGACACGTTTCCGGTCAATAACCAATAGCGGGACCTGGATGCCCATATTGGCTCCTACATATTCTACGAAGATCTTTATCGGTCAGACCGCATAACAACATACGTTATTCCCTTTGTCATCGGTATGTTACTTGCCCGAGATTCGATCGTCGGTATCCAATACCTAGTTCAATCTCGTTACTGGCAAGTCTCTTTACTCGTTCCGTAATACATCATCTCATAACTAACATCTTAGTTATTATGCTTGCAAGGCTTATGTGATGTGTATTACCGAGAGGGCCCAGAGATACCTCTCCGACAATCGGAGTGACAAACCCTAATCTTGAAATACGCCAACCCAACATCTACCATTGGAGACACCTGTAGTACTCCTTTATAATCACCCAGTTACGTTGTGACGTTTGGTAGTACCCAAAGTGTTCCTCCGGTAAACGGGAGTTGCATAATCTCATAGTTATAGGAACATGTATAAGTCATGAAGAAAGCAATAGCAACATACTAAACGATCGGGTGCTAAGCTAATGGAATGGGTCATGTCAATCAGATCATTCAACTAATGATGTGACCTCGTTAATCAAATAACAACTCTTTGTTCATGGTTAGGAAACTTAACCATCTTTGATTAACGAGCTAGTCTAGTAGAGGCATACTAGTGACACTTTGTTGGTCTATGTATTCACACATGTATTATGTTTCCGGTTAATACAATTCTAGCATGAATAATAAACTTTTATCATGATATAAGGAAATAAATAATAACTATATTATTGCCTCTAGGGCATATTTCCTTCAACATGATCGTAATATTTGGAAAATATTGCTGCCTTGTTCTAATGGAATCTGACAAGTCTCTAGTGTTTGAAGGGTATTGGAAAGATGATTTGTACGTGGTAGATTTCTCAGCAGGGCCACAGCTCACCGTATGTCTTCTAGCAAAAGCTTCAGAATGCTAGCTCTGGCATCGGAGGCTTGGGCATGCTGGCATGAGGAACCTCCACACTCTTGCAAAGAAGAAGCATGTCATAGGCATCGAGGGCGTCAAGTTCAAGAAAGACCACTTATGCGGTGCCTGTGAAGCAGGAAAGATGACGAGAGCCAAACATCCCTCGAAGACAATCATGACCACTACTCGACCCTTCGAACTGCTTCACATGGATCTTTTCGGTCCCACTCATTACTCAACTCTTACTACTACTGCTTGTCTCTATGGCTTCGTCATTGTTGATGATTACTCTAGATATACTTGGGTGCACATAATTCTTTTCAAGACTGAAGTGCAGGATGTCTTCAGACGCTTCGCCAATCGAGCAATGGATAATTATGGCGCCAAGATGAAGCACATAAGAAGTGACAATGGCACTGAATTCAAGAACACTAGCCTTGATACATATCTTGATACCTTGGGCATCACACATGAATTCTCGGCCCCGTACACGCCACAGCAGAATGGCGTCGTCGAACGCAAGAACAGAACACTCATTGAGATGGCCAGAACGATGCTAGATGAATACAAGACTCCAAGAAAATTCTGGCCTGAAGCCATTGATACTGCATGCCATACAATCAATCGTGTTTATCTTCACAACCTTCTGAACAAGACATCTTATGAGCTCCTTACTGGCAAGAAGCCAAATGCCAGTTACTTCAGAGTATTTGGCGCCAGGTGCTGGATCAAGGACCCACATCACACCTCAAAGTTTGCACCAAAAGCACATGAGGGTTTTATGCTTGGATATGGAAAGGATTCGCACTCCTACAGAGTCTTCAATCTCTTTCATTACAAAGTAGTTGAAGCAGTGGATGTGCGGTTTGATGAGACCAATGGTTCACAAAGAGAGCAACTGCCAAATGTGCTAGATGAAGTTCCGTCCAGTGAATCAATCAAGCAAATGGGAACTGGAGAAATTATACCTTCTGAAGCTCATCCTGAAGAAGAACTTATCATCTCAGCACCTGATCAACATGAAGACAATGCTCAGCCTGAAGACATTCCCTCTAACAACGACAATGATCAGCAAGAGCAAAATCTTCGCCCTATACATCCTCACATTGCCAATGAAGTGCAGATTGAAAGAATAATTAATAGCATCAATGCACCCGGTCCACTCGCTCGTTCAAAGGCAACTCCGCTGGCAAATTTCTATGGGCACTTCTCATTCGTCTCAATAACAGAACCCAAGAAAGTTGAGGAAGCCTTCATGGAACCTTAATGGGTTCAAGCTATGCAAGAAGAGCTTCAACAGTTTGAGCTAAATAATGTATGGGAACTGGTTAAGCGTCCTGATCCACGGAAGCACAATATAATAGGCACCAAATGGATATAACGCAACAAGCAAGATGAGCATGGTCAAGTTGTCAGAAACAAAGCTCGTCTCGTTGCTCAAGGATATACTCAAGTGGAAGGCATTGACTTCGATGAAACATTTGCTCCTGTGGCTAGACTTGAAGCCATACGTATACTGCTGGCCTATGCAAATCATCATAACATACTTCTATATCAAATGGATGTGAAGAGTGCTTTTCTCAATGGCAAGATTGAAGAAGAAGTGTATGTTGCACAACCGCCTGGCTTTGAAGATCCAAAACATCCTGACATGGTATACAAGCTCAAAGAGGCACTGTATGGCCTCAAACAAGCCCCTCGGGCCTGGTATGACACACTCAAATACTTCCTGAAGAGCAAAGGCTTCATACCTGGTTCCCTAGACCCCACTCTCTTCACGAAGACATATGATGGTGAACTGTTTGTGTGCCAAATATATGTGGATGACATTATCTTCGGCTGCACCAATCAGAAGTACAGTGAAGAGTTTGGATATATGATGCAAGAGCAATATCAGATGTCCATGATGGGAGAGCTGAAGTTCTTCCTCGGTCTTCAAATACGACAACAACGTAATGACATCTTCATATCTCAAGAAAAGTATCTTAAAGATTGCCTGAAGAAGTTTGGTATGCAAGACTGCAAAGGCTTCACAACACCAATGCCAGCCAAACATGATCTAGGTCCTGACGACAATGGTAAAGAGTTCGATCAAAAGGTATACCGCTCCATGATTGGTTCTTTACTTTATCTATGTGCATCTAGGCCAGATATTATGCTTAGTGTTTGCATGTGTGCACGATTTCAAGCGGCACCAAAGGAGTCGCATCACTTAGCTGTGAAGCGAATTCTTCGATATTTGGCTCACACCCCAACTCTAGGATTATGGTATCCAAAGGGCTCAGAGTTTGATCTGGTTGGATTCTTGGATGCTGATTATGCTAGTGACGAAGTTGTTGGTGTACTAGAGTAGGGGTACCCGAGTATCCCGAACTTGTGCATGGGCAGTCGCAGCGTCCCGCGGCAAGGCTTGCCAGATGACCGCCAAGGTCCTCTGTGGTTCCTTTGGAGCCATTCAAGAACAAAGTATCCAAGCCAAGGAGACAAGACCCCGGCAAGAGGAGTTTGCCGGGAAGGCCAACCAAGGCATCTCAAGGAACTTGCCGCGACGCGCCACGCGTCCCGGCAAGGCCCGGTGAGCGACAAGCTCCCGGACGCGACAAGACAACGACTGTGGCAAGGCGCTTGCCATGGCAAGGCGCTTGCCACGGCAAGCTACCACTCTGTACCCGTGCTCTAGCACATCCACCGACGTGTCGCTCTGGGACCCTTCCAGGCGTACGTGGCGGGAGGCTGTGCAGCCAGCGGTGCGCGGTGGCAAGCGGCGCTGACAAGATTGCCATCATGGCGAGCGGTGGCGTCCCTGACGGTCCCTTTTGCACTATTTGGGCGACGCAGACGGGCATTTAATGCCCTTGTCCCCTGCCGTCAGGGTTAGGTATGATACACTGTAGCAGGTAGCTGTACCAACCGCAACATCTTTCCATTTTTACCCTTGTCTACGTTGCCACCTGTCGGTGACCCCTTGAGCGCGCTTCTTGCCGGATTCTCCAGCGCCTCCTTGGGCCCTCTCCTTGTCGCGTCGCTCGTATTCAGCCTTTTGCTGCTCGACCTTCTTGCAGCTCTGGAGGTCATGGCCCTTGGTGCGGTGGATCTTGCAGTACTGCTTGTCGGTGCCGTCCTGCTTGTCGGCGACCGCCACAGCCTGGCAGTTGGTGCATGCGGCAATCTCCTTGCCGGAGCTACCAACTTTGGCTTTCTTGGCGCCACCTTCGTTGCCGGACTGCTCAATGACTAGCACATCTTTGCCTTTCTTCTTCCTGTTATTCCGCCGCCGGTTTTTCTTTGCCGAGGCAGCATCCTCGCTGTCAGATCCTCCTGCTCCTGTATTCTCTCCAAGGAGTTTCCTCCCTTCCTCAGCACGTGCACACTTGTCGGCCAGGGCATACAGCTCACTGACGTCTCTGATCTTGCACATCGCCATCTCCTCCCGCATCCTGCGGTTACGCACGTTCTGATGGAACGCGCTGATGACCGCGGCAGGGTGGACATCTGGGATGTTGTGCTGTACACGGCTGAATCTCTGAATGTACTTGCGCAGGGGCTCTCCTTCCTTCTGGGCGAGCAGGTGAAGGTCACTCTCTTGGCCATGAGGTTTGTGGCCGCCTGTAAAGGCGCCGACAAACTGATGGCATAGGTCTGCCCAGGAGGATATGGAGTTGTCCGGCAAATGCATGAGCCAGGACCTGACGTTGGGCTTGAGCACCAGCGGGAAGTAGTTGGCAAGGACCTTGTCGTCCCGCCCCCCGGCAGCTTGCACCGCGATGGTGTAGATGCTGAGGAACTCCGACGGATGCGACTTGCCGTCGTACTTCTCTGGTACGTCTGGCTTCAAATTCTTCTTGCTAGGCCACTGGACTTGCCGCAGCTCACGAGTAAACGTAGGGCAACCTACCGCGTACGGCAAGTCGCCTGGTTCCCCTGGCGCATGCATGTCGACAGAGGGCCCAGCGCGCTGGTCTGATTGACGCCGCGCTTCTCTTTGGCGCTCAATGCGAGTACGAGCGTCTTCTTGCTGTCGTTCGTGAAGAACTTGGCGCTGATCGCGACGAGCTCGTGGATCTGATGATGCGGTGGAGTCGCTGTCGAGGTGGATCCGGCGAGTCGGCGATCTTGGCCTTCGGGGTGGAGAGTGCACGGTGGTTGCACCCCCACCGGTCTTGTCGCCACCGGCTCGTGCCTGGCTTACTTGTCGCGGCTGCGATGTACTCGGCTGCCGTGGAGTGTCGCCGTTGGCGAAGCCGATGAGACTCTGAATAGTGGCCCTCCAGTCGTCGATCTTGTCTGCTGCTGGAGGGTAGTCTAGGAGCAGTTGAGCTCGCGCCAAAGCTTCTACTGAAGTGGCGGGTGGCGGCGGCGAACGGTGTGAGGAGCGGGATATGCTCGGACTTCTAACTATGTTAGAAGGAGCAGTATCTCGTCCAGGCGACCGTGCCCCGCTTGTGCCAGCATGTTGGCGTGTATGCTGGTCTTGAGCACTCCGAGATCCACCAGCTCAATCTTGGTCCAGCAAACGTATGGTACTGTGACTACCATGACGCTGCCGGTCCCGCGCCTCCTGGGGTGGGCGCGGTGCATGTACGGACGCCGAAGTCTTGGAGTGCGCCCGGTCGTTGTGGGAGCCGACTGCACCGCCGATGGGCAGCGCAGCCTTGTCCTTGGACCTGGCAGCACCGTGAGCTCCCTCATCGACGCCCGTTCTTCCGCCGGCGTCTACCCCACCAGCCGTTTGCTCCGGCGGTGGTGGGTTCGGCGCGGACGGAGCAGCCACCTCCGAAGCCTTCTTCTTCGGCGGCATGTCAATGAAGACGATGAAGATTTAGCTCGTGTGAACGCCGGATCAGGTTCACACAACCTCGACACACCCCCTACCTGGCGCGCCAAAGATGTCGGGGAACTAATCCACGAGCACCTATGGGACCGACGGACCGAGCCCCTTTCGGTTCGGCAGGGGGGCGGAGATCGCACGAAGAGCAGATCGAGGCGAAACACATGAGCAGTTTACCCAGGTTCGGGCCGCACGGATGCGTAAAACCCTACTCCTGCTTTCTGTTTTGTATTGAGTTCTTGCTCAGGAGCGCTGGGTGCTACAGTACACACCAGCAGCTAACGAGACCGAGCGTGAGTGTTCCCTCCTTCCAACGCTCTCCCCCCCCCCCCCCTCTATGTTGCGCATGGGCCTCCTTTTATATGCTCAAGCGGTCACCGACAGGTGGCAACATAGACAAGGGTAAAAATGGAAAGATGTTGCGGTTGGTACAGCTACCTGCTACAGTGTATCATACCTAGCCCTGACGGCAGGGGACAAGGGCATTAAATGCCCATCTGCGTCGCCCAAATAGTGCAAAAGGGACCGTCAGGGACGCCATCGCTCGCCATGATGGCCATCTTGTCAGCGCTGCTTGCCACCGCACACTGCTGGCTGCACAGCCTCCCGCCACGTACACCTGGAAGGGTCCCAGAGCGACACGTTGGTGGATGTGCTGGAGCGCGGATACAGAGTGGTAGCTTGCCGTGGCAAGCGCCTTGCCGCGGTTGTTGTCTTGTCGCGTCCGGGAGCTTGTCGCTCACCGGGCCTTGCCGGGAAGCGTGGCGCGTCGCGACAAGTTCCTTGAGATGCCTTGGTTGGCCTTCCCGGCAAGCTCCTCTTGCCGGGGTCTTGTCTCCTTGGCTTGGATACTTTGTTCTTGAATGGCTCCAAAGAAACCCCGGACGACCATGGCGGTCACCCGGCAAGCCTTGCCGCGGGACGCTGCGACTGCCCGTGCACAAGTTCGGGATACTAGGGTACCCCTACTCTAGTACACTGACAGGAGCCCCCGGGCCTGGACCGTACATGGTGCCGAGCACTGTTGGGCCAGGCCCAAAACAGGTCACGGGCACGCGCTGCCTGGGTTACACCGTATCTCTCTCCGTATCCACCGCGCCCTCCCCGACCGGCACGTGTTGAATGCGGCATCGTGGGAGAGATCGTGGGTGGTTTCTTTATTCGGAAAGGCGGAACGTCCGCCCCCTCCCTCTTTATAAGCAGGGGAAACAGGGGTAGTGCGCCCATTCGCCGGTTGCTATTCCAATCTCGGAAACCCCCGCCGCTCTCCGTCTTCCCAAAGCTGAAAGAGAGCAGCGCCCTGCCCCCCCCCCCCAAAAAAAGATGTTGGGGAACTAATCCACGAGCACCTATGGGACCGGCGGACCAAGCCCCTTTCGGTTCGGCAGGGGGAGCGGAGATCGCACGAAGAGCAGATCGAGGCGAAACACACGAGCAGTTTACCCAGGTTCGGGCCGCATGGATGCGTAAAACCCTACTCCTGCTTTGTGGTTTGTATTGAGTTCTTGCTCGGGAGTGCTGGGTGCTATAGTACACACCAGCAGCTAACGAGACCGAGCGTGAGTGTTCTCTCCTTCCAACGCTCTCCCCCCCCCCTCTACGTTGCGCATGGGCCTCCTTTTATATGCTCAAGGGGTCACCGACAGGTGGCAACGTAGACAAGGGTAAAAATGGAAAGATGTTGTGGTTGGTACAGCTACCTGCTACAGTGTATCATACCTAACCCTGACGGCAGGGGACAAGGGCATTAAATGCCCGTCTGCGTCGCCCAAATAGTGCAAAAGGGACCGTCAGGGATGCCACCGCTCGCCATGATGGCAATCTTGTCAGTGCCGCTTGCCACCGCGCACCGCTGGCTGCACAGCCTCCCGCCACGTACGCCTGGAAGGGTCCCAGAGCGACACGTTGGTGGATGTGCTGGAGCGCGGGTACAGAGTGGTAGCTTGCCGTGGCAAGCGCCTTGCCGCGGTCGTTGTCTTGTCGCGTCCGGGAGCTTGTCGCTCACCGGGCCTTGCCGGGAAGCGTGGCGCGTCGCGACAAGTTCCTTGAGATGCCTTGGTTGGCCTTCCCGGCAAGCTCCTCTTGCCGGGGTCTTGTCTCCTTGGCTTGGATACTTTGTTCTTGAATGGCTCCAAAGAAACCCCGGACGACCATGGCGGTCACCCGGCAAGCCTTGCCGCGGGACGCTGCGACTGCCCGTGCACAAGTTCGGGATACTAGGGTACCCCTACTCTAGTACACTGACAGGAGCCCCCGGGCCTGGACCGTACATGGTGCCGAGCACTGTTGGGCCAGGCCCAAAACAGGTCATGGGCACGCGCTGCCTGGGTTACACCGTATCTCTCTCCGTATCCACCGCGCCCTCCCCGACCGGCACGTGTTGAATGCGGCATCGTGGGAGAGATCGTGGGTGGTTTCTTTATTCGGAAAGGCGGAACGTCCGCCCCCTCCCTCTTTATAAGCAGGGGAAACAGGGGTAGTGCGCCCATTCGCCGGTTGCTATTCCAATCTCGGAAACCTCCGCCGCTCTCCGTCTTCCCAAAGCTGAAAGAGAGCAGCGCCCTGCCCCCCCCCCCCCAAAAAAAGATGTCGGGGAACTAATCCACGAGCACCTATGGGACCGGCGGACCAAGCCCCTTTCGGTTCGGCAGGGGGAGTGGAGATCGCACGAAGAGCAGATCGAGGCGAAACACACGAGCAGTTTACCCAGGTTCGGGCCGCATGGATGCGTAAAACCCTACTCCTGCTTTGTGGTTTGTATTGAGTTCTTGCTCGGGAGTGCTGGGTGCTATAGTACACACCAGCAGCTAACGAGACCGAGCGTGAGTGTTCTCTCCTTCCAACGCTCCCCCCCCCCTCTACGTTGCGCATGGGCCTCCTTTTATATGCTCAAGGGGTCACCGACAGGTGGCAACGTAGACAAGGGTAAAAATGGAAAGATGTTGTGGTTGGTACAGCTACCTGCTACAGTGTATCATACCTAACCCTGACGGCAGGGGACAAGGGCATTAAATGCCCGTCTGCGTCGCCCAAATAGTGCAAAAGGGACCGTCAGGGATGCCACCGCTCGCCATGATGGCAATCTTGTCAGTGCCGCTTGCCACCGCGCACCGCTGGCTGCACAGCCTCCCGCCACGTACGCCTGGAAGGGTCCCAGAGCGACACGTTGGTGGATGTGCTGGAGCGCGGGTACAGAGTGGTAGCTTGCCGTGGCAAGCGCCTTGCCGCGGTCGTTGTCTTGTCGCGTCCGGGAGCTTGTCGCTCACCGGGCCTTGCCGGGACGCGTGGCGCGTCGCGGCAAGTTCCTTGAGATGCCTTGGTTGGCCTTCCCGGCAAGCTCTCTTGCCGGGCTCTTGTCTCCTTGGCTTGGATACTTTGTTCTTGAATGGCTCCAAAGGAACCATGGAGGACCTTGGCGGTCACCCGGCAAGCCTTGCCGCGGGATGCTGTGACTGCCCATGCACAAGTTCGGGATACTAGGGTACCCCTACTCTAGTACACCGACAGGAGCCCCCGGGCCTGGGCCGTACACGGTGTCGAGCGCTGTTGGGCCTGGCCCAAAACAGGGCACGGGCACGCGCGGCCTGGGTTACGCTGTATCTCTCCCCGTATCCACCGCGCCCTCCCTGACCGGCACGTGTTGAATGCGGCGTCGTGGGAGAGATCGTGGGTTGTTTCTTTATTCGGAAAGGCGGAACATCCGCCCCCTCCCTCTTTATAAGCAGGGGAAACAGGGGTAGTGCGCCCATTCGCCGGTTGCTATTCCAATCTCGGAAACCTCCGCCGCTCCTCCGTCTTCCCAAAGCTGAAAGAGAGCAGCGCCCTGCCCCCCATCGCCACCAGCACCACCAATGCCATTGACCTCCTCCACCACTTCCGCCATGGCTCCGAAAGCCGACAAGGGGAAGGTTGTGAAGTCGACTGAGGCGCAGCGGCTTGCGGCGCTGCGAAAGGAGCGGGCAATCTCCCCCCCCCCCCCAAGCTCGCCGCGAGGGAGCTGGGGGAGTACTACTACCTCTTCTGGTCGACAGAGACGCGAGCGCATCCGTGCTCGAAGGTACTTCCAGCCTCCGCTTGGAAAATGGCTCTAAATGGATATCCTTTCTTCGCTGTGTTCTTCTACTACGGGCTCTGCCCGCCTTTCTCTGAGTTTTTCTGCGATATTATGAACACCTACGGGTTCTGCCTCCTTGACTTCACCCCCAATGCCGTTCTGACCATGGTAGTTTTCGCACATCTCTGCGAAAACTTTGTCAGAGTCTATCCAAATGTAGCCCTTTTCGCCACTTCTTTATGCCCCGAGTAGAGAAAGGAGAGCCTTTATCCGGCGGAATCGCCTGGATCTCGAGGGCCGGCAAGAAGGATGCTTATCTGGAGGGAGAGTTCCGCGGCAAGTGGGAGGAATGGAGAGCAGACTGGTGCTGGATTGTCGAGGAGAACCCGCAGCCGTTTACCGCCCGGCGCCAAGCCCTAGCAGCACGCGGCAACGATTGGAGCAACGTGGCCCCGGAAGATGATAGACTGAAGATTGCCGTCACCCGAATCCAATGCCTCAGGCTTGCCGGGCTTACTGTAGGCGTTGTTGGCGCAGACTTCCTTCGCCGCCGCATCGCCCCCCTGCAGGAACGGAGGAGACCCGCCTGGGAATTCAAGAATGCGGCGGATATCATGAGGCTGCATCCGGGCCTCAACTTCAACTTCACTGTTCTGGAGCTTAATGCGATGCTCTAGGAACTGTTCAAGTACGACCCTGAACATCCCGAAGTGTTCAGGTTGCCGAAGGGTGTCGTTCCGCTGTGCAACAACTCCGCGCTCGATCGCATCCGTGCAATGATGCCGCTGTGCGATTCGCATGGAATTGTCCCAACTTGGCAAGAGCCTGCAGACGACGTCGTGCAGGAGTTCTTTGACGGCTTGGTAGAAGTGCCGGTCCGCCCCGACGAAAAGAAAGGCCTCACTCGCGACACCACCGATGCGGAGATGAAACGCATCGCCACCAGGCTGGAAGAGGCGGCGGCAGCCGCAGCCGCGGGCGAGTTTGGATTCACCGTGGAGGAGGCAGAGGCAGCAGAGGCGGCAAGCCGTACCGAGCGAGAGGAGCTTGCTGGCGAGGAAAAGCTTGCCGGGCGCGACGTCGAGTCGAGCGAGCCTGCCGAGGATATGAGCGGCTCGTTGGAGATCAACTCCTCTTCCTCCTCATCTTCAGACAGCTCGCCACTAGCAGAGCCCCCGGCTCCACCAAGAAGGCGTCTCCGTAAGGCCGGGGACGTAGCGGGCCAGCGGGCAAGTCGATAGTCACCGCGCCGCGCGACACGCTCCACCGCGGCAAGCACTGTTGCCGCGGGAGCACCTCACGCTGCTGCGGCAACTGGAGCGGGGTCCACCCGGACCACCGCTTCTGCTCCTGCCGCTTCTCACGCCGTGGCGGAAGCCGGAGCGGGGTCGTCTCACACCACCGCCACTGTTCCCGCCAAGTGGCCAAGGGAACCTACACCTCCGCCTCCTCGCGCCGGACGTGATCCGGACTTCGACTTCTCCGCGTTCAGCTCCGACGAGGAAGAAGAAGAGTAAGATTCTCTTGTTGTACTTGTAGTTCTTCAATTCTTGCTGTTTTGTCTTGTATCTCATTTGCTTTAATTTGAACTTATTCCTTTTTAGGGCGCTGGCCCAGAGAGCAGCGAAGAGAGCCAAGGCCCCGGTGATTATCATCGAGGACGAACCCACCGCGACAGCAGGGGGTGCGTCCGAGACAACCTTGCTGGACCCGGCAACTATTCTCCAGAGCAGCCCCCAGCATAAGCATATGGTTCGCTTTCCACTGTTAGGCGCGCATGGATACTCTTTCTTTGCTGACATCTGACTGTTGGTTTGTGTAGGAGCAGAGCAGCCCCACCAGGAGCGCCCGGAGGCCGCCCCCGAAATGCCAAGGGAGAGTTCTCCGGCAAGGGAGAAGTCTCCGGCAAGGGAGAGTTCTCCGGCGAGGGAGAAGTCTCCGGCAAGGGAGAGTTCTCTGACAAGGGACAGCAGCAGCGGCCCCCCGGCGGCAGAGACCACGACTGCAGAACCCGGCACAGGTAATCCTCTCGCTTCAAAACTTCCCTTGGGTTCTTCTTCTTTTGATCTTCTTTTTTGGATATTTGCTTGCCTCTTCTCCCTTTTTCGGCCGTCAGACCCATCTGTTGCGGAGCCGATGGAGACCGAGGTTGCCGCCGACGACGCTGCTGCCACCGAAGAAGCAGCCGGCGCTGACGATCCTGCCGGCGCAGAGGCCGCCAAAGCTGTCGCCGCAGAAGCAGGCGGGGGATCTGGCAATCGCACTGACGGCCCTGAGGCCGCAGGAGCGCCAGGCGCTACGCCGACCGCCGATCCCTCCGCCGCTGCCGCAGCGTCAGTCTCCGAAGAGCCCCAGCCAGGCGTCTACTTGAAGGCTGGCGATGACGTCTTCATCAACCTCCCCTGGGCGTCAAGCTCCAGGGCGCCGGTCGAAAGAGAGAGCTTTGACGGAGAGGTGCTCGCCTCCGCTGGGCTGGCGCTGGTTGACGCGCCGAGCAGCAGCAGCAGCGAGCCTAAGGAGGAGCGGCTGCTGCGGAAGCTGGTGTCGCTCTACCGTGTTCGGCAAGCCAAGCTGGAATCCCGCGAGGCGCTTGTTGCGAAGGCAGGAGTGGACATCGAAAAGCATGCGGAGGAGCTCCGGGGTCTCAACCAAGAAGCTCTCCGGTCCCTGGCAGAGGAGCGGGCACAACTCGGCGAGGAGCAGAAGGCCTTCCTCCTCGAGCGGGCTGAAGTCGAAGAGCAACAGCAGCTTGCCGCTGAAAAGCTGTCTGCGCAGGAGGGCGAGCTGGTCCAGCGAAAGGTCAACCTTGACAGCCACGAGGAGGAGCTTGCCGCGCGCGAGCGAACATTCGGCGAAGCCCTCAAGCAAGCAGAGGATGCTGCCGCAGCTGCCGAGGCCGCCAAGAAGGAGCTGGAGACGAAGGTGGCGCAGCTGGAGGCCGATCTCAAGGCGAGCGGTGAAGAGCTTGCCGCGCTCAAGCGTGAGCGGGAGAAGGACGCCTACAGCCACTCAGAGCTGCAGGCTCATCTCGCCGAGAAGGGCAAGGACCTTAGCGCCGCCAAGGACTCCAACGCAGATCTTGAGTTGAAGCTGACTGCTTTGACCAAGACGCTGGACGGCGCCAGGGAGCGGGAGGCGGCCTTGAAGGAGGAGATCAAGGCCGACAAGGCGCTGCTGGCGAGTGCTGCTGCCGCCTAGAACACTTTTAGGGAGAATGTGGAGCACTGGACGGAGGGTCTCGTGAATGTTGCCGCAGACATTGACGGTGAGCTGGCGCAGCTGGAGATGGAGGATCTCGGGTATCCCTCCGAAGAGAACCCCCAACCCAGCGCCAAGCTCACCTCGTTCTTCAAAGGCGTGGCGACGGCCCTCCAGCGACTCCAAGAGAGGATCCCAAAGCAGCTGGCCGACGAGTCGCGCAAGATCTGCGCGGGAGCTCTTCAAAAGGTGTTGGTGAAGGTCGCCTTCCGCAACCCGGGCCTCAACCTCACCAACGTCCTCAAGACCCTGCCGCTGGATGCTGATCTGGAGGCGCTCAAGACCCTTGTCGCACCCATTGTGGACAAGGTGAGCGGGATCAAGAGGGTTGAGGGCGATCGAGTAGACTAGGCCGCCCGTTTTCTTCTTTTCTTGTCGCTGCTGGTCATGTTATGAGAACAATCTATTAGAGCCGCGACAAGCTACCTTGTAATATAACTCTGTTCCGGGTAATGATTGCAATGTTATTTCCTTTACTTGATTCCTTCCTTTGTATGTTTTTGCCCTACGCTTTTAGAGAACTTGCCGGCGCAGGCACCTTAGCCCCGAGCGCTGAGTGCGTGACGTCAGCAGCCTGCTGGCGGTGCCGCTACCGACAAGAAACCTTGTCGCAACTAGTCGCAGCTCACTTAAGTTGTTGAGCGGACTCGAAACAAAGTAAGGGCGCAACTAGCTACGAGTTGGTTCCTCTGCGCACAGGTTTTCCATACAAAGCACGGTCGTTCAAGAAAGATAACTTAAAAATTTTAAAAAAAATCTGATTGCTCAAACTTTGGCAACTTAGCTTTTCTGTTGTTTGCTTCTCGATAAGGCGAAACTTTTTTGAACGACGCCTGGTCCATACCATTATCTTCTCCTCCCCCCCCCCCCCCGGCAAACTTGTGGGCGAGGGAACCTTCCTTTCCTTGAGAAAAAAGAAAGAGGAGAAAATAAAGATATGGAGCCTTATGGCTCGTTGTTGCTTACCGGGGGTAGGTGCTGCACAAAATGTCAGATAACACATGCAAAAAAAATAGAAAGCATGAAATTGACAAGATGTGCGGAGCACATGAGCTTTATGCACGGGGTCAGCGCCTGGCTTTGTACAAAGGATTACATGCAACAGCGGCAAGACTTGTACAAAAGGTGGTTGCCGGAACGGGTTCCGGCAACCGCGCCTTATGGGTAAAACTTACGAAGATGCTCAATATTCCAGGAGTTGCTCACCAGAATGCCATCTTCGGTCTCAAGGCGGACAACGCCAGGCCTAGTGACTCGTTTCACCCGATAAGGGCCTTCCCACTTCGGCGTCAACTTGTTGGAATTCTTGGCGGACTGAACACGCCGAAGAACAAGGTCGCCTTCCTCGAGACTTCTGGCGTTAACTTTGCGGCTATGGTAGCGGCGCAAAGCTTGTTGGTAGCGAGCAGCTCATACAGCAGCCTGAAGACGGTCTTCCTCAAGGAGCAGCGCGTCATCTTGTCGCAGCTGCTCTTGCTCAAGCTCATCATAAGCGAGCACTATAGGTGACCCGTATACTAGTTCCGTGGGGAGAACTGCCTCTGGTCCATAGACTAGAGTGAAAGGTGTCTGGCCAGTGGCTCGATTTGGCGTCGTCCTGATCGACCAAAGAACCACCGGCAGCTCCTCAATCCAGTTTCTTCCACACTTGTGCAGCCTGTCGAAAGTCCTGGTCTTGAGCCCACGCAGCACTTCAGCATTTGCCCTCTCTGCTTGACCGTTGCTTCTCGGGTGAGCAACAGAAGCGAAGCAGACCTTGGCGCCAAGATCTTGGACGTGCTGCATGAAGGTGCGGCTCATGAATTGCGTACCATTGTCGGTGATTATCCTGTTAGGGATCCCGAAGCGGCAAACAATCGACCTGAAGAACTTGACTGCTGACTGTGCTGTCACCTTCCTCACTGCTTCCACTTCCAGCCACTTTGTGAACTAGTCAATTGCAACGTACAAGTACTCAAAGCCCCCGACTGCTCGGGGAAAGGGGCCGAGGATGTCGAGACCCTAGACCGAAAATGGCCAGGATAAAGGGATCGTCTGGAGAGCTTGATCTGGCTGGTGTATCTGCTTGGAATGGAACTGGCACGCTTCACACTTGGTTACTTGTGCAGTTGCATCCTGGAGGGCTGTCGGCCAAAAGAAACCTTGCCTGAATGCTTTGCCGGCAAGTGCTCTTGCGCCAATGTGGTGACCACATATGCCTCCATGTATCTCTGCCAACAGCTTTTGTCCATCTTCCCGGTGAATACACTTCAATTTCACACCGTTGAGTCTTCTTCTGTACAGTGTGTTGTCGACAAACTGGTACATACTTAACTGATGGGCTACTCTTTCCGCTTCTTCTTGCTCTTCGGGAAGTTCTCCTGTCTGAAGGAAACGGACAATTTGTTGTGCCCATGCTGGAGCTTGTGGCTTGACAACAAGGACTAAAGGCACATCTGCTGTTGCGGGAACATCCGCTTCTACGGCGAGAACCTGCGGCTCAGCCGGAGCTTGACGTTCCCCGACAAGCTTGCCGGAGCAAAACTTGTCGGGAGCCTCTGCTTCAACGGAACAAACCCTAGGGCTTGCCAGAGCAGACTGCTCCTCAGCACTCTTGGTGTTGATCTTGGGGACCTTCTTGGCGGCGGCTTCGGGAAGCTCTGCCGGAAAATAGTCACTAGAAATCAACTTCCTCTTCTTGCTCTGTCCAGTTGACGGTGTTACGGACGGTCGAGTCAGCTTGAGCACAAAGATCCCTGGTTCCACAGGTAACTTAAGTGTGGCGCACTTTGATAGGCCATCAGCAATGTCATTCTGAGCTCTTGGAACATGCTCCATCTGTAGGCCGTCAAAGTGCTCTTCTAGCGTTCTCACTTCGTCAACGTAGGCTTCCATCAACGGACTCTGATAACTCTTGTTCACTTGGCGGACGACAAGCTGCGAGTCACCCCTGACAATGAGCTTCTTGATCCCAAGGTCTGCCACGATCCTGAGACCGGCAAGCAAGCCTTCATACTCTGCAGTATTGTTTGTTGCTTGCTCCTTGGGAAAGTGCATCTGGACTACGTACTTGAGGTGCTCTCCGGTGGGTGCGATAAGCTGCACACCAGCGCCGGCGCCTTGTAGCGAGAAGGCACCATCAAAGTACATCAGCCACTCTTTGCTTGCTTCCTTGACGGGGATGCTCGTTTCTGGAATTTCTTCATCTGGTGTTGGCGTCCACTCTGCTATGATTTCTGCCAATGCTCTGCTTTGGATAGTTGAAGTACTCTCAAACTTGAGGCCAAAGCTTGACAGTTCCAGTGCCCACTCAACAATCCTGCCTGTTGCTTCTGGATTCTGTAGTATCCTCTTCAGCGGAAAACGAGTGACAACTGTGATCTCGTGTGCTTGGAAGTAATGGCGCAGCTTTCTTGAGGCCATGAGAAGGCCGAAAAGCAATTTCTGCACACCAGAGTACCTTGACCTAGCTCCCTGCAGAAGGGAACTGACAAAGTAAACTGGGAGCTGTACCATTCTCTTCTGTATCTCCTGCGCAGATCCATCTTTGTCGGGACCAGAGCTTGTCGGGGAAGCCCCCTGCTTGTCACTGGATGTGCCTGCCGTGGTTGCTGGCTCGTCATCTGCCTCCCTTTCTGCTACTAACGCAGGACTAACCACTTGATTGGTTGCCGCTATATACAGCAGCAACTTCTCTTGTGGCTTAGGTGCGACAAATGTTGGAGTGGAGGACAGGTATCTCTTCAAGTCTTGCAGTGCAGCCTCCGCTTCCGGAGTCCATTTCATTGGACCTGCCTTTTTCAATATTTTGAAAAATGGCAGGGCACGCTCAGCAGACCTAGAGATAAACCTACTGAGAGAAGCCACGCAACCGACAAGTCTTCGTACATCCTTGACGCACTTTGGTGCTTCAATCTGCTCAATGGCCTTGATCTTGTCGGGATTGGCTTCAATTCCCCGCTGAGACACGAAGAACCCGAGAAGCTTGCCGGAGGGGACTCCAAACACACACTTCTCGGGGTTGAGCTTGAGGTTGATCTTGCGCAGATTTGCAAAGGTCTCGTCTAAATCTTGCATCAGGGTTGCCTTGTCCTTGCTCTTGACCACTATGTCATCCATGTAGGCTTCCACATTTTTGTGTATTTGTGGCTCAAGAGCGACATGGACTACCCTTGCAAATGTTGAACCAGCATTCTTTAAACCGAAAGGCATCCGTATGAAACAGTACGTGCCACATGGAGTGATGAATGTGGTCTTCTCCTCATCTTCTTCTGCCATGAAGATTTGATGGTATCCTGAGTATGCGTCAAGAAATGAAAGCAAGTCACATCCGGCCGTGGAGTCAACAATCTGGTCAATGCGCGGCAAGGGAAATGGGTCTTTGGGACAAGCTTTATTAACATCGGTAAAGTCGATGCAAAGCCTCCATTTCCCGTTTGCCTTGCGCACGACTACAGGATTGGCCAACCACGTAGGATGGAGCACTCCTCTGACAAGGCCTGCTGCTTCCAATTTCTTGATCTCTTCTGCGATGAATTCTTGGCGCTCCACTGCTTGCTTCCTGACCTTCTGCTTGACGGGCCGTGCATGAGGACAAACGGCAAGATGGTGCTCAATTACTTTCCTAGGAACACCGAGGATGTCAGACGGTTGCCATGTAGACACGTCGACGTTCGCCCGCAGGAAAGCAATGAGCGCTTTTTCCTATTTAGGATCAAGAGTGGCACTGATGGTGAAGGTACCACCAGTGCCGTCCTCCTTGGCGGACACCCTCTTGGTCTCTGGCGGAGCTGCCATTGTCTTCTTACACTTGCCGGTGGAGCTCGATGGTGCGTCCTTGACGGTAGCGCAGCACTCCAAAGAGGTGCACTTGCCGGAGTGGGCATGAGAACTCTTGCCAGACTTGGTCTTCTTCTTCCCCCCGGGAGCTTCAACGACAGGTGACTTGGGATCTGTTGCGGCTGCCGCTTCCCGGTAGATCTTGTCGGCGCAGATAAGAGCATCCTTCTTGTCGCCAGGGACAGAGATGATGCTTATCGGGCCTGGCATCTTCAGCATGTTGTATGCATAGTGAGAGGCTGCCATGAACTTGGTGAGTGCTGGACGGCCGAGTATCCCATTGTAAGGCAGTGGAAAATCGGCAACGTCAAAAGTGACCCTCTCAGTCCTGAAGTTCAACTCGCTGCCAAATGTTACTGGCAACGTGACCTTCCCCTTCGGCTTGCTCCTTCCCGGGTTGATTCCTTAGAATGTGCCGGTCTCTTCAAGCTCGCTGTCAGGGATCTGGAGTTTCTGGAGTACAGCGGAGGAGATCAGGTTCAAGCCGGCCCCACCGTCAACTAGCATCTTAGTGACCTTGAGGTTGCGGATAGTTGGTGAAACCAACATCGGCAAGCACCCGACGCAGTTGTGCGATCAAGGTGGTCCTCAATATCAAAGATGATAGGCATGCTGGACCATTTGAGAAGCTTGCGTGACTCGACAGAAGTTGATCGCAAGTCTACATCAGGCACATGTCACTTTCTGGGACGATCACTTGTACGTTGGTCTTCAAAGAAGTAGAACTGTGTATCTCTCTCCACTGCTGAATCTGAATACACTGCTGCTGGATCTTGCTGCGCTCAGCTTCTGTGGATGAAGCAAACACTCAAGGACTGGCATTCATCTGAAGCAAGTGCCACTTTACTGCGAAAATGAAAGCGCCATCAAGATTGCCAACAACCCAGTTCAGCACTCGAAGACAAAGCACATTGAAATTCGTCATCACTTTCTCAGAGATCATGTTGTGAAGGAAGATATTGATATCATACACGTCAACACTGAAGAGCAATTGGCAGATATCTTCACCAAGCCCTTGGATGAGAAGAGATTTTGCAAGTTATGGTGTGAGCTAAATATCCTGGAATCCTCAAATGTCCTGTGATCAGGCACACATCCTAACCCTTATGCATATTGATGACTTAGATGTGCAACGCACAAAGTAAGGTATATCTTCAATCAATGAAGACATACATTCTAAGTGTGAATACATTAATGTGGAATTTGACTTCGGAGCGCCACGATAATTGTGCGCCGTGTCTGGGTCTAATACTTCCTATACGGTGGGTAACGCCACCACCAAACGTTCTATTTTGTAGTGTTTCACTCATGGCGTTACCTTGCAATGTCTTCACATTTGGTTTGGCTTCGATCTCAACTTATCTTCATGATTATCTTCACTGTGTTGATTATATATATATACTAGTGTTCTGTCCTCTATAGCATTCACTTATAGCTATGTCTTCTTGTTGAATCTTTTGAACTAAGTGAATGTGATCGGACCCTAACCTCTCTATGCTTTCTATCTCAAATTCTATCTCTCCAAATCATATGCATTCTATTGAAACTGTCGAATGTCTTCTCTGCGTCCTTATCAGCAGAAGATACAGAGACAACCATTAAGTCCGTTTTCAATGCTCATTACTCCACTTGAAACCCGGAGAAGTAGGAACGACCACCCGACAATCCAGGCGTGCGTGGGACGTGGAACAAACCCCAAACTTCCACATGATAGCCACGTGTTCCTCAGATGCTAATCGCCAGGGGCACCTATGTAATAACGCAGTGCCGCCCCTGTACCTATAAATACACACTTCACAGCGGTCATTATCTCTTCTTCCACTCTCGCACGAACCCTAGCGCCACCGCTAGCCCTCGACGACGCCGGCGACGAAGCGCTTCGCTGCCGCAACCTCTCCGACGCCGTCTTCACGCCGACCGCAGACATCGTCCTCTCCGCCGTCGCCGTAGGTGTCCTTCGTCGCCAAGTTAGGGCATGGAAGATCAAACTGCTCGGCCTCATCTTCCACTCTGTCTAGCAGTTCTTAGTGTGGTAAATAAAACTTCCTTTTTACAGCACCGTTGATCCTATGGATTTGTCACTTTCTACCACAAGCAGTTTCTGTTCACACAAGTTAGATCTCGTTCATACTGCATCTCATAACATGCCTAGTATATTCACTTGTGCTTCGCAAAGTAGTTAGATTCCTCACTTGTACTGATCTGTGGATTCGTACAAATCTGGAACCAACTCCTTATCTATGAGTGAATGTCTTCGCACGATGAGGTCAATGTCTTCCAAACTGATTTATCTTCAAAATCTTCTGAGAATGCATATGACCTCTTCCCCTTCCCTCGCACCTTAATGCTGTCATAGGTACATGTCCGTGGGAGAATCCTTTGGTTCTCATAGTCTGCATTCATTTGTAGAATTCTTGTAGCATCACATAAACTCTCCCGAAGCCAGTTCATGTTGGTCCGGCAAGAGAAAACCTTTGAAGCCTTTGAACGTTTTGAAGCCTTTCAAGTTAAAATTCATGGCTTCAGAGAAAGCTGCAAGGAAGGGAGGCAGAAAGCGTCATGGCGAAACATCCAGAGATCTGCCTGATGACCTCTTAGAACTTTACAAGACAGATCCTGAAGAGGATTATAACGAGCGCAAGACCCGAATCCAATGGATTCGAAGATATTGGGGGCAGAACAATGGTTCAAATACCGGTTTGTGACCCAGGAATATGCTGAGAAATGTGCCATCAAGAGATCGTGGGGAGACATCCTATACAAGAATCTTCTACCCAGGTCCAGAGATGAAGCCATTGCTCAAGGCTTCTATCCCTGTATGGTCCGTGGGCCACAGCCTGCTGATGCAGACCCATCGTCACTTCTATGGTGTCGTGACGACAATCTGTTCAAACGCAACTTCCAGTTTGCCCAGAACTCAGCGAAGCAGAACAAGAAGACTTTGGGGTTAGACTTCAACCCTGGTCCCTCAGCACCAAGGGCAGATGACACACGAGATGCAGAACCCAATGTCATCGGCCCCTTCTACAACCTTGCAGGCCTCATCACCCACATCTTGGTTCAAGGGACTGCAGTAAATGAGCCTGCAGCTGACGCTGACTCAGATGAAGTGCCTGCAGCTTCGACGCCTCAGAAGTCGAAGAAGCCTAAAGCTTCAAAGCCTGCCCCTTCACCAAAAATCTCACGGGCGAAGCCACTGGCAACTGCACCTCCTGAAGACAGTGTGCAGTCTGAAGACTTATCACGCATCTCCAAGCCCCAGAAGAGCAAGATGCCTCTGCCACACACCGGCCAAGAGCTCACAGTTGCTGCCATTCTGCGCAATGATGACATTGATCTGTCAAGTGACCAAGATCTTGCGGATGACGCTCTTGAGCAACTCATCAAGAGCAAGGAAGAAGCAGAAATCTTCAATGATCTGCCGCTCTTTGATGTCACAATCATTCACAACTTCATTGATGAATGGTTTGACACGCCAAACATCAGCTTTGATGATCTGCAGCTACCCATTGGCCTCAGTGTCGCCTTCCATGGCGCCATTGCTTCAGAACTAGCCATCGCCCAGCGCGTTGTTGAACTGAAGTAGAAGATTGACTATGAAAAGGCTCAGTTCAAGAAGCATATGGCCAAGCTAAGCATGCAAGATGTGAAGAACTTCAAGATCATGATGCACGAGCTCAAGGAAGCCTTTCTGAAGAAACGTGCAGAAGCTCAGGGTTCGCGTGAGCGCATGAAGACTCTGGCTGACAGATGTGTGCAAGCCTACAATGAGGCTGAGAAGCGCAAGGCACTTGGGCGTCCTGGCATCAACCCCAAGATGGCCGCAAAGAAGAAGAAGAAGCATGTTACGGCTGAACCCAACGCACCAAGGCAGGAAGCAGTTCCGATTGTCTTTCCAACAAGAATGACTGGCTCGAAGCCAAAAAGCCGGTCAACAGCTTCAGAGCTCAAGAAGACGAGGACTGCTGAGGCTGAAGCGAGGAAAAGGAAATATCCTGAAGCCTCTCCTACTGCCCCCTCCAAGAAAAAGAGAAAGACCGAGAAAGACCGGGCTGCACCCACAGAGCCCTTGGTTGTTGAACCAATTTCCATGGTTCACCCCGACGACAATCCACAAGAATGCCAACTGACCATCCATGTGCCTGCTTTCACAGAGGCCCATGAAGCTGAAGACATTCTAGCAGCTGATCCCATCGCTGCTGAAGACATTGGTCAACATGACAATGTAGAAGATGGTGCAGTCCTTCCTCCGTTCAAGAACAGCGAACTTATCAGCATTGGTCGTCCTCTAACGCCAATCGCTCAGGATGCTTCATGGGCAGATCACCCACAAGAGGAAGAAGACTATGAGGCCCAGCCAACTCCAACTGCACAAGCGTCGCCAGCGTTGTGCAGGCTTCACAAAGGTCCAAGGCCTCAAGTCTCTGCTGAAGACATTCCGGCTGCATTAGCCTCGGAAGAAGAAGTACCACCAATCCCCACTCCCCTCTCTCACCACGAGGCAGTTCTCCAGGAGAACGTGCCTGTGACCGACCCTCCAGCTCGTCAAGTGGAGGATGAAAATATTGAGGCTGCCACAACCACCAATGAAGCTAATGTGGAGCCCTCCCCACCAAAAGCATCAGAAGACAGCGAAGCCACTGATCCTGACACTTCTGTTCCTGAGTCTGCTGCCGGTCCTCAGTTCGACTATCATGTTGAGCACAGGCCTCAGGTCCATAAGCCAATCCCAAGATTGCCAAGGTTCCCAGGTCCTGCATCAGCACCTGGCTCCTTCAATATCAATAGCTTCAGAGCAGACAACACATTGTTCAAAAGCTCCAGGAACCCCTACTCAAGGGAAAGGATATCATCTGATCGGTTCTGGAGCTATCCTCAGTGAAGCTATTACTAATGCATTCTGTACAACCAAGGTCGCATCTTCCCACACAAGCGCCTTGACATTGAAGCTATAGCTGGTCTGCCCTGTCTGGAAGAAGCTTTGGATTGCTTCAAGGAAGTTGGACTGCTGTCGTTCGTTACTGACCAAGAGCATTGGAATGAAGAGCTGCTGCTCCAATTCTATGCCACACTTCACATTCGAGGGAATAGCAGAGATCCGAAGACTTGTGTCCTAGAGTGAATGACTGGAAATGTTCATCATGAAGCAAAAGCCTTTGACATCATTGAGCTCACTGGCTTGCCTACTCCTGGCAATCTCTTCGAGCATGGCTGTCGGCTGCATAGTGAAGCTATTGAGAGTATCTTCAAGAAGCCTGAACCTAATATGAGTCAGATGCTCAGCATGATGAAGCCATTGCCCAAAGATGCTGCTTATCTCACAGAGTTCTTCGTTGAAGACCTTGAGTATCTGCCAAGAACCATCTATCACATTCTTAGGCGGACTCTCTGGCCCATCAAAGGGCACTCTCCACATGCCAAGCTTGAGGGTGCAATGAAGACATTGGTCTTCTATATTCTTCATGGAAAATGCTTCAATGCACAGGATTTATTCATTCGCCAACTTGCTGCATCAGGCACTGATCTATTTGGCTTGAAGTTCTACGCCCCATGGGTAATGCGGCTAATCAAACTTCACTCTGATATCTCATATCAGCCATCAGCTCGCAATCATCGCATTTTTCTGCCTGATGTGGATATCTCAATTGAAGCCATCTATCCTGAGCCTGCCAAGGAACCTCTAAGTCTTCAGAATGCAGAGCATCAGAGCTTCTCTCAGAACATTGAAGGCGTTGAAGCAGTCACTCGGGTGTATCCTTTGGCTGGCACTACACGTGCACCACACCCTGCTTCCACTGAAGCCACTGATAGTACAACTGCTCCAAGACCCAAGAAGCGCACTCGTGTTCTCAATGACCGAGAGCTTCTTGTGGCCCTTCATCAAAAATAGGATAGGCATCATGACTGGCTGACGCGTCAGATGAAAAGCCTCTTGGTGGATGTTAATCGCATTCGAAATCTTGCCACCAAGAATGCTTTCGTTACCCATGAAACATGTCGCCGCACATGGAAAGGGCTAACGATGATGTGTTCTGAAGCTGATATTCAAGAGGATGGCTTGACTGAGCGATTCAAGTTTGACTCCACACCTCCTCGAAGGGTTGTGCTGCGAGGAACACCATCCCTTGAAGACTCTAAGTTCTCTTCCTCTGTTGCAACAGTGACTGCCAGAGTTATAGAGGATGAAGATGATGCTACTTCACCGCCACCTCCTTCAGCACACTTCAAATCTGCTCCAAGCTCTTCTGCACCGCCAAACACCACCAACGACCCTGCTACTTCACCTACTCCTGATGGGAACGAGTAGATGCTCTATGTCTTCGAACATTTTTGGTCCTCACTAACAAAAGGGGGAGAAGCATATGAGGTTGATAGTCTTCAAGCGGGTCCATATGGGCAGGTGCTTTATATTTTGCTTCGTGCTTACAACTCTCGTTTTGCTACATTTGGTTCTTTGAGTTGTAACACTTAAACTCGATAGTCGTCTGCTACTTATTTGCCACCTTGTTTTGCGATGATAAATTCTGCATGTGCGACGATAAATTCCACACTTAGATCATTCTGCAGACGTCCATTTTTCATTATGCATGTCATTATCTTCACATACCTTCTCATGCATAGTGGATTGTCATCATAAGTTGAAGTGGATCTCCACAAGTACGACCTGCCATGTGCATTTGCATTCCAAAAGCAAATTATTTATATGCACATCTTCAGGGGGAGCCCTTGCAACTTATGAAGACAATTCCCTATCCTTTACAATTTCACAGATTATATTCCCCGTTGAAAACTTCAACTAGTTTGTCATCAATCACCAAAAAGGGGGAGATTGTAAGTGCATCTAGTGCCACCCCTAGTTGGTTTTGGAGTATTGACGACAAACCTAGTTGAGGGACTAATGTGTTTGTGATAATTGCAAGATAACACAGGTCGAAGTCCCTCATTGATTCAGTTTTCCTACCAGAGATGACCCCTAAAAATGTATGAAGACATTGAAGTCAATGGTGGTATATGAAGATATTCACATTGAAGACTATGACAAGAGAAGACACCACATGAAGCCTATGGAGCTCGAAGACTTAGATCTTTCGTAGTTCGTTTTCATTTGTGTTGAGTCATAGGAACCACCGTACTGTTAAGTGGGGTCCAAGCGAACCAGTCAGAATGACTGAAGTGATGCCTAAACAAAAAACCTATGTCTTCGAGTGAAGACTATGAGGGCAAATCTTGTCCAGAGTCGGACAAGTCAGCTTTGCTTGCAGCCCAAGTAAAGTTGCCATGTGAGTTCGAAATCTAACCGTTGGAACACGTGTCAGTTCCTTAGTGACCCAGGGTCATTTCGGACAAATCAGGTCGGGTTGCCAAGTGGCTATAAATAGCCCACCCCCTACAACCATAAACGGTTGGCTGCTCAGATTGAGAATACAGCTTTTGTCGTTTGAGAGCAACCCACCTCGAAGCCTTTGAGAGTGAGAATTCCTTGCGAGGAAAAAGCCCTAACCACCCAGAGCCAAAGAGAATTGGGCATCACTTAAGTCTTCTTGTCTGAGTGATCTGAAGACTTATTACACTTGAGGACTGTGCATCCTCCAGCCGGTTAGGCGCCGCGTTCTGAGCATCCAAGAGACATTGTGGATTGTCGGTGAACAAAGTCTGTGAAGGTTTGGGAGTCTACCTTGAAGACTTACCAGAGTGATTGGGCGAGGTCTGTGTGACCTTAGCTCAAGGGGAATACGGTGAGGACTGGGTGTCCTGAGCTGCGTGTTCAGGACTGGGTGTCCGGGACTGTGTGTCCTAAGGTTTAAATACCTAGCCGCCCTAACCAGACGTACAGTTGTCACAGCAACTGGAACTGGTCCAACAAATCATTGTCTTCAGAGAGTCACTGGTTTCATCCTTTCCTTCCCTTTACTTACTGATTGCTCCTTGTGAAGTCATTGTATGATTGCCTTATCTTTTGTCTTCACTGGGTGACTACTTGTTCTGATTGGCTTCCTAATATCTTCCTACCTGATCCTTACTACCTAGCTGCTATCAGTCATTGTGCTTTCACTTCATTGAATACCTGACTATGGTTTGCCTAGTGTAGTCTACCTTCCGCTGCATGGTAATAGGCTTATTTCTATCATTAGTCTTCAAAACTTCCATGTTTTGAAGACTTTCATAAAAATCGCCTATTCACCCCCCTCTAGTCGATATAACGCACTTTCAAGTAGAGCATTCAGCAACAGAAGTAGCGTTATCACGCTCAAGGCATTTTAGACATGGTGGTTCAAATCCTTCCTGAGCAGAACTGATTTGTTGAGCGCGGAGTGACTCATTCTCTTTTGAAGATCTTCACGAGCTGCTCTCAAGTTCTCAAATTCTTGCTTCCTTTGAAGATAATCGTAGGAAAGCTTTTCATGAGTTGTTGAGAGCGTTTCATGACAACTTTCAAGTTCCTCGTACTTACCATGAAGATTTTTAATGTCTTCAATTAAGGACTGAGATCGGGTCATTTCCTTGTCCAACAGGTCATCGCTTTTGTCTAGCAATTTTTGAATATGTTCCATAGAATTATGTTGCTGTGTTGCAATTTTAGGAAGTGCTTTGTAGCTAGGTTTGGATTCACATTTAGAGTTATCTTCACTGGATGTTTGATAGTAAGCATCGCGTGAGTTTACCTTGCAGTAGGTGGGTGCAAAGTCATCCTCATTATTAGCATCAACGTTGATGACGAGGCCATTGTCTTCAGTGTTGAAGATGGAATTGGTGACGCATGCTAAAGATAAAGCCAGGCTTGCCACGCCTGAATCAGATTCCTCTTAAGACTCCATCTCCACCTCCTCAGATGCAGACTCCTCATCTGAATCCATCTCCTTGCCAACAAACGCACGAGCCTTGCTAGATGAGCTCTTCTTGTGTGATGAAGACTTCGATGAAGACTTGGAAGAAGACTTTGAGGATTTCTTCTTCTTCTCGTCATCAGAATCATATTCCTTGATCTTCTTCTTCTTGTTCTCATTGTCCCATTGAGGAAATTCAGAGATGTATTGACCAGGTTTCTTGCACTTGTGGCACGTTCTCTTCTTGTAGTCACGGGAGGAAGCTTCATCATTTCTTAAGCTAGATCTTGAAGACTATCTAGAGCCTTTCTTCTTAGTGAACCTCTGGAATTTCTTCACTAGCATGGTAAGTTCCTTTCCAATGTCTTCAGGATCCTCAGAACTGCAGTCAGATTCTTCTTCAGATGAGGAAACAGCCTTTGCCTTCAAAGCACGAGTTCGGCCATAGTTGGGACCATAGATATCTCTTTTCTCAGATAACTGGAACTCATGTGTGTTGAGCCTCTCAAGTATGTCAGACGGATCGAGAGTCTTGAAGTCAAGGCATTCTTGAATCATCAGGGCCAAGGTGTCAAATGAGCTATCGAGTTATGTCAAGAGTGTCTTGACGATTTCATCCTTGGTGATTTCAGTGGCGCTGAGTGCATGAAGCTTATTTGTGATGTCACTGAGGCGATCAAACGTCAGCTGAACATTCTCATTGTCATTTCTCTTGAAGCAGTTGAAGAGGTTGCGAAGAACACTGATCCTTGAGTCTCTCTGGGTTGAGACGCCTTCGTTGACCTTGGAGAGTCAGTCCCAGACTAGCTTCATAGTTTCCAGAGCACTCACACGACCATACTGTCCTTTGGTGCGATGACCACAGATGATGTTCTTGGCAGTAAAATCCAGTTGAATGAACTTCTTGACATCAGCAGGGGTGACATCTTCACCGTCCTTGGGAACGCTGTTCTGGATGACATACCAGAGGTCGACATCAATGGCTTTAAGATGCATGCACATCTTATTCTTTCGGTAGGGGTAATCAGTGCCATCAAAGACAGGGCACTCAGCGGAGACTTTGATTATCCCTGCAGTCGACATAGCTAAAACTCCAGGTGGTTAAACCGAATCACACAGAGCAAGGGAGCATCTTGCTCTGATACCAATTGAAAGTGCTAGTTATCGACTAGAGGGGGGGTGAATAGGCGATTTTATGAAAGTCTTCACAACACGGGGGATTTGAAGACAAACAGTAGAAATGAACCTATTGATATGCAGCGGAAGGTAGACTACACTAGACAAGCCATAGTCAAGTAAGCAATGAAGTGAAAGCACGAAGACTATCAGCAGCTAAGTAGTACAGATCAGGATGGAAAGATAGTATGAAGCCAAACCTTCCAAACCTTCACAGTCCTCGCCCAATCACTCTGGTAAGTCTTCAAGGTAGACTTCCAAACCTTCACAGACTTCGTTCACCAGCAATCCACAATGACTCTCGGATGCTCAGAACGCGACGCCTAACCGGCTGGAGGATTCACAGTCCTCAAGTGTAACAAGTCTTCAGATCACGCAAACAGAAAGACTTCAGTGATGCCTAACACTCTTTGGCTCTGGGTGTTTAGGGCTTTGTCCTCGCAAGGATTTCTCTCTCAAAAGCTTCGGAGGTGGGTTGCTCTCAAACAACAAAAGTCGTGCACTAACTCTGAGCAGCCACCAATTTATGGTGTAGGGGGTGGGCTATTTATAGCCAGGAGGCAACCCGGCCTGATTTGTCTGTAATGACCCTGGGTCACTAAGGAACTGACACGTGTCCAACGGTCAGATTACAAACACACGCGGCAGCTTGACTTGGGCTACAAGTAAAGCTGACTCATCCAGCTCTGGATAAGATTTGCTCTCATTGTCTTCACTCGAAGACATAGGATTTGGTTGAGCATCACTTCAGTCACACTGTCTTTGTTCACTTGGACCCCACTTAACTATACGGTGGTTCCTATGACTCAACAAAGAAGAAAAGGAAACTACGAAACAACTATGTCTTCGCAATCCATAGTCTTCATGCGATGTCTTCTCATGTCATAGTCTTCAATGTGAATCTCTTCACAGACCACTATTGTCTTCAATGTCTTCACATATTTTTAGGGGTCATCTCTGGTAGGTAAACCGAATTAATGAGGGACTACTACCTATGTTATCCTACAATTCTCACAAACACATTAGTCCCTCAATCAAGTTTATCGTCAATACTCCAAAACCAACTAGGGGTGGCACTAGATGCACTTACACGGACTAGCTCCGTGATCTGAGGATTATCCTCATTACTGCACAGAAGAATTATTTCCTTGATGCACTGCTAGGTGACGGACCGATTGCAGGAGCAGATGGAGACGTTATGAACATTTGGCAAGCCCGGTATGATGACTACTTGATATTTTAGTGTGCCATGCTTTACTGCTTAGAACCGAGACTTCAAAAAAAAATTGAATGCCACAGAGCATATGAGATGTTCCAAGAGCTGAAATTGGTATTTCAGACTCATGCCCGAGTCTAGAGGTATGAGACCTCTGACAAGTACTTTGCCTACAAGATGGAGGAGAATAGCTCAACCAGTGAGCATGTGCTTAGAATGTCTGAGTACTACAATCGCTTGAATCAAGTGGGAGTTAATCTTCCAAATAAGATAGTGATTGATAGAGTTCTCTAGTCACTTGACCAAGTTACTAGAACATCATGATGAACTATAATATGCAAGGGATGACGAAAACGATTCCCAAGCTCTTCGCGATGTTGAAATTGGCAAAGGTAGAAATGAAGAAAAGCATCAAATGTTGATGGTTGACAAGACCACTAGTTTCAAGTAAGAGGGCAAGGGAAAGAAATGGAACTTCAAGACGAATGGCAAGCAAGTTGCCACTCCCATGAAGAAGCCCAAAGCTAAACCTAAGCCTGAAAATGAGTGCTTCTAACTGCAAAGGAAATGATCCTTGGAAGTGGAACTGCCCTAGATACTTGGCGGATAAGAAGGATGGCAAAGTGAACAAAGGTATATTTGATATATATGTTATTGATGTGTATTTTACTAGTGTTTATAGAAACCCCTCGGTATTTGATACTGGTTCAGTTGCTAAGAGTAGTAATTCGAAACAGGAGTTGCAAAATAAACAAAGACTAGTTAAGGGCGAGGTGACGATGTGTGTTGGAAATGATTCCAAGGATAATAAGATCACCATCGCACACTCCCTTTACCTTCGGGATTAGTGTTGAACCTAAAATAAATGTTATTTGGTGTTTGTGTTGAGCATGAATATGATTGGGTCATGTTCATTGCAATAAGTTTATTTATGTAAGTCAAAGAATAATTGTTGTTCTATTTACATGAATAAAACCTTCTATGGCCATTCACTCAAAATAAATGGTTTATTGAATCTCGATCATAGTGATACACATATTTATAATATTGATGCCAAAAGATGCAAAGTTGATAATGATAGTGCAACATATTTGTGGTACTGCCATTGAGGTCATATTGGTGTAAAGCGCGTGAAAAACTCCATGCTGATGGGCTTTTGGAATCACTTGATTATGAATCACTTGATTCTTGTGAACCATGCCTCATGGACAAGAAGACTAAGACTCTGTTCTCCGGAACGATGGAGCGAGCCACTGACTTATTGGAAATAATACATACTGATGTATGCGGTCCGATGAGTGTTGAGGCTCGGGGCAGTTATCATTATTTTATGACCTTCATAGATGATTTAAGCAGATATGTGTATATCTACTTAATGAAACACAAGTTTGAAACATTTGATAATATCAAAGAAATTCAGAGTGAAGTGGAGAATCATCGTAACAAGAAAATAAAGTTTCTACGATCTGATCACAGAGGCGAATATTTGAGTTACGAGTTTGGCCTTCAATTAAAACAATGTGGAATAGTTTCACAGAATCATGCCACCTGGAACACCATAGCATAATGGTGTGTCCGAACGTCGTAACCGTACTTTATTAGATATGGTGCGATTTATGTTGCCTCTTACCGATTTACCACTATCGTTTTGGGGTTATGCATTAGAGACAACTGCATTCACGTTAAATAGGGCACCGTCTAAAAATCCGTTGAGACGACACCGTATGAATTGTGGTTTGGCAAAGAAACCTAAGATGTTGTTTCTTAAAGTTTGGGGATGCGATGCTTATGTGAAAAAAGCTTCAACTTGATAAGCTCGAACCCAAATCGAAGAAGTGCATCTTCATAGGATACCGAAAAGAAATTGTAGGGTACACCTTCTATCACAGATCTAGAGGCAAGATCTTTTTTGCTAAGAGTGGATCCTTTCTAGAGAAGGAGTTTCTCTCGAAAGAAGTGAGTGTGAGGAAAGTAGAACTTGATGAGGTAATTGCACCAGAGTGGTACGGTAATCCTGTTCTGGAAGTCATGTTACTAGACCATGATGAACCTATGAACTATGAGGAAGCGATGATGAGCCCAAATTCCGACAGATGGCTTGAGGCCATGAAATTTGAGATAGAATCCATGTATGAGAACAAAGTGTGGACTTGCCCGATGATCGACAAACCATTGAGAATAAATGGATCTTCAAGAGGAAGACGGACGCTGATAGTAGTGTTACTATCTGCAAAGCTCGACTTGTCGAAAAGTGTTTTTGATAAGTTCAAGATGTTGACTATGATGAGATTTTCCCACTCGTATCGATGCTTAAAGTCTGTCCGAATCATGTTAGCAATTGCCACATTTAATGAAATCTCGCAAATGGTTGTCAAAACTGCATTCCTTAATGGATTTATTAAAGAAGAGTTGTATATGATACAACCAGAAGGTATTTTCAATCCTAAAGGTGCAAACAAAATGTGCAAGCTCCAGCGATCCATCTATGGACTGGTGCAAGCATCTCAGAGTTGGAATATACGCTTTGATGAGTTGATCAAAGCATATAGTTCTATACAGACTTACGATGAAGCCTGTATTTACAAGAAAGTGAGTGGGAGCACTACGGCCTTTCTGATAAGTATATGTGAATGACATATTGTTGATAGGAAATGATGTAGAATTTTCTTGAAAGCACAAAGGAGTGTTTGAAAGGATTTTTTTTCAAAGAAATACCTCGGTGAAGCTGCTTACAAATTGGGCATCAAGATCTATAGAGATAGATCAAAACGCTTGATAAGATTTTTCAATGAGTACATACCTTGACAAGATTTTTGAAGTAGTTCAAAATGGAACAGTCAAAGAAGGAGTTCTTGCCTGTATTACAAGGTGTAAAGTTGAGTAAGACTCAAAAATACAACCATGGCAGAAAATAGAAAGAGAATGAAAGTCATTCTCTATGCCTCAGCCATAGGGTCTATAAAGTATGCTATGCTGTGTACCAAACCTATTGTGTACCTTGCCATGAGTTTGGCAAGGGGGTACAATATTGATCCAGGAGTGGATCACTTAACAGCGGTCAAAATTATCCTTAGAAGACTAAGGAAATATTTCTCAGTTATGAATGTGATAAAGAGTTCATCGTAAAGAGTTACGCCGATGCAAGCTTCTAGATAACTCTAAGTATCGATCTAGATACATATTGAAAGTGGGAGCAATTAGCTAGAGTAGCTCCGTGCAGAGTATTGTAGACATAGAAATTTGTAAAATACATACGACTCTGAATGTGGCCGACCCGTTGACTAAACTTCTCTCACAAGCAAAACATGATCACACCTTAGTACTCTTTGGGTGTTAATCACATTGCGATGTGAACTAGATTATTGACTCTAGTAAACCGTTTGGGTGTTAATCACATGAAGATGTGAACTAATCACATAAAGATGTGAACTATTGGTGTTAAATCACATGACGATGTGAACTAGATTATTGACTCTAGTGCAAGTGGGAGACTGAAGGAAATATGCCCTAGAGGCAATAATAAGGTTGTTATTTATATTTCCTTATATCATGAGAAATGTTTATTATTCATGCTAGAATTGTATTAACCGAAAACTTAGTACATGTGTGAATACATAGACAAATAGAGTGTCCCTAGTATGCCTCTACTTGACTAGCTCGTTGATCAAAGATGGTTGAGTTTCCTAGCCATAGACATGTGTTGTCATTTGATGAACGGGATCACATCATTAGAGAATGATGTGATGGACTAGACCCATCCGTTAGCTTAGCACTATGATCGTTCAGTTTATTGCTATTTCTTTCTTCATGACTTATACATGTTCCTATGACTATGAGATTATGCAACTCTCGGATACCGGAGGAACACCTTGTATGCTATCAAACATCACAATGTAACTGGGTGATTATAAAGATGCTCTATAGGTGTCATCGATGGTGTTTGTTGAGTTGGCATAGATCAAGATTAGGATTTGTCACTCTGTTGTCGGAGAGGTATCTCTGGGCCCTCTCGGTAATGCACATCACTATGAGCCTTGCAAACAATGTGACTAATGAGTTAGTCATGGGATAATGCATCACAGAACGAGTAAAGAGACTTGCCAGTGACGAGATTGAACTAGGTACGATGATACTGACGATCAAATCTCGGGCAAGTAACATACCGATGACAAAGGGAACAACGTATGTTGTTGTGCGGTTTGATCGATAAAGATCTTCGTAGAATATGTAGGAGCCAATATGAGCATCCAGGTTCCGCTATTGGTTATTAACCAGAGATGTGTCTCGGTCATGTCTACATAGTTCTCGAACCCGTAGGGTCCGCACGCTTAACGTTTGACGACGATATGTATTATGAGTTATGTGATTTGATGTACCGAAGTTGTTCGAAGTCCTGGATGAGATCACAGACATGACGAGGAGTCTCCAAATGGTCGAGAGGTAAAGATTGATATAGTGGACCATGTTGTTTGGACACTGGAAGTGTTCCGGAGAGTTTCGGATAAAACGGGAGTGCCGGAGGGTTACCGGACCCCCCCCCCCGGGAAGTTAATGGGCCACCATGGGCATTAGAGGAGAGAGGGCCAGCTAGGAGGTGGCGCGCCCCCCTCCTTCCTTCTCTCCCCTTCCTCCTTCCTTCCCCTCCTAGTTGGACTAGGAAAGGGGGGGCTACTCCTAGTAGAAGTAGGATTTCCCCCTTAGGGCGCGCCCCATGAGGCCAGCCGGCCCCCTCCTCCCCTCCTTTATATACGGGGGAGGGGGCACCCCATAGACTCCAAGATTTGTCTTAGCCGTGTGTGGTGCCCCCCTCAACAGTTTTCCACCTCGGTCATATCGTCGTAGTGCTTAGGTGAAGCCCTGCGTCGGTAACTTCATCATCACCGTCACCACGCCGTCGTGTTGATGAAACTCTCCCTCAGCCTCAGCTGGATCAACAGTGCGGGGGACGTCACCGAGCTGAATGTGTGCAGGTCATGGAGATGTCATGCGTTAGGTACTTGATCAGTTGGACCGCGAAGATGTTCGACTACATCAACCGCATTACTTAACGTTTCCACTTTCAGTCTACGAGGGTACGTACATACAGTCTCCCCTCTTGTTGCTATGCATCTCCTAGATAGATCTTGTGTGATCATAGGATTTTTTTTGAAATACTGCGTTCCCCAATAGGGCGAAGGTGGGCCTTCAATAGATTCTTCCAGGTAATCAGTCTGGTCACCACATCATGGTTCTGCGTGCATTTGAAGGATATGGCCTTCATCATATAGCGGAGTGAGCCTACCCAAGGAAGTGTGCAATATGGCCAAGGGGTGTTGACGGAGCTAAATACGGCTGATCTCGAGGTAGGGATCCTTAGCTAAGGGTCTAGGCACAAAGGTAACAGGGATGCAAGGTTCTACCCAGGTTCGGGCTCTCGAACGAGATAATACCCTACATCCTGCTTTGTGTTTATTGTGTTAGAGTAAATACGGAGTTCATGTAACTACCCTGAGATTGTAATGTGTCCTCTAATATGTCTCCAATGTATCTATAATTTTTGATTCTTCCATGCTGTTTTATTATCAATCTTGGATGTTTCATAATCATTTTATATCATTTTTGGTACTAACCTATTGACATAGTGCCAAGTGCCAGTTGCTGTTTTTCCATGTTTTTTTACATCGCAGAAAATCAATATCAAACGGAGTCCAAATGGCACGAAACTTTACAGAGATTTTTTATGGACCAAATGGAAGATATTGGGCCCTGGTTATGCCTGGGGGGGTCCCGAGGAGGGGACAACCCACCAGGGCGCGCCAGGAGGCCCAGGCGCGCCCTCGTGGGTTGTGCCCACGTCGGGTGCCCCCCGGACCACCTCTTTGCTCTATAAATACCCCAAAAACACCAGAACCCTAGGGGAGTCGACGAAATATTCATCCAGCCGCCGTTGAGTCCATAACCACCAGATCCAATCTAGACACCATCTCGGATGGGGTTCACCACCTCCATTGGTGCCTCTCTGATGATGCATGAGTAGTTCTTTGTATACCTTCGGGTCCGTAGTTAGTATCTAGATGGCTTCTGTGATGGTCTGGCTTATTAGGGATGATAGACTACTCATATCAATAAGGAATTTCTTCTTTTCCGGGAGCCCATCCGGACAGAACTCCCAAGTTAAGCGTGCTCAGCTTGGAGTAGTTTCAGGATGGGTGACCGACCGGAAAGTTGCTCTCGGGTGCGCACAAGTGAGGACAAAGTGCACAGAAAAGACTAGTATTGATCTATGGGGCCAATCTAGATCCCGCCAGGAGTAACAGCCACCAGCGGGTGTGTCCGGGGCGTTACAAGTTGGTATCAGAGCCGACCCTCGCGGTTACACGGATGGTTGCGGACAGGTGCGCGGTCATGTTGTTCATGACGTTTGTGACCCGTCATGGCACACGGCATGGCACATGTACCGGACTAGATGCACAGACGGTTGTGCCAAGAGGGAACGTTCCTGTGGCCCGACGAGGACGTCGGTTCCTCTGAGTGGGGGTGTATGTGATGGCCTGGCTTATTAGGGATGATAGACTACTCATATCAATAAGGAATTCCTTCTTTTCCGGGAGCCCATCCGGACAGGACTCCCAAGTTAAGCGTGCTCAGCTTGGAGTAGTTTCAGCATGGGTGACCGACCGGGAAGTTGCTCCCGGGTGCGCACGAGTGAGGACAAAGTACGCAGAAAAGACTAGTATTGATCTGTGGGGCCAGTCTAGATCCCGCCAGGAGTAACGACCACCGGCGGGTGTGTCCGGGGCGTTACAGCTTCATCTCTCTCTCTCTCTCTTTCTCTCTCTCTTGATTCTCAATACAATGGTCTCTTGGAGATCCATATGATGTAACTCTTTTGCGGTGTGTTTGTTGGGATCGATGAACTTTGAGTTTATGATCAGATCTATCTTTTTATATCCATGAAAGTATTTGAGTTTCTTTGATCTATTTTATGCATGATATCTTATATCCTCGTGTTTCTTCTCCGAAATTTGGGTTTCGTTTGGCCAACTTGATCTATTTATCTTGCAATTGGAAGAGGTGCCCGGTAGTGGGTTTGATCTTACGGTGCTTGATCCCAGTGACAGAAAGGGAACCAACACGTATGTATCGTTGCTACTAATTAAGGATAAAAGGATGGGATCTATACCTACCACCATAGATGAACGGATCTCGTCTACATCATGTCATCGTTCTTATTGCATTACTCCGTTTTTCCATGAACTTAATACACTAGATGCATGATGGATAGTGGTCGATGTGTGGAGTATTAGTAGTAGATGCAGGCAGGAGTCGGTCTACTAATCTTGGACGTGATGCCTATGTAATGATCATTGCCTGGGTATCATCATAATTATTTGAGGTTCTATCAATTTCCCAACAGTAATTTGTTCACCCACCGCTTTGCTATTTTTCTTGAGAGAAGCCACTAGTGAAACCTACGGCCCCCGGGTCTCTTTCTCATATTATTTGCCTTCACGATTTATTTTTATTTGCTTTTATTTTCAGATCTATTAAACAAAAAACCGAAAAATATCTTGCTGCAATGTATTCTTATTTATTTTATTTGGCGTTCGATCTATCAATCTACTACAATTTATCTCACGTCTGTTTGCCTATCTTGAGGCGTCGTACCCGGAAGGGATTGACAACCCCTTTAACACGCCGGGTTGCGAGTATTTGTTATCTGTGTGCAGATGTTGTTTACGTTGTGTTGCTTGGTTCTCCTATTGGTTCGATAACCTTGATTTCACATCTGAGGGAAATACCTACTGCTGTTGTGCTGTATCATCCCTTCCTCTTTGGGGAAATACAGACGTAGCTTCAAGCCGCATCAAAAGGAATTTCTGGCGCCGTTGCCGGGGAGGATCTTCATCATAACCAGGTTCCTAATCACAAATCCCATCTCCTCGCAATTTACATTATTTGCTATTTGCCTCTCGTTTTCCTCTCCCCCACTTCACAAAAAATTGTGGTTTTATTCGCCTCTCTTTTCCATTCGTCGTTTTCTTACCGGATCTGTTTTTGAGTGCAATCTTGTTGTGTAGTCATCATGACTCAAGAGAACACCAAGTTATGTGATTTCTCAAATACCAACAACAATGATTTTATTGGCACTCCGCTTGCTCCTCCTGCCACTAGTGTGGAGACTTGTGATATTAATACTGCTTTGCTGAATCTTGTTATGAAAGACCAATTTTCTCGTACTCCTAATGAGGATGCCGCGTCCCATCTTAATACCTTCGTGGAATTATGTGATATGCAAAAGAAAAAGGATGTGGACAATGATGTGGTCAAGATGAAATTGTTTCCATTTCTTTGCGTGATTCTGCAAGAATCTGGCTCTCTTCTTTGCCTCGCAATAGTATCGATTCTTGGAATAAGTGCAAGGATGCTTTTATCACTAAGTATTTTCCTCCCGCAAAAATTATTTCCCTTAGAACCCAGATCATGAATTTCAAGAAACTTGAACATGAGCATGTTGCACAATCTTGGGAAAGGATGAAAATGATGCTAAGGAATTGCCCAACTCATGGGTTAAATCTTTGGATGATCATACAAAAATTTTATGCGGGGTTGAATTTTGTTTCTCGTAATCTTTTAGATTCCTCCGCAGGTGGTACTTTTATGGAAATAAATTTGGGTGAAGCCACCAAATTTCTTGATAATATCATGGCAAATTATTCGCAATGGCATACCGAAAGGGCTCCTAGTAGTAAAAAAGTTAACTCGGTTGAAGAAATTTCTTCTTTGAGTGAAAAAGTTGATGCTCTTGTAAAATTGGTTGCTAGTAGAAGTGCTCCTATTGATCTTAATGATATACCTTTGTCTACTTTGATTGAGCAAAATAGTGATGCCATAGATGTGAATTTGATCTCTCGAAATAATTTCAACAACAATGCTTATACATGTAATTTTAATCCTAGGCCTTTTCCTAGTAATTCCTCTAATAATTATGGTAATTCCTATGGAAATCAATCTTATAATAATAACATGAACACCTCTGATATTGAGAATAATATCAAAGAATTTATCAACACGCAAAAAGTTTTCAACACTTCCATAGAAGAAAAGTTGAATAAGATTGATGATTTGTCTAGAAGTGTTGATAGAATTGCTCATGATGTGGAAAATCTCAAGATGAATTTTTTGTGCCTAAATTAGATGAATCAATTAAAGCTCTTTATGTTTCTATGGATGAAAGTAAGGAAATAACTGCTATGCTTAGAGCTACAAGATAATTCTTAGAAAAAGCATTTAATAGTGATCTCTTTCACAAAAGTGATGAAGATGTTAAAATGATTGGTGTTTCTTCTATTGATTCCTTGTTTAGTAAAGTTAATATTGATGAAAAAGGGACTGGAGAAGAGTCAACTTCAGGTAGAAGGCGTCCCAATATTTCAGAGGGTGAAAACCTTGTTGAGAAAAATGATGAAAGTGGGTTTGAAGAGGTCAAAACTTTAGCTAGTGATGTACCCACTCTTTTGGATTATAAAGACTTTAGTTATGATAGTTTCTCTTTGATTAATTGTATTTCTTTGTTGAAATCCATGATAAATTCACCCCATCACTAGTGTGTGTCGGTCCTAAACAAATGGTTTTTAACCCTTTCCGCGGGGGCATTTGGAACTGTCGCCAAGTGAGTGTGGGCGATAGGGGGGTCCTTCGCACACGACCCAGAAACCGTTGGGGATAGGGAGCCTTCATGCATACAGTTGTCCCTATATAACCTTTTCCGATATCTCGAATATCCCAAATGCTTCATCCTTGCTACTCGTTTGTGCTCGCATTGCCATCGCAGTTGGAGTTTTGTGGTTCTGCCTAAAACCGGGCAGATTCCAGGCACGGGAGTTTTCCAGGCAGATTCTAGGCACGGGAGTTTTACGATGCCTGGCACATCGCAAACAGTTCATGATTATAAACCATGTACGATAGGTAGACAATAACACACATTTAGTTTTCCTGCACCGTATGTGATAGTGTCTGACATCACACACGCTTTGCAAACGGCAATTGTGTGCATGCTTGCACACATTTCCTCTCTGCGAACCGTCTCGGATTATGGTGTATATCACAAACGTTTGTGTTTTACCAATTGTGTGTGCTGTAATGACTTGCACAACGTAATTTCGCCCTAATTTAATTGCTGCTATTGAAAATGGTACCTAATTTAAACTTGAAAGTAGGCTATAGCTTTATTCATATCCATCAGGTTCAAACAACCAATGCATTATTCGATTCACGGGTATATATGTTTAAGAATTACAGAAGCGCCAAATAAAGAATGATGTACCAGGGTTCTATACTTGTACTATTACAAAAGGTAAAGAAAGAGGCGACAGACATTCCAGTTGCTGAACAAGGTGAAGCGGAATGGCCCTATTCTGCTCTCCTGGATGCAGAAGGCATGCAGGACTCTAGTCCAACCCCTTGTGATATATCCCCTTGTAAACTTCAATTTGATCAAGTTCAAAGCAGGTTCAACCAAAAGTAGCATGCATTCAAACATAAACATAGATAGTTTTGCATAACTGAACATAAAACATAAATTTAAACTAAGCTAAACTACTTTCTTTCGAAGTAGAGGTCGAGCAAATCCTTCCTCGTCATGTACAGTGTGCCGCGAGCCGGGTCCGGGCTAGTACCGTCATCGGGGTTGTTGGGGAAGGCACACCTCCACTCACCGACGTCAATCTCCTCGTCTTTGGGGCCCACCTCGATGCCCTCCTCGCCGCCATCGCCACCACCTTCAACCTCGTCATCAGAGGAGAGTGCGATAACCTCGCCGCCCTCCGCACTGCCGTCCTTGCCGCCTTCGACCTCGTCATCGGAGCAGAGCGCGATAACCTCGCCGCCCTCCGCGCCGGCAAAGATCGCCCGCTCTGCCTCCACGAGCTCCGGGTGCTGCCGGCGGAGCTCTTGCATGTAGGCCTCGTCGGCGGCCTCGGCCTCGAGGCGCTCCCATGCCTCGCGGTCCTCTCGCGCCATAGCCGAGCTCACCACCCCTGGCTCTGGCGGAACGAGGTGGGCCGGACGTGTGCCAAAGGGTAAATTGAGCCTAGCCGCCACGCCGTGGTGGTGGACCTGCTAGCGGTTGTACTCCATGGCCGCGAGCTCGGCCGTGTGGAAGCTACTAAGCCACCGGCGGGTGTGGGTCTCTCGATCTGTAATCTCGACGACCCACGTCGCCCACCGTCGCTGCCGGACCCCGAGGTAGGACTTCACCGGCTGCCGAGTCCGGGGGAGGACGGGGAAGTCCTCGAACCAGTGTAGGGGCGCGGCAGCGGGCAGATCGGGGACCAGCGACGGTGGATCAGGCCCGTGGAGGATGATGGGTCCACCTCGCTGGCGTCGGGCGAAAAGGCCGCGGTAAACCTCTTTTTGGCCATTGGCTCCTCGAGCTCCCCGGCACACGGGCAGAGGTTGAGGATCGAGGCACTGGCGATGGTGGCGACCTACCAATGGTTTCGAAGGTTGTGTGTGTCTATGTGAGCGGAGGTTGTGTTTGAGGAAATACTGCGGCAACTGAAAATTTTACTAGGCGGGAGTAACAAGGCAGGGTACTGAAAATTTGGATCAAGGGCGAGCAGATATTTTTTAGATTGCGAGGGATGCAGAGGCGGGAGTAAAATGCCTGGGCTATTGAAAATTTGAATCAAGGGACTGAAGCAGAGCGGGAGTAACAGACATCGCACATGGTCCGCACATACTAATCGTGTGCTATCAAACATTAAACCTTCTAGGCGTTAGATATTTTTGAGATTGCAAGGGATGCAGATGTGGGAGTTTTTGGGGAGTGAGCTAGTGTGCTTGACACGCCAGCTGTCGACTGTAGCCGACGCACCTTCTCATGTAAGCCATAGGCGTACTATACACCGATGGTGCTCCAAGATATTTTGTACTACATCTCACACGGTTGGTGGTAATAAACTGTGTGGGATCTACTTGATTTGAATTACAAAAATGGGGTCACAGCGGCAATGGACGTTGTTTGAATTGCTAGGCCTTTTATCTGCAGTGAACATGCAACTATATGTGTGTCGTAAAAGAATTAGGAATTGTTCAGGGTTCGTTTGGACATTTTATACATTAAACTGGTTTTCTAGCCATTTCAGGTGCACAATTCAAAATTAAACTACATGCACATGCTCCGGTGCATACAAATTGGTTGAAAAATCAAATCTATGTCCTTCAGTGCATGCTTAGGTCCCATGCAAGAAATGGGAATGAATTTTTTGGCATTCGTTTGGCCTTTTTTATACATTAACTGGGTTTTCTAGGCATTTTATGTGCATAATTCAAATTTGAACTACAAGCACATGCTCCAATGCACTAAAGTTGCTTGAAAATCACATGTGTGTCCTTGGGTAAATTTCTAGGTCCCATGCAAGAGGTGGGAATGAATTTCAAACACTAGGGCACCGTTGATTGCCATCAAAACATTGAGATGCTTGATTTTTAAGTTCTAGTAAATCCAAAACTCGTCTGAAATTCATGAAACTTGGCATTCTATCATGGAGCGGCATCAACATGTCGTGGTAAATTTGTTGTCCCATTTGGGGCAGGTTTGGGTATATGCTTCTCACAAACCAGAGCTTCTCACAACAAGCATGATGGTTTCGATAGGGAACGTCCCACCTTTGGGGACGAAACGATATCCATTGCCTCTTATTGCTTCCAAAAATTTTCTCGTGTCAACATAGAACAACAGGAGTGTTGTGTCAAGTTTTGTGATTTTTCGGGGTTCGTTTGGAAATTTTTATGAATTAACTAAGTTTTCAATGCATTTATGTGCATAATTCAAATTTGAACTACATGCACATGGTCCAGTGCATATAAATTGGTTTAAAAATCAAATATGTGTCCTTGGGTGCATGCTTAGGTCCCATGCAATAAATGGGAATGAATTTCAAACACGAAGGCACCATTGATTGCCGGCAAAACATTGAGATGCCTGGTTTTTAAATTCTAGTGAATCCAAAACTGGTCTGAAATTCATGAAACTTGGCATGCTATCATGGAGCGGCATCAACATGCCGTGGTGAAAATTTTGTCCCATTTGGGGCAGGTTTGGGTATAAGCTTGTCACAAACCAGAGCTTCTCACAACAAGCATGATGGTTTCGATAGGGAACCTACCACCTTTGGGGACGGGACGATATCTGTTGCCTCTTATTGCTTTCAAAAAATTTCTAGTGTCAACATAGAACAACAGGAGTGTTGTGTTTAATCTTGGAATTTTTCGGGGTTCGTTTGGCCTTTTTTATACATTAACTGGGTTTTCTAGGCATTTTATGTGCATAATTCAAATCTGAACTACAAGCACATGCTCCGATGCACCAAGGTTGGTTGAAAAATCACATGTGTGTCCTTGGGTGAATTTGTAGGTCCCATGCAAGAGATGGGAATGAATTTCAAACACTAGGGCAATGTTGATTGATGGCAAAACGTTGAGATACCTGGTTTTTAAATTCTAGTAAATCCAAAACTCGTCTGAAATTCATGAAACTTGGCATGCTATCATGGAGCGGCATCAACATGTCGTGGTGAAAATTTTGTCCCATTTGGGGCAGGTTTGGGTATAAGCTTGTCACAAACCAGAGCTTCTCACAACAAGCATGATGGTTTCGATAGGGAACGTACCACCTTTGGGGATGGGACGATATCTGTTGCCTCTTATTGCTTTCAAAAAATTTCTAGTGTCAACATAGAACAACAGGAGTGTTGTGTTTAATCTTGGAATTTTTCGGCATTCGTTTCGATTTTTTATACATTAACTGGGTTTTCTAGGCATTTTATGTGCATAATTCAAATTTGAACTACAAACACATGCTCCAATGCACCAAAGTTGGTTGAAAAATCACATGTGTGTCCTTGGATGAATTTCGAGGTCACATGCAAGAGATGGGAATGAAATTCAAACACCATGGCACTGTTAATTGGCGGCAAAATGTTGAGATGCCTAATTTTTAAATTCTAGTAAATCCAAAACTCGTTTGAAATTCATGAAACTTGGCATGCTATCATGGAGCGGCATCAACATGCCATGGTAAAAAAATTGTCCCATTTGGGGCAGGTTCGGGGTATAAGCTTCTCACAAACCAAAGCTTCTCACAACAAGCAAGATGGTTTTGATAGGGAACGTACCACCTTTGGGGATGGGACGATATCCGTTGCCTCTTATTGCTTTCAAAAAATTTCTAGTGTCAACATAGAACAACAAGAGTGTTGTGTTTAATATTTGAATTTTTTGGGGTTCGTTTGGCTTTTTTTATACATTAACTGGGTTTTCTAGGCATTTTATGCGCATAATTTAAATTTGAACTACAAGCACATGCTCTAATGCAAGTAAGTTGGTTGAAAAATCACATGTGTGTCCTTGGGTGAATTTCTAGGTCCTATGCAAGAGATGGGAATGAAATTCAAACACCAGGGAACTGTTAATTGCTGGCAAAACATTGAGATGCCTGGTTTTGAAATTCTAGTAAATCCAAAACTCGTCTGAAATTCATTAAACTTGGCATGCTATAATGGAGCGGCATCAACATGTCGTGGTAAAAAAATTTGTCCCATTTCGGGTAGGTTCGGGTATAAGCTTCTCACAACAAGCATGATGGTTTCGATAGGGAACGTCCTACCTTTGGGGACGAAATGAGATCCATTGCAACTTATTGCTTTCAAAAAATTTCTAGTGTCAACATAGAACAACAGAAGTGTTGTGTCAATTTTTTTGATTTTTCGGTGTTCGTTTGGACATTTTAGGCATCAACTGGGTTTTCTAGGCATTTTATGTGCATAATTCAAATTTGAACTACAAGCACATGCTCCAATGCACTAAGGTTGGTTTTAAAATCTAATTTGTGTCCTTGGGTGAATTTCTAGGTCCCATGCAAGAGATGGGAATGAAATTCAAACACTAGGGCACTATTGATTGCCGGCAAAACGTTGAGATGTCTGGTTTTTAAATTCTAGTAAATCCAAAACTCGTCTGAAATTTATGAAACTTGGCATGCTATCATGTTGCGGCATCAACATGACGTGTTAAAAAAATTGTCCCATTTGGGGCAGGTTCGGGTATATGCTTCTCACAAACAAGAGCTTCTCACAATAAGCATGATGGTTTCGGTAGGAAACGTCCCACCTTTGGGGACAAAACGATATCCATTGCCTCTTATTGCTTTCAAAAAAATTCTCATGTCAACATAGAACAACAGGAGTGTTGTGTCAATTTTTGGGATTTTTCGGGGTTTGTTTGAACATTTTTATGCATTAACTGCGTTTTCAATGCATTTATGTGCATAATTAAAATTTGAACTACATGCAAATGCTCCAGTGCATATAAATTGGTTGACAAATCAAATATGTATCCTTGGGTGCATGCTTAGGTCCCATGCAAGAAATGGGAATGAATTTCAAACACCAGGGCACCGTTGATTGCCGACAAAACATTGAGATGCCTGGTTTTCAAATTCTAGTAAATCCAAAACTCGTCTGAAATTTATGAAACTTGGCATGCTATCATGTTGCGGCATCAACATGCCGTGTTAAAAAATTTGTCCCATTTGGGGCAGGTTCGGGTATATGCTTCTCACAAACAAGAGCTTCTCACAACAAGCATGATGGTTTCGGTAGGAAACGTCCCACCTTTGGGGACAAAACGATATCCATTGCCTCTTATTGCTTTCAAAAAAATTCTCGTGTCAACATAGAACAACAGGAGTGTTGTGTCAATTTTTGGGATTTTTCGGGGTTTGTTTGAACATTTTTATGCATTAACTGCGTTTTCAATGCATTTATGTGCATAATTCAAATTTGAACTACATGCAAATGCTCCAGTGCATATAAATTGGTTGACAAATCAAATATGTATCCTTGGGTGCATGCTTAGGTCCCATGCAAGAAATGGGAATGAATTTCAAACACCAGGGCACCGTTGATTGCCGACAAAACATTGAGATGCCTGGTTTTTAAATTCTAGTAAATCCAAAACTCGTCTGGAATTCATGAAACTTGGCATGCTATCATGGAATGGCACCCAACATGCTGTGGCATTTTTCATGTCCATTTTGGGCGAAGGCGCACTCGAATAATGACAGCCAACAAAGGCATTTTGAAAAAAATAGCTGCCACTTTAATATCTCATACGTTTGTATAATTCAAACCATGTGCGTTCTGTTAACCATTCATGTGACGCCACGTGTCTTGGTTTTAGTGGCTGTAGGAGGTGCCGTGCGGACAGCTCCTTGACCTTGACTGAACGGGAGGCGTGGAGCGCAGTCCGGTCCGCAGGCTGACGGAGAGGCGTGCAAGTTGTCCTCCAATGTGCAGGCTCACCGAGAAGCATGCGAGCTGTACGTTGCGCAGGCTCACTGGGAAAGGGTCCCTTTGACTTCCATGGTCGCCCGCCTTCCTCTCCATTAATGGCGCCCGAGCCACTATTTAATACGGCCGGCCTTACTGTTCGCCTCCCATTCCCCTCCCTCCCGCAGACCTCCACCAACGCCATGGCGCAGAATGATCATCTACCACTAGTCTTCAAGTTCGATGAAGTAAACTCCGAGCCGGAGGAGATAGAAAATAAGGAGGAATGGGGCCTCATGGACATGGCCTAGGACGAGCTGGCCGCGGTGGTTGCTGCCCCCGCTCCCGTCCTAGCTCCCATCCCCGCTGAAAGGACATGCGGTGCCCCCATGTTTGGTTTTGGTAATTGATGACAATCTCTATGGACTAATGGTTGCCTTGAATTATATTTGAAGGTTTTGTCCATGGGCTTTTCTTGGAATACATGTGTTGGGTTCAAGGAGAGTTTGTGTCGACCAAGGTCCTATTCAAGGAATTACCTAAAGATTGGTCTTGTGAGAGGTTGATCAAGACTAAGTCAAAGAGTGAATCAAGTTGATCAACCCACAAAGCGTAGAAGATGTACCGAGAGGGATCAAGTGATCCCATGGTATGGTAAGCATTGCCAATTACGCTTTGTGTACTAACCCATGGTCTTCATGAGGGTTCTTTGTGGGGTTAGGTTGCGGTGTGCAAGTTCAAGTGAAGCATCACGAAGAGATCAAATGCTTGAAGCTTGCCGTCCTTTGTGGTGACAATGGACTTGTGAAGATGTGCGGAAGAGTGGCTCACCCATAGTGGAGTATGGGGGAGCAATCAACTAGTCTTCATCGAGTCAACCCAATCAAGAAAGGTGGTCCAACTTGAGGGAGTCAAGATCGTCATCCTCTAGCTCAAGTGGACCATGTGCAAGGTAAAGGTTTGCCCTTGATAGGTTTTCTATTTTACCGGTCTCATGATGGTAGTTGGGAGATCGGGTTATAGGATCGATTGTCGTACTATCAAGGGGGGCTCTCGATGAGTAGCTTGATCGTATCGTTTGCTGAGAGCTCAAACCATTGCATCCTTGCATCATCTTTCTTGGTTCTTGTTTGGTTCTCTTTGAGAGTCTTAGAGCTTATGGTCATCTTGATGACAAGCTCGAGTTCATCGAAAACGGAGTTCTCATGCTTCTTCTATGTTGTTTTCGATGTTGGAGGTTTTGTCGGTTCTTCTCGGTTGGAGGTTTCACTCCTCTATTTGTTAGGCATACCTCCCCTGCCTCTTCTTACTATAACCAGTCGCTGTTTTGATGCTACTCGTCGTCTTGTTTCCAACAAGCTTGAGTTTGCTCAATTCGGAGCTCATATGCAGAAGTTATGGCAGTTCTTGTTTTCTTGAGTGTGGTTTTTGTCAGGGTCCGCGTTGGAAAGGTTTGGGTGGTTTCATCACGTACTCGTCTCCTTCTTTTTCCCCTCCTTCTTCCTTGGGGCTTCCTCCGTTTTCCTGCCTCCTTTGACTGGCTGCTGTTGTGGTTGCGGTAGTACTGCTCCTGGATCAACGGTAGTACCGTAGGCATCCACGGTAGTACCGCGTGGTGGCGCGGTAGTACCGCTGATGCCCACGGTAGTACCGCTCCCCCGGAGCCGCACTACCGCTACCCACCAGGCTAGTGCCGCCCCCTTTGCGATAGTAGGAGCGGATGTAATTTTTTACATCCGCACCTGCCACGGTAGTATCGCCTTCGCCGTGCGGTAGTACCGCGCCATGCGGTCAGGCAGTAGTACCGCCCCTCAGCAGTACTACTGTGTCGGGTTTTTGCTACTTCCGTTTATTTGCGGAAGTAGGCACGGTAGTTTCCCTTCTCCCCTGGCTGGGATTTTTGCCTCGCGGTAGTACCGCATGGAGGGGCGCGGTAGTACCGCGCATGCGGAAGTACCGCCCCATCTCCTGTGCGTCTATTTATCGGTTCTGTGCTGGGGTTGCGGCAGTATCGTGGGTCGGTACGGTAGTACCACACAGCTATGCGGTAGTACCGCTTGGTTGCAAGCAGTAGTACTGTGCGGCCTTGCGGTAGTACCGTTGGCCGCGGGCTGGTTGGTGGGTAACGGTTGGATTTTCCCCCTCCTATAAAAGGGGGTCTTCTTCCCCAATGAACCTAATTCAAAAAGCTTGTGTTCTTCCCCCATTGTTGACCTTCTTCGAGCTTGCTAACTCTCAATCCCTCCATGGATTCTTGCTAGTTTTTGAGGGAAAAGAGAGAGGAGATCTAGATCCACATTTCCACCAATCACTTTCTCCTCTAGGTGAGGGGAACCCCTTGGATCTAGATCTTGGAGTTCTTGGTGTTCTCCTTCTTGTTCTTCCTCTCATTTTCCTCCCTAGCATTAGTTGCTTTGGTGGGATTTGGGAGAGAAGGACTTGGGCACTCCGTGTGCCCTTGCCATTGCATTTGGTGCATCGGTTTGAGTTCTCCACGTGATACGTGGAAGTTACAAGTTGAGAAGCTTATTACTCTTGGGTGCTTGGTACCCTTGAGCTTGTTCCTCTTGGGTGCTTGGGCGCCCTAGACGGTTGTTGGTGTTCGGAGCTCAATCATTGTGGTGCAAAGCTCCGGGCAAGCATCGGGGTCTCCAATTAGGTTGTGGAGATCGCCCCGAGCAATTTGACGGGTACCGGTGACCGCCCCCAAGGGTTGCCAAAGTGTACGGGTTCGGTGACCGCCCCCAAGGGTTGCCATTTGTACGGGTTCGGTGACCGCCCTCAAGGGTCCCTTAGTGGAATCACGGCATCTTGCATTGTGCGAGGGCGTGAGGAGATTACGGTGGCCCTAGTGGCTTCTTGGGGAGCATTGTGCCTCCACACCACTCCAAACGGATATTAGCATCCGCAAGGGTGTGAACTTCGGGATACATCGTCGTCTCCGCGTGCCTCGGTTATCTCTTACCCGAGCCCTTTACTTATGCACTTTACTTTGTGATAGCCATATTGTCCTTTGTCATATATCTTGCTATCTCATAGTTGCTTATCTTGCTTAGCATAAGTTGTTGGTGCACATAGGTGAGCCTAGTTGTTTTAGGTGTTGTGCTTGTCAAATTAACCGCTAGGTTTATTCCGCATTTGTTCAAGCCTAAACCGTAATTATTTTAAAACGCCTATTCACCCCCCCCCCTCTAGGCGACATCCACGATCTTTCACCCGCGCCCGCGCCAGCGACCATCCCCGTAGCATTGACGGGTTGGTCGCCGAGCACTATCGCACAGCTGGAAGCCGCGGGGGTCAGCGAGGTCTCGCCGACCCGTGCGAGCTCATGTACATGCCAGCGCCCATGCCCATGCGCGCCCCTCCACCCATCGTGGTGTCGGCCCCCGTGCGTTTGGCTGCACCCGCCGCGCCCGCACCCCTGCCTATGCGCGCCCCTCCACCCACCGCGGGGCCGGTCCCCATGCGTTTGGCTGCACCCACCGCGCCCGTGCCCGTGCGCGCACCCCCCTCAGCGGCATGGGACGCTGCCGTCAACCACTACCTCTCAGCGGCGCCAGTTGCCGTCCTCCCGCGCCGGCCTGTCGATCCGAGACGACATGATGTTTGATTTACAAGTGAAGAACATTTTGTGCTGCCTTGAAGACTTCAACAACGGCGTCCCGAAGGACGACAACGATAACGACGGCGCGGCACGCCGCCTCCGCCGCCGCTGGAAATAGTTTTTTTGGAATTTAATTCCGTATCTCGAATTCTTGATCATATGAATATAAATTCGTAGTGTGACTCAATGAAAGATATGGTTTGAATGAACTTGCGTTTTTCTCTCTTAATGTATAGACTTTCAAATGATTTTCTTTTGAAAAAATGTCAATGGTTTTTAAATATAAAACACTCATGGCAAACGTTTTAGTTAGAACACCTATATACAAACCGACAGCTTCCCCAGGAAGCCAAGGGAAAATGTGTCGAGCAGGATTTCTACATCCCTTCAACGCAAACTGTTGTTTTGCATGACCCGTGTGCAAGCACGTACAAACAATCGGGTAAGATTTGCATATCTATCATTTTGGGTATGTTGCCATTTGTCAAACTGGAAAGATTGACATTTGTTTATCTAATAACATTGCCATTTGTCAACCTTGTAACACTGCGATTTGTCAAAATATGCAGCTACAAATCACTAGCACTATCTAATTTTTGCAACTAAAATCACTAACACTGTTCATATGGACACCAGTAGCGGGCGTGAGTTGATGGACACATATGCAAATGTACCATTGATTACATACCCCAAGTCATCAACCCACAACGACAACAAGGATACACGTTGGATTATAGATCAATTCCAACAAAGCATTCTAGTAAAGTTTTTCTCACACAACAAATAACAAAGCGAAGAAATGAACTTTAGCTCAACCACTCGTTGGCGTTGGAAACGCTTGCTTTGAACCAGAAGTGGTTCTCTAGGAAGGGCCAGCTACTGTCAATCTCGAGACCAACGCAAGACTGATCATCGAGGCTGAAGCGACCTATGTCAGGACCCATATTGGGACGGTAGGGAAGCATAGTAATGTCCGAGGTATAGATACAGTTGCTTCTCATAAATGGAAGTAACGTTGTGTCAACAGCAGCTGGATCGCCTTCCACCATCATTGGATAGTTTTGTCCAAGGAAGAGCGAGTTTCCTCCAAGACTTTCAATACCGAACCAGGGAGAAGGTGTTGGCGCTAGTACACTAGTATCCATCCCGAATACCCTGCAACGGATGTTGGAATAGATCCGGAGAGTGCGACCATGTGAGGCAACACTTGCTTCCCTAGTAACATCAGCAGTGCCTTGTATATAGACAAGAAGAGGTGATCCATCGGAATAAGTTGCCAAGCGCCACTGGGAATACTTCTGCTTGAAGGATCCAACGGCCTGTCCTCTTGCATGCGCCAGAACACTTAGATACGCGTCATGAAGCTTTTGGTTGCAAAATGGGCATCCATAGCCGCCGTTCCAAGTCCTAATACGCCTGTTATGCTTTCCCGCATAAAGCTCCCTCAGGATCTGCCTGTTGTACCTGCTCTGGACATCTTCATCCTCGCTGTCCACATCGTCGGATAACACCTATACAAATAGTAAAACAAATTTGGCATCAAATCAATGATTACATGCCATGAAGTAGGATTAGGAATTTATGGCTATTTATTTATACATATCGAGATATTATGGTTCAATTTTTAAGCACAGTCGTCTATGTACAGACCAATCTTGAAGAAAATAATGTCAAAAACATAGGTAGGTCATTCAAAATCAATTGTCAAGTCCTAGCTAGGAATTATTAGCACGAACACTAACCCTAGTCGTATTACTAGCAGAAATCATTTCCACAGATGAAACAACTAATCACTTATCACCTGTACCATTCAAACAATCAATACACTACATGGATCTAACGAAACTTACCCAGATTTCATGGATTGGGAGAACGTAACCACAGGATTTCTATTCCAAAAAGGGGAGGCAGGAGTAACCAGAGAAACCCTATGATCTATTTGACACATAAATGGGTATAGATGACTAACCAGTTGTCTGTCGTCCCCGGAGTCGTCGCCGGAGTGGTCGTCGGAGTCATCGCCGGAGTGGTCGTCGGAGTCGGTGTGGAATTCCACCTCCGGCTGTGGAAGCTTGACGTCGTCGACGATGTCAGGGTGCAGCGATAACTCACCGGCAGTGACGACAACCTATGTCTCCATCTCCACGACGTTCTCTGGTGCTTTAGCAGCCCCGTAGCCGCCACTCCCTCCGATGGGGCGCTTCGGCAGCATCCTCATACACTGACGGCTTTGAGGACTGAGAGCGGCGTCGAGGATGCAAGCAGAGAGAGAAGATTGTGTGTGTGTAGCGATGATGGGGGTGCGGCCGCTTGGGCGCACCATTAATATGGAGTAGTGGGAGTTGTGGGAGAGAGGCGCGTAGCGGTCAAACCGATGGCTCGCCTCCCGGTGAGCCTGTGCACCGGACTGCTGGCATGCCTACCAAAGTTTCACACAGCTAATCGCACGCCTCCCGATGACACTGCGCAGCGAGCATGCCTCCGCCAATTCACACACATGCACGCACCCCACCCCTTCTGCCTGCGCGGCGAACTGCTCGCATGCGTCCCGTCAACTCATGCCTGCTCGCACGCCACACGGGTCGCGCGGCGGCACGTATATTGTTTTTCTATTTGGATGATTAATGATGTTGCTTTATTTCTTAACCGAAGCATGGCACATATCCATTGTTGGTCTAACGCTCACATTTCGAATAAAAAATCCATTTGGGATATTGGTTCCCAAATATTAATAATCTCACGTCTGTAATTAGATAAAGATTACATCAAAACTGGTCTCAAATTTGACAAAAAAAAGTAAAATGTCACTTTATATTGGTGTCCATATGACAACACGATAAGTTTCATGAACTTCAAATAAGTGTTGGATGTACTAGAATTTAAAAATCAAGATTCTCCATGTTTGAAATTTGTCGCACGAGGAGTAAACATGCACCCAATGAGACACATGTGTTTTTTTAATCCATTTAGGTGCACTGTCACGTGTGTATGTAGCCCAAATTTGATTTTTGCACATTATACCCATAGAAAATCAATCAATCAATGTACTAAAACATCTTAATAATCTATGTGCTTTTTTTAAAATTAAAATGTCCCTCCTTTGGTAACATGTATGTTCACCGCGGGATAATTAATTTAACATGCATCGTAGTTGCGGGGGATTCGCCGTGCGTGTGTGGGTGTGTTCGTTTGGGGGTGGCGGGTGGCTCGCAGTACACTACGAGTTGTGAGCCACCGTGTGGGTTGGCCGTTTTGTTAAGCAGGTTGTGCCACATCAGAGTCGTGAAATCGTTATTTAAAACATTACACAAACCTTTCATACATAAATGTTTTGCCACATGCAGTCGATGGTTGTCCTACACAACACCCGATACTCGCATGTGATGCATTCTGTGGGCCCGCGAGGTCGTCGTCAATCACTTTGACGAACAGGCGGCGGTGAGGTTAATTTGACCGGCAAGGTAGAATCTTTTTTTTGTGTTATGGTGGTATATAGTACGCGTCGAAGAGGTGGGAGGGGACTAGCATATATACTATACGTATGCGTCCATGAACAAGTACATCTCACTCAGTGTCGGGACTTTTTGGTTACCAAGGCACATGCCACATCAAAATTGTGACATTGGTTATCCAAACATCACACAACACCTTTTTGGGCCACATGCATATATATCCTAGCTAGGACACTCACGTGTGACGCTTCCATCTGTGGGCCCACGAGGCCATCATCGATGCATGCATGCATGCACCACTTTGACCTACATTGGGAGAGGTTAATTAATTTCACCATCGATGAGGATTCTTTTGGGTTGTACATATATTACGGCAGGAGCATATACTATGCGGTGAAGAGGGAGGAAGGGAACCATCATATGTAGTACGCTTGATATGAACCTCGCTCTGTGTGGGTGCATGGTTTACGGTTTTTGAGGCATGTGGCACATCAAAGTTGTGCATTTTGGGTATTCAACATATATATGTTTGGCCCACATGCAAAGCGGTGGTGGTTTTCCTCTCGCGCCCACTTAAGCAGTTATTAGCGATATCGATGCTTTCCATCTGTGGGCCCGCTTGGTCCATCACTTCTTGTTGCCTGACAACAAGAGAGGTTAATTTGACTTAGGAGGGGATTATTATTTTTGCTCTGGGATGACATGCATGATACACTTTGAGCACACACACATGCATGTGTACGCATGAATCCCTCCCATCAAGTCGAAGTGGCTAGTACAACGACACCATCATGAACTGGTCTCGCTCTGTGTGGGGAGCTAGTGCATGATTTTTGACACACGCGCCAGATCAATGTTGTGTATTCAAACATGCATGCACACATCACCTCCATACATATGCATGTAGTGGTTGCCTTCGAACGATACACTCCCTCGCGTGGTTATCAGCGACAAGCCTATATATTCGTGAGCCCGCGTGGACATCCATGATCACCTTGACCAACAACAAGATAGCTTACCATTGCGGATTTTTCATTTGGCTCGTGTTATCATAGTATTGGTCATGGTGAGATTCAGACCTAATTAAGTTTGAGCGCATATACTATGCATGCATGCAGGCATATATGAATCCATGTCGTTGGCTTGAAGTGTGGTGTAACATACATATGCATCGTCAACCTAACCCTCACTCAGTGTGGGTATTTCTAGTTTGAAATCACGGTGCCACAACAAAGTTGTTCCATTGTTACTCAAAAACACACCTCTCCATACATATGTTTGTGCCACACGCATGCAGTGGTTGTCTTCGGGGACTAGCTACTTGCATGATTATTGGTGAGTTAGCCCATCTCCGGGGTCGCATGGATGGCCATCACTTTGACCAACAACAAGAGAGAGGTTATACGACCAAGGTGGATTATTATTGGTCTGTTTTATGATCCATCTTGGTGAGATATATGCCTCTCTGGCCCGCCAACTAAAAGTGTGTGGGGGGGGGGGGGTTGCTACATCGCACTTTGCTAGGTGAACCTCGGTTGGGGGACATGCATTCATAGCTTAATTAGGATTCCCTTCGTGGCGACATGAGGGGGGTGGTGGGCTACTAGCTACTTCGCACTTTGCTAGGTGAACCTCGGTTGGGGAGGGGGGATGCTCATAGCTTAGGATTCCCTTCGTGCCGACACGAGGGGGGCTGCTAGCTACTTCGCATTTGCTAGGTGAACCTCGGTTGGGGGGCATGTGCATTCATAGCTTAGGATTCCCTTCATGCCGACACGAGGGAGGGGTGGCTGCTAGCTACTTCGCACTTTGCTAGGGTGAACCTTGGTTGGGGGGAGGGCATGCATTCATAGCTTAGGATTCCCCTCATGCCGACATGAGGGATGGGGTCTGCTAGCTACTTCGCACTTTGCTAGGTGAACCTCGATTGGGGGGCATGTGCATTCATAGCTTAGGATTCCCTTCGTGCCGACACGAGGGAGGGATGGCTGCTAGTTACTTCGCACTTTGCTACGGTGAACCTCGGTTGGGGGGAGGGCATGCATTCATTGCTTAGCTAGGATTCCCTTCATGCCGACACGAGGGAGGGGGGCTGCTGGCTACTTCGCACTTTGCTAGGTGAACCTCGGTTGGGGGGCATGCATTCATAGCTTAGGAATCCCTTCGTGCCGACACGAGGGACGGAGGCTGCTAGCTCTACTTCACACTTTGCTAGGTGAACCTCGGTTGGGAGGCATGCATTCATAGCTTAGGATTCCCTTCGTGCTGACACGAGGGAGGGCGATGCTAGCTACTTCGCACTTTGCTACGGTGAACCTCGGTTGGGGGCATGCATTCACAGCTTAGGATTTCCTTCGTGCCGACACGAGGGAGGAGGGGGGCTGCTAGCTACTTCGCACTTTGATAGGTGAACCTCGGTTGAGGGGGAGGGGCCATGCATTCATAGCCTAGGATTCCCTTCGTGCTGACACGAGGGGGGTGGGGGCAAGCAATACCATGCGCTTTGCGAGAGAGGTGCCACATCGAAGTTGCATTTGGTATTTGAAAATCAAACCACCCTTTTGATACATAAATTTGCTCCACATGCAAGTGTGTTCATGTTCTGACCCTCTCCCGCATCATTTTTCACAAAATTTATGAACATTAGACAAGTTGGATGACGCAACAGACACAGTTCACTCAAACTAACCATGTGCCACGCTGGTGCACCTGTCATGCACACATCCGCACAGTACATTGGGCTCCACGAGGCTCCCCCTGTCAAAAATATATGCCCGTCTCGAGGGTTTTTCTGTTTCATAACACACGGTTGTTATCTCCGGACCATGTGCGATGTTTCTTTTTCCCAATCCCGCCTGCATCCCTAGAAAATATCTGCCCGTCTCGAGGGTTTTTCTGTTTCATAACACACGGTTGTTATCTCCGGACCGTGTGTGAAGCACTATAATCAAAATTTTCAATAGCCCGGCACTTCACTCCCGCCTTTGACTCCCGCGTAGTAAAATTTTCAGTACCCGTGTCATTTCCTCAAACACCCCGCCCCCCTCCACACACACACACACACACACACACACACACACACACACACACCAAAACCTCCTCGGGCATGCGCACACACACACACCCTCCCTCGCTCGAAACCCTAGCAAAGTCCCCGCCGCTACTGCCGCAGCCGCAAGGCCTCCATTGTCAACATCTGTCGGTTTGCCCATGCAGCTTACCCACCGATCTCCATACCCAGGCTGCCCTGAGTTTCCTAGATGACGCCTGCCAAACGCACCTTTCCCACAGATCCCCATCCCCATCCCCCACTCTAGAGCGTTGCAGCCTAAGCCCGGCTACGCTTCCCGTGGAGCTCGAGGAGCGACTGGCCCAAAAGAGGTGTATCCGTCTCTTCGCCCGGCGTCGCCGAGGAAGCTGACGACCATTACTGGCGGCAGACACTCAAGCAGCAGGCTAGAGTATGCGGGCATGTCTCGTCCATCGGCTACGACATCGAGATCATCGACAGCGACGCCCTGAGGCGGGCAGTGTCACAGGTTAAGTGGCCTACCCCCAACCCCTCGGGTTCAACCACCGTCGATCTCATCCATGGCCATGCCGCTAATCTCCTCTGGCTCGATGTCAACAATTTTCCATTCTACATCGCCATCGAGCCCCTTTTGTCATTTCTGAAGGACACATTCTGTGACGCTGGCTTGGGATCCACAGCTTCCAAGTCAGACCTCATTGACGGCGACCACGAGGAGGGCACCCTCTCTGACTCTTCCAAGGGGAAATAGCCCATCTGATCTTCCAAGGGGAAAGCACTGTAACACCCACAATGCGGCTATATATCCCACGTGTCGGGGCATGACTTAGAGGCATAGTCGCATGGTAGGTTTGTCGCAAGAGGGGTAATCTTCACACATCCCATGTACTGAATAAGAAAGGGATAAAGAGTTGGCTTACAATCGCCACTTCACACAATACATAAATATTCATACATCATCCAAAGTACAAACAAAGGTCCGACTACGGAACCAAAATAAAAAAAGACAACCCCAAATGCTAGATCCCCGATCGTCCCAACTGGGCACCACTACTGATCAACAAGAAACAAAAAAAACAACAATCAAGATCTTCATCGAGCTCCCACTTGAGCTGGGTTGCGTCGTCTGCACTGGTATCGTCGGCACCTGCAACTGTCTGGAAGTAATCTGTGAGCCACGAGGACTCAACAATCTCACACCCGTGAGATCAAGACTATTAAAGCTTATGGGTAGGAAAGGGGTAATGAGGTGGAGCTGCAGCAAGCACTAAGCATATATGGTGGCTAACTTACGCAAATAAGACCGAGAAGAGAAGCAACGCAGCGGTCGTGAACTAGAAGTGATCAAGAAGTGATCCTAAAACTACTTACATTCAAGCATAACACAAGAACCATGTTCACTTCCCGGACTCCGCCGGAAAGGGACCATCAGGGCTACACACACGGTTGATTCATTTTAACTAAATTAAGTGTCAAGATTTCTACATCTGAACATTAACAAATTCCCATCTGCCCATAACCGCGGGCATGGCTTTCGAATGTTCAAACCCTGCAGGGGTGTCCCAACTTATCCCATCACAAGCTCTCACGGTCAATGAAGGATATTCCTTCTACCAGGAAGACCCGATCAGATTCGGAATCCCGGTTACAAGACATTTCGACAATGGTAAAACAAGACCAGCAAAGCCGCCCGATGTGCCGACAATCCCGATAGGAGCTTCACCTATCTCGTTCTCGGGGCAACACCGGATGAGACATCCTACGAGTAAAACCAAACCTCAAGTTTCCCCGAGGTGGCCCCGCAGTCTACTTGGTTCGGACCAACACTTAGAGAAGCACTGGCCCGGGGGGGTTAAAATAAAGATGACCCTCGGGAGCGCGAGTCCCAAGGGAAAAGTAGGTGGTGGTGAGGCAAATGGTAAAACCAAGGTTGGGCCTTGCTGGAGGACTTTTATTTAAACCGAACTGTCAAGGGGCCCCCATAACACCCAACCGCGTAAGGAACGCAAAATCAAGGAACATAACATCGGTATGACGGAAACTAGGGTGGCAAGAGTGGAACAAAACACCAGGCATAAGGCCAAGCCTTCTACCCTTTACCAAGTATATAGATGCATTGATTAAATAAGAGATAATAATGATATCCCAACAATAATCCATGTTCCAACATGGAACAAACTTCATCTTCACCTACAACTAGCAACGCTATAAGAGGGGCTGAGCAAAGCGGTAACATAAGCAATCAACGATTTGCTAGGAAAGGTGGGTTAGAGGCTGACATGGAAAATGGGAGGCATGATATAGCAAGTGGTAGGTATCGCGGCATAGCAATCGAGCGAGAAACTAGCAAGCAAAGATAGAAGTGATTTCGAGGGTATGGTCATCTTGCCCAAGATCCTGCAAGGAAGAAGAACGAGTCCATGGAGAAGACAAACAGACGTAGTCGAACGGATCCTCACAAACGCATCGTTATCGGAACTAACCCGAAGAGGCAATACCGGAAAGAAGCAAGCAACATAGTAAACAACCATCACATAAACATGGCATGATGCACAACCAAGTATGATGCATGTCCGATTTAAATGAAGCATGGCATGGAAAAATGCACAAGCAAAACTACAAGTTAAGTGGAGCTCAATATGCAACGAGTTGCATATTGACGGAACACCACATGACTTATTTAGTTCTCTCTCGTTTAGGTACCCATCAATATTAAATGTTGTTAAGCATGGCAAGAGGTGAAGCAAAAGTAAACTACACGGTTAGGCAAGTTTAAATGAGGCCGAAAATAACGAGCAACAATTCCGGTAAATCCCCATATGCATTTAGCAATTTAATGCAAACAACAATTTTAAACATTCTTGATGTTGTTATCATGATGCAGATGACATGTGCAAGTTTTATGCATTTTTTATGAAAATGTTGACATGAGCATATTATGAAGCATTTGTCATCGTGGCGGAAATGAAAGGGGTGCCACAGCAACGAATCCTAAAATGATGCCACGGCAACATATCGGTTCCGGTAGCTCATGGAGATACCGGTGCAAACGGAAAAGTGACGGGAGCGTGTCATGCAAGGATGATGGGGTACTCCCGGATATCGGGTTCCCACTTGTTGGTGCCAAGACAAGAGAGGGGCAACGTGCACCGACAATTCGGACTCGAGGCGAACAAGGCTGCATCTCATACAACATGCATTCATTCGTTCACGAGCGTCGCCTCGAGGTTATACCTTCAAAGCGTGCGAACGAGACGGTTCTCGTTCGGTGCAAAGTAGAGGAAGTAGACGTTCTCGAGGCGTCTATAAAGGGAGTAGTCGTACACGGCGACGGTAGTTGTACACGGGTCTTCGACCACGAAAGTAGTCGTACAACATTTTCTTAGATGTTCGGGGTCACGACACGGAACTTGACGTTCATGGAGTCTTCGCGATTCGACGGTAGTGGTACACGTTTCGTAGCCATTCGAGTCATCGGTAGAGGAAACTTGACGGAATTTGGAATCACTTCGGAGCTGTCGTGGTACTTGGGGTCTTCGGACTTGCCGGTCTCAATTCGTGCGACGGTATTGGTACATCTTGTAGTGGAACTTGGTGCATCCAAGGTCTCCAGCGTAGTGGTACACGCATGTAGATGAACTTGACGGGTCGTCGTCATCCTGTTACTTGGCGTCCTCTTGGTCTCGACAGAGATGAAACAGAATGCAATGGTTGTGGTACATGGCATCCAGGGGGCTTCACGGGTCATCCTATACTTGGCGATCTTGATGATTCCAAGGGTCTCGGCGGAGGCCATGGTACTCCCTGATGGCACCAAGATGGTCTAGCAGCAGCAAGGGCGTCGGGGAGGACGGCCTCAGGTCAACGCGACCACGAAGCAGAGGAGGCAGGGGATGGAGGCTGACGCGCCTCCTCCGCCTGCTCGGACCAGAGGCGAGGCCACGGCGCCGCTGGATCTGGCGAGAGGAGGTCGGGAATGGCTTGTTTTGGCCAGAGACGAGGCAGCTTCTCCCCGTCCGACAAGACGGCAGGAGCGCGGGGACGACGGGTCTCGATGACGAGAGGGTGCGGCAGCTGCTGCTGCTGTCGGCGGCGACGTCGAGGCGGGTTGAGGGCGACACGGAGAAGCAGGAGGAGAGGCAGGGGCGACGGTAGCCGGCGGGGACGCAGGCTCGCGATGGCGGCGGCGGACCGGCCTGGCACTCCGGGGGCTGGCGGCCATTGGGGCTGCTGCTCCTGTCAAAAACGACGAGGCGGACCTGCGAGACGAGGCGGCAGCGAGAGGAAGGGAATGTCCATGGATTGGGCGAGCGCTCAGGCTCTTGGACCTGCATGCGCCCGTGCGAGAGGAGAGAGGAGCTTGGGCGTGGGGATCGGGAAGAGGAGTGGCAGCGCTGGAGCGAGATGATATCGAGGGATAGATGCGCTCGCGGGAGGTAGAGGGGATCGAGCTCATGGCGGCGCTGGAGGGATCGACCAGGGGAGCGAGAGGGGGGTTGGATCGGGCTAGGGTTGGAGGGGCTAGGTGGGTCGGCGCTGGATGGGCCTTGGTGGGCTGAGGAGAGTAGGGCTGCGAGGCTGGGTCAGGCCCAAGAGGCCGGTTAGGCTCTCTTTCCCTCTCACTTATTTACCAAAGCAGGAAAAAACAAAGAAAGAAAAGGAGTGAAGAAAAGGTTAGAGAGATTGGGCATGGGTTTATTTTCCGAACTCACAAAATGCGCACGGTCCATGAAAAATAGGAATGGGCACAATCGAAAGATTAAATTCAAATTCATTTGAATACGATTCAAATGATTTTGAATTGGGACTAGGTTTTTGAAGTGCCCGAAAATATTGAGACTTTAAGAGGAGCCTCAGAAAAAGAGATAAGGATTGTTGGCAAAGTTTGATGCAAGGAATTGAGATAGAAAAAGCATGGAAGTTAAACTGCAGGTGTGTTATGGTTGATTCCACTTCAATGGAATATTTAGTAGTAGCTCCCTAAAATATTGGGAGAATATGTTTTAAAGAGAAATCACCATGGTGAATATCCCTCGATTTAAATGGATCGAAGATCCATACAATTTAATTGGTAGAGTTTTTAAAAGGGGGTGCAAGTTAACATGATGCAATGCACAAGATGCAAAGATGAATGCAATGAACAAAAAAACACACGACGAAACCCGGAATACAAGAAAGGCATCTGAAGCATCGGTCTTGGGGCGTTACAACACTCCACCACTATAAGAGGATCTCGTCCCGAGATCTAGAATGGCGCCGGAGAGAAACGAAGAGGAAGAGAAGAAGTAAAACTAAGTTGCTTCTTTGATAAATGAGTGAAACCAAACAAATCTTGCAAGGTTGAACCAATTGAAAGAATACAATGAAGATTAACAAAGTTGAAAATACTCCGTTCACATTACTAGAAGCCTGTAGGTTGAAAGACATAAGGAAAAGGGATACAATGTTCAAGAAGTACATGCAAGCACACCGGTTGAAACGAGATGTACAAGGAACGATAAGGATCAATTACGACAACATGCCGGTTGGAAATGGAAGGTAAAGAATACTAGCTTGGCAAAATGAAAGCACTTGGATGAGACTCTGGTTAGAAGAGAAATGATAGACGCAACACTCAAGTTAAAAGAAGATAGAGAAGGAATAAGAATGATATAATTTGGATAGCACTCCGATTGTAAATGGAAGGAATTAAACATGAACTTGACAAGATGGAAAGATACTTGATGAAATCAACAACACACTGCCTCCGGAACTATTGAAAGAATGGCACAAGGGGTAAGAAGATTTCAGACAACACTCCGGTTGAGAAGGGAGGCAAAACTTGATAAGATGAGAGAACATGAATGAAGGACACGACACTCCAGAATGAATGGATAAGCAAAGGAAAGAACATGGTCTTGAAAAAACAAGATGATTTGAGAAGAGAGCAACAACACAATGCCTCTGGAAGAAATAATAGAAAATAGATCATTGGAAAGAAAGAAAGAATGGAGAAGAAAATGCCAACTTCTGCCACAAAAGAGCTTGGAGAGCACCCTTCCAAGAAGGTTATAATGGAGTTGTTGGAAAACCAACAACGAAAAGAATGAACTTGTAGTGGGCTTATGGAAAACTTCTCAAAATTGAGGCCAAATTCTGCCACTACGGAAAACAAAAGATTGGATTGATATCAACAAGAAGACGAGAAGCTTATTTCACCAGGAGGATAAATGAAGAACTTGGGTCAATTATAAGCACCATAAATAGCAACAATCCTTACGGAAATATTTAGGTGAAATATAACCCAAGATAACTCCAATGAAGAGATAGATTGGTTGAAAAGATGACTTGAGCGAAGAGAAAATGATGGATTTAAATATGTCACTCTTGAAAACATGTGAATCATGAAACACGAAGGGAAATTATCAACAATGACATAACACCACCTCAAAAGATAAGATATGAAAGAATTGCACTTCAGAATGCAAGATGAAGAATGCTTGGACTCCACAAAACAAAACATGTGTTGAACACCATGTTTATTTGAGAGTATAGCTTGGCGGATCTAAACTTTGAGAGAAAACTTGAAGAACAAATGAAGAGTGAAAAGAATCCTTGAGCCACCATGTAGAGCATCCATGAAGAACTTCGGTAATAAAAGGATGATAAAAAGAAAGAGAAGTTGAAAACACGAGGTGAAGACTTGCAATGATTTAGATGGAGCTTCGCGACGAGATAATGCGGAAAAGTTGGAACTCTGGAAAAGAAAAGATGAAGCAACTTGGAACCAAGAATTTTGATGAACCTCCGGAATAAGGATTTGAATTTACTCGATGCAACAAGAATAAGAATTACATTATGCTTATACTTCACCAATTTAGATTGATGCCAAGCAATGGATTTGGCATACTACTTATTCTCGTATAAAGGATTAAGATAGATATGGCGCAATCTTGAGAAGGTCTTCAACGATCCACCGGTAGGATTTGAAAGAACGAATGAATTGCTACAATAACAACGGAAGCGACTTCTTAATTGAACCACAATAAGACTTTAAAATGAACGAAGAAAAGAGAACGAATCACCGGGAAGAATTAGAGAATGAATGGCGATGCTTGAGGGAATTTAGATACATGAGAACAAATAGATCATGAGCTAATTAGAGGATATTTGAACGATGCACCTGTAAGATTTGGAGAATGAGAGCTGTAAGCTGGAATGAATAATTCTGAGATGATGGCTTTCGGAGACTCAAACTGAAAAGACTCCTGAATTGCTCCAGATGGTTGAAAAGAATTCTCACAATGGAAAACAATTATGAGAGGATGGCATCAAGGTTGAACCATGAATCTTGAAGAGAATGGGGAAAGATTTAAGAGAAACTCTTCTTCGGTCTTCAAATCTGAGAATGACGATGAGAAACACCACCATGAATTGTTGAGATACTCCGGGATGACAAATAGAAAGGTTGATCCAATGGTGAAAAGAATTTTACAGATCTTGGAGAAAGACATATGACTGATGACAATTCATTCTTACGTCAAACTTTGAGAGAATTTGAGAATAGCTCCGGGAAAAATTAGAAGAGTCTGGTAAGATCCTGGAAAAGACCTGTGGGTTAGGTCCCACTCAAAAGATACACCGTTGAAAAATTTAAAAGATAGATTGCGCCGGTTGAATTAAATGGCTTGAATGAGATAACATCCTCGAAAGAGCTTAAACGAAAGCAGAGTGGAAACACGAATCTTTGAGATATCTTGAGCACTCCGGAACAATTGAATAGCAAGAAGTGGATGATTAAGAGGTGCACCGGCATGACAAAGCATTTGAAACAAGGAAAAGATATGATCGACAAAGCTTGAGTTAAAACCACCGGAGAAGAAAAAAGAATGAAGAATAATAAACTTGAAGCTCCGTTAGTATCTTCATGAGAATCACCGGATAAGAACATTGACAGAAAAGAATGGAGAGACTTCCCATCAATAAAAGGATACTTGATTACGACATCTGATTCCTTGAAGGAAAGGGGGTGGGAGGGCAGGAAAACAAAGGCATCTTGGGACGAATGAAATGAACACCGTTGAGAAGAACTGATAATTGATCTTGCGGATGTTGAAATGATCGGATCCACTTGAAGAGAAGCACACCGGTTGGAAGATAGAATTGAGATGACAACCTTGATGATCACGACGGATTAATACTCTCATAGAAATAAGAGAGCATCGCTTAGGAAAGTTATGGAATCAACACTTGACATTGAAGCAACTCGAATACCACAACTCAAAACAAAAACAAAGGATTGGCTTACAGAATAAGACGGAAACAAACATATGATAGATCCCATATCGTATCATGTGTCTGTTGGAAAGATATCCTACAAGATACTTGAATTACCACTTATAAACTCCCGAAACTTTCTGGTTATGCAATCAGGTGTTGGGGATACAGGGGAAGCATAATATCTCACCCAAAACTAACAAATCCTACACCCAGCTGTATCCATCCTTCAACACATAACCAAGAAACCTTCGGAAATCATTTACCTCAACCTTCGAAAAGCATCCGTTATACGAGTTATGACAATACTCCCGAACTCTCAGCCCAGTACTGGGTGGCGTCGAGGTTATCTCACCAACAACTGCATAAAAGAAATTTTTGATGTCGGCGAACTCGGGTATTCCCGAACTGCAACGATAAAATTGTGACAACAACACCTCGGAGCTCAACTCCCCAGGACACTACCACAACCCCTAAATGTCAGGAGGCACCAAGAACAATGTTCTCATCACAAGACTATCAGAACAATTCCAACATACCCGCGTGATCCTAAAAAAATAGTGAAATTTGAGGAGAGAAGAGTCAAAACTCTACGTCAGGAGGCCTCACCAGAGCGACGAAGGGACTGAGAAGTAAAAATAATCTTACTCTTCGATATATATAATCCTAAGACTCAAAACATTTTGTTCTAGACTCAACAACGTCAGCGATTCGATCAAACAGGGGCTCCTAAGTCGGGGATGGCTCTGATTACCAACTTGTAACACCCACAATGCGGCTATATCTCCCACGTGTCGGGGCACAACTTAGAGGCATAGCCGCATAGTAGGTTTGTCGCAAGAGGGGTAATCTTCACACATCCCATGTACTGAATAAGAAAGGGATAAAGAGTTGGCTTACAATCGCCACTTCACACAATACATAAATATTCGTACATCATCCAAAGTACAAACAAAGGTCCGGCTAGGGAACCAAAATAAAATAAGACAACCCCAAATGCTAGATCCCCGATCGTCCCAACTGGGCACCACTACTGATCAATAAGAAACGAAACAAAACAATGATCAAGATCTTCATCGAGCTCCCACTTGAGCTGGGTTGCGGCGTCTGCACTGGTATCGTCGGCACCTGCAACTGTTTGGAAGTAATCTGTGAGCCACGAGGACTCAGCAATCTCACACCTGTGAGATCAAGACTATTTAAGCTTACGGGTAGGAAAGGGGTAATGAGGTGGAGCTGCAGCAAGCACTAAGTATATATGGTGGCTAACTTACGCAAATAAGAGCGAGAAGAGAAGCAACACATCGGTCGTGAACTAGAAGTGATCCTGAAACTACTTACGTTCAAGCATAACACAAGAACCGTGTTCACTTCCCGGACTCCGCCGGAAAGAGACCATCACAGCTACACATGCAGCTGATTCATTTTAATTAAGTTAAGTGTCAAGTTTTCTACAATCGGACATTAACAAATTCCCATCTGCCCATAACTGCGGGCATGGCTTTCGAAAGTTCAAACCCTACAAGGGTGTCCCAATTTGGCCCATCTCAAGCTCTCACGGTCAACGAAAGATATTCCTTCTCCCAGGAAGACCCAATCAGACTCAGAATCCCGGTTACAAGACATTTCGACAATGGTAAAACAAGACCAACAAAGCTGCCCGATGTGCCGACAATCCCCATAGGAGCTGCACATATCTCGTTCTCAGGGCAACACCGGATGAGACATCCTAAGAGTAAAACCAAACCTCAATTTCCCCGAGGTGGCCCCGCGTCTACTCGGTTCGGACCAACACTTAGAGAAGCACTGGCCCGGGGGTTAAAATAAAGATGACCCTCGAGAGCGCGACTCCCAAGGGAAAAGTAGGTGGTGGTGAGGCAAATGGTAAAACCAAGGTTGGGCCTTGCTGGAGGAGTTTTATTCAAAGTGAACTGTCAAGGGGTCCCCATAACACCCAACTGCGTAAGGAACGCAAAATCAGGAACATAACACCGGTATGACGGAAACTAGGGCGGCAAGAGTGGAACAAAACACCAGGCATAAGGCCGAGACTTCCACCCTTTACCAAGTATATAGATGCATTGATTAAATAAGAGATAATAATGATATCCCAACAATAATCCATGTTCCAATATGGAACAAACTTCATCTTCACCTGCAACTAGCAACGCTATAAGAGGGGCTGAGCAAAGCGGTAACATAGCCAATCAACGGTTTGCTAGGAAAGGTGGGTTAGAGGCTGACATGGCAAAATGGAAGGCATGATACAGCAAGTGGTAGGTATCGCGGCATAGCAATAGAGTGAGCAACTAGCAAACAAAGATAGAAGTGATTTCGAGGGTATGGTCATCTTGCCCGAGATCCCGCAAGGAAGAAGAACGAGTCCATGAAGAGGACAAATAGACGTAGTGAACGGATCCTCACAAACGCGTCGTTATCGGAACTAGCCCGAAGAGGCAACACCGGAAAGAAGCAAGCAACATAGTAAACAACCATCACATAAACATGGCATGATGCATAACCAAGTATGATGCATGTCCGATTTAAATGAAGCATGGCATGACAAAATGCAGAAGCAAAACTACAAGTTAAGTGCAGCGCAATATGCAACGAGTTGCATATTGACGGAACACCACATGACTTATTTAGTTCTCTCTCGTTTAGGTACCCATCAATATTAAATGTTGTTAAGCATGGCAAGAGGTGAAGCAAAAGTAAACTACACGGTTAGGCAAGTTTAAATGAGGCCGGAAATAACAAGCAACAATTCCGGTAAATCCCCATATGCGTTTAGCAATTTAATGCAAACAACAATTTTAAACATTCTTGATGTTGTTATCATGATGCGGATACATGTGCAAGTTTTATGCATTTTTTATGAAAATTTTGACATTAGCATATTATGAAGCATTTGTCATCGTGGCGGAAACGAAAGGGGTGCCATGGCAACGAATCCAAAAATGATGCCACGGCAACATATCGGCTCCGGTAGCTCATGGAGATACTGGTGCAAAAGGAAAAGTGACGGGAGTGTGTCATGCAAGGATGGTGGGGTACTCCCGGATATCGGGTTCCCACTTGTCGGTGCCAAGACAAGAGAGGGGAAACATGCACCGACAATTCGGACTCAAGGCGGACAAGGGTGCATCTCATACAACATGCATTCATTCATTCACGGGCGTCGTCTCGAGGTTATACCTTTGAAGCGTGCAAACGGGACGGTTCTCGTTCGGTGCAAAGTAGAGGAAGTAGAAGTTCTTGGGACGTCCGTTGCGGTAGTAGTCGTACACAGCGACGGTAGTTGTACACGGGTCTTCGGCCATGGAAGTAGTCGTACAACGTTTTCGTAGATGTTCGGGGTCACAACACGGAACTTGACGTCCACGGAGTCTTCGTGATTCGACGGTAGTGGCACACGTTTCATAGCCGTTCGAATCATCAGTAGAGGAAACTTGACGGAATTTGGAATCACTTCGGAGCTATCGTTGTCAGCGTTCTGGGAATGGGGGTCCCCATACTTGCCTGCCTGCGGCCTGTGGCGTGGCTTAAAGGGGGGCCCAGCACGGCCCATCTTCACCAACACAAACCCATGACCCTCGCGAGGGGCCAAGCCTCGCGGGGCGGACGACGCGGAGCTTCCTCAGGCACGGCCTCATCAGGCTGGCTCGCGAGGAGGCGGAGAGATCAAGGCGGGGTACCTCACGAGGTGCCCGTGATGCAAGGCATGACGACCAAGGGCGCCAGGCGGGTGCCAGCCCGGGCACTGTCCTCCTTTCCTCTTTGGTGCAAAGGGGGCAAGCGCAGCCGCGGAGTACCGAGGCATCAGGCAAAGGTTGCCATTTCGGTGCAACAAGACCAAGACCAGGAGGACTGCAAGACAGAGGTCATCGTGGAGCCCAAGACGGCGTCACCACCAGAGCTTTGTGCAGGCGAAGACTACTTTTGTCAGGATAGCTGGTACTAGCTGTCCCCCTTCAAATTAGCCCGCCATTGTTGGCTCCCTTCCCGCTCGATATTTGGGAAGAGGACCAGGGCCTCTATAAATAGGACCAGCCACCCGAAGGATGAAAGGATCGAAGGATCAGAGGGGCTCGGTTAAGAGGTGAGAGGTTAGAGGTTTTTGGAGAGAGGCATCCTCAATCGAGAAGAGAGAGAGAGAGAGAGAGAGAGAGAGAGAGAGAGAGAAGGGTGACTGAACTCCTCCCAACAGTTCACCCCCCAGCCAAGAACAGACCCTCGCGAGGCTGTTCTTCCTTGTATTGTTCATCATCATCAGCCCAAGAGGCAATCCACCACACCACACACTGGAGTAGGGTATTACACCACAACGGTGGCCCGAACCAGTATAAACCCTGTGTCTTTCATGTTATCCTTTCCATAGCTTAGATCTTAGTGAGGCGGAGGGGTGCAGGTAGGTAGGAGGCGAAATCTCCGCGCGCACCCCAGTGTTCGAACCTCAAGGGTCTGCCAGAACCCGAAATCCGACATTTGGCACGCCAGGTAGGGGTGCGCCGGAATTCGTCTTCCACCACCCCGTTCTCCTCCGACCATCGCGCCCATGTCTGACGCTCGTCGGGCCCGCGCCGAGCTCCGGGCTGCTCTCGCTTCCCGCGTCGCCCAGACGGCCCCTGTCGGCGGGCGTCCTCGCCGTTCCCCGTCACCTACCGTCAACGCCACCACCGGCCCGGTGGGGGACGAGCAGCAAGCATCGTCTCAGCATCCGTCCGTGCGGCAAGATGGCCGCACCGCAACTCCCTCGCTCACCCCAGCTGGTTCTTCGTCCCGCGCGCTCCGCGCGCCCATGGAGGCTCAAGCTGCACTCATCGCGGCAAACGAGCTCCTGCGCTACCATCCCGTCGACGACGTCTACGAAGAATGGCTCGACCACGTCGCCGAGCTCGTCCGCGCCGCAGGGGGTCTCCTGCGCCGTTCGTTCCGCTGCACCGCACCCCGCCCCGCGCGGGCGATGAAGCCCCGGCGGCGCCCCGGCCGCCTCCTCCTCAGGAAGGCGCCATGGCTCCAAGGCGCGTGGCCCCTGGGCGGAACCCGCTCCGTCAGGTGCCAGCGCGGCAAGAGCAGAGCTGCCAAGAAGTCTCTCGCCCGCAAGAAGCTGCCCAGGCGCTCCCTGCTCGAGCATGTCGCGACCATGCTCCTGCTCCCGCACGTTAAGACCCCGCGCTGCTCCCAGCTGCAGCACGTGGGGACGTGCAAGACCAAGCTCTCCGTCACCCAAGGCCTCCTGTGGCCAAAGCTGCCAACGAAGACGAGAAGGCCATGGCGAACTGGTTCCCCATGGCGCTCAAGGACGGGGCCCGCACCTGGCTCCTGAACCTGGCACCAGGCACAATCTCCTCCTGGGACGAGATGTGCACCCGCTTCATCGCCAACTTCTAAGGTACTCGCGACCGGCCACCCGTGGTGAGCGACATGCGCCGCATCAAGCAACAGCCCGGGGAGACCCTGTAGAAGTACATCTAGCGCTTCAACAATGCACGCCTCAAGATTCCCAAGGTGACTGAGGAGGCCATCATCTCAGCCTTCTCCGACGGCGTGCGCGATGTCAAGATGAATGAGGAGCTGGCGATGCATGAAGACCTGTGCACTTCCTTGGAGCTGTTCAACTTGGCAACCAAGTGTGCCAGGGCTGAGGAAGGGCATCTCTCCCTCCTCGAGCTGCCTGCCGCAGACCCAGAAGAGAAGAAGCCCAAGGCCAAGGATGTGAAGCGCAAGGGGGCTGCCGTGCTCGTGGCAGAACCAGACACCAAGCAGGGCAGAGATCAGCCCAAACCTTCCAAGGGCAGCCGGTACTATGTGTACCATGACCTCCACACCCACAACACCAATGAATGTCAAGAGCTCCGAGCTGTGCGAGAAGGAAGGATCGGCCGTCGCCCTGACCGCGGTGACCGGGGCTACGGTCGAGGAGGAGGAAGGAACGCAGGACGCTGGAAAGACCGTGGCCCGCGCCAAGGGTGGCGCGATCAACCTCGCGAGGATCACTGGCAAGACCCGCCTCGCGAGGGAGACTGGAGGGATCAGCCTCGCGAGGATCGCCCGCAAGGCAACGCAGGCTGCCCTCCGCTGCCGCCGCAGCCAAGGAGAAACGAGGACCGCCACTAGGATGAGGGGGCTGGGGGCTTCCAGGAGCCGCGCGCGATCGCCTGCATCCTGGGCGGGGCTCAAGCCCCAGCCTCTCAACGCATCTTCAAGCAATTCACCCGCGAAGTGAATGCAGTCCTCCCCAGACTCGAAGCCACGCTCCCTCTCAGGTGGTCGGCGTGCGCCATCACGTTCAACTCAGCAGATTAGCTCAAGTGTGCGGCTATAGCCGGAGCCCTCCCGATGCTTTGTTCCCCAATCGTCAGCAACGTGGTGGTCACCAGGACCCTCATCGATGGCGGGGCAGGGCTCAACGTCCTGTCCATGGAAACATTCAACAATCTCCAAGTGCCCTACAGCCAGCTTCAGCCAACCAAGCCTTTCTCCGGAATCACCGATGACTCCATGGTCCCGATTGGCCAGGTCCGCCTCCCTGTCACCTTCGGGGCATGCGACAACTACCGCACCGAGCTCATCGACTTCGACGTCGCTCACATTCGCCTGTCGTACAACACCATCCTTGGGTACCCAGCGCTGGCCAAGTTCATGGCCGTAACTCACCACGGCTACAATGTCCTCAAGATGCCAGGAAGTGGTGGAGTCATCACGGTGCCTTGTGAAGAGAAGGACGCGGTGTGTTCCCTGGAACGAGCCTTTCAGGCCGCGTCACTAGAAGACCCGGATCGCGGAAGCAGGAGGCCTCCCGAGACCGCCCCCAAGAAGAAGAAGACATCGTCCGTCCCGACCTCTCAGGAGGAAGGCCCCTCTGGGCCCGCGCCTGCCCAGGGGGAACCTCCTTCCATCGCATAGGAAAGCGCGCCCGGCGCCCCCTCAGGCAGGGCTCGGGGGCTCTCCCCTGGAGGGCCACCGACCTAGCTGATGGGGAACGTAGTAATTTCAAAAAAATTCCTACGCACACGCAAGATCATGGTGATGCATAGCAACGAGAGGGGAGAGTGTTGTCTACGTACCCACGCAGACCGACTGCGGAAGCGTTGACACAACGTAGAGGATGTAGTCGTACGTCTTCCCGATCCGACTGATCCAAGCACCGTTACTCCGGCACCTCCGAGTTCTTAGCACACGTACAGCTCGATGACGATCCCCGGGCTCCGATCCAGCAAAGCGTCGGGGAGGAGTTCCGTCAGCATGACGGCGTGGTGACGATCTTGATGTTCTACCGACGCAGGGCTTCGCCTAAGCACTACAACGATATGATCGAGGTGGAATATGGTGGCAGGGGGCACCGCACACGGCTAAGGAACGATCTCAATGATCAACTTGTGTGTCTATGGGGTGCCCTTGCCTCAGTATATAAAGGATGGAGGAGGAGGAGGCCGGCCAAGGCTTGGTGCGGCCAGGATGTGGAGTCCTACTAGGATTCCAAGTCCTAGTAGGAGTCCACCAAGAGGGGAGGAAGGGAGAAGGAAGTGGAGGAGAAGGAAAGATGGCCGGCCCCCTTTTCCCTAGTCCAATTCGGACTAGAGGGGAGGGGGGCGCAGCAGCCCCTTGGCCCTTTCTCCTCTTTCCACTAAAGCCCATCAAGGCCCATTGCTTCTCCCGTAACTACCCGGTACTCCGAAAAATACCCAAATCACTCGGAACCTTTCCGATGTCCGAATATAGTCGTCCAATATATCGATCTTTACGTCTCAACCATTTCGAGACTCCTCGTCATGTCCCCGATCTCATCCGGGACTCCAAACTCCTTCGGTACATCAAAACTCATAAACTCATAATATAACTGTCATCGAAACCTTAAGCGTGCGGACTCTATGGTTCGAGAACAATGTAGACATGACCGAGACACGTCTCCGGTCAATAACCAATAGCGGGACCTGGATGCCCATATTGGCTCCTACATATTCTACGAAGATCTTTATCGGTCAGACCGCATAACAACATACGTTGTTCCCTTTGTCATCGGTATGTTACTTGCCTGAGATTCGATCGTCGGTATCCAATACCTAGTTCAATCTCGTTACCGGCAAGTCTCTTTACTCGTTCTGTAATACATCATCTTGCAACTAACTCATTGGCTGCAATGCTTGCAAGGCTTAAGTGATGTGCATTACCGAGAGGGCCCAGAGATACCTCTCCGACATTCGGAGTGACAAACCCTAATCTCGAAATACGCCAACCCAACATGTACCTTTGGAGACACCTGTAGAGCTCCTTTATAATCACCCAGTTACGTTGTGACATTTGGTAGCACACAAAGTGTTCCTCTGGCAAACGGGAGTTGCATAATCTCATAGTCATAGGAACATGTATAAGTCATGAAGAAAGCAATAGCAACATACTAAACGATCGGGTGCTAAGCTAATGGAATGGGTCTTGTCAATCAGATCATTCAACTAATGATGTGATCCCATTAATCAAATAACAACTCTTTGTTCATGGTTAGGAAACATAACCATCTTTGATTAACAAGCTAGTCAAGTAGAGGCATACTAGTGACACTCTGTTTGTCTATGTATTCACACATGTATTATGTTTCCGGTTAATACAATTCTAGCATGAATAATAAACATTTATCATGATATAAGGAAATAAATAATAACTTTATTATTGCCTCTAGGGCATATTTCCTTCAGTCTCCCACTTGCACTAGAGTCAATAATCTAGTTTCACATCGACATGTGATTTAACAGCAATAGTTCACATCACCATGTGATTAACACCCATAGTTCACATCGATATGTGATCAACACCCAAAGGGTTTACTAGAGTCAGTAATCTAGTTCACATCACTATGTGATTAACACTCAAAGAGTACTAAGGTGTGATCATGTTTTGCTTGTGGGAGAATCTTAATCAACGGGCCTGCCACATTCAGATTCGCATGTATTTTGCAAATTTCTATGTCAACAACGCTCTGCATGGAGCTAATCTAGCTAATTGCTCCCACTTTCAATATGTATCCAGATTGAGACTTAGAGTCATCCAGATTGGTGTCAAAACTTGCATTGACGTAACCCTTTATGACGAACCTTTTTGTCACCTCCATAATTGAGAAACATATCCTTATTTCACTAAGGATAATTTTGACCGATGTCCAGTGATCTACTCCTAGATCACTATTGTACACCCTTGCCAAAATCAGTGTAGGGTATACAATAGATCTGGTACACAGCATGGCATACTTTATAGAACCTATGGCCAAGGCATAGGGAATGACTTTCATTCTCTTTCTATCTTCTGCCGTGGTCGGGTTTTGAGTCTTACTCAATTTCACACCTTGTAACACAGGCAAGAACTCTTTCTTTGACTGTTCCATTTTGAACTACTTCAAAATCTTGTCAAGGTATGTACTCATTGAAAAAACTTATCAAGCGTCTTGATCTATCTCTATAGATCTTGATACTCGATATGTAAGCAACTTCACCGAAGTATTTCTTTGAAAAAACTCCTTTCAAACACTCCTTTATGCTTTATAGAATAATTCTACATTATTTCTGATCAACAATATGTCATTCACATATACTTATCAGAAATGCTATAGTGCTCCCACTCACTTTCTTGTAAATACAGGCTTCACCGCAAGTCTGTATAAAACTATATGCTTTGATCAACTCATCAAAGCGTATATTCCAACTCCGAGATGCTTGTACCAGTCCATAGATGGATTGCTGGAGCTTGCATATTTTGTTAACACCTTTAGGATCGACAAAACTTTCTAGTTGCATCGTATACAACTCTTCTTTAATAAATCCATTAAGGAATGCAGTTTTGTTTATCCATTTGCCAGATTTCATAAAATGTGGCAATTGCTAACATGATTTGAACAGACTTAAGCATAGATACGAGTGAGAAACTCTCATCGTAGTCAACACCTTGAACTTGTCGAAAACCTTTTGCGACAATTCTAGCTTTGTAGATAGTAACACTACTATCAGCGTCCGTCTTCCTCTTGAAGATCCATTTATTTTCTATGGCTTGCCGATCATCGGGCAAATCCATCAAAGTCCATACTTTGTTCTCATACATGGATCATATCTCAGATTTCATGGCCTCAAACCATTTTGCGGAATCTGGGCTCATCATCGCTTCCTCATAGTTCGCAAGTTCGTCATGGTCTAGTAACATGACTTCCAGAACAGGATTACCGTACCACTCTGGTGCGAATCTCACTCTAGTTTACCTACGAGATTCGTTAGTAACTTGATCTGAAGTTTCATGATCATCATCATTAGCTTCCTCACTAATTGGTGTAGGTGTCACAGAAATCGGTTTCTGTGATGTACTACTTTCCAATAAGGGAGGAGGTACAGTTACCTCATCAAGTTCTAGTTTCCTCCCACTCACTTCTTTCGAGAGAAACTCCTTCTCCATAAAGTTTCCGAATTTAGCAAGAAAAGTCTTGCCTTCGGATCTGTGATAGAAGGTGTACCCAACAGTAACTTTTGGGTATCCTATGAAGACATATTTTTCCGATTTGGGTTTGAGCTTATCAGGACGAAACTTTTTCACATAAGCATCACAACCCCAAACTTTTTAAGAAACAACAACTTTGGTTTCTTGCTAAACCATAGTTCATATAGTGTCGTCTCAACAGATTTAGATGGTGCCCTATTTAACGTGAATGCAGCTGTCTCTAATGCATAACCCCAAAACGATAGTGGTAAATCGGCAAGAGACATCATAGATTGCACCATATCTAATAAAGTACGGTTACGATGTTCGGACACACCATTACACTGTGGTGTTCCAGGTGGCGTGAGTAGTGAAACTATTTCACATTGTTTTAACTGAAGGCCAAACTCGTAACTCAAATATTTTACCTCTGCGATCATATCGTAGAAACTTTTATTTTCTTGTTATGATGATTCTCCACTTCACTCTGAAATTCTTTGAACTTTTCAAATGTTTCAGACTTGTGTTTCATCAAGTAGATATACCCATATCTGCTCAAATCATTTGTGAAGGTCAGAAAATAATGATACTTGCCACGAGCCTCAACACTCATCGGATCGCATACATCAGTATGTATTATTTCCAATAAGTTAGTTGCTTGCTCTATTGTTCCGGAGAATGGAGTCTTAGTCATCCTGCCCATGAGGCATGGTTCGCAAGCATCAAGTGATTCATAATCAAGTGATTCAAAAAGCCCATCAGCATGGAGTTTCTTCATGCGCTTTACACCAATATGACCTAAACGGCAGTGCCACAAATAAGTTGCGCTTCTCATTATTAACTTTGCATCTTTTGGTTTCAATATTATGAATATGTGTATCACTACGATTGAGATCCAATGAACCATTTTCATTGGGTGTGTAACCATATAAGGTTCTATTCATGTAAACAGAACAACAATTGTTCTCTAACTTAAATGAATAACCGTATTGCAATAAACATGATCAAATCATATTCATGCTCAACGCAAACACCAAATAACACTTATTTAGTTTCAACACTAATCCCGAAAGTATAGGGAGAGTGCGATGATGATCATATCAATCTTGGAACTACTTCCAACACACATCGTCACCTCGACTTTTACTAGTTTCTGTTTATTCTGCAACTCCCATTTCGAGTTACTACTCTTAGCAACTGAACCAGTATCAAATACTGAGGGGTTGCTATAAACACTAGTAAAGTACACATCAATAACATGTATATCAAATATACTTATGTTCACTTTGCCATCCTTCTTATCCGCCAATCACTTAGGGTAGTTCCGCTTTCAGTGACCAGTCCCTTTGCAGTAGAAGCACTTAGTCTCAGGCTTAGGACTAGACTTGGGCTTCTTCACTTGAGCAGCAACTTGCTTGCCGTTCTTCTTCAAGTTCCCCTTCTTCCCTTTGCCCTTTTCTTGAAACTAGTGATCTTGTCAACCATCAACACTTGATGTTTTTCTTGATTTCTACCTTCGTTGATTTCAGCATCACGAAGAGCTTGGGAGTTGTTTCCGTTATCCCTTGCATATTATAGTTCATCATGAAGTTCTACTAACTTGGTGGTGGTGACTAGAGAATTCTGTCAATCACTATCTTATCTGGAAGATTAACTCCCACTTGATTCAAGCGATTGTAGTACCCAGACAATCTGAGCACATGCTCACTAGTTGAGCGATTCTCCTCCATCTTTTAGCTATAGAACTTGTTGGAGACTTCATATCTCTCAACTCGGGTATTTGCTTGAAATATTAACTTCAATACCTAGAACATCTCATATGGTCCATGACGTTCAAAACGTCTTTGAAGTCCCGATTCTAAGCCGTTAAGCATGGTGCACTAAACTATCAAGTAGTCATCATATTGAGCTAGCCAAACGTTTCATAACGTCTGCATCTGCTCCTGCAATAGGTCTGTCACCTAGCGGTGCATCAAGGACATAATTTTTCTGTGCAGCAATGAGGATAAACCTCAGATCACGGATCCAATCCGCATCATTGCTACTAACATCTTTCAACACAATTTTCTCTAGGAACATATCAAAATAAACACAGGGAAGCAACAACGCGAGCTATTGATCTACAACATAATTTGCAAAATACTACCAGGACTAAGTTCATGATAAATTTAAGTTCAACTTAATCATATTACTTAAGAACTCCCACTTAGATAGACATCCCTCTAATCCTCTAAGTGACGTGATCCAAATCAACTAAACCATGTCTGATCATCACATGAGATGGAGTAGTTTCATTGGTGAACATCACTATGTTGATCATATCTACTATATGATTCACGCTTGACCTTTCGGTCTCCGTGTTCCGAGGCCATATCTGTATATGCTTGGCTCGTCAAGTATAACCTGAGTATTCCGCGTGTGCAACTGTTTTGCACCCGTTGTATTTGAACGTAGAGCCTATCACACCCGATCATCACGTGGTGTCTCAGCACGAAGAACTTTCGCAATGGTGCATACTCAGGGAGAACACTTCTTGATAATTAGTGAGAGATCATCTTATAGTGCTACCGTCAATCAAAGCAAGATAAGATGCATAAAAAGATAGACATCACATGCAATCAATATAAGTGATATGATATGGCCATCATCATCTTGTGCTTGTGATCTCCATCTTCGAAGCACCGTCATGATCACCATCGTCACCGGCGCGACACCTTGATCTCCATCGTAGCATCGTTGTTGTCTCGCCAATCTTATGCTTCCACGACTATCGCTACCGCTTAGTGATAAAGTAAAGCATTACATCGCGATTGCATTGCATACAATAAAGCGACAACCATATGGCTCCTGCCAGTTGCCGATAACTCGGTTACAAAACATGATCATCTCATACAATAAATTCATCATCATGCCTTGACCATATCACATCACAACATGCCCTGCAAAAACAAGTTAGACGCCCTCTACTTTGTTGTTGCAAGTTTTACGTGGCTGCTACGGGCTTAAGCAAGAACCAATCTCACCTACGCATCAAAACCACAATGATAGTTTGTCAAATAGACTCCGTTTTAACCTTCGCAAGGACCGGGCATAGCCACACTCGGTTCAACTAAAGTTGGAGAGACAGTCGCCCGCAAGCCACCTATGTGCAAAGCACGTCGGGGGAACCGGTCTCGCGTAAGCGTACGCGTAATGTTGGTCCGGGTCGTCTCGTCCAACAATACCGCCGAACCAAAGTATGACATGCTGGTAGGCAGTATGACTTATATCGCCCACAACTCACTTGTGTTCTACTCGTGCATATAACATCAAACCATAAAACCTAGGCTCGGATGCCACTGATGGGGAACGTAGTAATTTCAAAAAAATTCCTACGCACACGCAAGATCATGGTGATGCATAGCAATGAGAGGGGAGAGTGTTGTCTACGTACCCACGCAGACCGACTGCGGAAGCATTGACACAACGTAGAGGAAGTAGTCGTACGTCTTCCCGATCCGACCGATCCAAGCACCGTTACTCCGGCACCTTCGAGTTCTTAGCACACGTACAGCTCGATGACGATCTCCGGGCTCCGATCCAGCAAAGCGTCGGGGAGGAGTTCCGTCAGCACGACGGTGTGGTGACGATCTTGATGTTCTACCGACGCAGGGCTTCGCCTAAGCACTACAACAATATGATCGAGGTGGAATATGGTGGCAGGGGGCACCGCACACGGCTAAGGAACGATCTCAATGATCAACTTGTGTGTCTATGGGGTGCCCCTTGCCTCAGTATATAAAGGATGGAGGAGGAGGAGGCCGGCCAAGGCTTGGTGCGGCCAGGATGTGGAGTCCTACTAGGATTCCAAGTCCTAGTAGGAGTCCACCAAGAGGGAAGGAAGGGAGAAGGAAGTGGAGGAGAAGGAAAGGTGGACGGCCCCCTTTTCCCTAGTCCAATTCGCACTAGAGGGGAGGGGGGCGCAGCAGCCCCTTGGCCCTTTCTCCTCTTTCCACTAAAGCCCATCAAGGCCCATTGCTTCTCCCGTAACTACCCGTTACTCCGAAAAATACCCGAATCACTCGGAACCTTTCCGATGTCCGAATATAGTCGTCCAATATATCGATCTTTACGTCTCGACCATTTCGAGACTCCTCGTCATGTCCCCGATCTCATCCGGGACTCCGAACTCCTTCGGTACATCAAAACTCATAAACTCATAATATAACTGTCATCGAAACCTTAAGCGTGCGGACCCTACGGTTCGAGAACAATGTAGACATGACCGAGACACGTCTCCGGTCAATAACCAATAGAGGGACCTGGATGCCCATATTGGCTCCTACATATTCTACGAAGATCTTTATCGGTCAGACCGCATAACAACATACGTTGTTCCCTTTGTCATCGGTATGTTACTTGCCTGAGATTCGATCGTCGGTATCCAATACCTAGTTCAATCTCATTACGGCAAGCCTCTTTACTCATTCCGTAATACATCATCACGCAACTAACTCATTGGCTGCAATGCTTGCAAGGCTTAAGTGATGTGCTTTACCGAGAGGGCCCAGAGATACCTCTCCGACATTCGGAGTGACAAGTCCTAATCTCGAAATACGCCAACCCAACATGTACCTTTGGAGACACCTGTAGAGCTCCTTTATAATCACCCAGTTACGTTGTGACGTTTGGTAGCACACAAAGTGTTCTTCCGGCAAACGGGAGTTGCATAATCTCATAGTCATAGGAACATGTATAAGTCATGAAGAAAGCAATAGCAACATACTAAACGATCGTGTGCTAAGCTAATGGAATGGGTCATGTCAATCAGATCATTCAACTAATGATGTGATCCCGTTAATCAAATAACAACTCTTTGTTCATGGTTAGGAAACATAACCATCTTTGATTAACGAGCTAGTCAAGTAGAGGCGTACTAGTGACACTCTGTTTGTCTATGTATTCACACATGTATTATGTTTCCGGTTAATACAATTCTAGCATGAATAATAAACAGTTATCATGATATAAGGAAATAAATAATAACTTTATTATTGCCTCTAGGGCATATTTCCTTCACTAGCTAGGGTCACGAGGGAGGCGCTTGGGCACCACATGGAGGCGTGTTTCGAAGCACGTTTCCCTCAAGAAGGAGCAAGGCAAGGAGAGCCAGACCCTCAGGAGTTCGTCAGCAAGGCCATTCAGGAGCTACAAGAGTCAAGAGTCATGAAAGGCGGCCGCCGCCTACCAGCAGTGGCTCCCCATCCAGGCGAGGATGGTGGGCTGCGCGTATGCATCGACATACCAGGGCTCAACCGAGTCACCTCTCTAGAGCGCCTCTGGCCCTCGCGAGTGGGGCGCTGCGGAGGTCCACCCCACAGCTACGTTCGCATGCCTTATGGCTTGCCGAACGCGGCTGCCACGTACCAGCGCCTCATGAGGGGCATCACGGAGGCACGAGAGGCCAGGCGTTCCGCAGCCCTGGCGGGGATGGAGATGGTCCGCGAGGAGCCGCCAGCGCCTCCGGAGCTTCCCGAGGCCCCCGGGCCTGGGGGCTCGTGAGGATCGGCTTCCGCAGCCCACCGAGTCTGCTACACCAATGCTCTTTCGTCCTCAACGTCATCAGGTGACATCTTTCAAGTTTCATTTCCAGCTGGGAGCGCCCCCCAATGGGCTGCATTATTCCCAGGCCGCGTGGGTCCGTCCCTGTGGCGTGTATCCCTTTTATTTCATGTTGTTAGCTTACCTTGCTGGGGGCGCCCCTCGGGCTGCATGATCCCCAAGTTGCTCGGGCCAGGCCCAGCGGCATGTATCCCATTTGCGTTTATTTCTGGTTATGCGTTAGACCCACCATGCTTGATTATTTGATGCCGGTCCACGGCACCTCTTCTTCTCCATGCCGACCACTTGCACGTTAAAGGGGGGGGTACCTGAGCATCGCGACTCAGGGCTCTTACTGGCTCTCCATCCCTCACCCTCTGGCCTTGTCCACGGCATCGCGACCTGGCATACCAGCGATGGCTGAGACCAGCTCGAGGGCCGGCACCCAAGGACGTAGACTGCCGACATCTAACCAAATTTGCAGGGACACATCACAAGATAAGGCCCAGTGCCAGGCGCAACCCGCCTAGAGGTAGGGCCCCGTGAGTCCCGCGCTGGCTCACGGGTGCCCAGATACACCTCGCCAGGCCCTACCGTGCCAACCACGTGTCAGGGCGGGGCTGTACACGCCCCGGGGGCTCCTCCCGGAGGGGGCCCCCTCCCATGTACTAGTGGAAGCACCATGCTCCACGCTGGCTGACGACACTGCCGAGGAGCGGCTATGCCCGTACACATACGGAAGCGCTATGCTCCGCGCTGGTGATAAACAACTGAGGGTGGCCCCCGGGCCGCATCAACTTCAGGGAGCCCAGAGCTCAGTGTCTAGCCTCATCGTAACGCCTCCCCTCGGGAGTGCCGCACGAGGGGGCTGGGCACGGGGGCTGCACCTGGGTCACACCCAGACGCACGCCGCCCCGCCAGGTCCCCCCGGGCCTGGTTCGTCGCGCGTCTCTCCCCGAGCGGAGCCAAGGTACGAAGGCTGTTTGAGCGTCAAGGGGGACTCCTGAGCATCGCGACTCAGGAGCCTAACTAGTCACGTAGCCCCTCACTCCTTAGTTCCGAAAGGCTAACCGTGGTTGAGGTATGCGCGTGGCCGGGCTCTGCAGACGTAGAACGGTAGATCCACCCACATCACACCTCCCTACTTGATGTTCGTGCGCCAAGGGGGACTCCTGAGCATCGCGACTCAGGAGCCTAACTTGTCACGTAGCCCCTCACTCCTTGGCCCCGTCCTGGTTTCCGGTCGGGACCAACGCTGGGTGAGGCATGCGCGGGGCCGGGCTCTGCCGGCGTAGAACATAAGCAAGTAGGAAGGAAAAGCGCAAATTTCAAGGAATTCAAAAGCAAATATTATAGTCCACACTGTTATCTCAATGCCAAACGCAAGTTTAAACACCTCCCCGAGGAATGATACATGTGCAGGAATTAAAGGCAGGACAGGAGCCACGGCGGAGTCACTTGCCGGCGGTGGAGCAGCGCGGAGTGGGTTCGCCTCATGGAGCAGTGGGGTCGGCAGCGCCTTGCTTCGGCTTGGTGCTGAAGGCCCAGAACTTCCCTAGCAGAGCCTCCGCGTGACCCTTCACGGCCTCGGCAGCGGCAGCGGCACGCTCGCCGCTTACTGGCTCCAGCAGGTTGTCGAGGTGGACGCCAGGATCGCGAAGGTAGATGTGGGTGAGGACCCGCGTCAGTGCTGCAGAAGACAGGACACGCGCCTCGGCCTCGGCCGTGGGGCCAAGGCCAAGGGCGACATCTTCAAGAGCGCGAACCAGGAAGGGAAGCAGCTTGGCGGGGCCATCCTCGGCGCCAGCCAGTGGGCTCTCCAGGCCGCTGTCGTAAAGCGTCCTCAGCGAGGAGCGAGCCTTCGCCTCCATCTCCATGAAGGCCACGCGGTCCTCGGCAAGAACCAGGGCCTTGTCGTCCAGCTCGGCCTTCCTCGCCCCCAACTCCTGCTCTAGCGTGCCTAGGCGGTCGTGGCGTTTCCTGAGCTTGACCTCCCTCTCCTTGACGGCCGCCTCGCGAGCCTTCACGCCTTCTTCCTGCTCTTGGCGAAGGTGGACCTCTTTCGCGAGCTGGTCCCGCAGGCCTTGTAGCTCGTCCTCCAGTGCCTTGCAACGACCACGGACGTCGACCACCTCCCCCAGGGCTACGTCACGAGCAGCCTTCGCCTCAAGGACGGCCTGCTTCTCCTCGTCGCAAGCCGTCGAGGCCTGGACCAGCGCCGCCCGAATCGAAGCGTCGGAGCGAACCCATCCTGAAGCCAGCTCCAAGCGCCCGGCCACCAAGCGAGGGTCGGCGCTAAGAAGATCCTGCCGCAGTCGGCCCAGCTCAGCAACAGCATGGTCCAGAATGGTAGAAGGAGTCGGAGAGACAGCAGCCGGTGGAGTAGGAGGAGATGACGGTAGCGCGGCCATAGCATCCTGAGGCGGAGTCTGCCGCGCCCCAACGACTGTAGTGGCGGCGGCAGGCAAGGACACCTCGGGAGTCACTTGGGCCGTGGGGGCTGAGCTCGCCCCAGCCGGCTCAGCCAGGCCTCGCGAGGACGACCAGGCAGGAGAAGCCTGTGTGTCGCGGTCACCCTCCTTCGCGGGCAGAGGCGCTGCCACGGATGGAACCACAGGAGCTCCCTTCGACTTCTTTGCTATGGGCGCCAGCCTATCCAACAGATGCGGACGTCAAGCCTCAGAAGCAGAGCAAGAAATAAAGACAAGAATCAAATGCTTACGGGTCATCGCTAGTGAGCTCAAGCGGCCTCCGGCCAAATTTGAAGCCTGAAAGCCGGCTAGAAGGGTCAACCTCGGGAAGCTTGGAAGCGGAAGGTGCGTCTACGGTCCGCCTCGGGGCCGGGGCAGACCCGCGGGAGATCAGCCCGGTCCTGTCCTTCTTCGGGATCGGGGGCAAGCTCCCGCCGTCCTGCTCGTCGTCATCCTCGTCGTCACCGCTCGGAGAGAGGCGGAGAACGTGGGACCTGCACCGGGGGAGGGGAGCCCTCGACTCTCCGTCATTCGCCTCGGAGTCAGGCCCTTTTTCCCGCTCCCTTCCTTCCTCCTCTTTGCTGGAGTCGTCGGAGGGCACGTCCACCGGTTCCTCGGGAGTTTCCATGGGCACGGGCCCATCCTCGTTGAAGACGGGCATGGCCTCCACTACCTGCTCCCAGTCGTCGCGGAGGACAAGGGCGTAGGAGCGCCCACCAACCTCGCCACATCGCCCCCGACCAGAGATTGGAGGACCGCAGCCAGATCTCCTTCGGCCAAGGCCGCGGGGCTCGGACGGGGCCTCCACATTGGAAGTGAGTACTGCCGAAGCAGAGCCGGCTGGTGCTCCAGGAATTCCCTCAGCAGCGACGCGCCGGTCAGCTTCGCCGCCGCCATGTTGGCCGGCCTCAGATCCGCATCCATCTTCTCCAACACCAGCTTCGCGCGGGGGTCCGCAAGCTCCGCTCAACCCCAATCGCTGGAGCTCGTGGGCTGCTCCATGGGCAAGATCAGCCGAGGGTGGATGCGCCCAGCATCCACCAAGACCCACTTGCTCCTGAAGCCCTCAATCCTTTTCCTGGGGTTCGAAGTGGCAATGGCGCCACCGTGCACGATGAAGCTCGTGCACGCGGAAGCAGGACCGCGAGAGGTCCGGAGGTAGAAGTATTGGCGCAGCAAGGCCACTGAGGGCTGCACCCCTACGTGAGCCTCACAGTAATAGGCGAAGATTGCCAGGAGAAGGACAGAGTTGGGGTGGAGATGCAGAGCCTGTAGCTTATAATGGCGAAGGACAGAGAAGAAGAACTCGAAGAAGGGAGGCACCAGGCCAGCAGCAATGGCACTTATGAAGAACGGATAGAAGGTGCTCCCTTGACCCTCAAGGGTGGTGGAACCGGCTTTGAACACCTTCGCCCCATTGATGCCCCGCGCCGTCGCCATCCGGCGCAACCGGGCAAGACTCGCCTCCGACACGTTCGGCGGGTCCAGGGCAGACGAGTACCAAGCTACGGCCGGGGGCTGACGAGGCGCCATGGCTTCCTAGGTCACACGATCGGAGTAGATCTGGAAATTTTGGGGGAAGGAAGGAGAGGCGCAAGAAAGGGGATCTGAGAAGCAACCGGGGAAAGCAAGAAGCAAAGCCTAGGCGGATGCCGCTCCTTTATCAACTCGCACGGTTGCTAAGGCGCCCACGTCCAATCAACCGCCACGCGGCGACCAAGGCCGCAGGCTGTTAGGGCCCGCGGTGCTTCGCTCTTGCCCTTCCGCCTCCTTACACGGCCAAGTCCGGGCGCGCCTTGGGCCCTGGGGCTACTGTCGGCATTCTGGGAACGGGGGTCCCCATACTTGCCTGCCTGCGGCCTGCGGCGTGGCTCAAAGGGGGGCCCAGCACGGCCCATCTTCACCAACACAAACCCAAGACCCTCGCGAGGGGCCAAGCCTCGCGGGGCGGACGACGCGGAGCTTCCTCGGGCATGGCCTCATTAGGCTGGCTCGCGAGGAGGTGGAGAGATCAAGGCGGGGTACCCCACAAGGTGCCCGTGATGCAAGGCATGACGACCAAGGGCGCCAGGCGGGTGCCAGCCCGGGCAGTGTCCTCCTTTCCTCTTTGGTGCAAAGGGGGCAAGCGCAGCCGCGGAGTACCGAGGCATCAGGCAAAGGTTGCCATTTCGGTGCAACAAGACCAAGATCAGTAGGACTGCAAGACGAAGGTCATCGTGGAGCCCAAGACGGCGTCACCACCAGAGCTTTGTGCAGGCGAAGACTACTTTTGTCAGGATAGCTGGTACTAGCTGTCCCCCTTCAAATTAGCCCGCCATTGTTGGCTCCCTTCCCGCTCGATATTTGGGAAGAGGACCAGGGCCTCTATAAATAGGACCAGCCACCCGAAGGATGAAAGGATCAAAGGATCGGAGGGGCTCGGTTAAGAGGTTAGAGGTTTTCGGAGAGAGGCATCCTCAATCGAGAAGAGAGAGAGAGAACGGTGACTGAACTCCTCCCAACAGTTCATCCCCCCAGCTAAGAACAGACCCTCGCGAGGCTGTTCTTCCTTGTATTGTTCATCATCATCAGCCCAATAGGCAATCCACCACATCACACGCTGGAGTAGGGTATTACACCACAACGGTGGCCCGAACTAGTATAAACCCTGTGTCTCTCGTGTTATCCTTTCCATAGCATAGATCTTAGCGAGGCGGAGGGGTGCAGATAGGTAGGAGGCGAAATCTCCACGCGCACCCAAGTGTTCGAACCTCGAGGGTCTGCTGGAACCCGAAATCTGACAGTCGTGGTACTTGGGGTCTTCGGACTTGCCGGTCTCGGTTCGTGCGACGGTAGTGGTACATCTTGTAGTGGAACTTGGTCCATCCAAGGTCTCCGACGTAGTGGTACACGCACGTAGATGAACTTGATGGGTCGTCGTCATCCTAGTACTTGGCGTCCTCTTGGTCTCGACAGAGATGAAACGGAATGCAATGGTTGTGGTACATGGCGTCCAGGGGGCTTCACGGGTCATCCTGTACTTGGCGATCTTGATGATTCCAAGGGTCTCAGCGGAGGCCATGGTACTCCCTGATGGCACCAAGATGGTCTAGCAGCAGCAAGGGCGTCGGGGAGGACGGCCTCAGGTCAACGCGACCACCAAGCAGAGGAGGCAGGGAATCGAGGCTGACGCGCCTCCTCCGCCTGCTCGGAGCAGAGGCGAGGCCACGGCGCCGCTGATTCTGGCGAGAGGAGGTCGGGAATGGCTTGTTTTCGCTAGATACGAGGCAGCTTCTCCCCGTCCAACAAGACGGCAGGAGCACGGGGACGATGGGTCTCAACGACGAGAGGGTGCGGTAGCTGCTGCTGCTGTCAGTGGTGACGTCGAGGCGGGTTGAGGGTGACGCGGAGAAGCAGGAGGAGAGGCAGGGCGATGGTAGCCAGCGGGGACGCAGGCTCGCGATGGCGGTGGCGGGCCGGCCTGGCACTGCGGGGGCTGGCGGCCATGGGGGCTGCTGCTCCTGTCAAAAACGACGACGACGGACCTGTGAGACGAGGCGGCAGCGAGAGGAAGGGAGAGTCCAGGGATCGGGCGAGCGCTCAGGCTCCTGGACCTGCATGCGCCCGTGCGAGAGCAGAGAGGAGCTTGGGCGTGGGGATCGGGAAGAGGAGTGGCGGCGCTGGAGCGAGATGAGATCGAGGGATAGATGCGCTCGCGGGACGGAGAGGGGATCGAGCTCCTGGCGGCGCTGGAGTGATCGACCAGGGGAGCGAGAGGGGGTTGGATCAGGCTGGGGTTGGAAGGGTTAGGTGGGCCGACGCTGGATGGGCCTTGGTGGGCTGAGGAGAGCAGGGCTGCGAGGCTGGATCAGGCCCAAGAGGCCGGTTAGGCTCTCTTTCCCTCTCACTTATTTACCAAAGCAGGAAAAAACAAAGAAAGAAAAGGAGTGAAGAAAAGGTTAGAGAGATTAGGCATGCGACTATTTTCCGAACTCACAAAATGCGCACGGTCCATGAAAAATAGGAGTGGGCATGATCGAAAGATTAAATTAAAATTCATTTGAATACAATTCAAATGATTTTTAATTGGGACTAGGTTTTTGAAGTGCCCGAAAATGTTGAGACTTTAAGAGGAGCCTCAAAAAAGAGATAAGAATTGTTGGCAAAGTTTGAGACAAGGAATTGAGATAGAAAAAGCATGGAACTTAAACTTCAGGTGTGTTATGGTTGATTCCACTTCAATTGAATATTTAATAGTAGCTCCCTAAAATATTGGGAGAATATGTTTTAAAGAGAAATCACCATGGTGAATATCCCTCGATTTAAATGGATCGAATATCCATACAATTTAATTGGTAGAGTTTTTAAAAGGGGTGCAAGTTAACATGATGCAATGCACAAGATGCGAAGATGAATGCAACGAACAAAACAAAACACACGACGAAACCCGGAATACAAGGAAGGCATCTGAAGCGCCGGTCTTGGGGTGTTACAAGCACCCATTTGCAACATCAGGGATGGCACCCTTCAACCATGCTCTTCCAAGGGGAAGGTGCCCATCTGCAACAACATGGAGCACATCCAGAATCCGTGCTCTTCCCACGGGAACGAGCCCATCCGTCACAAGTGAGGAAACCCATGATTTGTTTTCCCGTGCCTCTTCATAGGGGAAACCCATGATTTGTTTTGTCGAGTCCCTTTTGTAGTGTAGTGAGAATATGTCCAGTTTAAATTGCTTTATTTGGTGGTTTGTAGTATGCCTTGTTTATTTCAATTGTTCACAATGTGATGCTCTATATGTGCAATTATTTACTGTGCAGTACAATTCATCAATGCAGTTTTAAACATACCAATAGGAATGCATATATTTGCTTGTTGTTAAGCCTGTTATACCTAGCATATGCCTCTTTTAAAGTTTTTTGATTGTTCGGTTGTTTGTAGTTAGCATATGTTCAGTTTCAAATGCTATCTTTGGTTGTTTGTAGTGTGCCTTGTTTATTCCAGTTATTCACAACGTGATGTTCTATATGTGCAAGTATGAACTGTGCAGTTCAATTTCATCAGTACCAGTTTCAACAATACCACTATGAATGACTACATTTGGTTGATGCATCTTGTAGATAACACACATTTCCATTTTTATTTAACCATAACCAGTGTACTTAGATCGGCACAATACCAGTTTGAATGACCATGTTTGCTTGTTGTTAAATGTTTGGCCTGTTGCATTTAGCACACCTTTCCACTTGTTTTGCTTTACTAGCGTGCTTAAACCTGCACACTGAAGCTATCTTTTGGAAATTATTTTGTCTGCCATTTGTAATTTTGGTTGATGATTAGCCTGTTGTGCTTAACATGCTTCTTGATGTACCTACACAGGACAATTTTGGGAACGACTGCTTTTTTCCATCGAGGTTAGTTTCATCCCATGGCTTATATCTGCTCACTGTTCAGGATATCAGTAGCTAGTACCATATAGGCCGGCGGCTGATAAGGGAGGTGAATCGGACTTTTAACTGAATATATCTGCAACCCATTTTTCCTTAGGTTAACTAGGGCCATATGTAATATATGTGAGGCTACATAGCAACATGCACTATACTTAATGTCTAAATATGCAATCCTAGGCTACATAGCAATAAGGAAGAGTGTTACACTAATGTTCTAATGATGTCTAGATATACGTAGAAGAGCAGCAACAGCAACAACAACAACACAACCATGTTTGGATACTCAGCTTAGCTAGAGGTTAGAGTTAGTTTCTAGCTCATTACTAACCCTGAACTAACTCCATCCAAAGAGTTGTTTGGATGGCAGGGTTAGATTGACAATAAATGCATTAGGAGAACTAGCTGCAATTAGCACCTCTTGGGTTGGATACTAGTTTTTTGGGTGGGTTATAGATGCAACTAGCTCAAACTAGCCCTCTTGTTTAGATATACTTTAGGGCTATTTCAGCCCGAACTAGCTCAAACTAACTGTAACTCGTGGGTACAGCAGCAGATAATTTGTAAGAATGAACTAAACTCCTTTCGGCCCATAATATAAGATGTTAATTCGTCTAATATGTGAGTATATTGGATGTTATAAGATACACCCTCTGTTCCTAAATATTTGTCTTTTTAGAGATTTCAAATGGACTACCACATACGGATGTATATAGACATATAATAAAAGAGTGTTGTACTAATATTAACTTGGTGCTTTTAGGTACATATGTCATTGGTAAAGATCCGCGTTTCGACCCTTTATGCATATGGGGCAATGAGATATCGATGAACCAGCATCAAGTGAGGAAGCTGATAAAGATTGTTAGTAAAATGGGTCCAAAGATGGCAATTAAACTATTTGTTTACACTTTATCCAAGACAACAGCGAACTGCAGGATGGCAAGTAAGAACTCTGCAGCCTTCTTTTTACTGCCCATAATGAGTTGTGTTAGATGACAATGTCTGAATCTTTTTCCTTTGGAGTGGTTGCCAAAGCAGTTTACTCAAGATTACCTCTCAAACAACATGATTGGTGGGCATGCAAAGGTTAAAGTATTTCTACTAGAACACGATGATTATCTAGATGTTTTCATGAAGACCATTAGGGATGGGTGGTCGGCCATCAAAAGGGGTTGGACTAGAGTCGTGCGTGGCTTCTGCATGGAGGAGGGCACAATATGGGTATTCCGCTTCACCTTGTTCAGTAACCAGAATATATTTCGCCTCTTTCTTTACCGTCTTTAATAGTAAAAGTATACAACTGTGGTTCATCATTCTTTATTTTGTTCTTATGTAATTCTTGAACATATGTACCTATGAATCGAATAATGCATTGGTTGTTTGAATCTGATGGATATGAATAAAGCTGTAGCATACATTCAAATTCAAATCCAAATCCGGTGCAATTTGGAAAAGCAACAATTAAATTACGGTGAAATTACGCTTTCCAGGTTGTTACGGCACACATGGTTGGTAAAACAGAAACGTTTGCGATATGCACCATAATCAGAGACGGTTCACAGAGAGGAAACATGTGCAAGCATGCACACAGTTGCCGTTTGCAAAGCGTGTGCGATGTCAGCCAATATCACAAATGGTGCAGGCAAACTAAACGTTTGTGTTAGTTGCCTTATCATACACGATTCGCAACCATGAACTATTTATGATGAAGTATGCATCGTAAACGTTGCACCACAGAATAGCGTGTGCGATAGTTATCGTGTACAACGATGTTACGACGGTCCGTGTTTCGTAATCCTGTTCGACACTCGTACGACAATTAGCTAATCTTCTTAATGGTGAACCGTTTGTGATGGGCCCGCATCATACACGTTCTATAATAGTGAACCGTTTGTGATGGGCCGCGCATCGTAAACGTAGCACCACAGAATACCGACTGCGATGGCAATGCAAGCAGAAACGAGTAGGAGTACTATAGGGGACCTATCCTCGACGGTTTTTGGGTCGTGTAGGAAGGACCCCCTATCGCCCACACTCACTTGGCGACAGTTCCAAATGCCTTGCGGAAAGGGGTTTTAAACCGTTTGTTTAGGACCGACGTGCATGAGTGATAGATATATCTTGTTTACATCATGTTGATACGTCCATTTTGCATCATGTTTTCTTACTGTTATTTATAATGTTTTTATCCATAATAATGCTTTTTGGAGTAATTCTAATGCCTCTCTCTCATAATATGCAAGGTATACACAAAGAGGGAGAATTCCGACAGCTGGAAATCTGGACCTGGAAAAGCTACGTCACTCCACCTATTATGCACAACTCCAAACAAGCTGAAACTTCACGGAGATTTTTTATGGATTATTTGAGGAATATTGGAGCAAATAACTACCAGAGGGAGCTCACCAGGTGGGCACAACCCACATGGGCGCGCCAGGGAGCCCAGGCGCGTCCTGGTGGGTTGTGCTCACCCAGGCCCACCTCAGGTGCCCTTCTTATGGTATATAAGTCATTTTGACCTAGAAAAAAAAAGAGGATGACTTTCGGGATGGAGCGCCACCGTCTCGAGGCGGAACTTGGGCAGGAGCACTTTTGCCCTCTGGCAGAGCGATTCCACCGGGGGAACTTCCCACCTGGGGGGGAAATCATCGTCATCATCATCATCACACTACAAGAAAATACACTTCCGTGATGATACGTGTTTGTCACAGTAGGTTGAGTTTTTTGTCATGCATGTACATCCATGACAAATTTATGACATAATCAAGATAGTCGTACCTGTGCTGTCATAGAAGTGTTCCATGACATTACCAAAATTATCATCACGGAAGTGTCCACTTCCATGACGATAAATTGCGTGTCACAGAAGTGCTTTCGTCAAGGGTGAACGACACATGGCATCCACCGTAACAGAACGCCGTTAAGCTATCGGGTCGGGTTTTGGATCCAATAACCCGTTAACAGCCCTGACCAATGGGAAATTTCCACGTGTAAAATTCTTATTGGCTGGACGAAACACGTGTCAGCTCGTCAGTGGGTCAGATAGGCGCCTATGATACGTCGACACGTGGCACGGCCCAACAGAGGCCCATTCCTGTGAAAAGGCCGGCCCGTTTGACTTGGTCAAAAGGTGGCGGGCTGGCCCATGTAAAGCTTGTTAATGGTCTGTTCGCATATAGCCCATTTACAGCCTACTAACCCAAGGCCCGTTACGCCCTATTTGAATTAGGCCCAGTAGCGTCATCTGGGCCACCCAATATGATTCCAGCCCGTTTTCACTTCTGGCCCATGTATGGCCCATCACGTCTTTCGGCCCATATGAGGCCCTATGTAACTCTTGGCCTACTAACGGCCCGTGGTGAAACTGGCACGTAATGAACAGTGTATCACTTTACACCCATTAACGGCCCGTGGTGAAACTGGCCCGTAATGAACAGTGTATCACTTTATACCCATTAACGGCCCGTTATTTCGTTGGGCCGTTTCCAGCCCATGTTATCTTTCGGCCTTCTCAGAGCCCATTTATTCTTGGGCTCATTTCTAGCATTCGTTTACTTACGGCCCGTTACTGTCATTTTCTGCTTGTGGGCCAAATTCAGCCCATGGTTACAGTCGGCCCGTTTGTGGTCCATTAATACGTTGGGCCGTTTTCATAGCGTCATCAAATATGACCTATTAACGATGGCCCATTATGGTCGGCCCATGAACGGACGATTCCAACTCTAGCCCATTTACGGCCATAATGCGGCCTGTTATTGGCCCATGTTTGGCCATCGATCATACTGCCTGTATAAGGCCCATTGATGATACGACCCGTAGAAGGCCCATTGTTTCTACGACCCATAGAAGGCCTATTGTTTCTATGGCCCGTAGAAGGCCCACTGTTTCTACGGCTCGTAGGAGGCCCAGTGTCACTACAGTAAATATTAGCCCATGGTTATTGTGGCCTAGTTTTAAAAAATAGGTTTTTGCAGCCACTAGCAAACCGCGGAAAAAGAACTGCAATGACTAGAAGCAAACAAATAAACATGACAACAAGGAAATAAATAAGCAAGCAACTTACGCTAGGATATCACGGCTATCACACATATTACATCCACTGGGCATCAAAGTTCGCCACCAGTGCAAATAAACGAGCCGACAAAAGAATATACAAAACTAAGAGCACTTCAAAAGGCACTAGGCCTGGCCAGGTCGCCTCCCCCCCCCCCCCCAAACAGCTGAAGAAGCTGAGTAGACCTTAGTTGTGTCAACGATAGATGCATCAACACTATATTTAAGGCATGATGGTGCGCACGGCAGTCCTCTGACATCTTCATTGCATCTTTGACTTCAAGTCGGAGCTGAGCTGAAGCAAGCCTTTCCGCTTTAAGTTGAGACTGAAGAAGTCGAACTGATTGAGGCAGCGACTACACAGAGGTTGTCTCACACCTGCTGGTGAGTAGCTTCAACTCACTGTCTTCATCAAGACAGAACCTTGGGGTCATCTCGCTGTCCTCAAGATGGTTTGGCTCACTATCTTCCCTAAATTTTTGCCTGGCGTAAGAGTTACGAGTCTGAAAGAGAAACAAGGAGACACGTAACAGGTTTCACAATTATATAAGAAAATAAATGGATATGTTCTGCATAAGGAACATGTTTTTACAACTACAATTTGAAACTGGTAGTTGTTGCAAACATCCAATCAGATGTAAATAGCAAAGCAAACAACAGTGGAGGAAATGATGCCTATCCAAATCTATACTAGAACAAAGTTTGAAGGCTTGAGAAGGATGAACTTACATTACATGTTAACACGGGCTGGACAAAGCCCTTCTCCATGTTGATGGAAGGATAATTCAATAAATTCCCCAAAGAAAATTCTTTATAAGTGTTGCCATTATTCTACATTTTGCAAAGAGTAAATATAGATCAAATAATTTTGGAAGAAACAAAGGATAATGAAGCTCAGGTGCAGACTGATGATACATAATCAAATAGCAATTAATTAAGTACAGCGTTACAAGGCAAAAGGGAGAGAGGTACTGACAATAGCAATGCAGAGCCCATTATTGTTTTGAGATCGTATGATCCTTTGAGCAAGGAGATTCATCTGAAATTAGTTTTCATAGAAGAGAGAAGGTAAGGCACAAGTAGAAATTTAGGAGTTCAAATTTTGAATTGATATCGTAGATAGTACCTGACGCTGAGCTCCCAGCAGTTCTAATAGGGGTTTGGCCACTGGAGTAGGGGTAAAGTGTGGTACAGTTGGGCCAGTGTTTTCTATGGCTGTTGATCTATCTGATTTAACAGGTATCACTACCATTTCCAAATACCTAGTTTGTACTCCTTGACGACCTGCACTCACCCTCTTCCTTGTGGACACCTACTACGAAAGAACAACATTTGACTGGAAAAACATAGTGTGACGACACATGGAATAGGTACAGAAAATGGATAGGTATGGCATATACTCATATATGATGCTTAAACCAAGCAGATGGTGTAACAAAGTAGAAGTAATGCAAGAGGTCAGAAGAAAAATATGTGCGACCAATACAACTTTGCAAAGTTAGAGCAAGCACCTTGATGGGTGAATAAGATAGGCCATCCTCCACCATGCCAAGTTTGTTAGGCAGTGGATCATTCCGCAATATTCCTCTCGTGCGGCCATTCTCATATTCATTTTGATAATGTTCAATATCTGACATGCATGAAAACATAAAAACAAGTGAGATTTTCTTTGTAATGCAGAAGTGATTCTAATCCAATACTGCCTCCCTGTAAACCCCTTTGTGCTATCTCTGCAATTCTTTTAAAAGATGCCATGCATGTTGTAATTTGTTGTGTGCATTAATATAATGTGGCCTACTACTCAAAATATGAGAGCTCCAGAAGTGATGACACTTCGCAGATGATAGCTTCAACATATAGTAAAGAAGAACAAGTCGACCTGACCTGACAGATTCAAAATATACTAAGGGAGAACAACTCGACCTGACCAGTCGACCGCAAGAGAAGAGTATCATCTTAAAGAAGCAGAAGAGCAAGGAGATTGAAGATATTACAAGTCTTTTAATACAATGTCGGTTGGCCACCCATGATGAACCAGAGCGCACAGAGAAATACTATTCTTTCCGGTCTCTCCATATGTGGCTCACATGCATTTCGAAACTAAAGTAGGAACATTTAGCTAACCAATTAAACATCTCTCAGTTTTACTAATATCAACAATAATATCAGATATGAATTTGTACAACTAAGCATGTTTAGCTCGATGGGTGGAGCAGTGCTATTACGACACGAACCACGTAGGCTGATTGTGGTCATCATAAAATGGGGAAAACATAAGCATCATGAGTACAGTGTTGACCGTGGCAGTGGGATGGCAGATCTGAAGCTGCAAACCACGCAAATGGTAGTTAGCAACCGATGTTTGCTTTGAAATAACAACTAAGATTTGGTATGGACAAGAAAGTATGGTCAACAAGTGACAAAGAATGCAATTATGTTGTCTCTCTATATGTCGCGACATGCATTTGGAAACTCAAGTGGGACCTTTAGCTAACCAATTAAATGTGTCGGTTAACTAATATCAGTATCATATCACAATCATATTTGAACAACTAAGCTTTCGAATTCTGAGTGTTGTGTTGTTTAGCTTGAAGGGTGGAGTAATGCTAGTACGACAGAAAGCACCTACGCAGATCATAGTAGAGTAGATAAAATGGGAAAACCCTAAGAATCAAGAGAAAAATTAGGAAAGTGGAACTAGCTGGACCAGTGGGTGGCGCACATGCTTTTCGAAACGAATATAGGAACATTAGGTGACCAATTAAACGTTCTCTGTTTTAGTGATATGGGCATCATATCAGATTTGTATTTCAACACGTAAGCTTTGGGTTGAGGTCTTGAGGAGAAGTGCTAGCATGACACGAAGCACCTACGATGATGGTAGTGAATATAAAGGGGGAAACCATAATCTTTATGAGTATAGTGTCCGTGCCATGGCGGATCTGAAGGTGCAAACCGGACAAAGCTACTTCGCAACCAATGTTTGCTTTCAACAAGCCACTACGATTTGGTACGGACAAGAAAAGTACAGTAAACAAATTACGATCTATTTTCCGGGTGAGATCAACAACTTAAGCACATATGGAAGAGTACCACCTCTCTTGCGACACCATGTAGGCCTATGTTGATATGCTGAGGATGTTGCGGGTGTGATGGTTGTCGGCGGCGGGGAAGAAGACTTTAGACGGCAGATGGCCGGGTCAAGGGATATATCCTGTTGCCGTGGACGAGGCGGTCGTAGGAGCGGCAACGACAAGGTGGACGACGGCGCCGATGAAGCGAGAGGAGGCGATGAAAGGATCCTGGTCCAGCGCCGTGGATGAGAGACGTCCATCTCTTGCAGTGGACGACGGGGTAGGGGTAACGGCTCCGGCAAGGTGGAGGATGGGGTGGCGGACGGAGGAGGCTGGCCGCAGTGCGAAGGTTGTCGTGCCGCTGACGGTGTATGAATGGGGAAATGGAGGGGAGGGGGGATCTCAAACTTTGGGACGCGCTTCTCTGAAATGGGGGAAAGTTATGAACTTATCCCTCGTTTAAAATTTCGTACATCGCGTCGGTTGGGGATAGGATGGTAATCTCGCATCTCCCAAATATTTGCCTACATCGATTTCGGGCGAGGAGAGGGTGTTTTGCCGCTCACGGTTGGCGCCCACGGTGTATGAACGGGGCTGACAGGTAGGGCGGTTGTGTCACGTGTGATGGAAGTTACACATCTGCCCCTATTTAAAATATTAACCTACATCGATTTCAGGCGAGGAGAGAGTGTTTTGCCGCCCACGGTTGGCGCCCACGGTGTATGAACGTGGCTGAAAGGTAGGGCGGTTGTGTCACGTCTGATGGAAGTTACACATCTGCCCCTATTTAAAATATAAGCCTACTCGATTTCGGACGAGGAGAGTTTGCTTTGCCGCCCACCGTGTATGAATGGGGAGATGGAGGAAGAGACACATGTCTTCCGGACGAGCTTGAATCAAATGTGTTTTGCCGCCCATGTTTGGCGCCCACCGTGTCTGAATGGGCTCAGAGGCCGTCGTGTCACGTCTGATTGAAGTTACTAGTCTACCCCTATCGACAGCAGTGTAAATCCTGTCGATAAGGATGTCAAGTGTCAGGGGTAGATAGTAATTTCCATCTCGCAAACACTTGCTTCGAGCAGCCCACAAATTATAGTGGGTGTTTAGCCGCTTCGTTCAAAACTTGGGAGAATTAGCATTCATGTTTGCCGTGGGACCTGGCAAACTAAATTCAAATCCAATTTGTATTCGATTACGAATATCCACAGATAATTATATGTTTTGTTATTTATTTCTTCAAAACCACAACAAAGATGTATTCCACCTTTATATATGATTATGATTTAGAAATGTCGTGATCTTCGAATTCAGTAGGTTGGATACACTCTGAGTCAAACAGTTATTTCATCCAATACAATATGCTCAGACGACAAACAGTTCACCTTATGTCAATCATACAAGTTCTGAGGATTACCTCGCCTAAAAAATTCGGATCATTACAACACATGGACAACATAGGGGGTCTTGCAACATAATCCATTCAGAGACATGACACAACATGCAAGTACAATAATCTAATGAAAATTTCAATTGTTATCTAAAGAAGAACCGGGATTATCTTGGGCTTTAGATAGCAGAAACAGCAGGACCCCCTCCGTCTTCAAATGCAACATTCTTACTTCCTCCAATTCTTGGGTTGCTTGCATAATGCGTGCCACTAATTCCGTAATTTCCAGCCTCAAGATAAATATTACCTCATTCATGGCAGCCACACCATCTCTTTCTGCCTCTAGTAGAGCCTCAAGCACTATAATATTTGTGCTCAGACTGCTCTCCGGCGGTGTTGCCTCTGAACTGCTACCATCTGGTAACATGGATGGTGCACTGCTTCCACAAATAGATTCTAGGGTTGTACATTGTGTCCTAGTGTGAACGGCATCCTGAAAGGTTTCCGCTGGACATCAGTAAGAGATAGTTATCGTATGATCCAGGCAGTAAGCTTACATGGTAAACGATGGACAAATTATTGCCGAGCATGGAAAACTATATTTAAATGGTTCGAAGCAGCATCAGCCGAAAAGAAATTAAAATGGTAAGATGAAACTAGGGATGTAAGTGGCAAATAAATGAAATCCGCCAGTCCCATCTAGTTAGTTTTTGCTACCTCCCTAGTTCATTTTCCTCAAAAAAAACAAAAACTCTTTTGAACTATCATACCACTAGTGGACTTTAATCGGGATTAAACCGGACCCAGTTGACATCCCTAGTTGAAAGGGAGTGTACAACCTCTATATTTAAGTTGCCAAGGCATCTAAGCAGTTGAAATAATCTGAGAAAGCACTTAACAGTGTGGCCTCATATAAACTACGAAGACAGTCCTGTGATGAAGTTGAGAGGAAAAGTTAAGGACTCAAATGAAATAGGCATGCATTTCTTTACGATAGTACAGCAGGCACTGCTGACATATTGGCCAACTCAGGTATAGCGTAACAACAAATAAGCATTCGAATCATGCAATACAGCAAAGTAGACAACTGAACTATTTGTAATTCGGTAGGATTACACGTTGAGAGCACAAGCCAAGAAAGCAGCCCACTCGCATTACATTTCACATGTACTAAAACACACTGGCTTACCATATATTGCTGTGAAGCCTAGCTGCTGTTGCAATGTTCTTTGAAGATATCGTCAGCATCCCGTGGTTGCAAATCTAGTTGTTGTAGTTTATTCTGCACCATCTATTTAGGTAAAATTAATTTTAATCGCATGCACTGGTCCAAATTGATCATCAATGGTTCATCTAAACTAATGAAAGACGGGTGTGTGCATACACGACCATACTCCCTCCGATTATTTTTACTTTGCATATAACTTTTTCTCAGTTTTCTCGTATTAGTCTGCGTGTTGCCGATTCCTAGCGCTGGTTTCCTTTTGTGCCCCGCCCCATCCGCCTCTGCCCTAATTAATTGGCAAATTAGTCCAGAAAAATTAAACCAGTGCCCTCCTTGGTATGCGGGTCAAGAGTTATGCGCAGAGTAAATAGAATCGGAGGGAGTATATCTGCTTCCCTCTATTTTTATGCTTGTTCGAGGTGCCAGCCCCAAAAAAACAAATATTTTGCTTGATGGGGTTGGCAGCTCAATAATTAATAGAAGCATCAAATTAGTCATGCAACTTGGGAAGATCAAGAACACACAAACAAGTAATGAATAGAGGCTCGGAGCCGTGATGTAATAGCTAGCATCAGAAAATGTAGGGTAAAACGAACAAAAAGCAGCGGAACCACATGCTAGTTTGATGATGTGTAATTAAGCATAGAGAACATTAAGCAGTCTGATGGAACCAACAAGTGGCATCAGAACAAAACTAAAGCATATTAACTATATGTGCACTGGTATGTAATTTAGCACATGTAACATGTTCACTGCCAGAAGTATGGCCCTACAGGTGCAAGCAGAATAACGCGTCTCATGAAAAACTGAATGATGCCCTGAAGAAATTCAAAGGTGCGGTGCTTATGCTAGGAAAGTGAACGTAGGCGCTGGCCGTTGGATAATAGTACCTGATTCTCGGCGGCGTATGGGTATCGTTGTCATACTTGATAGCTAAGGATCGTCGATGGTGCTCGTGTTGCGGTTGAGTTTGGGCCGGCTGTCGCCGTCGCTGAAGCGGCTCCGGTGCCACAGTTGCGGCGCCTGTCGACATACAAGAAAGCTCATCTGTGGCAAGTGAACAGTTGCACGATAAAGAGACAAATCAAAATAACCTGATGAAGCTGCGGCATCGGTAAAGCAGGGCCGATGGAGTTGAATATGGCATCCGTGGAGCGGGTCCGGTGCAGTGGACGAAGGCTTTGGCGGGCGTGTTGTACAGTGCTTTCGGTGAGGTGGATCTGTTGCGGCAGACGAGGGCTTGTATGAAGGGCCAGCGAAGGGGCGGACGAGGGAGTCAGTGAAGGGCCTACGCTGTGGTGGACGAGGGCGCCGGTTAAGCAGATCCGATGCGGTGGACCATGATGGCGGTCAAGGAGATCTGGAGCGGTGGACAAGCCAGTCGCCGGAGTGGCTCCGGTGAAGTGGTGAGTTGGCAGTTGGGGGTTCCAAGGTGCGGAAGGTAGATCCGGCGGGGTGTGAAGTCCACCGCTGCGGCGGAGGACTAGATTCGGCGGCTTGCCGTGGTTGAGGGGTCGGGGAGGGGCTCTGGGGAAGAATGTTGGGGGCAAAGAGGGGAAAACAATGGAGTTACCAAAGCAGCCCTTTTCCGTTCATGTGGCAGGGGTAAAACAGGAATATCGCAGGGCTAAACTTCCGGGCGCGTGATATTTCGATGTGAGCGGGAAGTTTGAAAGCTTTTGGCGCCTAAAATTATTAGTATTCTGCTCTCGTATGGCCGACTATGATATCATGGCCGACAATTTGTTTGTTTTGCACGCAAAAAAAGTGCATGTTTTGAAAATCAATGTCTCCAACTCGAAACTTAGATTGTCCATTCAATTCAAATATGGATCATTGAGCTACTACAAGCAAATACCATCATACGGTCCAATTCAAATGAAATTTCAATGTGTTTATCCTAAATATGATGACAAAAGCAAAAATGTGTATATGTATGAATAAAGTGGATGATTATAAAGTTTGAACATTCCCATATGTGTATATCTCTAGGTTTGATATATGAATTTGAAATCACGAAATCCCGGCTTAAAAAATGTACCTCCGTTTAAATGAATTACAAAGCTAATGATGGAGTCGAATTCCAAAATTCCAATCTTAGGTTTGTAATTCTGGTACATCAAGGTATATCACGCATGTTCAAAAGTATCGTTATCTCATAGTACAAACTGTGAAACAAATTGATCAACCATGAGTGCACAATATCTCAATTATGCTAAAGTCCCTCAAATATAGACACCTCACTCTTTATCTGAAGTCAACCCCCCCCCCCACCACACACACACACATAGAGAGAGAAGTCGTTCTCTCCCCCAAAGACCAACACACGAGCACATTAACACCCCTCTCTCTTGTAAAGTCCGGACCCCAACATAGGTCTCTATCACTTTGTCTCTCGGGCATGCACACATCTCTTCCCTCACTCTCTGGGTCTCCCGCTATCTCTCTTACCCAAGCACACGCACTATGTAGAGTGTATATTTCCCATACACATAAAACGTCGCCCCCAAACGTCTATCTTCCTAGTTATGTGGTTCTCGCGCACTCACCTCACACACCACCCCCACTACAAACAAGCACACTTTGTCTCCTTGTGCACCACTCTTCTCTTTCTATCTCTCCCACATGCGGACCCGCCCCAGCTCCTTCCCTATACACATATATGTCGCGACTCTTTGCATAGCTACCTAATGTATAATCGTTCTCGATTTCACACATTGTTCTCTACACCATCTATTCTAGCTCTCTCATGAAGTCCCTATCACACACACGATGAATCGCTTCCCTTGCGTCTCCGTTCATAGGCCAATTTTGGACAACATCAACATTGTCTCCCTATCTATACGCCATTTATGGACACAAACGACCCCTCTCGCCCCCTCTCTTCCTCTCTCTCTCTCTCTCCGTCGCTAGCTCTCTCTTTCTCTCGCTCTCACACCCCTCTCCCACACACACACTCGATGTCTCTTCCAAATAGTCTGCTCCCCCTGCCCACACCCATGCTATCTCGCTACTTGTAGCATCCCAAAATTTTCCTAAATTTGGAATGTTGATATTTATTATTACTGAGTGAGTTGCTATGATTTTCAGGGGAAATTAAAACCTTTTTGTGTATTGTTAAATAAATCAAGTTTAGATTTCTTCTCTTTCCGAGTCCTATGAAATATTTTGAAACCATATTCAATACTATGGAGTGAGAATAAAATGACTTTCTCAAATGTGGTGGATGAAAATTTCATTTGATGTTCTTTGAATTTTGGAGTTTTGTTTGAACTTGGATCTCATTTGGAATTTTAATGCCGTATAAATATTTCCAATAAATTTAATGAGAGGAGATAATGTGACTTCTCCAAAATATATTTGGAAATATTTAATATGGCACAATTATCCTTTTTGAATTTGTGAAACTCAAATTTGATTTTTGAGTAATTCAATTATGTCCATGTAGCATTAATAGTAAAACTAGACAAAAATAAAATTTCTTTATTAAATTCTGAAAACTATTTTTCATGGACTCTAAATAATATTGATATTAATGTACACATTGTTTTTTTACAAAACTTTTCGGTCACTTTAATAAGAAATTATTATAAGTCCTAATACTAACTCTTACTAGGCTTGGCCCATCTACTTTCTCTCACACGCGCCCGGGCCAACTTCTTCTAGCGCAGCCCACCTCTACTCTAGTTTCTTTTTCTTCTCCTTTTCCTGTTGGGCTTAATTCCCACTAAGGCCCATCCTGGCCTTCTTCTTCCTCCCTCATGTACGTTCACCACGACAACACGTACAAAGGCAAAAAACAGCCATGGAGTCACCACTTTATCTCCTTCTCCCATTCACATCCTTGCCCGTTTCACTTCAGCGTCTACACGAAAAATGCGGAGGACATTATTATGAATCAATTCAGGGAATCAGAACTCAACGTTACTGCTTTAACTCGTCGAATGGATCCAAGAAACGTATATGCACGAACAGCCATTAATGGCCACACTAAGGTCGTCATGGATCTCTTCGTATGGACTCCCCTCGCACCTATAAATACCATCCCTGGATACACCCCACACCCCTACACCGTCACCCTCAAAATCCCTCTCTAATTCGATCCCTCCTGTGGGCAATTGCTCGCCGGAATCCGACAAGAACAGCGAAGTCTGACGATGATTCCGTCGCGCCCGAGGTACCTCATGCCCCAAATCCTGAACCTTTATCTCCCTAAATTCTATGCGCATCTTATTGAACCTTTATCTTGCCCGTTTGTACAGCCAGAGTGCGCTGTTTTTCGACACCCGCATCCGCTGGAGCTCAGCCCAACTCCGGCGAGACCTCACGGTCGCCCGAGAACAGGTCCGAGCCTTCCGTGGCTATCCTCGAGCTCGCCTCGGCCTCCTCTCCTTTGTACACCTTGCCTTCATCATCGGAGACTGCCGGAGTCCCATGAACCCGAGCCGCCGCTGTTGCGTAACATCGCCGGCCATCTATCCCCGTAAGCAGCAATCACTCCTCTCTTTTATTTTTCTTTAAAACGAAGACGTATCAGCCATTCAAATTTTGACACGTGGCGGCTCCATGTAATTCTCGTATAGCATTTTCAGAAAATACCCAAAGTTCGAAAAATTGTATCTCTCAAACCGTATGTCCGAATTTGACAAACTTTATATCCCCGGATTCCTTGAAACATCTAGTTTATTATGGAATTAAAATATTTCAACTTTGGTAATTTAAATTTTGATTCAAATTTAAAAAGTGTATTTGAGTAATTTTGCAATATATTTTATTTTGTAAAACATATGAAAATGTTTTATATAAGAAAGTTGGTCCTTAGGACCTCACCTTTCTATTAGATCTCATTGAATTATTCTTTAGCAATGTTTAGTTGATGTTTTAACCTCAACACCTTAGTTTGATCTTCTTTGATCATCGTTTAATAACTTCGTTAAAATAAAATGGACTATAGGTTAAATCTCTTAGATCCCTAGGGAACCTCTCTGATCATTTGATATCACCACAAAAAAATTGGAGTTACAAGATTAAGAATTTAATTCTTTATCTTGAAACGTATGCCATACCCACTTCTGTTTAACCAAGTCAAATATTCCGAATAGTCTCGTGATAGAATTTGTTGTAGGAATTGTCTCACGACCCATCTTTTATATCGAACCATGATCTTCACTTAGTATCACTTGAATCCAACCGTAGAATATGACTATGTCATGTCTCGGTTAAGACCAAACTTGATTCTATCTCAAACCATAGCCACATCATGCTAATTATCCTATGAATGTATTTATTGTCAATTTGAATCTTTCATTTGGATCTTCATTTGGATTGTGTGTGTTGAAGTATTTTGTTTTATCGATAGATATATCGTAAAGTGAAGGAGTGACGGTAACGATAATCAACTTCAAGACACATGCAAGTTGCAAAATTGATCATGCTTTCACCTATATATTTATATTATGCATATCTCTTTAAATTTTTATTATTATGCATGTTTTATTAAAAAGTTTTGCAAAGTATTATTTCTAGTTAAAGCCATAGGAACTTTAGCTATGCTTAGCCATGCTTACAAAGAAAAGGGTTGGGAATCAAACAAATTTTAAACGACTAAATGTGCCCTCCTTTGGGGCAACGTTTTGGGAAAACTTTTGAAGAAAAACTATATATTATTTTACTTCTACTCCCTGGGCGGAATGGTATTGACGGGAGCATCTACAAGTGATTGCGCCCATCGGGGTCTTGCAATGAATGCGCCCGACTGGGGTCTTGCACAAAGGTTTTTGGTGGGGACCATCGTCCAGGGGACTGAGATCTTTCAAGTACAGTTTGATGTAGCTTCCAGTACAGCCACATGCTACTATGGGCTCTGACTTAGCTTAGTACTAACGGGAAACCCTACCCCAGGACCGCCATTGGAGAGAGGCCTTCGTGCCAAAGTTGCGGGCGGCTTGGCGATATAGGGGGCTGTTACGGAAAGGCTTCGTCACAATCTCCTCCTAGTCGTACACCCAAGTGTGTAACGATAAACATGGTTGGTTGTGTCATGTGGGGAACGTGTACGACCTCCGCAGAGGGTTAAACCTAATCGATTAGCCGTGCCCCCGGTTACGGGCAATTTTGAGCAACTGAAGACTTGGACTGAAGAAGAATCTCCCCTCTCTTTTCTAAAACTCTGATTTAAGGGAATAGGCTGAGGATTGAGCACAGGGAATGTGTTTCACTTCAAACCTATGTATGATTTAAACTATTTTGGAGAATGAGCACTGGTGCGTATATCCAAGTGTCTCACTCCTATTTATTTATTTTTACTAAACTATTTCTATTTCAAAAGAAGTTTACAAAATTTAGTATAGGAGAAAAATTGGCTTTATGCAAATGAAATCTCCATCAATACTTACCCTTCATATATATCTTGTTAAACTTTTCTTTGCAACTTGCGAGTACATTCCACGTACTCACCTGCACCTGTCATGTGCAGATCTCTACGGATTAAGAGACATTAGGTTGCGGTCTACACTCAATGAGCCCAGTGGAGTTGATGGAGCCCAGAATTAGCGACTACGTATAATTTTGATGTATTATGTGACAACATTGAGCTGTGCCAATGGTATGTATTTGTTTTATTCTGGATGTATCGTTGTAGTAACATGATGTATGTGTTACTGATATTCATTCTTGTTATTGTGTGTGCTAGTTATGATCCAGGGATAGCACAGTAAGCACAAAGACTTGGATTTTGCCAAATCCGGGTCGTTACACTACTACACATGTCACGCCATTCCCCCTTCCCTTATACTAGGTTTACATCATCAGTGGTCTCTCTACTCCACATACACTCTCTCCCTCTCACACACAAACGCGTGCACAAACACACACAAACACGCACAAACACCCATTTACCTGGATCCTCATCTCTCCTCATGTATGCATGTGTATCTCACACACTCACCCTCTAATTATGTATATGTGTCTCCACATTACACAACACAAAGCCCCATGTACATGTCTCTCTCTATCCTTCACACACATAGACACAAAGAATATGTTATCATTGCATCAATCTCTAACATATCACACATGCACTCTCTCTCTCTCTCTCTCTCTCTCTCTCTCGCAAACATGCTCAACAAGGGTTTCCCCATGAATAACTTACCGTCTATTCATGAACAGTCGTGGCAGTACGGCGAACACGAGACGTGAAAAAGAATAAATCTACACGTGCTTAGACCACCTAGTATGACTACTAGGACTAGAGCAAGCCAAAAAGCGCGCCACCGTCACCCCCTCCTTGTCGGCGACGGGAAAATCTTTGTTTTACACAGTCGAGAAGTCATTATGCTAAGGCCCCACATGCCGAGGCGTTGAATAGAATGTAGATGCTAGTTTACGGAAGCAAGTATCGATAATACGTTTGTGTCTCCATACTTATATTTCTTCTCTTATAAAAAACCGAGTTGGTGATGATGGTACGTGTGCCATCTTGCAATATAGACCGTCCGATCTATATCTGACGGATGGAAATTAAACTAAAAGATACCCGCACCCCTCTCCACATTTGTAGACATGGCCTTCCCTCGTTCATCCTTATCTCCAACAAACCTCATTGTTGAGCAATTAAGAAAGGAAGCCTCTGGAACAAACTGGCTTGGTGGCCGTTGCCGGCGTCGTCAATCCCCATGCCTCCGCTCAGTTCGACCACCAACCACCACCACACCCCACTCCTCTTCACCTTATCTCATATTTCTCGAGATATCATTAGTTTTTACACATGAGATTACTCCCGCAAGGGTCAATCACAACAAGTGTTTTATAAAAAAATGCATCTTGATGTTCCATGCAATGCACGGATCTTGCTAGTACTACTACACAAGACTAAGTTCATGATGCTGGTGTGTCTGCCATCCGTCGTTTCTGATCATTAGATCTACATCGAATGATTGTGAGGTAAGTTGTTGCCTTTTCTCACCAACATCCCACTTGTCTACCAATTTGCAGAAAACCCCATAATTAGTATCTTAAAACCAACCACATCCCTCCCTGACCTCACCAAAACAGCCCAAGCAATATATTATAATTGAAACATAATATATCTCTAGTGACATATGTATATCAAAATTAGAGTGTTTTGTACCAAGTTTGTGAATAAGTATTATTCTAATTATGATTCGTTGCAACGGACATGAACATTGCTAGTATTTCCAACCATGCATTTCTTTTCCTAGTATTCCATAGTTTTGAGTTTTCCATCAAGATATTAGTCACTCATGGTTGATATTTACTTTCAATCATGTACACATATGCACTATGTAACTAGCCTTGTTTATTGGCTTCCAAAGCTTAACTTTCACTCCTACTTACAATATGTAGAGTATTTAACAAAAAACTACCACTTTCAACCAGCCCTAGGAGGAATCTATTGTACAAAAAATAGCAAAAACATACCCAAAATTTCTTAATCCACGCCAAAAACTACCTAGTACTCCTACCGATTAGGTTCGTTTAAACCCATTTATGACAGGGTTGGCCCACATGTCCGTGCCGATGAGGCAGCTTAAACCAACACATTTTGTTTGACCGTTGACACGAGGGACCCACATCTGACCTTCTATCCTGTTATTCCCCCTCAAATCGTTATTTTTCCTGAACATTACTTCAAACAGTACTGATGCGTGTTCATCGGTGGCACCGGTGATGAGCGAGTTGTCCGCCGCTCCGCCGGACGGGCCGGACGCCGTGCTGGCCTCCGCACGGGTTGGCAGGCTGGCCCGAGCGTGACTCACGAGCGAGCGAGCCGCCGCGCTGGCCTTCGCTCGAGCCAGATGGCTGGCCTTAGCGCGGCGCGCGCGAGGAACCCACCGCGCTGCCTTGCCAATCTAGCTAGCAAACCTTGCAGACAAGCAGCTGGACAGAGCTATCTTGGCTAGCTAGCGGCCGCGAGCGCTGGACGGAGCTGGCATCCAGGCTGCCGCAACATGGGCTCCGCACCGCCAGTGGTTTTGACCTGGCCTTCTGCCGGTGGCGGTAGCTGTGTCCCATGGCCGAGGATGACTAGGTGGACGGGCCGGAGGTAGGAGGTCACTCGAGGATTTTTGTTGGTAAGAGCATGTACAATGGTTGATAAGGTAGTCTTATCTTAAGTCTGCCACGTATGCAAGTGGTAGTAGTTTCTTGGCATTTTAGTGGTTTCTTGCATTATTGGAGCAAGTACAATAGAGCTGAGTCAGCGGGCTGTAAGAAATAAACTACTACTACATGTTGGCTATAAGATGGGTTGTAGATGACATGGCACTGGCTTATAGCCAGCAGCTGTCTATACTATTAACCATGCTCTTAGGGATTTCTTGTAAGGAACAATGTACGTACTACTAGCGACAAAAGGCAATTCAAGGTTGCGTTGTACTCCAACGAGTACCACTAGTGGTCGCGGGAGTGTATACCTCATTTTGTGGGTTCGATCCCGGCCAAACGCACGGCGGCCTTTTTTTTAAAATAGTACTACTACACTTCGCCGCGAGCCAATATTTTATACGGATAGTTTGAGTTTTGAAGTCAAATGGACGTGCAGCCCCACAATCTGGGTGCACTGGACAGCCTAGCCATGTGAACGGGTTTTCCTTCCCAGCATCCCATGGCTTGCGTGCTCGCCCTAGCCGCACCTCGCTTGCAGCTTCCAGCTAGTAGCATATTTAAACTAGCGCCTCCCAATTAAGCCCGAGGAGCCGGAAAAGCCTGGCGGGGCATTGGGAACTGTGCAATATGTCTCTATACGTAAAGTGCTCTACTACTACTCTGTAGCTTGTGGCGTTGCATGCATGGACTTCACTCCATTATCGGCTCTACTATAATAAGTCGGTTATTTTACTTCCTCTATACCGGAGTAGTACTATTTGCTGCACAGTATTACTGACCGCCACATTTGAGCACAACATTATTATGCATGGACCTTGACTATGTACGTCACCATGTGTCCAGATCTGGGATGATGCGTGTACCAGATGAACGGCGCCGAGTTCGACCCCCGTGATGCTACGTGGGTGCCGAGGAACACTCTTGGAGAGTACTCGCTTTTCATCGGGGACAACTACCCCATTGTGAAGCGGATGCCACCTTCCGTGCACGACACGGAAGGCCTGCCATTCATGAAGCATGGTTGTGTCTTCAGTGCGCACCGCCGGATGAACGACATGCTGGGACACGCTATCCCTGGTTTATGCCGCTTCAGCTAGGATGAGTCTCCATCGTGTGGAACCGGACTAGAAAGCTGCGACATTGATTCCTGTTGCCCACCGCTATGGATCGTGCCATCCATGAAGAACACCTGGGACTGGAACCTGGAGGAGGACATGTAGCCCATCTATAACGTTTAAGTGGAGTACGGTAATTGTGAACGGTAGCGCTGTGAATATATGTAGACTAGTCGTGCACAAATTTATCACATGAGTTGGAGATGAACTTGTGTGGCATACTGGCATTTGTCTTTTAGAATTTATTACTAGTAAATGTGTTATGTGTACATGCAACTTGTGTGGTTGTTGCACGGGCTCCAACACGCTTTTTGAGAAAAAAAAGGTGGCACAGCTTTGGATATACGTGACGTGGCGGCATGATACAGTAGTATCGTTCGCTATAGTTGTACTAGTACACTCCTACTAGGACGACAACTCCTATAAAACCTTGCGCTTGGCTCTTTGCCTCTTCGGGAGGTTTAACAGTTCGTACTCGTGTGAACCTTGCACTTGGCTCTTCGCCTCTTCGGAAGGTCCAACAATGATGATACTACAATACAATATGCTTCTGGCAATCTGACACCGATTGAACTGCTGCACGTCCACCGCGAGGGCGAGGGCGAGGGAGAGGGCGCTGTAGTCAAAACCCTCTCCTCGTCCTGCGAACCACCACGCGCGTGGGCGAGGGAGAGGCATAGTAAGCAAGCTTCTCCTCGTTCGGCAAGTTGACGGGACACATCAAAGCAGTACTAGTACTAGTAGTAGTAGTCCATACTGCGTCCTTTCCGATTAATATGGCTTAATTTGAAATGAGAAAAATACACTGGCGGTCAACGTATGTAACAGTACGCTCTTTACGGTCACTATATATAGTTTTGCGGCGATTATGCGATCACTAGCTCATCGTAGAGCACCGTATTGCACCCTACTGACCGGCCACATAGTCGACATGGCACTTTGTTGACTGGTTAAATTGTCACCTGGTTTCTGGGTCCCACCTGTCAGCTGGCAGAGCAAAGAAATCAGTTAAACAAAACTTTACGCAGGCGCGACACGAGTCCAACCCTTGCGCGCGAACCGCCCTGGCTGTGTATGTGAGTGCATGCACGTGTCCTCCCTCGGTCTTCCAACAAAGAGTGTACTACATGATGTACATCTACACTTCCAATGCATTTAGCCTTTAATCTAAATCGATATTGATTGACTAATGCGCCAACTTGTGCTGTAGGTATAGGCTACATGTCTATCCTTAATTACAGCATGCAATGATCTTCATTTAATCTTCTTATCTCAATGGTCGCATGCACACATAAGTCTGCTACTTTTGGGCGTTAATTATGCCCTGGTCAATGTGTAAATCTCTAAATGTACAGTCTTTCACAGACGTAGGGAGTAGGTTGAGCACTTGAGCGTGAGCATGTGTGTTGCATCGTGTGTTGTGTGCCGCATGGGTGCGTGAGTGTTGCGTGCGTCCATGTGTACGTGTGAGTGTTGCATGTTGCATGCATGCATGCATGGGGCTTACTCCCTCCCATTGACATGTTCATATTTCAAGCTTCCTCTGTTCCCTCCATATGGTGATACTCCCTCTGTTCCCAAATAGTATGGAGTAAAAGCCTCCCTCTGTTCCCAAATACGGACTATTTGTCTTTCTACAGATTTCAACAAGTGACTAGGTACGGAGCAAAATGAGTGAAGTAACCATAGAGGCATAGGGATACTGTAGAAAGGAAGTCCTCGCGATCCATTTATTCCCCATCTCGGTCAGATAGAACTATTCAACTAGTCTCTTCTTCTTCTTCCTCCTCTCTTCCCCATCGCCGGCTGCACACCATTTACCCCTGCTCACTGCTCGCCCGCCCGCTCCATCTTCCTTGGTAGCTCGCGCGTACCATATCCCCCGCTCACTGCACGGCCACACGAGGAGAAGCTTCTTCGCTCGCCCGCCTGAATCCACTTCACCGCTGGCTCGCAGGCACCGAAAACCCCAATGGTAGAACCGACTGACACGCAGAGCCACGATTGGAATTCCCTCCCCGATGTTCTCTTGGAGTAGATCTGTAGTCGTATGGACCTACTCAGCACCGTCCGTCTGGCCGCATGCTCGGTGTCTTTGTACCGTCTACTCGTCTACAACCGGCCGGCTCTTTTCAAGACACCTTGCTTGCTGATGCCTGATCATTGCAGGTGGCCCAGACACCGACTTGACGATCCTACGGAGGTTGCCGTGGTGCCCCTCGACATGCTACCACTACCCGTCCACCTGTCCTTCATGCGCGGCCACTACTGGGCGGGCATGAAGGCCAACTGGATCGTCCTCATCCACCACACCGGTAGTCCGTGGCGTCTCGTGGATATCTACACCCAGCGAGAGATCACCCTTCCATCGTTGGATACCGCCGCCATCGAGCCTCGCGGCCCGCCGGACACTCCTGCCTACTACACACGAGACGCGTCAAGCTTTTGGCTCGACCTCTGTTTGCAGAAAGCTGGAATCTGCGAAGTGCCCACACCATCAGAAGACTACATGGATTACAAGCTCACTGCCTTGTTCAACAAGGGATTAGTCTATCTGGAATCCGGTCGCCATACATGGTTATGGCTCATCATCAATCCTGTTGAGGAAACATTTCTGTCTGATGCTATAGTGCACGGTGGCATCGTTTACGCGGTCGACGCACAGTTTGGCTACCTATATTGGTGGAATCTATCATCGTGTAATTGTTCTATCTCATCTCATCTTTACCTTATGAATACGACTGCCTGTTCATTTGTTACAAATTTAGAATGCATAGCATGTCTATAACCACATCATTGCTATATGTTCCTCTCATTTCCTTGATTTTTATGACCACACATGTTATTGTTAGAGTTGATATGAGAACAATTGGCATCTAATGATTGTTAGAAACATATTATGAGCATAACATCATGATTGCTATATGTACTCTCGTTTGATTTTTATGACAACGCATGTTATTGCTTAGAGTTCATATGAGAACAGTAGTAGTAAGTGCTATGATAGAATATGAGTAGGCGCTATCATAGCTGTTTTCCTCTCATTGTTACATGATGTTTGAACCATGACATATTGCTAGAATATGAAAGCCATTGGCTTATTTTTTTAACTTGGGGTATGATTATGACCACGACATTGCAATTCTCTTGTAACACCCTCGATGCGACTATAGCTCCCACGTGTCGAGGCACGACTTAGAGACATAATCGCATTGAAGGCATATGTCGCAAGTGAGGTAATCTTCACACAACCCATGTAATACATAAGGGAAAGAGATACATAGTTGGCTTATAATCGCCACTTCACACAATTACATGAGTAAAGCATTACAACATCCAAATACAATCAAGGTCCGTCTACGGAACCAAAATAAAAGAAGAACCCCAAATGCGACAAAGGTGCCCGATCGACCCCAACTGGGCTCCACTACTGATCAACTAGAACGAAACAACACAAAGGACAAGATCTTCATCGAGCTCCTCCTGAGCTTGGTTGCATCATCTGCACGGACTCATCGGCACCAGCAAGCTGGTTTGGAAGTATCTGTGAGCCACAGGGACTTAGCAATCTCGCACCCTCGCGATCAAGACTATTTAAGCTTATGGGTAAGGTAAAGGTATGAGGTGGAGCTGTAGCACGCGACTAGCATATATGGTGGCTACCAAACGCAAAAGAGAGCGAGAAGAGAAGGCAAAGCACGATCGAGAAATCTATGATCAAGAAGTGATCCTATAGCAACCTACGTCAAACATAACTCCAACAACCGTGTTCACTTCCCGGACTTCGCCGGAAAGAGACCATCACGGTTACACACGCGGTTGATTCATTTTAATTAAGGTCAAGTTCAGGTTTTCTACAACCGGACGTTAATAAATTCCCATCTGCCCATAACCGCGGGCACGGCTTTCAAAAGTTCAAATCCCTGCAGGGGTGTCCCAACTTAGCCCATGACAAGCTCTCACGGTCAACGAAGGAATAGACCTCCTCCCGAGACATTCCGATCAGACTCGGTATCCCGGTACTGCAAGACATCCTGGACAATGGTAAAACAAGTCCAGCAAGACCGCCCGATGCGTCGACATCCTGATAGGAGCTGCACATATCTCGTTCTCAGGGCAACACCGGATGAACACTACATACAGCTAAAACCAGCCCTCAAGTTTCCCTGAGGTGGCGCCGCAAGTGGCTCTAGTTTGGACCAACACTTAGACAAGCACTGGCCCAGGGGGGTTAAAATAAAGATGACCCTCGGGATGCGCGACTCCCAAGGGAAAAAAAGGCTAGGTGGCGAATGGTAAAACCAAGGTTGGGCCTTGCTGGAGGAGTTTTATTCAAAGCGATCTGTCAAGGGGTTCCCATTATAACCCAACCGCGTAAGGAACGCAAAATCCGGGAACATAACACCGATATGACGAAAACTAGGGCGGCAAGAGTGGAACAAAACACCAGGCATAAGGCCGAGCCTTCCACCCTTTACCAAGTATATAGATGCATTAATTAAATAAGATATATTGTGATAACCCAACAAGTAAACATGTTCCAACAAGGAACAACATCTCCATGTTCCAACAAGGAACGAACTCCGATCTTCACCTGCAACTAACAACGCTATAAGAGGGGCTGAGCAAAGCGGTAACATAGCCAAACAACGGTTTGCTAGGACAAGCTAGGTTAGAGGCTTGGTTCAATAATATGGGAGGCATGATAAGCAAGTGGTAGGTATCGCAGCATAGGCATAGCAAAAGAGCGAGCATCTAAGCAAGCAAAGATAGAAGTGATTTCGAGGGTATGGTCATCTTGCCTGAAATCCCGCAAGGAAGAAGAACGAGTCCATGAAGAAGACAAACGGACGTAGACGAACGGGTCCTCACAAACACGACATTACCGGAACCAATCCGAAGAAGCAAACACCGGAAAGAAACAAACAACCTAGTAAACAACCACCACATAGACATGGCATGATGCACAATCGAGTATGATGCATGTCCGGTTTAATGAAGCATGGCATGGCAAAGTGCACAAACAATCCTACAAATTAAGTGGAGCTCAACATGCAACTCCGTTGCATATTGACGAAACACCACATGACTTATTTAGTTCTCTCTCGTTTATGTACCTAACAATATTAAATGTTCTTAGCATGGCAAGAGGGTGAAGCATAATTAAACTACCTAACTAGGCAAGTTTAAATGAGGCCGGAACAACAAACAACAAATCCGGAAACTCCTCATGTGCATATATTAGGTTAGGTCCTATTCTACCCTAAACCATATTTTAGAGTTGTTAGGCACGCAAAACAATGTCACCATGATAAATTAGGCAAAATTCTACCCCATTTACATATAAAGATTAATTAAAATCGAGCTACGGTTAAATAGTTATGAATTAAAACATTTTTAACATGGCATAGGAGCAAAATTTAGTCAAACAACATTTTAAGCATTTTAAACATGGGTGAAAAAGACATATTATGAAACTAGACAAAATTCTGAGCAAGTTTCATATTAAGTTTATTTTAATATGATGCATTGTTAGTGAGTTATTAAATGCATGAACTAGGGGGACTTTTCTGTAAAACTGGCAGCCTCTGGAATAAATAGAAAAATCACAGCGCGCACAAAAAAACATATGCGGCTGGATCTGGGTGCTGGGCTTCCTCACCATGGGCCAAGCCCAGGTCGTTGGAGCCAGCTGGGCCGCGAGGCTCTTGCCTGGGCCTTGGTGGCTGCTGGCCTAGGCGCAGTTGACGCTGGAGGTCAACGAGGCGGGGTGGTCCACGCGAGGCAGGGGCGTGCTGGCAACCTGCTCGTAAATGAAAGAGCAGAGGCGGCAGTAGCGTTCAAGCGACAGCGGCTGGGCGCGATGGTATCCGGCGATGTGGGCGCAAGGAACGGAGGGAGGTGCAGCGGGATGGGTCTTCAGGCGGCGGTCGACGACGAGTATCCTCTGGATCTGACGAGGTGGAGCTCGTCCATGGAGGCGGCGGCGGTTTCCTGTGGCAACAGAGGGAGGGAGAGAGCTGGTGTGGAGAGGAAGGAGAACGGGAAGGGAGAGAGAGAGGGAGGCGACGGGGTCGGCCTGGTCATATGGGGGCGAAGCAGAGGAGGACGGCGTGGAGGAGCCACTGGAGGTCGCCGGCTCGGGCGATGGTTGCCGGTGCAGGGCGCCTGGCCTCGGGTCGGCGTCAGTCGGCCGGCGCGATGTAGTGAGGCGCTCGGGAGATCGGGAGCCCGATCCAGAGCGAGGGAAGCTGGGGGAAGGAAAGGATCTGGCTGGTGGTTGGCTCGACACTGAAAACAAGGAAAGTGGCAGCGAGGATGGATTGGATCGATGGAAGGGTGGGACAGGATCCCTAATTCCTAGGGTTGCCCATTATATACGCAGGAGGGTTAGTTTAGGGGCTACCTCATCCCTACAATCGTAATCGGACGATCGCGAATAAAATAGTTAGGGAGCCCAAATAAGAAAACGATGACGTTTTGTAGATGTTTGGGGATGATCCGGACACAACGGTGGCGACACCTCGGGTCGGGTCCGGGACAACTTTCGGACGCTCACGTGAGGGGTTTGATGCACTGTGCAGAGAGGGTTCGAGCTGAGTGAAGAGAAGAGAGAGAGGCCCGGCGACTGTTTCTGGAGACCGAAAACGTCCGACGATTTGACCGACTATATTGCCGCTATAGTTATCCGTCTTGGCGTCAAACGGACTCCGAACGCGATGAAACTTGACAGGCGGTCTATCTACACTATAATAAGACCGCACGCCAACTTTCAACCCATTTCGAGAACATTTTCTGGCCACTTATAAAATAATATTTTGGACATGCCACGGGCGCGTGCAAGTGTGTCTGGGCTCAGAATGGACAACGAAAAGAACTGGGGGAAACCCGGACGGATGCAAGTTTTGAAAACATGATGATGCAATGCACATGATGACATGATAAGATGCAACACGCAAGCAAAAGACCTGACAACGACAGCGAATAACTGACGGACACCTGGCACATCGGTCTCGGGGCGTTACATCTCTGTCTATGATATGTGTCACTGTTATAATAATCTTAATTCCACACATATTCTGAACATGATTGTTTATTTTTGTCCTTTTGGTCTCCAATTTGAATTGTTGCAGCAGACGCAAATGCGCTGGCCTTCATGATTCCAGGACCTGGAATCATACCAGCCGATGGGTGGTGGTTTATCGCTCGTTCAGCTGACGGTGGTCATTTGATGCTCATTCGCACGTACCAAATTGAACAAACCATTACATCAAACCACATGCAGTACAATGCATGGGGCGTTCGTGACATTGATGGCTATGGCTGCTTCGTGTTCGAGAAAGATCCCAGCTCCGTTGGGCCAGGCGTATTCAACTGGAGGCGGGTTTACAGCCTCGGCAACCACTCCTTGTTCCTCGGGCTTAATTATCCGATCATCCAACCAATCATCGATCATATCACCAGCGATGATTACTGTGCTATGCAACTTCCATTCACGAGGGGGGCTGTGTTTACACATTATACCATGGGTTTCATGAATCACCATATCCAGAGATTCGTCGACACAACTTGTTGCCAGATAATCTTCAGTGTGTGAAAAGCATCAAGTTTCCATGCGATGGATGGCTTTTGCAAACCCGACATGCGGTGATGTGGTTCATGCCAACAGCAAATATGCACAACTTGATTCGTGCTGATATCTAGACTGAGCCATGTATTCTGCTATTGTAGCACGACCCTCTTTTGTTGGATATTATGTATTGTTGTTAGTTTGAAGCACTCCTCTGGTTTGAAGGATAGATACCTTCCTGGGATCAAGTGCATCCTAACTCATCTGCGTAGGATGTACTGATAATGATGATGGAGATGTTGTGTAGAAGCCATATATGTATATATCAGTTAGGCTTCAAGTGTGTACTTGTTAGTTAAACCTATGTATAAATTGTGACACTAAATACTACTAGTAAGTAGTACAGTAGCAGTACTAGTATACGTCAGTCAAATTATTCATCATGCCCACACATTCAATTGACGTGACAACATGCTGCGCGTGAGGTGACACAAGAATCCCGGCGGCGTGTTCGGGTATTCTGGACTTCAGATTTGGAGTACCACTTATCTGTCGAAATCTTTCATCATTCACTTAAAACAGTCGATTGATCATACATTGAGTACCATATAACTGGAATTACCAATGCAAGTCGAAGAAGGATTGGCCCGTGCTGCCGGCTGGCGTCAAGTTCGATCCCACGGATCAAGAGCTGATCGAGCACCTTGAGGCCAAAGTGAGTGCTGACAGCGCGAGATTTCAGTCTCTCATCGATTTGTTCATACCAACCATCGACAGCGAGGACGGCATATGTTACACCCAACCTAAGAAACTTTCAGGTAAGACACCGGTCGGCCGACTACTTGCACAAACATATTCCTTTGTTTATAGCTCTATTTTTATATTTAGACGCAGACCTGGTGAAGCAATTACAATTTGACAGTTAATAAAAAGTGAAACAAGTGACTGCAACATGCCAAAGATGTTATGAAAATGCCAACTAGGTACACTAAAACCTGTATTCCACAATACTGTAGGTATCACACTAAGTGGCCTAAGGAAGCATTTCTTCCAGTGCAATTCCAGGGCGTTCAAAAGGGGCGCATGGACGCGTCGCAAGATACAGTCGGAGTGCGGCATGCATGCGATGTGGCACAAGACCGGCAATACCTTGCCGGTGATGGTCAACGGCGGGCAGACGGGCAGCAAAAAAAGGTTCTGGTGTTGCACACCAACAAGAACTTCGACCAGCAGAGGACCAACTGGGTGATGCACCAGTACCACCTCGGGGACCTGGAGCAAGAGAAGGAGCGGGAGCTAGTCCTCTGCAAGATTTTCTACCAGACGAACACTAGGGCCAGGAGTAAAAAGATTATAAGTTAGTTTGGTATTGGTAGTTGTACTACCTTGTCGTCCGCAAGTTGGTATTGTTGTTAACGATCTTTTGGTATGAACTTGCATTTGCTTCCAACCATCATGCCGAGGGTCGATGTGGATATAAAGCTGAATCATTTGTTTCCAAACGAATCTTCATGCACCCGATTTTTATTTGATGGGTAGCATAAGCACCCGCCGTTCGAATTCCCAGTTCTCCATTTTTTTTTCGAAACAAGTGCATGCACTTATTATCATGATAAAAAAATATCCATGCTGCATCCCAGTTATCAGTCTGTACTTGCAGAATTCTCTCGTTTATTGAGCACGTATATTGTTTTTTCAGGTCAAGCAAGTTTCAACTAGGTTGTAGATTGCCCAGGGTTGTTTTGTTTTTAAGAGGCCCAGCCCATGACAACAATGGGGCATAAAGATCCAGCAGGTATCTACTGGCCTCTGGCCCGCCAGTGTTAGTTATATTTTGTCTTACAACATCCGCAAGTAGTTTTTTTACTGAATCAAACACACAGCCCAGTTCTATTTTCCTCTTGAAACGCATGTCCTTCATCCGTTTTCTAATCTCTACCTATAGTTTTACTAGTTCGTATACACGTATCATTATATTGAAAACACATAAAATTCCCTTTTCATATTTACATCCTTATTTTTGTTGTTTTTTCCCACCCAGCACTGATTTTTTTACCACTGGTTTTCCCTTAAACCAACTAAATTGTCCCACGTCTTATTTGCTTACAAAAAAAACGATTTTTTGGCAAATCAATAAGTTCTTAAAAATGTTTATCATTTCGGGATTACAACAGTTCGGACTCCACCGAAATATGCAAAATAAGGTTAGACTTTTTGACCGTGGTCCTGGGCAGAAAATGGGCTGTAATAAATTACTTAAGAATTAGCAAATGGGCTATAAATTATAAAAAATAGCAAATGGGCTTTATGTTGACTGCCACAGATTTGGAGGCTGACTTGTGGGCCTACTAAGTTCATGTGTACACAAGGTTTCTGAAAAAAGAAACTTAGTCAACAATCGACTTTACCAGCGTCAGACCGTTAGATGTCAATCTAACGGCAATCGTGCTTCTTCAGTCTCTGATCTTCCTGCCCCAGCCGCCCAAACCAGCGCCGTTGGAACCGCCTGCTCCCGCCTCCCATGGCTGGCAGTGCTGCCGGGAAGGCCTCACGGCCCCATCATACTCGCATCCCTGGCCTGTCTATCCCTCTACTCACCCACACATCCTGTTATTTTCTGGCGACGGCAGCCGAACCAGTCAACCCTCGTACTCTCTACCGCGTGGGCAGCCACTGCCGTGTCTTCCCCGGCTCCGTGTCGTTCCCTTCATAGGCCTCGCCGTCGTCCACCGCCCTGGTGCTCCCGGCGCAGCGTGGTCAACGATATCCATCCAACGGTCGTAGTGCTTCTTCAACCTCTGGTCTTCTTGCCCCAGCCGCCCAAAGCAGCGCCGGTCGTGCCGCATGCTCTTGCCTCCCATGGCCGGCTGTGCTGCCGCGGAGGCCTCAGCGTCCCCATACTACTCCCACCGCTGGCCAGGCCATCCCTCCACTCACCCACTCCCCCTGTTATTCTACGGCGACAGCAGCCTCACACCGCAGCCGAACCAGTGAACCCTCGTACTCCTCTCTGCGTGGGCATCCACTGCGACGTCTTCCCCGGCTCCGCGTCGTCCCCTTCTTAGGCCTCGCCGTCATCCACCACCGTGGTACTCTCGGCGCGGCGTGCTCAGTGTGGTCAATGACCGACTTCCATCGGAATAGTATTGTACATGGAGAGGCTGACAGCTGGGTCCACGGCAGCCACAAGGACCTTATTATGCGCAAAATAATTATTCCTCCACCTGACAGCAGGGACCCACCAGACGGGCCACCAGTATTTCACAGAAAAAACGTTTCCCCCCTGACTGCTGGGACCCACCAGACGGGCCACCGTATTTCGCAAAAAAACGCCCCCCGGCTGTCAGCTCGGACCCACCGGAAGTGCCTCCTTATTACGCACAGAAAAATGAATACCCCCCTGCTAGCTGGGACCCACCATGGTGGGAGGCTAACTTGTAGGCCTACTAAGTCGACGAGGATGGAGGGCTTTGTCAACTTAGTCAATATGAACGATTCTAGCTCCAGTGACCGTACGATGTCCATCCAACGGTCGTAGTGCTTCTTCAACCTATGGTCTTCTTGCTCCAGCCGCCCAAAGCTGCGTCGGTCGTGCCGCGTGCTCCTGCCTCTCGTGGCCGGCTGTGATGCCGCGAAGGCCTCACCACCCCCTACTACTCCCACCGCTGGCCCATGCTATCCCTCTACTCACCCTCACCCACTGTTATTCTGCGGCGACAGCAGCCTCACGCCGCAGCCGAAACAGTGACCCTCGTACTCCTCTCCGCGTGGGCATCCACTGCCGCATCTTCCCTGGCTCCGCGTCGTCCCCTTCCTAGGCCTCGCCGTCGTCCACCGGATTGGTCCTCTCGGTGCGGCGTGGTCAATGTGGTCAACGACCGACTTCCATCGGAAGAGTACTGTATGTGGAGACGCTGACAACTGGGTCCACGGCCACAGCCCAGTTTTTTTTGTGATTTGCCAAGTAAGTCGCTTTGTCAAGCCCATTGGGCTGCAAATCTTTCAATACGATGAGAGCTTCATTCGGCTGGCCGAGAAAATTTCCCATCTGTAATGAGAAATGGGTTGTACATTTTTAAAACACATCAAACCGGCAATTAGTTTAAAATATCTTTTTTTCATTTCAAGATTTTAAATTACATTAATTTTTATGCGTGGAGAATTTGTTGGATTTTATATTGATATACATTTATTTTTAAAATCAGTTTGAATGTGAGTCAAAATTTCGGGATTAAAAGCAGTTCGGACGGCACCGGAATATGCAAAATTTCGTTAATTTTTTAACCGTGGCCACAATATGGGCTATAATGCTAACAAAAAGAATATGGGCTCCAAAAAAAAACCTTAAGAATTAGCAAATGCGCTATAAATTATTAGAAATAATGGCAGATGAGCTGTATGTTGTTTTCCACAGATTTGAGGCTTTCCTAAAAAAAGGTTGACGCACAAGGAGTGACTGTTGGATGTCCATCGAACGGCTGTCGTGCTTCTTCAATCTCTGCTCTTCCTGCTCCAGCCGCTCAAACAAGCGCCGGCGAGACTGCCTGCTCCCTCCTCCCCGCGGCCGGCTGTGCTGCCGCGCAGGCCTCACCGCCCCACCGTACTCCCATCGCTGGCCTAGCCATCCCTCCACTCACCCACACCTGCTATTATTCTCCGACGATGGCAGACGAACCAGTAAACCTTCGTATAGTCGTACTCCCCTCCGCGTGGGAAACAACTGCCGAGTCTTCCCTGCCTCCGTGTCGTTCCCTTCCTAGGCCTCGCCGTCGTCCACCGCCCTGGTGCTCTCGGCGCGGCCTGGTCAACGTGGTCAATGACCGACATGCATCTGAAGTGGACTGTACGTGGAGAGGCCGATAGCTGGGTCCACGGCCGCACGCAAGGAAATGCCTCCTTATTATGCGCAAAATAATGATTCCTCCACCTGACATCAGGGACCCACCGAAAGGGCCTCTGTGTTTCGCGAAAAAAACGTTACCGCCACTGATAGCTCGGACCCACCAGCTATATCTTCGCACACAAGGAAGTGCCTCCTTATTACGCTAAAAAAATGAATACCCCCTGCTAGCTGGGACCCACCTTGGTGGGAGGCTGACTTGTGTGCCTACTAAGTTGACGGGGATGGAGGGCTTTGTCAACTTAGTCAATATGAACGATTCTAGCTCCAGTGACCGTACGATGTCCATCCAACGGCCGTAGTGCTTCTTCAACCTCTGGTCTTCTTGCTCCAGCCGCCCAAACCAGTGCCGGTCGTGCCTCGTGCTCCTGCCTCCCGTGGCCGGCTGCGATGCGGCGGAGGCCTCACCGCCCACTACTACTCCCACCGCTGGCCAGGCCATCCCTTTACTCACCCACACCCCCTGTTATTCTGCGGCGACGGCAGCCTCACACTGTAGCGAACCAGTGAACCCTCGTACTCCTCTACGCGTGGGCATCCACTACCGCCTCTTCCCCGGCTCCGCGTCGTCCCCTTCCTAGGCCTCACCGTCGTCCACCGCCCTAGTGCTCTCAGCGCAGCGTGGTCAACGTGGTCAAGGAACGGCTTCCATTGGACGTGGACTATACGTGGAGAGGCTGACAGCTGGGTCCACGGCCGCAACAAGGAAGTGCCTCCTTATTATGTGCAAAATAATTATTCCTCCACCTGACAATGGGGACCCACCGGACGGGCCACCGTATTTCGCCCCGCTGACTGCTGGGACCCACCAGCTACATCTTTTCACACAAGGAAGTGCCTGACAGTCGGGACCCACTTGGTCGAAGCGTACGTAGCGTTGTCATTCTGGTCGCGAACATGTACGTACATATATACTGGTCGATGTAGAGGCGCGCACGTAGCATGTACACGTACGTACAGTGGCCAGGGCGCAAGAAAGAAAATAAGGCCACGTATGTGTACATACGGGCGGGGTCTCAAACACCTACTCGCGCATACGTACGGCCAGGGCTCGTGTACATGGCTCGGTCGGAACGGAGAAACAGCGTCGTCGTCGTGTTCATGGGGAGGCGACGGAATGCGTCGTGTTCATGGGGAGGCAACGGAATGTGTCGTGTTCATGGGGAGGCAACGGAATGCGTCGTATTCATCGGGAGGGCTTGGACGGAACATGCGATGGAAACGAGGCCAGGCGTACCGCAGAACGGAGGAAACGGCCTTGTGTTCGACCGGCCACATTCGAAACGGGATCCTGTTCATCGGGAGGGGTCTGGCGTACCGCAAAACGGAGGAAACGAACCTCCTACGGTCGAAATGGGGGTCCTGTTGATCAGGAGGGGTGTGGCGTACCGCAAAACGGACAAAACGGACTTGTGTTGGAGCGCTACGGTCGAAACGGGGGTCCTATTCATCGGGAGGGGTGTGGCGTACCGCAAAACAGGACTCCACGGGATACTGTTCATCTCCACCATCGACCCCCTCCAGCCTCCACGAGCTATTGTTCATCCACCATCGACCTCCTCCAGCCTCCACCTACGACTGTTCATCCACGGGCTCCTGTTCATCCAGCCTCCACCGCGCGCTACTCCACCGGCTACTGTTCAACCAACCCTCTCCACGGGCTCCTATTCAACCACCCCTCCACGGGCTACTGTTCATCATGCCCTCCACGGGGTGGTCCTATTCATCCAGCCCTCCATGGGGTCCTATTCATCCAGCCCCAACCGGCTCGATCGATCGGGGTCTTGTTCATCCAGAGGCAACACCACGGGGTCCTGTTCATCCACCCCCAATGGGAACTGTTCATCCACCCCCCCCCCCCCCCCCCCCCCGCAACGCTCACTGTTCATCCAGAGGCAGTATCGATCGGCTTCAGTTAGCAGCAGTAGCGAAGGAATCGCTAGGTTTAGTTAACAGCCATCGATCGATCGCTCGGGTTCAGTTAGAGCCCAACGCCTCGCTCGGGTTCAATTAGAGCCAACGCCTCGCACACACGCGCGTACGTGTACGAGAGAAGCATGCATCGCTCGGCCCCGACCTCCCACCGTAACCGGGAACTCCCCGAAATTTTCCTCCCCCTCGCTTCTACCACGGTTTTTTCCATCATGGACGGCCCAAAGAATGTCATGCAGCTGCGTCTCTGGCCCGCCCAGGATGAAAAGCCCATTTTCTGTCATGATTTTTTGTCATAGAATTAGGAGCCCACCAAATCTATGATGATACCGGGTTTTGTCACAATTATCGTCATAGAAGTGTCATATGTATGACAGAAAAAAAAATTCTTTCGGCCCAAAATGTCACGGATGTGTCTTTTTTTTGTAGTGTCAACATCATCACCAACAACTCTCCCATCTTGGGGAGGGCAATATCCATCAACATCTTCAACAGCACCATCTCATCTCAAACCCTAGTTCATCTCTTGTGTTCAATCTTGTTACCGGAACTATAGATTGGTGCTTGTGGGTGACTAGTAGTGTTAATTACATCTTGTAGTTGATTACTATATGGTTTATTTCGTGGAAGATTATATGTTCAGACCCAATATGCTAGTTAATACACCTCTGATCTTGAGCATGATTATCATTTGTGAGTAGTTACTTTTGTTCTTGAGGTCACGAGAGAAATCATGTTGCAAGTAATCATGTGAGCTTGATATGTGTTCGATACTTTGATAGTATGTATGTTGTGATTCCCTTAATGGTGTCATGTGAACGTCGAATACATGACACTTCACCATATTTAGGCCTAAGGGAGTGCATTGTGGAGTAGCAATTAGATGATGGGATGCAAGAGTGACAGAAGCTTAAACCCCAGTTTATGCGATATTCCGTAAGGGACCGATTGGATCCAAAATTTTAATGCTATGGTTAGAATTTATTCTTAATACTTTTCTTGTAGTTGCGGATGCTTGCGGGAGGGTTAATCATAAGTAGGAGGTTTGTTCAAGTAATACCAGCACCTAAGCACTGGTCCACCCACATATCAAATTATCAAAGTACCGAACATGAATTAAGCCAACATGATGAAAGTGACTAGATGAGAATCCCGTGTACCCTCAAGAACGCTTTGCTTATCATAAGAGACCGTTTTGGCCTATCCTTTGCCTCAAAAGGATTGGGATACCTTGCTGCACTTTTGTTACTACTATCTTTACTTGCTCATTACAAATTATCTTGCTATCAAACTACTCTACTACTTATAATTTCAGCACTTGCAGACATTACCTTGCTGAAAACAACTTGTCATTTCCTTCTGCTCCTCGTTGGGTTTCACACTCTTACATATCGAAAAGAGCTAAAATTGATCCCCTATACTTGTGGGTCATCACATATAATCGTTCTTATTGCATTACTCCGTTTTTTCATGAACTTAATAAACTAGATGCATGTTGGATAGTGGTCGATGTGTGGAGTAACAGTAGTAGATGCAGGTAGGAGTCGGTCTACTAATCTCGGACATGATGCCTATATAATGATCATTGCCTGGATATCGTCATGATTATTTGAAGTTCTTTCAATTGCCCAACAGTAATTTGTTTACCAACCGTTTGCTATTTTTCTCAAGAGAAGCCACTAGTGAAACCTACGGCCCCCGGGTCTCTTTCTCATATTATTTGCCTTTGCGATCTACTTTTATTTTCAGATCTATTAAATCAAAAAATCAAAAATACCTTGCTGCAATTTATTTTATTTGGCGTTCGATCTATCAATATTTACACCTATCTCACGTCCGTTTGCCAATTTCTGGCGCCGCTACCCGAAAGGGATTGACAACCCCTTTTACACGTTGGATTGCAAGTAGTTGTTATTTGTATGCAGGTGATGTTTACATTGTGTTGCTTGTTCTCCTACTGGTTCGATAACCTTGGTTTCATATCTGAGGGAAATACCTACCGCCATTGTGCTGCATCATCCCTTCCTCTTTAGGGAAATACCGACGTAGCTTCAAGCCACATCAAAAGGAATTTCTGGCGTCGTTGCGGGGGAGGATCATCTACATCTACCAGGTTCCTAATCACAAATCTCATCTCCTCGAAATTTACATTATTTGCCATTTGCCTCTCGTTTTCCTCTCCCCCACTTCACAAAAATTTGCCATTTTTATTTGCCCTCTTTTTTGTTTGCCATGTTCTCGTCAGATCTCATGTTTGCTTGTGTTGCCATGTGTCTTCTATTTGCTTGCATCTTCGCTTGCTAAAAATCAATTGATATGGATCCTCATCCACTTGCTAATCTTTTCAAGAGATCCAATTATGATGAACTCACTGCTAGTGAATTGAGTTCACTAGATTACCTTTATGAAGTTTTGCTTGAGATTCATGAATCTGAAAATTGTGATGAAGTGTTAAAAGAAGGAATTTATAAAGTGATTCATGATAGCTCCTTAGATGAAGAGCATGATTGCAATGATGTTATTATAAATTCTATTAATGTCAATTATGCTAATAATATGCAAAACCCCAAGCTTGGGGATGCTTGTTTTGCTATGACCACTACTTATTGCAATGATCGTGATTGGGGTGATAATGATTCTTATGATCTTGAAATTTTATTTAAACCTCATGATGAATATGCTTGCAATGATATTAAAAGTGGGCTTGGAGAGGTCATGACTTTATTTGATGATAATCCCACTATTTTGGAAGAGTGTCAACGTTGCATGCATGTGGATCATATAGAGAATATGTTATGTGATAGCTATATTATTGAATTTGAATATGATCCCACATATAATTATTATGAGATAGGGAAATATGGTTGTAGAAATTTTCATGCTACTAAATTACCTCTCTTCATGTTGAGATTATCTATGTTTTATTCTTCTTCCTTGCATATGTTAGTCTTTGCTTGTTTTGATAATTTGTTTTCTTATAAAATTCCTATGCATAGGAAGTATGTTAGACTTAAATGTGTTTTCACATGCTACATGATGCTATCTTCATGTTTCAATTACTATATTTCATGTGAGCATCATTGAAATCTTATGCCTAGCTAGGGGCGTAAAACGATAGCGCTTGTTGGGAGGCAACCCAATGAATAAAATTTATTTTTCCTTTTTTGCTTTCTATTCTTGAGTGTTAGCACAATTATGCTACTTTTATTATTATGTTTTTTGTGTTTCAATTAGTGTTTGTGCCAAGTAAAGCCGTTAGGATCTTCTTGGGTGATAGTTGTTTGATCTTGCTGAAAAAACAGAAACTATGGCATTCACGAAAATAATTCTCATTTTTAACAAGAGAGTGATAAAATACCCATTCCTTCTGAAGTAGATAAATATACAAATTTCTTAGGTCGTCCTAATTTTTCAGAATTGTTTGAGTTTCATAAGTATTCGAAATAGTCAGATTGCTACAGACTGTTCTGTTTTGACAGATTCTGTTTTCTTTGCATTGTGTGCTTATTTTGATGGCTCTATGGTTTTCTTTGATAATTTTTTGCCATAGAAAAGTTGTACTACAGTAGATATAATGCAAAAACAAAATATGAATTGGTTTACTACAGCACTTATAGTAGTGATTTGTTTTCTTTTACTAACGGATCTCACGAAGGTTTTGTTGAGTTTTGTGTAATTGAAGTTTTCAAGTTTTGGGTTATCATACGATGGATGAAGGAATAAGGAGTAAGAAGAGCCTAAGATTGGGGATGCCTCGAGTGGCATCCCCTCTTTCTTCTAACGACCATTGGTATTTTACTCGAAGCTATATTTTTATTCGTCACATACTATGTGTTTTGCTTGGAGCGTCTTGTATGATATGAGTCTTTGCTTGTTTTATTTTGTGTTTTAAGTCTTGATTCCTTACTGGACACACCTACTTGAGAGAGCCAAAATTATTTCATGACTTGTTAGAATTGCTCTCTGTGCTTCACTTAAATTTTTTATGAGCTATGGACTTGCTCTAGTGCTTCACTTGTATCTCTTTGAGCACGGTGTGCTTTAGTATTTTTTAAGAAATGCTCTCTTGCTTCACTTAGATTTATTTGAGAGTTAGTAAAATTTTCAAGAAATTCTCTCTTGATTCACTTAAGTTAATTTGAGGGGAAGAAATATTATGCTCATGATCTTCACTTATATTTGTTTGAGCTTTTCAAAAGCAACACATGAAAATTAGTTCCAAAGTGATAGATATCCAAGAAGGATACAATAAAAACTTTCATGAAGATCATTGAACAAAATAAACTTAATTCTTAGTAATAGTTTTGAGATATGATGATGTGATATGTGAGTCATGTTGATGAGTAATTATGTTTTAGTAAGAATATTGGTGTTAAGGTTTGTGATTCCCTATGCAAGAACGGAAGTCAATAATTATGCAATGAAATTATATCCTACTTATGGTGCATTATTCGGTGTTAATTATGCTTAATGCTCGCTTATGAGATTATCCATTTCTTGGTTGGTCTCTTCTCAATCTTTTGCTGGCCTTCATTTTGCACTAAGTAAGATCACTACTTGTGCATCCAAAAACCTTTAAACCAATTTTGCCACATGAGTCCACTATATCTACCTATTTGCGGTATTCTTTTGCCGTTCTAAGAAAATTTGTATGTGCCATCTCTACTTTTCAAAATAAACTTCTCTTTTGTGTGTTCGTTTCGCTCGCGGAGTGGTGAGGGGTGGCTAATATTTCCATGCTAGATGTGTTATTCTCACGATGAGTGTTTATTCACTTGTCATTGCACGAGAGTAATGCAAAGGTATTAGGGATGCCCAGTCCCGAAATGAAAAATGAATTTACTTTATGTTGTCAAATAATAAATTCCTTGGAAAGTGTTGGTATGGAGGGCAACTGTGGATACGGCAAGCCATGGAAAGTGGAAGTATGGTGGAAAAAGGAATAAACTTTATTTTCTGTGTGGGAACCACCTATGATATATCTAGCATGGAAAGTGTTGGGAACTCTAAGTTGTTTTCGTTGGTGGGAAGAACACACCTCCCAAAATGTTTTCATCTCTAAGTTTTTCGCTTTGAGCTCTAGCACCTCTACAAATCCCTATTTCCCTCTGCGAAGGGTCTTTCTTTTACTTTATGCAAATTTTATTTTGAATTTGAGTCTCCATCTTCTCTTATAAAAGCACCAATTAGGAGGCACTATGATCGTACTTGAGCATTGGGTGTAGTTAATATGCGAGTGTGTTTCATGAATGGATCAATGATTGAGCATGATGGGCTAGGGATAACTTATTTTAGCATTGATATTCAGAAATACATGGTTGCTTGTTGATATGCTTGAGTATTTAAGTTATCATGTCCAAACTAGACTATTGCTTCGAACAATATAAAAGTCCAAATGTCCATGATATAAATAAAAGAATATGATATGACATGTTAGGCAGCATTCCACATAAAAAATTCTGTTTTTATCACTTACCTACTCGAGGACGAGTAGCCCACCTCGGGTGCCCCCCGGACCGCCTCTTTGCTCTACAAATACCCCAATATTCCAGAAACCCTAGGGGGTCGACGAAAATCAATTCCAGCCACCGCAGAGTCCAGAGCCACCAGATCCAATCTAGACACCATCACGGATGGGGTTCACCACCTCCATTGGTGCCTCACTGATGATGCGTGAGTAGTTCTTTGTAGACCTTCGGGTCCGTAGTTAGTAGCTAGATGGCTTCCTCTCTCTCGCTGAATTCTCAATACAATGGTCTCTTAGAGATCCATATGATGTAACTCTTTTTGCAGTGTGTTTGTTGGGATCGGATGAACTTTGAGTTTATGATCAGATCTATCTTTTTATATCCATGAAAGTATTTGAGTTTATTTGATCTCTTTTATGCATGATTGCTTATAGCCTCATATTTCTTCTCTGATATTTGGGTTTTGTTTGGCCAACTTGATCTATTTATCTTTCAATGGGAAGAGGTGCCTTGTAGTGGGTTCGATCTTATGGTGCCTGATCCCAATGACAGAAGGGGAACCTACATGTATGTATCGTTGCTACTAAGGATAAAACGATGGGGTCTATCTCTACATAGATAGATCTTGTCTACATCATGTCATCGTCTTTATTGCATTACTCTGTTTCTTCATGAACTTAATGTTGGGGAACGTAGTAATTTCAAAAAATTTCCTACGCACACGCAAGATCATGGTGATGCATAGCAACGAGAGGGGAGAGTGTTGTCTACGTACCAACGCAGACCGACTGCAGAAGCAATCACACAACATAGAGGAAGTAGTCGTACGTCTTCTTCCCGATCCGACCGATCCAAGCACCGTTACTCCGGCACCTCCGAGTTCTTAGCACACGTTCAGCTCGATGACGATCCTCGGGCTCCGATCCAGCAAAGCGTCGAGGAAGAGTTCCGTCAGCACGACGGCGTGGTGACGATCTTGATGTACTACCGACGCAGGGCTTCGCCTAAGCACTACAACGGTATGATCGAGGTGGAATTTGGTGGCAGGGGGCACCGCACACGGCTAAGGAACGATCTCAAGGATCAACTTGTGTGTCTAGAGGTGCCCCCTGCCCCCGTATATAAAGGTTTCAAGGGGAGGGGCTGGCCAGCCAAGTTGGGAGGCGCAGGAGGAGTCCTACTCCTACCGGGAGTAGGACTCCCCCCTCCAATCCTAGTCCAACTAGGTTTCCTCAAGTGGGAAGGAGAGAGGGGGTGGCCGGCCACCTTCCCTAGTCCTAATAGGACTAGGGAAAGGGGGGAGGCGCGCAGCCCATGGGGAAGCCCTTTCACCTTTCCACTAAGGCCGATGTTGGCCCATTTGGCTCCCAGGGGGTTCCGGTAACCCTCCCGGTAATCCGGTAAAATCCTGATTTTACCCGGAACACTTCCGATGTCCAAACATAGGCTTCCAATATATCAATCTTTATGTCTCGACCATTTCGAGACTCCTCGTCATGTCCGTGATCACATCCGGGACTCCGAACTACCTTCAGTACATCAAAATGCATAAACTCATAATAACTGTCATCGTAACGTTAAGCGTGCGGACCCTACGGTTCGAGAACAATGTAGACATGACCGAGACACGTCTCCGGTCAATAACCAATAGCGGGACCTGGATGCCCATATTGGCTCCTACATATTCTACGAAGATCTTTATCGGTCAGACCGCATAACAACATACGTTGTTCCCTTTGTCATCGGTATGTTACTTGCCCGAGATTCGATCGTCGGTATCCAATACCTAGTTCAATCTCGTTACTGGCAAGTCTCTTTACTCGTTCCGTAATACATCATCTCATAACTAACATCTTAGTTATTATGCTTGCAAGGCTTATGTGATGTGTATTACCGAGAGGGCCCAGAGATACATCTCCGACAATCGGAGTGACAAACCCTAATCTCGAAATACGCCAACCCAACATCCACCATTAGAGACACCTGTAGTACTCCTTTATAATCACCCAGTTATGTTGTGACGTTTGGTAGTACCCAAAGTGTTCCTCCGGTAAACGGGAGTTGCATTATCTCATAGTTATAGGAACATGTATAAGTCATGAAGAAAGCAATAGCAACATACTAAACGATCGAGTGCTAAGCTAATGGAATGGGTCATGTTAATCAGATCATTCAACTAATGATGTGACCTCGTTAATCAAATAACAACTCTTTGTTCATGGTTAGGAAACATAACCATCTTTGATTAACGAGCTAGTCAAGTAGAGGCATACTAGTGACACTCTGTTTTGTCTATGTATTCACACATGTATTATGTTTCCGGTTAATACAATTCTTGCATGAATAATAAACACTTATCATGATTTTAAGGAAATAAATAATAACTTTATTATTGCCTCTAGGGCATATTTCCTTCAGTCTCCCACTTGCACTAGAGTCAATAATCTAGTTCACATCGCCATGTGATTTAACAGCAATAGTTTACATCACCATGTGATTAACACCCATAGTTCACATCGTCATGTGACCAACACTCAAAGGGTTTACTAGAGTGAGTAATCTAGTTGACATATCTATGTGATTAACACCCAAAGAGTACTAAGGTGTGATCATGTTTTGCTTGTGAGATAATTTTAGTCAACGTGTTTGTCACATTCAGATCCGTAAGTATTTTGCAAGTTCTATGTCTACAATGCTCTACACGGAGCTACTCTAGCTAATTGCTCCCACTTTCAATATGTATCCAGATTGAGACTTTAGATTCATCTGGATCAGTGTCAAAAACTTGCATCGACGTAACCCTTTACGACGAACCTTTTTGTCACGTCCATAATCGAGAAACATATCCTTATTTCACTAAGGATAATTCTGACCGCTGTCCAGTGATCTACTCCTAGATCACTATTGTACTCCCTTGCCAAATCAATGCAGGGTATACAATAGATCTGGTATACAGCATGACATACTTTATAGAACCTATGGCCAAGGCATAGGGAATGACTTTCATTCTCTTTCTATCTTCTGCCATGGTCGGGTTTTGAGTCTTACTCAACTTCACACCTTGTAATACAGGCAAGAACTCTTTCTTTGACTGCTCCATTTTGAACTACTTCAAAATCTTGTCAAGGTATGTACTCATTGAAAAAACTTATCAAGCGTCTTGATCTATCTCTATAGATCTTGAAGCTCAATATGTAAGCAGCTTCACCGAAGTCTTTCTTTGAAAAACTCCTTTCAAACACTCCTTTATGCTTTACAGAATAATTCTACATTATTTCTGATCAACAATATGTCATTCACATATACTTATCAGAAATGCTGTAGTGCTCCCACTCACTTTCTCGTAAATACAGGCTTCTCCAAAAGTCTGTATAAAGCCAAATGCTTTGATCACACTATCAAAGCGTTTATTCCAACTCCGAGATGCTTGCACCAGTCCATAAATGGATCGCTGGAGTTTGCATACTTTGTTAGCTACCTTTGGATCGACAAAACCTTCTGGTTGCATCATATACAACTCTTCTTCCAGAAATCCATTCAGGAATGCAGTTTTGACATCCATCTTCCATATTTCATAATCATAAAATGCGGCAATTGCTAACATGATTCTGACGGACTTAAGCATCGCTACGGGTGAGAAGGTCTCATCGTAGTCAACCCCTTGAACTTGTCGAAAACCTTTTGCGACAAGTCAAGCTTTATAGACAGTAACATTACCGTCAGCGTCAGTCTTTTTCTTGAAGATCCATTTATTCTCAATTGCTTGCCGATCATCGGGCAAGTCAACCAAAGTCCATACTTTGTTCTCATACATGGATCCCATCTCAGATTTCATGGCCTCAAGCCACTTTGCGGAATCTGGGCTCACCATCGCTTCTTCGTAGTTCGTAGGTTCATCATGATCTAGTAGCATGACTTCCAGAATTGGATTACCGTACCACTCTGGTGCGGATCTTATTCTGGTTGATCTACGTGGTTCAGTAGTATCTTGTCCTGAAGTTTCATGATCATCATCATTAGCTTCCTCACTAATTGGTATAGGTGTCACAGAAACAGTTTTCTGTGATGTACTATTTTCCAATAAGGGAGCAGGTACAGTTACCTCGTCAAGTTCTACTTTCCTCCCACTCACTTCTTTCGAGAGAAACTCCTTCTCTAGAAAGTTTCCGAACTTAGCAACAAAAGTCTTGCCTTCAGATCTGTGATAGAAGGTGTATCCAATAGTTTCCTTTGGATATCCTATGAAGACGCACTTCTCCGATTTGAGTTTGAGCTTATCAGGATGAAACTTTTTCATATAAGCATCGCAACCCCAAACTTTAAGAAATGACAGCTTAGGTTTCTTGCCAAACCATAGTTCACACGGTGTCGTCTCAACGGATTTGGATGGTGCCCTATTTAACGTGAATGCAGCTGTCTCTAATGCATAACCCCAAAACAATAGTGGTAAATCGGTAAGAAACATCATAGATTGCACTATATCCAATAAAGTACGGTTATGACGTTCGGACACACCATTATGCTGTGGTGTTCCAGGTGGCGTGAGTAGTGAAACAATTTCACATTGGTTTAACTGAAGACCAAACTCGTAACTCAAATACTCTTTTCCATGATCAGATCGTAGAAACTTTATTTTCTTGTTACGATGATTTTCCACTTCACTCTGAAATTATATGAACTTTTCAAATGTATCAGACTTCTATTTCATTAAGTAGATATACCCATATCTGCTCAAATCATCTGTGAAGGTCAGAAAATAATGATACCCGCTGCAAGCCTTAAATATTCATCGGACCACATACATCAGTATCTATGATTTCCAACAAATCTGTTGCTTGCTCCATTGTTCTGGAGAACGACGTTTTAGTCATCTTGCCCAAAAGGCATGGTTCGCAAGCATCAAGTGATTCATAATCAAGTGATTCCGAAAGCCCATCAGCATGGAGTTTCTTCATGCGCTTTATACCAATATGACCTAAACGGCAGTGCCACAAATAAGTTGCACTATCATTATTAACTTTGCATCTTTTGGTTTCAATATTATGAATATGTGTATCACTACGATCGAGATCCAACGAACTTGTTTCATTGGGTGTATGACCATCGAAGGTTTTATTCATGTAAACAGAACAACAATTATTCTCTGACTTTAATGAATAACCGTATTGCAATAAACATGATCAAATCATATTCATGCTCAACGCAAAAACCAAATAACACTTATTTAAGTTCAACACTAATCCCGAAAGTATAGGGGAGTGTGTGATGATGATCATATCAATCTTGGAACTACTTCCAACACACATCGTCACTTCACCCTTAATTAGTCTCTGTTTATTCTGCAACTCCTGTTTCGAGTTACTACTCTTAGCAACTGAACCAATATAAAATACTTGAGGGGTTGCTATAAACACTAGTAAAGCACACATCAATAACATGTATATCAAATATACTTTTGTTCATTTTGCCATCCTTCTTATCCGCCAAATACTTGGGGTAGTTCCGTTTCAAGTGACCAGTCCCTTTGCAGTAGAAGCACTTAGTCTCAGGCTTAGGATCAGACTTGGGCTTCTTCATTTGAGCAGCAACTTGCTTGCCGTTGTTCTTGAAGTTCCCCTTCTTCCCTTTGCCTTTTTCTTGAAACTAGTGGTCTTGTCAACCATCAACACTTGATGTTTTTCTTGATTTCTACCTTCGTTGATTTCAGCATCACGAAGAGCTTGGGAGTTGTTTCCGTTATCCCTTGCATATTATAGTTCATCACGAAGTTCTACTAACTTGGTGATGGTGACTAGAGAATTCTGTCAATCACTATCTTATCTGGAAGATTAACTCCCACTTGATTCAAGCGATTGTAGTACCCAGACAATCTGAGCACATGCTCACTAGTTGAGCGATTCTCCTCCATCTTTTAGCTATAGAACTTGTTGGAGACTTCATATCTCTCAACTCGGGTATTTGCTTGAAATATTAACTTCAACTCCTGGAACATCTCATATGGTCCATGACGTTCAAAACGTCTTTGAAGTCCCGATTCTAAGCCGTTAAGCATGGTGCACTAAACTATCAAGTAGTCATCATATTGAGCTAGCCAAACGTTCATAACGTCTGCATCTGCTCCTGCAATAGGTCTGTCACCTAGCGGTGCATCAAGGACATAATTTTTCTGTGCAGCAATGAGGATAAACCTCAGATCACGGATCCAATCCGTATCATTGCTACTAACATCTTTCAACACAATTTTCTCTAGGAACATATCAAAATAAACATATGAAAGCAACAACGCGAGCTATTGATCTACAACATAATTTGCAAAGTACTACCAGGACTAAGTTCATGATAAGTTTAAGTTCAGTTAATCAAATTACTTAAGAACTCCCACTTAGATAGACATCCCTCTAATCCTCTAAGTGATCACGTGATCCAAATCAACTAAACCATAACCGATCATCACGTGAGATGGAGTAGTTTTCAATGGTGAACATCGTTATGTTGATCATATCTGCTATATGATTCACGCTCGACCTTTCGGTCTCCGTGTTCCGAGGCCATATCTGTATATGCTTGGCTCGTCAAGTATAACCTGAGTATTCTGCGTGTGCAACTGTTTTGCACCCGTTGTATTTGGACGTAGAGCTTATCACACCCGATCATCACGTGGTGTCTGGGCACGACGAACTTTGGTAACGGTGCATACTCAGGGAGAACACTTCTTGATAATTTAGTGAGAGATCATCTTATAATGCTACCGTCAATCCAAGCAAGATAAGATGCATAAAAGATAAACATCACATGCAATCAATATAAGTGATATGATATGGTCATCATCATCTTGTGCTTGTGATCTCCATCTCCGAAGCACCGTCATGATCACCATCGTCACCGGCGCGACACCTTGATCTCCATCGTAGCATCATTGTCGTCTCGCCAATCTTATGCTTCCACGACTATCACTACCGCTTAGTAATAAAGTAAAGCATTACATCGCGATTGCATTGCATACAATAAAATGACAACCATATGGCTCCTGCCAGTTGCCGATAACTTGGTTACAAAACATGATCATCTCATACAATAAAATCAGCATCATGCCTTGACCATATCACATCACAACATGCCCTGCAAAAACAAGTTAGACGTCCTCTACTTTGTTGTTGCAAGTTTTACGTGGCTGCTACGGGCTTAAGTAAGAACTCATCTCACCTACGCATCAAAACCACAACGATAGTTCGTCAAATAGACTCCGTTTTAACCTTCTCAAGGACCGGGCGTAGCCACACTTGGTTCAACTAAAGTTGGAGAGACAGTCGCCCGCAAGCCATCTATGTGCAAAGCACGTCGAGGGAACCGGTCTCGCGTAAGCGTACGCGTAAGGTTGGTCCAGGTCGTCTCGTCCAACAATACCGCCGAACCAAAGTATGACATGCTGGTAGGCAGTATGACTTGTATCGCCCACAACTCACTTGTGTTCTACTCGTGCAAATAACATCAAACCATAAAACCTAGGCTCGGATGCCACTATTGGGGAACGTAGTAATTTCAAAAAAATTCCTACGCACACGCAAGATCATGGTGATGCATAGCAACGAGAGGGGAGAGTGTTGTCTACGTACCAACGTAGACCGACTGCAGAAGTGATCACACAACGTAGAGGAAGTAGTCATACGTCTTCTTCCCGATCCGACCGATCCAAGCACCGTTACTCCGGCACGTCCGAGTTCTTAGCACACGTTCAGCTCGATGACGATCCTCGGGCTCCGATCCAGCAAAGCGTCGAGGAAGAGTTCCGTCAGCACGACGGCGTGGTGACGATCTTGATGTACTACCGACGCAGGGCTTCGCCTAAGCACTACAACGGTATGATCGAGGTGGAATTTGGTGGCAGGGGGCACCGCACACGGCTAAGGAACGATCTCAAGGATCAACTTGTGTGTCTAGAGGTGCCCCCTGCCCCCGTATATAAAGGTTTCAAGGGGAGGGGCTGGCCGGCCAAGTTGGGAGGCGCAGGAGGAGTCCTACTCCTACCGGGAGTAGGACCCCCCCCCCTCCAATCCTAGTCCAACTAGGTTTCCTCAAGTGGGAAGGAGAGAGGGGGTGGCCGGCCACCTTCCCTAGTCCTAATAGGACTAGGGAAAGGGGGGGAGGCGCGCAGCCCATGGGGCAGCCCTTTCACCTTTCCACTAAGGCCCATGTTGGCCCATTTGGCTCTCGGGGGGTTCCGGTAACCCTCCCGGTAATCCGGTAAAATCCCGATTTTACCCGGAACACTTCCGATGTCCAAACATAGGCTTACAATATATCAATCTTTATGTCTCGACCATTTCGAGACTCCTCTTCATGTCCATGATCACATCCGGGACTCCGAACTACCTTCGGTACATCAAAATGCATAAACTCATAATAACTGTCATCGTAACGTTAAGCGTGCGGACCCTACGGTTCGAGAACAATGTAGACATGACCGAGACACGTCTCCGGTCAATAACCAATAGCAGGACCTGGATGCCCATATTGGCTCCTACATATTCTACGAAGATCTTTATCGGTCAGACCGCATAACAACATACGTTGTTCCCTTTGTCATCGGTATGTTACTTGCCCGAGATTCGATCGTCGGTATCCAATACCTAGTTCAATCTCGTTACTGGCAAGTCTCTTTACTCGTTCCGTAATACATCATCTCATAACTAACATCTTAGTTATTATGCTTGCAAGGCTTATGTGATGTGTATTACCGAGAGGGCCCAGAGATACCTCTCTGACAATCGGAGTGACAAACCATAATCTCGAAATATGCCAACCCAACATCCACCATTGGAGACACCTGTAGTACTCCTTTATAATCACCTAGTTACGTTGTGACGTTTGGTAGTACCCAAAGTGTTCCTCCGGTAAACGGGAGTTGCATAATCTCATAGTTATAGGAACATGTATAAGTCATGAAGAAAGCAATAGCAACATACTAAACGATCGGGTGCTAAGCTAATGGAATGGGTCATGTCAATCAGATCATTCAACTAATGATGTGACCTCGTTAATCAAATAACAACTCTTTGTTCATGGTTAGGAAACATAAGCATCTTTGATTAACGAGCTAGTCTAGTAGAGGCATACTAGTGACACTCTGTTTTGTCTATGTATTCACACATGTATTATGTTTCCGGTTAATACAATTCTAGCATGAATAATAAACACTTATCATGATTTTAAGGAAATAAATAATAACTTTATTATTGCCTCTAGGGCATATTTCCTTCACTTAATACACTAGATGCATGTTGGATAGCGGTCGATGTGTGGAGTAATAGTAGTAGATGTAGGCAGGAGTCGGTCTACTAATCTTGGACGTGATGCCTATATAATGATCATTGCCTGGATATCGTCATGATTATTTGAAGTTCTATAAATTGCCCAACAGTAATTTGTTTACCCATTGTTTGCTATTTTTCTCGAGAGAAGCCACTGGTGAAACCTACGGCCCCCGGGTCTCTTTCTCATATTATTTGCCTTCGCGGTCTACTTTTATTTGCCTTTTATTTTCAAATCTATTAAATCAAAAGTACCAAAAATACCTTGCTACAATTTATTTTATTTGGCATTTGATCTATCAATATTTACAACTCTCTCACGTCCATTTGCTAATTTCTGGCGCCGCTACCCGAAAGGGATTGACAACCCCTTTTACATGTCGGGTCGCGAGTAGTTGTTATTTGTGTGGAGGTGATGTTTACATTGTGTTGCTTGGTTCTCCTACTGGTTCGATAACCTTGGTTTCATATCTGAGGGAAATACCTACTGCCGCTATGCTACATCACCCCTTCCTCTTTGGGGAAATACCGACATAGCTTCAAGCCACATCAGTTTCCATGTCCGGGCCAGGGCCGGTGCTTCCGTCGGCCAGAACTTTCGGGCTCCCTGAAACTTCCGGCCTTTGAAACTTCCGGCCTCCCACCCGGAACTTCCGGCCTAAGCAGAGTTCTATCAAATTTTATGGACCAGTGAGATTCTTTGATTTTCTGTTTGTGAGGCTTGTGTACTTATTATGTCCCCATGCTATTCTCTCATCTCTGTCAGTAGGAGGGTCTGGTTCGCGTGCTCACTCATCCAAGGTGTATGAACGGAAATCCAAAGCTTAGGTCAAGAAGACAACGGTTGTTGTTTTGGGGCGTGAGAACATGTTTGACTGTCATCCTGAAGAAGATGCTGAGGTTGAAGACAGTGCATCTCCTCATGCTGCTCCCGTCCACTCCAAGAAGCGGAAGACTACTTCCATGAAGGCCAAAGCACCAAATGTTCAACCTCCTCCTCCTATGCCAGTCACCATGAGGGAGTTGTCTGCACCTGAGTGGATTGCTCTTCGCTGAGTCAATCCCTATCGCCATGACCATGATCATGTGGTTGATTCCAAGTTTTGGACACTTTTCCAGCAACACACCTATGAAGAGATCTTCTCTTAGTTCGTCAACAAGTGTGTCATTCAAAAGAGTATCAACTTTGGTCACTTTTACAGGACTCCAAAAAATTCTGCTTACTTTGATGGGATCCAGATCATGTGTGTGAAGCTCAACCTCCTTCCACTCATGCGCTTTCAACATGATGTGTCTCCACCTCTTGCGGCTCGGTTCTATGCCATTGTGCATTTTGGGACTGATATGCAGCGCAATCTTACTTGGATGAGTGGTAATGAGAAGTTCTCTCCTCCGTTCTTAGTGCTGGCCGGTCTTTTGGGATATGAGTACACTGACACTATTGTTGACCGTGGCTACAAGATTCGCGACAAAGGGGTCTTCCAGGCTGTTCACTTGGCTGATTTGTATCCTCCATCCAGAAAAGTTAGATTTGTTGGTGATCTTTTGCCTTTCTATGACATCATGCACCAGATCTTTCGAGAGATACTTTCCGTCAAGGTGGGTGACAAGAACAAGATTCGTGGCCACCTCATCAACCTTCTACACTACACTTGTCACAACGCCAAGCAGGGTCCCATTGATGTCGTGGATTTTATGTGGCATGAGATGTACAGTGTGGTGATGAACCGCAAGGTTCCTATCTATACTCCTTATATTACTGCCTTGATTGCTGAGATTACTCCGAATGCACTTGCGGGTCGGTGTCCGACTGTCCACTCCAGTGTTAACTTGCTTGTTAAGAAGGGCAAGGCAACTGCTCATGAGGGTGATGATGATGAGGAAGAGAAGCTACATGTTGGAGATCCACAACACTTTGAGCTTCGTCCCCGCTCTCATACTTTTCATCATGGGGAGCCCAGTGACTCCAGGTCTAAGAAGAGCAACAAACTTTGGTGTCTTCTCAAGAACATGTTCTGTCCGCAGCAAGATATGCACAAGAAGTAGTGGGAGGAGCACAAGTCTAGGAAGGACAGCATGAAGGCTCTTAAGGATGGTATGTGTGCATATGGTATGGACATTGCTCACGGTTCTGAGTCTCATGTGACTCCTTTTGAGAAATACCAGTCCAAGTTTGCTCGGTTTGATGTTGAAGCCGGAGATTAAGCCTCTTCTCACCACCCTCACAGCTCAGAGTCCTCTGGAGAGTCGACTGATGACCCTTCTGCGTCCCTCTCCTAGCGGTTGTTTATGGATTCCTCCATCTTTCCTTTTTGCCATCTTGGTGACAACAGGGGGAGATGTTGTGGTGCTTGATAGGAATTATCATTTATCTTTGCTTATCTGCCTATTTTATGTTGCTTGGTGAACCATTGAACCTTTGCTTTTATTTGCCCCTATTTGGATCTCATCTTGCTATTTGAACCCATTATGTTCCGTTAAATAATATATCTGTGTGCGAGCAACTTATGGCAAGGAGGTTACATGGCATATTCGATTTTCTCATACTGTGAGAGACATCTATCAGGAAATGTTATATCTATATTTGTATCTTCACTATGTCGATATATGAAAACAAAGGTTAGTAAAGCGTTCTATGTTGATATATCATTCTTGTGTGGGTATGCACAGTGATAGGGGGAGCTTCCTCTAACCATGTCATTTCATTCAAATGCAATCTTAAAATAAGGCATGGGTTGTGGGGGAGTACCTTCCTTTTATTGGAATTGCTTTATATTGTATATACGTTATGTGTTTACCCTCTCAAGCATTGTTGTCATCTATGTCAAAAAGAGGGAGATTGAAAGTGCAATGTTGCCCTAAATTGTTTTTGACATCTATGACAATTTCATTTGTGTTTCTAACCACATGCTCTAGTGTTAACAACACTGATTAAGCTAAAGTGAAGCATGGATGGTTATTCCCTCTTAAATTGGAAAAAGGAAAAGTGGTCTGCCCAAGAAAAGAAGAGTACCATAAAGTTTTCTTGTTTCTTGAGTCCTTGGGGAAGCCGCACTATTAAGAGGGGGTGCATCATAAAAACATCCATGGAATAAACTTGCCTTCTCACATTGATCTAAAAATCTTAGTGTAAAGTTTCTGTTCAGGCCAGAACTTCCGGGACGGTCGGAACTTCCGGGGACCGAAAGGTGCGACAGGGGTCCGAGAAGCTTCCGGGTTATCCAGAGAAACTGCTCGTTTTGTGCAATCTCTCTGTGTAGCCCGGAACCTCTCCAGACCCTGGCCGGAACTTCCAGTCTCCAGAACTTCTGTCCCCTGTTTCAGCAACTTCCGGGGTACTACTGAGTTGTGCAAACTCTCTGTGTAGCCCGGAACCTGGCCGGAACTTCCGGGGTCCGGAACTTCCATCAGCGGCCGGAACTTCCAGGCTACGCAAACATCTGCCTCTAACAGCCAGATTCCATCCCCACCTATAAATAGTCTTCTTATTCCTCACGAAGAAGGGGACGACTCCATTTCTCTCACCTCCATTTCCAGACCTTGATTTCTTGGAGATCTCCCTCCTTGGCCAACCAAAGCTCTTGATCTTTTGAGAAGCGAAGGATAAGTGCTCGATCTACACATTCACCAAAGCGAAAGTTGATTACCCCTTGTTTTTGCGGTGCATCTTGTTACTCTTGGAGGTTGGAGGCTCCTAGGCGGTAGGAGTGCTCCGGCGAGGAATCGACCATTGTGATTTCCCCTGGAAAGTGTGTGAGGGTTTGGAGACCACCCCAAGGTCTACCACTAGTGGTTGAGAAACGCCTTCGTGGTGTTGTATCAAAGGGAGCATAGGGTGATCCTTCGTGGCGTTGGTGTGCCTTCGTGGTAACATCCACCTTAATGGTGACCTAGCTTCCCTCCAAGGAAGTGAACTCGGCATACATCCTCGTCTCCCGGAGTTGCGATTATTCCTAAACCTAACTCTCTACTTGTGGTTACTTGCCTCTTAGCACTTACTTATATCATATTGTGCTTGCTTACTCACATATTTGTGTTACTTGTTTATCTTGCTTAGCTCTTAGCGTCATACTTGCAATTGTTAGGCTCACTTTCATATTCCAAATTATTGCCTAAAATTGCTAAGTAATAATTAAAATTTGTAATTGTACCTATTCACCCCCCCTCTAGTTCCATCTCGATCCTTTCAATGGGTGAGAAGGTCTCATCGTAGTTAATTCTTTGAACTTGTCGAAAACCTTCCGCAACAAGTCGAGCTTTGTAGACAGTAACATTAACATCAGCGTCAGTCTTCTTCATGAAGATCCGTTTATTCCCTATGGCTTGCCGATCATCGGGTAAGTAAACCAAAGTCCATACTTTGTTCTCATACATGGATCCTATCTCAGATTTTATGGCCTCAAGCCATTTTGCGGAATCTGGGCTCATCATCGCTTCCTCATAGTTCGTAGGTTCATCATGGTCTAGTAACATGATTTCCAGAACAGGATTACCGTACCACTCTGGTGCGGAACGTGCTCTGGTTGACCTACGAGGTTCGGTAGTAACTTGATCTGAAGTTTCATGATCATTATCTTCCTCTCTAGTTGGTGTAGGCATCACTGGAACTAATTTCTGTGATGAGCTACTTTGCAATCTGAGAGAAGGTAAAATTACCTCATGAAGTTCTACTTTCCTCCCACTCACTTCTTTCGAGAGAAACCCCTTCTCTAGAAAGGATCCATTCTTAGAAACAAAGAACTTGCCTTCGGATATGTGATAGAAGGTGTACCCAACAGTTTCTTTGGGGTATCCTATGAAGACACACTTCTCTGTTTTGGGTTCGAGCTTATCAGGCTGAAGCTTTTTCACATAAGGATCACAACCCCAAACTCTAAGAAACGACAGCTTAGGTTTCTTGCCAAACCACAATTCATACGCTGTTGTCTCAACGGATTTAGATGGTGCCCTATTTAATGTGAATGAAGTTGTCTCTAACACATAACCCCAAAACGATAGTGGTAAATCGATAAGAGACATCATAGGTCGCACCATATCTAATAAAGTACGGTTACGACGTTCGGACACACCATTACGCTGTGGTGTTCTAGGTGGCGTGAGTTGTTGTTCCACATTGTTTTAAATGAAGGCCAAACTCGTAACTCAAATATTCGCTTCCGCGATCAGATCGTAGGAACTTTTATTTTCTTGTTACGATGATTCTCCACTTCACTCTAAAGTTATTTGAACTTTTCAAGTGTTTCAGACTTGTGTTTCATTAAGTAGATATACGCATATCTTCTCAAATCATCTGTGAAGGACAGAAAATATCGATACCCATCGCGAGCCTCAACACTCATCAGACTGCATACATCGGTATGTATTATTTCCAATAAGTCAGTGGCTCGCTCCATTGTTCCAGAGAACAGAGTCTTAGTCGTCTTGCCCATGAGGCATGGTTCGCAAGCATCAAATGATTCATAATCAAGTGATTCCAAAAGTCCATCCGCATGGAGTTTCTTCACGCGTTTTACACCAATATGACCTAAACGACAGTGCCACAAATATGTTGCACTATCATTATCAACTTTGCATCTTTTGGCATCAATATTATGAATATGTGTATCACCACGATCGAGATTCAACAAAAATCGACCACTATTCAAGGGTGCATGACCATAAAAGATATTACTCATATAAATAGAACAACCATTATTCTCTAATTTAAATGAATAACTGTCTCGCATCAAACAAGATCCAGATATAATGTTCATGCTCAACGCAGGCACCAAATAACAATTATTCAGGTCTAAAACTAATCCCGAAGGTAGATATAGAGGTAGCATGCCGACGGCGATCACATCGACCTTGGAACCATTCCCGACGCGCATCATCACCTCGTCCTTAGCTAATCTTCATTTAATCCATAGCCCCTATTTCGAGTTGCAAATATGAGCAACAGAACTAGTATCAAATACCCAGGCGCTACTACGAGCATTAGTAAGCTACACATCAATAACATGTATATCAAATATACCTTTGTTCACTCTGCCATCCTTCTTATCCGCCAAATACTTGGGGCAGTTCTGCTTCCAGTGACCAGTCCCTTTGTAGTAAAAGCACTCAGTTTCAGGCTTGGGTCCAGACTTGGGCTTCTTCTCAGGAGTGACAACTTGCTTGCCATTCTTCTTGAAGTTCCCCTTCTTTCCCTTGCCCTTTTTCTTGAAACTACTGGTCTTGTTAACTATCAACACTTGATGCTCTTTCTTGATTTCTACCTCCGCAGCTTTGAGCATAGCAAAGAGCTCGGGAATTGTCTTATCCATCCCTTGCATATTATAGTTCATCAAGAAGTATTTGTAGGTTGGTGGCAGTCATTGAAGAACCATGTCAATAACACTATCATTCGGAAGATTAACTCCCAGCTGAGTCAAGTGGTTATGGTACCCAGACATTCTGCGTATGTGTTCACTGACAGAATTGTTCTCCTACATCTTGCAGCTATAGAACTTGTTGGAGACTTCATATCTCTCAACTCATGCATTTTCTTGAAATATTAACTTCACCTCCTGGAACATCTCATATGGTCCATGACATTCAAAACGTCTTTGAAGTCCCGTATCTAAGCCGTAGAGCATGGCACACTGAACAATAGATTAGTCATCAAATCGGGCTTGCAAATGTTCATAACGTCTGCATCAGCTCCTGCAACAGGTCTGTCACCTAGCGGTGCATCAAGGACATAATTTTTCTATACAACAATGAGGATAATCCTCAAATCAAGACCCAGTCCGCATCATTGCTACTATCATCTTTCAACTTAGTTTTCTCTAGGAACATATAAAAAACATAGGGGAGCTACAACGCGAGCTGTTGATCTACAACATGGGTATGCAAAAACTATCAGGACTAAGTTCATGATAAATTAAGTTCAATTAATCATATTAATTAAGAACTCCCACTTAGATAGACATCCCTCGAGTCATCTAAATGATCACGTGATCCATATCAACTAAACCATGTCTGATCATCATGTGAGATGGAGTAGTTTTCAATGGTGAACATCTCTATGTTGATCATATCTACTATATGATTCATGTTCGAACTTTCAGTCTCCAGTGTTTCGAGGCCATGTCTGTACATGATAGGCTCGTCAAGTTTAACCCGATCATATCGCATGTGCAAAACTGTCTTGCACCCATTGTATGTGAATGTAGAGCCTATCACACCCGATCATCATGTGTGTCCGCGTCCTGGGAATGGGGGTCCCCAGACTTGCCTGCCTGTGGCCCACGGCGTGGCTCCACCAGCGGCCCTGTACGGCCCATCTTCACCAGCAAGCACTTAAGACCCTCGCGAGGGGCAAAGGCTTGCGAGGCGGACTACGCAAGACCTCCTCTGGGGCGGCCTCACCAAGCTGGCTCATGAGGGGCGGAGAGATCAAGGCAAGGGGCACCTCGCGAGGTTCCCATGACGCAAGCCATGATGACCAAGGACAGGCGGGCGCCAGCACGCGTAGTGTCCTCATTTCCCCTTTGGTGCTTAAGAGGCAAGCACGGGCGCGGAGTCACAAGGCGTCAAGCAAAGGTTTCCATATCGGTGCAATAAGACCAAGACCGTCAGGACGGAGGTCACCGTGGAGCCCAGGACGGCGTCACCACCAGAGCCTTTTGTAACACCCCGGACGTGACTTTCACAATATGTATTCCAACTCTTGTCGTTTCCGGCCTTAAGTTATTTTATTTTCTCGGGTTCGGGTTTTGTCTCCGTGTGTTGTTATCGTTGTCATGCATCTCATATCATGTCATCATGTGCATTACATTCACATACGTGTTCATCTCATGCATTCGAGCATTTTCCCCGTTGTCCGTTTTGCATTCCGGCGCTTCCTTCTCCTCCGGTGGTCATTTCTACCTTTCTTTCATGTGTGAGGATTAAACATTTCCGGATTGGGCTGAGACTTGCCAAGCGGCCTTGGTTTACTACCGGTAGACCGCCTGTCAAGTTTCGTATCATTTGGACTTCGTTTGATACTCCAACGGTTAACCGAGGGACCGTAAAGGCCTCGTGTGTGTTGCAGCCCAACACCCCTCCAAGTTGGCCCAAAACCCACCAAAACCCTTTCCATCATCTAGAGCGTTCGATCACGATCGCGTGGAAAACCGCACCTCATTTGGACTCTCCTAGCTCCCTCTATGCCTATATAAAGAACCCTCCTAAAAATCCCGAATCCCCTCCATCCCTAAACTCAGATCCTCTCCCTCCGCGCGCCGGACAGCGTCCGCCGGCGCCGGACGTGTCCGCCCAGCCCCGCCGCCGCCACGTGTCGCCACCCTGTTCGCCAGCAGCCCGCGCCCACTTCCCCGCCGCCGGCCCGGGAGGCCCGAACCGGGCCCCCGAGGCCCATCGCGCACCCCGCCGCGGGATCCAACCGCCGCCGCCCGCGCCTGTCTTCCTAGCCGACCGTGCGCCGCCCGGCTCGCCCGCCTCCTCGCGCCCGAATGCCGCCGCCGCCGCACCTTTGCCGGCCGAAGCAGCTCCACCGTGACAGCTCCTCGCCTCCTCGCCGGCCCGGCCCCGCGCCGCCCGCCGCCGCCAAGTCGCCGCCCCGGGCGAGCTCCCTCACCGACCGGCCCCCCTCCTCCTCGTCAACTCCGGCGGCCTCCTCGTCAACTCCGGCGAACCTCGTTCCGCGTGCACCCCGGATCTGGATCTAGATCCAAAACGCGGGTTGACTTTCTCCCGAAACCCTAGTTCATATGCTCATGTTCATCGTGCTATAACTTTGCATCCATAGCTCCGTTTTGGGCATATAGCATATCAAAATATTCGTCTTAGAGAGTACATCATTTCATCTCATTGCATCATTTTCATTTGAGTTCATCTTGATGCCCGAAATGCTGTTAGAAGAGTGCTACTTGAGATAATTGTCAGATCTGCTGCTCCATTTAGATATTTGTCATTTTTTCCATGATTATTCTGTGCATGATATGCCCATGAGTTCTACATATGTTTTGTTAAGGGTTTTGCCATCTTTCCAGAGGTGCAACCCATGTATTTTTCTGATGTGTGTGGTGACTAGCACGAGCTTGCAAAGTGAGGCACTTGGTAATGCTGATTTCAGGGACTTAGCATTTCCACTAAGTCCTTGAGCTGTTTATCTCATATGGCCATATGTTCATGTTGTTTCCTAGTGATCCATGCCTCTTTTGAGGATGATCAATAAGGTTGTTTTGTTAATCTTGTAGTGCTCTATCCATCCATGTCTTTGTTTGCAATTATGGAGCACCCTAGCTTGAGTCAATCGAGCTCTACTTTTGCTATTTCGTGAATCTGGGCAGATTGTCTACTTGTTAGCGATTTTGCCGATGATGTTGTAGTTGGTCCATGCATGCTATGTTATTGTTCTTGCCATGTCTAGATTGCATTTTGTGTATTCTTGATGGATGTATGCTTAGTTTGTCATGACTCGCTCTGTAGTGAGTGCATCGAGCTCGTAAACATGCCTACTTGATATCTGTTTTCAGCATGCTCCAGTTTTCACTAAGTCTGAGAACTGATTATGTTTTTGCCATGTTCACATGCTTGCAATTGTATTTTCTGATCCCTTTTGGCTCAAGGTCACTAAGGGACTTTTGTTAAGCTCTTTGAGTAGCTCCATGGCATGCTTTACTTTGCCATGTTCAGGTCCTGTAGCATGTAGTTTTGTTGCTCCGAAGAGTGCTATCTGATCTGAAATTCCAGACAAGTGTTAATTTCACTAAGTCTGAAATCTGTTTACCATATGCATTTTTGCCATGCTTGTTTGAACCTGTTAATGGATGAATTGGCCGTAGCTCAGTGCTAGACTTTTGTTAAGCATCATGAATGCATCCCTGCCATGTAATTTGATGCCATGTTTGGGTGATGTAGCATGTTCATCTTGTTGCATTTAGATGGCTACTTGTTGTAAATTGCAGACCGGTGTTATATTTGAATCGCTTGCCATTTCCAAACCGTAGCTCCGATTCCGGCGTTCTTTATGTCGTTTTCAAGCGATTTGATCTCATCTTTCCAGTGGCACACTTGGATTTCCAAGTTGGGGCCAGGTTCATGCATCCCTTGTCAAATCTTGCATATGCATCCCGCATAGCATACCATCTTTGCATCATATTGTTTGAGCTTTGCACGTGGTTGATTGTGTTCCGTTTGCTTGTTTGTCTTATTTGGGTAGAGCCGGGAGATGAGTTCGCTAACGAGGAGCCCGTTGAGTTTGCTTTCGAGGATCCAGTCAACTCTGACAACTTTGCAGGCAAGATGATCATACCCTCGAAATCACTACTATCTTTGCTAAGCTACATGCTCGTTCTTTTGCTATGCCAATGATACGATGCCTACCACTTGCTTTCAAGCCTCCCAAATTGCCATGTCAAACCTCTAGCCCACCATGTCCTAGCAAACCGTTGATTGGCTATGTTACCGCTTTGCTCAGCCCCTCTTATAGCGTTGCTAGTTGCAGGTGAAGATTGGAGACCGTTCCTTGTTGGAACATTATTTTACTTGTTGGGATATCATTATATTGCCATGTTATCTTAATGCATCTATATACTTGGTAAAGGGTGGAAGACTCGGCCTCTCGCCTAGTGTTTTGTTCCACTCTTGCCGCCCTAGTTTCCGTCATATTAGTGTTATGTTCCCGGATTTTGCGTTCCTTACGCGGTTGGGTTATAATGGGAACCCCTTGATAGTTCGCTTTGATTAAAGCTTTTCCAGCAATGCCCAACCTTGGTTTTACCATTTGACTCCTAGCCTCTTTTTCCCTTGGGTTTCCGGAGCCCGAGGGTCATCTTATTTTAGCCCCCCCTGGGCCAGTGCTCCTCTGAGTGTTGGTCCAAACTAGAGTCCTGTGTAGCGCCCCCTCGGGGAAACTCGAGGTTTGGTTTTAGTTGTATGGAGCGCTCATCTGAGTGTGCCCTGAGGACAAGATATGTGCAGCTCCTATCGGGATTTGTCGGCACATTTGGGCGGTGTTGCTGGATTTGTTTTAACCTGTCGAAGTGTCTTGAAGAACTGAGGTACCGAGTCTGATCGGAACGTCTCGGGAGGAGGTCTATTCCTTCATTGACCGTGAGAGCTTGTCATGGGCTAAGTTGGGACTCCCCTGCAGGGATTTGAACTTTCGAAAGCCGTGCCCGCGGTTATGGGCAGATGGGAATTTGTTAATGTCTGGTTGTAGATAACTTAAACCTTAACTTCATTAAAATGAATCAACGGTGTGAGTTACTGTGATGGCCTCTTCTCGGCGGAGTCCGGGAAGTGGACACGGTGTTGGAGTAATGTTTGCGCAGGTTGCTCTCTAGTTATTTGTTCGCGCTTTGCCTCCTCTTCCCGCTCTCTTTTGCAAACAGGATAGCCACCATATATGCCAGTCGCGTGCTGAAGTTCAACATAATTACCTTACCTTACCTATAAGCTTGAATAGTCTTGATCGCGAGGGTGCGAGATTGCTGAGTCCATGTGGCTCACAGATTACTATTACACCAGATGCAGGGCCTGATGATTCCGCTCCAGGTGACGCGCTCGAGCTCAAGTGGGAGTTCGACGAGGACTCTCAACGATACTATGTGTCTTTCCCTGATGATCCGTAGTGGTGCCCAGTTGGGGGTGATCGGGACCGTGTCGCATGTTGGGTTATCTTTTATTTTGGCGCCGTAGTCGGGCCATGAGTGTTTGATTGATGTAATGTTATTTATGTACTTTGATTGACGTGGCGAGTGTAAGCCAACTATGTTATCTCCCCTTTTATTATCTATATTACATGGGATGTTGTGAAGATTACTTAACTTGCGACATATGCCTTCAATGCGATTATGTCTCTAAGTCGTGCCTCGACACGTGGGAGCTATAGTCGCATCGAGGGTGTTACAAGTTGGTAATCAGAGCCTTCCCCGACCTTAGGAGCCCCATTGCTTGATCGTTATTAGCGGCCGAGTTGTGTCTAGAAAAATGTTTTGAGTCATTTAGGAATTATATATCGGAGAGTTTAGGAATTCTTTTTACTTCCCAGTCTCCTCATCACTCTCGTAAGGCATCCTGACGTAGAGTTTTGACTCTTCTCTTCTCAGATTTCACTAAAAAAATTTAGGATCACGCGGGTATCTTGGAATCGTTCCGATGGTTTTATGACGAGAACATTGTATTGGTGCCTCCTGTCAGGGGTTTTGTGGAAGTGTACCGGGGAGTTGAGCTCTGAGGTGTTGTCGTCATAATTTTATCGTTGCAGTTCTGGAATAGCTGAGTTTAGTACGCCGACATCGAAAATATCTTTTATGCAGTTCGTTGGTGAGATAACCTCGACGCCACCCAGTACTGGGGCGGGAGTTCGGGAGTATCGCCATAACTTGTATAACGGATGCTTTTCGAAGGTTGAGGTAGATGGTTTCCGAAGTTTTTCTCAGTTATGTGTTGAAGGATGGATACAGCTGGATGTAGGATTTGCTAGTTTGGGTGAGATATTATGCTTCCCCTGTATCCCCAACACCTGATTGCATAACCGGAAAGGTTTGGGAGTCTCATAGGTGGGAATTCTCGTAGCTCTAGTTCTTCTTCCACGGATATTTGGTTTGAGATTGGGATTTCTTACCGATTATTCGTTCTTGATACGTACCTTGTTGATTTATTTCTCTACCTAAATTCTACGTGGCTTCTCAATTTATGGATATGTGACCATTTCAAGAGGAATGCATTCGTTCATTTTGTTTGGATGTGAAGACTTTATGTTGCAATTTTCATTCCGTTGGATTCAGCTTCATTTATCTGTCTATGTGCTAACGGGGTCAACCTCTTCAGGATGGCTCCTTCTAAGAGCACCAATCAGAATCAGAATCAGGATCCGCCACCACCTCCACCTCCTCCGGAGGCATGGCAAGCTGTGATGGCCACAACCAATGCAAACACACAGTTGATCATGCAAATTCTTCAAGAGCACAATCAAGGAAACCAAGGGAACCAAGGCAACAATCAGAATCACTTTGCTACACTCAACCAGTTCCTTGCTAACGGGCCAAAGACTTTCAGCAATTGTGTTGAGGCAACCGATGCTGACGATTGGCTCGTGGATCTATGCAAGCATTTCGAGTGCAGTAACGTCAGGCCTGAGGACTTCGTTAAGTTTGCTAACTTCCAACTCAAAGATCAAGCTGCAGAATGGTTCCAACAGTACAAGGATTCCAGAGGTGGACGTGTCATTACCTGGGATGAATTCCGTCAAGATTTCAGAGCTCACCATATCCCTCAGAGCGTGGTTGAAAGCAAGTGTGAGGAATTCCGCAACCTGAAGCAAGGCTCTTTGTCTGTCTATGACTACAACAGGTTGTTTCAGAAGCTCGCCCACTTTGCTAAGCAGGACGTCCCTGACGAGAAGAGCATGATATACCAGTTCAGGGGTGGTCTCAGAGAAGAAATCTAGGTAGCTCTTGTTCTCTTTGAGCCCTTGAGGTACGATGAGTTCTACAACATGGCATTGAAGCAAGAGGCTGCTTAATTGAGGTGTGATGCTTCCAAGAAGCGAGTCAGAGATGCTACTCCTTCCTCTACTCAAGTGGCCAAGCAGCAGAAGTATTGGCTTCCTCCTCCTCCGTTCCGTCAGCCGTATCAGCAGAAGAGCAAAGGTGGCAGTGGATCTTCCCACCCACCCAACCCTGGCTTTCAGAACAACACTTCGTCTCAAGCTCCAAGATCGAGTGCTCCGTATCACCGTCCGCTTTCAAAGGTCACGTGCAACAAGTGCCAACAGAAGGGTCACTATGCCAACAAGTGTTTCAATCAGAGGCGTCTCCCTCCTCCTCCTCCTGTCAGATTGACAAGTACAGCTGTGGTCAAGCATAACCCCAAGCACGCCAAGGTCAACTTGATGAACGCAGCTCAGGCAGAGGACTCATCAGATGTCATCATGGGTAACCTTCCTGTTAATGATATTCATGCAAAAGTTCTTTTTGACACTGGTGCATCGCATTGTTTCATTTCCAAACCTTTTGCATTGAAGTATGAGTGCGATTATCAGTATCTACAAAGTTCCTTGCAAATTGTGTCACCGGGCAAGCAGATGACAGCTAACACCTGCGTCCCAGAGGTTACTAACACCTTGGGCGACTACAAGTTCCTTTCTTCCCCAATTGTTCTTGGTAACTCAGATATTGATCTTATTCTCGGAATGGATTGGCTTTCTAAGCACAAGGCACATCTTGATTGTGCTGCCAGGCAGATTCAATTGACTCATTCGTCTGAGGATGTAATTGTCTTTGCCGCTCGTGACGATACCATCCGTCTGTTTTCTCTCAATGAGAAGGGTGAACTGGATGCTATCTCACAAATTCCAGTCGTTTGCGAATATCAAGACGTCTTTCCAAAAGAGCTTCCAGGAATGCCTCCGCACCGGCCAGTTGAATTCGTCATCGATCTTGAGCCTGGCATGGAACCAGTGTGTAAGTGTCCTTACAAGCTCGGACCTGAAGAGTTGAAGGAGCTGAAGAAGCAACTCGATATTCAAGAGAGAATGGGTCTCATCCGGCCTAGTTCTTCTCCGTGGGGTTATGGTGTTCTTTTTGTGAAGAAGAAGGATGGAACGGACCGACTTTGTGTTGATTACCGTCCATTGAACAAGAAGACCATCAAGAAAAAATACCCACTTCCCAACATCAACAAGCTGTTCGAACAACTCAAAGGTGCCCAAGTATTCTCCAAGCTTGATCTCCGTATGGGTTATCATCAGATTCGAATCCGTGAGCAAGATATTCCCAAGACGGCTTTCAGGACAAGCTGTGGTTCATATGAATACACTATCATGTCTTTTGGCCTCGTCAACGCTCCTCCGACGTTCTCTCGCATGATGAACTTCATCTTCAACGCCTACACCAATGACTTCGTTTTGGTCTATCTCGACGACATTCTGGTTTTCTCGAAGAACAAGGAAGATCATGCCAAGCACGTGCGTTTGGTGCTTGATAAGCTCAGAGAACACAAGTTCTACGCCAAGTTCTCCAAGTGCGAATTTTGGCTCGATGAGGTTCTTTATCTTGGTCATATCATCTCTGCCAAGGGCATTGCGGTGAATCCTGAGAAGGTGTCTGCAATTGTGAATTGGGAACCTCCTCAGAATGTGAAGCAACTCTGTAGCTTCCTCGGTCTTGCAAGCTACTGTCGAAGATTCGTTGAAAACTTTTCTAAGATCGCGAAGCCTCTCTCAAATCTTCTCCAGAAGCACGTCAAGTACGTTTGGTCTCCGGAGTGTGACATTGCTTTCAACACTTTGAAAGATAAATTGATCACTGCTCCAGTTCTGACTCCGCCTGATGAATCCAAGCCGTACGAGGTCTTTTGTGATGCCTCTCTCGAAGGTCGTGGCGCAGTGTTGATGCAAGAGAAGAAAGTTGTTGCTTATGCCTCTCGCTAGTTGAAGCCCAATGAGAAGAACTACCCCACTCATGATCTCGAGTTGGCGGCAGTTGTGCATGCTCTTTTGACTTGGAGACATCTCCTATTGGGAAGAAAAGTGGACATCTTCACTGACCACAAGAGTCTCAAGTACATCTTCACTCAGCCTAATCTCAACCTCAGGCAAACTCGATGGGTCGAAATGATTCAAGAGTATAATCCGAGTATCGAGTATACTCCAGTTAAGGCCAATGTGATTGCTGACGCATTGAGCAGAAAGGCTTATTGCAATAGCCTGATTCTCAAGCCTTATCAACCCGAGCTTTGTGAAGCTTTCCGCAAACTTAATCTGCAAGTTGTTCCTCAAGGTTTCCTCGCCAACCTTCAAGTCTCTCCTACCTTGGAAGACCAGATTCGCCAAGCTCAGCTTCTTGATGCTATGGTGAAAAAGGTGAAGATTGGGATTGCCAAGAGTCAACCCAAGTACAAGTGCTACCGCCTTGATGACAAGGACACTCTCTTCTTCGAGGATCGTATTGTTGTACCCAAAGGTGACCTCCGTAAAGTGATCATGAACGAGGCTCACAATTCTCTACTCTCCATCCACCCTGGGAGTACGAAGATGTATCAGGACCTCAAGCAGGCTTATTGGTGGACTCCAATGAAGCGCGAGATTGCTCAATTCGTGAACAAGTGTGATGTCTGCAGAAGAGTGAAGGTAGAACACCAAAGGCCGGCTGGTCTCCTCCAACCTCTTGCCATTCCATAATGGAAGTTTGACCACATTGAGATGGACTTCGTGACTGGGTTTCCAAAGTCCAAGCGTGGCAACGATGCTATATTCGTTGTCATCGACAAACTCACTAAAGTGGCTCACTTTCTGCCTATCAAAGAGTCAATCACTGCAGCTCAATTGGCGGAACTCTATACCTCTCGGATTGTCTCTCTACACGGTATTCCACAAGTGATCTCTTTAGACCGTGGCAGCATCTTTACCTCCAAGTTTTGGGATTCTTTTTAGAAGGCCATGGGCACCAACATCTGCTTCAGCACAGCTTTCCATCCTCAAACTAGCGGTCAAGTCGAGCGTGTCAATTAGATTCTTGAAGATATGCTCAGGGCTTGTGTGATCTCCTTCGGCATGAAGTGGGAGGATTGTCTTCCTTATGCTGAATTCTCCTACAACAACAGTTTTCAAGCAAGTTCGGGCAAGGCCCCATTTGAAATTCTGTATGGCAGGAAGTGCCGTACCCCTCTCAACTGGTCTGAAACCGGTGAACGTCAGCTTCTCGAAAATGACTTAATCACATAGGCAGAGGAAATGTGCAAAGTCATTCGAGATAACCTCAAAGCAGCCCAATCCCGCCAGAAGAGCTACTATGACAGTAAGCACCGTGATTTGGCTTTCGAGATCGGAGATCATGTTTACCTCCGCGTCTCTCCAATGAAAGGTACCTGTCGCTTCGGTATCAAAGGGAAGCTTGCCCCTAGATACGTGGGACCTTTCAAGATTGTCAGCAAGAGAGGCGATATCGCCTATCAACTCGAGCTTCCTTCAAACTTTGCAAATGTTCATGATGTGTTCCATGTCTCTCAGCTCCAAAAGTGCTTCAAGACTCCTGACCGCACCGTCAACTTCGAGGACATCGAGCTCCAAGAAGATCTCTCTTATCGTGAGCACCCAGTTGCTATTCTTGAAGAGACTGAACGCAAGACTCGCAACAAGTCAATTAAATTCCTCAAAGTCAAGTGGTCACACCATTCCGACCGTGAAGCTACCTGGGAACACGAGGATCACCTCCGTTCTAAGTACCCGGCGTTCTTTCAGTCCTAGATCTCGGGACGAGATCCTTTCGTAGTGGTGGAGTGTTGTAACACAGCGGATGTGACTTTCACAATATGTATTCCAACTCTTGCCGTTTCCGGCCTTAAGTTATTTTATTTTCTTGGGTTCGGGTTTTTGTCTCCGTGTGTTGTTATCGTTGTCATGCATCTCATATCATGTCATCATGTGCATTGCATTCGCATACGTGTTCATCTCATGCATTCGAGCATTTTCCCCGTTGTCCGTTTTGCATTTCGGCGCTTCGTTCTCCTCCGGTGGTCATTTCTACCTTTCTTTCGTGTGTGGGGATTAAACATTTCCGGATTGGGCCGAGACTTGCCAAGAGGCCTTGGTTTACTACCGGTAGACCGCATGTCAAGTTTCGTATCATTTGGACTTCGTTTGATACTCCAACGGTTAACCGAGGGACTGTAAAGGCCTCGTGTGTGTTGCAGCCCAACACCCCTCCAAGTTGGCCCAAAACCCACCAAAACCCTCTCCATCATCTAGAGCGTTTGATCACGATCGCGTGGCCGAAAACCGCACCTCATTTGGACTCTCCTAGCTCCCTCTATGCCTATATAAAGAACCCCTCCTAAAAATCCCGGATCCCCTCCATCCCTAACCTCAGATCCTCTCCCTCCGCGCGCCAGACAGCGTCCGCCGGTGCCGGACGTGTCCGCCCAGCCCCGCCGCCGCCACGTGTCTCCACCCTGTTCGCCAGCCGCCCACGCCCACTTCCCCGCCGCCGGCTCAGGAGGCCCGAACCGGGCCCCCGAGGCCCATCGCGCGCCCCGCACGGGATCCAACCGTCGCGGCCCGCGCCTGTCTTCCCCGCCGACCGTGCGGCGCCCGGATCGCCCGCCTCCTCGCGCCCGAAGGCCGCCGCCGCCGCACCTTTGCCGGCCGGAGCAGCTCCGCCGCGATAGCTCCTCGCCTCCTCGCCGACCGCACCTCGCCGGCCCGGCCACGCGCAGCGCGCCGGCGCCAAGTCGCCGCCCCGGGCGAGCTCCCTCACCGGCCGGCCCCCCTCCTCATCGTCAACTTCGGCAGCCTCCTCGTCAACTCTGGCGAACCTCGTTCCGCGTGCACCCCGGATCTGGATCTAGATCCAAAACACGGGTTGACTTTCTCCCGAAACCCTAGTTCATATGCTCATGTTCATCCTGCTATAACTTTGCATCCGTAGCTCCGTTTTGGGCATATAGCATATCAAAATGTTCGCCTCAGAGAGTACATCGTTTCATCTCATTGCATCATTTTCATTTGAGTTCATCTTGATGCCAGAAATGTTGTTAGAAGAGTGCTACTTGAGATAATTGTCAGATCTGCTGCTCCATTTAGATATTTGTCATTTTTGCCATGATTATTGTGTGCATGATATGCCCATGAGTTCTACATATGTTTTGTTAAGGGTTTTGTCATCTTTCCATAGGTGCAACCCATGTATTTTTGTGATGTGTGTGGTGACTAGCACGAGCTTGCAAAGTGAGGCACTTGGTAATGCTGATTTCAGGGACTTAGCATTTCCACTAAGTCCTTGAGCTGTTTATCTCATATGGCCATATGTTCATGTTGTTTCCTAGTGATCCGTGCCTCTTTTGAGGATGGTCAATAAGGATGTTTTGTTAATCTTGTAGTGATCTATCCATCCATGTCTTTGTTTGCAATTATGGAGCACCCTAGCTTGAGTCAATCGAGCTCTACTTTTGCTATTTCGTGAATCTGGGCAGATTGTCTACTTGTTACCGATTTTGCCGATGATGTTGTAGTTGGTCTGTGCATGCTATGTTATTGTTCTTGCCATGTCTAGCTTGAATTTTGTGTATTCTTGATGGATGTATGCTTAGTTTGTCATGACTCGCTCTATAGTGAGTGCATCGAGCTCGTAAACATGCCTACTTGATATCTGTTTTCAGCATGCTCCAGTTTTCACTAAGTCTGAGAACTGGTTATGTTTTTGCCATGTTCACATGCTTGCAATTGTATTTTCTGATCCCTTTTGGCTCAAGGTCACTAAGGGACTTTTGTTAAGCTCTTTGAGTAGCTCCATGTCATGCTTTACTTTGCCATGTTCAGGTCCTGTAGCATGTAGTTTTGTTGCTCCGAAGAGTGCTATCTGATCTGAAATTCTAGACAAGTGTTAATTTCACTAAGTCTGAAATCTGTTTACCATATGCATTTTTGCCATGCTTGTTTGAACCTGTTAATGGATGAATTGGCCGTAGCTCAGTGCTAGACTTTTGTTAAGCATCATGAATGCATCCCTGCCATGTAATTTGATGCCATGTTTGGGTGTTGTAGCATGTTCATCTTGTTGCATTTAGATGGCTACTTGCTGTAAATTGCAGACCGGTGTCATATTTGAATCGCTTGCCATTTCCAAACCGGAGCTCCGATTCCGGCGTTCTTTATGTCGTTTTCAAGCGATTTGATCTCATCTTTCCAGTGGCACACTTGGATTTCAAAGTTGGGGCCAGGTTCATGCATCCCTTGTCAAATCTTGCATATGCATCCCGCATCGCATCCCGCATAGCATACCATCTTTGCATCATATTGTTTGAGCTTTGCACGTGGTTGATTGTGTTCCGTTTGCTTATTTGTCTTGTTTGGATAGAGCCGGGAGACGAGTTCACTAACAAGGAGCCCGTTGAGTTTGATTTCGAGGATCCAGTTAACTCTGACAACTTTGCAGGCAAGATGATCATACCCTCGAAATCACTACTATCTTTGCTAAGCTACATGCTCGTTCTTTTGCTATGCCAATGCTACGATGCCTACCACTTGCTTTCAAGCCTCCCAAATTGCCATGTCAAACCTCTAACCCACCATGTCCTAGCAAACCGTTGATTGGCTATGTTACCACTTTGCTCAGCCCCTCTTATAGCGTTGCTAGTTGCAGGTGAAGATTGGAGACCGTTCCTTGTTGGAACATTATTTTACTTGTTGGGATATCATTATATTTCCATTTTATCTTAATGCATCTATATACTTGGTAAAGGGTGGAAGGCTCGGCCTCTTGCCTAGTGTTTTGTTCCACTCTTGCCGCCCTAGTTTCCGTCATATCGGTGTTATGTTCCTGGATTTTGCGTTCCTTACACGGTTGGGTTATAATGGGAACCCCTTGATAGTTCGCCTTGATTAAAGCTATTCCAGCAATGCACAACCTTGGTTTTACCATTTGAATCCTAGCCTCTTTTTCCCTTCGGTTTCCGGAGCCCGAGGGTCATCTTATTTTAGCCCCCCCTGGGCCAGTGCTCCTCTGAGTGTTGGTCCAAACTAGAGTCCTGTGCAGCGCCCCCTCGGGGAAACTCGAGGTTTGGTTTTAGTTGTATGGAGCGCTCATCTGGGTGTGCCCTGAGAACGAGATATGTGCAGCTCCTATCGGGATTTGTCGGCACATTCGGGCGGTGTTGCTGGATTTGTTTTAACCTGTTGAAGTGTCTTGAAGAACCGAGGTACCGAGTCTGATCGGAACGTCTCGGGAGGAGGTCTATTCCTCCGTTGACCGTGAGAGCTTGTCATGGGCTAAGTTGGGACTCCCTTGCAGGGATTTGAACTTTCGAAAGCCGTGCCCGCGGTTATGGGCAGATGGGAATTTGTTAATGTCCGGTTGTAGATAACTTGAACCTTAACTTAATTAAAATGAATCAACAGTGTGAGTTACCGTGATGGCCTCTTCTCGGCGGAGTCCGGGAAGTGGACACGGTGTTGGAGTAATGTTTGCGCAGGTTGCTCTCTAGTTATTCGTTCGCGCTTTGCCTCCTCTAACCGCTCTCTTTTGCGAACAGGATAGCCACCATATATGCTAGTCGCTTGCTGCAGCTCCACATAATTACCTTACCTTACCTATAAGCTTGAATAGTCTTGATCGCGAGGGTGCGAGATTGCTGAGTCCCTGTGGCTCACAGATTACTATTACACCAGATGCAGGGCCTGATGATTCCGCTCTAGGTGACGCGCTCGAGCTCAAGTGGGAGTTCGACGAGGACTCTCACTGATACTATGTGTCTTTCCCTGATGATCAATAGTGGTGCCCAGTTGGGGTGTTCGGGACCGTGTCGCATGTTGGGTTATCTTTTATTTTGGCGCCGTAGTCGGGCCATGAGTGTTTGATTGATGTAATGTTATTTATGTACTTTGATTGACGTGGCGAGTGTAAGCCAACTATGTTATCTCCCCTTTTATTATCTATATTACATGGGATGTTGTGAAGATTGCTTAACTTGCGACATATGCCTTCAATGCGATTATGTCTCTAAGTCGTGCCTCGACATGTGGGAGCTATAGTCGCATCGAGGGTGTTACACCTTTGGCAGGCGAAAACCACCTTTTGTCAGGATAGCTTGTACTATCTACCCCCTTCAAACTGACCGTTGTGGGATCCCTTCCCGCCTAATATTTGGGGAGAAAACCTGGGCCTCTATAAATAGGACTAGCCACCACCTTAGAGACGGGAGGCTCATCAGGGGCTAATGGGGGACGAAGAGGACGATCCTCGACTGCATCATCTCACCAAGCACAAGAACACCTCTCCTCAGGAGGCTGTTCTTCCCTTGTAACTGTTCATCCTCGGCCCAAGAGGCAATCAACCACATCACACTAGAGTAGGGTATTACACCACATCGGTGGCCCGAACCAGTATAAATCTTGTGTCCCTTTGTTCTGCGGTTTCGACGCGCTAAGACTTGAGAGTGCGGTGAGAGCATGGGCTAGAGGGAGAGAGATCTTCATGCGCATCCCAGTGTTCGAACCTCAAGGGTTTTGTCGGAACCCGAAATCCAACATTTGGCGCGCCAGGTAGGGGTGCGCTGAAGCTTTCCTTCTGCTGATCCGCATCCCATCGCTACACCACATCCATGTCGGACGCGTGCCGAGCCCACGCCGAGCGTCGGGCCGCTCTAGCCGCTCGTGTCACTCAGACAACCCCTGTCGGCGGGCCTCCCCATCATTCTCCATCTCCTGTTGCCAACGCCGCTACTGGCCCGACGGCAAACGAGCAGCAAGTGTCCTCTTTGCACACCTCTGTGCGGAGGGACAGCCGCACCGCCACCCCATCGCTGACTCCGACCGGCTCATCGTCTCATGTTTGCCGCGCACCCACAGACGCGCAGGCCGCGCTGCTTATGGCACGCGAGCTCCTGTGTTACCGCCCGGTCGCCGACCTCTACAAGGACTGGTTGGACTGCATCACTGAGCTCGTCAGCGCCGCTGGAGGCTCTCCTGCACCATCCCTCTCGCTGCCTCGCCCACCTCCACCTACGGGCGATGTAGCTCACGGAGCGCCTCCGCCTCCTCCGCATCAAGACTGCACCCTCGCGCTGAGACGCGCAGCTCACAAAGCGCCACTGCCTGCTCCGCGTCAAGACGACGTCCTCACCCCAAGACGTGCGGTCCCGCGGCGTGAGCCACCGCGCCATGTGCCCGCGCATGAAGAAGGAAGCTGCCAAGAGGTTCCCCGGCTGCAAGAAAACGCTCTCGGCGCCGCGACAAGACCGCGTGCCACCTATGGCGGCGGTGCGCAGGCACCAGGGGTAAGCTCTGCCCCTGTAGAGGGCCTCGGTGGCCACCGCAGGCTGTCCTGCCCTCGTTCCCGAGCTGCGTAGCATCGTCTGGCCAGGAAAATTCAAGACGGACCTGCCTCCTCGCTACGACGGCACCCCCGATCCCGCGGAGTTCCTGCAGCTCTACGAGCTGAGCATCGAGGAGGCAAACAGCGACGAAAAGGTCATGGCGAACTGGTTTCCCATGGCTCTCAAGGATGGCGCCTGCTCGTGGTTCCTGAACCTGCCTCCAGGCTCGATCTCCTCCTGGGGTGAGATGCGTGACCGCTTCGTTGCCAAGTTCCAGGGCACACATGACCGACCTCCGGCCACGGGTGACCTGTGCCGCATCAAGCAACAGCCGGGAGAGACCTTGCAGAAGTACATCCAGCGCTTCAACAGCGTGCGTCTCAAGATCCCCAAGGTGACGGACGAGGCCATCATCTCAGCGTTTTCCGATGGCGTCCGCGACATCAAGATGAAGGAGGAGCTCGCCATCCATGAGGAGTTTTGCACGACTTTGGAGCTGTTCAACATAGCAACCAATTGTGCAAGAGCTGAGGAGGGGCGTCTCTCCCTCCTCGGGCTCCCTACTACAGATCCAGAGGAGAAGAAGGCCAAGGTCAAGGACGTGAAGCGCAAGGGAGTGGTCGTACTCGCGGCAGAGCCAGACACGAAGCGCGACCGGGACCTCCCCGAGTCGTCCAAGGGCAGCCGTACGTTCTGCGCCTTCCACAACGTGCGCAGCCACAACACCAACGATTGCCAAGAGCTCAGAACCATTCGAGATGGACGCTTCGGTCGACGCCCTGAGCGCAACGACCAGGGCTATGACCGAGGAAATGGACGAGGTGGAGGACGTTGGGACGACCGCGGGCCCCACCAAGAGTGGCGCGACGAGCCTCGTGAGGACCGCTGGCAGGACCAGCCTCGCGAGGGCGCCTGGAGGGACCAGCCTCGCGAGGACCGTCCTTAGGGCAATCCTGGTCTCCCTCCGCTGCCGCCACCACCAAGGAGGAACGACGACCACCAACAGGACGAAGGGGCTGGGGGCTTCCAGGAGCCGCGCGCCATCGCTTGCATCTTGGGTGGTGCTCAGGCCCCGGCTTCCCAGCGCATCTTCAAGCAGTTCTCTCGCGAGGTGAATGCAGCCCTCCCCAAACTCGAGGTCATGCGCCCGCTTAGATGGTCCAATTACGCCATCACCTTTAGCTCGGCAGACCAGCTCAAATGCACGGCAACCATCGGCGTCCTCCCAATGCTCTATTCACCCGTCATCAGCAATGTCCAAGTCACCAAGACCCTCATCAACGGCGGCGCAGGGCTCGGTGTCCTGTCCGTCGAGACGTTCGATAGCCTTCAAGTGCCATACGATCAGCTTCAGCCCAGCAAGCCTTTCTCAGGAGTGACTGACGGCTCCACCACCCCGATAGGGCAAGTTCGTCTCCCTGTCACCTTTGGTCAGCGCGACAACTACCACACCGAGCTAATCGACTTCGACATCACCCACACCCGTCCGCCATACAATGCCATCCTCGGGTACCCAGCGTTGGCCAAATTCATGGCAGTGACCCACCATGCCTACAACGTCCTCAAGATGCCGGGAAGCGGCGGAATCATCACAGTCCCCTGCGAAGAAAGAGATGCTGTGTGCTTGATAGGTCTCCAACGTATCTATAATTTTTTATTGTTCCATGCTATTATATTATCAACCTTGGATGTTTTGTATGCATTTATATGCTATTTTATATGATTTTTGGGACTAACCTATTAACCTAGAGCCCAGTGCCAGTTTCTGTTTTTTCCTTGTTTTAGAGTATCGCAGAAAAGGAAAATCAAACGGAGTCCAATTGACCTGAAACTTCACGGAACTTATTTTTGGAACAGAAGCAATCCAGAAGACTTGGGGTCTACGTAAGGGAAGCAACGAGGAAGGCACGAGGCAGGGGGGCGCGCCCACTGTTGGGAAACGTAGTAATTTCAAAAAAAATTCCTACGCACACGCAAGATCATGGTGATGCATAGCAACGAGAGGGGAGAGTATTGTCTACGTACCAACGCAGACCGACTGCGGAAGCGATCACACAACGTAGAGGAAGTAGTCGTACGTCTTCCCGATCCGACCGATCCAAGCACCGTTACTCCGGCACCTCCGAGTTCTTAGCACACGTTCAGCTCGATGACGATCCTTGGGCTCCGATCCAGCAAAGCGTCGAGGAAGAGTTCCGTCAGCACGACGGCGTGGTGACGATCTTGATGTACTACCGACGCAGGGCTTCGCCTAAGCACTGCAACAATATGATCGAGGTGGAATTTGGTGGCAGGGGACACCGCACACGGCTAAGGAACGATCACCAAGGATCAACTTGTGTGTCTAGAGGTGCCCCCTGCCCCCGTATATAAAGGATCCAAGGGGGAGGGGTGCGCCGGCCAGGGAGAGGGCGCAGGAGGAGTCCTACTCCTACCGGGAGTAGGACTCCCCCCCCCCTCAATCCTATTACAACTAGGATTCCCAAGGGGGAAAAGAGAGAGAGGGGGGCCGGCCCCTTCTCCTAGTCCTAATAGGACTAAGGGAAGGGGGCGTGCGGCCAGCTATGGGCTGCCCCTTTTCTCTTTTCCACTAAGGCCCATGAAGGCCCATATGGCTCCCGGGGGGTTCCGGTAACCTCCCGGTAATCCGGTAAAATCCCGATTTCACCCGGAACACTTCCGATATCCAAATATAGGCTTCCAATATATCAATCTTTACGTATCGACCATTTCGAGACTCCTCGTCATGTCCGTGATCACATCCGGGACTCCGAACAACCTTCGGTACATCAAAATGCATAAACTCATAATAACTATCATCGTAACGTTAAGCGTGCAGACCCTATGGTTCGAGAACAATGTAGACATGACCGAGACACGTCTCCGGTCAATAACCAATAGCGGGACCTGGATGCCCATATTGGCTCCTACATATTCTACGAAGATATTTATCGGTCAGACCACATAACAACATACGTTGTTCCCTTTGTCATCGGTATGTTACTTGCCCGAGATTTGATCGTCGGTATCCAATACCTAGTTTAATCTCGTTACCGGCAAGTCTCTTTACTCGTTCCGTAATACATCATCTCACAACTAACATCTTAGTTATAATGCTTGCAAGGCTTATGTGATGTGTATTACCGAGAGGGCCCAGAGATACCTCTCCGACAATCGGAGTGACAAATCCTATTCTCGAAATACGCCAACCCAACATCTACCATTGGAAACACCTGTAGTACTCCTTTATAATCACCCAGTTACGTTGTGACGTTTGGTAGCACCCAAAGTGTTCCTCCGGCAAACGGGAGTTGCATAATCTCATAGTCATAGGAACATGTATAAGTCATGAAGAAAGCAATAGCAACATACTAAACGATCGGGTGCTAAGCTAATGGAATGGGTCATGTCAATCAGATCATTCAACTAATGATGTGACCTCGTTAATCAAATAACAACTCTTTGTTCATGGTTAGGAAACATAACCATCTTTGATTAACGAGCTAGTCAAGTAGAGGCATACTAGTGACACTCTGTTTGTCTATGTGTTCACACATGTATTATGTTTCCGGTTAATACAATTCTAGCATGAATAATAAACATTTATCATGATATAAGGAAATAAATAATAACTTTATTATTGCCTCTAGGGCATATTTCCTTCAGTCTCCCACTTGCACTAGAGTCAGTAATCTAGATTACACAGTAATGATTCTAACACCCATGGAGCCTTGGTGCTGATCATGTTTTGCTCGTGGAAGAGGCTTAGTCAACGGGTCTGCAACATTCAGATCCGTATGTATCTTGCAAATCTCTATGTCTCCCACCTGGACTAGATCCCGGATGGAGTTGAAGCGTCTCTTGATGTGTTTGGTCCTTTTGTGAAATCTGGATTCCTTTGCTAAGGCAATTGCACCAGTATTGTCACAAAAGATTTTCATTGGACCCGATGCACTAGGTATGACACCTAGATCGGATATGAACTCCTTCATCCAGACTCCTTCGTTCGCTGCTTCCGAAGCAGCTATGTACTCTGCTTCACATGTAGATTCCACTACGACGCTTTGTTTAGAACTGTACCAACTGACAGCTCCACCGTTTAAAGTAAACACGTATCCGGTTTGCGATTTAGAATCGTCCGGATCAGTGTCAAAGCTTGCATCAACGTAACCTCTTACGGTGAGCTCTTTGTCACCTCCATACACGAGAAACATATCCTTAGTCCTTTTCAGGTATTTTAGGATGTTCTTGACCGCTGTCCAGTGATCCACTCCTGGATTACTTTGGTACCTCCCTGCTAAACTTATTGCAAGGCACACATCAGGTCTGGTACACAGCATTGCATACATGATAGAGCCTATGGCTGAAGCATAGGGAACATCTTTCATTTTTTCTCTATCTTCTGCAGTGGTCGGGCATTGAGTCTGACTCAACTTCACACCTTGTAACACAGGCAAGAACCCTTTCTTTGCTTGATCCATTTTGAACTTCTTCAAGATCTTGTCAAGGTATGTGCTTTGTGAAAGTCCAATTAAGCATCTTGATCTATCTCTATAGATCTTTATGCCTAATATGTAAGCAGCTTCACCGAGGTCTTTTATTGAAAAACTCTTATTCAAGTATCCCTTTATGCTATCCAGAAATTCTATATCATTTCCAATCAGCAATATGTCATCTACATATAATATCAGAAATGCTACAGAGATCCCACTCACTTTCTTGTAAATACAGGCTTCTCCAAAAGTCTGTATAAAACCAAATGCTTTGATCACACTATCAAAGCGTTTATTCCAACTCCGAGAGGCTTGCACCAGTCCATAAATGGATCGCTGGAGCTTGCACACTTTGTTAGCTCCCTTGGGATCGACAAAACCTTCTGGTTGCATCATATACAACTCTTCTTCCAGAAATCCATTCAGGAATGCAGTTTTGACATCCATCTGCCAAATTTCATAATCATAAAATGCAGCAATTGCTAACATGATTTTGACAGACTTAAGCATCACTACGAGTGAGAAGGTCTCATCGTAGTCAACCCCTTGAACTTGTCGAAAACCTTTTGCGACGAGTCGAGCTTTATAGACAGTAATATTACCGTCAGCGTCAGTCTTTTTCTTGAAGATCCATTTATTCTCAATTGCTTGCCGATCATCGGGCAAGTCAACCAAAGTCCATACTTTGTTCTCATACATGGATCCCATCTCAGATTTCATGGCTTCAAGCCACTTTGCGGAATCTGGGCTCACCATCGCTTCTTCATAGTTCGTAGGTTCATCATGATCTAGTAGCATGACTTCCAGAATTGGATTACCGTACCACTCTGGTGCGGATCTCACTCTGGTTGATCTACGAGGTTCAGTAGTATCTTGTCCTGAAGTTTTATGATCATCATCATTAGCTTCCTCACTAATTGGTATAGGTGTCGCAGAAATAGTTTTCTGTGATGTACTATTGTCCAATAAGGGAGCAGGTATAGTTACCTCGTCAAGTTCTACTTTCCTCCCACTCACTTCTTTCGAGAGAAACTCCTTCTCTAGAAATGATCCATTTTTAGCAACGAATGTCTTGCCTTCGGATCTGTGATAGAAGGTGTACCCAACAGTCTCCTTTGGGTATCCTATGAAGACACATTTCTCCACTTTGGGTTCGAGCTTATCAGGTTGAAGCTTTTTCACATAAGCATCGCAGCCCCAAACTTTAAGAAACGACAACTTTGGTTTCTTGCCAAACCATAGTTCATAAGGCGTCGTCTCAACGGATTTTGATGGTGTCCTATTTAACGTGAATGCGGCCGTCTCTAAAGCATAACCCCAAAACAATAGCGGTAAATCAGTAAGAGACATCATAAATCGTGCCATATCTAGTAAAGTACGATTACGACGTTCGGACACACCATTACGTTGTGGTGTTCCGGGTGGCGTGAGTTGCGAAACTATTCCACAATTTTTCAAATGTACACCAAACTCGTAACTCAAATATTCTCCTCCATGATCAGATCATAGAAACTTTATTTTCTTGTTACGATGATTTTCAACTTCACTCTGAAATTCTTTGAACTTTTCAAATGTTTCAGACTTGTGTTTCATTAAGTAGATATACCCATATCTGCTTAAATCATCTGTGAAGGTGAGAAAATAACGATATCCGCCACGAGCCTCAATATTCATCGGACCACATACATCGGTATGTATGATTTCCAATAAATATGTTGCTCTCTCCATAGTACCGGAGAACGGTGTTTTAGTCATCTTGCCCATGAGGCACGGTTCGCAAGTGCCAAGTGATTCATAATCAAGTGGTTCCAAAAGTCCATCATTATGGAGTTTCTTCATGCGCTTTACACCGATATGACCTAAACGACAGTGCCACAAATAAGTTGCACTTTCATTATCAACTCTGCATCTTTTGGTTTCAACATTATGAATATGTGTATCACTACTGTCGAGATTCATCAAAAATAGACCACTCTTCAAAGGTGCATGACCATAAAATATATTACTCATATAAATAGAACAACCATTATTCTCTGATTTAAATGAATAACCGTCTCGCATTAAACAAGATCCAGATATAATGTTCATGCTCAACGCTGGCACCAAATAACAATTATTTAGGTCTAATATTAATCCCGAAGGTAGATGTAGAGGTAGCGTGCCGACCGCGATCACATCGACTTTGGAACCGTTTCCCACGCGCATCGTCACCTCGTCCTTTGCTAGTGTCCGCTTATTCCGTAGTCCCTGTTTCGAGTTGCAAATATTAGCAACAGAACCAGTATCAAATACCCAGGTGCTACTGCGAGCTCTAGTAAGGTACACATCAATAACATGTATATCACATATACCTTTGTTCACCTTGCCATCCTTCTTATCCGCCAAATACTTGGGGCAGTTCCGCTTCCAGTGACCAGTTTGCTTGCAGTAGAAGCACTCAGTTTCAGGCTTAGGTCCAGACTTGGGTTTCTTCTCCTGAGCAGCAACTTGCTTGTTGTTCTTCTTGAAGTTCCCCTTCTTCTTCCCTTTGCCCTTTTTCTTGAAACTAGTGGTCTTGTTGACCATCAACACTTGATGCTCCTTCTTGATTTCTACCTCCGCAGCTTTCAGCATTGCGAAGAGTTCGGGAATAGTCTTGTTCATCCCTTGCATATTATAATTCATCACGAAGCTCTTGTAGCTTGGTGGCAGTGATTGGAGAATTCTGTCAATGACGCAATCATCTGGAAGATTAACTCCCAATTGAATCAAGTGATTATTATACCCAGACATTTTGAGTATATGCTCACTGACAGAACTGTTCTCCTCCATCTTGCAGCTATAGAACTTATTGGAGACTTCATATCTCTCAATCCGGGCATTTGCTTGAAATATTAACTTCAACTCCTGGAACATCTCATATGCCCCATGATGTTCAAAACGTCGTTGAAGTCCCGATTCTAAGCCGTAAAGCATGGCACACTGAACTATCGAGTAGTCATCAGCTTTGCTCTGCCAGACGTTCATAACATCTGGTGTTGCTCCAGCAGCAGGCCTGGCACCCAGCGGTGCTTCCAGGACGTAATTCTTCTGAGCAGCAATGAGGATAATCCTCAAGTTACGGACCCAGTCCGTGTAATTGCATCCATCATCTTTCAACTTTGCTTTCTCAAGGAACGCATTAAAATTCAACGGAACAACAGCACGAGCCATCTATCTACAATCAACATAAACAAGCAAGATACTATCAGGCACTAAGTTCATGATAAGTTTAAGTTCAGTTAATCAAATTACTTAAGAACTCCCACTTAGATAGACATCCCTCTAATCCTCTAAGTGATCACGTGATCCAAATCAACTAAACCATAACCGATCATCACATGAGATGGAGTAGTTTTCAATGGTGAACATCATTATGTTGATCATATCTACTATATGATTCACGCTCGACCTTTCGGTCTCTGTGTTCCGAGGCCATATCTGCATATGCTAGGCTCGTCAAGTTTAACCTGAGTATTCTGCGTGTGCAAAACTGTCTTGCACTCATTGTAGATGGACGTAGAGCTTATCACACCCGATCATCACGTGGTGTCTGGGCACGACGAACTTTGGCAACGGTGCATACTCAGGGAGAACACTTCTTGATAATTTAGTGAGAGATCATCTTATAATGCTACCGTCAATCAAAGCAAGATAAGATGCATAAAAGGATAAACATCACATGCAATCAATATAAGTGATATGATATGGCCATCATCATCTTGTGCTTGTGATCTCCATCTCCGAAGCACCGTCATGATCACCATCGTCACCGGCGCGACACCTTGATCTCCATTGTAGCATCGTTGTCATCTCGCCAATCTTATGCTTCCACGACTATCACTGCTGCTTAGTAATAAAGTAAAGCATTACATCGCGATTTCATTGCATACAATAAAGCGACAACCATATGGCTCCTGCCAGTTGCCGATAACTTGGTTACAAAACATGATCATCTCATACAATAAAATTTAGCATCATGCCTTGACCATGTCACATCACAACATGCCCTGCAAAAACAAGTTAGACGTCCTCTACTTTGTTGTTGCAAGTTTTACGTGGCTGCTACGGGCTTAAGCAAGAACTCATCTCACCTACGCATCAAAACCACAACGATAGTTTGTCAAATAGACTCTGTTTTAACCTTCTCAAGGACCGGGCGTAGCCACACTTGGTTCAGCTAAAGTTGGAGAGACAGTCGCCCGCAAGCCATCTATGTGCAAAGCACGTCGAGGGAACCGGTCTCGCGTACGCGTACGCGTAATGTTGGTCTGGGTCGTCTCGTCCAACAATACCGCCGAACCAAAGTATGACATGCTGGTAGGCAGTATGACTTGTATCGCCCACAACTCACTTGTGTTCTACTCGTGCAAATAACATCAAACCATAAAACCTAGGCTCGGATGCCACTGTTGGGGAACGTAGTAATTTCAAAAAAATTCCTACGCACACGCAAGATCATGGTGATGCATAGCAATGAGAGGGGAGAGTATTGTCTACGTACCAACGCAGACCGACTGCGGAAGCGATCACACAACATAGAGGAAGTAGTCATACGTCTTCCCGATCCGACCGATCCAAGCACCGTTACTCCGGCACCTCCGAGTTCTTAGCACACGTTCAGCTCGATGACGATCCTCGGGCTCCGATCCAGCAAAGCGTCGAGGAAGAGTTCCGTCAGCACGACGGCGTGGTGACGATCTTGATGTACTACCGACGCAGGGCTTCGCCTAAGCACTGCAACAATATGATCGAGGTGGAATTTGGTGGCAGGGGGCACCGCACACGGCTAAGGAACGATCACCAAGGATCAACTTGTGTGTCTAGAGGTGCCCCCTGCCCCCGTATATAAAGGATCCAAGGGGGAGGGGTGCGCCGGCCAGGGAGAGGGCGCAGGAGGAGTCCTACTCCTACCGGGAGTAGGACTCCCCCCCCCAATCCTATTCCAACTAGGATTCCCAAGGGGGAAAAGAGAGAGGGGGGGGGCGGCCCCTTCTCCTCGTCCTAATAGGACTAAGGGAAGGGGGCGCGCGGCCAGCTATGGGCTGCCCCTTTTCTCTTTTCCACTAAGGCCCATGAAGGCCCATATGGCTCCCGGGGGGTTCCGGTAACCTCCCGGTAATCCGGTAAAATCCCGATTTCACCCGGAACACTTCCGACATCCAAATATAGGCTTCCAATATATCAATCTTTACGTCTCGACCATTTCGAGACTCCTCGTCATGTCCGTGATCACATCAGGGACTCCGAACAACCTTCGGTACATCAAAATGCATAAAATCATAATAACTGTCATCGTAACGTTAAGCGTGCGGACCATACGGTTCGAGAACAATGTAGACATGACCGAGACACGTCTCCGGTCAATAACCAATAGCGGGACCTGGATGCCCATATTGGCTCCTACATATTCTACGAAGATCTTTATCGGTCAGACCGCATAACAACATATGTTGTTCCCTTTGTCATCGGTATGTTACTTGCCCGAGATTTGATCGTCGGTATCCAATACCTAGTTTAATCTCGTTACCGGCAAGTCTCTTTACTCGTTCCGTAATACATCATCTCACAACTAACATCTTAGTTATAATGCTTGCAAGGCTTATGTGATGTGTATTACCGAGAGGGCCCAGAGATACCTCTCCGACAATCGGAGTGACAAATCCTATTCTCGAAATACGCCAACCCAACATCTACCATTGGAAACACCTGTAGTACTCCTTTATAATCACCCAGTTACGTTGTGACGTTTGGTAGCACCCAAAGTGTTCCTCCGGCAAACGGGAGTTGCATAATCTCATAGTCATAGGAACATGTATAAGTCATGAAGAAAGCAATAGCAACATACTAAACGATCGGGTGCTAAGCTAATGGAATGGGTCATGTCAATCAGATCATTCAACTAATGATGTGACCTCGTTAATCAAATAACAACTCTTTGTTCATGGTTAGAAACATAACCATCTTTGATTAACGAGCTAGTCAAGTAGAGGCATACTAGTGACACTCTGTTTGTCTATGTGTTCACACATGTATTATGTTTCCGGTTAATACAATTCTAGCATGAATAATAAACATTTATCATGATATAAGGAAATAAATAATAACTTTATTATTGCCTCTAGGGCATATTTCCTTCACCCACCCCCTGGGCGCGCTCTCCACCCTCGTGGGCCCCTCGTGGGCCCCCTGACGTACTTCTTCCTCCTATATATATCCATATACCCTAAAAACATCCAGGAGGAGAATAGATTGGGAGTTCCGCCGCCAGAAGCCTCTATAGCCACCAAAAACCAATCTAGACCTGTTCCGGCACCCTGCCGGAGGGGGCAATCCCTCTCCGGTGGCCATCTTCATCATCCCGGTGCTCTCCATGACGAGGAGGGAGTAGTTCTCCCTCGGGGCTGAGGGTATGTACCAGTAGCTATGTGTTTGATCTCTCTCTCTCTCTCTCTCGTGTTCTTGAGGTGGTACGATCTGGATGTATCGCGAGCTTTGCTATTAAAGTTGGATCTTATGATGTTTCTCCCCCTCTACTCTCTTGTAATGGATTGAGTTTTCCCTTTGAAGTTATCTTATCGGATTGAGTCTTTAAGGATTTGAGAACACTTGATGTATGCCTTGCATGTGCGTATCTGTGGTGACAATGGGATATCACGTGGTTCACTTGATGTATGTTTTGGTGATCAACTTGCGGGTTCCGCCCATGAACCTATGCATAGGGGTTGGCACACGTTTTCATCTTGACTCTCCGGTAGAATCTTTGGGGCACTCTTTGAGGTCCTATGTGTTGGTTGAATAGATGAATCTGAGATTGTGTGATGCATATCGTATAATCATACCCACGGATACTTGAGGTGACATTGGAGTATCTAGGTGACATTAGGGTTTTGGTTGATTTGTGTCTTAAGGTGTTATTCTATTACGAACTCTAGGGCTGTTTGTGACACTTATCGGAATAGCCCAACGGATTGATTGGAAAGAATAACTTTGAGGTGGTTTCGTACCCTACCATAATCTCTTCGTTTGTTCACCGCTATTAGTGACTTTGGAGTGACTCTTTGTTGCATGTTGAGGGATAGTTATGTGATCCAATTGTGTTATTATTGTTGAGAGAACTTGCACTAGTGAAAGTATGAACCCTAGGCCTTGTTTCCTATCATTGCAATACCGTTTACGCTCACTTTTATCATTAGTTACCTTGCTGTTTTTATATTTTCAGATTACAAAAACCATTATCTACCACCCATATACCACTTGTATCACCATCTCTTTGCCGAACTAGTGCACCTATACAATTTACCATTGTATTGGGTGTGTTGGGGACACAAGAGACTCTTTGTTATTTGGTTGCAGGGTTGCTTGAGAGAGACCATCTTCATCCTATGCCTCCTACGGATTGATAAACCTTAGGTCATCCACTTGAGGGAAATTTGCTACTGTCCTACAAACCTCTGCACTTGGAGGCCCAACAACGTATACAAGAAGGGTGTGTAGTAGACATTGAGCTCTTTTCTGGCGCCGCTGCCGGGGAGGTGAGTGCTTGAAGGTATATCTTTAGACCTTGCAATCGAATCTTTTTGTTTCTTGTTTTATCACTAGTTTAGCTTATAAAAGAAAACTATAAAAAATGGAATTGAGTTTACCTCATACGCTTCATCTTTTTAATATCTTTCGTGACTATGATGGGAAGGAAAATTGTGCCAAAGTATTATAAGAAGACTGCATTAAAATGTTTGGCACTAAATCTTTGAATGATGAGCATGATTGCAATGTTGTTAGTATGAACTCTTTGAATATCCATAGTACTAATGATGATTGCACTAGTTATGATGAAAATGCCTTCTATAAACATGTCAATTTTTGTGGAGTGCATTGGGTTTGCAAGTACACACCAAATAAGGAAGATGGATATTGCAAGAGGCATAAGTATTTAGAAACTAAAATTTTTGCAAGAAAGTCTTGATGTTTGTGCTAAAAAATTCAATATTTTTCGCGCCCCTTGTGAACTTTGCAATGAACATGGTCATTTAAATCTCCAATGCAAATTGTTTCATGACCGAATCGTATCCAAAAATTGTGATAATTTGATTACCCTTGAGCATCATAAAGAGCTTAGTCTTCTTTTGGGGTATGAGGAAATGAAACGTATAACTGAGGGTATTCCAAAGTTTAATCTTGATAGATTTCTTGATTTTGATCTAGAGGAAATTTATATGTATTGTGCGGTGAATTGCATTGAAAATCCTTATATTGCCAATTACATAAAGAAAAGGAAACAAATAGAAGATGAAGAGAATACTAATGAAAGGGAAGAGACTTCCCAATACCCTCCTATTATTTCTTATGATGAATCAGGTAACGAGGTGGAGCCTCCTATTTAACCAATCTCATTAATAAGGAGCTCCAAAAAGAGGATTGAACCCACACATGATGTGGTGAAGAAGAAGAAGAAAAGAAAAAGGAAGAGAGGTAAAAAGATATCTCCCCCAAATAATGCTGCTCCCATTACTATTGTGCCTCATGAAAATATAATTGTGGAAGATAATGATACTTCTTATGATCTTGAAAATCTTTTTGGCACTTGCTTGGAAGAATATGATAATTGCTATACTATTGGTGCTATCCATACTATTAATGATGAGAGTGATTATGCTTATGATATGAAAAGGCCCAAGCTTGGGGATGCTATGTTTGATGAAGATGATGTTTTTGAGAATGTATTTGCTGCAATTAATGTTTGTCCCAAGCTTGGGGGAGCTATGTTTAATGAAGATGATATTTGTAGTCTCCCAAGTTTTGATATGCAAATTTATAATGATGATAGCATGCCTCCTACCTATGATGATTATTGTGATGATACTTATGCTATAAAAAGTAGTGATTATATTTATAAAACTTTTCATGATTATGATTACCCCTTTTCTGAACATTACTCTTTTAGTGTGGAAACAATTTATAGTATTCGAGTCTCTTATGATACTCCCACTATTCCGAATAAGAAGAATTTTGCTTATGTGGAGAGTAGTAAATTTACTAAGCTTGTAGATCATGAAAATAATGCTTTAGGTGCTGGTTATATTGTTGAATATTCATGATGCTACTGAAAATTATTATGAGGGAGGAATATATACTTGTAGGAATTGCAATAATATCAAGTTTCCTCTCTATGTGCTTAAAGTTTTGAAGTTATGCTTGTTTTACCTTCCTATGCAAGTTGATTATTGTTCCCATAAGTTGTTTGCTCACAAAATCCCTATGCATAGGAAGTGGGTTAGACTTAAATGTTCTAGTCATATTCTTCATGATGCTCTCTTTATGTTACAATTCTTATCTTTTTTGTGAGCATCATTGAAATCATCATGCCTAGCTAGGGGCGTTAAACGATAGCACTTGTTGGGAGGCAACCCAATTTTATTTTTGTTCCTTGCTTTTTGCTCCAGTTTAGTGATATATAATTAATATAGCCTCTGTTTAGATGTGGTTTTATGTTTTAATTAATGTTTGTGCCAAGTAGAACCTTTGGTAAGACTTGGGTGAAGTCTTTATGATCATGCTGTAAAAAACAGAAACTTTAGCGCTCACGAGAATTGCTGCCATTTTTATTGGAGCGTGATATTTAGTTAATTATTTTTCAAGATGATTAATAGACAAATTCCTCAGGTCCACCAATTTATTTGAGAATTTTATGAGTTCCATAAGCGGTCGAAACCTACAGATTACTACAGACTGTTCTGTTTTTTGACAGATTCTGTTTTCATCGTGTTGCTTGCTTATTTTGATGAATCTATGAGTAGTATCGGAGGGTATGAACCATAGAGAAGTTGGAATACAGTAGATGTTACACCAATATGAATTTAGAATGAGTTCACAACAGTACCTAAGTGGTGATTTATTTTCTTATACTAACGGAGCTTATGAGTTTTCTGTTAAGTTTTGTATTGTGGAGTTTTCAAGTTTTGGGTTAAGATTCGATGGACTATGGAATAAGGAGTGGCAAGACCTTATCTTGGGGATTCCCAAGGCACCCCAAGGTAATATTCAAGGACAATCAAAAGCCTAAGCTTGGGGATGCCCCGGAAGGCATCCCCTCTTTCGTCTTCGTTCATCGGTAACTTTACTTAGAGCTATATTTTTATTCGCCACATGATATGTGTTTTGCATGGAGCGTCATTTTATTTTATTTAGTTTTTATTGATGTTTGAATAAAATACCAAGATCTGAAATTCTTAAATGTTAGAGAGTCTTCACATAGTTGCACAATTATTTGACTACTCATTGATCTTCACTTATATCTTTCGGAGTAGTTTGTCATTTGCTTTAGTGCTTCACTTATATCCTTTTAGAGCACGGTGGTTGTTTCATTTTATAGAAATAGATAAACTCTCATGCTTCACTTATATTATTTTGAGAGTATTTTAGAACAGCATGGTAGTTTGCCTTGGTTATGAATTTAGTCCTAATATGATGGGCATCTAAGAGGGATATAATAAAAACTTTCATATAGAGTGCATTGAATACTAAGAGAAGTTTGATACTTGATAATCGTTTTGAGATATGGAGATGGTGATATTAGAGTCATGCTAGTTGAGTAGTTGTGAATTTGAGAAATACTTGTGTTGAAGTTTGTGATTCCCGTAGCATGCACGTATGATGAACCGTTATGTGATGAAGTCGGAGCAGGATTTATTTATTGATTGTCTTCCTTATGAGTGGCGGTCGGGGACGAGCGATGGTCTTTTCCTACCAATCTACCCCCTAGGAGCATGCGTGTAGTACTTTGTTTCGATAACTAATAGATTTTTGCAATAATTACGTGAGTTCTTTATGACTAATGTTGAGTCCATGGATTATACGCACTCTCACCCTTCTACCATTGCTAGCCTCTCTAGTACCATGCAACTTTCGCCGGTACCTTAAACCCACCATATACCTTCCTCAAAACAGCCACCATATCTACCTATTATGGCATTCCCATAGCCATTCCGAGATATATTGCCATGCAACTTTCCACCGTTCTATTTATTATGACACGCTCCATCATTGTCATATTGCTATGCATGATCATGTAGTTGACATTGTATTTGTGGCAAAGCCACCGTTCATAATTCTTTCATACATGTCACTCATGAGTCATTGCACATCCCGGTACACCGCTGGAGGCATTCATATAGAGTCATATTTTGTTCTAAGTATCGAGTTGTAATTCTTGAGTTGTAAGTAAATAAAAGTGTAATGATCATCATTATTAGAGCATTGTCCCAGTGAGGAAAGGATGATGGAGACTATGATTCAACCATAAGTCGGGATGAGACTCCAGACGAAAAATAAAAAAAGAGAAAAAAGAGGCCATAAAAAAAGAGAAAAGGCCCAAATAAAAAAATAAAAAAATGAGAGAAAAAGAGAGAAGGGGCAATGCTACTATCCTTTTACCACACTTGTGCTTCAAAGTAGCACCATGATCTTCATGATAGAGAGTCTCCTATGTTATCACTTTCATATACTAGTGGGAATCTCTCATTATAGAACTTGGCTTGTATATTCCAATGATGGGCTTCCTCAAAATGCCCTAGGTCTTCGTGAACAAGCGAGTTGGATGCACACCAACTAGTTTCTTTTGTTGAGCTTTCATATACTTATAGCTCTAGTGCATCCGTTGCATGGCAATCCCTACTCACTCACATTGATATCTATTGATGGGCATCTCCATAGCCTGTTGATACGCCTAGTTGATGTGAGACTATCTTCTCCTTTTTGTCTTCTCCACAACCACCATTCTATTCCACCTATAGTGCTATGTCCATGGCTCACGCTCATATATTGCGTGAAGATTGAAAAAGTTTGAGAACATCAAAAGTATGAAACAATTGCTTGGCTTGTCATCGGGGTTGTGCATGATTTAAATATTTTGTGTGGTGAAGATAGAGCATAGCCAGACTATATGATTTTGTAGGGATAGCTTTCTTTGGCCATGTTATTTTGAGAAGACATGATTACTTTGTTAGTATGCTTCAAGTATTATTATTTTTATGTCAATGTTAAACTTTTGTCTTGAATCTTATGTATCTGAATATTCTTGCCACAATAAATAAAACTACAAGGATAAATATGTTAGGTAGCATTCCACATCAAAAATTCTATTTTTATCATTTACCTACTCGAGGACGAGCAGGAATTAAGCTTGGGGATGCTGATACGTCTCCAACGTATCCATAATTTTTGATTGTTCCATGCTATTATATTATCAACCTTGGATGTTTTATATGCATTTATATGCTATTTTATATGATTTTGGGGACTAACCTATTAACCTAGAGCCCAGTGCCACTTTCTGTTTTTTCCTTGTTTTAGAGTATCGCAGAAAAGGAAAATCAAACGGAGTCCAATTGACCTAAAACTTCACAGAACTTATTTTTGGAACAAAAGCAATCAAGAAGACTTGGGGTCTACGTAAGGGAAGCAACGAGGAAGGCATGAGGCAGGGGGCGCGCCCACCACCCTCATGGCTCCCCTGACGTACTTCTTCCTCCTATATATATCCATATACCCTAAAAACATCCGGGAGGAGAATAGATCGGGAGTTCCGCCGCCAGAAGCCTCTGTAGCCACCAAAAACCAATCTAGACCCATTTCGACACCCTGCCGGAGGGGGCAATCCCTCTCCGATGGCCATATTCATCATCCCAGTGCTCTCCATGACGAGGAGGGAGTAGTTCTCCCTCGGGGCTGAGGGTATGTACCAGTAACTATGTGTTTGATCTATCTCCCTCTCTCTCGTGTTCTTGAGGTGGTACGATCTTGATGTATCGCGAGCTTTGCTATTAAAGTTGGATCTTATGATGTTTCTCCCCCTCTACTCTCTTGTAATGGATTGATTTTTCCCTTTGAAGTTATCCTACCGGATTGAGTCTTTAAGGATTTGAGAACACTTGATGTATGTCTTGCATGTGCGTATCTATGGTGACAATGGGATATCACGTGGTTCACTTGATGTATGTTTTGGTGATCAACTTGCGGGTTCCGCCCATGAACCTATGCATAGGGGTTGGCACACGTTTTCATCTTGACTCTCCGGTAGAATCTTTGGGGCACTCTTTGAGGTCCTATGTGTTGGTTGAATAGATGAATCTGAGATTGTGTGATGCATATCGTATAATCATACCCACGGATACTTGAGGTGACATTGGAGTATCTAGGTGACATTAGGGTTTTGGTTGATTTGTGTCTTAAGGTGTTATTCTATTACGAACTCTAGGGCTGTTTGTGACACTTATAGGAATAGCACGACGGATTGATTGGAAAGAATAACTTTGAGGTGGTTTCGTACCCTACCATAATCTCTTCGTTTGTTCACCGCTATTAGTGACTTTGGAGTACCTCTTTGTTGCATGTTGAGGGATAGTTATGTGATCCAATTATGTTATTATTGTTGAGAGAACTTGCACTAGTGAAAGTATGAACCCTAGGCCTTGTTTCCTAGCATTGCAATACCATTTACGCTCACTTTTATCATTAGTTACCTTGCTGTTTTTATATTTTCAGATTACAAAAACCATTATCTACCACCCATATACCACTTGTATCACCATCTCTTTGCCGAACTAGTGCACCTATACAATTTACCATTGTATTGGGTGTGTTGGGGACACAAGAGACTCTTTGTTATTTCGTGCCAGGGTTGCTTGAGAAAGACCATCTTCATCCTACGCCTCCTACGGATTGATAAACCTTAGGTCATCCACTTGAGGGAAATTTGCTACTGTCCTACAAACCTCTGCACTTGGAGGCCCAACAACGTCTACAAGAAGAAGGTTGTGTAGTAGACATCAGTGCTCCCTCGAGCGCACCTTCCAAACTGCAGCAGTCGAAGACCTTGACAGCGCATGTGTGCAATATCCTCCTAAGGACAACCCCAAGAAGAAGAAGCAGCTACTTCACACAGGGCCTCAGGGGAGCGGCGCCACCTTAGGATCGCCACCCACGCTTGGGGCGCCTCCCTCCCTCGCATAGGAAGGCGCGCCCGGCGCCCTCCTCGGGCAGGGCTCGAGGGCTCTCTTCTGGAGGGCCTCAGACCTGGCCAACGTCATGAGGGAGGCACTCGGGCACCACATGGAAGCGTGCTTCGCAGCATGTTCTCCTCATGAGGGCACCGGGCGAGGAGTGCCCGGTGGTAGGAGTTCATTGTCAAGGACACTTAGGAGCTTCAGGAAGCAAGGGCAATACGCGGTGACCGCCGCCCACCTGGTGTAGCTCCCCACCCGGGCGAGGGTGGTGAGCTGCGCGTCTGCATCGACATCCCAGGGCTCAACAGGGCCGCATCTCAGGAGCGCTTCTGGCCTTCGCGTGCTGGCCGGTGTGAGGATCCACCTCACAGACACATGTGCATGCCGTTCGGCCTGCCGAGCGTAGCAGCCACCTTCCAACGCAATCTACGGAGCATCTTGGCGACCCAGGAAGCCATGCATCACGCGGTCCTGGCAGAGATGGAGACGGTCCTCAGGAGGCCACCTGAACCCCCAGAGCCTCCCGAGGCTCAGGGTCTCGACGGATCGTGAGGAGCGACTTCTTCAGCGCTCACCTTCAGCTACCCCAACGCTCCTTCGACAACAAAACCAGGTGACATTTTCCAAGTTCATTCAGCTGGGAGCGCCCCTCGGCTGCATTATTCCCAGGTCGCATGGGCCTGTCCCTGCGGCACGTATCCTCTTGCATCTTTAGTTTACCCTGCTGGGGGCGCCCCTCGGGCTGCATCTTCCCAAGGTCGCTCAGGTCTAACCCAGTGGCATGTATCGTTCTTGCATTTACCTAAGCTAGTTTGCTCTCATGCATGAGTTTCTTATGATCACTACTTGCTTGATTATCGCCCATCACGGGAGCCTCTCATGCCAGCACGATGCTTGTGCTCAGGTCCATCCCTGCAACGCAGACAAATTTGAGCGGTCGAGCTCTGGCTCGCGGCACGCCCGCGCACGTCACCTCCTTGCGAAGCAACCAATGGCAAACCAGCAATCATAGCGACAATTTGTGTCCTTCCTCACGCTAACTTGCAGGAACCTCCTGAGGACAACAGGGGGCGGTATCGTGAGCTCCCTCTTCTCCCATGCGATTTGCTTGCGCGTTAAAAGGGAGGCTCCTAAGCATCGTGACTCAGGAGCTCTTACTGGCTCTCCAGCCCTCACCCCCTGGCCTTGACCACGGCACCGTGACCTGGCATACCAGCGGCGGCTGAGCTCGCTCGAGGGCCGGACCTGAGGACGTAGAGCCCATAGAAGAGCACGGAGAAGAGGGGGAGGCTCACACGGACCTAACCTGGCTACACTACGACCGTCGGCACACGAGTCTAGGACAGCACGAGGAAACAACTCCTGGCTACCAAGATAAGTCTTGCACCCAGGTCAGCCGAGCGCTACGGCATAAGATTCTCACCTTTCGCTGCCCTGCTGCGGCGACGTCGCCTCCCTTTCCCATCCTCAGGTAGCTTCTTGCGCGCTAAAGGGGACCTCTTGAGCATCGCGCCTCAGGAGCTATTACTGGACCTCAGGCCGCTCACCTCCTGGCCTTGACCACGGCATCGCGACCTGGCATACCAGCGACGGCTGCAGCCTGCCTGGGGACTGGGACCTGTCGGCGTAGAGCACCAAGCTGCCGCGGGGTTGGAAAGGGGAGATCGAGCCAAAGCAGGACATGTGTTCGCAAATTTTCATAGTAAGGATAATATCAACAAAAGACATTACAAACCCTTTACACGCCCCCACGGGGTCCGTCTTGATTCCTTGCAGGGAACAAAATAAGGAAGTTCCTAGGGGCCCTATCTACACGCGCCAAACATTGCCGACGCCATCATCAACAGTGGGCCTCCGGAGGCCGACGCCAACCTCATGTAGATTAGCGACGGCGGCGGTCGGACGCTGCGGCCTTGCTCTGAGCACGGCGAGAGCTCGGGGGCACGTAGTTGTCGTCACTTGTCTTTGGAGTCTCATCGATCTCGGGAGAATCGCTGGACCACCAGGAGTCACCGTCGCTGCTGGAGGAGTCACTGTCGAAGCCCGCAGTCGGCTCGGCGTTGGTCGCTGCACCATCCTGGCGACCCCCTTCAGGGCAGCACTCCAAGCAACGGCCTTCCTCGTCGAAGACCTTGAAGAACATCATGGAGGCGCTGTCGTACTCGAAGTGGATGGAGAGGGCGCCTTCCGCATGGCAGACTCGAGCGACCTCGCCCCAACCGTGAGTCATGAAGATCTTCCCGGAGGAGACGGCTTCAACTTCTGCCCCAGTCACCGGGGCATCGCAGTTGGCATGCTGCAGCCAAAGCTCGAGGGGGCCCCTCGGCGGCATCTCGACGGCGAAGAACTACGGGAAGCGAATCCAAGTGCGCGGAGGCATCGCCGCCCACAACACGAGTTCGCGCGAGGAGTCCATGGCGTGGGTTCCTAGGGCGGCGGCGTGCGTCACCACGGCACAGTGACCACGGCCACAACATGGTCGGCGTCGTTCGCCGCTCCTCCCTCTCAAGCCCTCGGCTCGGGCGTACAGAGGTAGCGGACACCCCGGAGGTGGCCGCTCGCACCAGGGCCTCGACACCTCTGGCCTAACGACTATGTCGTGACGATGGGGCAACCTCTTCTTTGGCGGAAGTGGCTCAGGCTCATCAAGGGGGGGGGGGTCTTTCCCTTCTCCGCGCCTGAGAACCTTTGTATCGACACCGTGGTCGATGCAACACGCAATGAAGCGAGGAAGAAGAAGGAGCGGGAGAAGCGAAGGAAGAGATGGGTGACGGGGGCTCCGCTCCCCTCTTCCCATTTATAGCCAAGGGGAGGCCAACCGCCAGCCTCCACGATCTAAGGTAATAATGATCTTTTCTCTGCATGCAGCAAGGACCCATCAAGGCCGTGGGGAAGTGGAGATGCCCACGACCAATCAACCGCCACACGTCAATCGAGGCCGCAGGCTGTTAGGGCTCGCGGCGCTCCGCACTTGCCCCTTGGCTGCGCCTCAAAGCCAAGCCCGAGCGCGCCTAGGGCCCGGGGGCTACTGTCGGCGTCCTGGGAATGGGGGTCCCCAGACTTGCCTGCCTGCGGCCCACGGGTTGGCTCCACCAGTGGCCCTGTACGGCCCATCTTCACCAGCAAGCACTCAAGACCCTCGCGAGGGGCCAAGCCTCGCGAGGCGGACGATGCAAGACCTCCTCCGGGCGGCCTCACCAGGCTGGCTCATGAGGGACGGAGAGATCAAGGCAAAGGGCACTTCGCGAGGTTCCCATGACGCAAGCCATGACGACCAAGGCCAAGCGGGCACCAGCACACACAGTGTCCTTGTTTCCCCTTTGGTGCTTAAGAGGCAAGCGCAGGCGCGGAGTCCCGAGGTGTCAAGCAAAGGTTTCCATATTGGTGCAACAAGACCAAGACCAGTAGGACGGCAGGACGGAGGTCACCGCGGAGCCCAGGACGACATCACCACCAGAGCCTTTGGCAGGCGAAGACCACCTTTTGTCAGGATAGCTTGTACTAGTTGTCCCCCTTCAAACTGGCTGTTGTGGGATCCCTTCCCGTCTAATATTTGGGGAGAGGACCCGGGCCTCTATAAATAGGACTAGCCACCACCTTAGAGATGGGAGGCTCATCAGGGGCTGATGGGGGACGAAGAGGACGATCCTCGACATCATCATCTCACCAAGCACAAGAACACCTCTCCTCGGGAGGTTGTTCTTCTCTTGTAACTGTTCATCCTCAGCCCAAGAGGCAATCCACCACACCACACTGGAGTAGGGTATTACACCACATCGGTGGCCCGATCCAGTATAAATCTTGTGTCCCTTTGTTCTGCGGTTTCGACGCGCTAAGACTTGAGAGTGCGGTGAGAGCGTGGGCTAGAGGGGGAGAGATCTTCGTGTGCACCCCAGTGTTCGAACCTCAAGGGTTTTGCCAGAACCCAAAATCTGACAATGTGGTGTCTCGGCACGACGAACTGTCACAACGGTGTATACTCAGGGAGAACACTTATACCTTGAAATTTTAGTGAGGGATCATCTTATAATGCTACCGCCGTACTAAGCAAAATAAGACGCATAAAAGATAAACATCACATGCAATCAAAATATGTGACATGATATGGCCATCATCACCTTGTGCCTTTGATCTCCATCTCCAAAGCACCGTCATGATTTCCATCGTCACCGGCTTGACACCTTGATCTCCATCGTAGCGTCGTTGTCGTCTCGCCAACTATTGCTTCTACAACTATCGCTAATGCATAGTGATAAAGTAAATCAATTACATGGCGATTGCATTTCATACAATAAAGCGACAACCATAAGGCTCCTCCAGTTGTTGATAACTTTTACAAAACATGATCATCTCATACAATAATGTATATCACATCATGTCTTGACCATATCACATCACAACATGCCCTGCAAAAACAAGTTAGACGTCCTCTACTTTGTTGTTGCAAGTTTTACGTGGCTTCTACAGGCTTCTAGTAAGAACCGTTCTTACCTACGCATCAAAACCACAACGATGTTTCGTCAAGTTCATTATTTTGACCTTCAACAAGGACCGGCCGTAGTCAAATTCGATTCAACTAAAGTTGGAGAAACAGACACCCGCCAGCCACCATTTTGCAAAACAAGTTGCATGTCTGTCGGTGGAACCGGCCTCATGAATGCGGTCATGTAAGATTGGTCCGGGCCGATTCATCCAACAATACCACCAAATCAAAATAAGACATTGGTAGTAAGCAGTATGACTATCATTGCCTACAACTCTTTGTGTTCTACTCGTGCATATCATCTACGCATAGACCTGGCTCTGGTGCCACTGTTGGGAAACGTAGCATGCAATTTCAAAATATTTCCTACGCTCATGCAAGATCTATCTAGGAGATGCATAGCAACGAGAGGGGGAGAGTGTGTACACGTACCCTCATAGACCGAAAGCGGAAGTGTTTGACAACGCAGTTGATGTAGTCGAACTTCTTCTCGTTCCGACCAATCAAGTGCCGAACGTACGGCACCTCCGAGTTCTGCACACGTTCAGCTCGATGACGTCCCTCGAACTATTGATCCAGCAAAGTGTCAAGGGAGAGTTCCGTCAGCACGACGTCGTGGTGACGGTGATGGTGAATTGATCCGTGCAGGGCTTCGCCTAAGCACTACGTGAATATGACCGGAGGCGTAAACTGTGGAGGGGGGCGCCGCACGCGGCTAACAATGTTTGTTGTGTGTTCTAGGCGCCCCTCCCCACATATATATATGTGGGAGGGGGAGGGGGATAGCCATGGGGTGCCCCAAGTAGGAGGAATCCTACTTGGGGGCCTTGTCCAATTTGCCCCCCCCCCCCTTACCATCTTTTCCGGAGAGGGAAGGGAAGGGAAGAGGGGAGGGAAGGAAGGGGGAGGCCGAATTGCCTCCCCTTCCTTCTATCTTCCCCTTTAGGGGGGCGCAACAGCCCATGTTGGCTGTTGTGTTTCCCCTCTTGGCCCAATAGGCCCAAATCTTTACTGGGGGGGGGGGGTGCCCGGAATCCCTTCTGGTGACCTGATATGTACCTGGTACCCCCGGAACACTTCCGGTGTCCGAATATCATTGTCATGTATATGAATCTTTACCTCTCGACCATTTCGAGACTCCTCGTCATGTCCGTGATCTCATCCGGGACTCCGAACAATATGCGGTCACCAAATCACATAACACATATACAAAATCATCATCGAACATTAAGCGTGTGAACCCTACGGGTTCGAGAACTATGTAGACATGACCGAGACACCTCTTCAGTCAATAACCAACAACGGAACCTGGATACTCATATTGGTTCTCACATATTCTACGAAGATCTTTATTGGTCGTACCGTAATGACAACATATGTTATTCCCTTTGTCATCGGTATGTTACTTGCCCGAGATTCAATCGTCGGTATCTCCATACCTAGTTCAATCTCGTTACCGGCAAGTCTCTTTACACATTCCGCAATGCATCATCCCATAACTAACTCATTAATCACATTGCTTGCAAGGCTTATTATGATGTGCATTACTGAGAGGGCCAAGAGATACCTCTCCGATACTCGGAGTGACAAATCCTAATCTCGATCTATGCCAACCCAACAAACACCTTCGGAGATACCCATAGAGCATCTTTATAATCACCTAGTTACGATGTGACGTTTGGTAGCACACAAGGTATTCCTCCGGTATCCGGGAGTTGCATAATCTCATAGTCAAAGGAATATGTATAAGTCATGAAGAAAGCAATATCAATAGAACTTGACGATCATTATGCTAAGCTAACGGATGGGTCTTGTCCATCACATCATTCTCTTAATGATGTGATCCCGTTCATCAAATGACAACACATGTCTATGGCTAGGAAACTTAACCATCTTTGATTAACGAGCTAGTCTAGTAGAGGCTTACTAGGGACACTGTGTTTTGTCTATGTACCCACACATGTATCAAGTTTCCAGTTAATACAATTCTAGCATGAATAATAAACATGTATCATGATATAAGAAAATATAAATAACAACTTTATTATTGCCTCTAGGACATATTTCCTTCAGGGCCCACCTAGCCACGTGGTGTCTCTGACCCTAAGGTCACCATGACGTGTAGACGCGGGTGAAGGGCCCACTGTCATGACATCCCATCAAAAAAGAGATAGTGCACATCAATGTGTGTGGTAATTAACAATTGCCCCCTTGATCCCTGCTTATGATTAACACACGAACATGGGCAAACACGGGATCCACTGCCATGCGGCACGATTACCCCATCATCGCTTTGTGTTTTGTCTCACCTATAAAGGGTGAGAGGTGACATGGAGGAGAGCTTTACGCTCTTAGTCCCCCTGCCTTTGTATTCTTCCCCAAGCTCCAACGCCCAAACACTTTCAGGCTTTGATGGCTCGAGAATTTGTGATATTTTTGAGTGATTTGTATTTGCTTTTCACCAGATCTTTGCCACTTCTGGTTATTTCTAACACTAATCCTTAAAAAGAGAAGAAAACCCGTTTTCCCATTGTTTGGCAAAAAATATCATTTATCGAAGGAAACTAGGAGGATTAATACAAATCAAGTCAAATGGAGCAGCTTCCATGTGGAGAGCCAGGTCGCCAGGCGCACCAGAGCAAAAGATGGCCTTCAATGCGATCACCAATGCCCATATCAGCGGTCGTATGAGCTGCCAGCAGCTCCACCATGTCTATACAAGGCACTTTTGTGAAGGGACGGAGGGGAGAGGAGAACCCTAGCCGCCGCCACCACATCTAGAACAGAAGAGAAGGAGATCCGAAGAACCTTCGGAGATCTTTTTAGTTTTGGTCATTTCATCTCCATCATCATCTCATCCTTGACCATTGTAAGATAAATTCCAAGTTGTGAGTACAAGTTCTAACTCTATTCATTCTCATCTCGAGATCAAGACTATTTGAATTATCCATTTCATCTTATTGTGGATCTTCATGGTATTATCGATATGGTTTTCATTTGTTTAAATCTCTGGTGTGATTGGTTTCTCTCTTATGATGCGTGGGTACTCCGCCCTAGGCATGGGAGATGTAGGCGAGTGGTAAGATTCATTTTTAGCTGATCTATATGTTGTCATTTGTATTTGTAATATATTGATTTGTCTAGTAAGTTGTTATACAGTGGTGAAACCTACACGTGTTGTCCAATTTAAGGGCATGGGCAACACGATCTCAGGAACTACACAGGTAACACATATTGTTTAGGGAGTATGTGACCTTTGACGTGACAAGTGGAGATATCTACGAGGACTAAAGACAATATGATATAACAATGATCCACGAAACTTAATGTTTTATTCCAGTCCAAGGACCTTAATTGTGGAGACAACCACTCTGTGGCAACGGTGAAGCAAAACCATAGAATGGAATGTAACCCCGCGAAGAGGAGTTCCATAACTTTAGGATGATCTACCTATGGGAAAATATACCAAATACTATGAGCATAATACAAGGTAACTAGTATTACCGTCGCATTGGCACACTTGACATATATACCATGAGGTGAATTCTCTCCTCGCCCAATCTCTCCATTGTAGGAAACACAAATCTACTTTCACATTCATAGATGTCATTTATTTCTAAGTGTCTTTACCGTTGTTTTTACAAACCTTTTATCCTTGTCAATCTGGCTTATCCGTCCACTAGGAAAATAACAATATTTGCAGAATCATAGACAGTTACTTCACATGAGAATTGTGACACCTTTTGTGTGACAAAAGCGCTAATATAAATACTCTCCTCTGCTTTTCGTTGGGACGATAACTAATTGGGATACTTCCATGAAAGTGCTACATAATCCTTTGTGGCTTGCATGCATCAAGAATTTTCTGGTGCCATTGCCGAGGAGCTAAGTGCAGAGTATTTGTTTCATAACAGTTTTTGTATGTGTTGTTATTGTAGATGATTCCTGTAAGTGGCAGGAGCTCTACTCGTTTTGGAAGAATATATTTGCCAGATTATATTGCTCGTTTTCCCCGGGAGCAACAAGCTTCATTAATAGAAAAATACAAAAAATAATCAGATAGCTAAGCTTAACACTTTGTTTGCAGAGATGTCGATTATTCAAAAACCAAAGAAGACTATAAGAGATTACTGTGTTCCAATTATGATTCAAAGATCTCCTATAGTGTATCCTACAAATTATGCAAAAGAGTATTCCATTAACTGTGATCTTAGCATGGAAGTTAAAAGGCATACCTTTGCAGGAACCGAAGATGAGGACCCTCAAGCACATCTTATGTTCTTTGATACTCTATGTGGTACTTTTAAACTGAAGGATGTGTCATGAGAATTTGTTTTGTTAAGACTCTCTAGGTTTTCTCTAAAGGGTGATGCTGGAAATTGGTACAATTGATTATATCATGTGAGTATAACTAGGTGGCTAATGTGTGCGGAAAAAATTATGGCTAAATTCCTTCCGGGCTCAAAGATTACTAAATTACAAATAATTCTCACTCTATTTATTCAAGAAGATGGAGAAAGTCCATATGGAGACTAGGAAAGATATTCTAAAATTTTAAACCTTTGCCCTAACCATGGTTATGCTGAACATGTCATACTTCACATGTTTTATCATGGGATTAACGATGGATCAAAAATATATTCTTGATCTAAGTGCAGGAGGACGTTTCATGTCTCTAACTCTTGAAGAAGGACGGGCACTTATAGAAAAGATTACGATTTCTAAAGAGAAGTGGAATATTGAGGAGCCAATGAAGCCAAGCTAAAAAATATATCATGTTGAGGACATGGAAGAATTTAAAAAGGTTATTCAAAAAAGGTAAACTTGTTGAACAAGTTATCAATGAAAAAGTGGATATATTTAGTATCTATCAACAGGAGGACAAACTTCAAGAAATGATAAATAAATTCAAGCTTCACCAAGACAACTTCAACCGAGATTTCCAAAGATGCATTCGTCATACTGAGAAGGTTATAGCCTACCTCTCCGAAGAGGTAGAAGGGTTAAGTTATGCGGTGAAGAATCTATATAAACACTCTCACATGACAGAAACTCAATGCTCTCAAATTTCTGAAACCTAATTTTTAATTCTTGCTCAATTAGATAAAGACAACACTGTTTCTGCTGATGAAATTGAAATGTGTAGTTGTAAAAGAACGCAGGACCCTAAAGGACTGGAATTGTACGAGAAGGAACAAGAAGAGAGGAGAAGAGAGAGTGAGAGCCAAACTCAAGAAAATATAGAACTCCTATTTGGGGAAGAAGAACCAGAGGAACATGTCCTCAACATGCACAAAACAATGAAGCGAAATAAGAGGCTGATAAAGAAGTTAATCCCAATGCAGAAATGGTAGATGGTGATAATAATGAAGAAGAAGCAGGGCCAGAAGCTGAAAGAACTAAAGAAACGAGAGTGGAAAAGAACACCAGACCACCTTATCCAACTAGAGGAGAAAGCAGCCAGGCTTCAAAAAATAAAGAAAAAGGTGAAGAGAAAAAAAGAGAGGTAAAACTAAGAAAACCCTACCTTACCTTAAAGTTGTAAGACCACCTTCAAATGATGCACTCTACTCTTCCTTTATACAAGTTGTTGTTGATCTTAAAGTTTCTTTGCATTTAACTGATATACTAAAAATTCCTACCTTTGGTAAGTTCATGCGTGACATTGTTGACTGCCAATCTTGATGAAGGTGAAGAGAAGTTTGAATCTAAAAGAACATGTGGCTACGGTAACGTAATACCCCTTTGAAGAGAAGATAACGGAAAAATCTAGGAGACCCGGGTATACCTACCTTATCTTGTTCAACTGCCAATCTTGATAGTATGCAGTATCAGGCTTTTTTCAATGCATGAATGCTTAGATGATGTGCCAAGTGTATTAAAAAGCTTAGTAACTGTTCTCTTTCAATGCGTTGATGCTTAGCTTTTTAGGTAACATTCCTCATTTTTTTGTTTAACAACTAAAGTACTTCGTTCCTTAGCTTTTTAATACTCCCATATCGGAGGCAAATTTTTGGGACATGGTGGCATGCGAGGATGATATTCAAGCAGTCCATTGAAGCTTTGAGATGCCTACTTAGTATAGTGATGAATTGAATACGAGGGGATATGCAATCATAGAGTTTGCAAATACATGATGTAAATACTTGGAACAAGCCAGAGAACATAATTGGCATTAATGCTGCCCAACTTTAGGAGAGATGTGATAGGATATGTGTCTCATCTCACCTCTCTCTCTCTCTCTCTCTCCGTGTGTGTGTGCTAGTGGAGCAGCGAGTAGAGGAGTGCGAGGGGGTGACACAGGGAGGTAGCACATGGTGAGGAGAGGAGTTGGGTGTTCCCTGGTACTGTCAAGATTCAGTGAGAGATGTTATCGCTGAAGATAAAGTTCCTCCTGATGTCGTCTACCCCTTCCATTCATCCTCTTCCAGAGTGACTCTGCTAGTTCATCTCATGATCCAAGCTCTAGGGTCATCAGATGCCCCATGTTGCACTGGCCAGTTAATCATCTCCTAAAACAAGCAGTTATATCTAAATATTGTATATTACCGTCATGTGCATCAATGATGAAGCAATCCAATTCATACAAGTTTTTATGCTCAACTAATTATAATTTCCATTTGAAATGTCAACCATAAAGGAGATTGCATGCATTTTCAGTGCAATGGCAAAAATGTTAATTCGACAACAGCATGCACTGCACCATTTAATTGGTGAAGTTATTCGTCGGACAATGTTTTGTTCGGTCTAAGGGATCCCAACCTGGCAACGGGAAGCCAAGCAATAAATAGCACCCGTCTAAGTGCATTTTCTAAGTCCGGCATCTGATCTGCTAGGCATAATAAGCCGCTCCATGTTCTGTCATGTGAATCTCTTCTGGGGAGCTACTCCTAGTAGGTTTCAACCGCCCACTGTTAGATATGAACGAATCAAGCATCAATCTACTGTTGCCTCCTCACATCATGCTAATTAATTTATGTCGTAGAGTAGCTAGTCCTGATTCAAATAGCCTATTTTAATCTATATGAGTTACTTTATTTTATTTTTGCTACTAGAAAAAAGGCTCGTGAGTTGCAACGGAAGAAAAATATCCACTCATATCTCTAGCTAGGTCAGTTGGACAAACTGTGCGTGCCCGATTGACAGATTATGAGATCGAACCCTCTCATTGAAAATTTTATTTTTCTCTGTACATGGCCGCAGTGCGCCGCCAGATGGGCTTCCTTCGTTAGGCCAAAACGGATGGCAAGTAACGAAACCAAATAGCCTACCTGAAATTAATTGAAGCGGGACCAAACGAAATGGGACGAAACCAAGAATATTACCTTCCTTTAATAGTAAGTATAGATATAGATATAGAAGCATCCTAAATTCTAAAAAGTGCAGCCGCACTTTTTTGAGGTCTTGAGCACACACTCTTCCGGACCGTCGGATCAGGATCCCGATCGCCAGGTGCCGCACTGTCGGGTTGCAGAGCAAAACGTCTATGAACGCCTTACCGACAAGTCTCCCGCAGCCTATCCACTCTACTCAAGCCCCGCGCCTCCTCCACACGCGGCCGTCGTCCCACTCCTCCTCCTGGCCATGTGCTCGCCGGCCGCGCTCATCCTCCCGACTACGCGCTCCGCCGCCTCGCTCCTCCAGCCAACTCCTGACGCCGCGCACTACGCTAAGCATACCCATCTCGTCTGCTGTACAAGGGTGTGGTGTGACATGCGACCATGACAGTTTCTTCTCTCAAATCCACCGCCAGGTTCGACGATTCCATGGCGGAGCTGCCGGAGATTACTAGCAGATTTTGGAGGCGTGGGGAGAAAAGGAAGGAGAAATACCACTCTGCGGGGATAGGGGGGCCGGAGCGCCATCCGCGCGTGGTGACCACCAGGCGGAGGTAGCAGAGAGAGTGGTCTGGGCGGCGCCGCTCCTTCGTGCGCCGCGCTCGTGCAGGAACGAGGGCTCGAGAAGGTACCCGTGCGTCCGTGCAACATGACCACCTCGTGTGCAGGAGTGGGAGACGCCAGATCCGGGCCAACGCGGCCGCGCGGTCCCAAGAGCTCCGACCAACGGAAGCAGCCGCGGGACCCTTCACTCCGGTCCCATGTCATCCGTCGCCGAGCTTGGGTCGGGGTGGACAGAAGGGAGGGCGGCCGTCGGATGAACGAGCAAACTGGGGATTGGGGACGAACTGATGACAACACCGGCAACTGCTCCAGTTCTCGTACACAATCGAACAGAGGTAAGATTTCCCCCAATATGTGCTTCTCGCACCATCATACCATCACACATTTGGTTATTGCCCAGAGACAAAACAATGATCCTGGCGTACTCTTGTGGGTGCGTACAAAATCAAAACAAGGGATTCTAGAGTAGGTTTGTTGCAAGATTCAGTAATTTCAGCGACGACTTTTCCTTACGCATGTTTGGCTTTGGTCAGTCTCACTCACGGAGGTGGTGAGGGGTTGAATTGGGGTGTTGTACATGGTGCTCTGATTGATGAATGAACCTACCATTTTTTCTGCAAAATCCGCTCACCATGATCCTAGTTCTTGCTTTCAGCATGAATCATGTGTACAGGTTTCATCCTGCTGCAAGTTGGCTCATAGAGCCTATTTTTTGTCTATTCATTAGTGCTTGGAAAATTCAATGTTTAATTCTAGTCGCTTACAACCACATATGAACTTAAAATCATGGTTATCTTTTTTGTAATAAGCAACATATGCAAATTCATATGGATTATCCGGCATATTTTTGTACAGAGATGGTTGATGTTTGCTTACTGCACACTTTGTGGTTTTTTCTTTTCTTGCCTGGTACAAGATGCATGCTTCCTGAACTGCAACCACTAGTTGCCTGGGGATGAAGAAACAAGTTGTTTCGGGTAAACTTCACACCATTTTGTTTCGAGTAAACCACTAGGATCGACGAAGTGGCTAAATGATAACCACTAGTTGCCCGAGACAAGTGGTAAGTTGCCTTAGTCATTGTCAGCGGTCGAGGAATTGTGCCTCAAATCGCCGGTAAGCGTCATTGATTCCCTCACACATGCATTTCATTCCACTCGAATCGAGGTCAGATTGGCCAGAGGGGATGTGGGGGCATGTTGATTTCTGGGGGATGGGTGGGGGAGGTGGGGGCAGTTTGTATGTGTGCATGTGGTCATGGGTATGTGGACGATGGCGGGTGCACACCGTGTAGTATCTCACAATAGATCTCCCCTGCTCACCGTTCTAAACTACGGGGGCATGGTGGATTTTTGTCAGGGATGTGAGTACGAGTTGCCTGAATTTGTGTCGCGAGTTGTTGGAATTGCGTTGCTAGATCCCCTTTACGACGAGGTTGTAGGGCTTTTTAAGGGGGTGCCATGGTGGAGTTGCAGGCTTGTTAGCCCTAGTTGCTCGGATTTCTGGAGCAAGTTGTCAGAGTCTTGCTCTGAGCTCTTAGTGGATCCTTCTGCTGTGGAGTTTTGCTACTAGTCAACGCGTTCAACTTTTGCTTACTTTAGAGTACAAAACACTCGGACACACCAATGCGCTGATGGAGATTTTGAACTTAAAATTAAGATATTTTTATCGGCCCGAATGTCCCGTAGTTGTTGATCGCCGAGTAGAGAATTTGAGCTTTTTTGTGTAGCCGTTGATCCTAAGTAACAAAACTTGCCTACCGGTTGTTACTGAGTTGCCTGATATGGTTCCGAATTTGCCCAAATAGCCGTTAGTTTTTTTTACTTAGGATGCATGACATGGTTCCAGGACTTGCTACTTGTTTTCAGTTAGTTCCCTAGAAGCTTTCATGCCAGCACAAGATTGGATGAAACTCAATCCTAGTGGTTTTTTAGTTTTTCCATAAGTCGCCCAGCACTCTGTAGGCAGTTGCCTCAGATAACACATGAGCGGGGGTAGCTGTTTTTTGACCCTGAGCGGAGATTGAGTTTTTTTGTGTCTGGGATGAAATACTTCAGATAATGAACAGTCCTAAACTTTTGCCTAATGTTTTTTTGTTTACTGAATTGCCTGACATGGTTCAGATTTTTGTTAATGGTTGTTACTTAGGTTACTTGAGTTTTTGCCAAAACTTGCGCAACACATTGTAGGTAGTTGCCTCAAAATAACACTGATAATGAACAATACTAAAGTTATGTCTAATGTTTCTGTTATTTATTTGGCTAACATGGTTCAGATTTTTTGCTTTAATGGTTATGTACTCATTAAACTCGTCAATGCTGAGATTAATGAATTATAAACCGATACTTCTACTAACTATGTTGCCTGCAATCAAAATAACGAATAGATCAAGTCTACATTTTTTATCCTAAATAACACACAAACACAACACATTTTTTATCCCACAAGCTACATACATAGTTGCTTTATTTTATCACCCATTAGGAAATAGTTTTCTTTTGCCCTATGTTACATCGCATCATAATTTTTTGCCTGCAGTCAAACACATAGTTTGCCTACAATCACACATTTTTTGCCTCAATATACTATCTATATTGCCTACAATCACACAGTTTTTGCCCAATACTATGCACAGTCAGGGGGGGCATGGCCTCTTATTTTTCTGGCCCCTTTGTTTTTTGCCTGGATTTAGATGGGGTTTGCCTATGTCCCCCTACCCCCACCCCTTCTGAATATGTTTTCATTAGGTTACAAGCCAGTTAACTGACCCCCCCCACCCCCACCCCACCTCCCCATAGGGTCAGGGTGTTCTATGAACTCTCCAATTATGCAGGCCGTCTCTTCAGCCAGTTAACTAACACAATACAAGTTCACATTGTTTTGCCTGAAACTTGTAGGCAAATTGCCTACAATCCAGGTAGTAGTTGCTCTTGACTTCTACTTTTTTCTTTTCTTCGGCAAGCAAGCTAATGAGTTGGCTGTAGAATCTATGGAAATTGCCTACAAACCCAGTACAAGTTGCTACCTTTTTCAATCTCGTATTAAAAAATTGGGAGTTTGCCTGGATAAACTATGCAAATTGATTATATCATATCACAACTTGCCTGCAACCACAAATGCATTTGCCCAGGGGGGCACGAACTTGATGTTCCACAGAATATAGGACCACATTTCTTTTGGCTGAAATTTGTAGGCAAGTGCCTTCTATCTACTAGTAGGTGTGTTCCCTTTTTCTGCTTGTTTTGTTGCAGGGGGAACACTAAATTCTAAAACAATGTCAAAGCAACGTTTTCGAGGTTTTGTGTACATGCCCAAGCAAGAAGCTTCAACAACCACTCCTAGGTAAGCTTCGCACAACCACAAAGAACTATCGAATTTATTTCCTAGCAAAAAAATAGTTGCCTCAACTTATATGCATTTTGCCTGCATCACAGAAGTACTTGCTTTTTAGTAGTATTTTTCATCTTTGCAAGCCAGAATCTTTGCCAACCACTTCTAGGTAAACTTCATGAACCCTAATAGCTTTGCAACTAGTATTTTCTGCCTCCCGAGTAGCTCGCTGTTAGCTTTCCTGTTACAGCAAAAAAACAGTTGCCTAAAACTTATATACAAATTGCTTACATTACAGGAAGACTTGCTTTTAATTTGCCCACCTCCTTTCTTGGCAACAAACAAATTAGCTAGCTGCATAAATTGGTTTTCAACTCATAAAATTTGCCTACACCGCAAGCATAAATTGCCCAAACAATAAATAAACCAAAATAAAACTATCCTACTGTTGATTTTGTTTTCAAGAACATAAGTTGCCTGCAAGCATTATGAAAATTGCCTACCACACTATACAACTCGTCTGACCAAAAAGCCACACACGAGTGTCATACAAATCTAGCAAAAAGTGTCTCACAACCATTTTACTGGGATTTTCACTACTGTAGACAACTCTTTCTTGTTGGATCCCTGTTTTTCCTGAACAATTAGAACCTATTTTCTTAGGATTTTTAATGTCTAGTTACTGCTGAGTTAGGAGGAAGGATGGATGGGGTGGATGTGCAGGGGTACCTGTAGCACAAAATTGATGTGAGTTCCTTAATTTTTTTGTGTGCAGTTCTTGTTGCATGGTGGCCATCAGAGGAGTCAGGGGCGAGATGAGCTCTCATGTGGTTCCAGATCTGGGAGGAAGAAGACCTGTGAGAAGACGAGGCATGCGTTAGATTGGTGGTAAGGGCAACACGTGGGACTTTTCCTGCACGTGATCGGGGAAGGGGAGTGGTGCTGGTTGGTGCGCGAGAGATCTTTTCTTTTTGCTGGTTGTAGTTGGTGTGCGGGGGCACAGGTGCTAGGACTTTCCTTTTTTGGTTCCTTTTTTTATGGGGGGAAGGAAATCTTCCTTAAATGGGTTGTGTGCCAGGGAACTCTAGGGAGCATGTGTTTGCTCCCTAGACGTGTCCTATATATAGATATAGCACTCCAGATATTAGTGAGCATACTGGACATTGTAATCCAGGATTGGAAGAAAATATTGTTTGCCATTAATAATGGGTTATATCTAACTGATGACATCGTCGGTAACTAAGTGATAATTACTACTTAGCACACATAGGGCGGACCTTAAGGGAAATACTAAATGGATGACAAGCTAAATGAGAAGAGCTGGATCATCCTACAGAAAAAATTAGTCTATCTTCACCGTTGTGCACTATGCACAACGCCATAAGGTTGCTCAAGCACAAGAACAAGAAAAATGGCTAAGGGGAAGAGGGGAGGAGCTATGAGCTGGGGTGGGGAATTTTTTCCAGAGGGAGCTCCACATCTTCATGGAGCAGTAGCCATGCACATGAACAAAGTCGCAAGAACAGAGAAGCGGGATAAGTGAAAGAGGAGACGCGGGATGGTCTGCATGTTGCATTTAAACCGGTGGTGCATGCGTTAGCCACCCGCTGTGTATAGATGGATTGCTCTTGTCAGCCTCGTCGGCTGTGGTCATTAATTGCTATTGGGAATACAACTTCTACTAGTAGAGCGCCCGTGTGTTGCTACGGGCTATAGTGCATATAAGTGAATCAAACAAATGATTAAGTTTGTCCTCAAGGTCGAAGCTCATTTCTCCCAGTCTGGGTTCCCCAAATCCAGACCATATGTGGGGAAGAAATGTGGTTGTCTTATTTTCAACACGTGGGCCCAATACAAAAACCCTTCCCCATGACACACCCTTTCCTTTTCCTGAGCCCTCTCCTTTAAAATTGAGTGATGCCCCCTGCTCCCCGCCCTAATCCCCTCCCCTTGTGTATGTGCCGATCCACCACCAAGGCGTGCACCGAGTCCGTGCGGATTCCTAGTTCTTTCATCTCTATGTTCCATCAGACATTGGATTACAAAGATCCATCGTGAGTTGTAAGAAGCCAATTAGCAAGTTTAAAATGGACCAAAAGTGAATTTATTCACATAGTGCTGGATGCCCATGTGTTGCCACATGCTAAAAAAACTATATGTACAACAAGAAATGTGCTAACAAAATGTTTTTACAAAAAGAAAGGCTGTGTGATATGAGCCACATATTATTTACATGTGATGATATCTCATGCTCATGATGTGGTAGATAAATGCATCTCCTCGTCATCTTCATGCCCCCTCCCTCTTCTCAGCCACCACATGACACTCCACTTCCTCCCACAATCCTTCTTCTTGTTGTTTTCTTCCCGCACCTCCACCTTGCATCAAAATATTAAATGCCTTGTCAAACTTTCACAATTTTCAAAGGTTAGCCATCCCCTAAGATTATACATAACTTATATGTGCACAGAATAAGGATAACGAAAAGGCATACCAAATGTCCTGCGAGAGATAAAATTCAGGGTGATATCTTATACTCTATGCAGTCAATTTTTAAGATAATCTCTTTGTAGCTTTAGTCAAGATTGTGACGCTCGCACATTCCACAGAATAAACATCCAATGCTGACCACATAACTGATTTAATAGTTGAAATATGCCTATGATAAATAAAGTTTACTCAGAACAGTTTTTTATAAGAAAGGCAGATAATTTACTTAAGTGAAAAAGGAGAGATTTGGGTTCATCTCAAATTATTGCATATATTAGAAGCAGAGGGTCACAGAACAATTAACACAATAGAAAATCCATGTTATATGTACTCCATGATGGCCTTTGTTTGTATGGCTACAATAGTTTTGTGAAGGAAACAGTGAAGACTCAATAGCATCAACTTACTGTATGTTTAGAAATTGTAGTCACATATAACCTAGAAAAACTTATCTTTCCAACTTCTTGGACATACAATAAAATTGTGCTATTCTGTATAGTGGCAAGAAATATGACTACAAACTTCTACTTTGATCAGCCATACACAACGATCGGTAAGAATATATAGCTATGATATTGTGCGAAGACCAAAATGGAGAAAATATGCATGCAAAAGGAGATCAACAATAAAAAACTTGATGCATAACTACCCAGAGAAGAGGGTAGAAAAAAAATTCTATTGCATCCAGTGAAGATTGTAACTAAGAGAAAGCAATTACAACAAAATCGCACCGTTTTTACTATTTCATGTAGAAAAGAACACAAGCTATCATGTTCACTTTCGTCCAAAGAAGTCAACATTATTTATTTCCTGCAAACAAAATATGCACATCAGAATTTAGTCCGAAGATGAAGGGTAATTTTGAACAAATAATGATATCATGCATATCTATATACCATTGACTCTAGAAAAAAAACCTACTTGATAACTACAAAGAAATAATATTGGAACTCTTTAACACAAAACTGGTAGGGGGTTCATTCACAATCTGTATACTTAAAGCAGGATCATGGTTCCAACTTGAATAAGCAATGTCAAGAGTGAATTAGCTACAGAGCCATTAGATCATTAGAACACAACCACGAGGAACGTGTCTGACACTTAAAAATAGTATAGTAGATGTACACTAACAATAAGTAATAGTCACCTGGTAATCTCACGGGAGACAACAATATATGCATAGTTTGGTTTTGATGCGGCCATGTCTATCCGGCTTTGGGAAAGAGGCAGACTGGGGGTATTAACTGAGTGCTGAAAGACTATAGGTAGCCAATGGATAACCGTGTTTTGTACCCCCAAATAATTGTCGGTTAATACAAATGTCAAAAGAATCAAGAGTACCATGAGGTTGTAACTTGAAAGAAGTGAACACAGGAGCAAATAAAATGTGTAGACATTAAGATTGATTAATTTGTATGTTGTCTTGTATCATTTAGGTGATCAATTTAAAATTATTTCCCTTCGAACATTGTAGTACTCGACTTGAAAAAGCTGACACTAATACAATCAGGCATATGCAGTCTGGATGAACAGCAATTGTGTTTGATTAATCATTTAATATCTAATCAAGATAAAATTAATACATACCTAGAGGTCGGATAAGATTAATTAGAACGGTGTGTGAGCACAGCACCAGCGAGCTGCACAACGGCATACTTAATGTCTAGTTCATCTAGGATAAAGTTTCGATGTGAACTCTGGTATATGGGATAATAGAATTGCATTCATATAAAGCTAAATTGGTCCCATTTTTCCTGTTGAAAACAGAACATCTCTATCATAGGACATATATAGAGGTAGCAAAAGCATAACCGTGCTGCATAATGGTAAAGATTATGCAAACATAAAAAAAATCCCAATTGTATACGAACCAGATTATTTGTTTTCTTTCCCACTACAACTACAAACATGAAAAATGATAGCACCCTATGAAATATGGTAAGATTATGTGTTTTTGCACGCAATTGTTGCGATTTATGTGCGATTTTTTTGTTAATGTGATTTCGTACAAACAATTATAGAGAATATATACTACTACCACTACCAACTACAACTTGTGACTAATCACATAAAGATATATATTTAGAAAGATGTGCATTGCTACGACTTCTAAATTGATATATCATACTGTATTTTGTCTCTTTTCACTTCTTTCCTCTCCTCATCTCGTTGGCTAGTCTTCTTTGATTATTTGTTGTCAATTCTTTTATCAAGGTTATGCAAAAAGAAAGTTCAAAATGTTCAGATCAAAGATAAATATCTATGAAAACTAATTATTCAAGAGCAACGATGCAAATTAAAAGATAAGACAACACCTTGATGAAAAAATGCAGATCCACTTGTATGGCGTCCAAATATGTTACCCAGTGGGTTTCTTGTTCACTGAGCAAAGTTCAGCACTTTCATGGAATTAATTAGTAGAATTATTGTAACACCAAGCATGTACAAGTATCCCAAGATGACCACGAGTGAAATTTATACTGTAGTGCATACTAAACATACCTGACCTTTTTCTTCTTGAATCCATCAAATTTTTATTTCATTTAGAGCATCATGATGTCGTGAATACAACTTCAAAACTATTTAGAGCATCATGACCTCAACACTTCTAAGTCTGAAATCATCTCTATAAATGATCTGTGGAGCAATTCGTAAACTGCAGTCAGTAGACAAATTAATTAGATTGTGCATGCACGAGACGATGGATTGTGTAGATGATCCCTAAGCTGTGGAACAGTACAACCAGAGAAAATAGCAGTCAAAGGGAGGAATTAGCTAGCTATATTGTGGATGCATGCATGAGTCAGCCGGCGCAAGGGAAGTTGCGCCGAGCGCCATGACGAACTCGGAGTCTGGGCCCGAGCCGTTGCGCCTCGGCGGCAGACAGCGGCCAGCACAGCCGCTGCCCGCTGGGTCGCTACTCGCTAGTGCCCACCGCGCTGTTGAATCGACCGCCGATTGTAGCCACTATATACAGTGTTCGCGCCGCCATGATGGTGCCCGACGAGGACGGCACAGGGCGGCGAAGTCGTGCATATCCGGCGGTGAGATCGAACAGCGAGGCGAGGTGACCGGCAGCGAACGGGCAGGGCCTGCGGCATCGTCTGCAGATCTCCTGGAATAGAGAAAAAGAGAGAGAGGTAGAGACTGAGGAAGGAGAGGTAGGGCGCAGGAAGAGGAGAGGGATACTGGTGTCCATGGCGAGGCCTCCGTTGTCCACCGGCAAACCTCCATGGCTAAGGTAAGGTGCACCTACACCCGTAACACACCAGCATGACCTGACGGTGAACGGGTTCACGTGACGAGCGCGGCGCTGGCAATCACCGTTTCCTGGTCCTCCTCGCTGATGCATAACGGGCACGCATCACTGCCTGGGTCGCTCACATAGGGTGGAGGAATTGAGCGAGGGAGGAGGAATCGAGCGGCTTGTACGGCAGGGGGGCAAACCATGATAAAAATCAGTACAACCCGTACGAGCTGGAGAACGAAATGACTTACCTATAGCTCATGATTCGATTGAGATGATAGGGAAGGAAGGAAAATTGTGATTTAGTCAGACAAAGTTTTGGGAAGTTCTGATTCAGCTGAGAAATAGATGGAAATAATGCCTCAGGATGATTAGGAGATCACGATTAGGGTATGGCAAGAAGAACTTTTTTGGAAAGCTTTGATTCTGAGTTTTTACCATACATGGATTACCATATTCGAAATTTCCTTAGTTATAGCCTTATCATACATGGATTGATTCATTACTATAATTATCATATTTGAGATGTCTGAGTTTATAGCCTTCCATACGTGGATTAATTGTGATTGATTACCATAAACAACACGTTGGGTGTTGTCGGCCAGACAAGAAAGAGGAAAACCGGTGGGAGGAGGGTGGTGGGAGGTGGGACGAAGAAAAACCAGACGAAAAAAAGCCAGACGAAAAAAACCCAGAGGAAAGTGGTGGGACTATTCAACCAACTCGTCCATTAGGAGTAGAGATTAGGAATACTTCAAACTGTAGAATGCACATACCCGACAAGTGATATGCATATGACCTGCATCACACACAACGGACGGGTGCGATACCACCCTCGCGTGGCACCATGTCCACTCATGATTTATGGTTCCATGCCTACCTATAAGGCCAACTCCACCGCACGACCTCAAATCGTTCAGGGTTGTCTGTTTGGGACAAAACATGGCCCAACGGGAGCACCCAAACGTACAAAGTTGTCCGTTGGCGTCCTTTTCAGTCCAGCCTGACCCTAAATCCAGACCAAACTTGGGCCATGAATGCGCCTGGACGGACAAAAATGGACGATCTCCTCGCTTCCTTTCGTCTGCTCATGTCCGCCACTGGCCCACAGGTCAGCGACCCACACCGAGCCACTCGCGACCTCGTTGCTCTTGTTGCTCCCCCGCCAGCTGCCCGCCGCCCGCCGCTGCCGCATCCACCACTACGCGCCCCGTGCCCGCCGTTGCGTCCGCGGTCGCCCGCCGCCACGTCCGCAGTCATCCGCCCTGTGCCCGCCGCCGCGCGCAACAGAAGCTGAATGCTAGTTAGCTACTTCCTCTGTTCAGAATTAGTTGTCTCGGAAATGGATGTATCTAGAACTAAAATACGTCTAGATACATTTATTTCTGTGACAAGTAATTTCGAACGGAGGGAGTAGCTAGCTAATACTAGTGTGTGCGCAGCAGCAGCTGGGTGGTAGCTAGCTAGCTAGCTAAACTAGCGCGTGCGCAGCTGCGTGCTAGCACCAGCTCCGTGGCGTGGCTGCTACGCAGGCGTGACGCCGCGGCGGCGAGGCGGGGCGGCCGCGACGGAGGAGCTGAGGACGGGGCGGGACGGCGGCGAGGCAGAGGAGCTCGGTGTGGGGACGCGCATGTCACGCGGCCCTGCACATTGCCACGCTTCCCTGGACGCGCCCCGCGCTGGAGGCCGACGGGACGGCAGCCCATGCACGGGCTGCAGCTGGAGATGCAACCAGGACCGGCGAGGGCATGACTCGGGGTGCCGGCGAGGTGGGTCGGGGCGACGGCGGCGAGCTGCTACGCTGGCGCGACAGCGGCGAGGCGGGGCAGAGCGGCCGCGACGAAAGAGCTGATGAGGGCGGGGCGAAACGGCGGTGAGGCGGAGAAGCTCGACACGGGGCGGAGGAGATCGGGACGGGGCGTATCCGTTTGAGGTCAGGACGGCTTGTACGCGTTGGGCGCGGATGCTCCAAGCGCTTGTCCGGAAGTGGATGTCCGCCAAATCGCATCCTAACGGACGTCCAAAAGATAGAAGCGGACGTTCATTTGAGATCGTGCGGTGAAGTTGACCTAATACTCTTATTGTGACTGATGCTCGAGCAACACCACACCTGCTTTTTTTCAGATCGAGCTCCACACCTGCTAGCAAACCAACTGCGCATTGCATGCAAATTGCCAGCAGCGAACAGCCACCTACCTGCAAACTACGCACAACAAAACGCTGCGAGATCAGGCTTGAAAACGTGACGGCGTCCCTTCACACAGCAACGTCAAAAGCGGTCGCACCGAGCAGGAGAAGCCAAGCCAAGCCGCCTCGCACCAGCCAGTCCAGCTCCAACGCGCCGCACCCGAGCGAGAGCCCAAACCCCCTCTCCCATGGCGGCGCCGGTGCCGCCGGGGCCGGAGGTGTTCGACGTCGTCATCTTCGGGGCCTCGGGCTTCACCGGCAAGTACGTCATCCGCGAGGCGCTCAAGTTCCTGCCCCCCAACGCCTCCCCGCTCCGCACCCTCGCGCTCGCCGGCCGCAGCCGGGACCGCGTCGCCGCCGCGCTCCGCTGGGCGGCCGCGCCGGGGCCCGCCCCCGACGTCCCCATCCTCGTCGCCGACGCCTCCGACCCGGCCTCCCTCGCCGCGGTCGCCGCGCGGGCGCGCGTCCTGCTCTCCTGCGCGGGGCCCTTCCGCCTCCACGGCCGCCAGGTGGCCGCGGCCTGCGCCGAGGCGGGGGCCGACTGCCTCGACATCTCCGGCGAGCCCGAGTTCATGGAGCGCGTCGAGGCCGACCTCCACGAGGTCGCCGCCAGGAACGGCTCGCTGATTGTCTCCGCCTGCGGGTTTGACTCCATCCCCGCGGAGCTCGGGTTCTTGTTCAACTCCAGGCAGTGGAAGCCGCCCTCCACGCCGCTGAGCGTGGTCGCCTACGTCAACCTGGAGTCGGACAGGAAGATCGTCGGGAACTTCGGCACGTTTCAGTCGGCCGTTCTCGGCGTGGCCAACGCCAGCGAGCTGCAGGCGCTGCGCCGGTCCAGGCCAAGGCCGGCAAAGCCCAAGGTGAGTTACTACATTTCTTACATTGCAGTTTCGGAATTGATTTACTTATTTCATCACAGCAATCTGCTTGGATGGTAGTGATTCATGAGGGGATTAACAGTACCCCATCATAGGGATGAAACTAGAAGCTGGGGCACATCTAGATGTGCTCTAGTTAGTGCACATCTAAGTGACTCTATCAACATAAAAAGAGAAGGAAAAAGAAAAGAGAAAATACCCGCACAAATCTCCGCGTACAATCAATGACATAGAACTTATATGTGCAATACTTATGGCACATCTAGATGTGCTTTAGCAAACCCGTAGAAACTAATAAATTCAATTAGAAGGAGGAATTATGTCTTTCCTTATCCTGACTTCATGATGAACGAACATACCGTAACACTGCTAATTGATAGCTTTGTTGGGCCAGATCCCTGATCCTTGTCTTTGCACCTACGAAAATCCTATTTCTACATAAGACTTTTACGAAAACTGTATGTACTAGTTCTTTTTGAATTGTAACTACCCCACGGTTATAGCTAACCATCGGCAGATTGAACCAGAACATAATGTTTTTTGTAGAATCTGTGTGTAGGAATAGCATTGCTCTGTTAGTTATCATAAAACTGGCACTTTCTTTATTATAAAATCCAGTTATCTGTCTCTCAGAATATTTGGATTTTCTTTCTAAGTGCCAATTTTGGACCACCTACAAAGATGTACAACCTCTGTTGAGTTGTACCAAGTCCGCGACACTTATTTTGGGACGGAGGGAGTATGTACTATGTGTGCTGGTATGGTGTACTACTAGCACTAGAAAATCCAATCTAAAAGTTATTGATGCAGGTCGAGATAGGACGAAATATGTGTGGCATAGTTACTTATTATATAACTAAGAAGGCGGACGGTTATAGACTAGATAGAGACTTACAGATGATAGGGAAGACACAAATCTAGTTGCTTGTCTTTTATCATCATACACTACTGCTAATGCCTGGGGTACATATGGTCTACGGGCACTCGTGGTTGTGGACAAACCTGGTATAGTAACTTTTGGTTTTTTATTTTCTTGCAAGAAAATTGTTGCCTACTCCTGACCGCCGCCTTACTGCTGATGTCTGGGTTATACATGGTGTTTGCGTACTTGTGTACAACCTGGTATAGTTCTGTTTCTTTATTTTCTTAGAAATTATAGATTGCCTACCCCTGACCATCACCTTTGTTTGAAGGCGTCAAAATTTTGTACGTAATTCTTTTGTTCAGCCGTGTATGTTGTGCTAACTGCCTGCTCCAAGAAGGACTATAAAATCAAGCTGACATATATCGTGGACCAACTACTAACTACTGAATAATGCTTAAGCTCAGATTAACATTGGTCCTCTCACATGTGAATGGTGTCTGCCATGCCTTTTGTTGTGTAAATGTATGTGCTACACTGCTACTTCATGAAGAATGGGTATTTCTAAGTGGGTAATATTACCCCTTTGCCATTTTGTTGGTAGTAATACACTCCACGTTTGCCTTGCTTGCCCTTAATAATGGATTCATTCTTTCATTTGGGGCCCGTTTGGATTGGATGTAAATTTTGTGTGGTTCATCTAAATACCGATGCCCACACAAATTTTTGTGCGGCTGAATGTTTTATAAAGACAAAGCAAAATGGGTTGGCTTCGGCAATGTCACAATCTGAATTCAACTTAGGCTCATTATTTCTAGCCGCCCCCATCTTTGTTGTGATAGATTGGACATGGCATACAGAATATTCAATATTCTTAAATGTTTTTTAGTGAGTCATAGTATAAAGATCCTAGTGAAAATGTCCACCACATTTGTTAAAGCCTTTGAATATGTGAATCCAATGTGTGATGATGAATTGGCGAAACTATGATGGAATCAAATTTTTATTGGAGAATGATCATTTGATGCTAAGGTTTCTCCTTCTGGGTAGATTCCGGGGCCTGCACCTCCCAAAGGATCACTGATTGAGCATGACAAGGCACTAGGATTGTGGGTGGTGAAGTTACCTTCTGCTGACACAGTGGTTGTGAAGAGAACCCTAGCAAAAGTGACAGAGCATCCCGAGGGCCTTCCTGGTGTGGATGAAACCTCAGAATTTGTGGACCGCAGGAAGGAATTCTGGTCCTCTATCAAACCTGCACATTTCGGTGTGAAGATTGGCACCCGTTCCATCCTGGGCCTTGTGCGGTGGCTGTATACTGGACTTTTCATCGGCATCCTTGGGGGTTTCTCCTTGGGTAGGTCCCTCTTGCTAAAATTCCCCGAGTTCTTCTCCCTTGGGTTGTGTAGAAAGACTGGACCAACAGAAGAGGAGGTGAACAGCGCCTCATTCAAACTGTGGTTCGTCGGCCATGGGTACAGCGATTTGGCCCGTGGATCAGAGCGTGGAACCAAGCCAGACATGGAGGTGGTCACCAGAGTTTCAGGGCCAGAGATCGGGTACATCACCACTCCGATCGTCCTCGTCCAGTGCGCCCTCGTCCTGCTGAGCCAGCGAGCCAATCTGCCGAAAGGCGGGGTGTACACGCCGGGCATCGTCTTCGGCCCCACAGATCTCCAGAAGCGTCTCGAGGAGAACGGCGTGTCGTTCAACCTCATCTCCACGAGGACCCTCCCTTCAGATTAACAAAAAGGCTCGTGCTTCCTGAACCTGATCTGTGGTGTTCTTGGACAATCAGCCTGCTTTCTTTCATCATTAAACCAGCTATCACGTGAGTGTCGTATGTGAAATAAGACAAGACAGTATTACTACCGCACCTGAAAGAAAGAAAGGATGTGCTTGTATAATGTGAATCGTATGTGTGAAATATATAATAAGTGTCTATGTAATCCCATTGTTCACTTTCCTCTTCCTTGTGTTAGCGGCGGGGTCCCCCCCCCCCCCCCCCCCCCTCTTTATCATCAGAAGCTGCCCTTATCTTTCTTGTGATATACCAGAATCTTCAATATTTTTAAATGTTTTGTAGTAACTAGTAAGTCGTGGAATGAAGATCCTCGCGAAAATGTCCACCACATTTGTTATAGCCTTGAATCCCTGAATCCAATGCCTGCGATGATGAGTTGGTGAAATTATGATGGAATCATTATTTTATTGTTGGTGAATATTGTTGCGGAGATACCTCGACAAGTGCACCTAGTGTCAAAGGTCTTATTAAATGGTAAATCTATTTGTGAAAAGGATTAGCTGTTCCACTTTATTGAAACATGAAAAGAGTAGGAAAAAAAAGGAAAGGACCCTAATAATTTGGGCTATGGGGATTATCATAAACCTGCTTATGCCTGATGACAGAATTGCTTGGTATGTTTGTCTGCTGTCACTGTTCTAGGTGCATTCTTTCATTATCTAAACCTACTAAAGTTTATGATAAAGCATCCTCAGCTTGAGCATTGTCTTCAATCAACTGAATGGCAGCATCCTCGGCGATCATGTTCCTGATCATGATGCAGTAATTATCATAAAATCATTTTTTATTCAGAAAAGACTAACTTGTATATTGAAGGGAGTAAAATGTGTTGATAAATAAAGAGCATTATGATGTTACAAGATATAGATGTCATGGTTGTTGGATATTTTCATCTTAGTAACCCTGACAAAAGCAAAAGGAAAATGCTTTATGAAGACAAAGCAAAATGAGTTGGCTTTGGTAATGCCACAATCTGAGTTCTACTTAGGTCTGGTATTTCTAGCTGCCCTGATCTTTGTTGTGATATAGAATCTTCAATATTCTTTTTGTAGTAATTAGTAAGTCATGAAATAAAGATCCTAGCGAAAATGTCCACCACATTTGTTATAGCCTTTGAATCCCTGAATCTAATGCTTGCGATGATGAGTTGGTGAAATTATGATGGAATCGTTTTTTTGATTGTATAATGATCACATTTGATGCTAAGGTTTCTCCTTGCTTTGTGCAGATTCCGGGGCCTCCGCCTCCCAAAGGATCACTGATTGAGCATGACAAGGCACTGGGATTGTGGGTGATGAAGTTACCTTCTGCTGACACAGTGGTTGTGAAGAGAACGCTAGCAAAAGTGACAGAGCATCCCGAGGGCCTTCCTGGTGCGGACGAAACCCCAGAATTTACGGAGCATAGGAAGGAATTCTGGTCCTCTATCAAGCCTGCACATTTCGGTGTGAAGATCAGCAGCCGTTCGATCCTGGGCCTTTTCTTGTGGCTGTGCACTGGACTTTTCATCGGCATCCTGGGGGGTTTTTCCTTCGGCAGGTCCCTCTTGTTGAAATTCCCCGAGTTCTTCTCCATCGGGCTGTTCAGGAAGACCGGGCCAACAGAAGAGGAGGTCCGCAGCGCCTCGTTCAAGATGTGGTTCATCGGCCGTGGCTACAGCGACTCGGCCCGCGCATCAGAGCGTGGGAGCAAGCCAGACAAGGAGATCGTGACCAGAGTTTCAGGGCCAGAGATCGGGTACATCACTACCCCGATCGTCCTCGTCCAGTGCGCCCTCGTCCTGCTGAGCCAGCGGGCCAATCTGCCGAAGGGCGGGGTGTACACGCCGGGCGCTGTCTTCGGCCCCACGGATCTCCAGAAGCGCCTCGAGGAGAACGGCCTGTCGTTCGAGCTCATCTCCACGAGGACCCTCCCTTGAGACTATAACAGGCTCGTGCTTCCTACACCTGATGTCATCGTTAGACCAGGTATCTATCATCTGTCAGCTGAGTGTCTAGCAGGCTCAATGGCCTTATACTAGGTATTTGTGAAGAAACGTAGTAGTGTCCTGTATGCTGTGTTCATGTGAAGTAAACCTTATTACTATTATTACTACCGCGCATGGAAGAAAAAAAAATAGGATGTGCTCGTGTAATGTGAATCGTATGGGTGATTGGGTGAAATATATACGTATAATAAGCGTGTAAGTGTAAGTCCTACGGCTGTAGAAGAGAAGAAATGTTGTGTCGTGAGTTCAAAATTGTCGTGTAAGTGCAAGTCCTGTGGAACCTGCATGTCTATCTCATCCTGTTTGTGCTGGCCTACATGCGCTCACCGTCGGATGAGTATCGGACGACACATTTGTCCTACATACAGCAGTTCTCGGAAACTTATCTCATCTGTGTGTACGTAAAAGGGTAGTAGGGCAAGTCTCGAGTACCGATCGGGCCAACACGCGCGAACGGCGCCTTCCCGCCCACACGGTTCCCACACGCCTTTCTTTCGCTTGTTTTTCCAGCTCGACCGATCGAGCGCGCGGGCGGCAGCAGCCTTCCCGGACCGGACCGGGGGGAAACAAAACGGAAAGGTTTGGGTACTTGCGTGGAACAAGCGCGTTGCCCGCCGGGCAGTGAGGCCGTGTGTACTCACCTCAGCACTGCCGCACCAGCCGAGCACGCCTCGTCTCGTTCCGTTACAGACTTGCAGTTGTGCGGTGTCCCCTACGGGTCCGGTTCGCCATGATGGAAGACGGTCGCCTGGATCATGATGGCTCGTGACCTTTCTGTTGAGACCGCGCTTTTGGACTGAGCACCGACCGACGCATGTGTGTGGCGCGCTTTGCCAACGGCTTTGTAAAGGCAAAAGGCTAGTAATAAGGACTAGTGAAAGACTTGGACGGTGTGTTTCCATGTTATCATGTGCATCACAAACGGCCATCCATCGCAATCTTTGACCACTTGCCGCCTTTGGTCTCTCGCGTACACTATCCCTTGGCCGCGATGAACAGCGGCCATGGTGGACTCATGGTCCAAGACGGCGACCGCACAAAGCCAAACATAGGAGGTTGTTGTGCGCGCACACGATCAAGTTGCTTTGCCACTACACAACTCTATGTGTATTTGTATCTTTTTTTTTGCTATTTCTCAGGTATCTGGATTTTCTTCTTGTGTCAGTTACTTTTTTCTTTTTTTCCGAGCGCGCGAGATTGGGAGGCCGCACCTCACCGGAGAACCAACCATCCTATCTATTTTAAAGGAAGCTATAGCCTCATTATCTAGGTGGAAGCCACAGCCATATTATCTACCTTAGGGGTGAGAAGTGTAGGGGATCACCGGAGTTGTTCATTGATGGTGCGGGGCTTAAGGGATGGTCGGGGCGGCGAACAAGTACAGCTGCGGGTGGAGGCGAGGCAGCGACAACTGCCGGGCACGAGGCATGGAGGCAGGCGGCCAGGGCTGGGTAGACCGTGTGGAGCACGAAGAACCGCCGCGAGGAAGGAGGATGAAGAACCGGGGGAGAAGAGAGGAGGGGGGGGGAGGGGGGATGAAAAAAGATAGTACGCTATAGTATCGCTAATAGCATGCTATTGTGTTTTGATTAATGTCTGTCAAATAAATCAGTGTACAATATCTCGCTAATAACACACTAGCATGATATAGTAAGTTAATAGCATATTTTAGGGGCCACGCTATTTTGTCGTAGCATTGCTATTTTTTCATTGATTTTTCACCGTATTGTATTGTGCGCTACCAAAACTTTGCTTCTTTATCTTTGTTCCTACGTACATACATGAACGAACACCCAGCTGAACTAAACAACCGCATTTTTGTACACAAAGAATACATTTGTTTTTTAACCTTCAACACCTATGTCAGAGAACTTGTTTGCTCGCCGTCGCTGTGTCCTGAGCTCTTGCAGCATGCACAGCCCACGTCGCCGGCGATGTCCAGCAGCGCCGCGAGGACGACCGGCATGTCCGGCCGCTCATGCGGCGCGTCGGCCGTGCACCGCATGCCCAGCTCGAGAAGATCCCAGAGCACCGTGCCGGTCGTCTGTTGATCCTCCGTTTGCTGCTTCCGGCCCTCCTTCGCGGTGCGCCGGGCCCAGTCGACGAGGCACTCCTCCTCGCCGCCGTCGACCGCGCGCCGGCCCGTGGCGAGCTCCATGAGGAGCACGCCGTAGCTGTACACGTCGCCCTTCGTCGTGGCGCGCCACGTCTGCGCGTACTCCGGCGCCACGTACCCGACCGTGCCGGCCACCACCGTGCTCACGTGGGTGTCGCCGGGGCGCACCACCCTGGCCAGCCCGAAGTCCGTCACCTTGGCGCGCCCGTCGCCGTCCAGGAGCACGTTGCTGGCCTTCACGTCGCGGTGCACCACGGCGGGCACGCACTCGTGGTGCAGGAACGCCAGCGCCCGCGCCACGCCCACGGCCGCGTCCAGCCGCGCCGCCCGCCCGAACGCGCCCGTGTCGCATATCAGCGCCTCCAGGCTCCCGCCGTCGAGCCGCTCGTAGACCAGTATCTTGGCGCCGCCGGAGAGGCACCACCCGTAGAGCGTCACGAGGTTCGGGTGCGGCCACGTGAACCCCATCCGGTCGGCGAGCACCTCCATCTCGGCGCGGAACTCGCGCTCGCCGTCGCCGTCCACGCCGTCGCACGGCCTGGAGAGCTTCTTCACCGCCACGGCGCGGCCGTCGGGGAGAGCGCCGCGGTACACCACGCCGGAGCCGCCGCGCCCGATCACCCGGTCGTCGGAGAAGTTGCCCGTGGCCGCCACGATGTCGCGGTAGGTGAACGCCGTCTTGTCCAGCCGGAACACCTTCACTCCCTCCGTCGAGGAGGAGCACCCGGTCGCCGTCGATGACCCGGACGGCGGCGACGACGACATTCCGAACGCGCACTTGCCCTTGGGGTGCTCGCACGAGAACGCGTCCGGCTCCGGCTCCTGGTCCACCGGGAACCGGGCGCGTAGGCTGGTGATCGCGAACAGGACGGTGCCGGCGATGAAGACGATGACGAGGGAGAAAAGCAGCCACACCATGGTTCTTGGTACGCTGCGCGTCCTAACTGCAGGAGCATCGGCAGCTTCCGGTCGTGGTGGTTTCTTACCGGCAGCTCCTCCCTGATGCAATGAAATCAGCGGGTTGCCGAGGAAGGACTGCTCGTCGAAGGTGCCGAACTGGCCGGTGGTGGAGACATTGCCGGAGAGGAGTGGGTTGTATGACACGTTGAACATGGATAGCTCGGTGAGCTTGAACAGGCTCGCCGGGAGCTCGCCGGAGAGGTTGTTGAAGGACAAGTCCATCCTCTCGATGCACAGAATGTCGCCGATCTCCGACGGAATCGGGCCCGAGAGGTTGTTCCTCGAGACGTTCAGCATGACGAGCGGGAGCCGGCCGATCTCCGGTGGCAGCTGCCCTGTGAGACGGTTGCCGTCGAGGTGGAGCAAGCTGAGGCTCCGCATTGCACCGATCTGTGACGGTATCTCGCCGGAAAGCAAGTTCCCAGACAGCTGCACGTACCCGGAGACCGTGTTGGACCTCGCCGGCGACGAGGAGTTGGTGCAAATTGGGACGATTCCGTAGCCCTTGAGGATGCGGTCCCATATGGTGCGGCAGTTCTCCCGAGTCATGACGGAGTAGACGAAGCTGAACGGGGGATAGCTCGCAGGGATCCACCGTTTCATGGCCTGGCACTCGCCGGAGCCGGCGAGCACGCTCGTGTCATTCCGGTTCTTGGCGAAGGTCGGGCCGGGATTCCTCCCTATCTCTGTCATCTCCGGTGGAATCTTGCCAGTCAACCGGTTGTCGGCCAGGTTCAGCCAGAGCAAGCTGGTGCAGTTGCCGATTTCAGGTGGTATCTCTCCGGAGAGCTGGTTCCCGGCGAGCATCAGCCATAGCAGCGATGTGAGGTTCCCTATTGTCGCCGGGATCCCACCCGAGAGCGTGTTGTTAGACAGGTCCAGCGCCTGGAGCTCGGCGAGACGGCCGTACACCGGCGGTATGGTGCCGGAGAAGTTGTTCTCGGCGAGCATCAGGTATTTGAGGCTCTTCATGTCGGCCACCTCTGGAGGGAGTTCGCCGGTGAACTGGTTGAAGCTGAGGTCGAGCCTGGCGAGCAGCGGTAGCCGGAGCACGCCGGAGGCCACGATGCCGCCGGTGTAGTTGTTGTGATGAAGCACAAGATACTTCAAGCTCGTGAAGTTGCCGAAAATTTGTTGCACGTCGCCGCCAAACTTGTTGGTGCTCATGTCCAAGAACTGAAGCCTCCCGCAGTTCGTCAGCTCCGGCGGTATCTTCCGATCGAACTTGTTTTTCCCAAGAATCAGCGTCTCGAGGACGGCGAGCTTCCCGATTCCGGCAGGTATAATCCCAGTGAAATTATTCCCCCACAGCGACATGTAGGTCAAATTCGCGCAATTGGCGACGGAATCCGGGAAGCCCCCGACCAGCTGGTTATCGGAGAGGTCCAAGGACTGGAGCCTGCAGCCACCAGGAAACGTGTTCCACGGGACGCTGCCGGTGAGGTTGTTCTCGGCGGCGCTGAATTCCCTGAATTTCGCGATCCCCGGCCAGAGCTCGCCGGTGAAGTTGTTGGAGCTGAGGTCGACCTTGTCGAGCCTGGCGCAGCCGTCGAACAGGCCGGTGATGTTGCCGGTGAGATTGTTGGTGGACAAGTCGAGCGAGGTGAGGTCGGCGCATATCGCCGGGAAGTTGACGGCGACGGCGCCCTCGAGCCGGTTCCCCGACACGTCGAGCGTCTGTAGCCTGGTCAGCCCGGAGAGGTTGAGCGGCCCGGTGATGAGGTTGTGGGAAAGGTTGAGGCGCAGGAGGCCGCGGCATTGGTTGAGGTCAGCGGCGGGGAGCGGGCCGGTGATGGAGTTGTCGGAGAGGTCGAGCCACGTGAGCGCCGGGAGCCGCGAGAAGCCACCGAACGCCGGGCCAGAGATGGCCGAGCGCGTCAGGTTCAGAGACGCGACGCGGCCGCCCCCGTCGCAGGTGACTCCACCCCACGCGCACGGCGACGGGTCGGACTCCTGCCACCCGTCGTATCCGCCCCGGTTGACCTTGTTGTTGGCAACGAGGAAGCGCTTGAGCTCCACCAGCACCTCCTTGTCGCCGCCGCCGCCGGCGCTCTGCGCGGCAATCAGCACCACCTCACCTTCAAGAGTAATCCACCCCCTCAAATTAGACCGACCCCACACGCAATTCAGCTCCCACACCCCAAGAAGAGAAGAAGATAACAGAGCAAGAAAGTAGAAAGGGAGGCCGGCAGTGTGTACCTGCGAGGAGGAGTAGGCAGAGGAACCGGAGGAGCGGGGGAGACATGGCCTGCCCTCCTGAATAATCATGGAAGAATCGAATCCTAGACGAAAGGTGCGGGAGCCGCCTATGCTTCTTCTTGGCTTGGCCCCTCTGCTGTGCTCGGTGCTCGCTTGGCTTGCCCCTCAATCCGAAGACGAGGCCGACGAGAGGTGTGAAGTAAGCAAGCAAGGAAAGGAAAGACAAAACAAAAGTCTGAGGTTGTTTAGGGGTTAATCCACATGTGGGTGGAGGTAGGGACTACTAGTATGCTGCGGGGCGTCGCTGTCCCCCGTCTGGACCTTTGAATTCCCGCTGTTCCATCTTTGTTAATTCGGCGCTGACTGCACGAGGAGGCAAAATGACACGAGTTCATTCTCGAAAAAAAAGGACACGAGTCTGACCGACTCACTGGTTTGGTTGTGGCCTCTGAATTCCCTTCCTGTCTTTCCCTCCAAGGCCTTGATTTGTCGCCGTTTTTAATCGGCGTTTTTTAAGTTTGGGAGAACGCATGTCAGCAATGTCGGGAATAAATACTGCAACTGCGGGAACAAGAAGGGATCGGCAATTTTTAACAGCTCCGACGACGTCTCAAGCTACCATATGGCCGCATGACGACATCCCAAGATCCTTGATCTGCCGGAATTCCACCGGAAGCTTCGTTGGATGTTCTTTATTTTCTCTTGATCTGCCAGTACTCATATTTTTCCCTGAAAGAAAAACTGGTAGTACTATGATGTTTTGGCTTGGACTGTTGGTCCAGGTAATAGCGGCCGCCGTTGTTGACAGGCGGAAGGGCGGCAACGGTTTGGGTCAGCCTGCCGCGGGAGTTATGATGGGGCCGAAGCGAACGGCCTGTGCACGCGTGACCCGTGCGCGTGGTGGGCGCGCGCGTGCAGATGTGAAGCTTCCAAAATGCACAACGCAGTAAATGATGCGCTCTACGCGTGTGAAGAGTTAAGAGCAACAGCCGTTCAGCCCCTTAAACACCCACGGACGCGTCTTAGCAATCCGACCTTTCAAACGCCCCACCGTGTCCATGGATAGTGACAAATCACGTCTTAAATAATGCATTTCACATTTGAATATCTTAAATTAGAAAACTCAAATACATATTATTACATGCAACACAACGATCTTTGAGCGAAACTCGTCCGGCTCCGTCGTGCCCATGTTCGGCGGCCGGCTGTGCCCCTCAAAGTGTCGGTCCAGTCACCAGCTAGGTAGAGTAGGGCATAGGACACGAGCCGGCTCACGTGACTCAAGGCGCCACCGTCTCCCATGCCCCACTCTTCCTCGTCGGAGCCTGAAACCCGAACGGTGCCAGTGGATGTCAGATCGATGATGGATTCGTCCTAGGACGAGCCGGTGACGTCCACCACTACGCGGTTGCGGTGTCGTGGTTCTAAGGCTGACAGTAGAATAGAGGGTAGGAATGTAGAGGCAAGATCCTAGCTATGGATGAGTTGTACACACGAGTTTCACGATTTCAAGCCCTTCTCGTAGGAAGTAACAGCCCTACGTCTCGGAGCCCGGAGGCGGTCGACTGAATATATGCGTGTGAATTACAGAAAGTACGAACCCTTGTCCCGGAGGAGGGGGGTGGCTTATATAGAGTGCGCCAGGACCCCAGCTCCCCTCCGTTACACAGGGTTCAATGTTCATAAAGGAGGAGCGTTACTGGTAACGTCCGAAGTAAAGTGCTATAAATGTCCATAAAGCTATGGTTTAAACCTCGACCGTTGCGGAGTGAAGGGCTTTTCATCTTCTGGTGATCGAGTGTCTTCAATGTGGTCGAGTGAGCACATCTTCATGGTCGAGTGGATGATGGTTTCTCTTCGACTGCTTCTGATTTTTTGTAGAGATGTCCTTGGGGAGGGTATGTTGGACAGATCCATGACCCTACCCTAGGTACATAGCTTCATCATTAGCCCCCGAATGGATCAGGGTTTGAGCGAGGAAGGAGTTGGGAACACTTCCGACTTATTCTTTGTGCTATGAGTATATCTTGCTCTGGAACAATGAATTGAGGAGACGACGTCGACTCCTTTTTCAGTCGCCTTGGTCCATTCTTGGTTTTTGTCGAGTGAATTTTCGGTAGAATTCCGAATGATAATGTAGAGGGTGTTTGTCTTCAGTCTGGCAAGTTGCTCTGCTCTCTGCGGATTTCGTGGGATTCGAATTTTGGGAAGCGCGCCAGACGGGCGAGACCGTGGTAATCGGGACGGATTAGGCAAGTCTCCTCGATCTCCGCGCCACCTTTTTCACCACGTACTGCGCGCGGCTGTTGCGGGATTTGTTTAGATCATCTGGGTCCACCAGTCAGTCACTCGGGGAACGACCTTATAAAAGGCGTCGGACCAGGCCTCTACCCCGTGCGCTCCCATTCTCTTTTCTTCTTCCTCCGACCTCTTCGCCACGCTCGCTCCTGCTCTCGTCGCCGGACCCTCGCTCGAACTCGATCCGTCGCCATGGGGAAAGAGAAAACGGTGGCGCTGGAGCGCGCGAAGAAGGCTACCGCGAAGGCGAAGGGCAAGCGGACCAGCCGGGGCGGATCCTCGTCGAGATCCGGCCTGCCGCCGGGCTGGATCCAGGGCGACTGGATCCGCTCGACGATCAGCCAGGATGACCTCGACGACCTGGTGGAGGGGGACTGATCCCCCACAAGTTGGCACGGCACCCGGGGAACGAGACCGAGCCGCAGCCAAGGGAGGGTGAGTGCGTTCTCCTCTCCACCCACGTAGATCGCGGATTCTCACTGCCTCCCCATCCTTTCTTCCGGGGCTTTTTAAACTTCTTTGGGGCTCAGCTCCACCATTTCACTCCAAACACCATAGTCTATCTGGCTGCTTTCATGTCGATGTGTGAAAATTTCTTGGGCTGTCGGCCGCACTGGGGTCTTTTCAAACACATCTTCACTTGCCGCTCCCAGTCGGTCAAAAAGGCCAATCTAAGTGATGAGAGGACACAAGTGATCCAGATGAGCGGGGGCCTAGGGATCCAGATGAGGAGCAAGAGCACCTTCCCAGCAATGATCCTTCCCGACTCGGTCCGGGGCTGACAGTCGACTTGGTTTTACTGCAAGGACCAGCCGACCCTGGGTTAGTCGACTGGACTTCCTCCCTTTTCTTTGGCTCGAGTGGAGAAGCCCGCCCCCCTGAAGGTGGTTCCAGAAGAGAAGGCGCAGGTCAAGGTGCTGGTCGATCGGGTCGTCCAACTCGTTCGCGACGGGGTGACCGGGATGGACCTGCTGGAGGTCTTTCTCGGTCGACGCATCCAACCGCTTCAGGCACGTGATCATCCGATGTGGATGTACTCTGGGCTCGAGGATTCCACTCGGATCCACCCAGAGGACGTCAGCGAGGACACCTTGGAGAAGTGGCCGATGGGGATCACCAGCAATAAAGACAACCCTCGGGGGTCTAGGAGGGTGATTCCATTCGACCACTCGCGTCAGCCGGAGCAGGTATGATTCTGTTTTATCGAGTATCTTTCCGATTCACTGTGTGACATTGTAACGCCCCAGATATAACTTTCCCAATTTGTACTCCAACTCTTGCTGTTTCCGGCATTAAGCTATATTTATTCTCGGGTTCGGGTCTTTGTCTCCGTGTATTGTTTTCGTTTTCGTGCATCTCATATCATGTCATCTCGTGCATTGCATTTGCATACATGTTCATCTCATGCATTCAAGCATTTTCCCCGTTGTCCGTTTTGCATTCCGGCGCTTCGTTCTCCTCCGGTGGCCATTTCTAGCCTTCTTTCATGTGTGGGGATTAAACATTTCTGGATTGGACCGAGACTTGCCATGCGGCCTTGGGTTACTACCGGTAGACCGCCTGTCAAGTTTCGTATCATTTGGACTTCGTTTGATACTCCAACGGTTAACCGAGGGACCGAAAAGGCCTCGTGTGTGTTGCAGCCCAACACCCCTCCAATTTGGCCCAAAACCCACCAAACTCTGCTCCATGTCCTAGAGCGTTCGATCACAATCGCGTGGCCGAAAACCGCACCTCATTTGGACTCTCTTAGCTCCACTTATGCCTATATATACCCCCTCCTTTTCGGATCTCGTCTTCCCCGTCCAAACCCTACCCTGAAAAAAAAACAGATCCCCGCCGCACCGGACGTGTCCGGCCCGCGCCGGACAACGTCCGCCGCCGCCCGCAGCAAACCGGAGCCTGCCACGTGTCGCCCGAGCCCCACATCGCCGCCGGCCCGCCCGAGCCTGCGGGAGGCCCCCGCGGCCCAGTTCCGCGCGCCACCCCGCGCCTTCTCCTTCCCCGCGACCGGCGCCCGGGCCGCCCGGCGCCGCCGCGCGCCATCGCCGGCGAGCAGCCCGCTCCGGCGATGCCCTCCTCCACCGGCGCGCCTTGCCGCCGCGGCCACGCCGGCGCCGCCCACGGCCACCTCGGCGCCGCCTCCTCCCTCCACGCCGAGCGCCGCCCCCACGGCCATCCTCGCCGCCCCGGCCGCTTTTCTCTCACTTCGGCGAGCTACAGCGCACGCCGGCGAGACCTCGAACCGCGTGGTGAATAGTGCCAGATCCAGATCCGGATTTCACGGTTGACTTTTTCTCTCCTAACCCTAATTTCCGAGCATACTTTGACTGATGATATCTCCGCATTTGTAGCTCCGTTTTGGACATATGATATATCAAAATGTTCGTATCGACATGTACATCATTTCATTCCATTGCATCATTTTCATTTGAGTTCATCTTGATGCCCAAAATGCTGTTAGAAGGAGGCTTCGTGAGTTAAGTTGCAGATCCGTTAGTTCATCATAGACTTTTGTCATTTTTGCCATGATTATTGTGTGCATGATATGCCTGTGAGTCTCTGGGATGAATTGTTAAGCATTTTGTCTTCTTTCCAGAGGTGCCACCCATGCATTTTTAGGATGTGTGTGGTGACTTGTGCAAGCTTGCAAAGAGAGGCACCTGAGATTCTGTTTTCAGGGACTTAGTGAATTTCACCAAGTCTGGGATATTTTAGTTCATGATGCCATATGTTCAGCTTGTTTCCTAGTGATCCGTGACTCTTTTGAGGATGATCAGTAAGGGACATTTGTTAATCTTGTTATGCTCTATCCATCCATGTCTTTGTTTGCATATGTGGAGTGCTCTAGCTTGAGTCAATCGAGCTCTACTTTTGCTTCGTGGTAAATCTGGGCAGATTGTCAACTTGTTTGCGATTTTGCCGATGCTATTGCTAGTGATCCGTGCATGCTATGCCATTGTTCTTGCCACGTATAGCTAGCATTTTGTGTCTTCTTTATGGATATATGCTTGCCTTGCTCTGACTTGCACTATAGTGAGTGCATCGAGCTCGTTTACATGCCTTCGTGAGTTAAATTTCAGCATGTCTCAGTTTTCACTAAGTCTGAAAACTGATTGTGCGTGAGCTATGTTCGTGTGCTCGTTAGAGTATTTTGTGAACCCTTTTGACCCCAGGTCACTTTGGGTGTTTTGTTAAGCTTGTTGAGTAGCTCCATGCCATGCTCTTACTTGTCATGTTAAGGTTGTGTGTCATATTGTTTTGCTGCTCCGAAGAGAGCATCGTGGTCTGAAATTTCAGACTAGTGTTAATTTCACTAAGTCTGAAATTTGTTTTGCATATTCGTTTTTGCCATGCTTGTTTGAACCTCATAATGGATGAATTTGGCCGTGGATCAGTGCTAGTGTTTTGTTAAGCATCTTGTGTACATCCCTGCCATGTCTTTTGTTATCATGTTTGATGGCTGTAGCATGTTCATTTCGTTGCATTTAGGAGCCTACTTGCTGTAAATCGCAGACCGGTTCATTTCGTAAAACGCTTGCCATTTCCAAACCGTAGCTCCGATTCCAATGATCTTTATATCGTTTTCAGGTGATTTCATCCCCTCTATCCAGTGGCACACTTGGTTTTCCAAGTTGAGGCCAGGTTCATGCATTTCCTGTCACGTCTTGCATTTTGCATCCCGCATCGCATCCCGCATAGCATACCATCATTGCATCTTATTGTTTGCCCTTGCACGTGGTTGATTGTATCCTTGTTGCTTGTTTGTGTTGTTGGGTAGAGCCGGGAGACGAGTTCGCTAACGAGGAGCCCGTTGAGTTTGCTTTTGGGGATCCAGTCAACTCTGACAACTGTGCAGGCAAGATGATCATACCCTCGAAATCACTACTATCTTTGCTATGCTAGTTTGCTCGCTCTTTTGCTTTGCCAATGCTATGATGCCTACCATTTGCTTGTCAGCCTCCCAATTGCCATGTTGACCCTCTAACACACCATTGTCCTAGCAAACCGTTGATTGGCTAAGTTACCGCTTTGCTCAGGCCCCTTCTTATAGCTTTGCTAGTTGCAGGTGAAGATTGGAGCCGTTCCTTGTTGGAACCTTTATTTACTTGTTGGGATATCATTATATTGCCATGTTATCTTAATGCATCTATATACTTGGTAAAGGGTGGAAGGCTCGGCCTCTCGCCTAGTGTTTTGTTCCACTCTTGCCGCCCTAGTTTCCGTCATATCGGTGTTATGTTCCCGGATTGTTGCGTCCCTTACGCGGTTGGGCTATAATGGGAACCCCTTGATAGTTCGCCTTGATTAAAGCTTTTCCAGCAATGCCCAACATTGGTTTTACCATTTGCCACCTAGCCTCTTTTTCCCTTGGGTTTCCGGAGCCCGAGGGTCATCTTATTTTAACCCCCCCCGGGCCAGTGCTCCTCTGAGTGTTGGTCCAACTGTCAGCTGCCGGTGGCCACCAGGGGCAACTCTGGGCTGGCCTACCCGTACCTAGGACAATCTGATTGTGCCCTGAGAAAGGGATATGTGCAGCTCCTATCGGGATTTGTCGGAACATTCGGGCGGTGTTGCTGGACTTGTTTTAACCTGTCGAATCGTCTTGTTGTACCGAGGTACCGAGTCTGATCGGTGTGTCTTGGGTGGAGGTCTATTCCTTCGTTGACCGTGAGAGCTTGTTATGGGCTAAGTTGGGATCCCCCTGCAGGGATTGATCTTTCGAGAGCCGTGCCCGCGGTTATGGGCAGATGGGAATTTGTTAATGTCCGGTTGTAGATAACTTGAACCTTAATTAATTAAAATGAATCAACTGAGTGTGTTGCCGTGATGGCCTCTTCTCGGCGGAGTCCGGGAAGTGGACACGGTGTTGGAGTTATATTTGCGCAGGTTGCTCGCTAGTTTCCCGCTCGTGCTTTGCCTCCTCTTCTCGCTCTCTTTTGCGCATAAGTTAGCCACCATATATGCTAGTCGCTTGCTGCAGCTCCACTTATACATTACCCCTTCCTACCTATTAAGCTTAAATAGTCTTGATCGCGAGGGTGCGAGATTGCTGAGTCCCTGTGGCTCACAGATTACTATTACACCAGATGCAGGGACAGATGATACAACTCCAGATGGCGCGCTTGAGCTCAAGTGGGAGTACGACGAGGATTCTCAGCGTTACTATGTGTCTTTTCCTGATGATCAGTAGTGGTGCCCAGTTGGGGTGATCGGGACCTATGTCGCTTGTTGGGTTGTCTTTTATTTTGGCGCCGTAGTCGGGCCATGAGTGTTTGGATGATGTATGTTATTTATGTACTTTGATGTGACGTGGCGAGTGTAAGCCGACTATGTACCTCCCCTTTATATTATTTATGTGCATGTGATGTGTGATGATTTCCTAACTTGCGACATTGCTTTCAATGCGGTTATGCCTCTAAGTCGTGCCTCGACACGTGGGAGATATAGCCGCATCGAGGGCGTTACAAACATCTTGTTGATGGTCGACTGAATTTCCTTTGATCGTTGTCTTTTTAGGCCCTCATCGACATGTACTCAATGCCCAACGGAGTGCAGGAGCAAGACGTCGAGGAAGGAGCGAGCGGGGGCGAGAGCGGCGAAGGGTACTCGGATGTCGAGGAGGATGAGGAGAGCGATGAATCGACTGATGACGAAGAGGTCGACTCGCCTCCTCGCAGGGAGAGGAGATCCAAACATGCTCACGACCCGGCGAGCGCTCCGGGTCTGGTGGCCGCGCCGATTGGGCAGTCTTTGAAGCGTCCCAGGACGTCTTCCCCAACGCCAATTGAGAAGGCTACGAAGCAGCCCAAAGTTGTGCCGCCTCCAGCGTCGAAAGCACCAAAAGCCACCTCCTCCAAACTGCCAAAGGCTTTGCCCAGGATCAAAGTGACCGTCCCTACTATCTCCGGGTAATCATCTGACTTGTTCTTTTCGTCGACTCGAGTAACAGGACGTAACCGACTGAATGCGGGTCTTTGCAGTGCTGCTACGTCAGGAACCTCTTCTCTCCAGTACCGAGACAAGGAGATGGAAGACGCGGTTACCTCTAACCCAGGTAGAAACTCTTATGATCTTGTTCTTGATTCCTTGGTCGATTGCGTTCTAGTGGTTCACTTGGGGTCGAATGATCTGTCTTGCAGCTCCACCCAACGTCATCGATCTTCCAGATGACGATGAAGATGTGGCTCGTAAGCCCAGGAAGAGCAAGAAGGTAGTAGCTGGCAAGATGTCTCGGCAAGGGCCAACAACACCACCACCCGTCCGTCAACCTGAATACGCGGGCAGGGCCTCTGTGACCTTCGTTGCACCCTTGTTGAGTGCGCACCCTGCACCGTCGACCGCACCTGTGATTCCTTCAGTCGTCCAACTCCAGGCCACGGAGCTCCCAGCTGCCACACCTGGGTCATCTGCTCTCTTTTTCACCAGCTACCCCGTCCCGGACAACCAGTCGGAAGCGGCTGCGGAAGCCATCCGACATGCTGACGTGATGATGGAGCGGGTGAATACGGTGCATGAGAATAGCCAGGCTGCCTACGGCGCCAACGCTGCTCTTCGGGCCAATGTCCAGGTGAGTAGACTTTCCGACTGCTCTTGTTCTATGAGGATATGCTACCCGAAAAATCTTCTTCTACACAATCTCCTGTTGTTTGCGTTGAATCAGAGCACCCACTGGGTGTTTTGTTGCCTTTGGTAGTTGCATTCTTCCACTCGGTCTGGGTGAGTGGGATCTGAACCGGTGGGGGCACGCTAAGTGCACCCACTGGGTGTAGTCCCCGAGACCGCGGTCGACTGCTGGCAGTCGTCTGGGGTCTGAGTTCTACTTTCCTTCCTTTTTCTTTTCTTACACTCGACTCAGGCGGACCGGTCGAGTAGGATCTGAACCGGTGGGGGCACGCCAAGTGCACCCACTGGGTGTAGTCCCCGAGACCGCAGCCGACTGTTGTCTGAATAGTTTTTTTTGACTTGGTCCGGGCGGACCGGTCGAGTTGGGTCTTAATCAGCGGGGGCATGCCAAGTGCACCCACTGGGTGTAGCCCCCGAGACCGCAGTCGACTATGTGCAGTCGGCTGGGATCTAAGTGAACTTCTTTAGGTTTTATTCACTCGGAAGTAAACAACCTTTGATCTTATCGACTGACCCATCTTTTGCCTTCTGCAGATGTCTTGTACTCTTATTTCCAAGTTTGCTGAACTTGAGGAGAAGCAGAGGCAAGTCAACCTCGACTTGGAATTGGCCCAGCAGAATCTGAAGAAAGCTCAAGATGAAGCCACTGGTATGGAAGGTAACTGGATGTCGACTGACTTTCAATATATTTCTTTGATCTTTCGATTGCTTCTTTTGCAGAGAAAATAAAGTTGGCTCTGGAGAAGAAGGACTCGGACCTCGCCGCCACGCAAAAAGCTACCCAAGATAAAACTGCTGTCACAGACCAGAAGCTTGCTTCAATCGGAACGCTGGAAGGGGAGGTGAACAAACTGAAATCTTGCCTCAATGAAGCTAACCGTGAAGTGACTAGTCTGAAGAAGGATAAGGTTGCCCTAAATGAAAAGCTGGAGTCTGCAATCCGCAAGAGGAATGACACAGAAGCTTATCTGAGGACTCTTGCCAAGAAGCTCTATCTCACGCTGGAAGGTATTTCTTTTAAACCGACTGTGTTGATGCTTGCGATCAGATCTTGCTCGGTCGACTCACTAATTTTTGGCTGCAGAATTCTGCCAAGACTTCGACGAGGAAACTGGAAGGGTCGAGACGGGTCTGGACCCTATCGCTTCTCCAGTTTGTGACGAAACTGCAATGAACGTGCTCCGACTGGAGTCCTGTATCGCCAGCGCCACAAGCTACCTCGTGCACCTGAAAGAGGTAGTCTCCCGAATCGACTCATCGCTTTGGCCAAGGGATACGCTTCAAAATGACCTGGAATCCCTGATGGATCGACTGAACGAGATCCCTGACCGAGTGCAAGAATGGAAGAAATCCTCCGCCTGGTGTAGTGCTGGCGTGGCGCAGTCCTTGGTGCGAGTCCATTGCAAGGAGGCTTGTGAAGACAAGCTGGCTGCGATCAAAGTCGCTAACACCAAAAAGCATGACTTCCAGTCCTTCATGGAGACTTTCATTGCTACCGCCACTCGGATTGCTGATGGGATCGACCTGGACTTATTCGTGGAGCCTGCCAGCGCTCCTCCTGCCGAGTGAGCAAACTTATGAGACTTGAATCTGCTTTAAATTTGCCTCGGAATGCCGAGTGATTGCTGTAACCGTTGAACTCCTTCGGGCTTGATGCCCAAATACTTTTGATTTGCTGCTTGGAACTTTAGGATTTATCTGAATTTGGTTTATCTCCGAATGTGCTTGCATTTTGCCTTCGAATGGACTTTGTTCACTTCTCGGAATAGTCTTTGCATTGGAGATGCAGCTCTAAAGTGGTGGCTCCAGTCGGCCCGCGCTTCGTCGTCCTTGCGGATAAGGATGGAGTGCACATTGTACTTGTGCCGTAGCTCCGAAGGAGAAGGTTGCAGTCGACCTGCACCTCGTCATCCTTGCGGATATGGATGGAGCGCACATTGTACTTGTGCCGTAGCTCCAAAGAAGAAGGTTGCAGTCGACCTACACCTCGTCGTCCTTGCAGATAGGGATGGAGCGTACGTTGTACTTGTGCTGTAGCTCCGAAGAAGAAGGTTGCAGTCGACTTGCACCTCATCAACCTTGCAGATAGGGATGAAGCGTATGTTGTACTTGTGCTGTAGCTTCGAAGGAGAAGGTTGCAGTCGACCTGCACCTCATCGTCCTTGCGGATAGGGGTATGTTTCGAACTTAGGCGAGTACTAGACTGCAGCTAAGCTCCCGAGTGGGAGGATTGCTCTCCACTCGGTAGGATTTTTTCGAACTTAGGCGAGTATTGGACTGCAGCTAAGCCTCCGAGTGAGAGAACTTAGGCGAGTACTGGACTGCAGCTAAGCCCCCGAGTGGGAGGATTGCTCTCCACTTGGTAGGATTTTTTCAAACTTAGGCAAGTATTGGACTACAGCTAAGCCTCCGAGTGAGAGAACTTAGGCGAGTACTTGACTGCAGCTAAACCCCCGAGTGGGAGGATTGCTCTCCACTCGGTAGGATTTTTTCAAACTTAGGCGAGTACTGGACTGCGGCTAAGCCTCCGAGTGAGAGAACTTAGGCGAGTACCGGACTGCGGCTAAGCCCCCGAGTGGGAGGATTGCTCTCCACTCGGTAGGATTTTTTTCAAACTTAGGCGAGTACTGAACTGCAGCTAAGCCTCCGAGTCGAGTGGGAGGATTGCTATCCACTCGGTAGGATTTTTTTCAAACTTAGGCGAGTACTGGACTGCAGCTAAGCCTCCGAGTGAGAGAACTGAGGCGAGTACTGGACTGCAGCTAAGCCCCCGAGTGGGAGGATTGCTCTCCACTCGGTAGGATTTTTCCAAACTTCGGCAAGTACTGGACTGCAGCTAAGCCTCTGAGTGAGAGAACTTAGGTGAGTACTGGACTACAGCTAAGCCCCCGAGTGGGAGGATTGCTCTCCACTCGGTAGGATTTTTCCAAACTTAGGCGAGTACTGGACTGCAGCTAAGCCTCCGAGTGAGAGAACTTAGGCGAGTACTGGACTGCAGCTAAGCCCCCGAGTGGGAGGATTGCTCTCCACTCGGTAGGATTTTTTCAAACTTAGGCGAGTACTGGACTGCAGCTAAGCCTTCGAGTGAGAGAACTTAGGCGAGTACTGGACTGCAGCTAAGCCCTCGAGTGGGAGGATTGCTCTCCACTTGGTAGGATTTTTTTTTCAAACTTAGGCGAGTACTGGACTGCAGCTAAGCCTCCGGGTCGAGTGGGAGGATTGCTCTCCACTCGGTAGGATTTTTTCAAACTTAGGCGAGTACTGGACTGCAGCTAAGCCTCCGAGTGAGAGGATTGCTCTCCACTCGGTAGGATTTTTCCAAACTTAGGTGAGTACTGGACTGCAGCTAAGCCTCCGACTGAGAGAACTTAGGCGAGTACTGGACTGCAGCTAAGCCCCCGAGTGGGAGGATTGCTCTCCACTCGGTAGGATTTTTCCAAACTTAGGCGAGTACTCGACTGCAGCTAAGCCTCCGAGTGAGAGAACTTAGGCGAGTACTGGACTGCAGCTAAGCCCCCGAGTGGGAGGATTGCTCTCCACTTGGTAGGATTTTTTTCAAACTTAGGCGAGTACTAGGCTGCAGCTAAGCCTCCGAGTGAGAGAACTTAGGCGAGTACTGGACTGCAGCTAAGCCCCCGAGTGGGAGGATTGCTCTCCACTCGGTAGGATTTTTTCAAACTTAGGCGAGTACTGGACTGCAGCTAATCCTCCGAGTGAGAGAACTTAGGCGAGTACTGGACTGCAGCTAAGCCCCCGAGTGGGAGGATTGCTCTCCACTCGGTAGGATTTTTTTCAAACTTAGGCGAGTACTGGACTGCAGCTAAGCCTCTAAGTGAGAGAACTTAGGCGAGTACTGGACTGCAGCTAAGCCCTCGAGTGGGAGGATTGCTCTCCACTCGGTAGGATTTTTTTCAAACTTAGGCGAGTACTGGACTGCAGCTAAGCCTCCGAGTGAGAGAACTTAGGCGAGTACTGGACTGCAGCTAAGCCCCCGAGTGGGAAGATTGCTCTCCACTCGGTAGGATTTTCTTTCGAACTTAGGCGAAACAGATTCGCGACTAAGCCCACCCACTGGGGGATTTCAGAAGTAAATAAGAACAACAACAATCGTATGAGAGGACCGTAAGCTCTTGTCTTTGATAAAAAAATTACAAAGGTGTTTCTTATTACATTTTATTCGAACACGTGCTTAAGTATAAAAGGGGCGGAGCAGCTCCGCGTTCCAAGCCCATGGCTCGTCTTTCTGATGCTCAATACTGTAAAGATGGTATGCTCCGTTGTGGAGAACTTTGGTGATGATGAAGGGGCCTTCCCAAGTCGGGGCGAGCTTGTGTGGTTTCTGTTGATCCACTCGAACAACCAGGTCTCCTTCTTGAAAGGCTCGACCCCTCACATTTCTGGTGTGGAATCGACGCAAGTTTTGCTGATAAATAGTCGACCGGATCAAGGCCATCTCTCTTTCCTCCTTTAAGAGATCGACTGAATCTTGCCGGGCTTGCTTTGCTTCCTCTTCGGAGAAGAGCTCGACTTGGGGTGCGTTGTGGAGCAGGTCACTTGGCAGAACAACTTCGGCTCCATAGACTAAGAAGAAAGGAGTTTGTCCGGTCGACCGATTAGGAGTTGTCCTTAAACCCCACAGAACTGACGGAAGTTCATCAACCCAAGCGCCTGCTGCGTGTTTGAGATCACGCATCAGTCGGGGTTTCAGTCCTTTGAGAATTAGGCCATTGGCTCTTTCTGCTTGTCCGTTCGACTGCGGGTGAGCGATTGTAGCATAGTCGACTCGTGTGCCTTGAGAAGCGTAGAAAGCTCTGAACTCATCAGAATCGAAGTTCGACCCGTTTTTCGTGATGATGCTGTGTGGAACTCCATATCTGAATGTCAATTCTCTGATAAAACTGACAGCGGTGCTGGCATCAAGGTTCTTGATAGGTTTAGCTTCGATCCATTTGGTAAACTTGTCGACTGCAATGAGCACATGAGTGAAGCCGTTCCTGCCGGTTCTCAGTGGTCCAACCATATCCAGTCCCCAAACGGCAAAGGGCCAGATGAGGGGGTGGTCTTCTGGGCTGACGCTGGCTTGTGAGACATGCCGGAGTAAAATTGGCAGCCTTCACATGTGTCGACTATATCTTTCGCCATTTCATTTGCTCGTGGCCAACAGAATCCAGCTCGGTATGCTTTAGCCATGATGGCCCGAGAGGACGCATGGTGACCACAGGTCCCTGAGTGGGTGTCATTGAGGATCATTCGACCTTCTTCTGGTGTTATGCATTTCTGACCGACTCCAGTCACGCTTTCCCTGAACAGTTGTCCTCTTATCACAGTAAAGGCCTTGGATCAATGGACGATCTGTCGAGTCTCTTCCTCATCCTCTGGGAGTTCTTTCTTGAGGATGTACGCAATGTAGGGCACTGTCCAGTCGGGAGTAATGGCCAGAACTTCCATGATCGGGTCGACCACGGCTGGGACCTCGACTTCAGTCGGGTCTGTGGCGCTCTTAGGCTGCGGAAGCTCTTCAGTAAAAGGATCTTCTTGAACTGTCGGCGTGTGAATATGCTCCAAAATCACATTTCTGGGAATGGCTTCTCTCTTGGAACCTATCTTTGCCAAGTCATCGGCTGCTTGATTTTTCAGTCGGGGTATGTGATGGAGCTCTAACCCCTCAAACTTCTTTTCCAGCTTCCTCACCGCGTTGCAGTAACCAGTCATGGCTGGGCTTCTGACATCCCACTCCTTCATCACTTGATTGACTACCAAATCTGAGTCGCCGTAGACCATGAGGCGACGGACGCCGAGTGATATGGCCATGCGCAACCCATACAGGAGTGCTTCATATTCTGCTTCATTGTTGGAGGAATCAAAGTGAATCTGGAGGACATATCTAAGCATGTCTCCTCGGGGGGATACCAGTACTACCCCAGCACTAGAACCATTCAGCATTTTGGATCCGTCAAAGAACATGGTCCAGTGCTCCGAGTGAACTTGAGTCGGCAGTTGCTGTTCGATCCACTCGGCGAGGAAATCTGCTATTGCTTAGGACTTGATAGCTTTCTTTGCCTCAAACTTGATATCCAAGGGAAGGAGTTCAATCGCCCATTTTGCCACTCGACCAGTTGCATCTCTGTTGTGCAGAATCTCTAACAATGGAGCGTCGCTGATGACTGTAACAGAGTGATCAGAGAAATAGTGTGCAACCTTCTTCGTGGTCATGTAAATCCCATAGACAAGCTTCTGATAGTGCGGATATCTCTGCTTTGACGGAGTCAGGACTTCAGAAATATAATAAACTAGGCGCTGAACTTTATAAGCTTTTCCTTCTTCCCGCTCGACCGTAAGTACTGTACTGACGACTTGTCTAGTGGCTGCTATATAAAGCAGTAGAGGCTCTTTGCTGATTGGAGCAGCAAGCACCGGCTGGGTGGAAAGTAGGGCTTTTAGCTCTGCAAATGCTGCATCAGCTTCTGGGGTCCACTCGAACTTATCTGATTTCTTCATCAGTCGGTAAAGAGGCAGCGCCTTTTCACCGAGGCGAGAAATGAATCGACTTAGGGCGGCCAAGCAACCAGTAAGCTTCTGGACATCATGCACATGCACAGGGCGTTTCATTCGGAATATAGCACCCACTTTCTCTGGGTTAGCATCGATTCCTCGTTCGGAAACGAGGAAACCGAGTAATTTTCCGCCCGGAACTCCAAACATGCACTTTGATGGATTGAGCTTGATATCATACCTTCTGAGGCTGTTAAAGGTTTCAGCGAGGTCAGTCAGTAGGTCAGAACCTTTACGTGACTTGACCACAATGTCATCCATGTATGCTTCCACATTTCGACTGATCTGGGTGAGCAGGCACTTCTGAATCATCCACATGAATGTGGCTCCGGCGTTCTTCAAACCGAATGGCATTGTGACATAATAGAAGCACCCAAACAGGGTGATAAAAGCTGTCTTTATCTCGCCGGGTCCGTACAGACGGATCTGGTGGTACCTGGAGTAGGCGTCCAAAAAGGACAAACGCTCGCACCCTGCAGTCGAGTCGACTATCTGGTCGATGCGAGGGAGAGGAAAGTGATCTTTCGAGCAGGCCCGATTGATTTGATTGAAATCAATGCACATGCAAAGTGAGTCGTCCTTCTTTGGGACCATGATAACATTGGCTAACCACTCGGAGTGGTAAATCTCTCGGATAAACTCAGCTGCCAAAAGACGAGCCACCCCTTCACCGATTGCTTTTCTCTTCTGTACGGCGGACCGTCGAAGATGTTCTTTGACTGGTTTCACTTTTGGGTCGACTCGCAAACGATGCTCAGCCAGTCCCCTGGGAACACCCGGCATGTCAGAAGGCTTCCATGCAAAGATGTCCTAGTTCTCACGGAGGAACTAGATGAGCGCTTCTTCCTATTTGGAGTCGAGTGTGGTTGAAATGTGAGTCGGAGCAGCATTGGGATCTGTCGGGTGAATGTGAATCGACTTCGTTTCGCTGGACGACTGGAATGCTAAATCTGTGGCTGGCTTCTTGGCTCGCAACAAATCACTCGAATCTGCATTTTTCTAGTATTCTTGCAATTCTACCACGGCCATCTGAGCATCGGTGATCTTTGAGCCCTTCTAGAAGCATTCTTCTGCCTTCTTCCGATTACCAGAGATAGTGATCACCCCTTTGGGACCAGGCATCTTCAATTTGAGGTACATGTAACATGGTCGAGCCATAAATCATGCATAAGCTGGCCTGCCCAGAATTGCATCATAAGCACTCTGGAAATCCACAACTTCAAATGTCAACTTTTCTTTGCGGTAATTTTTGGAATCACCGAAAACCACGTCGAGTGCAATCTGACCGAGGGATGCAGCCTTCTTGCCTAGAATGACCCCATGGAAACTCATATTGCTTTCGCTGAGTCTGGACATCGGAATGCCCATTCCCTTCAACGTCTCTGCATACAGTATGTTCAGGTCACTGCCACCATCCATCAGGACCTTTGTCAGTGGAGTGCCTTCGACTACCGGGTCGACCACCAGCGCTTGCCTCCCGGGGGTGGCTATGTGTGCTGGATGATCAGACTGGTCGAATGTAATGGCGGTCTGTGACCACTTCAGGTAACTGGGTGTCACCGGAGCGACCATGTTCACTTCTCTGTTGATGACTTTCAATCGACTTTTGCTCTCATCGTCAACAAAAATCATCAGAGTGGAATTCACATGGGGATAACCATCATCATCCTCTTCTTCATCCTCAGCCTTGTCTGCTTCCTTCTCCTTTTCCTTGGGTTGTTTCTCTCAGAATTGCTGGATTAAGAGCCTACACTACCGAGTGGTGTGCTTCGGGTAAATGAAATTACTCTCTTCATCTTTTTTGGTGTGGATGTGACACGGCAAATCCAACACGGCATTTCCATCTTGATCTTTTACTTTCTTGGGGTTCCACGGCCCCTTAGGCTTCCCCTTGAACTTTCCTTGAACCACAGCCAAGGCTTCACCAGGAGCAGCTGGCTCGGCCTTGCGCTTTTGTTTCCGACCGGAGTTTCCTCCTCCGGCTTCATGGGCGACTGCTTTGTGCTTGCCACTCCGGGGTCATTCTTCTTCTTCACCATTGGCATACTTGGTGGCAATTTCCATCATCCAAGCCAAAGTCATATTTCCTGTCCGGCCGAATTTCATATTCAACTTCCGATACCTGACACCTTCCTTAAAGGCACAAATTGCCTGATGATCTGACACATCCTCTACCGTGTGGTGTAGGGTGATCCATCTCTGGATATAATCCCTCAAAGTTTCATTCGGTTTCTGAACACAACACTGTAATTCTGTCAAACCTACCAGCCGTTTGCAAGTGCCCTCGAATGTTCTGACAAACACTCAGGCGAGATCTTCCCAAGTATAAATACTGCCAGGTGTCAACTGATTCAGCCATGCTCTAGCCGAGATCTCCAACATCAGAGGAAGGTGTTTCATGGCCACTTCATCATTGCCTCCACCAATCTGGACAGCCACTCGGTAGTCTTCAAGCCAAGTGTTAGGCTTGGACTCACCAGTGAACTTACTGACTCCAGTCGCCAACCTGAAGTTGGGGGGAATCACTGCAGCTCTAATAGCTCTGCTGAAGCACTCTGGACCTGAGACATGCGCTCTGTTGCTGGTTTGCGGACCCCTGTCGTGGCCTTCTCGGTGAGCTCTGTTTTTGTCGACCAAACCTTGAACGAGAATGGATCTCGCATCAAAGCCTGGCTCCCTGGGGTCGACTGGAATACCTCGCCCAACACTGTGAGGGCGTCTGTCTTCATGTTGCCGAGGCACGTACGACCCACTCCTTGGGGAAGGAGTGGGCACTCGACGATGATCATCATGATCGACTCGGTGATCATACTGCTCACGGTTCCTGTACTGATCTCGTCGATCTCCATGTCCCTCACGCCTCGGGGGCGATCTTGGGCTATGGGCCAACTGAACTGTGTCCGCAACCACGGACCTGCTATGGATCCTATCCCGCGACTGGGATACAACTGTATTCTGTTCTCCCGCCGCCCGGAGCAAGGCCCGGATCTGCACCAGACCTCGGCCAGCTTCTGACTGGGAGGGTTGGATCGACTCCGCTATCCGGGCATCAGCTGCTAGATTCTGGATCGGGGTTCGGTATACCTGAGTCGTAGGAGGAAAAAGTTGGCGTCGACTGGATTCAGGAGCGCGCTGCCGAGCGCGATCGTCGAGGGCGCGCTGGAGGTTCTCCAGTCGAGTGCGCTCAGCCAAGTTGGCCAAGCGCGCCTGCTCCAAGGCCTGGGCCTCAGGGGTTTCTCCAACTATAGGAGTATGTAGTGCATCCATGTTTCGGCGGCGAAGTTCCTCCCTCTGCTGCGAGGAGAGGGGTTCGGGGCGGTACTCTTCATGAACGCGCGACGGATCGCCGTTCCCGTCGCCTCCGTCTTCATGGTTGAAGCCAGGAGGGCTGCGTGGTCCATTGACCATTAGAACTTCAGCCGTTGGGTCGCTGCTGTCGCACTCGGATGCGGTCTCTACGAAGCCAGTTGATAGATCGAACAGGCCATAGAGAGTTTCGTCGGGCTCGATCGCCGCGACTTGAGGGGTGGCCGACCGGCGGGCCACCGCATGCCTCACCCACCGCTGAAGCCTCGACCGACCGGAGCGTTTGCTCCAGCGGGCTGTAGGAAGGGGGAAAGCTACTGGAGTCGACTGATACTGGGTCGACGGCTGCCGCAGGAGGACGCTGCGGACGCACGCGCGAAAGTGCGTCGCCCCGCGGGCAGGGAGCGCGTCGACGTCGAGTGGAGCCTCCTGAAGCCAAGCGGAGTCGTCGGCGAGAAATACGAGCGCGCCGAGACGGATCTCGCGGCCCTCACCCAAACCTCCGCCTGAAACCATGATGAAGGGGATCGGGAAAATTGCAACTTCTCCAACAAGTCGCTAAGACACCTGCCCCAAGGTGGGCGCCAACTGTCGTGGTTCTAAGGCTGACAGTAGAATAGGGGGGGGGGTAGGAATGTAGAGGCAAGATCCTAGCTATGGAGGAGTTTTACACACGAGTCTCACGAGTTCAGGCCCTTCTCGGAGGAAGTAGCAGCCCTACGTCTCGGAGCCCGGAGGCGGTCGACTGAATATATGCATGTGAATTACAGAAAGTGCGAACCCTTGTCCCAGAGGAGGGGGTGGCTTATATAGAGTGCGCCACGACCCCAGCTCCCCTCCGTGACACAGGGTTCAATGTTCATAAAGGAGGAACGTTACTGGTAACGTCCAAAGTAAAGTGCTATAAATGTCCATAAAGCTATGGTTTAAACCCCGACCTTTGCGGAGTGAAGGGCTTCTCATCTTCTGGTGGTCGAGTGTCTTCAATGTGGTCGAGTGAGCACATCTTCATGGTCGAGTGGATGATGGTTTCTCTTCGACTGCTTCTGATTCTTTGTAGAGATGTCCTTGGGGAGGGTATGTTGGACAGATCCATGACCCTACCCTAGGTACATAGCTTCATCATGCGGCGCCCGGACTGCTGCATCATACAGGGCGTCGGAGAATGCGACTCTGTCTCGGCGACGTGCACCGCCGCCTCCGGTGCCCGCTGCCTCGCACAGCGGGCACGTCGTGCCATGTTCTCATCAGACGAGGCCCATTGTGTGTCCCGATGCTCGACGCGCCAACGGAGGGGTTGCATGTCTGCCACCGCGTTCGAACGCCAGACGGACTGCACCGCCTTCGGCGAGGGAGCGACAACACACCTAGCGCCGAATCCATGTGCTATTTGGGCGATGCGATGGATTCCTTGCGAAAGGAGTCCCACCACTACAGGGCACGGGCTTCCTCTCGGGAGTGGCGGAGCACAAGCCGGACGACCGTCTCCTTCTCGGGGCCGCGTGGGATGAGCTCAGGGTCAATGGATCTGGATGTAAAGGACTCAGATCCACCGCCCGCCATGCCAAAGACAGCCTGAGACCGCCGGACGGGAGCTTGTGTGGCGGAGGGGAGTGCAGTAAAGTGGCTAGGGTTTGGTCCAGCGAACGGATGGTGAGGAATATATGTGGGGCCAGGTGGGGCAGTGTGGGCTTGGTCCGACATGGAGGACACGCCCGGGCGCCCTCATATGTGCCCCATATTTGGGTTGGATATGAGGGGTGCGGGTCAGCCCAGGCGTTTGAGGCGTCCGTCTGGGTTGAAATTTCATGACTAGTCAGTGCTCGAGGCGTATGATACGGGTTTGGGGCGCCCCGCTGTAGATGCTCTTAGTAATCGTACATTTACGAACATACTACGGAAACTTATGTAAGCTTCCTAAGAGCATGTACAACTGGACTTGGCAAATTCGGACCCTCAAAAGCCCACCGGCGTGTCCATGGGCACTGATTGGTCAATCGTCAAATCGTGTCATCCACATCCGTGTATCTCATATCCGATCCCCTATATCTATACTACACCATGCGACGTGGATAAAACTACGTAGATCATGCAACGAACATAGAAATGCACAATCCGTTCATGAAAAGATCGCCAACGGATATTCAATAGACCCCGCATATTGGTTGTCTCCTTCACCCCCTTCTCTCTTCTCCCTCGTGGATCCTCTCCCCCCTCGCGTCTGGCTCCATGTCACTGGTTGTGTTGGAAATATGTCCTAAAGGTAATAATAAATGTTATTATTTATTTTCAAGGCTGTAGTTGTTTATGCCGTTACCCACCACGGGATCACTGTCGACGATCCCACAACACCATCATAGTGTGGTGGCACACTGTTAACCTCCCCGATTCTCGCGGTAGGCCTTGACCCACCTGCCGCCTCGACCGCCCCAGCTCCTCCATCGTCGATCGTTGCCGCCGACCCGGCCTGCCCGATACAGCGGTCAAGCGGGCCCTCCCCAGCGTGCAGACAAGGAAGCCACGCATGCCGAAGACGGGTAAGGCCGGTGTGGTCGCGACTGGTCCTTTCTCCACGTCGGCGCCTCCACCCCAACCTTCAACCCGACCTCGCAGGAGAACTTCGCACATATTCCGTCGGCCTTCCCCAAGGACGATGACGGCTTTGACATGTACAACGCCATTGAAGTGTATGAAGGAACGAATAAAAGGTAAAAATAGAAATAGGTTTTCATTTATTTCATTTGTACAACGCAAAATCATAGTTTTACATGAAAATTTGTATTGCTCATTATTTTTGTAATTACGATAAATGTAGTTTGCAATCATATATGGAGATGATTTACTAGGCGCTAGGCATATATGATATGTCTTTGTCCACTCCGTTTGAGGATGACGGTGATTTTGCTTCGAAAACAAAGAAGAGGGGGGAGAAACTTCTCCTCAGAGGAGGATAAAGCGTTGATCTGACATGGCAGAGTGTAAGCCTTGATCCGATAGTAGGGACCGATCAAAGCATGAAGACCTATTGAAGGCGCATTGCAGATCACTATCAGCGCAATGTGGTTGTTTAAGTTGAGTGCTCCATTACTAACATATACACTATGAAAAAGTTACCTAATGTATGGGAGAGGCGTTGCAGCAACCGAGCTCCACTGCTCTCTATATTTGAACATTTTGAAATTTGGGTTTTTGAAGTTTCAGAAAAATGTCAAATTTTTCCTGGGGATACAAATACACATTCCGATTACATACGTCAAGTTTCGGTAGAAGTCATGTTTTGTTTTGGGCTATAGGGAAATAAATAAATTTCTGACTATGTATAGGATAAAAAGGGTACCATTTTGTCAGAAATTTCTCTTTTTTGTATTTCCCAAAATACAAAGTATTTCTTTTCCAAATTTTTACCAGACCTTAGGAATATGTGTATGTATCCATTTATTTTTTAAAGATTTTTTTGAGTATCAAAATGTGTTTTTAAAAATTTTCAAATACCAAGAGCAGTGGAGCTCGGTAGCTGCAAGCACTTTTCGCCTAATGTGCTATGTACCATCAAGTTCAGAGGACAACCCACGGGGCATCATCTAATTCTCACTACAATTTCCTGATGATTAGTAGCTCCTTGTTGGATGGTCCTAGGCGGGGCAGGGCAGCCATGGGCGCGGGGGAGCGGCAGTGGTGGGTGGGTACAGTGGCACAGACGGGGCGGTTGGTGCAGGGGAGCGGTGACGGCGGGAGGCAGGAGGATACGATAGGCGCGGCGGCGCCTGGGACCGGCAACAGCGCACGAGGTCGTCCCAGCGGCGGAAGGTTGGGGACGATGGTTTCTTTTGGCCTCAGGGACTCGTAGTTGTTTGGTAATCAATCGGAAACTACTCTACAGACGAAACGGAAGGTTGCGGACGACGGTTTCTTTCGGCCAGGGACTCACAGCCTGTTTAGGGCATGCACAGTGATGTCTGCTCAGCTGTCTATACCAACTACCATGTTAGAAATCTATCTAGGTGGAGGAAAGAGAATGAGGAAAGAGAAGGAGGGTGTCTGTAGTTTTGCAGATGGTCTTTATCCCAAAAATATCACTTGTTATCGATAGACTTTTGCTGTTGTACGTGCGCACCGTCGGTAATTTTCTGTTTGCGCCCACAACCCAGCCGAACCCCCGAATCTCCGGCTCCACAAGTCCAATCCTGATCGATCTTTAACTCCTAACATTCACAAAAAGGAAAACCTTTCCTGCTAACAAACAGCAAAAGAGTTGGTCCATTGTAGAGGGTATTTTTAGTGATATCTAGAGCTGACATGGAGCGCTGTTATAGACAGCAGGTGTCTACACTAATGTACATGCCCTTAGTAATCAATCGAAACTATCCAGGGACTCAATTGAGCAGGGAAACAAAAGCTTGCACCATAGGTTCATGAAGGGACTAGACATGAAAAGTAGATTTTTATTTCCATTTACTTGTTTGGTTTACGATGGAAATTAGCGTGTGATGAAACCCTACCCACGAATTAACAATATATCCTGTGGGGAAAATGGTGGAAGTTGGTTTCCTCAACTTTCATTTCTTTTCCTACTCAAACTCCCATTCACTCTAATCAACCAGTGGACTTTTAATCTCCACATCCCTCCCTTAACTCCCATTCCCCATTTCTAGTTCCCACGAACCAAACACGCTGTCAAGGTAGGGGCTGAAATTAAGAAACTACTTCCTTATAGGGATTATAAAGGAATCTGATAATGCCCTTCAGGTTCGAGTACATGGCCGATCAAATTTTTTCGATGGCAAGTTTAATGACGCGAGGATGTCGGCTTTAGTTGGCAAGCATGACAACTTCATGCTTCTGTTTATTTATTTTTATTATGTCACTAAACTTAGTATAAAAAACGATCCATTTGCCATGTGCTTGCACCTGACGTCGGGTACTTATCATTTTTGAATATAAATTGGTATGAGAGAAAGGATGACACATAAGTGTAGCAAAGAAGTCATATCGGAGTTATTTCTTCCATCATACGTACCCACAAAAATATTTTTTATTACCCCAAAAAACATAATTTTGATAATCTAAATATCATTCATTATCTTCGATGGCCATGTGGATCTTCATACCCCTAGCGCAGTGTCCGGGAGTGCCGCATATGTAGGAGGCCACAACACCAACGAGCTGGACACGGTCATGGCCCGAGGTAAAGTTTCTAGAGGGGATGGCGCTGATGTCGCATGCCTTGTACTCGGATGTGCCAACCTCCAAAACATTGTGCATCTTTGGGTTATAGTTGAAGATGAGGTAGTCATCTCTAACAAATTTCTTGCCCTTTTCCCAACCAGATACACCGAAGGTCCATCCCTTCCCATCGCTAAATATCCAGTCTTTGTCGGATACCACCATAACCGACAAAGACAACACCAACACCAAACCAGTGACACCCATGCTTGCACACGCCATCAATATGTGTAGCCAACCCTTAAATCATGTACTCTAGAGATCAAAGAACATGAAAACAACATTATGTCTTGTATATGGTTTGAGTTTGCTTGACAAATGAAGGATGGTGTCCTCATAGTTATAGTATGGACCTATGAAAGTGGGGTTGGATGTTGCCATCATCCACATTAATGTGATGTGATATCACCAGTAAAAACAAATTCTTTGACGAAGTGATATACATATTCATTAATTAATCCAGTAAATGTTACTAATACTATATGTATATTATGCATTAAATGGTAATGATGCATGTTATGCATGTTATGTTATGCATTAAATGGTGATATCACATGGCTTAAAAGATTGGTTATTAATTATGCATGTTATGCATTAAATGGTAATGATGTATTACTCCCTCCGTTCCTAAATATAAGTCTTTGTAGAGATTCCACTATGGACTACATATGGAGCAAAATGAGTGAATCTGCACTCTCAAATGCATCTACATACATCTGTATGTGGTCTATGTGGTCCATAGTGAAATCTCTACAAACACTTACATTTAGGAACAGAGAGCGTACTAGTTTATTCCACACATGGCTTCCCGCTTCTTTTGTTGCACAATATTACCAGCAACTATTTTATGCCAGTATCATATATTAATGATACTAACATGCTACCAATTATACATATGACCCTAACTAAGCGAGATTGTTAAACTCCTTGTGGTAGAACCAGCCCACCAGGGTTCAAGTCCTATCAGATTGTTAAATTCTTTGTGGTGGAATAATCCATCAGGGTTCAAGTCCTAAACTTGGCATTGATGCTTGCATTTTTCTGGATTTATTTTAGGCCATGTTGATACATCTCCAACGTATCTATAATTTTTGATTGTTCCATGATATTATATTATCATTCTTGGATGTTTTATAATCATTTTATATCATTCTGTGGTACTAACCTATTGACATAGTGCCAAGTGCCAGTTGTTGTTTTTTTGCATGTTTTTTACATTGCAGGAAATCAATACCTTGGAGTCCAAACGCAGTGAAACTTTTTATGGAGTTTTTTGGACCAGAAGACAACCAATGGACCGAAGAAGCACCTGGGGGGGTGCTCCGAGGGGAGCACAACCCACCAGGGCGCGCCAGGAGGCCCATGCGCGCCCCGGTGGGTTGTGCCCACCTCGGGTGCCCCCTGAACCACCTCATTACTCTATAAATGCCCCAATATTCCATAAACCCTAGGGGAGTCGACGAAAATCAATTCCAGCCGCCGCACAGTCCAGAACCACCAGATCCAATATAGACACCATCACTGAGGGGTTCACCACTTCCATTGGTGCCTCTCCGATGATGTGTGAGTAGTTCTTTGTAGACCTTCGGGTCCGTAGTTAGTAGCTAGACGACTTCCTCTCTCTCTCGTTTGATTTTCAATAGAATGGTCCCTTGGAGATCCATATGATGTAACTATTTTTGCGGTGTGTTTATTGGGATTAGATGAACTTTAAGTTTATGATCAGATCTATCTATTTATCCATGAAAGTTATTTGAATCTTTTTTGATCTCTTATATGCATGATTGGTCGGTGTTAATTATGCTCAATGCTCACTTATGAGATTATTCATTTCTTAGTTGTTCGCTTCTCAATCTTTTGCTAGCCTTCTTTTTGCAGTAAGTATGATCACTACTTGTGCATCCAAAATCCTTTAAACCAGTTTTTCCACATGAGTCCACTATACCTACCTATATGAGGTATTTTTTTTGTCGTTCTAAGCAAATTTGTATGTGTCATCTCTAATATTCAAAATAAATTTCTCTTTTGTGTGCTTGTACACCCCACGAGGCGGTGAGGGGTGGTTCATATTTTCCATGCTAGTTGTGTTATTCTCACAATGAGTCTTTATTCACTTGCCATTGCATGAGAGTAAGGCAAAGGTATTAGGGATGCCCAGTCCCGAAATGAAAAATGAATTTACTTTATGTTGTCAAATAATAAATTCATTGGAAAGTGTTAGTATGGAAGGCACCCGTGGATACGGTTAGCCATGGAAAGTGAAAGTATGGTTGAAAAAGGAATGAACTTTATTTTCTATTTGAGAACCACCTATGATATACCTAGCATGGAAACTGTTGGGAACTCTAAGTCGTTTTCGTTGGTGGGAAAAGTATGCCTCTCCAAATGTTTTTATCTCAAAATTTTCGCTTTGAGCTCTGGCAACTCTACAAATCCCTACTTCCCTCCGCGAAGGGCCTTTCTTTTACTTTATGCATTTTTTATTTTTGAATTTGAGTCTCCATCTTCTCTTATAAAGCACCACTAGGGGGCACTATGATCGTACTTGAGCGTTGGGTGTAGCTAATATGCGAGTGTGTTTCATGAATGGATCAATGATTGAGCATGATGGGCTAGGGATAACTTATTTTAGCGTTGATATTTTGAAAGACTTGGTTGCTTGTTCATATGCTTGAGTATTTAAATTATCATGTCAAAACTAGACTATTGCTTTGAACAATATAAAAGTCCAAATGTCCATGCTATAAAGAAAAGAATATGAGATGACATGTTAGGCAGCATTCCACATCAAAAATTCTGTTTTTATCATTTACCTACTAGAGGACGAGTAGGAATTAAGCTTGGGGATGTTGATACGTCTCCAACGTATCTATAATTTTTTATTGTTCCATGTTGTTATATTATCATTCTAGGATGTTTTATAATCATTTTATAGTCATTTTGTATCATTTTTTGGTACTAACCTATTGACATAGTGCCAAGTGCCAGTTGCTTTTGCATGTTTTTTACATCATAGGAAATCAATACCAAACGGATTCCAAACGCAGCGAAACTTTTTGTGGAATTTTTTGACCATAAGACAACCAATGTGCCGAAGAAGCACCTGGGGGTGCTCCGAGGGGAGCACAACCCACCAGGGTGCGCTAGGAGACCCAGGCGCGCCCGGTGGATTGTTCCCACCTCGGGTTCTTCCTGGACTGCCTCTTTACTCTATAAATACCCCAATATTCCAGAAACCCTAGGGGAGTCGACGAAAATCAATTCCAGCCGCCTCAGAGTCCAACACCACCAAATCCAATCTAGACACCATCACATAGGGGTTCACCACTTCCATTGGTGCCTCTCCGATGATGCATGAGTAGTTCTTTTAGACCTTCGGGTCCGTAGTTAGTAGTTAGTAGCTAGATGACTTCCTCTCTCTCGTTTGGTTCTCAATAGAATGGTCTCTTGGAGATCCATATGATGTAACTCTTTTTGTGGTGTATTTGTTGGGATCGGATGAACTTTGAGTTTATGATCAGATCTATCTTTTTATCCATGAAAGTAATTTGAATCTTCTTTGATATCTTATATGCATGATTGCTTAGCCTCGTATTTCTTCTCCGATATTTGTGTTTTGTTTGGCCAACTTGATCTATTTATCTTGCAATGGGAAGAGGTGCTTTGTAGTGGGTTCGATCTTATGGTGAATGATCCCAGTGACAGAAGGGAACCGACATGTATGTATCGTTACTACTAAGGATAAAACGATGGGGTCTATTTCTACATAAATAGATCTTGTCTACATCATGTTATCATTCTTATTGCATTACTCCGTTTCTCCATGAACTTAACACACTAGATGCATGCTGGATAGCAGTCGATGTGTGGAGTAATAGTAGTAGATGCAGGAAGGAGTCGGTCTACTAATCTTGGATGTGATGCCTATATAATGATCATTGCTCGGATATCGTCATGATTATTTGAAGTTCTATCAATTGCCCAACAGTAATTTGTTCACCCACCGTTTGCTATTTTTCTCGAGAGAAGCCACTAGTGAAACCTACGCCCCCCCGGGTGGCTTTCTCATATTATTTGCCTTTGCGATCTATTTTCCTTTGCTTTTATTTTCATATCTATTAAACCAAAAATACAAAAATACCTTGCTGCAATTTATTCTTATTTATTTTATTTGGCGTTCGATCTATCAATCTACTACAATTTATTCACGCCCGTTTGCCAATTTCTGGCACCGTTACCCGAAAGGGATTGACAACCCCTTTAATACGTCGGGTTGCGAGTATTTGTTATTTGTGTGCAGGTGCCGTTTACGTATTGTTGCTTGGTTCTCCTACTAGTTCGATAACCTTGGTCTCATCACTGAGGGAAATACCTACCATCGATGTGCTACATCATCCCTTTATCTTTGGGGAAATACCGACATAGCTTCAAGCCGCATCAAAAGGAATTTCTGGCGCTGTTGTCCGGGAGGATCTTCAACATATACCAGGTTCCTAATCACAAATCTCATCTCCTTGTAATTTACATTATTTTTCATTTGCCTCTCGTTTTTCTCTCCCCACTTCACAAAAAAATCATCGTCTTATTCGCCCTCTTTTTCGTTCGCCGTTTTTTTGCCGGATCTGTTTTTGAGTGCAATCTTGTTGCATAGTCATCATGACTCAAGAGTACACCAAGTTGTGTGATTTATCAAATACCAACAACAATGATTTTGTTGGCACTCCGATTGCTCCTCCCGCCACTAGTGTAGAGTCTTGTGATATTAATACTGCTTTGTTGAATCTTGTTATGAAAGATCAATTTTTCGGTACCCCTAATGAGGATGATGCATCCCATCTTAATACCTTCATGGAATTATGCGATATGCAAAAGAAATAAGATGTGGACAATGATGTTGTGAAGATGAAATTATTTCCGTTTTGTTTGCGTGATTCTGCAAAAATTTGGTTCTCTTCTTTGCCTCGCAATAGTATCAATACTTGGAATAAGTGCAAAGATGCTTTTATCACTAAGTATTTTCTGCCCGCAAAAATTATTTCCCTTAGATCCCAGATCATGAATTTCAAGCAACTTGAACATGAGCATGTTGCACAATCTTGGAAAGGGGTGAAAATGATGCTAAGGAATTGCCCAACTCATGGGTTAAATTTTTGGATGATTATACAAAACTTTTATGCAGGATTGAATTTTGTTTCTCGTAATCTTTTAGATTCTGCCACGTGTGGTACGTTTATGGAAATTAATTTGGGTGAAGCCACCAAATTTCCTGATAATATCATGGCAAATTATTCACAATGGCGTACCGGAAAAGCTCCTACTAGTAAAAGAGTTAATTCGGTTGAAGAAATTTCTTCTTTGGGTGAAAAAGTTGACGCTCTTATGAAATTGATTGCTAGTAAAAGTGCTCCTATTGATTTCAATGATATGCCTTTGTCTACTTTGATGGAGCAAAATAGTGATGCCATGGATGTGAATTTTATCTCTCGAAATAATTTCAACAACAATGCTTATAGAGTTAATTTTAATCCTAGGCCTTTTTCAAGCAATTCCTAATAATTATGGTAATTCCTATGGAAATCCTTCTTATAATAATATGAACACCTCTGATCTTGAGAATAATATTAAAGAATTTATCAACATGCAAAAAGTTTTCAATACTACCATAGAAGAAAAGTTGAATAAGATTAATGATTTGTCTAGAAGTGTTGATAGAATTTATCATGATGTAGAAAATTTCAAGATGAAAAATTTTGTGCATAAGGTTGAGGAATCAATTAAAGCTCTTTATGTTTCTATGGATGAAAGTAAGAAAAGAACCGCTATGCTTAGAGCTAAAAGAGAATTTTTACAAAAAGCATTTTCTAGTGATTACTTTCGTAAAAGTGATGAAGATCTTAAAATGATTGGTGTTTCTTCTATTGATTCCTTGTTTAGTAAAATTAAGATTGATGAAAAAGGGACTGGAGAAGAGTCAACTTTAACTAGAAGGTGTCCCGATATTTCGGAGGGTGAAAACCTTGTTGAGAAAATTGATGAAAGTGGGTTTGAAGAGGTCAAAACTTTAACTAGTGATGTGCCCACTCTTTTGGATTACAAAGACTTTAATTATGATAGTTGCTCTTTGATTAATTGTATTTATTTATTGCAATCCATGATAAATTCACCCCATGCTTATGAACAAAATAAAGCTTTTACTAAACATATTGTTGATGCTATGATGAAAACTGTAGAAGAAAAGTTGGAATTAGAAGTTCCAATTCCTAGAAAATTACATGATGAATGGGAACCTACTATCAAAGTCAAGATTAAAGATTATGAGTGTTTTTCTTTGTGTGACTTGGGTGCTCGTGTTTCTATAATTCTGAAATCTTTATGTGATGTGCTTGGTCTTACTGATATTGAAGAGTGTTCTTTAAATTTGCACTTGGCGGATTCTACTATTAAAAAGCCTATGGGAAGAATTAATGATGTTCTTATTCTTGCAAATAGGAATTATGTGTCCATAGATTTTATTGTTCTTGATATTGATTGCAATCCGTCTTGTCCAATGCTACCTCTTGAGCACTTGCGTTGGTTTTCCCTTGAAGAGGAAAGGGTGATGCAACAAAGTAGCGCAAGTATTTCCCTCAGTTTTTGAGAACCAAGGTATCAATCCAGTAGGAGTCCATGCATGAGTCCCTCGCACCTACACAAACAAATAAATCCTCGCAACCAACGCGATAAGGGGTTGTCAATCCCTACACGGTCACTTACGAGAGTGAGATCTGATAGATATGATAAGATGATATTTTTGGTATTTTTATGATAAAGATGCAAAGTAAAATAAATGACAAAGGAAATAACTAAGTATTGGAAGATTAATATGATGGAAGATAGACCCCGGGGCCATAGGTTTCACTAGTGGCTTCTCTCAAGAGCATAAGTATTCACGGTGGGTAAACAAATTACTGTTGAGCAATTGACAGAATTGAGCATAGTTATGAGAATATCTAGGTATGATCATGTATATAGGCATCACGTCCGAGACAAGTAGACCGACTCCTGCCTGCATCTACTACTATTACTCCACACATCGACCGCTATCCAACATGCATCTAGAGTATTAAGTTCATAAGAAAAGAGTAACGCTTTAAGCAAGATGACATGATTTAGAGGGATAAACTCATGCAATATGAAATAAACCCCATCTTATTATCCTCGATGGAAACAATACAATACGTGCCTTGCTGCCCCTACTGTCACTGGAAAAGGACACCGCAAGATTGAATCCAAAGCTAAGCACTTCTCCCATTGCAAGAAAGATCAATCTAGTAGGCCAAACCAAACTAATAATTTAAAGAGACTTACAAAGATAACCAATCATACATAAAAGAATTCAGAGAAGATTCAAATATCATTCATAGATAAACTTGATCATAAACCAACAATTCATCGGTCTCAACAAACACACCGCAAAAGAAGATTACATCGAATAGATCTCCACAAGAGAGGGGGAGAACTTTGTATTGAGATCCAAAAAAGAGAGAAGAAGCCATCTAGCTAATAACTATGGACCCGAAGGTCTGAGGTAAACTACTCACACTTCATCGGAGGGGCTATGGTGTTGATGTAGAAGCCCTCCGTGATGGATGCCCCGTCCGACGGAGCTCCGGAAAAGGTCCCAAGATGGGATCTCGTGGATACAAAAAGTTACGATGGTGGAATTAGGGGTTTGGCTCCGTATTTGGTAGTTTGGGGGTACGTAGGTATATATAGGAGGAAGGAGTACATCGATGGAGCAATAGGGGGCCCACGAGGGTGGACGACGCGCCCCCCTACCTCGCGGCCTCCTGGTTGATGTCTTGACATAGGGTCCAAGTCCTCTGGATCACGTTCGTTCCGAAAATCACGTTCCCGAAGGTTTCATTCCGTTTGGACTCCGTTTGATATTGTTTTTCTGTGAAACTCTGAAATAGGCAAAAAACAGCAATTCTGGGCTGGGCCTCCGGTTAATAGGTTAGTCCCAAAAATAATATAAAAGTGTATAATAAAGCCCAATAATGTCCAAAACAGAATATAATATAGCATGGAACAATCAAAAAATATAGATACGTTGAAGACGTATCATCCAATTATTCTTGGTAGACCGTTTTTACGTACTATCGGTGCCGTGATTGATATGAAAGAAGGCAATATTAAGTTCCAATTTCCTTTGAGGAAGGGTATGGAACACTTACCTAGAACAAGAATTAGGCCACCATATGAATCAATCATGAGGGCATCTTATGGATCTCGAAACAAAGATGTCAAAACTTAGATCCTTGCTTTATGCCTAGCTAAGGGCGTAAAACTATAGCACTTGTTGGGAGGCAACCTGCTACCTCTTGAGCATGCGTTGGTTTTCCCCTAAAGAGGAAAGGGTGATGTAGCAAAGTAGCATAAGTATTTCCCTCGGTTTTTGAGAACCAAGGTATCAATCCAGTAGGAGACTACACGCAAGTCGCCTAGTAGCTGCACAAACAATCAAGAACCTCGCAACCAATGCGATAAAGGGGTTGTCAATCCCTTCACGGTCACTTACGAAAGTGAGATCTGATAAAGATAATAAGATAAATATTTTTGGTATTTTTGTTGTATAGATTGAAAAGTAAAGATTGCAAAATAAAATAAATAGTAAACTAGACTTGTAGATCGGAAACTTATATGATATAAAATAGACCCGGGGGCCATAGGTTTCACTAGTGGTTTCTCTCATGATAGCAAGTATTACGGTGGGTGAACAAATTATTGCCGAGCAATTGATAGAAAAGAGCGTAGTTATGAGAATATCTAGGCATGATTATGAAATATAGGCATCATGTACATGTTAAGTAGACCGAAACGATTCTGCATCTACTACTATTACTCCACACATCGACCGCTATCCAGCATGCATCTAGAGTATTAAGTTCATAAGAACAGAGTAATGTCTTAGGCAAGATGACATGATGTAGAGGGATAAGCTCAAGAAATATGATATAAACCTGATACGTCTCCAACGTATCTACTTTTCCAAACACTTTTGCCCTCGTTTTGGACTCTAACTTGCTTGATTTGAACGGAACTAACCCGAACTGACGCTGTTTTCAGCAGAATTACCATGGTGTTATTTATGTGCAGGAACAAATGTTCTCGGAATGACCTGAAACGTCATGGAGCAACTTTTTGGAAAATATAAAAAATACCTGCAAAAGATGAAGGCCAGGGGCCCACCACCTCTCCACGAGGGTGGGGGCGTGCCTGCACCCCTAGGGCGCGCCCCCTACCTCGTGGGCCCCCTATTGCCTCTCCGTCTCCAACTCCAACTCCATATATTGTGTTTCGGGGAGAAAAAAAATCAGAGAGAAGAAATCATCGCGTTTTACTATACGGAGCCGCCGCCAAGCCCTAAAACCTCTCGGGAGGGCTGACCTGGAGTCCGTTCGGGGCTCCGGAGAGGGGAATCCATCACCATCGTCATCATCAACCATCCTCCATCACCAATTTCATGCTGCTCACCGCCGTGCATGAGTAATTTCATCATAGGCTTGCTGGATGGTGATGGGTTGGATGGGATCTATCATGTAATCAAGTTAGTTTTGTTAGGGTTTGATCCCTAGTATCCACTATGTTCTGAGATTGATGTTGCTATGACTTTGCTATGCTTAATGCTTGTCACTTGGGCCCGAGTGCCATGATTTCAGATCTGAACCTATTATGTTTTCATCAATATATGAGAGTTCTTGATCCTATCTTGCAAGTCTATAGTCACCTATTATGTGTTATGATTCGTTAACCCCGAAGTGATAATAATCGGGATACTTACCGGTGATGACCGTTGTTTGAGGAGTTCATGTATTCACTATGTGTTAATGCTTTGTTCCGGTTCTCTATTAAAAGGAGGCCTTAATATGCCTTAGTTTCCGTAAGGACCCCGCTGCTACGGGAGGGTAGGACAAAAGATGTCATGCAAGTTCTTTTCCATAAGCATGTATGACTATATTCGGAATACATGCCTACATTATGTCAATGAACTGGAGCTAGTTCTGTGTCACCCTAGGTTATGACTGTTACACGATGAACCGCATCCGGCATAATTCTCCATCACCGATCCATTGCCTACGAGCTTTCCATATATTGTTCTCCGCTTATTTACTTTTCCGTTGCTATTGCTATCATCACTATGAAATATCAAAAACATTACTTTTGCTATCATTACCTTTTGCTACCATTACCACTATTATCATATTACTTTGCTACTAAATATTTTGCTGAAGATATTAAGTTTCCAGGTGTGGTTGAATTGACAACTCAGCTGCTAATACTTGAGAATATTCTTTGGCTCCCCTTGTGTTGAATCAATAAATTTGGGTTGAATACTCTACCGTCGAAAACTATTGCGATACCCTATACTTGTGGGTTATCAAGACTATTTTCTGGCGCCGTTGCCAGGGAGCATAGCTCTATTCTTTGAGTCACTTGGGATTTATATCTGCTTATCATTATGAAGAACTTGAAAGATCCAAGAACCAAGATTTATCCCTCAACTACGAGGGGAGGTAAGGAACTGCCATCTAGCTCTGCACTTGATTCACCTTCTGTTTTGAGTAAGCTTGCGACACCTACACCTGCTTCTGCTATTCGTTCTGATATGTCGCATGTTATTGATGATGCCACTTCTGCTATGCATGATACTTATGATGAAACTACTTCTATGCCTGATACTACTGTGCCACTTAGTGATTTTCTTGATAAACAAATTGCTAGGGCTAGAGAGATTGAAAATATTGAATCTGATAATACTGATGATGAAGAATCACTTGTTATTCCTGAGGGTTATGTCTTTGATCAAGAAGCTTCTTTCGCTATTTTAGCTTGCAAAGATAGAAACGAACTTAAAAGGTTATTAGCTAAATGGAGTAAGCAATCTCTAAATGCTAGAATGAAACCTGACCTTGCTTTTTCTACTTCACCTATCTGTGTTACCGATAAGGATTATGAATTCTCTATTGATCCTGATATAATTACTTTGGTTGAATCTGATCCTTTTCATGGCTATGAATCTGAAACTGTTGTGGCACATCTTTCTAAAATAAATGATATAGCCACCCTGTTCACTAAAGATGAGAGAACTCGTTACTTTTATATCCTTAAAATATTTCCGTTTCATTAAAAGGTGATGCTAAGATATGGTTTAATTATCTTGATCCTGGTTATGTGTGTAGTCCCCAGGATATGATTTATTACTTCTCTGCTAAATATTTCCTGCTCATAAAAAACAAGCTGCTTTAAGGGATATATATAATTTTGTGCAAATTGAAGAAGAGAGTCTCCCACAAGCTTGGGGGAGGCTTCTCCAATTACTTAATGCTTTGCCTGATCATCCTCTTCAGAAAAATGAAATACTTGATATCTTTTATAATGGACTAACCGATGCCTCTAGAGATTACCTGGATAGCTATGCTGGTTCTGTTTTCAGGGAAAGCATGCCGGATGAAGCTGAAATTCTATTGAATAATATGTTGACAAATGAAAATAATTGAACACCTCTGGAGCCAATTCCTGAGCCTATTCCTAAACCAACTTCGAAGAAGAGGGGTATTCTATTTCTCAGTCCTAAAGATATTCAAGAGGCAAAGAAATATATTAAAGAAAAAGGTATTAAACCTGAAGATGTTAAGAATTTACCTCCTATTGAAGAAATACATGGTCTTAATTTACCGCCTGTTGAAGAAACATATAATCCAAATCCTTCTCCTATTGAAGAAACTCATGGTCTTGATAACCCGACACAGGTAGTAAAGGTAAATTCTCTCTATAGATATGATAAAGCTGAAATCCCATTTACTAAATTTGCTAGCCCATGCTTAGATGAGTTTGATAAATTTATGGCTAAGCAAGAAGATTTTAATGCTTATTTTGGTAGACAAGTGAAATACAATTCAAATATGCTTGAACACTTGGGTGATTATATGGCTGATGTCAAAGGTGAACTTAAACTTATTAGTAAACATGCTTCTATGGTTACCACTCAAGTAGAACAAGTACTTAAGGCTCAAAATGAGTTGCTCAATGAATTGAATAGTAAGGATAATGATAATGCTGTTAGAGTTATGACTAGAGGTGGTAGAATGACTCAGGAACCTTTGTATCCTGAAGGCCATCCTAAGAGAATTGAGCAAGATTCTTAGAGAAATAATATAGATGCACCTAGTCCTTCTAAAAGGAAGAAAAAGAAAAATTATAGGACTTTGCATGCTTCTAGTGAACCTGTTATTGAACCACCAGAGAATCCAAATGACATTTCTATTTCTGATGCTGAAACACAATCTGGTAATTAGGGCTGCAAACGAGTCGAGCTCGAGCGAGTTGGAGTTGGCTCAGCTCAACTCATATGAAAATTCGAGCGAGCTCAAACTGAGTGAAGCTCATGATCGAGTTGTAGAACATGACTCGTGTTCAGCTTGTAGTGATCTCGACCTAGTTTCGAGTTAAATAATATGGTAAAAAATATGATTCTATTAATGAAAAACAAAAAAAATTAAGGTGAATATGGTGGGAACTTTGCCAAAAAAAATAAGTTATTTAACATATAGTCAACCACGTGCCATAATGAGACCTAAATCTTCTCTGCACTTAGTTAAGTTTTCATGTTCGTTGGTAAATAAAATGGAGAAAAGTTATGGACAACATAGATGGTAATAAATTATTGTATTTCCATTTAATATAAGGCATGATTATTTAACATAATGATATTCTGTCGAGCTATCGAGCTAAAATCGAGCGAGCCAATATTTGCTCAAGATCGGCTCGTTTCTCGGTCGAGCTACATAAAGTATTTAAACTGAGCTCATTTCTTTTCGAGTCGATCTCGAGTCGAGTCAAAAAACGAGTCGATCTTGAACGGCTCACGAGCCTCGAACTTTTCTTGCAGCCCTACTAGTAATGAACCCGAAACTAGTAACAATGCTAATAATAATATTCATGATGATGCTCAACCTAGTAATGATAATGATATAGAAATTGAACCTGCTATTGATCTTGATAACCCACAATCAAAGAATCAACATTATGATAAAAAAGACTTTGTTGCTAGGAAACATGGTAAAGAAAGAGAGCCTTGGGTTTAGAAACCCATGCCTTTTCCTCCCAAACCATCCAAGAAAAAGGATGATGAGAATTTTGAGCGCTTTGCTGAAATGATTAGACCTATCTTTTTGCCTATGCGATTAATTGATATGCTCAAAACCAAACCTTATGCTAAGTACATGAAAGATATTATTACAAATAAAAGAAAGATACCGGAAGCTGAAATTTCCACCATGCTTGCTAATTATACCATTAAGGGTGGAATACCAAAGAAACCTGGAGATCCCGGTGTACCAACTATACTATGCGCCATTAAAAGAAATTATGTTAAAACTGCTTTATGTGATCTTGGAGCCGGTGTTAGTGTTATGCATCTCTATTTATATCGTAGACTTGATTTGAATAAGTTGACACCTACTGAAATATCTTTGCAAATGGCTGATAAATCAACTGCTATACCTGTCGGTATTTGTGAGGATGTGCCTGTTGTAGTTGCAAACATTACTATTTTAACGGACTTTGTTATTCTTGATATTCCCGAGGACGATAGTATGTCTATTATTATTGGAAGACTGTGACGCCCGGGTAATCAAGCTACAGTAACCTCTGCAAATGATGCCACGTCACCTCGATTACTGTTGATTAATCTCGCATTAGATCGAAACCGATTCAAATTCAAATTTAAAATTGAGGCAAACAATAAAAGTTTTCAAATATTAAAAACTAAATGTTTGGGTGGAGCCGAATAATGCATAGGTAATTATGGTGGAGAAACCACACTTTTATAAAATGTTTAAATAATCTAAAATGAATAAAACAGTAGCAAAACCGATATTTAAATGCTTTAATAAATAAATAAAATACTAAACAAAATTGTTTTGGGATAAAGCCTTTTGTGGCAGTGGGTTTCATGGTATTACTAATTTAGGGATCATTTTAATATTAAGTAAAAAGTAAACTTAAAAGAAAGTAAAATAAAAACAAAAAGGAAATAAATAAAGAAAAGAAACAACCCCCCCCACTGGACCACCCAACCCAATTGGCCAACCGGCCGACCCAGCCATCCCCCTAGCCTATAACCAACCCCAATGAAACCCTAGCCCGATCCCACTCTCCACTCCTCCCCACGATCCCCTTCTCTCACCCGTTTGGATAGGGATCGAGGCAACTTTGCCTCGTCCCCATCGCCCCTAGCGCACGCCCCCAACGTCGCCCGATCCCACGACCCCGCTCCTCCCTCTCCCCCGATCTAGATCGGGGGGCAATGACGCCCCTTGCTGCCGCCCGACGCCGCAGGACACCGCCGCCCCCGAGGACCGCTCCGCCGCCTCGACCACGCCTCCTCGCCGGAGCTGCCCCGCCGGCCTGCCTCCACTCCGTCTGGGCCGTCTCCGTCCTCCTCCTCACGCATGGCTGCCCGGACCCTACAAATCCCGGTGAGGCCACGACCTCGTCCTCCCTTCCCCTCTCTGTCCTGCGCGGCCATCACGGCGTCCGGGCCGCGCTCACCGCGCCCGGCCGCGTCCCGCAGCTCCGCACGACGCCAGCCCCGCACCTAGTGCGTCCCCGCTCGTCCGCCCGCGGCCTGCCGGCGTCGCCCGCTTGTGCGCCCCGTGTTGGAGCCGCCTTCCCCTGCCATTGCCCCGACTCCGCCCCGGTGCGTTCGCGCCTCACCCGGCTCACGCCCGACACATGGCCGCGCCCCTGCTCCTCTATGAGCCGCTGCGCCTGCTGTGCTGCTCTCCCCTGCGCGCTCGGACGGCTCACCGCCTCGCACGCGCCCCGTCTCGTGCGCGCCCACCGTGTCCGCCTCCCCTGCTGCTGCTCTTGCCGCCCTCCCGTGGCGCCGCCCTCCGTTCCCTTGGCCGGCGTCGTGGGCGCCGGCGGCCACACCGGCGGCCTCGCCACGCCCGTGGCTGCCCCCCCTTCCTGTCGATCTGGGCGCTCGCCCAGTCGGGCGCCGACGCCCAGCGCCCGCACCCGCAAACCCACTAGGCCCCCAGGGCCAATGACAAGTGGGCCCCCTGCCTAGAACTTTATAAAAAAAGAATTTTTAAAAAAATATATATAATAAATAATAATAATAATAAAATTAATTAATTAATTAGTTAATTAACTTAATTAATTCTGATTAAATTAAGTAATTAAGGTTAATTAACCTAATGACTAGTTAACCTAATTAACTACTGTTAATTAACTAACAGAGTATGACAAGTGGGACCCACGAGTAAGTTTGACTTAGTCAATCCCTGTGACTGCTGATGTCAACATGACCTCATGCTGATGTCGTAAATCCATTTTCGAATTAAATTAAATAATTAATTAAATTTCAGAAATTAATAAAATCTTTAGAAAATCATATCGTTTAATCCGTAACTCGGATTAAAATATTTTCAACATGAAAGTTGCTCAGAACGACGAGATGAATCTGGATTCGCAGCCCGTTCATCCGCCACGCATCCCTAGCATATTAAACACGCAACTTTCCCTCTCCGGTTCATCTGTCCGAAAACGCGAAACACTGGGGATATTTTCCCGGATGTTTTCCTCCTTCACCGGTATCACCTCATACCGCGTTAGAACACGTCTAGCTTTGCATGTTGTCCTGTTAAGCACTTGCTTGTTATGTATTTACTGTTTCTCCCCCTCTTCTCTCCGGTAGACCCCGTGACGATGCTGATGCCCCTGTGGTCGACTACGTCACCGACGACCCCTCCTTGTTTGAGCAACCAGGCAAGCCCCCCCCCCTTTGATCACCAGATATCGCCTACTCTTCTCTATACTGCTTGCATTAGAGTAGTGTAGCATGTTACTGCTTTCCGTTATTCCTATCCTGATGCATAGCCTGTCCTTGCTACTACTGTTGTTACCATTACCTACTATCCTACTGCTTAGTATAGGATGCTAGTGGTCCATCAGTGGCCCTACACTCTTGTCCATCTACCATGCTATACTACTAGGCCGTGATCACTTCGGGAGGTGATCACGGGCATATACTATATACTTTACACAGTTACATTATTTATGATACTATTCAGAGATGGGGGCTGAAGGGGCAGGTGGCTCCATCCCGGTAGAGGTGGGCCTGGGTTCCCGACGGCCCTCGACTGTTACTTTGTGGCGGAGCGACAGGGCAGGTTGAGACCACCTAGGAGAGAGGTGGGCCTGGCCCTGGTCGGTGTTCGCAGATACTTAACACGTTTAACGAGATCTTGGTATTTGATTTGAGTCTGGCTACTGGCCTATACGCACTAACCATCTACGCGGGGAAAGTTATGGGCACTCGACGTCATGGTATTAGCCGAAGCCTTCGCGACGTCAGCGACGGAGCGGCGCGCGCCGGATTGGACCGGAACACCTACTAGGCTAGGTCTGCTTCCGGCCGCTCTCGCAACGTGCAGGTGTGCAATGGGCGATGGGCCCAGACCCCTGCGCCATAGGATTTAGACCGACGTGCTGACCTCTCTATTGTGGCTAGGTAGGGCTGCGACGTGTTGATCTTCCGAGGCCGGGCATGACCCAGAAATGTGTGTCCGGCCAAATGGGATCGAGCGTGTTGGGTTATGTGGTGCACCCCTGCAGGGAAGTTAATCTATTCGAATAGCCGCGATCTTCGGTAACAGGACGACTTGGAGTTGTACCTTGACCTTATGACAACTAGAACCGGATACTTAATAAAACACACCCTTCCAAGTGCCAAATACAACCAGTGGTCGCTCTCTCACAGGGCGACGAGGGGAGGATCATCGGTTAGGGTTATGCTATGCGATGCTACTTGGAGGACTTCAGTCTACTCTCTTCTACATGCTGCAAGACGGAGGCTGCCAGAAGCATAGTCTTCGACAGGATTAGCTATCCCCCTCTTATTCTGGCTTTCTGCAGTTCAGTCCACCGATATGGCCTTTACACATATACCCATGCATATGTAGTGTAGCTCCTTGCTTGCGAGTACTTTGGATGAGTACTCAGGTTGCTTCTCCTTCTTTTCCCTCTATCCCTTCTACCTGGTTGTCGCAACCAGATGTTGGAGCCCAGGATCCAGACGCCATCGTCGACGACGACTCCTACTACACCGGAGGTACCTACTACTACGTGCTGCCCGCTGACGACGACCAAGAGTAGTTAGGAGGATCCCAGGCAGGAGGCCTGCGCCTCTTTCGATCTGTATCCCAGTTTGTGCTAGCCATCTTATGGCAACTTGTTTAACTTATCTCTGTACTCAGATATTGTTGCTTCCGCTGACTCGTCTATGATCGAGCTCTTGTATTCGAGCCTTCGAGGCCCCTGGCTTGTAATATGATGCTTGCATGACTTATTTTATTTGTAGAGTTGTGTTGTAATATCTTCCCGTGAGTCCCTGATCTTGATCGTACACGTTTGCATGTATGATTAGTGTACGATTGAATCGGGGGCGTCACAAGTTGGTATCAGAGCCGACTGCCTGTAGGAATCCCCCTTCCACACTCCTTGGCCGAAGTTGAGTCTAGAAATTGCAAAAACTCTCACTAACATGGTTGTGTGCCTTACGGGCCCACGTCGCCATCTGGGTGGTATTAGGATCTTTTACTCCTCGATCCTTACTCTAGTACTCTGATCTCTCTTCTATTCGGGTTAAATGATTTTGCTAAAAATCTAACTCTAGGTTCTCGTTACCACTTCCTGCCAGAGAGCCCTTTCATTATGAATGATCGACTGCTTCAACAGAAGATTCTGACAATACTCTCCGATATTTTCTCTAGACTTTGTGCCCGTTGCTTTTGCAATTCCTTACCATCGAAATATCCCTATGGATAAATGCATACACTTGCTGTTCTTACTTTTATTCCCAGTTAATCTTGTTATTACAAGATACCTTGAAATCCTTTCTATTGTTCTGAGAATATTTTGTGCCTACTACCTTGCAGTTCCTTGCCACCTGAATACCCCTACGGATAATTTATCGCCCTTATCGAGTATCCGTCCATCCCCAGTTGTTCATGTGTTTCAGAATGGTCTTCAAAATACTATTCGATCCTCCAAAATACCTTAGTAGCTTATTGCTCTGCCAATACTTGTCTGCTTGCATTAGGGATGCTTCCCATATGGCTGGCAATATTCATTAGTCTCCTTTGACACTGTCATATTGATCCTATTGATTCAACATGAGTGCGAATGCACGCAATCATCAGTTGATCCTTTTAAATTATTTCAGGCTCAGGTATCTGGTTCTCGACCAAACAAATTGTCGTCGATTGTGCCCCTAAGTCTACTCGACTTATCCATCCTTACTCAGAGCGTTTGTTTCTGAGCCCTTGATTTGAAAATCATAATTCCTTTGCTATTTAAATGTTGGATTATTCAGATGTCCTATAAATCGATGCATTTGCATTCTTTCTTCCTCTGATTGGGTATCGATACTCACATCAGCTCCATTGTGGATTGCCATATCCCCTGTTGGATTATTATCCGACAGTGTCCTTCATAATTAATCACCTTCTGAGTCTTTCCTCAGATACATAATGCCTTTACGAAATTGTATCCTCTACTTTCTCAACCATGCTCTGCTTTCGAGCTAGTGATAATTACTCCCGAAGCTTGAGGTATATGTTTCTAAGATGCCCCGATGGGTTGAACCTATACCTTCTCTAAAACCATGTGAACCCGAAAGTTTTCACGGGTCGTACTCTTCTGGTGCTTCGCCAGATAAAATTTCAACACGGCAACTTCTTCGAAGACGAGAAGTGAATGAAAGGTTATGCATTAAAGAAGTGGGAGTCGACCTTGAACTTTGTGTTCATGCCCATGGACCTGATGTGGAACTTATCATGGAAGCTTCTTATAGTAATAACTATTTCCTGGATATAATATCCTTTGGTAATAGTGAATTGATCCTTTGCAATCATGGTTTCGACCATATGTTCTTCTTAGATCTCATTTCTTGGGCAAGTTTAAACACTTGTCTTCTGTGGATTAATACACCAGTCCAACCTTTACTTTGATATTTCGTCGAGTATTACCCCCTGGTATCTCAAGGATATCATGCCATTGCACTACATATTATGAATTTTCGATGAAGTACTACCTTTCCCTGTCTTTGTCACTTCATGGGTTCTGGGTTGTTTGTCAACCGAGAACACCGATAAGTGAATCAAGTCCGCACTCTGATTCAATAACTCTAAGTAATTTTCGTTGCTTACAAGTTTAATAATCCTTCCAGTCATCCCAAGCCTGATCGGCTGTATCATTATCGTGCTAAATTTTAACTGTGCTACCTGGTCCTTATTCCCGGAGCACAACTTTTGACGATGAGCTAAGCTTACGTCGATTTTCCTCATCATATCATTTTTGCCTTGAACAACAAGCTTGATTTCGGGTTGTGGTGTACCCATGGTTCCAATAACCTTTCGCTTCATCATTCCTTTGAATTGATGTCGTCGCTGGTTGATTACATCTTCATGAAACCTCTCGAGAAATGTGTCGTGATCATCATCAACATTCTGAGTGTTTCCAGGATATCAATTGAATTCTTGATGAAAAATAGCATCCTTTGCCCTCGATGATTTGGGTTATCATCGACAACTTTATTGCATTCCCCCCAACACAAAACTTGTTCCTATTTTGTGTTGTACCTTGAGTTCCTTGCTATCCGACTTATGATATGTTCTACCGCGGAGTATTACCATCTTTAATGTCAAGAAGGTTGTGAAGATTGCTCCACCTCTTAAGAATTCTTGCTATAATGATACTTCTCACCATCACCATTATTTCTTGGTCCTCGTGTTGATTCCAACCGGGGTACCCACAGGTGAACGGTGTTGTATGGATTCTGCACTTCTGGCAACCCTATTGCCTTGAAGTTAATGGTCGATAATTCATTCTTAGCCTATCGGTTGCTGAACCATCGTTCTAACATTGATCATGCTACCTAACCCCATAATTCGGGTGCACCTTTCAACCAATGTTTAATTGTGTTTGTTTTCCTCAAGCATACCTCATTATGTCATCTGATCTGAGGGATGTTATCTCCTTATTCACATAGTTGTGGAAATCCATCTTTTTGGATACCCCGTTGACTTATCGCTGAGTCCATCAGCCACCTCCTCATCCTCTCCTTGGCTTAATGATGAATCCCTTCGTGTATCCAGAGTCTAACCTTTGCCTGAAGACCATGGCAATGCTACCTCTAAGCATGTCTGTGGTGCTCCGATTTTCAACAAGAACATTTGAAGACCAATGTTAAATGTTTCTTGCTCAATTATCCAAACACCATTGTATGGTTATTGTCATGAAATTTCTCTCCCCTTACCTAAAGGGTTTTCTACATTATATCCTGTCACAGATATCATGCTCTGTTTGTCCTTGAGAACGATATACCCCTGAAATATGTGTTTAAACACTTTTTCCTTTCCATTGTTCTGCATAACCTGATGATCACATTTTCTTTTCCATTGGTTTGTCTGACCTTTTCTTGTGGTCTATATAATCTAGGCAGTAATAATTCACTGCTTATGTAAACACCTCGGTGTACAACTCTGTCAGTGATACCCTGTTTCTCCTGTTGATGACATTACGGTAACCGCCGATGGACGAGAACCTTGCCTAATGGCCCGCCTCGTTCAACGAGCAGGAAAATAGTTCTCATTGCCCCTCGCCCTTGGTACCGACGTTGTTGCCGACATAATTGACAGGCTACCCGTTGACATGCCTTGCTGTCATGACCGAGCAAGATGTCACCGCTCCTTCTACTTTTAACCCACATGGTGGGCCCATAACCCACAGTTCCACAGGATCGAAACCTGACTCTCCTGTACATCCCTGTTTTGAAGTTGTCCCTTGCGCTTCGTTTCATATGTAATTTGCGAGCCACCTTCGTAGTGATCAATCCTGGTATCAGACACAATACTTATTCCCGTTGCTCTGAACCCCTTTCACACTCGTTTTCACGCAATGAACGATTGACTATCCGCTTGAAACTTCTTATTGCACCGTCTTACTTTGCTCTCGATGTGTTTCATTTGTTCAACTCAAGAGATACTCATATGTTCATTCTTGGGTTACCCCCAGATGATTTTCCCTTATAACATCCTACTGTTGTAGAGCTGCCCCTTACCTATTCGTGAGTACAATGGAGTTCCCCGAAGAAAGGACGACAACTTCATCATGATGCATTGGAATAAAGAATTGAAGACATCAACGAAAGGCATTAACTTCTTCGAGAAGAGCCGTTAGAATATCGTAACCAGAACTTTCCCCCTTACTCCCCTCTTAAATCTCGGGACGAGATTTCTTGTAGTGGAGGAGAATTGTGACGCCCGGTTAATCAAGCTACAGTAACCTCTGCAAATGGTGCCACGTCACCTCGATTACTGTTGATTAATCTCGCGTTAGATCGAAACCTATTCAAATTCAAATTTAAAATTGAGGCAAACAATAAAAGTTTTCAAATATTAAAAACTAAATGTTTGGGTGGAGCCGAATAATGCATAGGTAATTATGGTGGAGAAACCACACTTTTATAAAATGTTTAAATAATCTAAAATGAATAAAACAATAGCAAAACCGATATTTAAATGCTTTAATAAATAAATAAAATACTAAACTAAATTGTTTTGGGATAAAGCCTTTTGTGGCAGTGGGTTTCATGGTACTACTAATTTAGGGATCATTTTAATATTAAGTAAAAAGTAAACTTAAAAGAAAGTAAAATAAAAACAAAAAGGAAATAAATAAAGAAAAGAAACAACCCCCCCCCCCCCACTGGACCACCCAACCCAGTTGGCCAACCGGCCGGCCCAGCCATCCCCCTGGCCTATAACCAACCCCAATGAAACCCTAGCCCGATCCCACTCTCCACTCCTCCCCACGATCCCCTTCTCTCACCCGTCTGGATCGGGATCGAGGCAACTTTGCCTCGTCCCCATCGCCCCTGGCGCACGCCCACAACGTCGCCCGATCCCACGACCCCGCTCCTCCCTCTCCCCCGATCTAGATCGGGGGGCAATGACGCCCCTTGCTACCGCCCGACGCCGCTGGACACCGCCGCCCCCGAGGACCGCTCCGCCGCCTCGACCACGCCTCCTCGCCGGAGCTGCCCCGCCGGCCTGCCTCCACTCCGTCTGTGCCGTCTCCGTCCTCCTCCTCACACACGGCTGCCCGGACCCTACGAATCCCGGTGAGGCCACGACCTCGTCCTCCCTTCCCCTCTCTGTCCTGCACGGCCATCACGGCGTCCGGGCCGCACTCACCGCGCCCGGCCGTGTGCCGCAGCTCCGCACGACGCCAGCCCCGCACCTAGTGCGTCCCCACTCGTCCGCCCGCGCCCTGCCGGCGTCGCCCGCTTGTGCGCCCCGTGTTGGAGCCGCCTTCCCCTGCCATCGCCCCGACTCCGCCCCGGTGCATTCGCGCCTCACCCGGCTCACACCTGACGCATGGCCGCGCCCCTGCTCCTTTGTGAGCCACTGCGGCCGCTGTGCTGCTCTCCCCTGCGCGCTCGGACGGCTCACCGCCTCGCACACACCCCGTCTCGTGCGCGCCCACCATGGCCGCCTCCCCTGCTGCTGCTCTTGCCGCCCTCCCGTGGCGCCGCCCTCCGTTCCCTTGGCCGGCGTCATGGGCGCCGGCGGCCACGCCGGCGGCCTCGCCACGCCCGTGGCTGCCCCCCCTTCCTGTCGATCTGGGCGCTCGCCCAGTCGGGCGCCGACGCCCAGCGCCCGCACCCGCAAACCCACTAGGCCCCCAGGGCCAATGACAAGTGGGTCCCCTGCCCAGAACGTTATAAAAAAAGAATTTAAAAAAATATAATAAATAAATAATAATAAAATTAATTAATTAACTTAATTAATTCTGATTAAATTAACTAATTAAGGTTAATTAACCTAATGACTAGTTAACCTGTTAATTAACTAACAGAGTATGACAAGTGGGACCCAGGAGTAAGTTTGACTTATTCAATCCCTGTGACTGCTGATGTCAACATGACCTCATGCTGATGTCATAAATCCATTTTCGAATTAAATTAAATAATTAATTAAATTTCAGAAATTAATAAAATCTTAAGAAAATCATATCTTTTAATCCGTAACTCGGATTAAAATATTTTCAACATGAAAGTTGCTCAGAACGACGAGACAAATCTGGATACGCAGCCCGTGTCCGCCACGCATCCCTAGCATATCAAACACGCAACTTTCCCTCTCTGGTTCATCTGTCCGAAAACGCAAAACACCGGGGATATTTTCCTGGATGTTTCCCCCTTCACCGGTATCACCTCATACCGCGTTAGAACACGTCTAGCTTTGCCTGTTGTCCTGTTAAGCACTTGCTTGCTATGTATTTATTGTTTCTCCCCCCTCTTCTCTCCGGTAGACCCCGTGACGATGCTGATGCCCCTGTGGTCGACTACATCACCGACGACCCCTCCTTGTCTGAGCAACCAGGCAAGCCCCCCCCTTTGATCACCAGATATCGCCTACTCTTCTCTATACTGCTTGCATTAGAGTAGTGTAGCATGTTACTGCTTTCCGTTATTCCTATCCTGATGCATAGCCTGTCCTTGCTACTACTATTGTTACCATTACCTACTATCCTACTGCTTAGTATAGGATGCTAGTGTTCCATCAGTGGCCCTACACTCTTGTCCGTCTGCCATGCTATACTACTGGGCCGTGATCACTTCGGGAGGTGATCACGGGCATATACTATATAATTTACACAGTTACATTATTTATGATACTGTTCGGAGATGGGGGCTGAAGGGGCAGGTGGCTCCATCCCGGTAGAGGTGGGCCTGGGTTCCTGATGGCCCCCGACTGTTACTTTGTGGTGGAGCGACAGGGCAGGTTGAGACCACCTAGGAGAGAGGTGGGCTTGGCCCTGGTCGGCGTTCGCAGATACTTAACACGTTTAACAAGATCTTGGTATTTGATCTGAGTCTGGCTACTGGCCTATACGCACTAACCATCTACGCGGGGACAGTTATGGGCACTCGACGTCGTGGTATCAGCCGAAGCCTTCGTGACGTCAGCGACGGAGCAGCGCGCGCTGGATTGGACCGAAACGCCTACTAGGCTAGCTATGCTTCCGGCCGCCCTCGCAACGTGCAGGTGTGCAATGGGCGATGGGCCCAGACCCCTGCGCCATAGGATTTAGACCGGCGTGCTGACCTCTTTGTTGTGCCTAGGTAGGGCTACGACGTGTTGATCTTCCGAGGCCGGGCATGACCCAGAAAAGTGTGTCCGGCCAAATGGGATTGAGCGTGTTGGGTTATGTGGTGCACCCCTGCAGGGAAGTTAATCTATTCGAATAGCCGTGATCTTCGGTAACAGGACGACTTGGAGTTGTACCTTGACCTTATGACAACTAGAACCGGATACTTAGTAAAACACACCCTTCCAAGTGCCAGATACAACCGGTGGTCGCTCTCGCACGGGGCGACGAGGGGAGGATCATCGGTTAGGGTTATGCTATGCGATGCTACTTGGAGGACTTCAGTCTACTCTCTTCTACATGTTGCAAGACGGAGGCTGCCAGAAGCGTAGTCTTCGACAGGATTAGCTATCCCCTTCTTATTCTGGCTTTCTGCAGTTCAGTCCACCGATATGGCCTTTACACATATACACATGCATATGTAGTGTAGCTCCTTGCTTGCGAGTACTTTGGATGAGTACTCACGGTTGCTTCTCCTTCTTTTCCCTCTATCCCTTCTACCTGGTTGTCGCAACCAGATGTTGGAGCCCAGGATCCAGACGCCATCGTCGACGACGACTCCTACTACACCGGAGGTGCCTACTACTACGTGCTGCCCGCTGACGACGACCAGGAGTAGTTAGGAGGATCCCAGGCAGGAGGCCTGCGCCTCTTTCGATCTGTATCCCAGTTTGTGCTAGCCATCTTATGGCAACTTGTTTAACTTATGTCTATACTCAGATATTGTTGCTTCCGCTGACTCGTCTATGATCGAGCTCTTGTATTCGAGCCTTCGAGGCCCCTGGCTTGTAATATGATGCTTGTATGACTTATTTTATTTGTAGAGTTGTGTTGTGATATCTTCCCGTGAGTCCCTGATCTTGATCGTACACGTTTGCATGTACGATTAGTGTACGATTGAATCGGGGGCGTCACAAAGACCCTTTTTGAATACTGCAGGGGCTGTTATTGATTGCACTAAAGGCAATGTCACTTTTCATGTTAATGGTAATGAGCACACGGTACACTTTGTGAGGAAACAACCTCAAGTTCATAGTATCAACTCTATTGGAAAAATTCCATCGATTATATTTGGAGGTTTTGAATTTCCTCTTCCTACTGTCAAGAAGAAATATGATATTCTTATTATTGGGGATGTGCATATCCCCGTTGAGGTAACATAGTGTTATTCGAAATTTCTCCGGTTCCATGTTATTCGGAATGAGTTCGTTAACAAGACTTGATCAACCTTGTTAGTGGATTCCTTTTGATGATCATGAGATGGATGAAACTAGAAGGCACAACCTTCTATACCCCACTTTTTCTTCCGGTTACTTGTATTAAGTAAAATACATATAAATATTTTTCTGTCTGTTATTTGATTATCCGTGCAATATAAAAATACCCTGAAAATAAAAGTTCTCCAAATGCCTTGAAATTAAAATATGATTTTTTCTACAATATTTGAGAATATTTGGCACTAAGAACACAACAGGGGGGGGGGGGGGTCAACCACCTGCCCACGAGGGTGGAGGGCACGCCCTACCCCCTGGGCACGCCCCCTGCCTTGTGGGCCCATGGTGGGCCTCCTCCACTTATTCCTGCACCCACACCCTTCTTCTTCCTCCCACAAACACGAATAACCAGCTCAAACCCGAGTCCAAGCTCATTTCGCTGCCATTTTCGATCTCCTTGCTCAAAGCACCTCTCACAAAACTGCTTGGGGAGATTGTTCCTTGGTATGTGACTCCATTGGTCCAATTAGTTTTTGTTCTAGTGCTTTATTCATTGCAAATTTTGCTGCTTAGGTGACCCTGTTCTTGAGCTTGCATGTCAAATTTATATGGTTCCAAGTAGTTTTGATGCATGATATAGGCTCTAGGCACTTGTAGGAGTAGTTGCTATCAATATTATTGAGTTTGGTTTACTTTTATTTTGAAGTTACTAAAAAATTTCAATTTTTTTTAGAAAATGATGAGGAGACTTTTGAGGGGCTCATCGATCCAAAGTTCGAAGGAAAAGGCACCAAAGCCTAAGTATAATCCGCCTCACACCGCGGAGGTTTGGGCGTGTGAATGGCTTTCCGATGATTTCTTGAGAGCAGCCAATATTTATGAAGATTTTCATGAATTGGCTAAGAATGCAGGCCTCACCACTTTCCTCCATGACCAATGCGATCAGTACCTCTTACTCACAAATACCTTTGTGCAAAACTTTCATTTCCATTCTAGGAGCTCACCACCTACGGTGGAGTTTCATTTATATGATGAGCATAAGGAGATGTCACTCTATGATTTTTGTCGGGTTTGTTTAGTCCCTTTTGAGGGCAAGACAGAAGAACCACATCGCAATGATGTGGAGGGGTTTATTGATACTATCACTGTAGGGGAAACAAGGAAGGTTTCCGATGCACGAATCACTAGCATACATTTTCCTGTTTTACGTTATTTTGCATTATTTGCTAGTCGTTGCTTAATTGGTCGCGGAAATTGTGGGAACCTTAGTATCCCTGATATTATTATTTTGCTCCACGGTTTATATGGTGATAACTCTGTTAGTATGGGCGGCATTATTGCTAAACGGTTAAGTCTGAACCGTACCAAGGGCCCTATCTTTGGAGGCATCTATGCTTCATGCCTAGCTGCACATTTTAACATACATATTAGGCATTATGAGAAGGAAGAAAAGGTGCTGCCTCGTGTTTATCTAGATTATAAAAGTATGGTGGCACATGATTTTATTGTTAAGAATAGGGAAGGAGAGCTTAAATATCAATTGTTCTTTAATAAACATCATCCTGAGACTATTACCCTGCCTGCTCCTTCTTTGTTTGATTTATCTGTAGGCCAATACCTTATTCCGTTGAAAGCTATTCACGCCTACCGGAACCCTGCACCAACCATGGAGCCGGAGCCAGAACCACAAGTTGATCCTTCATGTCAGTCTAATTACCAGTTGTCGGTGTACTAAAGTAGGGGTACCTTAGTATCCCGAACTTGTGCACGGGCAGTCGCAGCGACCCGCGGCAAGGCTTGCCGGGCGACCGCCAAGACCCTCCGTGGTCCCCTTGGGGGCCATTCATGAACAAAGTATCCAAGAGCAAAACAAGGCCCCCGGCAAGAGGAGCTTGCCGGGAAGGAGACAAGACCCCGGCAAGAGGAGCTTGCTGGGAAGGAGACGAGACCCCGACAAGAGGAGCTTGCCGGGAAGACCAACCAAAGCATCTCAAGAAGCTCGCTGCGGCGCACCGCGCCTCCCGACAAGACCCGGTGAGCGACAAGCTCCCGGACGCGACAAGGCAACATCCGCGGCAAGGCGCTTGCCGCGGCAAGCTACTACTCCGCCGCCCGTGCTCCAGCTCACCCACCAACGTGTCGCTCTGGGACCGCTCCTGGCGTACGTGGCGGGAGGCTGTGCAGCCGGGGGCATGCGGTGGCAAGCAAGCGCTGACAAGATAGCCATTGTGGCAAACGGTGGCGTTCCTAGCGGTCCCTCTCTGTGCCGTCAAGGTGACACAGACACGCATTTAATGCCCTTGTCCCCTGCCGTCAGGGTTAGGTATCATACGTCTGTTGTAGGCGGTGGAGCCAACTACCTCCTCTTTTTACATTTTTACCCCCACCTCTGTTGCCACCTATCGGTGACCCCTTAGACATATAAAAGGAGGCCCATGCGCAACAGAGAGAGGGGGGGGATGGCCATTCTCATGCTCGGTCTCGCCAGCTGCTTGAGTGTACTGTAGCACTCGTCGCTCCCGAGCAAGAACTCAATACAACCACCAAAGCAGGAGTAGGGTTTTACGCATCCGTGCGGCCCGAACCTGGGTAAACCGATCGTCTCGCTCGTGAGTTCGCCTCGATCTGCTCTTTGTGCATCCACCGCCTCCTGCCGAACCTAAAGGGGCTCGGTCCGCCGATCCCCATAGGTGTACGTGGGATCAGCAACCCCCGACATCTTTGGTGCGCCAGGTAGGGGGCTGCGTCGAGGTTGTGCGAACCTGATCCAGCGTTCGCACGAGCCGAATCTTCATTGTCTTCGTCAACATGCCGCCAAAGAAGAAGATTTCGGAGGCAGCTGCTCCGTCTGCGCCGAGCCCACCGTCGCCAGAGTGAACGGCTGGTGGAATAGGCGCCGGCGGAAGAGCGGGCGCCGACGGGGAGACCCATGGCGCTGCCAGGTCCAAGGACCAGGCTGCACCACACGTCGGCAGCGCGGTCGCCTCCCACAACGACCGCGCGCACTCCAAGACCTTGGCGTCCGTACATGCACCGCGCCCGTCCTAGGAGGCGCGGGACCAACAGCGTCATGGTACCCACGGTACCATACGCCTGCTGGGCCAAGATCAAGCTGGCGGATCCCGGGGTGCTCAGGATCAGCATGCGCACCAACATGCTGGCGCGAGCGTGGCGCGGTCGCTTGGACGAGATGTTGCTCCTTCTAACATAGTTAGAAGTCCGAGCATATCTCGCTCCTCGCACCGTTCGCTGCCGCCGCCCACCACCCCGGCGGAAGCGTTGGCACGTGCCCAGCTGCTCCTAGACTACCCTCCAGCACCAGAGAAGATCGATGACTGGAGGGCCACTATCCAAAGCCTCATCGGCTTCGCCAACGGTGACAACCCACGGCAGCCGAGCGCATCGCTGCCGCGGCAAGTCAGCCAGGCGCGGGCCGGTGGCGACAAGACCGGCGAAGGTGCAACCACTGTGCACTCTCCGCCCCGAAGGCCAAGATCGCCGACTCGCCGGATCCACCTCGACAGCTACTCCACCGCGTCGTTGGATCCGCAAGCTCGTCGCGATCAGCGCCAAGTTCTTCATGAGAGACAGCAGGAAGACGCTCGAACACGCATCGAGCGCCGAAGAGAAGCGCGCCGTCCATCAGACCTGCGCGCTGGGCCCTCTGTTGGCATGCATGCACCCGAAGAGCCAGGTAACTTGCCGTACGCGGCAGGTTGCCCTGCGTTTACCCGTGAGCTGCGACAAGTCCAGTGGCCCAACCAGAAGCATTTCAAGCCGGACGTGCCGGAGAAGTACGACGGCAAGTCGCACCCGTCTGAGTTCCTCAGCATCTACACCATTGCGGTACAAGCTGCCGGGGGGCGAGACGACAAGGTCCTTGCCAACTACTTCCCGCTCGTGCTCAAGCCCGAAGTCAGATCTTGGCTCATGCACTTGCCAGACAACTCCATATCCTCTTGGGCGGATTTGTGCCATCAGTTTGTCGACGCCTTTACGGGCGGCCACAAACCACATGGCCAAGAGAGTGACCTCCACCTGCTTGCCCAGAAGGAAGGAGAACCCCTGCGCAAGTATATCCAGAGATTCAGCCGCGTGTAGCGCAACATCCCAGACATCCACCCTGCCGCGGTTATCAGCGCATTCCATCAGAACGTGCGTAATCGCAGGATGCGGGAGGAGATCGCGATGAGCAGGATCAGGGACGTCAGCGAGCTGTACGCCCTGGCCGACAAGTGTGCACGCGCTGAAGAAGGGAGGAAACTCCCCGGAGAGGATGCTGGAGTAGGGGGATCTGACAGCGAGGATGCCGCCCCGGCAAGGAAAAATCAGAGGCGCAACAGGAAGAAGGGCGGCAAAGAGGTACTAGTCATTGAGCAGTCCGGCGATGACGGCGCCGCCAAGCAAGCCAAAGTTGGTAGCTCCGGCAAGGAGGTTGTCGCATGCACCAACTGCCAAGCTGTGGCGGCCGCCGACAAGCAGGGCAGCTCCGACAAGCAGTACTGTAAGATTCACCGCACCAAGGGCCATGATCTCCAGAATTGCAAGAGGGTCGAGCAGCTTGTCTAGCAACAAAAAGCTGAGTACGAGCGGCGCGACAAGGAGAGAGCCCAAGGAGGCGGTGGACAAGCCGGCAAGAAGCGCGCTGGCCAGGGAGGAAGCCGCGGCAAGGCCAAGCAGCGGAAGGAGACAGACCTCCCCGCGTCCGCGACAAGGACGAAGACGACGACGACGACGAAGACATGGATGATGTTGAGAACAGTGAGCAGGAGTTTCAAAAGGCTACAGAAGTCTTGTGTGTTGACGGTGGCGCTTCTTTGCATACTTCCCACCACCAACTCAAACAGTGGCTCCGGGAAGTTAATGCGGCAGAGCCACCTGTCGAATCACGCAAGCTTGTGAAGTGGTCCAGCACACCTATCGTCTTTGACATTGAGGACCACCCTGATCGCAAAACTGCGGTCGGGTGCTTGCCGTTGTTGGTTTCGCCAACAATCCGCAACCTCAAGGTCACCAAGATGCTAGTTGACGGCGGGGCCGGCCTAAATCTGATCTCCTCCGCTGTGCTCCAGAAACTCCAGATCCCGGACAGCGAGCTCGAAGAAACCGGTACATTCCAAGGAATTAACCCGGGAAGGAGCAAGCCGAAGGGGAAGGTCGCGTTGCCGGTGACATTTGGCAGCGAGCTGAATTTCAGAACGGAGAAGGTCACCTTTGACGTTGCTGATTTCGCATTGCCTTACAATGGGATACTTGGCCGTCCAGTGCTCGCCAAGTTCATGGCAGCCTCTCACTATGCATACAACCTGCTCAAGATGCCAGGCCCGATAAGCGTCATCTCTGTCCCTGGCGACAAGAAGGATGCCCTTATCTGCGCCGACAAGATCTACCGGGAAGCAGTTGCAGCGACAGACCGCGAGACACTTGCCGCTAAAGCTCCCGGGGGGAAGAAGAAGACCAAGACCGGCAAGAGCTCTGATGCCTACTCCGGCAAGCGCGCCTCTTTGGAGTGCTGCGCTGCCGTCGAGGACGCACCATCGAGCTCCACCGGCAAGAGTAAGAAGACAATGGCCGCTCCACCACTTACCAAGAAGGTGTCCGCCAAGGAGGACAGCACTGGTGGTACCTTCACCGTCAGTGCCACGCTTAACCCTAAATAGGAAAGCGCGCTCGTTACTTTCCTGCGGGCGAATGTCGACGTGTTTGCATGGCAAGCGTCTGACATCCCCGGTGTTCCCAGGAAGGTAATTGAGCACCATCTTGCCGTTTGTCCTCACGCACGGCCCGTCAAGCAGAAGGTCAGGAAACAGGCGGTAGAGCGCCAAGAATTCATAGCAGAAGAAATCAAGAAATTGGAAGCAGCAGGCCTTGTCAGAGGGGTGCTCCATCCCACGTGGTTGGCCAATCTGGTTGTAGTGCGCAAGGCGAATGGGAAATGGAGGCTTTGTATTGACTTTACTGATGTTAATAAAGCTTGTCCCAAAGATCCATTTCCCTTGCCGCGCATTGACCAAATTGTTGACTCCACAGCCTGATGTGAGTTGCTTTCATTTCTTGACGCATATTCAGGATACCACCAGATCTTCATGGCAGAAGAGGATAAGGAGAAAACCGCATTCATTACTCCATGTGGCACGTACTGTTTCATACGGATGCCTTTCGGATTAAAGAATGCTGGTTCAACATTTGCCAGAGTAGTCCACATCGCTTTGAAGCCATAGATACACAGAAATGTAGAAGCTTACATGGATGATATAGTGGTCAAAAGCAAAGACAGGGCAACTCTGATCCAAGACTTAGAAGAGACTTTTGCAAATCTGCGCAAGGTCAACCTCAAGCTCAACCCCGAGAAGTGTGTGTTTGGAGTCCCTTCCGGCAAACTTCTCGGGTTCTTTGTGTCTCAGCGGGGAATCGAAGCTAATCCCGACAAGATCAAAGCCATTGAGCAGATTGAAGCACCAAAGCGCATCAAGGATGTACGGAAGCTTGCCGGCTGTGTGGCTGCTCTCAGCAGGTTTATCTCTCAGTCTGCTGAGCACGCCCTGCCGTTTTTCAAAATTTTGAAAAGGGCAGGTCCAATGAAATGGACTTCGGCAGCGGAGGCTGCGCTGCAAGACTTGAAGAGATACCTGTCCTCCACTCCAACACTTGTCGCACCTAAACCACAAGAGAAGTTGCTGCTGTACATAGCGGCAACCAATCAAGTGGTTAGTGCTGCGCTAGTAGCGGAGAGGGAGGCAGATGACGAGCCAACAACCGCGGCAAGCACATCCAGCGACAAGCAGGGGGCTTCCCCAACAAGCTTTGGTCCCGACAAGGATGGATCCGCGCAGATACAAGAGGAGGTACAGAAGAAAATGGTGCAGCGCCCAGTTTACTTTGTCAGCTCCCTTTTACAGGGGGCTAGGTCGAGGTACTCTGGTGTGCAGAAGCTGCTTTTCTGCCTTCTCATGGCCTCGAGAAAGCTGCGCCATTACTTCCAAGCACACGAGATCACAGTCGTCACTCGCTTTCCGCTGAAGAGGATATTGCAAAACCCAGAAGCAACAGGCAGGATTGTTGAGTGGGCACTGGAACTGTCAAGCTTTGGCCTCAAGTTTGAGAGTACATCAACAATCCAGAGCAGAGCATTGGCAGAGTTCATAGCAGAGTGGACGCCAACTCCAGACGAAGAAATTCCGGAGACGAGCATCCCCGCCAAGGAAGCAAACAAAGAGTGGCTCATGTATTTTGACGGTGCCTTCTCGCTGCAAGGCGCCGGTGCTGGTGTACTGCTTGTCGCACCCACCGGAGAGCACCTCAAGTACATAGTCCAGATGCACTTTCCCAAGGAGCAAGCGACAAACAATACTGCAGACTATGAAGGCTTGCTTGCCGGTCTCAGGATCGCGGCAGAACTTGGGATTAAGAAGCTCATTGTCAGGGGTGACTCGCAGCTTGTCGTCCGCCAAGTGAGCAAGGTTTACCAGAGTCCGTTGATGGAAGCTTACATTGATGAAGTGAGGAAGCTAGAAGAGCGCTTTGACGGCCTACAAATGGAACATGTTCCAAGAGCCGAGAACGACATTGCCGATGGCCTGTCAAAATGCGCAGCACTTAAGTTACCTGTGGAACCAGGGATCTTTGTGCTCAAGCTGACTCAGCCATCCGTGGCACCATCAACTGGACAGAGCAAGAAGAGGAAGTTGGTCTCTGGTGACTATCTTCCGGCAAAGCTTCCCGAAGCCGCCGCCAAGAAGGTCCCCAAGATCGACGCCAAGAATGCTGAGGAGGAGTCTGCTCCGGCAAGCCCTAGGGTTTGTTCCATTGAAGCAGATTCTCCCGACAAGTTTTGCTCCGGCAAGCTTGCCGGGGAACGTCAAGCTCCGGCAGAGCCACGGGCTCTTGCCGTAGAAGCGGACGTTCCCGCAGCAGCAGATGTGCCTTTAGTCCTTGTTGTCGAGCCACAGGCTCCAACATGGGCGCAGCAGATTTTCCATTTCCTTTAGACAGGAGAGCTTCCCGAGGAACCAGAAGAAGCGGAAAGAGTAGCCCGGCAGTCTAGTATGTACCAGTTTGTCGACAACACACTGTGCAGAAGAAGACTCAACGGTGTGAAATTGAAGTGTATTCCTCGGGAAGATGGACAGAAGCTGTTGGCAGAGATACATGGAGGCATATGTGGTCACCACATTGGCGCGAGAGCTCTTGTCGGAAAGGCATTCCGACAAGGCTTCTTCTGGCCGACAGCCCTCCAGGATGCAACTGCACAAGTAACCAAGTGTGAAGCGTGCCAGTTCCATTCCAAGCAGACACACCAGCTAGCTCAAGCTCTCCAGACGATCCCTTTATCCTGGCCATTTTCGGTCTGGGGGCTCGACATCCTCGGCCCCTTCCCCCGAGTAGTCGGGGGCTTTGAGTACTTGTACGTTGCAATCGACAAGTTCACAAAATGGCCGGAAGTGGAACCAGTGAGGAAGGTGACGGCGTAGTCCGCGGTCAAGTTCTTCAGGTCGATTGTTTGCCGTTTCGGAATCCCTAACAGGATAATCACCGACAACGGTACACAATTTACGAGCCGCACCTTCATGCAGTACGTCCAAGATCTTGGCGCCAAGGTCTGCTTCGCTTTTGTTGCTCACCCGAGAAGCAACGGTCAAGCGGAGAGGGCAAATGCTGAAGTGCTGCGCGGGCTCAAGACCAGAACTTTCGACAGGCTGCACAAGTGCGGACGCAACTGGATCGAGGAGCTGCCGGTGGTTCTTTGGTCGATCAGGACGACGCCAAATCGAGCCACTGGACAGACACCCTTCGCTCTAGTCTATGGAGCGGAGGCAGTTATCCCCACGGAACTCGTATACGGGTCACCTCGAGTGCTCGCTTATGATGAGCTTGAGCAAGAGCGGCTGCGGCAAGATGACGCGCTGCTCCTTGAGGAAGATCGTCTTCAGGCTGCTGTGCGAGCCGCTCGCTACCAGCAAGCTTTGCGCCGCTATCATAGCCACAAAGTTAAAGCCAGAAGCCTCGAGGAAGGCGACCTTGTTCTTCGGCGCGTTCAGTCCGCCAAGAATTCCAACACATTGACGCCGAAGTGGGAAGGCCCTTACCGGGTGAAACGAGTCACCAGGCCTGGCGATGTCCGCCTGGAGACCGAAGATGGCGTACCAGTGAGCAACTCCTGGAATGTCGAGCATCTTCGTAAGTTTTACCCGTAAGGCGCGGTTGTCGGACCCTGTCCGGCAACCACCCTTTTGTACAAGTCTTGCCGTTGTTGCATGTAATCCTTTGTACAAAGCCAGGCGCAGACCCTGAGCACAAGTAAATGAAGCGCTGGCGCCCAGAGTTATAGCATGCATGCTAGGTCGAGTCGGGTCCTCGGTTAGGGATGATAGTGCTTAACAGCGGCTAACCCCGAACTTAGAGGTCGAGTGTGCGTCCCTTTGCCTTTCTTTCGTTTCCTTTGGTTTGCAGGGCTCGCATATCTTTGCCGGACCGCCTGGGGACGAAAAGGGGAAGAAGGACGTGCCGGCATCTGGACCCCGGCAAGCCAGTGTTGCCGGGGGCTGCAAGTGCCAAGGTTCACCCACGGCAAGCCAGAGTTGCCGGGGGCTGCAATCTCAGATAAGTCTTTCATCCCTCTTCATGCATTCTCTTATGGACTGGGGAATACGAAACCTCGTTTCTTCCCGGAAACTACCGTGCTCCCTTAGCTCTAGGCCCTGGGGCTTGTTCCTGGGGCCAAGTTCTGGTTGTAGTCGCGGCAGCAAAGGGATGAAACGAGGGGCCGCACCCGCCCCGTCCCTGCCTCCGTCAAAAGCGTGAGAAAGGTCGAGCGACGTGGGAAGACGGCAGGGCCTGTTGCCGGGGAAGGAGTGTCTATCTGAAAGATACCAAAGATCTGCTCCTTGACGTGGGTTCTACCCACGAGACAAATGACCCGGCAAACATCCCCTTTTCATTAAAAAACATTCCACGCAGGTATAGTCCAAAGAGGATGAAAAACATGAAAGAGAGGATTACAAGTTTTAAATGCAACTAAGGCCCGAAGGCTTACAAATTAAAAAGATAAGATGCCCGTAATCCCTTTCTTGTCCCTCTTTTCAGGAGGTAGGCCAAGGAGGCGAGAAGGGCAAAAGGGGCGCCTAGGCGAGCTACGAGGGGCAGAAGACACCAAGAGAACATCCCGGGGGCCGTCAAGGCTGGACGGTGATGGCAGCGCCGGAAGCAGGGCTCGAAGATGAGGCGGCAGGACGTCAGCATGCTGTCGAGGGCACCACGCCCTCGTACTCCGGCTTGACGACCTTGCCGCCAGCCCTCTTCCTCTTCCGCAGCCTCCCTACGCCAGCCGCCCAAGGAGACGACCCCGGGGAGTTCAAGGAGCCGGCGACATGGATGATGGGGTCGCCGGTGCCGCACGGAGCGGCGCCCGACACCTAGTCGGACCCGCCGTCCTGCCGCCCACTACCCTCGTCGTCGCTGTCGCTCCCCTCCTCATCACTCTCGCTCGAGGAGGGGCCTTCGCTATCGGAGGAGCTGTCCACGCAGCACTTCGCCCGAGTGCCGAAGCACCCGAAGACCTTGACGGAGAGGAGATCGCCTTCCACCAACTTGAAAAGGAGGGTGAGCCCCTCCGTCAAGCTGTGGATACAGGCGAAAGTCTTCCACCCTCGACCAAGATACATCACGCCGGGGGCTGGGACTTCAACGCGGACTCGCGTGCCGCTGATCCCATAGCCCCTCATGTGCAGTCTCAGGTCTCGGGCGGATCCGACTCCATCGCGCCCGCAAACGGAGCGGGGAGTCGGAGTCGACGACGCGGCGCCTGGCGCAGCCTGACGAAGAACTCGCGGGGGTCGTCCCCAACATAGACGCCCGTGGGAAGAGGAGCCGCTGGCGGAGGCGAGGCCGACGCGCCGCCCCGTCCACCTCTTCCCCGAACACCGCGGCCTCGTCCTCGACCGCGTCCATGACCTCGCCCCCTCCCTCTTCCCCCTACGGCTGGCTACCACCACGGGCGCGGGAGAGGGAGGGATGCGCTATCTGGCGGCGACCCTTGCCGCCACTGACGAAGGGCCAGGGTTCCCCTTCTCCATGGCGAATGAGAGGAAGGGGAGCAGGAGCGGAAGGAAGGAGAAGATGGAGGAATGCGGGCTTCCGTCCTCCCCTCCCGCTCTTTATAAAGGAGCGAGGTGGGGACTCGGCCGCCTCGCTCAACGAATCAAGACGCGGGAAGGCAGGGAGCTGGGGCCGACCCGCTGCCTCGACCCACGACAGCCTCGTTTCCCGCCTCCACCGCCCGCGACCCCAAGTGCATGGGAACCGCGTGGCAGGCGTGCAGAACCGAGGCGACGAATGGGGCGGCCTCTCCCCACCCCGTGATCGTGGGGAGTGGGCACCTCGAAAACCACCCACGATCTCTCCCACGATGCTGCGTTTGACGCGTGCCGTTTGGGGAGGGCGTGGTGTATGCGGAGTGAGTTATGGCGTAACCTAGGCCGTGTGTGCCCGTGCACTGTTTTGGGCCTGACCCAATAGCGCTCGGCACCGTGTATGGCCCAGGCCCGGGGGCTCCTGTCGGTGTACTAAAGTAGGGGTACCTTAGTATCCCGAACTTGTGCACGGGCAGTCGCAGCGACCCGCGGCAAGGCTTGCCGGGCGACCGCCAAGACCCTCCATGGTCCCCTTGGGGGCCATTCATGAACAAAGTATCCAAGAGCAAAACAAGGCCCCCGGCAAGAGGAGCTTGCCGGGAAGGAGACAAGACCCCGGCAAGAGGAGCTTGCTGGGAAGGAGACGAGACCCCGACAAGAGGAGCTTGCCGGGAAGACCAACCAAAGCATCTCAAGAAGCTCGCTGCGGCGCACCGCGCCTCCCGACAAGACCCGGTGAGCGACAAGCTCCCGGACGCGACAAGGCAACATCCGCGGCAAGGCGCTTGCCGCGGCAAGCTACTACTCCGCCGCCCGTGCTCCAGCTCACCCACCAACGTGTCGCTCTGGGACTGCTCCTGGCGTACGTGGCGGGAGGCTGTGCAGCCGGGGGCATGCGGTGGCAAGCAAGCGCTGACAAGATAGCCGTCGTGGCAAACGGTGGTGTTCCTAGCGGTCCCTCTCTGTACCGTCAAGGTGACACAGACAGGCATTTAATGCCCTTGTCCCCTGCCGTTAGGGTTAGGTATGATACATCTGTTGTAGGCGGTGGAGCCAACTACCACCTCTTTTACATTTTTACCCCCACCTCTGTTGCCACCTGTCGGTGACCCCTTAGACATATAAAAGGAGGCCCATGCGCAACAGAGAGGGGGGGGGACGGCCATTCTCACGCTCGGTCTCGCCAGCTGCTTGAGCGTATTGTAGCACTCGTTGCTCCCGAGCAAGAACTCAATACAACCACCAAAGCAGGAGTAGGGTTTTACGCATCCGTGCGGCCCGAACCTGGGTAAACCGATCGTCTCGCTCGTGCGTTCGCCTCGATCTGCTCTTTGTGCATCCACCGCCCCCTGCCGAACCGAAAGGGGCTCGGTCCGCCGATCCCCATAGGTGTACGTGGGATCAACAACCCCCGACACCAGTGGGATCCGGAGATGATTGTCAGCCTGTGGCAATCAGAGTCTTCCTCTTCTTCATCTCAGTACAACCCCAACTACTATTATGGATATCCGCCAGGCCAGCCGTGGCCATAGACCAACTTAGGCCAAAAGCCTAAGCTTGGGGGAGTACGTATTTCCCACCGACATTACATTTATGTTCACACACTCATTGCTAGATGTCGGTGCTCATACTTTTTCATTGTATCATCCATGCTAGTTTAATTTCCTTTTTATGCTTTTTTCTTGTGTGTTTAATAAACCTTAAGAAAAACAAAAAAAATAGTTGTAGCTTTTAATCAGTTTAATTTCCATGCTTGTAGTAGTAATTAAAAAGAAAACCCAAAAAGATTTCCTGTTCTTCTTTTGCTTGTTGGGAGCTTTCCCGTGTAAATAGTTTTATTTCTTTTCTTTTCTTTGGGGGTCGATAGGAGAAGACCACAATCAAATTTTTTAAATGGCTCTTATATGCATTATTGTTTATCTGACAAAAGATCCCATATTTCCTTGTCTTCTCCTATTTATTGAATGCCTGCAGATTCCAGCTTAGTCCAATGCACGAGCACTATTATAATTATTCACATCGTTTTGTCGTGCAAGTGAAAGGCAGTTATGATGATATATGATGGACTGACTGAGATGAGAAAAGCTGGTATGAACTCGACCCCTTTTGTTTTTGTAAATATGATTAGTTTATCGTTCCTGATTCAGCCTATTATGAATAAACATGTTTGCAATGACAACTAGAGATCATAGTTTCTTGTGCCATGCTTGATTAGCTATGAGTTATAATGGTTTACCTTGCATGCCAACATGCTATTGAGATAGTTATGATGTGGTATGATAGGGTGGTATCCTCCTCTGAATGATTTAAGTGACTTGACTTGGCACATGTTCACGCATGTAGTTGAAACAAAATCAACATAGCCTTCACGATATTTATGTTCATGGTGGATTATATCCTACTCATGCTTGCATTCGATGTTGATTAATTTTAATGCATGTTCATGACTGTTGTTGCTCTCTAGCTGGTCGCTTCCCAGTCTTTTGATAGCCTTCACCTATACTAAGCGGGAATACTGCTTGTGCATCCAAACTCCTTAAACCCCAAAGTTATTCCATATGAGTCCACCATACCTACCTATATACGGTATCTACCTGCCATTCCAAGTAAATTTGTATGTGCCAAACTCTAAACCTTCAAATAAATATCATGTTTTGTATGCTCGAGTAGCTCATGTATCAACTAGGGCTGTCTGTATCTTCCATGTTAGGCGGGTTATTCTCAAGAGGAGTGGACTCCGCTCCTCACTCACAAGATAAATGGCTGGTCACCGGGATGCCCATTCCCATGCTTTATGCAAACTAAATCAAAATAATTGCAAACAAATCTCCCCCTGGGACTCTTGTTAGTTGGAGGCACTCACTGTTTCGAGCAAGCCATGGATTGATGCTTGTTGATTGAAGGGGGAGTATAAACTTTACCATTCTGTTTGGGAACCGCCTATAATGTGTGTAGCATGGAAGATATCGCCATCTCTTGGTTGTTATGTTGACAATCAAAGTATACTGCTCAAAATATTATTCACCTCTGTTTCAAAACCGAGCTCTGGCACCTCTACAAATCCCTGCTTCCCTCTGCGAAGGGCCTATCTATTTACTTTTATGCCGAGTCATCATCCTCTTATTAAAAGGCACCAATTGGAGAGCACCGATGTCATTTGCATTCATTGTTGTTAGTTTACGTTGAGTATGACTTGACTGGATCTCTTTTACCATGAATTACAATGTCTAGTCAGTCCTTGGTCTTTAAAGGTGCTCTGCATTTATGTTTTGCAGTCTCAGAAAGGGCTAGCGAGATACCATCCTGTTATATCATATTATGATTGTTTGGAGAAAGTGTTGTCATCCGAGATTTATTATTATTGCTCGCTAGTTGATTATGCCATTGATATTAGTAAACTTGAGACCTAAGCATTATTGCGAATGTGGTTAGTTATAATCTTTCCTGAAAACTTGAATGCTGGCTTTACATATTTACAACAACAAGAGCAAACAGAGTTTGTAAAAGTTTTTCTTTATCACTTTCAGTTTGTCAACTGAATTGCTTGAGGACAAGCAAAGGTTTAAGCTTGGGGGAGTTGATGCGTCTCCAACGTATCTACTTTTCCAAACACTTTTGCCCTTGTTTTCGACTCTAACTTGCATGATTTGAATGGAACTAACCTGGACTCACGTTGTTTTCAGCAGAATTACCATGGTGTTATTTATGTGCAGGAACAAACATTCTCGGAATGACCTGAAACTTCACGGAGCAACTTTTTGGAAAATATAAAAAATACATGCAAAAGATGAAGGCCAGGGGGCCCGCCACCTCTCCACGAGGGTGGGGGGCGCGCCTGCCCCCCTACCTCATGGGCCCCCTGTTGCCTCTCCGACTCCAACTTCATATATTGTGTTTCGGGGATAAACAAATTAGAGAGAAGAAATCATCGCGTTTTACGATACGGAGCCGCCGCCAAGCCCTAAAACCTCTCGGGAGGGCTCATCTGGAGTCAGTTCGGGGCTCTGGAGAGGGGAATCCGTCGCCATCGTCATCATCAACCATCCTCCATCACCAATTTCATGATGCTCACCGCTGTGCGTGAGTAATTCCGTCGTAGGCTTGCTGGACGGTGATGGGTTGGATGGGATCTATCATGTAATCGAGTTAGTTTTGTTAGGGTTTGATCCCTAGTATCCACTATGTTCTGAGATTGATGTTGCTATGACTTTGCTATGCTTAATGCTTGTCACTAGGGCCCGAGTGCCATGATTTCAGATCTGAAGCTATTATGTTTTCATCAACATATGAGAGTTCTTGATCCTATCTAGCAAGTCTATAGTCACCTATTATGTGTTATGATCCGTTAACCCCGAAGTGACAATAATCGGGATACTTACCGGTGATGACCGTAGTTTGAGGAGTTCATGTATTCACTATGTGTTAATGCTTTGTTCCGGTTCTCTATTAAAAGGAGGCCTTAATATCCGTTAGTTTCCGCAAGGACCCCGCTGCCATGGGAGGGTAGGACAAAAGATGTCATGCAAGTTCTTTTCCATAAGCACGTATGACTATATTCGGAATACATGCCTACATTATATCAATGAACTGGAGCTAGTTCTGTGTCACCCTAGGTTATGACTGTTACATGATGAACCGCATCCGGCATAATTCTCCATCACCGATCCATTGCCTACGAGCTTTCCATATATTGTTCTCCGCTTATTTACTTTTCTGTTGCTATTGCTATCATCACTACAAAATACCAAAAGCATTACTTTTGCTATCATTACCTTTTGCTACTATTACCACTATTATCATATTACTTTGCTACAGATATTAAGTTTCCAGGTGTGGTTGAATTGACAACTCAGCTGCTAATACTTGATAATATTCTTTGGCCCCCCTTGTGTCGAATCAATAAATTTGGGTTGAATACTCTACCCTCGAAAACTGTTGTGATCCCGTATACTTGTGGGGTTATGAAAACCCCATCTTTTTATCCTCGATGGCAACAATACAATACTTGCCTTGCTGCCCCTACTGTCACTTGGAAAGGACACCACAAGATTGAACCCAAAGCTAAGCACTCTCCCATTGCAAGAAAGATCAATATAGTAGGCCAAACTAAACTGATAATTCGAAGAGACTTGCAAATATATCAAATAATGCATATAAGAATTCACAGAAGAACCAAATATTGTTCATAGATAAACTTGATCGTAAATCCACAATTCATCGGATCTCGGCAAACACACCGCAAAAGAATATTACATCGAATAGATCTCTAAGAACATCGAGGAGAACTTTGTATTGAAGATCAAAGAGAGAGAAGAAGCCATCTAGCTAATAACTACGGACTCGAAGGTTTGTGGTAAAATACTCACAGATCATCGGAGAGGCTATGGTGTTGATGTAGAAGCCCTCCGCGATCGATTCCCCCTCCGGCAGATCGCCGGAAAAGGCCCCAAGATGGGATCGCACGGGTACACAAGGTTGCAGCGTTGGAAAAGTGGTTTCGTGGCTATCTTGGATGTTTTTAGGGTATAAGAGTATATATTGGTGAAAGAAGTACGTCGGTGGAGCTCCGTGGGGCCCACGAGGGTGGTGGCGGCTGATACGTCTCCAACGTATCTATAATTTTTTATTGCTCCATGCTATATTATCTATTGTTTTGGACATTATTGGGCTTTATTATCCACTTTTCCATAAGATGTCATGCAAGTTCTTTTCCATAAGCACGTATGACTATATTCGGAATACATGCCTACATTATATCAATGAACTGGAGCTAGTTCTGTGTCACCCTAGGTTATGACTGTTACATGATGAACCGCATCCGACATAATTCTCCATCACCGATCCATTGCCTACGAGCTTTCCATATATTGTTCTCCGCTTATTTACTTTTCCGTTGCTATTGCTATCATCACTACAAAATACCAAAAACATTACTTTTGCTATCATTACCTTTTGCTACTGTTACCACTATTATCATATTACTTTGCTACTAAATATTTTGCTACAGATATTAAGTTTCCAGGTGTGGTTGAATTGACAACTCAGCTGCTAATACTTGATAATATTCTTTGGCCCCCCTTGTGTCGAATCAATAAATTTGGGTTGAATACTCTACCCTCGAAAACTGTTGTGATCCCGTATACTTGTGGGGTTATGAAAACCCCATCTTTTTATCCTCGATGGCAACAATACAATACTTGCCTTGCTGCCCCTACTGTCACTTGGAAAGGACACCACAAGATTGAACCCAAAGCTAAGCACTCTCCCATTGCAAGAAAGATCAATATAGTAGGCCAAACTAAACTGATAATTCGAAGAGACTTGCAAATATATCAAATAATGCATATAAGAATTCACAGAAGAACCAAATATTGTTCATAGATAAACTTGATCATAAATCCACAATTCATCGGATCTCGGCAAACACACCGCAAAAGAATATTACATCGAATAGATCTCTAAGAACATCGAGGAGAACTTTGTATTGAAGATCAAAGAGAGAGAAGAAGCCATCTAGCTAATAACTACGGACTCGAAGGTTTGTGGTAAAATACTCACAGATCATCGGAGAGGCTATGGTGTTGATGTAGAAGCCCTCCGTGATCGATTCCCCCTCCGGCAGATCGCCGGAAAAGGCCCCAAGATGGGATCGCACGGGTACACAAGGTTGCAGCATTGGAAAAGTGGTTTCGTGGCTATCTTGGATGTTTTTAGGGTATAAGAGTATATATTGGCGAAAGAAGTACGTCGGTGGAGCTCCATGGGGCCCACGAGGGTGGTGGCGGCTGATACGTCTCCAACGTATCTATAATTTTTTATTGCTCCATGCTATATTATCTATTGTTTTGGACATTATTGGGCTTTATTATCCACTTTTATATTATTTTTGGGACTAACCTATTAACCGGAGGCCCAGCCCAGAATTGTTGTTTTTTCCTGTTTTAGGGTTTCGAAGAAAAGGAATATCAAACGGAGTCCAAACGGAATGAAACCTCCGAAGGATAATAAAGCCCAATAATGTCCAAAATAGTAGATAATATATCATGGAGCAATCAAAAATTATAGATACCTTGGAGACGTATCAAGCATCCCCAAGCTTAATTCCTGCTCGTCCTCAAGTAGGTAAATGGTAAAAACAAAATTTTTTATGCGGGGTGCTACTTGGCATAATTGTAATGTAATTCTTCTTAATTGTGGTATGAATATTCAGATCCGAAAGATTCAAGACAAAAGTTCATATTGACATAAAAATAATAATACTTCAAGCATACTAACTAAGCAATTATGTCTTCTCAAAATAACATGGCCAAAGAAAGTTCATCCCTACAAAATCATATGGTTTAGTCATGTTTCATTTTCGTCACACAAGAATGCTCTCATCATGCACAACCCCGATGACAAGCCAAGCAATTGTTTCATACTTTAGTAATCTCAAACCTACAAACTTTCACGCAATATATGAGCGCGAGCCATGGACATAACACTATGGGTCGAATAGAATATAATGAGGGGGGTTATGTGGAGAAGACAAAAAGGAGAAAGTCTCACATGAACGAGGCTAATCAATGGGCTATGGAGATGCCCACCGATTGGTTTTAATGCAAGGAATAGGGATTGCCATGCAACGGATGCACTAGAGCTATAAATGTTTGAAAGCTCAACAAAAGAAACTAGTGGGTGTGCATCCAACTTGCTTGCTCACGAAGACCTAGGGCACTTGAGGAAGCCCATTGTTGGAATATACAAGCCAAGTTCTATAATGAAAAATTCCCACTAGTATATGAAAGTGACCAAACAAGAGACTCTCTAACATGAAGATTAAGGTGCTACTTTGAAGCACAAGTGTGGCAAAGGATAGTAACATTGTCCCTTCTCTCTTTTTATTTTTATTTTTTGGGCCTTCTCTTTTTATGGCCTTTTTTATTATTTTTTTCTCACTTGGGACAATGCTCTAGAAAATGATGATCATCACACTTCTATTTATTTACAACTCAATGATTACAACTCGATACTAGAACAAAAGATGACTCTATATGAATGCCTCCGGCAGTGTATCGGGATATGCAATGGATCAAGAGTGACATGTATGAACGAATTATGAACGGTGGCTTTGCCACAAATGCTATGTAAACTACATGATCATGCTAAGCAATATGACAATAATGAATGTGTCATGATGAACGGAATGATGGAAAGTTGCATGGCAATATATCTCGGAATGGCTATGGAAATGCCATAATAGGTAGGTATGGTGGCTGTTTTGAGGAAGATATAAGGAGGTTTATGTGTGAAAGAGTGTATCATATCACGGGGTTTGGATGCACCGGTGAAGTTTGCGCCAACTCTCAATGTGAGAAAGGGCAATGCACGGTACCGAAGAGGCTAGCTAGGATGGAAGGGTGAGAGTGCGTATAATCCATGGACTCAACATTAGTCATAAAGAACTGACATACTTATTGCAAAAATCTACAAGTCATCAAAAACCTCGGTACTACGCGCATGCTCCTAGGGGGATAGATTGGTAGGAAAAGACCATCGCTCGTCCCCGACCGCCACTCATAAGGAAGACAATCAAATAACACCTCATGTTTCAAATTTGTTGCATAACGTTTACCATACGTGCATGCTATGGGACTTGCAAACTTCAACACAAGCATTTATCAATTTCACAACTACTCAACATGCACGACTTTGATATTATTACCTCCATATCTCAAAATAATCATCAAGCATCAAACTTCTCTTAGTATTCAAAACACTCTTAAGAAAATTTTACTAACTTTGAATACCTAGCACATTAGGTTTTAAGCAAATTACCATGCTATTAAGACTCTCAAAATAATCTAAGTGAATCATGAGAGATCAATAGTTTCTATAAAACAAATCCTCCACCGTGTTCTAAAAGATATAAGTGAAGTACTAAAGCAAAAATTATATAACTCAAAAGATATAAGCGAAGCACATAGAGTATTCTAACAATTTCCAATCATGTATGGCTCTCTCAAAAGGTGTGTAAAGCAAGGATGATTGTGGTAAACTAACAAGCAAAGACTCAAATCATACAAGGCGCTCCAAGCAAAACACATATCATGTGGCGAATAAAAATATAGCTCCAAGTAAAGTTACCGATAGAAGTAGACGAAAGAGGGGATGCCTTCCGGGGCATCCCCAAGCTTTGGCTTTTAGGTGTCCTTAGATTATCTTGGGGGTGCCATGGGCATCCCCAATCTTAGGCTCTTGCCACTCCTTGTTCCATAATCCATCAAATCTTTACCCAAAACTTGAAACCTTCACGACACAAAACTTAAAGTAGAAAATCTCGTGAGCTCCGTTAGGGAAAGAAAACAAATACCACTTCAAGGCACTGTAATGAACTCATTATTTATTTATGTTGGTGTTAAACCTACTGTATTCCAACTTCTTTATGGTTTATAAACTATTTTACTAGCCATAGATTCATTAAAATAAGCAAACAACACACGAAAAACAGAATCTGTCAAAAACAGAACAGTTTGTAGTAGTCTGTACCTAATGCAAGATCTGGAAACCAAAAAATTCTAAAATAAATTGCTGGACGTGAGTAATTTATCTATTAATCATATTTAAAAATAATTAATTAAATATCACTTTCCAAATAAAAATGACAGCAATTCTTGTGAGCGCTAAAGTTTCTGTTTTTACAGCAAGATTAAAAAGACTTTCCCCAAGTCTTCCCAACGGTTCTACTTGGAACAAACACTAATTAAACACAAAAACACAACCAAAACAGAGGATAGATAAATTATTTATTACTAAACAGGATCAAAAAGAAAGAAATAAAAATAAAATTGGGTTGCCTCCCAACAAGTGCTATCGTTTAACGCCCCTAGCTAGGCATAAAAGCGAAGATAGATCTAGGTATTGCCATCTTTGGTAGGCAATCCATATGTGGCTCTCATAATAGATTCATATGGTGATTTCATTTTCTTTCTAGGAAAGTCTTCCATTCCTTTCCTTAACGGAAACTGGAATCTAATATTCCCTTCCTTCATATCAATAATTGCACCAATCGTTCTAAGGAAAGGTCTACCAAGAATAATAGGACATGAAGGATTGCAATCTATGTCAAGAACAATAAAATCTACGGGCACATAGTTCCTATTTGCAACAATAAGAACATCATTAATACTTCCCATAGGTTTCTTAATAGTGGAATCCGTAAGGTGCAAGTTTAAAGAGCAATCATCAAAATAACAGAAACCTAGCAAATCACACAAAGTCTTTGGAATCATCGAAACACTAGCACCCAAATCACACAAAGCATAGCATTCATGATCTTTAATTTTAATTTTAATAGTAGGTTCCCACTCATCATAAAGTTTTCTAGGGATAGAAACTTCCAAATCAAGTTTTTCTTCATAAGATTGCATCTAAGCATCAACGATATGTTTAGTGAACGCTTTATTTTGACTATAAGCATGAGGAGAATTTAGCGTGGATTGCAACAAGGAAATACAATCTATCAAAGAGCAATTATGATAATTAAATTCCTTGAAATCCAAAATAGTGGGTTCATTAATATTTAAAGTTTTGACTTCTTCAATCTCACTTTTAACAAGTTTAGCATCAAGATCTAAAGACTCCGAAGTTTTGGAACGCCGTGTAGGTAAAGGTGGATCATATTCAGTCCCATCATTATCAAGATTCATATTGGAAAACAAAGATTTAATAGGGGATACATCAATAAATTTTAGATCTTCATCTTTATTTTCATAGCAATCCAGTTTAGCGGCCATCTTATTAACTAAGGTAGCCTGCCTATCCGAAATTTCAGCAGTTAATTTCTCAAGATGAGCAATTTGGGATCTTAAACCATCGAATTCTTTAGACATATCATCAAGCTCTTTATTCATAAAACTCATAAAACTTTTCTGTTCTTTAAGCTCATTTCTGAAGAAACTATTATGTTCAAATTGCAAGACCATGAAACTCCTGACATTGCTTTTGATCTCTTCTAATCTTTTAAGGTGAAGGTCACCAAATTTAGGTAGAGCCATCGTGACAAGCAAGCAAACTAACACACAAGCAAACAAAAAGCAACCGGGCAAAAAGAGGCAAATGGTGAAAGAGAGGGAGGATAGAGAGAGAGGCCAAATAAAACGGCAAGGGTGAAGTGGGGGAGAGGAAAACAAGAGGCAAATGGCAAATAATGTAATGCGGGAGATAAGGGTATGTGATGGGTACTTGGTATGTTGACTTTTGCGTAGACCTCGCCAGCAACGGCGCCTGAAATCCTTCTTGCTACCTCTTGAGCACTGCGTTGGTTTTCCTCGAAGAGGAAGGGATGATGCAGCAAAGTAGTGTAAGTATTTCCCTCAGGTTTTCAGAATCAAGGTATCAATCCAGTAGTAGGCTACGCACGAGTCCCTCTTACATGCACAAAACAAATAAATCCTCGCAACCAACGCAAATAGGGGTTGTCAATCCCTATAAGGCCACTCACGAGAGTGAGATCTGATAAATATGATAAGATAACATTTTTGGTATTTTTATGATAAATATGCAAAGTAAAATAAAGGCAAAGTAAAAGCAAAAGGAAATAACTAAGTAGTAGGAGATTAATATGATAAAGATAGACCCGGGGGCCATAGGTTTCACTAGTGGCTTCTCTCGAGAGCATAAGTATTCTACGGTGGGTGAACAAATTACTGTTGAGCAATTGACATAATTGGGCATAGTTATGAGAATATCTAGGTATGATCATGTATATAGGCATCACGTCCAAGACAAGTAGACTGACTCCTGCCTGCATCTACTACTATTACTCCACTCATCGACCGCTAGCCAGCATGCATCTAGAGTATTAAGTTAAAAACAGAGTAACGCCTTAAGCAAGATGACATGATGTAGAGGGATAGACTCATGCAATATGAACAAAACCCCATCTTGTTATCCTCGATGGCAACAATACAATACGTGCCTTACTGCCCCTACTGTCACTGGGAAAGGAGACCGCAAGATTGAACCCAAAGCTAAGCACTTCTCCCATTGCAAGAAAGATCAATCTAGTAGGCCAAACCAAACTAATAATTTAAAGAGACTTACAAAGATAACCAATCATACATAAAAGAATTCAGAGAAGATTCAAATATCATTCATAGAGAAACTTGATCATAAACCAACAATTCATCGGTCTCAACAAACACACCGCAAAAGAAGATTACATCGAATAGATCGCCACAAGAGAGGGGAGAACATTGTATTGAGATCCAAAAAGAAAGAAGAAGCCATCTAGCTACTAACTATGGACCCATAGGTATGAGGTAAACTACTCACACTTCATCGGAGGGGCTATGGTGTTGCTGTAGAAGCCCTCCGTGATTGATGCCCCTCTGGCGAAGCTCCGGAACAGGCCCCAAGATGGGATCTCGTGGATACAGAAAGCTGTGGCGGTGGAACTAGGGTTTTGGCTCTGTATCTCATCGTTTGGGGGTACGTAGGTATATATAGGAGGAAGGATGTAACATCCCAAAATTCTAAATTTTGGAATGTTATAATAAATAGATAGATTGATTGATTGTTTGATTGTTGTGTGATTGATTGAATGAAATTCAAAGCTTTTGAAAGTTAAATGAGAGGGAATAAAAGGACTTTCCCAAACTTTCACCTTTATCTTTTGATCCCCGTGAATTCAAATGCTTTTCATCACAAAACCCTGGAGAGAAGATGACATGACTTCTTCCATTATTTAAATGACAAAGGGTTGTTGAAAATATTTGAATTTCATTTGAAAATATTCCAATTCAGAAACTTTAAGCAACTCAATGATTTTCACGAGAGAAGATAAAATGACTTCTTCAAATTATATGAAATATGAGTTAGGAGTTTCAAAGGATCAATTTCAAAGTCCTTTTGAAATTATTTTCAATTTGGAGTTATTTGAGTTTTATTCAAATTATTTTTCTCCAAAAACAAAATACATGGAAAATAGGGTAACATGATTCCCTACAATAGAAAATTGGAGAAAAATTAATTTGAAATCATTTTGGTATTTTTAAAATGATTTTTGTTGGATTTTAGTAGACCTGTAGCACTCTTTGATTTATCTGAATTTGTGTGGATTTTATTTGAAGTTATCAAAATGTTCACCTCGTAGAAAATCTTTTTCTGAAAATTTTGGTATATTATATGCCTATATAATATATATATATATTTAATTTTTTTCTTTCTGTTTTTTTCTGAGAAAATGTTTAAAAAAAATCTTCGGACCGACTGGACCGGGCCGGCCCAGTTCGCCAGGCCACGGGCCAGCCGGCCCACGCCGCTCGTCCCCGAGCTCGGGACGAACTCCCGCAGCCGCACGCCATCACCGGCGCCGTACGCCGCCAGGACTCCGCCGCCGCCTCCCCTTGCCCCTCCTCCACGCCACCTCCTCCCCTCCCTATAAATCCGGAGCCCCGGGCCCCGTTTCCCTCTCTGCCAGCGGCGCCTTCTCCCGCATCTCGCGCCGCCGGCGAGATCCACCGAGCTCCGCCCGAAGCCGCCTCTCTCGCCGCCGACGACCACCGCCGTCGCCACCACCGCACCCGCCACCCAGCGCCGCCCCTCCCCGACGCCTTCGCCGCCTCCCGCGATGCCCGGAGCCACCATCCCCGAGTTCGCCGGAGCCGCCGCGCCGCCATCCCGTCTCGCCGGAGTAACCACCGCCGTCGCCAGTTCTTTTGGGTGAACCGGTATAAACCGTGACCCGCCCAGTTTTTTTTTCTAGTTTAGATCGGTTAATTTTTTTGGGGTTAAGTTATTTTGCGAACATTCACTGGTTAGGTATACTCAGCGAACGATTTTCGTTCTTTAGCGTTCTGTAACGAACGTTCGCTTTTTAGTTTTTTCTTTTTTTGATATTTTTTTCAGACAGGGACCTGTTAGTAGTTAGTTCTTTTACAGTTTAGTCCCTATTCTTCAAACGGTCATAACTTTTACACCGTTTGTCCAAATTCAACGAAACCAACGCTCACGTCTTCGTTACGATCTCCTCTATCCATTAATCCAACTCAAACATGTTTTTGAAAAGTTTAAAATTTAAATTAGATCAGATTTGAATTCAAACTTCATTTGATCATAACTTGAGTTTCGTAGCTCCGTTTGAGTTGATTCTTTTTGCAAATCGAAGCTCTTGACCTAAACTTTCTGATAAGGCCAAATTCATATAATTTTAGTACTGTTAGAAATTGTTTTATGTTGCAAGAGCTATTTGCTTGGTTTTGATGTTTTCCGAATCGACTTCTTCGTTCCTTCTGATCTTTTGAGTGATTGCTTATGTGTGGTTACTATTGTTTGCTTATGATAGATTGACCGGAGTGTGACGAGTAGATCTATCAAGAGTTTTGAGAGCGAATCATCTTCATCAACATTGCAGGCAAGTTCAAACTTTGATCATACCATTTTCATACCCAGTTTTTGTTGCATTAGATCAAACCTCCAACATTGCATGATTAGGATCTAATTAAATTGTGAGTTGGAAAGTAGTTGATGAGGTAGGAACCTATTGCCCTGCATTCAAAGCTTGGGAGTTACTATTACGTTATGCTTATAGTGCCATGCTATGCTCGTAGACGTGGATTGGGTTTGAGAGTATTTCATGACAGATGTGAGAGATTATTGTTAACTAAGGTTTAACTTAAGGTGGCTACTTTAATACACATCTGGGTGGATTGGTTGGGGCACCCTGGGGATATACCAGTGGACTTGCCCGGACACCTGGGGATATACCAGTGTTGTCCTAGGAGATCCCGGGGTTACTGTGTGATCCTCCTATGGTTCGCCACCCAGGCTCAAAAGGATCATTAGATTATTCATGCTAGAAACTTCCGTGTGCAACCACAAGCTATTATGGGCTCTAGCATAGTTGACTAAGTCGTGCGAACTCTTACAATGGTAGACCAGTAGATGTAGGGGATGTAGGTGGTACGGTTTACCCGATCGTAAGGTGCTAGCACTTCTGAAAGACTATGTCTCGGTCATCCGTCTTCTCAAACACCATGTAGTGGGAGAAACCAAACGGAGGCGATCGAGTCTTGTGGGGAAAAGTGCGCAAACCTCTGCAGAGTGTAATAAACTAATCATGGTTAGTCGTGTCCCCGGTTATGGACATCTTGAGTATCTAGTACTTGGATTATCATGTGAATCTCAACATGTTACTTTAATTAAGTTGTTGGGTTTAATGATGTTACTTAATTGGGATTGAGAATGCTGTCAACCATTCTCAATGTTCAACAACCACCATGATAGTTAAATAAAAGTTATTCCTTTGTAGTAGCGAAAAATTGGCTTTTCGCAAAAACCTTATAACCATATAGCTTTTCCACCAGCCATATATGCATGTAGTGATAGCCATTGTTCATCATTCTCTATGGTGTGAATTTGCCAGTACATTCAATGTACTGACCCTTTGTGGTTGCATCGTCTCATGTTGTAGGTTTATCTTACGACGAGTAAGTGATACGTTAGGGTTACGATTTCTACAATCAACTTTGTCGTTGGTGTTGATGGGAATCCACAACCTTGTTACTTCCGCTATTTGGATTGAGGTAATAGTATTTACGTTACTTATACATGTGATTTACCTCTGTTATAAATCCTCGAGTACTGTGTGTGTGTCAGCATACCGATCCAGGGATGACACTTAAGGACAGAGACTTGATCCATTCGGGTCGGGTCGCTACAAGATGGTATCAGAGCACATGTTGACTGTAGGACGTGACCCTAGAAACTGGCAAGCCCATAGCAAAGATTTTTCTCTACAACTTTCCCTTTCAAAAAAAGATCTTTTACCTCTCTTCTCTTCTGAGCTTATTCAAATATTCCCTTTTAGTGAGACCATACCCCTTTTCCCTTTTGACCCTGAAGATTCGACTGATGAGACCACTCCAAGAAGTACAAGATATCGGACAAGTAAGATCATTTCGCAATGAAGAGGATTTTATCGTGCATTATAATAATGGAAACTACAACGGTTGAAGACCGAAGACAAGTAGAATTTGAAGGCTCTAAAGAATTCCCAGATTTGTATGACCTAGGAAGGCTACCCTTATGGAACTTGGCAGACTATGGAAGTTGTCAATACCTGAGATCAAGGTGTATCGGAGAAAGACTGAAACAAGGAGCATGAGAACTCGAAGTGTTGTCAAAGAAAACCCTAGGGCAGGAGATATCAACTATGGAATGATAGCTCATGGGAATGACAAGAGCAGAAACATGGATATCCATGATGTTATCGCCTGCTTATGCTATTTGTCACCGTGCTGAGTTAAGCATGCATATGCATGGAAGGATTGGATGGTAGAAGGCTGATGGAGCACCTATCAGTAAGGTGAAGTTTTAACCTTAGCCGGTGTATCACCAGGATCTGGAGTAGTACATCAAGAAGTTTAAGGTGGAGCTCCATGAAGCCATATTTGACAAGAAAGCAGTTCGTGAAGAACACGGGACCCAGAAGCTGAAAGTAGCCAACCTGGAGGAGCGAAACCTCGAGATACCGGAGATTCGTCGGTAACTGAAGGACAGTAGGACATGGTTCATGCCAAGGATGATGAAACCTAAAAGTTTGGAACGCAACTCCAGAATAATAAAGGACGTCATGAGAGACTTCGCGTCAACAGAGATGATCTGGCAAAAGAACTTGAGAAGGACAAGCATGATCGGAAGAAGCCCATCGGAGATATGAACAAAACTGGAAGAGTGTGGCGACGTTGAAGATTTATTGACCTTTAGAAAACCAAACCCCTGTTATATGCTTACGTTATATGCAACGATTGTGAGCTGTCATTTGTTTGATGTTTTCCCGACAGCCACAAATAAAATCTGTCTCTTCAAAACTTTTGTTTGTATTGTGTATATCCCTCTCTATCTCTCTTATCTCACCCCAAACCCATGGACCCAATAGAGGATGAATGAAGATGAGCTTGTATTTTCTAGACCGATGAGTCAGTTGGAGACAGACCGATGGATTCAGAACATGGAGGATCACATGAAGAATAGCCCTATAGTCGGAAAGGATATGACCCAGCATGCTCTTCAGTGCTTTGAAAGAGGTGCTGCTACTTGGTGGAGGATGTACCAAACCATCAATGGATGGCAAGGAGTAACCACTTGGAAAGAATTTAAGTTGACTCTGCCAAAGTCTCGGCTTGTGTCCCAGAAGTTGAAGCCTTATGGAAAGGATATGAAGAAACCCTGTGCATGCAAGATTTGTGGAGAAATAGGACACACCCATAAAGAACACAGTGATGAATGCCCTAATTGTGAAGAAAGTCACCCAGTTGAAGAATGCCCAATTACGCAGATTACTTGTTTCTTGTGTGAAGGGACTACCCACTATCCTACTCAGTGTCACAGTTACCCCATGGTACAACGAACCATCCAGCAGAAGAAAGAAGTAATGAAAGGAGCCCTCATGGAAATTTTAGAAGAACTTGTGATGAAGGAAGAGATGGAGGACACACCTAAAGAATACCCGAGTAAACCCTACACTAAGTCTTGCTATTCATGTGAAGAAGAAGGACACATCTCCCAAAATTGTTTGAATGGGGATCTAGTAGAATTCCCGACAGAGGAAGTAGAATATGACCCACAGGAAATAGAAGCCCTGATTGAAATGGAAAAGTCTAGAAAGAGAAGCAGAGTGGATTCCAGGAAGGATCTGAGTCATATCACATGTTATAGGTGCAAGGAGTCGGGGCACTACCTCAACAGTTGCCCAAAAAGGAAACCTCGATACTTGCCAGAAGTAACATGTTTTAGTTGTAATGAAGCAGGGAACTTTGCCAGAGATTGTCCCAAAGAGAAGGAGACTTGTGTTAGATAGTGAGTTTGCAACAAAAGAAATTGAGTAGTAGAAGTGAGAACATTTTCTTTTATATCGAGGTGTTGAGTTGAGACATGTAATGGAAAAGCGAGAGATTGTAATCAATTGAGAGTGAATAAAGTTAGCATCGTTGGTACTGATATGGATTTTATGAGTTGTTACTCTATGAAGAAAGATTTTGATCATTTCTGAGGATATGAGAAATATGGTCTAGGGAAGATTTGTGCATTTTAAGGATGGTAGTACCCTATAAGAACCGTTGACCCTTGGAAAAGATAAGGATACTCCACTGAGTGGATTTCGGACAAAATGAATACGAGTTTTGTCTCGATATGTGTGATGCCCCAAGAGTAAGTGGGATGAAGTTGGAGACTGTCGGTTGTTTGGACCAAATGTGATCAAGGAGTCAGAAGAGAATGTTAAGTGGATTCGAGATAGATTGAAGGTAGCTCAGTCCAGGCAGAGGAGATATGCAGACTCAAAAAAATGCAAGGGGGTAGTCTATGAAATTGGAGACAAAGCATGTCTTCGTGTGTCCCCTCTGTGAGGAGTTAAACGAATTGGAGTTAAGGTAAAGTTAGCCCCGAGATTTGTAGGACCATACCGAGTTTTGGAGCGTATGGGAGAAGTGGCCAACAAGTTGGAGTCACCCGAAGGACCGTCATGAGTTCATGATGTGTTTCATGTTTCCCAGTTGAAGAAGTGCCATGCAGAGATGGCCAATATTCCCCTCTAAAGGATGCTTGACCCTGGAAAGGATAATGATGTTCCCCGTAGTGGAATATGGACTTCATAAGTATAAGTTTTTATCCCGGTATGAGGGATATCCCACGAGGATGAAGAGATAAATTACTATTGGATATAAAGGAGGTATGATGTCGGAAATATGGATCAATGGAAACTCCATAATGAGTCTGTGTAATCATGTCCTAGTTTGGTGCCAATAGAAGGAAGGAAGACAATACAATTGGATGGATTTAAGAATACTAGGAAGTTGGAACAATGATCAGTTGCCCGATGATAAGTTCAAGGACTACAAGTGATGAGATGGGCCATAACCCACAGGCCCCGGGACCTGCCAAGAAGCAAGCACATTCTTGCTGAAGGAAAAACCCTGAAAGAAGTTATGATTTTATCGACAGACGATCTTATAGGAGTTACGCAAAACTTGAGAGTTGTGAAGGAACGATAGATGGTTGTTTGTCTTGCAGAATCTATGGATTTATCCGAACTTGGTTCGTCGACAAGAGAAATTCTACAATGCTTGTGAGGATGACCGAGTGTTAGAATGCGAGATTCACTAAAGCATATACAGGGTAATGATTTGGGTGTGGGATGGATTGATCACCATACCGACTTACTCTTATTATTCGCCTTGCTATATGGGATGGTAAATCTGAGTGACTTGCTGTAACGCCCCGAGACCGATGTGCCAGGTGTCTTCCTGTTATTCGTTGTTGTTGCCATATCATTTGCTTGCGTGTTGCATCTTATCATGTCATCATGTGCATTGCATCATCATGTTTTCAAAACTTGCATCCGTTCGGGTTCTCCGAGTTATCTCCGTTGTCCGTTCTGAGCCAATCCACACTTGCACGCGCCCGCGGCATGTCCGAAATAGTATTTTATAAGTGGCCGGAAAATGTTCTCGGAATGGGATGAAAGTTGGCGTGCGGTGTTGTTTTGTTATTAGTAGACCGCCTGCCAAGTTTCATTGCGTTCGGAGTCCGTTTGACGCCCCAACCGGATAACTATAGCGACAATAGTAACCGGTCTAACGTCGGACGTTTTCGGTCTCCGGAAACTATTGCCGAGTCTCTCTCTCTCTTCTCTCCCGCAGCCCTCGGCCTTCTACACAGTCACAATCATCCCACCTAGGCCTACCTATCCCCCCCTATCGATCGGATCCATCGGTTGTGATCAGAGGCTCCGAAAACCCATCCTAACCCCCTCCCCCTTGCCTCCGTGGCCTTTTGTCGGAATCCCTCTTTGCACAGTCCATCAAAACCCTTCGCAATCATGTCCGAAACTTCCCCGAACCCGAATCCGCATGGTCATGACCAGTGGGTCCGGAACAATCCCGAGTTATCCTAAACATCATCCGTTCGTTGTTTGGATCACCCGAAGCCGTTCGATCAAAATCTAGAGGCTCTAATCCCCTCTCTTTTTAGCCACCTACTATATATAGTGGGCAACCCCTAACAAATCAGACCAAAACCCTAAATTTTAGGCAAGATGTCCCATCCATCCTTCTCTGCCGCCGCCACTCTGAATCCACATCGGGATCCATCCCGTGTCCTCCCCTGTCCAATGGATCCGCTGGCAGCCCCCACGCTCGATCTCTCCCGCAGCCAGTCGGCGCCCGATCCAGGATGGATCAAGGCCACGGTCTCGTCCGCCTATGCCTCCTCTGCTGCCGAGCATGAACCGCCTTCGTCCCCTCGCACCTCGTCCCTGCTCGTCTTCCTCTCGGTTGAATCGAGCAAGAGCTCGCGCCCGAGGCCTCCCGTTCCCGAGCACGCAAGCCACCGGAGAGCTCCGCCCCTGCCGTCTTCTTCTCCTCCACCGGACCTTCCTTCCGCCGAGTGCCGCCGGCGACCAAACCAGGCCAGTGTAGCCACTCCCCTGACCGTCTCTTTTTCCCTCTCTGTCTCTAATCTCTCCGCTCCCTCTCTGCCGCCATGGACAGGGCTTCGACGCCGCCGCTGTCGTGTCTGCCTCCCTCCGCCTCGCCAGGTCCGCAGGAGCCAAGCTCTTCGACGACTTCCTCCAGGTCCAGCCGGACTCCTCCAGCCACGACCTCTCCCGACCCGGATCCCGTGCTAGCGCCGTCCATACGCGCCTCCTCCTCTGCTTCGTCCAGGAGATGAGGGACGCGCCTCGTCCCGCTCCTGCGTGTTGACCACCACGAGCCGCCGTGTCGTCCCTCCGCGACAAGCTCCGCCGGCCAAGATGCGTTGTCGCCTGCCGCAGTCCCTCGCCTCGCCGCCCGTTTGCCCCGCTCATCGGAGTTATGCTCCCAGGCGCCGCGCCCCTGCTTCCTCTGCGCTGAAGACGAGCGAGCCGTGCCCGCATCGACTCCCTCCGTTTTGGACCGAGCGGCCTCGCCACTCGCGTGGGCTGCACTCTTCCTGCAAGGCCCATGGCCCAATGTGAGCGTCCGCCCCTCTAAGCACTTTGGCCCGGCTAGTTTCGGCCCACATCATTTTTTTCCAGTTCTGAACGTTTTAGTATTTATCCGGAGACTGCAGTTTTACAGAAAACCCCCCAAGCTTCATGCATTTAATAACTTCACAACCGTGCATCGGATCTAAATAAATTATATATGAAACTTGCTTAGATTTTCATCTAGTTTAATAATATGTCACTTTCACCCATGTTCAAAATGTTTAAAATGTTGTCTGATTAATTTTTGCTCTATGTCATGTTAAAATGCTTTAATTCATAACTAAATAACTGTAACTCCGAATTAAATAAACTTTATATGTAAATGGGGTAGAATTTTGCCTAGTTTATCATGATGGCCTTATTTTGCATGTTTAACAACTCTAAAATATGTTTTAGGACAGAACAGTACCAAACCTTAAATTATGCATATGAGGATTTTCCGGAATTGTTCTTCGTTGTTTCCGGCCTCATTTAAACTTGACTACATAGGTAGTTTTCATTCGCTTCACCTCTTGCCATGTTAATCAACATTTAATATTGTTGGGTACATAAACGAGAGAGAACTAAATAATTGATGTGGTGTTTTGTCAATATGCACCCCGTCGCATATTGAGCTCCACTTAACTTGTAGTGTTGTTTGTGCACTTTGCCATGCCATGCTTCATTAAACCGGACATGCATCATACTTGGTTGTGCATCATGCCATGTTTATGTGGTGGTTGTTTACTATGTTGTTTGCTCCTTTTCCGGTGTTGCTTCTTCGGGTTGGTTCCGATAACGGCGTGCTTGTGAGGAACCGTTCGTCTACGTTCCGTTTGTCTTCTTCATGGACTCGTTCTTCTTCCTTGCGGGATTTCAGGCAAGATGATCATACCCTCGAAATCACTACTATCTTTGCTATGCTAGTTTGCTCGCTCTTTTGCTATGCCAATGCTACGATGCCTACCACTTGCTTGTCAGCCTCCCAATTGCCATGTTCAGCCTCTAACCCACCATTGTCCTAGCAAACCGTTGATTGGCTATGTTACCGCTTTGCTCAGCCCCTCTTATAGCGTTGTTAGTTGCAGGTGAAGATTGAAGTTTGTTCCTTGTTGGAACATGGAGATGTTGTTCCTTGTTGGAACATGTTTACTTGTTGGGATATCACTATATATCGTATTTAATTAATGCATCTATATACTTGGTAAAGGATGGAAGGCTCGGCCTTATGCCTAGTGTTTTGTTCCACTCTTGCCGCCCTAGTTTCCGTCATATCGGTGTTATGTTCCCGGATTTTGCGTCCCTTACGCGGTTGGGCTATAATGGGAACCCCTTGATAGTTCGCCTTAATTAAAGCTTCTCCAGCAATGCCCAACATTGGTTTTACCATTCGCCACCTAGCCTTTTCTTTCCCTTGGGTTCTGCAGACTCAAGGGTCATCATTATTTTACCCCCCCCCCCCGGGCCAGTGCTCCTCTAAGTGTTGGTCCAACTGTCAGCTGCCGGTGGTCACCAGGGGCAACTCTGGGCTGGCCTACCCGTACCTAAGACAATCTGAGTGTGCCCTGAGAAAGAGATATGTGCAGCTCCTATCGGGATTTGTCGGCACATTCGGGCGGTGTTGCTGGTTTAGTTTTACCGTGTCGAAATGTCTTGTTGTACTGGGATACCGAGTCTGATCGGAATGTCTCGGGTGGAGGTCTATTCCTTCCTTGACCGTGAGAGCTTGTGATGGGCTAAGTTGGGACACCCCTGCAGGGATTTGAACTTTCGAAAGCCGTGCCCGCGGTTATGGGCAGATGGAATTTGTTAACGCCCAATTGTAGAAAACCTAAAGTTGACCTTAATTAAAATGAATCAACAGCGTGTGTAACCGTGATGGTCTCTTTCCGGCGGAGTCCGGGAAGTGAACACGGTTGTTGGAGTTATGCTTGACGTAGGTAGTCCAGGATCACTTCTTGACCATACTTTTATCGACCGTGCTTTGCCTTCCCTTCTCGCTCTCTTTTGCGTATGTTAGCCACCACATATGCTAGTCGCTTGCTGCAGCTCCACCTCATACCTTTTACCTTACCCATAAGCTTAAATAGTCTTGATCGCGAGGGTGCGAGATTGCTGAGTCCCTGTGGCTCACAGATACTTCCAAAACCAGCTTGCAGCTGCCGATGAGTTCGCGCAGACGATGCAACCAAGCTTAGGAGTAGCTCGATGAAGACCTTGTCCTTTATGTTGTTTCGTTCTAGTTGATCAGTAGTGGAGCCTAGTTGGGGTCGATCGGGGACCTTTGTCGCATTTGGGGTTCTTCTTTTATTTTGGTTCCATAGTCGGACCATGAGTGTATTTGGTTGATGTAATGCTTTATTCATGTAATTGTGTGAAGTGGCGATTGTAAGCCAACTATGTATCTCTTATTCCTTATTATATTACATGGGTTGTGTGAATATTACCTCACTTGCGACATATGCCTTCAATGCGATTATGCCTCTAAGTCGTGCCTCGACACGTGGGAGATATAGTCGCATCGAGGGTGTTAAACTTGCCTATAGTAGAGAGACGACGATATTAAAACCTTGTTTAAACCTTAGAATGGTATATGTATTTTTCCCTTGTACACGGCAGCGTTTTGCCAACCGTACGTTATACGGTGAGGATCAACCCAGACCCATTTCCTGCTGGAGAAACCATAAATTGTTGACCACCATGAGATATCGATAGTTGATTAGTATTGGCGCCAGACCCGTCAGCTAAGAAGACCCAGTCTCGGAAGAACCTTACCTAGATGAAAGACAGAAGATTTGTGGTAAAGGTTATGCCACTACCGGAAGAGCCCGGATAAGGAATTATCCTGAAGATCCAAGAAGACCGACACTGTTAACAATAAAGATGAAGTATATGAGTTTTGATGAAACCGTAACCATACTTCTAAGGGTGGTAGAACCCCAGACCCCGGAGACGGTGGATGAAATTTTGAAGAGACCCCGAACCTAACCTTTTCTTGCTAGCCTCTCCGAATCTCGAGGACGAGATTCATTTTAAGGGTGGTAGGTTTGTAACATCCCAAAATTCTAAATTTTGGAATGTTATAATAAATAGATAGATAGATTGATTGTTTGATTGTTGTGTGATTGATTGAGTGAAATTCAAAGCTTTTGAAAGTTAAATGAGAGGGAATAAAAGGACTTTCCCAAACTTTCGCCTTTTTCTTTTGATCCCCGTGAATTCAAATGCTTTTCATCACAAAACCCTGGAGAGAAGATGACATGACTTCTTCCATTACTTAAATGACAAAGGGTTGTTGAAAATATTTGAATTTCATTTGAAAATATTCCAATTCAGAAACTTTAAGCAACTCAATGATTTTCACGAGAGAAGATAAAATGACTTCTTCAAATTATATGAAATATGAGTTGGGAGTTTCAAAGGATCAATTTCAAAGTCCTTTTGAAATTATTTTCAATTTGGAGTTATTTGAGTTTTATTCAAATTATTTTTCTCCAAAAACAAAATACATGGAAAATAGGGTAACATGATTCCCTACAATAGAAAATTGGAGAAAATTAATTTGAAATCATTTTGGTATTTTTAAAATGATTTTTGTTGGATTTTAATAGACCAGTAGCACTCTTTGATTTATCTGAATTTGTGTGGATTTTATTTGAAGTTATAAACCTCATAGAAAATCTTTTTCTGAAAATTTTGGTATATTATATGCCTATATAATATATATATATATATTTAATTTTATTTTCTTTATGTTTTTATTTTCTGAGAAAATGTTTTTTAGAAAAAATCTTCGGACCGACCGGACCGGGCCGTCCCAGTTCGCCAGGCCACGGCCCAGCCGGCCCACGCCGCTCGTCCCCGAGCTCGGGATGAACTCCTGCAGCCGCACGCCATCGCCGACGCCGTACGCCGCCAGGACTCCGCCGCCGCCTCCCCTTGCCCCTCCTCCACGCCACCTCCTCCCCTCCCTATAAATCCGGAGCCCCGGGCCCTATTTCCCTCTCTGCCAGCACCACCTTCTCCCGCATCTCGCGCCGCCGGCGAGATCCGCTAAGCTCCGCCCGAAGCCGCCTCTCTCGCCGCCGACGACCACCGCCGTCGCCACCACTGCACCTGCCACCCAGTGCCGCCCCTCCCCGACGCCTTCGTCGCCTCCCGCGACGCCCGGAGCCACCATCCCCGAGTTCGCCGGAGCCGCCGCGCCGCCATCCCATCTCGCCAGAGTAACCACCGCCATCGCCGGTTCTTTTGGGTGAACCGGTATAAACCGTAACCCGCCCGGTTTTTTTCTAGTTTAGATCGGTTAATTTTTTCGGGTTAAGTTATTTTGCGAACATTCACTGGTTAGGTATACTCAGCGAACGATTTTCGTTCTTTAGCGTTCTGTAACGAACGTTCGCTTTTTAGTTTTTTTCTTTTTCTGATATTTTTTTCAGACAGGGACCTGTTAGTAGTTAGTTCTTTTACAGTTTAGTCCATGTTCTTCAAACGGTCATAACTTTTACACCGTTTGTCCAAATTCAACGAAACCAATGCTCACGTCTTCTTTACGATCTCCTCTATCCATTAATCCAACTCAAACATGTTTTTGAAAAGTTTAAAATTTAAATTAGATCAGATTTGAATTCAAACTTCGTTTGATCATAACTTGAGTTTCGTAGCTCCGTTTGAGTTGATTCTTTTTGAAAATCGAAGGTCTTGACCTAAACTTTTTGATAAGGCCAAATTCATATAATTTTGGTACTGTTAGAAATTGTTTTATGTTGCAAGAGCTATTTGCTTGGTTTTGATATTTTCTGAATCGACTTCTTCATTCCTTCTGATCTTTTGAGTGATTGCTTATGTGTGGTTACTATTGTTTGCTTACGATAGATTGACCGGAGTGTGACGAGTAGATCTATCAAGAGTTTTGAGAGCGAATCATCTTCATCAACATTGCAAGCAAGTTCACACTTTGATCATACCATTTTCATACCAAGTTTTTATTGCATTAGATCAAACCTCCAACATTGCATGATTAGGATCTAATTAAATTGTGGGTTGGGAAGTAGTTGATGAGGTAGGAACCTATTGCCCTGCATTCAAACCTTGGGAGTTACTATTACGTTATGCTTATAGTGCCATGCTATGCTCGTAGACGTGGATTGGGTTTGAGAATATTTCATGACAGATGTGAGAGATTATTGTTAACTAAGGTTTAACTTAAGGTGGCTACTTTAATACACATCTGGGTGGATTGGTTGGGGCACCCTGGGGATATACCAGTGGACTTGCCCGGACACCTGGGGATATACCAGTGTTGTCCTAGGAGATCCCGGGGTTACCGTGTGATCCTCCTATGGTTCGCCACCCAGGCTCAAAGGAATCATAAGATTATTCATGCTAGAAACTTCCGTGTGCGGCCACAAGCTATTATGGGCTCTAGCATAGTTGACTAAGTTGTGCGAACTCTTACAGTGGTAGACCAGCAGATGTAGGGGATGTAGGTGGTACGGTTTACCCGATCGTAAGGTGCTAGCGCTTCTGAAAGACTATGTCTCGGTCATCCGTCTTCTCAAACACCATGTAGTGCGAGAAACCAAACGGAGGCGATCGAGTCTTGTGGGGAAAAGTGCGCAAACCTCTGCAGAGTGTAATAAACTAATCATGATTAGCCGTGTCCCCGGTTATGGACATCTTGAGTATCTAGTACTTGGATTATCATGTGAATCTCAACATGTTACTTTAATTAAGTTGTTGGGTTGAATGATGTTACTTAATTGGGATTGAGAATGCTGTCAACCATTCTCAATGTTCAACAACCACCATGATAGTTAAATAAAAGTTATTCCTTTGTAGTAGGGAAAAATTGGCTTTTCGCAAAAACCTTATAACCATAGAGCTTTTCCACCAGCCATATATGCATGTAGTGATAGCCATTGTTCATCATTCTCTATGGTGTGAATTTGCCAGTACATTCAATGTACTGACCCTTTGTGGCTGCAACGTCTCATGTTGCAGGTTTATCTTACGACGAGTAAGTGATACGTTAGGGTTATGATTTCTACACTCAACTTTGTCGTTGGTGTTGATGGGAATCCACAACCTTGTTACTTCCGCTATTTGGATTGAGGTAATAGTATTTACGTTACTTATACATGTGATTTACCTCTGTTATAAATCCTCGAGTACTATGTGTGTCAGCATACCGTTCCAGGGATGACATTTAAGCACAGAGACTTGATCCATTCGGGTCGGGTTGCTACAAAGGAGTACGTCGGTGGAGCAACAGGGGGCCCACGAGGGTGGAGGGCGCGCCTGGGGGGTAGGCGCGCCCCCTACCTCGTGGCCTCCTCTTTTATTTCTTGACGTAGGGTAGAAGTCTCCCGGGTCTTGTTCGTTGAGAAAATCACATTCCCGAAGGTTTCATTCCGTTTGGACTCCGTTTGATATTCCTTTTCTTTGAAACCCTAAAACGGGCAAAAAAACAGCAATTCTGGGCTGGGCCTCCGGTTAATAGGTTAGTCCCAAAAATAATATAAAAGTGGATAATAAAGCCCAATAATGTCCAAAACAGTAGATAATATAGCATGGAGCAATCAAAAATTATAGATAAGTTGGAGACGTATCACTACTTTGAAGCACAAGTGTGGAAAAAGGATAGTAACATTATCCTTTCTCTCTTTTTCTCTCATTTTTTGGGCCTTCTTTTTTTGGCCTTTCTCTTTTTTTCCTCACATGGGACAATGCTCTAATAATGATGATCATCACACTTCTATTTATTTACAACTCAAAAATTACAAATCGATACTAGAACTAAATATGACTCTATATGAATGCCTCCGGCGGTGTACCGGGATGTGCAATGGTTCAAGAGTGACATGTATGAAAGAATTATGAGCGGTGGTTTTGCCACAAATATGATGCCAACTACATGATCACGCAAGGCAATACAACAATGATGAAGTGTGTCATAATAAACGGAACGGTGGAAAGTTGCATGGCAATATATCTCGGAATGGCTATGGAAATGCCATAATAGGTAGGTATGGTGGCTGTTTTAAGGAAGATATAAGGAGGCTTATGTGTGATAGAGTGTATCATATCACGGGGTTTGGATGCACTGACGAAGTTTGCACCAACTCTCGAGGTGAGAAAGGGCAATTCACGGTACCGAAGAGGCTAGCAATGATGGAAGGGTGAGAGTGCGTATAATCCATGGACTCGACATTACTCATAAAGAACTCACATAAATATTGCAAAAATCTACAAGTCATTAAAAACCAAGCACTACACGCATGCTCCTAGGGGAATAGATTGGTACAAAATACCACCGCTCGTCCCCGACCGCCACTCATAAGGAGGACAATCAAAGAAACACCTCATGCTTCAAATTTGTTACACAACGGTTACCATACGTGCATGCTACGGGACTTGCAAACCTCAACACAAGTATTTCTCAAATTCACAAATACTCAACTACCATGACTCTAATTTCACCATCTTCATATCTCAAAACAATCATCAAGTATCAAACTTCTCATAGTACTCAATGCACTCTATATGAAAGTTTTTATTATAGCCATCTTGGATGCCTATCATATTAGGACTAATTTCATAACCAAAGAAAATTACCATGCTGTTCTAAAAGACTCTCAAAATAATATAAGTGAAGCATGAGAGATCAATAATTTCTATAAAATAGAACCACCACCGTGCTCTAAAAATATATAAGTGGAGCACTAGAGCAAAATTATCTAGCTCAAAAGATATAAGTGAAGCACATAGAGTATTCTAATAAATTCCAATTCATGTGTGTCTCTCCCAAAAGGTGTGTATAGCAAGGATGATTGTGGTAAACTAAAAAGCAAATACTCAAATCATACAAGACGCTCCAAGCAAAACACATATCATGTGGTGAATAAAAATATAGCCTCAAGTAAAGTTACCGATAGACGAAGACGAAAGAGGGGATGCCTTCGGGGCATCCCCAAGCTTAGGCTTTTGGTTGCCCTTGAATTTGACCTTGGGGTGTCTTGGGCATCCCCAAGCTTAGGCTCTTTCCACTCCTTGTTCCAAAATCCATCAAAACTTTACCCGAAAACTTGAAAATTTCACAACACAAAACTCAACAGGAAATATCATGAGCTCCGTTAGTATAAGAAAACAAACCACCACTTTAAGGTATTGTAATTAACTCATTCTCTATTTATATTGGTGTTAAACCTACTACATTCCAACTTCTCTATGGTTCATACCCCCCGATACTAGCCATAGATTCATCAAAATAAGCAAACAACACACGAAAAACAAAATCTGTAAAAAACAGAACAGTCTGTAGCAATCTAGAGGTTTCGAATACTTTTGTAACTCCAAAAATTCTAAAAAAAATAGGACGTCCTAAATAATTTTTATATTAATCTACTGCAGTTAGACTTGGTATTTTACTGTCTCTGGTAAAAAATGAAAATTATTCTCGTGAGCGCATACTTTCTGTTTTTTCAACAAGATCAAACAACTCAAGGCTTTACTTGGCACAAACAATAATTAAAACATAAAAAACACAATCATAACAGAGGATAGATGATTTATTTATTACTAAACAGGAACAAAAAGCAAGGAAGAAAAATAAAATTAGGTTGCCTCCCAACAAGCGCTATCGTTTAACGCCCCTAGCTAGGCCTAAAAGCAAGAATAGATCTAGGTATTGTCATCTTTGGTATTTACCTTCATAATAGGGTTATGCTCGGATCCGGGAGGTTCCTTACATTTCCCTTCATACTCGGAGATCTTTAGATCTAGAGAATCCAACCGCTTATTGCAAAGAGTGTCAACATATTCATGCGGTGAAGGTTCCCACTAACATTTTTAAGAGGTTCAAGAGATTTTTGCAAAATTTTAGTTACTTCGCATATTTTCTCAAAAACTTGGGTTCCCTCTTGAGTATGATGGATTCCCTTTTGTGGGTGTAGTACTCCTACTATGCCCTCTATAATCTCATACGCAATGCTGGGATCAATTTCAATAAAACTCCCTTTAGCAGCAAAATCTAAGAGTTGTCTATGGGACATGGTTAGCCCAACATAAAAGTTGCAAAGTAAAATCTTGAAATCTCCCTCTATAGTGCAATTACGATAGGACCCAACCATCCTGTACCAAGCATCCTTTAAGTTTTCTCCTTGTCTTTGTTTGAAGTGAAGAACTTCAATCTGGAGACAAAGGAAGGGATGAAGGGCTCACCATGAAGACGAAACAAACGATCTAACACACGAACACACAAGAGGCAAGCGAAGAGAGGCGAACGGAAAAAGGGACGAACGAAAAAAAGGGCGAATGGGAAAAGGAGCGAATAAAACGGCAAGGGTGAAGTGGGGGAGAGAAAAACGAGAGACAAATGGCAAATAATGTAATGCGAGGGAGAAGAGTTTGTGATGGGTACTTGGTATGTCTTGACTTGAGCATAGATCTCCCCGGCAACAGTGCCAGAAATCCTTCTTGCTACCTCTTGAGCATGCGTTGGTTTTTGACGGTGTCCTGGACTAGGGGGTACTCACCACGTCGTCTCCGGATCAGCTGGATCGGGCCGAGGACACCCATGGCGGTTCACTCATGGGCCACTTCGGGCAGCCCATGCCGCAAATGAGGAAGATTCCACAAGACTTGATGATCAAGACAAGGACTCCTCTCCACCAACGTATTCGACTAGAATTCTTCTTATCCTAGGCCTCTGGTACATTATATAAGCCGAGGCCAGGCTAGTCGCTCGATTATTATGACATTATACATCATACACTCAGGTTTTAGACCACAACATATGATCTCGAGGTAGATCAACTCTGTACTTGATACTCCATCAATATAAACAAGAGCAGGACGTAGGGTTTTACCTCCATCAAGAGGGCCCGAACCTGGGTAAAACATCATATCCTTCGTTCCTGTTACCATTGATCCTAGAAACCACAGCTCGGACCCCCTACCCCGAGATCTACCGGTTTTGACACCGACAATTTTCCCTTGAAGAGGAAAGGGTGATGCAGCAAAGTAGCGTAAGTATTTCCCTCAGTTTTTGAGAACCAAGGTATCAATCCAGTAGGATACTACACGCAAGTCGCCTAGTACCTGCACAAACAATCAAGAACCTCGCAACCAACGCGATAAAGGGGTTGTCAATCCCTTCATGGTCACTTACGAAAGTGAGATCTGATAAAGATAATAAGATAAATATTTTTGGTTTTTTTGTTGTATAGATTGAAAAGTAAAGATTGTGAAATAAAATAAATAGTAAACTAGAATTGTAGATAGGAAACTTATATGATATAAAATAGACCCGGGGGCCATAGGTTTCACTAGTGGCTTCTCTCATGATAGCAAGTATTACGGTGGGTGAACAAATTACTGCCGAGCAATTGATAGAAAAGCGCATAGTTATGAGAATATCTAGGCATGATTATGAAATATAGGCATCACGTTCGTGTTAAGTAGACCGAAATGATTTTGCATCTACCACTATTACTCCACACATTGACCGCTATCCAGCATGCATCTAGAGTATTAAGTTCATAAGAACAGAGTAATGCTTTAGGCAAGATGACATGATGTAGAGGGATAAACTCAAGCAATATGATATAAACCCCATCTTTTTATCCTCGATGGCAATAATACAATACATGCCTTACTGTCCCTACTGTCACTGGGAAAGGACACCGCAAGATTGAACCCAAAGCTAAGCACTTCTCCCATTGCAAGAAATATCAATCTAGTAGGCCAAACTAAGCCGATAATTCGAAGAGACTTGCAAAGATATCAAATCATGCATATAAGAATTCAGAGAAGAACCAAATATTGTTCATAGATAAACTTGATCATAGATCCACAATTCATCGGATCTCAGCAAACACACCACAAAAGAATATTACATCAAATAGATCTCCAAGAACATCGAGGAGAACTTTGTATTGAAGATCAAAGAGAGAGAAGAAGCGTGCTACCTCTTGAGCACTGTGTTGGTTTTCCCTTGAAGAGGAAAGGGTGGTGTAGTAAAGCAGCGTAAGTATTTCCCTCAGTTTTTGAGAACCAAGGTATCAATCCAGTAGGAGACCACGCGCGAGTCACCTCGTACCTACACAAACAAATAAGAACCTCGCAACCAATGCAATAAAGGGGTTGTCAATCCCTTCACAGCCACTTGCAAGAGTGAGATCTGATAGAAATGATAATAATAAGATAAATATTTTGGTATTTTTATGATATAGATTGAAAGTAAAGATTGCAAAATAAAATAGATTGGAAACTTGTATGATGGAAAATAGACCAGGGGGCCATAGGTTTCACTAGTGGCTTCACTAAGATAGCATAAGTATTACGGTGGGGTCAACAAATTACTGTTGAGCTATTGATAGAATAGCGAATAATTATGAGAATATCTACGCATGATCATGTATATAGGCATCACGTCCGTGACAAGTAGACCGACTCCTGCCTGCATCTACTACTATTACTCCACACATCGATCGCTATCCAGCGTGCATCTAGAGTATTAAGTTCATAAGAACAGAGTAACGCCTTAAGCAAGATGACATGATGTAGAGGGATAAACTCATGCAATATGATATAAACCCCATCTTTTTATCCTCGATGGCAACAATACAATACGTGTCGTTTCCCTTTTTGTCACTGGGATCGAGCACCACAAGATTGAACCCAAAGCTAAGCACTTCTCCCATTGCAAGAAAGATCAATCTAGTAGGCCAAACCAAACTGATAATTCGAAGAGACTTGCAAAGATAAACCAATCATACATAAAAGAATTTAGATAAGATTCAAATATTGTTCATAGATAATCTGGATCATAAACCCACAATTCATCAGATCTCGACAAACACACCGCAAAAAGAAGAGTTACATCAAATAGATCTCCAAGAGAATCGAGGAGAACTTTGTATTGAGATCCAAAGAGAGAGAAGAAGCCATCTAGCTACTAGCTATGGACCCGAAGGTCTAAAGTAAACTACTCACACATCACCGGAGGGGTCATGGAGTTGATGTAGAGGCCCTCTATGATTGATGCCCCCTTCGGCGGAGCTCCGGCAAAGGCCCCAAGATGGGATCTCTTGGGTACAGAAGGTTGCGGTGGTGGAAATAGGGTTTCGTGGTGCTCCTGGATGTTTGCGGGGTATGTGAACATATATAGGAGGAAGATGTAGGTCGGTGGAGCTACGAGGGGCCCACGAGAGGGAGGGCGCACCCAGGGGGTAGGCGTGCCCCTGCCTCGTGGCCGCATCGTTGATTGCTTGACGTCCAGTCCAAGTCCTCTCGATCACGTTTGTTCCAAAAATCACGTTCCGAAGGTTTCATTCCGTTTGGACCCCGTTTGATATTCCTCTTCTATGAAACACTGAAATAGGCAAAAAAACAGGAATTTGGGATGGGCCTCCGGTTAATAGGTTAGTCCCAAAATAATATAAAAGTGTAAAATAAAGCCCATTAACATCCAAAACAGATAATATAATAGCATGGAACAATCAAAAATTATAGATATGTTGGAGATGTATCAAGCATCCCCAAGCTTAATTCCTGCTCGTCCTCAAGTAGGTAAATGATAAAAGCAGAATTTTTGATGTGGAATGCTTTCTAGAATATTCTTCAATCTATTTTTCTCTATTGCGGCATGAATGTTCAGATCCGAAAGATTCAAGATAAAAGTTTATTGTTGACATAAAAATAGTAATACTCCAAGTATGCCAATCAAGAAATTATGTCTTATCAAAATACCATAGCCAAAGAAAACTTATCCCTACAAAGTCACATAGTTTGGCCATGCTTCATTTTCGTCACACAAAATGCTCTCATCATGCACAACCCCGATGACAAGCCAAGCAATTGTTTCATACTTAGCCTTTTCAAACTCTTTCAACTTTTATGCAATATATGAGCGCGAGACATGGACATAGCACTATGGGTGGAATAGAATATGATGATTGAGGTTATGTGAGAAGACAAAAAGGGAGAAAGTATCACATTGACATGGATAATCAATGGGCTATGGAGATGCCCACCGATTGATGTCAATGCAAGGAGTAGGGATTGCCATGCAACTGATGCACTAGAGCTATAAATATATGAAAGCTCATCAAAGAAACTAAGTGGGTGTGCATCCAACTCGCTTGCTCACTAAGACCTAGGGCATTTGAGGAAGCCCATCATTGGAATATACAAGCCAAGTTCTATAATGAAAAATTCCCACTAGTATATGAAAGTGACAAAATAAGAGACTCTCTATCATGAAGATCATGGTGCTACTTTGAAGCACAAGTGTGGAAAAAGGATAGTAACATTGTCCCTTCTCTCTTTTTCTCTCATTTATTTATTTATTCTTTTTTATTTGGGCCTTCTTTTTTTGGCCTCTTTTTTTTTCTTTTTTTCATCCGGAGTCTCATCCCGACTTGTGGGGGAATCATAGTCTCCATCATCCTTTCCTCACATGGGACAATGCTCTAATGATGATCATCACACTTTTATTTTCTTACAACTCAAGAATTACAACTCGATACTTAGAACAAAATATGACTCTATGTGAATGCCTCCAGCGGCGTACCGGGATTGCGATGAATCAAGAGTGACATGTATGAAATTTTTTATAAATGGTGGCTTTCCACAAATACGATGTCAACTACATGATCATGCAAAGCAATATGACAATGATGATGCGTGTCATAATAAACGGAACGGTGGAAAGTTGCATGGCAAATATCTCGGAATGGCTATGGAAATGCCATAATAGGTAGGTATGGTGGCTGTTTTGAGGAAGATATAAGGAGGCTTATGTGTGATAGAGCGTATCATATCACGGGGTTTGGATGCACCGGCGAAGTTTGCACCAACTCTCAAGGTGATAAAGGGCAATGCATGGTACCGAAGAGGCTAGCAATGGTGGAGGGTGAGAGTGTGTATAATCCATGGACTCAACATTAGTCATAAAGAACTCAAATACTTATTGCAAAAATCTACAAGTCATCAAAACCAAGCACTACGCGCATGCTCCTGGGGGGATAGATTGGTAGGAAAAGACCATCGCTTGTCCCCGACCGCCACTCATAAGGAAAGCAATCAAAGAACACCCCATGCTTCAAATTTGTCACATAACGTTCACCATACGTGCATGCTACGGGACTTGCCAACTTCAACACAAGTATTCATCAATTTCACAATTACTCAACTGGCACACTTCTAATATTACCACCTGTATATCTCAAAACCATCTATCAAGCATCCAACTTCTCTTAGCATTTAAAATTTATAACCAAAGTGAATTACCATGCTGTTCTAAAGGACTCTCAAAATGATATAATTGAAGCATGAGAGATCAATTATTTCTATAAAGTAGAACCACCACCGTGCTCTAAAAGATATAAGCGAAGCACTAATGCAAAAAACTATATAGCTCAAAAGATATAAGTGAAGCACATAGAGTATTCTAATAAATTCCAATTCATGTGTGTTTCTCCCAAAAGGTGTGTACAGCAGGATGGTTGTGGTAAACTTTAAAGCAAAGACTCCCATCATACAAGACGCTTCGAGAAAATCACATATCATGTGGCGAATAAAAATATAGCTCCAAGTACAGTTACCGATAGACGAAGACGAAAGAGGGGATGCCTTCCGGGGCATCCCCAAGCTTAGGATTTTTCGTGTCCTTGGCTTTAACCTTGGGGTGCCTTGGGCATCCCCAAGCTTAGGCTCTTGCCACTCCTTGTTCCATAATCCAACAAATCCTTACGCAAAACTTGAAAACTTCACAACACAAAACTTAAAAGAAAATCTTCGTGAGCTCCGTTAGTAAAAGAAAACAAACCACCACTTCAAGGTACTGTAATGAACTCATTCTTGATTTATATTGGTGTTAAACCTACTGTATTCCAACTTTTCTATGGTTCATAAACTCTATTACTAGCCATAGATTCATCAAAATAAGCAAACAACACACGAAAAACAGAATCTGTTAAAAACAGAACAGTCTGTAGTAATCAGTAGGTTTCTACCACTTCTGGAACACCAAAAATTCTTAAATAAATTGCTAGATGTGAGGAATTTATCTATTAATCGTCTAAAAATAATTAACTAAATAGCACTCTCCAGTAAAAAATGGCAGCAATTCTCGCGAGCGCTAAAGTTTCTATTTTTTACAGCAGGATCAAAAAGACTTGCCCCAAGTCTTCCCAACGGTTCTACTTGTCACAAACACTAATTAAACACAAAAACACAACCAAAACAGAGGCTAGATAAATTATTTATTACTAAATAGGAGCAAAAAGCAAGGAATAAAAATAAAATTGGGTTGCCTCCCGACAAGCGCTATCGTTTAACGCCCCTCGCTAGGCATAAAAGCGAAGATAGATCTAGGTATTGCCATGATAATGATAAGATAAATCATGAAAGCTCATCTCATACTCCCTACGTTCAGCAGGAAGCTTACTTTGTGGCAAGAAAAAATAATCAAAAGGGCTAAATTTAATGGGACAAAAGTCCCCAAGATCAAGCTCGGGAGGTATTGGTTCCTCCTTTGGCCTCTCATATTGCACAATCAATTCATTATTATAAGCATTCCTTTGGCAAAAAGTCATGAGCCTTTGTTCAAGGGAAAAACCTAGCCCATTGTTCTGGATGGCAAAATTATCATTAAGTTCAGAGGTCCTATTAACAATAGCATCGGTAGGAACCTTTTTTCTAAGGTTTTCATTAAAAGCAACATGATCTAAAGATCGTAAACGCATAATATCTTCTTTATAGAAAAGAATTGATTCTATGGGAGGACGGCCGGCATCCACCCTATAATGCGCAAAAATTTCATTGGCCTCTTTTATTATAAATGTGAACTCATGAGCTAAAAAGATGGTCGTTGCTCGCTTAACAGAAGAATGCTCAATATTAGAAAATTCTAGGAAAATCCTTTGTATGGAAGGATGCATATGTAAAAATTGTATCTCGAGTTCAACTATGATCAAGGATATAGCATCTGTGAGACTACTAGTTTTATGAAGGATAGATCCACTCATAGTGGGCAAAGCACCGGCACAAGTAAAGAAATCTTGAATAACTCCCTTCCCAATAATATTACCGCTGCCAATACGAAACTTTTTAGTATGCCATTGAGAATAATTAACCATAATATTATCTAGGAGTTTGGTAGCTTCTCCTCAAGTGATTTCCATAAAAGTGCCTCCCGCGGCCGAATCTAAAAGATTTCTAGAAGCAAAATTCAATCTGGCGTAAAACAATTGTACAATCATCCATAAATTCAAACCACGTGTAGGGCAATTACGTATCATTAATTTCATACTCTCCCAAGATTGTGCAACATGTTCATGACCAAGTTGCTTAAAATTCATAATATCGTTTCTAAGAGAGATGATCTTAGCGGGAGGAAAATACTTAGAAATAAAAGCATCTTTGCACTTATTCCATGAATCAATACTATGTTTAGGCAAAGACGAAATCCAAGCTTTAGCATGATCTCTAAGCGAAAACGGAAATAGCTTAAGTTTAACAATATCGTTGTCCACATCTTTCTTCTTTTGCATATCACACAAATCAACAAAGTTGTTTAGATGGGTAGTGGCATCTTCACTAGGAAGTCCAGAAAACGGATCTTTCATGACAAGATTCAGCAAAGCAGTATTAATTTCACAAGATTCAGCATCGGTAAGAGGAGCAATTGGAGTGCCAATAAAATCATTATTGTCCGTATTGGCAAAGTCACACAATTTAGTATTATCTTCAGCCATCGTGACAAGCAAGCAACCCATCACACAAGCAAATAAGAAACATGCAAAAGAGGCAAACGAAAAAGAGAGGGCGAATAAAACGGCAAGGCTGAAGTGGGGGAGAGGAAAACGAGAGGCAAATGGCAATTAATGTAATGCGAAGGATAAGAGTTTTGATGGGTACTTGGTATGTCTTGACTTGGCGTAGATCTCCCTGGCAACGGCGCCAGAAATCCTTCTTGCTACCTCTTGAGCACTGCGTTTGTTTTCCCTTGAAGAGGAAAGGGTGGTGCAGTAAAGCAGCGTAAGTATTTCCCGTAGTTTTTGAGAACCAAGGTATCAATCCAGTAGGAGACCACGTGCGAGTCACCTCGTACCTACACAAACAAATAAGAACCTCACAACCAATGTGATAAAGGGGTTGTCAATCCCTTCACGACCACTTGCAAGAGTGAGATCTGATAGAGATGATAATAATAAGATAAATATGTTTGGTATTTTTATGATATAGATTGAAAGTAAACATTGCAAAATAAAATAGACTGGAAACTTGTATGATAGAAAATAGACCAGGGGGCCATAGGTTTCACTAGTGGATTCTCTCAAGATAGCATAAGTATTACGGTGGGTGAACAAATTACTGTCGAGCAATTGATAGAATAGCGAATAATTATGAGAATATCTAGGCATGATCATGTATATAGGCATCACGTCCGTGACAAGTAGACCAACTCCTGCCTACATATACTACTATTACTCCACACATCGACCACTATCCAGCATGCATCTAGAGTATTAAGTTCATAAGAACAGAGTAACGCCTTAAGCAAGATGACATGATGTAGAGGCATAAACTCATGCAATATGATATAAACCCCATCTTTTTATCCTCGATGGAAACAATACAATACGTGTATTTTTCCTTTCTGTCACTGGGATCGAGCACCGCAAGATTGAACCCAAAGCTAAGCACTTCTCCCATTGCAAGAAAGATCAATCTAGTAGGCCACACCAAACTGATAATTCGAAGAGACTTGCAAAGATAAACCAATCATACATAAAAGAATTCAGAGAAGATTCAAATATTGTTCATAGATAATCTGGATCATAAACCCACAATTCATCGGATCTCGACAAACACACCGCAAAAAGAAGAGTTACATCGAATAGATCTCCAAGAGAATCGAGGAGAACTTTGTATTGAGATCCAAAGAGAGAGAAGAAGCCATCTAGCTACTAGCTATGGACCCGAAGTTCTGAAGTAAACTACTCACACATCACTGGAGGGGCCATGGAGTTTATGTAGAGGCCCTCCGTGATCGATTCCCCCTCCGGCGGAGCTCCGGAAAAGGCCCCAAGATGGGATCTCTTGGGTACAGAAGGTTGCGGCGGTGGAAATATGGTTTCGTGGTGCTCCTGGATGTTTGCGGGGTATGTGAATGTAACATCCCAAATTTTCAATTTGGAATGTTATACATTAGATCATCATTGCATAGCATATTTTATTGCTTTTGGGCCTGATCCAGAAATTCTGTGCAACTCAAGGACCCACGGAGAGAGTTGGGGATTTCGTTATTTTCATATTTGAGTTCTCTCAAATTTTGAAAATAGGATCATTTGATTTTATTTATTTTATCTTCAATTATTTCAATTATAAAAATAAGTGAGAGGGAATAAAATGACTTTCCCAAAATAAAGAAATATTGAGGATATAATATAAAAATCAAATAAGATTTTATTTTGGAGTTTTTCGCTGTTTTACTTGAATTTAGGAAAAATACGCGTTTTTCAAGATTGCATTTAGGCCCCAAATAAATGTTCACTTTGTCCGGCTTGATTTTAGAAGTCGGGGAAAATTTATTTTGGGATTTTCGGAGTCTGTTTAGTATTTCTTTTCTTTCTTTTTCTGCACGTCAAATTATTTAAAGAAAAAACGGACCGACCTAACCGGACCGTGTCCGACTAGGACACTTGGCCCGACCGGCCTTTAAAGTCGCGAGGGCCCGAGCCAGCCGCAGCCGCCCCAGCCCCCGAAACCCTAGCCGCCGCCGCTGCCACCCGCTGCCCCTCGCCTCGCCGCCCGTGCCGCCGCGCCGCCGCCGCCATCGTCTCGCCGGAGCCGCCCGAGTTTGCCGCCGTTGCCTCAGTTTTCGCAAAGAAAACCGATCGGGTTTTTCTTCGAAAAACCTAGATCCGTTTTTAGATCCTGTTCGGTTTATTTTTCTTCGGTTTAGTTATATAGCGAACGGCCGCTTTTTCGTTCATTTTTACGAACGGTATTCGTCGTTTAGCCGCAGACAGGGAATGTTCATTCGTTAGCCTGTTCGTTGTTTTTCTTTTTCTCGGATTTTCCGCGATTATTTCTGATCGTGATTTCTGATCCGATTTTCGTTTTAGTTTAACTTTTCGCTCGTTTATCGGAATCAGGCGATTCAAGCGCCTGGAGTTTCGTCTCGAAACCCTCTTTCTGTTTAACCAACTCAAACAAGTTTTTGCATCTGTAAAATTTGACCTAGATCCAGATTAGTAAATGAAGCTTGTTTCTTTCACCAGTTGGCTTTCGTTGCTTCGTTTGATTTGATTCTTTTTGCAAACCGGAGTTCTTAAGTTGAACTTTCTGGTTAGATCTCTTATTTGAGTTTTTCCTGTGCATTAGATAAGTACTTATTGTATGCTTGTTTCTTTGTTTGCGTTAGAGTACCCGGAGTGCGCCGCTTGCTACTTCGAGTATCTAGGTTTCACGGATCATCAGCAAGGCAAGTAACACTTTGATCATACCTCTTACTACCCAGTTTTATTACATTAGATCAATCCTCAAACATTGCATGATTAGGATCTAATTAAATTGTGGGTTTTGGGAAGTAGATGAGGTAGTACCTATTACTTGTTTTATCAAACCCTCGGAGTTACTTCTACGTTTGCTTATGCCCTGCTATGCTTGTTGACGTGGACTGGATTTGAGTGTATCCATGGCAGATGTGAGATTATTAATTAATGGTTTATTTAAGGTGGCAACTTTAATACACATATGGGTGGATTGAGGCACTTGGGTATTCCAGCGATTGCCTGTTTTTCTTTATGGACCGCCACCCAGGCTCAAAGGGATCATGAGATTATTCATGCTAGAAACTTCCATGTGCAGCCACAAGCTACTATGGGCTCTAGCATAGTTGATTAATCGTGCGAACTCTTACAGTGGTAGACTAGCAGATGTAGGGGAAAGTAGGTGTAACGGTCTACCCGATCATAAGGTGCTAGCGCTTCTGAAAGACTATGTCTCGGTCATCCGTTTCTCAAACACCATGTAGTGCGAGAATCCCAACGGAGGAGATCGAGTCTTGTGGAGAAAAGTGCACAAACCTCTGTAGAGTGTATAAACTAATCATGGTTAGCCGTGTCCCCGATTATGGACAGTTTTGAGTATCTAGTACGTGGATTATCATGTGAATCTCATCAGGTGACTTTAATTAATTTTGTTCGGTTTTAATAATGATGTTTAATTGGGATTGAGAGGGTGTCTACACCCTCAATGTTTAACAAGCACCATGATAGTTAAATAAAATTTATTCCTTTGCAGTAGGGAAAAACTGGCTTTACACAAAACTGTAACCACGGAGCTTTCCACCAGCCATATATGCATCTAGTATAGCTTTATTCTTCCATTACTCTCTATGTGCTGACCCGTTTTCGGGCTGCCACGTTCATGTTGCAGACTTTTCAAACGACGAGTAAGGTGCCTTTAGGTCGTGGTTCTATACTCAGTGATGCCGCTGGAGTTGATGGACTCACTTATCTTCCAAGCCTTCCGTTGTTATCGTTATTAGATGACCTTAAGCCATATTTATTGTAATAAGTTCTCTTTTGAGACATTCGATGTAATAAGTGTGTGATTGCTACTCTGTTATAAATCCTTGAAGTACTATGTGTGTCAGCATTACTGATCTAGGGATGACACTAAAGCATCGAGATCGGACGGTTTGAGGTCCGGTCGCTACAAGATGGTATCAGAGCACACGCTGACTGTAGGACACGGCCACTAAGCTAAAAGCCCTAGATCACTACTCACTCTTCCCACTTCTGACTCCTCATCTTTTCTACTCTTTTAGGATGGCAGATGCAAGGAACAAGTTCACGCAACTGGATGAAGATACACCCTTTGGACGTCACTTGAAGGAAGTCACTAGATACCTGAACATCGGAGTACCAAGCTTCATCGGGACCTACAATGCCACTTTACCTGAAGAGGAATGCTGGATGATTCAAGTTCAAGTTCCAGGAACGACGTTCATGCCTGTTACTGGGCCCATAGAGTTTTCCTTTGATGCACCAACCTGGAGTCTAGGAAAGAGCATGGCAGCCCACATCACTATGGGGCGCATTGGAGAAGTTTACCACAAGGATCTTAAGGATACTATCTACCAGATTTGTGGGTGCCGAGATGAGCAATGGGAGATGACCAGCACCAGGAAGGATAGATCAATTGCAGCTTTCATCCAGGAGTTAAACCAGCACATTCGACGCTAGGAGAACCAGATGTGCGCAGGCATGATAGAACTGAAAAAGGCCATGACCAAGATCACGGATCTAGAGGAAGAACTCAAGTCTACACGCAATGGATATAAGGAGGAAATAGCAACACTAGTGGAGAAGAATGATGATCTGAAGAAGAAGCTAAAAGTGTTCGTGGGATTTCCCCACAACTGGAACAGAAGATGATTGCACTTGTCCAGAGAACTACATCATCATCGACGACACCGACTCGGACCCAGACGATAGCGACGATGACTATGTTGATGAAGCTGGAGCATATATCATGGAGTCTTCATCGGAGCAGTTTTTCTAGTCGACCACCATATCAGTAGTAGTATTCTCCCATGTATCTAGTATAGCGCGAGCACTTTTGTAACGATAGTTAGACCATTGTATGCCCTTGTTTGATTGAATAAAGTGATTTGTTTGCATTTGCCTCATGTGCATATGGGTAGCACTACAAAAAAAGACACATCCGTGACATTTTGGGCCGAACGAATTTTTTTTCTGTCATACATATGACACTTCTATGACGATAATTGTGACAAAACCCGGTATCATCATAGATGTGGTGGGCTCCTACTTCTATGACAAAAAATCATGACAGAAAATGGGCTTTTCGTCCTGGGCAGGCTGGAGACGCAGCTGCATGACATTCTTTGGGCCGTCCATGATGGAAAAAACCGTGGTAGAAGCGAGGGTGAGGAAAATTTCAGGGAGTTCCCGGTTACGGTGGGAGGTCGAGGGCCGAGCGATGCGCATTTCTCTCGTACACGTACGCCGTGTGTGCGCATTGGCTCTAACTGAACCCGAGCGAGGCGTTGGGCTCTAACTGAACCCGAGCGATTGCACTGCAGGCTACGCGTTACTGAACCCGGGCGATCGATCGATGGCTGTTAACTGAACCCGGTCGAGCGATTCCTTCGCTACTGCTGCTAACTGAAGCCGATCGATGCTGCCTCTGGATGAACAGTGAGCTTTGTGGGGGGTTTGGATGAATAGTTCCCGGTGGGGGTGGATGAACAGGACCCCGTGGTGTTGCCTCTGGATGAACAGGACCCCGATCGATCGAGCCGGTTGGGGCTGGATGAACAGGACCCCGTGGAGGGCTGGATGAACAGGACCACCCCGTGGAGGGCAGGATGAACAGTAGACGGTGGAGGGCAGGATGAACAGTAGCCCGTGGAGAGGGCTGGTTGACCAGTAGCCGGTGGAGTAGCGCGCGGTGGAGGCTGGATGAACAGGAGCCCGTGGATGAACAGTCATAGGTAGAGGCTGGAGGAGGTCGACGGTGGATGAACAGTAGCTCGTGGAGGCTGGAGGGGGTCGATGGTGGAGATGAACAGTATCCCGTGGAGTCCCGTTTTGCGGTACGCCACACCCCTCCCGATGAACAGGACCCCCATTTCGACCGTAGCGCTCCAACACAAGTCCGTTTCCTCCCTTTTGCAGTACGCCACACCCCTCCCGATCAACAGGACCCCCGTTTCGACCATAGGAGGTATGTTTCCTCCGTTTTGCGGTACGCCACACCCCTCCCGATGAACAGGATCCCGTTTCGAACGTGGCCGGTCGAACACAAGGCCGTTTCCTCCGTTCTGCGATACGCCAGGCCTCGTTTCCATCGCCTGTTCCGTCCAAGCCCTCCCGATGAACATGACGCATTTTGTTGCCTCCCCATGAACACGACGCATTCCGCTGCCTCCCCATGAACACGACGCATTCCGTTGCCTCCCCATGAACACGACGACGACGATGTTTCTTCATTCCGACCCAGCCATGTACACGAGCCCTGGCCGTACGTATGCGCGAGTAGGCGTTCGAGAGCCCGCCCGTATGTACACATACGTGGCCGTATTTTCTTTCTTGCACCCTGGCCGCCTCTACTACGACACGTGCGCGCCTCTACATCGACCAGTATATATGTACGTACACGTTCGCGACCAGAATCACAATGCTGCGTACGCTTCGACCAGGTGGGTGCCGACTGTCAGGCACTTGCGTGCGAAGATGTAGCTGGTGGGTCGCAGCAGTCAGTGGGGGCGAAATACGGTGGCCTGTCCGGTGGGTCCCGCTGTCAGGTGGAGGAATAATTATTTTGCACGTAATAAGGAGGCACTTCCTTGCTGCGGCCATGGACCCAGCTGTCAGTCTCTCCACGTACAGTCCACGTCCGACGGAAGCCGTTCCTTGACCATGTTGACCACGCCGCGCCGAGAGCACCAGGGCGGTGGACGACGACGAGGCCTAGGAAGGGGACGACGCGGAGCCGGGGAAGACGCGGCAGTGGATTCCCATGCGTAGAGGAGTATGAGGGTTCACTGGTTTGCTACGGTGTGAGGTTGCCGTCGCCGCAGAATAACAGGGGGTGTGGGTGTGTAGAGGGATGGCCTGGCCAGCGGTGGGAGTAGTAGGGGGCGGTGAGGCCTCCGCCGCATCGCAGCCGGCCACGGGAGGCAGGAGCACGAGGCACGACCGGCGCTGGTTTGGGCGGCTAGAGCAAGAAGACCAGAGGTTGAAGAAGCACTACGGCCGTTGGATGGACATCGTACGGTCACTGGAGCTAGAATCGTGCATATTGACTAAGTTGACAAAGCCCTCAGTCCCCGTCAACTTAGTAGTTCCACAAGTCAGCCTGCCACTATACTGGGTCCCAGCTAACAGGGGGAGTATTCATTTTTTTGTGCGTAATAAGGAGGCACTTCCTTGCGTGCGAAGATATAGCTGGTGGGTCCGAGATGTCAGCAGCGGTAACGTTTTTTCGCGAAATACAGAGGCCCTTTCGATGGGTCCCTGATGTCAGGTGGAGGAATCATTATTTTGCGTGTAATAAGGAGGCATTTCCTTGCGTGCGGCCATGGACCCAGCTGTCGGCCTCTCCACATAAAGTCCACTTCAGATGCATGTTGGTCGTTGACCATGTTGACCAGGCCGCGCCGAGAGCACTAGGGCGGTGGACGACGGCGAGGCCTAGGAAGGGAACGACACAGAGGCAGGGAAGACTCGGCAGTTGTTTCCCACGCGGAGGGGAGTACGACTGTACGAGGGTTTACTGGTTCGTCTGCCGTCGCCGTAGAATAACAACAGGTGTGGGTGAGTAGAGGGATGGCTAGGCCAGCGATGGGAGTACGGTGGGGCGGTAAGGCCTGCGCGGCAGCGGAGCCGGCCGCGGGGAGGAGGGAGCAGGCAGTCCCGCCGGTGCCTATTTGAGCGGCTGGAGCAGGAAGAGCAGGGATTGAAGAAGCACGACGACCGTTGGATGGCCATCCAACAGTCACTGCTTGTGCGTCAACCTTTTTTAGCAAAGCCTCAAATCTGTGGAAAACAACATACAACCCATCTGCCATTATTTCTAATAATTTACAGCCCATTTGCTAATTATTAAGGTTTTTTTTGAGCCCATATTCTTTTTGTTAGCATTACAGCCCATATTGTGGCCACGGTTAAAAAATTATACGAAATTTTGCATATTTCGGTGCGGTCCGAACTGTTTTTAATCCCGAAATTTCGACTCACATTCAGACTGATTTTAAAAATAAATGTATATCAATATAAAATCCAACAAATTCTCCATGCATAAAAATAATGTAATTTCAAATCTTGAAATGAAAAAAAGATATTTGAAACTAATTGCCGGTTTGATGTGTTTTAAAAATGTACATCCCATTTCTCATTACTGATGGGCCATTTTCTCGGCCAGCTGAATGAAAGCTCTCCTCGTCTTGAAAGATTTGCAGCCCAACAGGCCTGGCAAAGCGACTTACTTGGCAAATCACAAAAAAACTGGGATGTGGCCGTGGACCGAGTTGTCAGCCTCTCCACGTACAGTACTCTTCTGATGGAATGTCGTTGACCACGTTGACCACACCGCGCCGAGAGCACCAAGGCGGTGGACGACGGCGAGGCCTAGGAAGGGGACGACGCGGAGCCGGGGAAGACGCAACAGTGGATGCCCACGCGGAGAGGAGTACGAGGGTTCACTGGTTCGACTGCGGTGTGAGGCTGCCGTCGCTGCAGGGCCTGGCTACCAGTGGGAGTAGTAGGGGCGATGAGGCCTCATCGGCAGCATAGCCGGCCACTGGAGGCAGGAGCAGGCGGTCTCCCCGGCGCTGGTTTGGGCGGCCGGTGCAAGAAGAGCAGCGATTGAAGAAGCAGCAGGACCGTTCGATTCAAATTCAATGGTTACTGCTGCTAGAATTGTTTGTTGACTAAGTTGACAAGCCCTGCGTACGCGTCAACTTAGTAGGCCCACAGGTCAGCCTCCCAACCGGTGCGCCCCAGATGTCAGTGGGAGGAATCATTTTTTTCGCGTAATAAGGAGGCAGTTGATTGCGTGCGGCCAGGTCAGCAGAGGGAGTAGGGTGGGTCGGGGAAGCCTGTGCGGCATCATAGCGGGCCACAAGAGGAGGGAGCAGGCAGTCCCGCCGGCGCTAGTTTAGGCGGCTGGAGTAGGAAGATCAGAGATTGAAGAAGCACGTCGGCCGTTGGATGGACATCCAACACTAACTGCTGCTAGAATCGTGTGTTCACTGACAAAGCCTTGCGTAAACAAGTCAGCCTCAAAATCTATGGCGTGTACAGCCCATTTGCTATTATTTTTATAATTTTTACTCATTTTCTAATACATATGGAATTTATTGCAGCCTGTTTTCCATTTTTAGAATTGCTGGCCATTTTCTGGTTAGTACCAGGGTCAAAACATTAACTAGATATGTGGGAAATTTTGAAAATTCGCAAATTTTTGCTGGGGAACAAAATATTCTTAATCCAAAAATTAATAGCCATACTAAAACAAATTTAAAAATAAATTAGTATTATGTCATGTTAAATCCAATGAAATACGTATAAGATATCAGTGAAGAACAAAACAAAAAAAGAAACTTATATCCCATTTGCTATATTTTTTTGGAATTTTCAAACCCTTTTGATATTACTTTTAATAGACATTGACCATACTCTTAAGCCAGGCCGGAATGCATCCCTCCTCGTCTTGAAAGATTTGCAGCCCAGTAATTCGGAGAAAACAAATAGGCCTAGCTTGGGTATTCTTCAAAAAGAAATACTGGGCTACCTATTTTCCCAAAGAACTGGTGCATGAGCATTTAGCTTTATTTATTTATTTACTTATTTATGTTTAGGGGACCATGAGCATGTACCTGGGCCGGATTCATGTGAGAGCCTCCCTTCCAGTTAATTATGGGCTTCTCTATTGGGCCTTCATCAGTGGGCTGCATGTTATCAACAAGTGGAAAATGTGTTCCGAGTTTCAAAAAAAATGTGTTATGTACGATAAATAGTATGCGCTACGTATGGTACGGGGCACTAAAGGATCGAACCGTGTAACGACTTCCAAAACATTGTGTTTGTCGTTCTAACAACACATTTATTCAACCAACAGACGAAATATACTACTGATTGTACATTCAAAATAGCAGCAGCAACAACCAGGGCTGGGGGTGCAACAGAAGCAGTAAGCAGGCCAGAAGAGTGAAGACGCAGCTCTCTCTTCCAAACCAAACATCAGCCATCATTACAAAAGGGCTACCAAAAAAGAAGAAGTGTATGCATCAAACTAAATAAAGAACCTACTACACCAAGTGTACGCATCTAACTAACTGGCTCAGTTAGACGTTACTATTTATTAAGCTGTGGAGATTGGCTGACGGCTTGAACCAGATGGGTGCCTGACGGGGGAAACTCCAACCAGCAGGTCGAAGTCTGATACTTGCGACCCTCTCTCCTACTTTGGGCTACAGAGCGTGGCGGCACATATCAGGGTATGGTGCATGCAGAGACGCATGGTATGCTGTGTACACACAGTTTTGCCTGATGAACGAAACCGCACTGCCATCATGATCCTTGCCGTCAGTTATCTCCTGGTTAATCGGATAATTCAGTCCGACAAATAGAGAGTGTGTACCAAGGCTACTTACCAACCTCCAGTCAAAAAATCCTGAAGGCCCAGAGAAGCTGGGATCCTGCTCAAAGACCTTGCAATGACTGTGATTGTATTCCGCGAAACAACACGTCTGGTACGTGCAAACAATCATCAATCTTTCGCTGTCGTCTGATCGAGCCAGGAACCACCTGCAACTGCCATGCCGCTTTTCTTTGAAAGGTTCTGGGATTAGGAAGGGTAGGGACACCAGGCGGCCTACAACATCATATCAAGTTGGAGTCAAATAAAAAAGGGCTCATGGTTTAGTCAATCTTAAGAACAGCATGTTATGAGCATGAATATTTTTTCAGCAAATGTTGACAGTAATATAAGCAAGCCATCATGATATCATAGGGAAGTAACATACTGTTGTAACAGCCGTTTGTAGCGATGACCGGAGTAGGCCAGTAATATGTCTAGCCATAGAAGGAGTCGCCATCGTAAATGAAGCCCTTGTGTTCAATGGCATCAGAGAACCATGGAGGATGTATGATCCTGCGATGGACATGCATATTTATCCACTTACCGCAGAGACCTGTCAGATAGGCGAGACCGCGGTTGAAGAACGCAATTAGCCTGAAGCCTTTATAATTCGCAGATCTTGTGGGCACTTGGCAGATTAAAATTACAACCTTGAGCAAATCAAACTTGGTATCATGTTGGCTACTGTAAGATTCCGAGTATTCTGGGCCGCGGTGCCAAAGCAGTGCAGTGTTAATTGAAGCAAGGGCGATCAATCGCCGGGTGTAAACCTCCACGAGCATCCAGCTGCCGCGACCGTCGACAAGCACCATCCAAGACGTGTTCATGCCGACCCAGTACATACCGTTAATGTAGTTGAGGCTGATGGGGATCGGATTGCAGTCAAGGGGGTTGATGCTCGCCACCCTAAGATCGTTATGCTGCATGACACGCTGTTTCTAAAGATTAGGTGGCATCAGCAAGCAAGGTGCTGGCTTAAAAAGCTCTGGCCTAAGGGCTTTGAGTAAACTATACAGCCCCGACGAGCACGCGGTGAGCGGCATGGTACTGAGATTGTCCACACGCGAAATAATGAGCTTGATTACCTCTGTGGGGGGCGAATTCCAGCCACTCTTTCGGCGGATGCTGCTCGGTTCTGCCATTGTTAGTGCTTGGGTTTCGGACGAGGGGGAGGCGCCTTAGCGGGGATGGAAGATTGGATGAGATTATGTGCGGACAAAGATGGAGAAGCGAATATGTGTTGCGGGAAGTGGACAGGTGATGATGACTACAGCACGCCGCTTGACTTATGAGACACATACCAGCAGCGTAGGGTCATGTCAATGCCAGACAACTTGCTTGAGTGATTACAGTACCGGTACTCCCTACAGTGCTATGCCCTAACTTGCTTGAGTAGAGTAGTAGAGTAGGACTCTGCTCTACTACTAGCACCGAAGGAGTAGTATATTCTAATCTAAAATAGTTACAAACTTCAATGCCCGAGCGTGGAACAACTACGAACCGTGCTCAAAGACTGTGTCTACGTGGTGTTTGGACATGGGCGACAACCTCAACGCCAACGGTGCTGCTCCCGTTGCACCGTATGCGTTTCTGTCCTTCCTGTTCGAAAGCGTGGTAGAATTCATGTTTCTACTTTGTATCCTACTACTATGCTAGTCCACATGATTAGTTTCATCTCTGTTATAGCCGTCATGATTTATTTTGTGCTTATTCGGATTAAATCTCATAGTAACTTGCTCATATATTCAACTGGCGCAACGTCCCCTACAACCACTCCCGTTTCATGGACGGCCTGGTCGATGTTGGAATTTTGCTAGTAGGCCTTTTATAAGGTGAGCTCTTCTACCACTTGTATGAGCATGAGAAGAGGAGACCTACACGCACGCTCCTCCTCCTCGCTTGCGACGCCACGCCTCGTCACGATGCGCCGCGGGTTGCGGGATTGAGCCGAGCCGAGGACAGAGCTATACTCCCATGACCTACCCAGCCCACACTATATAGTTTCTCACCACCGTTCCAGATCATTGCGTCGCGAAGCAAGTCTTCTCCATCCCTCCTTTCAGTGTGCACCGGGAGAAGGGACAGCAGGCCTCCGGAACCCCGCCTCTCGTGATCCTATACGGGAGAGGGGCGGTCAGGTTTTTGGGGAGCGCACTCGCGCGACTGCTGGCAGCGACGACTTCGCGAACGACGACTTCTTCCCCGACCTCGGCAACCTCATCCTCGACGACATGGGCGACAACGTCAACGTCGGCAACCAGTGAGATACTGGGTGTAGGAAGCGGTTTGGGAATTTGCATGCCTTTCCAACCAGTGACATACTCCGTACAAAGTACGACAGAGAAATAACCACAGATAAGGAAGCTAAAAGTAAACAATCAAACGAGCATTTTTGTATTTGTTTTGCATTGAATCGTTTCACAAGCTTGACTAGTGCTGTTTTTCTACTTTTACAAAAACCGCATCATAATGTTAAAACGTGCATTTGCACGTACATAAGTAATAGTAGTACTCCCTCCGTCTAGGTGTATAAGTCTTCCCTCCTTCTTGGTCATGGTGCACAACCGAAGATGACTTATTGACCTGGACGGAGGGAGTAGCACAGTCTACAAGCATATATCAAGAGAGACATGTAGTGTGATAGTATATAGTAAAGTTTGTGCTATATACATGTACTTGCAAAATGCGTACGAATACACAAGTTTTCCAAGCTTTCCCTTTTACATACTTAATTAAGGACGCTAAAAATTCCTGAACGTTCGGGATTTATCATTTGCATCCCAAAACTAATGAGATCGCCTTACGAAACAAAAATTATACTCCTCCTAAAAGCCACGACACTCGCAGGAGCACTTGCGGTGCGCCACGAGTGCCCTGGTGCGTGGCCGTTTCCCAGCGCGCCAACACAATGCCTCTTCCTCAGCCTCGCAACTCGCGAGGTGCTGATTGGCGGCTTGCCGGCGGGCGAGCGCGATCTCACCGGTGTGGTGATCCGACGCCAATAGGTACTCCTCCTCGCTGGAAGCGTGCACCCGGTCCACGTACCGCCAAGCGTAGATGAGGCGCTTGGGCCCGACTGCACTCAGGGCATCGGCACGGGCATCCTCCGCCACCCTCACGGCCCTCGCACAAGCCTTCTGCCAAAGATCCAATTGCCTGACTCTCTCGGACGCGACATAGGCCTCCCAGGCAGCTTGTTCCGCGGTGCGCTTCTCTTCCTCGGCCTTCTTCTCTGCCTCTATTTTGGCGCGCTCTGCTGGAGGCAAAGCCTCCCACAAGGCGGCATCCATTTCTTTCCAAAGCTCCTCAAGGCTGGGGGGCTCGGCGGGCGGCGCGGCGTTCTCCTCGTAGCGGGGAGCCGATGCGTCCTTCGGCGCGTGTGCTGGCGAGATTGGGAATGCCGACGCATCCACCTCGACGCGTCGCGGCGAGGAGCGGAACACCGACGCGTCCTCCTCGACTAGTGGTGGCAAGGAACGGAACGGCGACGCATCGCATCGCGGCGAGGAGCGGAACGCTGACACGTCCTCCTCGACTAGTGGCGGCGAGGAGCAGAACACCGACGCGTCGCATAGCGGCGAGGAGCGAAACACCGACGCGTCCTCCTCGACTAGTGGCAGCAAGGAACGGAACGGCGACGCGTGACCGTCCGCGCGGTGCAGCGAGGGGCTCCTAGGGCTTGGGAGGGGCGATGCCATGGTGGTCGACGTGAGAGGGAGGGGGAGGAGATAGTGATGAACGTGAACGTGAGGGGGAGGAGATAGCGATGTCGTGGGAGGCGCAGTATTTATAGCGAGCAATGGCACACCTACGTAAGATATGGAATGAGCTGCACTGACTTAACTGCCGGTCCAGTTGCGTCACTGACATGTGGGCCAGACCCCTGTTGGGCCCATATGTCAGTGACCGAATGCACCTGCAGTTAAGTAACATCTACGTGGGCATATTTGTTGGAGTAAATTACGGGGGAGCGAAGGGGTGGAAATATTGCTGGTCACAACGGATTGGACGAGCATGGGGGGAGGAGAGTCATGCATGTAGATTTTTTTCAGATGAGGTGGAGTGGTGGGACCGCCGGAGGGAGAAGGAGAGTTTGGCAGGCATATTGTTTCCACACATGGAGAGGAAAAGATTTGGAGAAGAACGGGCTTCCTGCAGGTATGGGGAACAGTGCATAATAAGTCATCTTGCATGTCGGGCTAGGTATAGTCTCAAGTCATTAAAAACAAACACGCCCCACACATGTTCATATTTCAAGGTGCACTAAATTATTGCATGCGATGATTAAGGCTGGCCATAATGGTGGTATCTTAGCTGGTATCATGCACACAGAAATAGCAAACATGCTGATGTGGCAAAGAATTAAAGAAGAGAGGGGGGTTAGAGTAACTAGTGTTCATGCATGCATTGGTAAACACATTTTTTGTGGAGAACGACAGCACTAGTTGAGTACTTCTGCTGACTTCAAAAACTATTCCACAATATGTCAACATTCACAATGTCAAATCAATATTTTTACACTCATTATAAAACGTAGTTCTTATACTCATTATAATCAGTACTCCCTCCGTCTAGGTGAGCAAGTCATCTTAGATTGTGCACTGTGACCAAGGAGGAGGAGAAAACGAGAGATCTTAATGTTTATTTGCTAATTAATAGCATTGCATGCAATGAACTAACCACTGCATGTCGTGTTTGGTAGTCTCAAGTCATTAAAAGCATGCACACCCACATCTCCTATTGGTTGATATGTCAAGAAACAAGAAACGAGGTAGAAGTTAATGCACCGCGCCTAAGTGTTTTGGGAGTATTGTAGATATTGATATTTTTAGTATAAATTTGGTCGTGGGATTTCATTGATGCGTGTCAAAGCATTGACAGGTCTGCTATGCGTGACCTGAAGATGAAAGCGTTGAGCATCTCGAAGTTGATCAACAATCTTCAATTGTCAAAGATTAGCCATTCGGCCAATAAGGTGGCACACTTAATCGCTAAGTATAGCTTTGACAATAGATTAGATGGTATTCTTGTAAATAACGTACCGCCCTGTGTGGTGAATATTGTATTGAATGAGTGTACTGGTGTGGCTGGTTAATTAATATAAGGTGGTGTTCAAAAAAAGTATAAATTTGGTCAAACACTTTGCAAATGGTTGACGTGAGTAAAAAGGACCAGAGGGAGTATCATGCATGCGGAGTAGGCAAAAAAAATTCTTGTCTAAAAAACGCAAAAAAATTGCTCATTTATAGCCGGTCGAAGTCTCAAAGGGCGCAATCGTGCAAGGGAGGCGAAGGTCGTGGGAGGCGCGACGTTTGACGGAATTAAGTGAAGTTACATCCACGCGCCGGCATGGCGTGCGAACAGACAGAAGCTATACCGGCAGGCCTACAATATGGGTCTAGTAGACATGACATCTAGTGGGTCCTGCATAGTTCTCGAGAACTCTTTGGGGGCTTGTAGCCGTTTATCCACCGGGCAAGCCAGCAACCCCACGCCGTTCTCACGCCCTACTCGTCCCCGTCTTCTACCTTACAACAGTTCGCTCCCAGTCGTCCCATCCTTTCACATTAGTTCGCTCCTAGTTTTTTTGCGGGGTACAACAGTTCAACTTCTCCTAACCCTCCTCCAAAATCCATGGCCTCCCAAATCTCCATGGTCACCGTTGAGTACCAGGTTAGAGCCATCACTGGCGATCAGTTCATCGTCATCTACACACGTGGATCCGAGATGGTGAAAGCATGGCTTGCTCGCTTCCTACGCATGTTCAATAGTTCAGCGGATGAGTGGGTCGCTGGGCTAGATGTTGAGTACACCACAGTCCTGGGACGAGAGAAGGATCTAAAGGACGAAGAGAGGAAGAAGCCCGCCATGATCCAGGTTTGCGTACATAATGTTTGCTTGGTCTACCACATATGCCATGCCGACGTTGAGTGCCAGGATTTTAAGAACTTCCTCAAGGACAAAAGAGTGAAATTCGTTACTGTAGGCTTTAAGAACGACAGTGACGTCCTGTGTCGGATAGGTCTCGTTGTAGGCCAGCCCTTCGATCTCGAGAAGGCAAGCCTGGTGTCCTCCTCTCAACCTTCAATGCTGACCCTGGCAGCAGCCATGATTGATCCTTCATATGCTAAACTGAAGAAACCTCATCACGAGTTTCATCATGAATGGGAGTCGAAGCCATTAGATGAAGATCACATCCTGTACGCAGCAATGGATGCCTACCTTTGTTTAAATATCTACAAGGGTTGGATCAAGAAGCAGAGCCCAGTGTCCGGTTCAAGCAAAGAAGCGTCGACGAAGAGGAAGAGGAAGAGGGACAAGGACGAAGTCGAGGACGTGGACTCGGACTCCAAGTAGGTGGCAGTGTCGTCACTCATGCTGGTTCTACTGCAGTGTCAAGTGGACTAGTTGCTTATTAGTTTATTTTCAAGGGTGTGTTGTGTTGAGGCCCCAGCAGAACTATGTTTATATTCTTTCTAGTTATTTGAACTCTTTAGTACGTACAGTAGTACTAGTACTATGTCTCACTACTGTTCTTCTTGCAGTTGGTACTACTGATCGTACCTTCGTGTTCCTACTGTACTTAATACGTTTGTACTGGTAGTATAATTCGGGTCAGTCGATTTGTGAAAGAAGTTCGACAAAGCGAAGGAAGAAGACGGCAGAAGAGGTGGAAGAAGCCCTTCTAGCCATCCATGTTGCATCAAACGGCTCACATGAGTCGACTGACCCAAATTGCTCCTTCAGATTGCAGGATCCATGTGGCATTCAAGGTCTCGAAGGTAGATTCCGCGTCCGCACCGGTTTGCGGGCTCGACGCGCGCGCGATCGGCTTCTGCCATGACAGCTACCATGCGCGCCTCCTCCGCGCGGGGGGAGACGACAATGACACGCTAGTTCCTCCTCGCCGGCTTGCTGGAGCACGCGCTCATCCTCCTCTTCATACACTGCGTGCATAGGCGCGACTCCACCAGCTGCTCACGTGCTTGGCAGCGCGGCAGCATCGCGAGGAGGGACTGCAGATGACGTGAGCGGGCGAGCCTTCGGCTTCATGGCATAGGGATGGCGGCGACACGGCGGTGATGGGCGAGACATTGTTGGCCGGAGCAGGCGGGCGTCGACATGCGCAACGGCGGCGGTATATTGATGAGTGCGCGTGTGGGAGCTTACTTTAGTTTTATATATAAGGTTGGTCAAACTTCAAAGAAAACTGTACTAGTACATGTAAACATTAGACTTAGGCAGCGCTTTTATTAGTTACTAGCTTATGTTCTTGCCCACTGTGACCAGCCTTAGTACCACGGCTACGATACGGAATCCTGTGCAAGCGCGTGAACCACGGCCGCGCGGTCGATCGAACGGTGCGTCACCGTGTCACGCTCGAAGGACATCCACCGAACCTTTTTGTGTGTGTGTGAAAAAAATCCTCGAATATTACTCAACTTTTTTTACTGTGAAAGTTCTTGACACTGCAATATTTCCATATATTTGAATTTAGCTCCAATTCGTGTTTATTTGGATTTGGACATTTTAGGTGCGCCCTAGTTTTTTTAATACCGATTTTGTGTGTGTGACTGAGAGAGAACGTGTGTATGTGTCCATATGTGTGTTGTGGCGGAAGGGAAATGTGGAGACGGTGTGCGTGTGATACAGACATAGAGAGGTGTGAATGTGCAAATGATCGTGCATGAGTGAGACATAGACAGATGCCGATACGTTGTGTATACATGAGAACGGTCTTCTAGTTTACTTGTGTGTGTGTGAGAGAGAGAGGGAGAGAGAGAGACAGAGAGAGGAGCATCCGTAACACAACAACCATCTCTCTCGATTCGTCCGTCCCTCTCACAGTCGCATGCAACACATGTATCAACGTGCACATTTTGACACCCTCACCCAGCCCCTGCCCACCTCAAGGCCTCCACAATCTCTTTGTGAATACCCATTTCTCTCCTTAGGTTTGTTTTCTCTCAATATCTGACACACACACACACAGAGACACACGCAGCACAACACACACACACACACACACACACACTCCCCCGAGCACACAATTCATCCCCATCCAAGGTTATACGGCGACCACTCTCACTTGTGCTTCTTTGCACCCCAACATGCACAACACCTCAATCTTCAAAGAGGGCAATGAGCAGATCGAAGACGGCGACCACACCGTGCTAGAGAATGCGGGGTCATTTGGAAGCAGGGTGATGTGACGACGGCTGACTGACTCCTCCCCCCACCCTCTCTCTCTCTCTCTTGCACAAAATTACCGATCCCTCTCTCCCCCGCACAAAATTGTCAATCCCTCAACCCACGAGATCCTTCCCCTCTCGTCCATGTTTTTCCTACTCTCTCATCAAACATGTTGTCTCTTCTCCTTCCACGTATACAGAATCCAGATGCCCACGCATCTCATGTATATTACATGTATGCATCTTTCTCACAGACCTAACTTCTTCCTCTCTCTTTCTCTCTCTATCTCTCTCTCTCTCTTTGTCTCGTTAGGTTTGTCTCCTACTCTCTCGTCCACATACATACAATCTTTCCCGCCCTATCTGCTCCATCTTCAAAAGCTCTCTCTGCACGTTTCATTCACACATTGGGATGTGTCAAAATGTTGCTTCTATAATGGCTGATGTAGAGTTATGGTTGTTCTTGTTGCATCCTACAAAGTAATAACTATGAAATGCATTTAGATCCTCATTTGACTGGGATTATGTGAGTTTGAGCATGTTGTGAAGTACTATAGACCTTGTATACATCTTGGGATTCGACAATGATTGTAACTATTGAATTGTATAGACCATTACATTCGAAGTCAATAGCCTAATATATTTATTTCACAATTTCAACAAATGATTAGTTCACTACAAACTAAGAAAACAAATGTGTACTCCCTCCGTTTTTATTTAAGTCCGCATATTAGCATTGGTCAAAGTCAAGTTTTGTAAACTCTCAGAAAGCTTATAACAAAAAATATTAAAATATACAATAACAAATAAATACCATTAGATTCATTATTGAATGTACTTTCACATCATACATATTTGTTATGGTAAATGTTTATATTTTTCTATAAACTTGGTCAAACTTTAGGAAGTTTGACTTCGGTCAAACCTAATATGCAGAGTTTACTACTACTACTCGCTAGTTGCTTAGCCGAATCACTCAACATGCCACACGGGGAGTCTAGTGTCACAAAATTTTGAGGTCGGCGGGAAAATCTCCCGTGACCCTGATTCGAGCAGTGGGAAGTTACCATTATAGCCTTCGGAACAGGCCTATGGATGACGCTGAAGGAAATATGCCCTAGAGGCAATAATAAAGTTATTATTTATTTCCTTATATCATGATAAATGTTTATTATTCATGCTAGAATTGTATTAACCGGAAACATAATACATGTGTGAATAGATAGACAAACAGAGTGTCACTAGTATGCCTCTACTTGACTAGCTCGTTAATCAAAGATGGTTATGTTTCCTAACCATGAACAAAGAGTTGTTATTTGATTAACGGGATCACATCATTAGTTGAATGATCTGATTGACATGACCCATTCCATTAGCTTAGCACCCGATCGTTTAGTATGCTGCTATTGCTTTCTTCATGACTTATACATGTTCCTATGACTATGAGATTATGCAACTCCCGTTTACCGGAGGAACACTTTGGGTACTACCAAACGTCACAACGTAACTGGGTGATTATAAAGGAGTACTACAGGTGTCTCCAAAGGTAGATGTTGGGTTGGCATATTTCGAGATTAGGATTTGTCACTCCGATTGTCGGAGAGGTATCTCTGGGCCCTCTCGGTAATGCACATCACACAAGCCTTGCAAGCACTGCAACTAATATGTTAGTTGTGAGATGATGTATTACGGAACGAGTAAAGAGACTTGCCGGTAACAAGATTGAACTAGGTATTGGATACCGACGATCGAATCTCGGGCAAGTAACATACCGATGACAAAGGGAACAACGTATGTTGTTATGCGATCTGACCGATAAAGATCTTCGTAGAATATGTAGGAGCTAATATGGGCATCCAGGTCCCGCTATTGGTTATTGACCGGAGACGTGTCTCGGACATGTCTACATTGTTCTCGAACCGTAGGGTCCGCACGCTTAAGGTTTCGATGACAGTTATATTATGAGTTTATGAGTTTTGATGTACCGAAGGAGTTCGGAGTCCCGGATGAGATCGGGGACATGACGAGGAGTCTCGAAATGGTCGAGACGTAAAGATCGATATATTGGACGACTATATTCGGACTTCGGAAAGGTTCCGAGTGATTCGGGTATTTTTCGGAGTACCGGAGAGTTACGGGAATTCGCTGGGGGAAGTATTGGGCCTTGATGGGCTTTAGTGGGAAGAGGAGAAAAGGCCTGCTGCGCCCCCCCCCCCTCCCCTCTAGTCCGAATTGGACTAGGGAAAAGGGGGCCGGCCACCTTTCCTACTCCTCCACTTCCTTCTCCCTTCCTCCCCTCTTGATGGACTCCTACTAGGACTTGGAGTCCTAGTAGGACTCCCATCCTGGCCGCACCAATGGCCTTGGCCGGCCTCCTCCTCCTCCATCCTTTATATACTGAGGCAAGGGGCACCCCATAGACACACAAGTTGATCATTGAGATCGTTCCTTAGCCGTGTGCGGTGCCCCTGCCACCAAATTCCACCTCGATCATATCGTTGTAGTGCTTAGGAGAAGCCCTACGTCGGTAGTACATCAAGATCGTCACCACGGCGTCGTGCTGACGGAACTCCTCCCCGAAGCTTTGCTGGATCGGAGCCTGGGGATCGTCATCGAGCTGAACGTGTGCTAAGAACTCGGAGGTGCCGGAGTAACGGTGCTTGGATCGGTCGGATCGGGAAGAAGACGTACGACTACTTCCTCTACGTTGTGTCAACGCTTCCGTTGCGATCTACAAGGGTACATAGATCAGACTCTCCCCCTCGTTGCTATGCATCACCATGATCTTGCGTGTGCGTAGGAAAATTTTGAAATTACTACGTTACCCAAAAGTGGCATCCGAGCCTAGGTTTTATGGTTTGATGTTATTTGCACGAGTAGAACACAAGTGAGTTGTGGGCAATCCAAGTCATACTGCCTACCAGCATGTCATACTTTGGTTTGGCGGTATTGTTGGACGAGACGACCCGGACCAACCTTACGCGTACGCTTACGCGAGACCGGTTCCCTCGACGTGCTTTGCACATAGATGGCTTGCGGGCGACTGTCTCTCCAACTTTAGTTGAACCGAGTATGGCTACGCCCGGTCCTTGAGAAGGTTAAAACGGAGTCTATTTGACAAACTATCGTTGTGGTTTTGATGAGTAGGTGAGATGAGTTCTTGCTTAAGCCCGTAGCAGCCACGTAAAACTTGCAACAACAAAGTAGAGGACGTCTAACTTGTTTTTGCAGGGCATGTTGTGATGTGATATGGTCAAGGCATGATGCTGATTTTATTGTATGAGATGATCATGTTTTGTAACCAAGTTATCGGCAACTGGCAGGAGCCATATGGTTGTCGCTTTATTGTATGCAATGCAATCGCGATGTAATGCTTTACTTTATTGCTAAGCGGTAGTGATAGTCGTGGAAGCATAAGATTGGCGAGACGACAACGATGCTACGATGGAGATCAAGGTGTCGCGCCGGTGACGATGGTGATCATGACAGTGCTTCGGAGATGGAGATCACAAGCACAAGATGATGATGGCCATATCATATCACTTATATTGATTGCATGTGATGTTTATCTTTTTTATGCATCTTATCTTGCTTTGATTGACGGTAGCATTATAAATGATCTCTCACTAAATTATCAAGAAGTGTTCTCCCTGAGTATGCACCGTTGCCAAAGTTCGTCGTGCCCAGACACCACGTGATGATCGGGTGTGATAAGCTCTACGTCCATCTACAACGGGTGCAAACCAGTTTTTGCACACGCAGAATACTCAGGTTAAACTTGACGAGCCTAGCATATGCAGATATGGCCTCGGAACACGGAGACCGAAAGGTCGAGCGTGAATCATATAGTAGATATGATCAACATAACGATGTTTACCATTGAAAACTACTCCATCTCACGTGATGATCGGTTATGGTTTAGTTGATTTGGATCACGTGATCACTTAGAGGATTAGAGGGATGTCTATCTAAGTGGGAGTTCTTAAGTAATTTGATTAATTGAACTTAAATTCATCATGAACTTAGTCCTGGTAGTATTTTGCAAATCATGTTGTAGATCAATAGCTCGCGTTGTTGCTTCCCTGTGTTTATTTTGATATGTTCCTAGAGGAAATTGTGTTGAAAGATGTTAGTAGCAATGATGCGGATTGGATCCGTGATCTGAGGTTTATCCTCATTGCTGCACAGAGGAATTATGTCCTTGATGCACCGCTAGGTGACAGACCTATTGCAGGAGCAGATGCTGACATTATGAACGTTTGGCTAGCTAAATATGATGACTACTTGATAGTTTAGTGCACCATGCTCAACGGCTTAGAATCGGGACTTCAAAGACGTTTTGAATGTCATGGACCATATGAGATGTTCCAGGAGTTGAAGTTAATATTTCAAGCAAATACCCGAGTTGAGAGATATGAAGTCTCCAACAAGTTCTATAGCTAAAAGATGGAGGAGAATCGCTCAACTAGTGAGCATGTGCTCAGATTGTCTGGGTACTACAATCACTTGAATCAAGTGGGAGTTAATCTTCCAGATAAGATAGTGATTGACAGAATTCTCTAGTCACCATCACCAAGTTAGTAGAACTTCGTGATGAACTATAGTATGCAAGGGATGACGAAAACGGATCCCGAGTTTTTCATGATGATGAAATCAATGAAGGTAGAAATCAAGAAAGAACATCAAGTGTTGATGGTTGACAAGATCACTAGTTTCAAGAAAAAGGGCAAAGGGAAAAAGGGGAACTTCAAGAAGAACAGCAAGCAAGTTGCTGCTCAAGTGAAGAAGCCCAAGTCTGGTCCTAAGCCTGAGACTAAGTGCTTCTACTGCAAAGGGACTGGTCACTCGAAGCGGAACTACCTCAAGTGATTGGCGGATAAGAAGGATGGCAAAGTGAACATAAGTATATTTGATATACATGTTATTGATGTGTACTTTACTAGTGTTTATAGCAACCCCTCAGTATTTGATGCTAGTTCAGTTGCTAAGAGTAGTAACTCGAAACGGGAGTTGCAGAATGAACAAAGACTAGTTAAGGGTGAAGTGACGATGTGTGTTGGAAGTGGTTCCAAGATTGATATGATCATCATCGCACACTCCCTATACTTTCGGGATTAGTGTTGAACCTAAATAAGTGTTATTTGGTGTTTGCGTTGAGCATGAATATGATTTGATCATGTTTATTGTAATACGATTATTCATTTAAGTAAAAGAATAAATTGTTGTTCTATTTACATGAATAAAACCTTATATGGTTACACACCAATGAAAATAGTTCATTGGATCTCGATCTTAGTGATACACATATTCATAATATTGAAACCAAAAGATGCGAAGTTAATAATGATAGTGCAACTTATTTGTGGCACTGCCGTTTAGGTCATATTGGTGTAAAGCGCATGAAGAAACTCTATGCTGATGGGATTTTGGAATCACTTGATGCTTGCGAACCATGCCTTATGGGCAAGATGACTAAAACGTCGTTCTCCGGAACGACGAAGCAAGCAACAGATTTGTTGGAAATCATACATACTGATGTATGTGGTCCGATGAATATTGAGGCTCGTGATAGGTATCATTATTTTCTGATCTTCACAGATGATTTGAGCAGATATGAGTATATCTACTTGATGAAACATAAGTCTGAAACATTTGAAAAGTTCAAAGAATTTCAGAGTGAAGTGGAGAATCATCGTAACAAGAAAATAAGGCTTCTACGATCCGATCGCGGAGACAAATATTTGAATTACGAGTTTGGTCTTCAATTAAAACAATGTGGAATAGTTTCACAAATTTGTGCCACCCGGAACACCACATCATAATGGTGTGTCCGAACGTCATAACCGTACTTTATTAGATATAGTACAATCTATGATGTATCTTACCGATCTACCACTATCGTTTTGGGGTTATGCATTAGAGACAGCTGCATTCACGTTAAATAGGGCACCATCTAAATCCATTGAGACGACACCGTGTGAACTATGGTTTGGCAAGAAACCTAAGCTGTCGTTTCTTAAAGTTTGGAGTTGCGATGCTTATGTGAAAAAGTTTCATCTCGATAAGCTCAACCTCAAATAGGAGAAATATGTCTTCATAGGATACCCAAAGGAGACAGTTGGGTACACCTTCTATCACAGATCCTAAGGCAAGACATTCGTTGCTTATAATGGATCCTTTCTAGAGAAGGAGTTTCTCTTGAAAGAAGTAAGTGGGAGGAAAGTAGAAAACTTGATAAGGTAATTATACCTTCTACCTTATTGGAAAGTAGTTCATCACAAAAATCTGTTCTTGTGACTACTACACCAATTAGTGAGGAAGCTAATGATGATGATCATGTAACTTCAGATCAAGTTACTACCAAATCTCGTAGGTAAACCAGAGTGAGATCCGCACCAGAGTGGTACGATAATCCTTTTCTGGAGGTCATGTTACTTGACCATGACGAACCTACGAACTATGAGGAAGCGATGATGAGCCCAGATTCCGATAAATGGCTTGAGGCCATGAAATCTGAGATAGGATCCATGTATGAGAACAAAGTATGGACTTTGATGGATTTGCCCGATGATCGGCAAGCCATAAAAATAAATGGATCTTCAAGAGGAAGACGAACGCTGATAGTAGTGTTATTATCTACAAAGCTAGAATTGTCGCAAAAGGTTTTCGACAAGTTCAAGGTGTTGACTACGATGAGAGATTCTCACTCGTATCTATGCTTAAGTCTGTCCGAATCATGTTAGCAATTGCCGCATTTTATGAAGTCTGGCAAACGGATAAACAAAACTGAATTCCTTAATGGATTTATTAAAGAAGAGTTGTATACGATACAACTAGAAGGTTTTGTCAATCCGAAAGGTGCTAACAAAATGTGCAAGCTCTAGTGATCTATCTGTGGACTGGTGCAAGCATCTCGGAGTTGGAATATACGCTTTGATGAGTTGATCAAAGCATATAGTTTTATACAGACTTGCGGTGAAGCATGTATTTACGAGAAAGTGAGCACTACAGCATTTCTGATAAGTATATGTGAATGACATATTGTTGATCGGAAATAATGTAGAATTGTTCTGTAAAGCATAAAGGAGTGTTTGAAAGGAGTTTTTCAAAGAAAGACTTTGGTGAAGCTGCTTACATATTGAGCTTCAAGATCTATAGAGATAGATCAAGGCGCTTGATAAGTTTTTTTCAATAAATACATACCTTGACAAGATTTTGAAGTAGTTCAAAATGGAACAGTCAAAGAAAGAGTTTCTTGCCTATGTTACAAGGTGTAAAATTGAGTAAGACTCAAAGCCCAACCACGGCAGAAGATAGAAAGAGAATGAAAGTCATTCCCTATGCCTTGGCCATAGGTTCTATAAAGTATGTCATGCTGTATACTAGATCTATTGTATACCCTGCATTGATTTGGCAAGGGAGTACAATAGTGATCTAGGAGTAGATCACTGGACAGCGGTCAGAATTATCCTTAGTGAAATAAGGATATGTTTCTCGATTATGGACGTGACAAAAAGGTTCGTCATAAAGGGTTACGTCGATGCAAGTTTTTGACACTGATCCGGATGATTCTGAGTCTCAATCTGGATACATATTGAAAGTGGGAGCAATTAGCTAGAGTAGCTCCGTGTAGAGCATTGTAGACATAGAACTTGCAAAATACTTACGGATCTGAATGTGACAGACCCGTTGACTAAAATTATCTCACAAGCAAAACATGATCACACCTTAGTACTCTTTGGGTGTTAATCACATAGAGATGTGAACTAGATTACTGACTCTAGTAAACCCTTTGAGTGTTGGTCACATGACGATGTGAACTATGGGTGTTAATCACATGGTGATGTGAACTATTGCTGTTAAATCACATGGCGATGTGAACTAGATTATTGACTCTAGTGCAAGTGGGAGACTGAAGGAAATATGCCCTAGAGGCAATAATAAAGTTATTATTTATTTCCTTATATCATGATAAATATTTATTATTCATGCTAGAATTGTATTAACCGGAAACATAATACATGTGTGAATACATAGACAAACAGAGTGTCACTAGTATGCCTCTACTTGACTAGCTCGTTAATCAAAGATGGTTATGTTTCCTAACCATGGACAAAGAGTTGTTATTTGATTAATGGGATCACATCATTAGATGAATGATCTGATTGACATGACTCATTCCATTAGCACACACACACACACACAGACACACGCAGCACAACACACACACACACACACACACTCCCCCGAGCACACAATTCATCCCCATCCAAGGTTATACGGCGACCACTCTCACTTGTGCTTCTTTGCACCCCAACATGCACAACACCTCAATCTTCAAAGAGGGCAACGAGCAGATCGAAGACGGCGACCACACCGTGCTAGAGAATGCAGGGTCATTTGGAAGCAGGGTGATGTGACGACGGCTGACTGACTCCTCCCCCCACCCTCTCTCTCTCTCTTGCACAAAATTACCAATCCCTCTCTCCCCCGCACAAAATTGTCAATCCCTCAACCCACGAGATCCTTCCCCTCTCGTCCATGTTTTTCCTGCTCTCTCATCAAACATGTTGTCTCTTCTCCTTCCACGTATACAGAATCCAGATGCCCACGCATCTCATGTATATTACATGTATGCATCTTTCTCACAGACCTAACTTCTTCCTCTCTCTTTCTCTCTCTCTATCTCTCTCTCTCTCTCTCTCTCTCTCTCTCTCTCTGTCTCATTAGGTTTGTCTCCTACTCTCTCGTCCACATACATACAATCTTTCCCGCCCTATCTGCTCCATCTTCAAAAGCTCTCTCTGCATGTTTCATTCACACATTGGGATGTGTCAAAATGTTGCTTCTATAATGGCTGATGTAGAGTTATGGTTGTTCTTGTTGCATCCTACAAAGTAATAACTATGAAATGCATTTAGATCCTCATTTGACTGGGATTATGTGAGTTTGAGCATGTTGTGAAGTACTATAGACCTTGTATACATCTTGGGATTCGACAATGATTGTAACTATTGAATTGTATAGACCATTACATTCGAAGTCAATAGCCTAATATATTTATTTCACAATTTCAACAAATGATTAGTTCACTACAAACTAAGAAAACAAATGTGTACTCCCTCCGTTTTTATTTAAGTCCGCATATTAGCATTGGTCAAAGTCAAGTTTTGTAAACTCTCAGAAAGCTTATAACAAAAAATATTAAAATATACAATAACAAATAAATACCATTAGATTCATTATTGAATGTACTTTCACATCATACATATTTGTTATGGTAAATGTTTATATTTTTCTATAAACTTGGTCAAACTTTAGGAAGTTTGACTTCGGTCAAACCTAATATGCAGAGTTTACTACTACTACTCGCTAGTTGCTTAGCCGAATCACTCAACACGCCACACGTGGAGTCTAGTGTCACAAAATTTTGAGGTCGGCGGGAAAATCTCCCGTGACCCTGATTCGAGCAGTGGGAAGTTACCATTATAGCCTTCGGAACAGGCCTATGGATGACGCTGAAGGAAATATGCCCTAGAGGCAATAATAAAGTTATTATTTATTTCCTTATATCATGATAAATGTTTATTATTCATGCTAGAATTGTATTAACCGGAAACATAATACATGTATGAATAGATAGACAAACAGAGTGTCACTAGTATGCCTCTACTTGACTAGCTCGTTAATCAAAGATGGTTATGTTTCCTAACCATGAACAAAGAGTTGTTATTTGATTAACGGGATCACATCATTAGTTGAATGATCTGATTGACATGACCCATTCCATTAGCTTAGCACCCGATCGTTTAGTATGCTGCTATTGCTTTCTTCATGACTTATACATGTTACTATGACTATGAGATTATGCAACTCCCGTTTACCGGAGGAACACTTTGGGCACTACCAAACGTCACAACGTAACTGGATGATTATAAAGGAGTACTGCAGGTGTCTCCAAAGGTAGATGTTGGGTTGGTGTATTTCGAGATTAGGATTTGTCACTCCGATTGTCGGAGAGGTATCTCTGGGCCCTCTCGGTAATGCACATCATATAAGCCTTGCAAGCGCGGCAACTAATATGTTAGTTGTGAGATGATGTACTACGGAACGAGTAAAGAGACTTGCCAGTAACAAGATTGAACTAGGTATTGGATACCGACGATCGAATCTCGGGCAAGTAACATACCGATGACAAAGGGAACAACGTATGTTGTTATGCGGTCTGACCGATAAAGATCTTCGTAGAATATGTAGGAGCTAATATGGGCATCCAGGTCCCGCTATTGGTTATTGACCGGAGACGTGTCTCGGTCATGTCTACATTGTTCTCGAACCGTAGGGTCCGCACGCTTAAGGTTTCGATGACAGTTATATTATGAGTTTATGAGTTTTGATGTACCGAAGGAGTTCGGAGTCCCGGATGAGATCGGGGACATGATGAGGAGTCTCGAAATGGTCGAGACGTAAAGATCGATATATTGGACGACTATATTCGGACTTCGGAAAGGTTCCGAGTGATTCGGGTATTTTTCGGAGTACCGGAGAGTTACGGGAATTCGCTGGGAGAAGTATTGGGCCTTGATGGGCTTTAGTGGGAAGAGGAGAAAAGGCCTGCTGCGCCCCCCCCCCCTCCCCTCTAGTCCGAATTGGACTAGGGAAAAGGGGGCCGGCCACCTTTCCTACTCCTCCACTTCCTTCTCCCTTCCTCCCCTCTTGATGGACTCCTACTAGGACTTGTAGTCCTAGTAGGACTCCCATCCTGGCCGCACCAATGGCCTTGGCCGGCCTCCTCCATCCTTTATATACTGAGGCAAGGGGCACCCCATAGACACACAAGTTGATCATTGAGATCGTTCCTTAGCCGTGTGCGGTGCCCCCTGCCACCAAATTCCACCTCGATCATATCGTTGTAGTGCTTAGGCGAAGCCCTACGTCGGTAGTACATCAAGATCGTCACCACGCCGTCGTGCTGACGGAACTCCTCCCCGAAGCTTTGCTGGATCGGAGCCCGGGGATCGTCATCGAGCTGAATGTGTGCTAAGAACTCGGAGGTGCCGGAGTAACGGTGCTTGGATCGGTCGGATCGGGAAGAAGACGTACGACTACTTCCTCTACGTTGTGTCAACGCTTCCGTTGCGATCTACAAGGGTACGTAGATCAGACTCTCCCCCTCGTTGCTATGCATCACCATGATCTTGCGTGTGCGTAGGAAAATTTTGAAATTACTACGTTACCCAACAGACGCTTGGTAGGGGGATGTTTTCGTAACTTCAGGTTCACCCTACCCAGCTAACCCCACCCCGGCACCCAGAGTAGTACACCTGAATACTCCCCAATTTCTATCCCCACCGCAAAATAAACTTCTCCACGGCACCGCAGCCTTCGTGCTCCTCCCCTTTACATCGGCGCACTCGTCCACCGCAGCGCATCTGCCTCATCGACGACCTCGTACGTCGCACTGGAGCTGGTCCACCGTCGTCGTCGTACACGAAGCCTCTTCCCCGGCATCGTCTTCCATGGTCTCGGGTCTGCTTCCCGGAAGCCGATGCCAAGCGCAGAAGTACCACCGTCCTGGACAATGGACTGACTCCCGTTGCCGACCATGACTCACAGAGGCTGCCGCGACCATCGTTCTCCTTCTCGATTGGTAATTTGTGTATTGAATCACTTAGCAGTACATGTGCAGTTCCAATTTTGTTCATACCTACCCTTCAAATTTCCTGGGTGCTATTGTTCCCGTAAAAGTAAGTGGTTATAGCCTCCATTATCCAACAGAATATCAGCTTGTAATTGTGCGTCGCTCCTGTATCGCGCTGTGCTTGGGTAGGTTTTTCATCTGCAACCAGTAGTGTGGCAAATGATGGAAAGGTTTTTAGAACTAGCAAAATGCCCATGCGTTGCACGCATCAAGATGCATTTGTATGAGTAGTTTATCTTGTTGGAGATGCTCTAACATGGCAGACGAGTGCTTTAATGTTGCCCACAAGATGCGCGAGTATTACTAGTAGTATATTTTTCTTGCCATGTTGAGATTTTAAAACCACGAGTGCGAACATGCAGAGGAGCAATGAATACCAAACACGGGATATTCGAGACATCTTCAAGGAGCGTGGCAAGTTAAAGATGAGATGCACCGAACCTGTAAAACGAGCTTTGGTAAGTAACACCCTTTCAATTACTTTAGTGTAGCCTCGTGTTCTTTGATGTGTATATGTTGTAGTTTCTGTTTCTCTTAAGCGTGGTGTTCTTCGATGTGTAATAAGAATAGTCTTAATCGTCCTAATGCTTTCGTTTTTAGCTTGATGTAGGAAGTGGGTGTTCTCACCTTGTAGTTTGGTTTTATTTATTTTTTCCTTTTGAATTCACTTCTCCGAGTTTTGTTTATCTGGCTTCTACTAAATGGATCTAGGTTGCTCTGAGTATTGATCTAAAAAAGAAGTAACTTCATGTCAGGATGCAGTTCCTGCGAGGAGGGAAGTATGGTCAACCTCGAGATCATGTTTCCAAAATGAGGCTGGATTACACACAAGGTGCCAATTCCCTAATGATGCTGGATTAGACACAAGGTGCAAATTCCCAGATGATGCTGGATTACACACAAGCTAGGTGGAGTCGTCAGCTGTTCGTGTCCTCATGGCATTAGTAAAGGCTGAAAGAAAGTGTGCAGCAGCCCTTGGGAATGTAGCTGAGTTCCTGAAGAAGCGAAAAGAGCAATCAGATGCTCTCTTCACCCAAGCCAAAGAAGAGATGGAAGAAGCCAGAAATAAGCTAGCAGAGGCAGAGCAGGCTAGGCGTCTCCTGCTATCTAAAATTGTTGTCAATACAAAATTTCCTTCATAATAGCTAGGTTCAAATGTTTATCCAATTAGCATGCCTGTTGTGATGTCCGTGCATCTATTGATGTGGCACAAAATGTTTTTTTTCGGGTCATGTAATAACATCAATTACTTTCCAAACAATAACAGATGAAGCATTGGACATGGTATAGTTCACGCGCAAGCCCGACATTCCAAGTTCAACTTCCACATCAAACTCATGTTCACAGATATCTGCACATTCATACATAATGTCCACAACCATGATTCACTTCAAAGCCAAAAAAATGTGAGGAGAGTTATAAATAAAGAAAATCCTCTACTAGTTCCTGCTACCAGTGCGAGCACAACAAGTCAAGACCATGCGTAAATTAATTATATTTTAGTCATTTTTTGTGTTCTAAAATGCCTGCCGGCTCGCAGAAGGACGTGTTGCCGGCACACACGCGGATTCAATGAATGCAGGCGGGGCAGTCTTAAGCTAGTTGCACGCGGCGAGGAGGCATGCTTAGCCGGGCCTGCAGCGAGTGCGGCCCTCTTGGCCGGCGCGCTGGTTCAATGCCTGCTCTATGAGAGGTCGCGTCCGTGTCAAAGCAATCACTCCCTCCAGTCCTTTTTTGTTTGGGTATAACAAAATCTCGTTTTCCATTCACATTTTACAAGTAAAGTTCGTGGACAAACTTTGACCCAAAGTATGATGGGGACTAGTAAACCAGAATGGAGGTAGTAGTTTTTTAATCGAAGAAGGGTTTCCCCTTCCGATTTTCATTAAAGAAAACCAGCATCTAAATCTAAACCATAGTATTTGCCCTAGAACTACCAGGTTCAACATCTCGCAACATAAATCCATACAACCTCCATTGCAAAAAAAGCAAACCATACAACCATACGCCAAGGAGGTACGTAGTACTATGAATTCCATTTTCGCTCCATACCAATCGTTCTAAAAACTAGTTACTACTTATAACGCGCCATTGAAAATTGTAACTCTTAACCCCGCTAAAAACGATATTTTAAACGTGGCTACTCGATCTGTGGCAACTGGTGAGCCACCGCGCTCCAAGTCGTTCACCTGTGGTCCCGACGATCAACTCCTACGGATCAAATTATCACGTGAGCTGACTATTCCTACAAAGGTGCTCCACCACATACTCGGTACCCGCGAATGCAGCAATCGTGCCCCTAGGGTTTTAGGGTTTATTTGTTAACGTCGCCTTTACGTAACACTCATGTGTGCGAGACAGCGAGAGGCCGACTGCGTGCGTGCGCCTCTTCTCTTCATATATGTACTCCACTGTTTGTCTGGTGTCCAAAAAATTATAATAACTACTAGCAATGTGCCAATGCGTCGCCACACGATCAAAGTAGATTAATATAGTGGCGGAGCTAGATGCAGACTACGCATGGGGTTGTGCTATGTTGAGTGATAAACTTCTATGATTTTCTATGCTTTGCATGAAGAAATTACAAAGGAAGTTGTTTCTAGGCCTGGGGCTATAGCCCTAGCTGCCCCAGCCCTGTCTCCGCCACTGGATTAATACATATTCACCGATTTGATAGAAAAAAAGTCTAGCTTTGAAATACGTATATCACTAAAAATATGTTATGTTTCACTCAAAATATATTCCTTTGGCGGTTTTGATGAGATAAGGGAGGAATGTTGTTGGTTTCAAGATTCGAGAAGTGGTATATGTCTAATTTCTACTCTTACTAGCAAGATGCCCGTGCGTTGCACGAAACATCAAGATCTTGTGGGAGAAAAGGATGAACGAGGGAAGGCCTTATCTGCAAATGTGGTGAAGAGTGCGGGTAAATTGCCATATTTTCCTTCCTATCCGTGAGATATAAATCAGACGACCTACATTCCAGGATGGCAGGCCCACCATCATTACCAACTCTATTTTTTATCCCTACTCTTATAATAAGCATTGTCGGTGATGATCGTGTGCCTGCCATCCTGCAATATAGGTCGTCCGATCTATAACTGACGGATAGGAAGGAAACTATGGCAATTTTGCAAAAATATACCCACACCCCTCTCCACATTTGCAAATAAGGCCTTCCCTCATTCATCCTTTTCCCCCACAAGATAAACTACTCATACAAATGCATCTTGATGTTCCGTGCAATGCATGGGCATCTTGCTAGTTGTTGCAAAAAGCCCATGTGTTTGTGAGAGAGAGGGCGAGTGGAGGAGGACGGAGTGCATGTGTGACAAAGACACAAGGAGTGTGTGTGCGATAGGTATCGGCTTAAAATGAGGCGATAGTGTGTGTGCACGATCGAGAGGGTGTGTCTCAAGAAGGGAAGAAAAATCTACATAGATACAAGGAGCGGGAGAGAGACATGTATGCGATGGTGGAAGCACGAGTGTGCGGGTGTACAAACCTATCTAGAGGCTAGCTAGTCGATAAATGTTTGTGAGAGAAATACGAGTCGGGGTGCGAAAGCGAGAGTTTTGTGTGTGTGAGAGAGAGACGGTAGTCGGGAAGGGGAGTGGAAGCAGGAGTTGTGCGTGTGTGTCTGTGAGAGAGAGAGAGAGGAGACGGTAGTCGGGGTTGTCTGATCGGTAAACAAATGAATAATGTCAGTCTGGGATGGAGACAAAAAGGAGACCGCAACAAATGTTGTGTCTACAGGAGAGATAGAGAGATTAATTTTAGTGGGATGAGTCATATGTAGAGACATATAGGGTGTGTGAGAGAATCCCATAGAGAGAAAGACAAAGTGAAAGACGAGTGGAGACTGTGTGTTTGGCGGTGAAAAAGAAAGTTTAGGTACCGAGTGATACCAGAGAATAGTAGAGACGTGAGAGATAATGAAAACCGTGTAATTGATAATGATAGGGAGAGTGTGACACTTCTCAAGGGAGACGTCGAGAGACCATATTTGCGAGGATAGGAGCAACATGAAGTGAGCGTGCGGGTGAGCTGGAGAAAAGAGAGTGATAGCTACCTAAAGGAGCATGCATGCGAGAGAGATGGGCGTGAAAGGAGTGAACACCGTAATTTCCAGCCAGTTCCACTTTCCCGATTTATATATCCTGGTTATGGTGTACCCCTGTTATGTACACTATGATCTGCCTAGTTGCTGTGTGCTCTTGTTATCATGGTTTGGCAATAAACTCTCTATACAGTATATTATGAACCTATCATCTGCCGGCTATCCTTACTTCTAGAGCCTATTTTTGTGTACTTGTGCCAGATTATATAAATGCACGCACCATATTACAGCACACATGAGCTCTCTCATCAGAATCCAGTGATAGCACACAATTGTTTACAGGGGCGCCCCTATATTAGAATATCATCTGCATTACAAAGATAATCTCACAACTATTTATGTTTTCATGGTTCTTAGATATTATACACAATTACAGTGAATATCAGAATCCACGCATCAGAAGAATATTGTGGAACACTTCAATGACTTACAAAATTGGCAGCAAGGCATTGAGTGCCACTCTGGAAGCAATGAAACTCGTACGCTCCCCACCTATTGATTCTTGTTCAGAATATCATCCTAATGACTATTCTAACCTCGAGGAGTCAAAGGCAGATGGCATGTCCTGTTCACCCATCAAGGTGCCTGTTCTAATTTGGCAAGGTTTTATTGATTGTGCGTATCTTGCATATGTTGTCTTGCATTTCTTCTACTTTGTTGCACCGCCATTTGCTTAGTTTACTCATCATATATGTCGAGATGCCATGCCCATCCATTATCAATACATATTCCATCTATCACCATACCATGTTTTTCCACTCAAATGTTGTTCTTGTGCATCAGACATCAAAAAGAAAGATGGTGATTGCCGAACCTGAAGGAGCACCAGCAAAGTCCTTGAAAACGTGGTGGTGCCGGAGAAATCAGACAGCACCCCACTTATATTGGCTATACAACCAGTGACACAAAACGTAGGACCGACTCCAGTAGACTGTACCCATACTTCACTGGCCACACCACTAGCCCCACCACACAGGACCTGCACTCCAGCAAAAGGTATACCGATTTCATTTGCCATAGCACCAGCCGTACCACAGAAAAATCCCACTCCAGCAAAAAGTACAGCAAGTCCACCGGCCGAAGTCCTATCCCAACTGCAGAGACGGCCAATTCCTGTAGATGGGAACCCCATTCCATTTATTCCTAGTTTAAAAGAAAATGCTTTCAATGTTGTTAGGTACTACGTGCATATATTCCCATCATGGGAAGATTATTGTGAAGACAAACACCATTTTCACATCTTCCTGTCCAACTTACGTGTAAGTGCCATTATTCATGGTTATTATTTTCCTGTTTTCTGCTGATTGAACACATCAATGATTTACATTACATTGTTGTAACTAGGCGAGGGTCAATCTGGATAGTCATGACGAGCAAAGCTTGCTTGTGCTTTTCAAGGAAACATTGCAGCAGTATCGGTGTTACCTGAGGAAATCACACTTTGATGGCAAGTCTATAAACGAATTTCCAGTGAAGTCTCCTGTTCTAAATTTAGAAGACATTGAATGGAAAAACCTTGTTATGCACTGGTCTCGTTCCCAGGATGAGGTACTGTCTATGAAATCACATGACAATTTGAACTTCTACTTTTTCGCATGTTCCTTACGGATCTTTTTTGCAGGAAATTTGCTCGAAGAAGAACTCCGGTTTGACAAGAACGACAGGATATCGTAAATATGATGTCCGCTGCTTTGCTCTTGTTAGTACATGTTGTCCTGTATCACTGTCTTGCATACATACCTGGTTCATTATGTGACAGCAGTATGCATGATAGCTTGCTTATCAATTGTTCGCTCCAAATTATCTGATCTATATGAATGGTTACATTAGTGTAGAATATATCCAATGCCAATGTTTTTTTAGCTCTGCATTGTTCTTGTAAGTACATGTTGTCCTTTATCAGTGTACTTATAATGACAGGTAGTTGTTCATGTACCATCACTCTACAGCTTATTTTCCTTTGGCCTCCATTTTCTACACATCAGATCTATATTTACTCTTACCATAATGTTGGTACTGAAGAAGTTTAGCTGTGCATTGCTCTTGGCTGTACCTTTTGCCTGTATCGCTGCACTTACATTTATAGCTACTTGGTTATGTAGCATCACTCTTCATCTTATCTTAAATATTCTCCATTTTTTCGTATATTATCACATCTATATTTACTCTTAACAAAATGTAGAATAAAGGCAATGCTTTTGAAGAAGATTCTGTGGTAAACTTCTTGAATTGCCCCCCCCCCCCCCTCATCAGCATGGACACGGCCTTTATAGAGCCTGTCTTCACCAATAATGTAAGTTTGTCCATCTCAAGCCTTCAAACTTTGTTGTATATATTTGGTTAGGCATGAATGCAATAGCTGTTTATTTTTGGTGTTTGCATCAAATTGCTTGTTTAAAGTTTATTATATGTAGTTCATAAACAAAAGTTCGTCCTTTCTCAATTTAAGTTTTCAGTTGTACAACCAAGTTCCTTCTTCATACCATGTAAATTAAACTATACAGAGCAAGTGATCTTCTTTTGCACTGCATGTATGCTTCTGTTCTTCATCTATAATCCAGTGGTGTGGTGAACCTACCCACTACAACACAATGTCATATTCTGCAATGTCTTAACTATGAACAATGTCATATCATTCTACTATTATTTAAACCATCTCTTTATTTGCCAATCTGAAATGCTATAAATTGACAGCACACTAACCATTGATACTTGTGAGTTCTTGATCTGTAATCCAGTGGTGTCGTGAAGCTGCCAACTCCTTCACAATGTCATTTCCTGCCATGTCTTGACCTGAACAATACCATATTGTGTTAATGCAAATTTAAACTGTGTCACTTTATTCGTCAGTAAGAAATGTGATGAATTGTCAGCACTGATACTTTTATGTACAAAACCTGTCATCTGTCTGCTTGTTTATCTTTCAGAGTGAGGAAGATATAAGTGTTGAACAAGCGCAGTCTCATCATCTTGCTCAGCTGCTTGCGCTGCAGCTCCCCAGCAGGGCTAACCTTTCTTGAACTCTATTGAAGTGATGTCGGTTTTGTATATTATTTTGTCGACGTGTTTATTTGCACTGGTGGCGATCTTTGATGCCCAGTGTATGTAATCTGCTGTCTGCTTGTGCTTTATTATCATAGTGGCGAACTTTGATGCCCAGTGGATGTAATATGCCGTAATTTCTTTATTGTATAGTATAGGTTTTTTGTTATTCACGATGCTGCAGTTATTTTACTGTATATATATATATATATATCATGTCTTCGTAGTAAACTGGCCAAACCATAAAATTACGGTACATAATCGGGCCGTCATGCAATCACAATGTAGGTTGGGCCTGAAACGTGCCGATCAGCTCACGGGCCGGCAGCAGCCCGAAATGAACCCCGGCCCATGATTGTGTGAATCAAATCACGAGCTTTTTACAGGCCGAAAAATTGTCTCGGTCCTTGTTTGGCCCAATCAGATATCGGCTACGAGCAGGCCGGATGCAAACCGGGCCATAGTTCGGCCCAACTATATGACAGGCTTTTAACAGGCTGAAATTAATATAGGGCCAAAATGTTAAACGGGCCCTTAATAGGCCAAAACTAATATCAGGTCGAATTACTAAGTGGGCCTTTAGCAAGTGGGCCCAAAAGCATAGTGTCCAGTTGACGGGCCGAATCTGATATGGGCCACAATTAGGCCCAAAACCTCTTAAAGGGTCGGGCCTGATCTGGGCCGTATATTGGCCCAGAATGTGGTAGACTTTTAACGGGCCAGATCTCATATGGGCCACTATAAGGCCCGGAGCGTGGCAGGCCATTAATAGACCGGATCAAATATGGGCCGGCATTTGGCCCAAAACATGGCAGCCAGTTAACGGGCCGGCCTACTAGGGTCCTCAAAATCTTGTGGGCCTACAGCTAGGCCAGCCCATTAATGTCGGTGAAATCTCGTGGGCCTTTAGCTGGGCTGGCCCATTATGATCCGCAAGAACTTTGTGGGCCTTTACCTTGGCCGGCCTATTATGGCACACGAAAATCTTGTGGGCCTTTACCTGGGCCGGCCCATTATGGCCCGCAAAATCTTGTGGGCCTTTAGCTGGGCCAGCCCATTATGGTCCGCAAAATCTCGTGGGCCTTTAGCTGGGCCGGCCCATTATGGTCCGCAAAATCTTGTGGGCCTTTACTTGGGCCGGCCCATTTAAACTTGTTGGGCCGTGCCACGTGCCGACGTATCATAGGCGCCTTTTGTCCAATGAGTGGATGACATCTGTCCCGACGATGAGCCGACACGTGTTTCCGCTAATGATGATTTTACACGTGGAAAATCCCCATTGGTCGGGGCTGTTAACGGGTTATCGGATCCAAAACCCGACCCGATAGCTTAACGACGTTCCGTTACGGTGGATGCCACGTGTCGGTCACCCTTGATGAAAGCACTTCTGTGACGCGTGATTTATCATCATGGAAGTGGACACTTCCGTGATGATAATTTTGGTAATGTCACGGAACGCTTCTACGACAGCACAGGTATGACTATCTTGATTCTGTCATAAATTTGTCATGGATGTACATGCATGACAAAAAAGCGACCTACTGTGACAAACACGTATCGTCACGGAAGTGTATTTTTTTGTAGTGTAGTGTTTTCTCTCTAGACCCCATTCTATCTTATATTCTCATCTTTTCTAAACCCATCAGATGCCTCCGAGACGTGACAATGGATTTGCATTTCCACCGGAGCACACTCAGTTGATCCAGCGGCAGAATACGTTGATGTAGTTGCTAGTCCAGAATCAGAATCAGGGGAACAACAACAACAACCCACCACCGCCACCACCTGTTGATCACTTAACCCGTTTTCTTAGGCTGAATCCGCCGGTGTTCTCTAGTAGCACCGAGCCTATAGTAGCAGATGATTGGCTCCGTAAGATTGGAAGGGAGTTAACCACTACAGGATGTACTGATGATGAGAAGGTGCACTTTCACATCAGTTGGATGGACCAGCAGCATCATGGTGGGAGATTACACTGTCACCTACCCGATAGCCACGGTGACATGGGACCAATTTCAGCAGGCTTTTCATACTTCCCATGTTTCAGCAGGAGCTATGGCCATGAAAAAGCGTGAGTTTCGCAACTTGCGCCAAGGAGGACGGACCATTGGCGAGTATGTGGATGACTTTAGTAAACTAGCACGTTATGCCCCAGATGATGTTGCTACAGATGCAGCTAAGCAGGAGAAGTTTCTGGAAGGACTGAATGATGAGCTGAGCATGCAGTTGATGGTAGCAACTTTCAACAACTACCAGGAGTTGGTAGATAGAGCTCTCATGATTGAAGGAAAGCAGTAGCAGATTGAGAACCGCAAGAGGAAGTATGGACAAGGGAAGTACAATTCGGGAGCTCAGCAGAAGCCACGCTTTACCCCGAAATCGGGAGGACATTTCCAGCATACCCATGGAGGAGGTAGCTCTCACAATCATAATGGCCCCAAGAATGGTAATGGGAATGGAGGAAGCAACGGCCAGAACCGTACCAACCCATCAATACCAGCCAAGAGAGACCTGAGCCAAGTCACTTACTATAAGTGCCAGAAGACTGGACATTACGCCAATGAATGTCCTGAAGCCCAGAATGGAAATGGCAATGGAAGCTCAGGGAAGAAGTCAAACCCTTTCAACAGGGGACAGGTGAATCATGTTAATGTGGAGGAGGTTGAGGCCCAGCCAGATGCAGTAATAGGTAAGTTTTTGGTTAAGTCATTTACTGCAATCGTTCTTTTTGATACCGGTGCATCGCATTCATACATATCAAGGGGATTCGTGGATAAGTATAAATTTCCCACCAAAGTTCTTAGGACACCTATGTTAGTAAGCTCACCAGGAGCGGAGTATATGGCCAGTCAAGGATGTTTTCAAGTGCCATTGAGTATAGGTAGGCATGTTTTCCCCTCGGATTTAATCATTTTGGAATCACAAGGTTTGGATGTAATTCGGGGTATGGATTGGCTATCGATGTATGGAGGAAACATCGATTGTGCCAGTAAATCGATTTTGCTTACCACCCCAGAAGGAAGAAGGATCAAGTATGTATCGCAACATGTGCCGAATAGGACTCAAGTAAATTCCTTAACAGGAGTTGTACAGGAGGAAGTATCGGCGGTAAAGGATTTTACGGATGTATTTCCAGAAGAGTTGCCAGGCATGCCACCGGATAGGGACATTGAGTTTTTGATTGAGCTTTTGCCAGGCACAGGACCAATATCTAAGAGACTGTATAGAATGCCTGCAAAGGATTTGGAGGAGATTAAGAAGCATATTAAGGAGTTACTGGATAAGGGATATATTCGCCCAAGTTCGTCACCTTGGGGATCGCCAGTACTTCTAGTGGAAAAGAAGGATGGATCGTTAATAATGGTTGTTGATTATCGAGGATTGAATGAGGTGACGATCAAGAATAAGTACCCCCTGCCCATGATCAATGATCTATTTGACAAATTGAAAGGAGCAAAGGTATTTTCCAAGATCGATTTGCGATCAGGATACCACCAGTTGAAGATTCGAGAGCAGGACATACCTAAGACAGCTTTTACTACGAGGTACGGGCTGTATGAGTATACCGTTATGTCATTTGGTCTGACTAACGCACCTGCATATTTCATGAACATGATGAACAAAGTATTTATGGAGTTTTTGGATAAGTTCGTCGTAGTGTTCATTGATGATATTCTGGTTTACTCAAAAAATGAAGAAGAACATAAAGAACATTTGCATTTGGTACATGGTAAGCTCAGAGAACATCAGTTATGCACTAAGTTCAGCAAATGTGAGTTTTGGTTGAAGGAAGTTGGATTCCTCGGACTTGTTATATCCCGAGAAGGAATAGCAGTAGATCTCACCAAGGTTGTCACTGTGACAAATTGGGAAGCCCCAACAACAGTTGGAGAGATCCGGAGTTTTCTTGGACTTGCAGGATACTACCGGAGATTCATAGAGAATTTCTCAAAAGTTGCAAAACCTATGACGGAGTTGTTGAAGGAGGACACCAAGTTCATATGAACTGAGGAATGTGAGGCCAGTTTCCAGGAGTTGAAGAAATGTTTGGTTACCTCGCCAGTGTTGATTCTGCCAGATCAGCGCAAGGATTACGAGGTGTATTGTGACACTTCACGTCGGGGACTTGGAGCAGTGCTTATGCAGGAGGGAAGAGTTGTTTCATATGCTTCACGACAGCTTAAGCCCCATGAGTTGAATTATGCTACACATGATTTGGAGTTAGCAGCCGTAGTGCATGCATTGAAGACTTGGAGACATTTTCTCATTGGAAACCATTGTGAGGTGTACACGGATCACAAGAGTTTGAAGTACATTTTCACACAGAAGGAGCTGAATCTCAGGCAAAGGAGATGGTTGGAGCTCATCAAGGATTATGATATGAGATTGCATTATCACCCCGCAAAGGCTAACGTAGTAGCCGATGCGTTGAGCCGTAAGAGCCATGTCAACATGCTAATGATGGGAGATTTACCGAAGGAGTTAGTCAAGGATCTTCTTGAGTTATGTTTGGAGATAGTTCCGAGAGGCTACATTGCAGCATTGGAGATTCAGTCTACTTTGATGGATAAGATCAGAGAAGCTCAAAAGACCAACAAGAAGATTGCCTCTATAAAGGAGAAGTTGAGCAAAGGAACAGCTAAAGGATTTCGTGAGGATGAGCACGATACCTTATGGTTTGAGGACCGTGTTTATGTGCCTAATGATCCGGAGATCGGGAAGTTGATTCTGCAAGAGGCCCATGATTCACCATACTAGATTCACCCAGGAAATACAAAGATGTATTTGGATTTGAAGGATACTTTCTGGTGGACAGGGATGAAGAAGGATATTGCAGAGTATGTAGCCGTTTGTGATGTATGCCAGAGAGTAAAGGCAGAGCATCAGAAGCCAGCGGGATTGCTACAGCCATTGCCGATACCCGAATGGAAGTGGGATAAGCTAGGCATGGATTTTATCACGGGATTACCCATGACCCGTTCAGGCTATGACTCGATATGGGTTGTAGTCGATCGCTTGACGAAGGTAGCTCATTTCATCCTAGTAAAGACCACTTACACCAGTGCTAAGTTGGCAAAGATATACATGACCAGGATCGTATGTCTGCATGGAGTTCCGAGGAGCATTGTATCCGATAGAGGAACCCAATTTACCTCAAAGTTCTAGAATCAGTTGCACAAAACTTTGGGTACCAGGCTAGAGTTCAGTACTGTTGGGGAACGTAGTAATTTCAAAAAAATTCCTACGCACACGCAAGATCATGGTGATGCGTAGCAATGAGAGGGGAGAGTGTAATCTACGTACCCTTGTAGATCAACAGCGGAAGCATTGACGCAACGTAGAGGAAGTAGTCGTACGTCTTCCCGATCCGACCGATCCAAGCACCGTTACTCCGGCACCTCCGAGTTCTTAGCACACGTACAGCTCGATGACGATCCCCGGGCTCCGATCCAGCAAAGCGTCGGGGAGGAGTTCCGTCAGCACGATGGCGTGGTGACGATCTTGATGTTCTACCGTCGTAGGGCTTCACCTAAGCACTACTACAATATGATCGAGGTGGAATATGGTGGCAGGGGGCACCGCACACGGCTAAGGAACGATCTCAATGATCAACTTGTGTGTCTATGGGGTGCCCCCTGCCCCTGTATATAAAGGATGGAGGAGGAGGAGGCCGGCCAAGGCTAGGTGCGGCCAGGATGTGGAGTCCTACTAGGACTCCAAGTCCTGGTAGGAGTCCACCAAGAGGGGAGGAAGGGAGAAGGAAGTGGAGGAGAAGGAAAGGTGGTCGGCCCCCTTTTCCCTAGTCCAATTCGGACTAGAGGGGAGGGGGCGCAGCAGGCCCTTTCTCCTCTTCCCACTAAAGCCCATCAAGGCCCAATACTTCTCCCGGTGAATTCCCGTAACTCTCCGGTACTCCGAAAAATACCCGAATCACTCGGAACCTTTCCGATGTCCGAATATAGTCGTCCAATATATCGATCTTTACATCTTGACCATTTCGAGACTCCTCGTCATGTCCCCGATCTCATCCGGGACTCCGAACTCCTTCGGTACATCAAAACTCATAAACTCATAATATAACTGTCATCGAAACCTTAAGCGTGCGGACCCTACGGGTTCGAGAACAATGTAGACATGACCGAGACACGTCTCCGGTCAATAACCAATAGCGGGACCTGGATGCCCATATTGGATCCTACATATTCTACGAAGATCTTTATCGGTCAGACCGCATAACAACATACGTTGTTCCCTTTGTCATCGGTATGTTACTTGCCTGAGATTCGATCGTTGGTATCCAATACCTAGTTCAATCTCGTTACCGGCAAGTCTCTTTACTCGTTTCGTAATACATCATCCCGCAACTAACTCATTAGTTGCAATGCTTGCAAGGCTTATGTGATGTGCATTACCGAGAGGGCCCAGAGATACCTCTCCGACAATCGGAGTGACAAATCCTAATCTCGAAATACGCCAACCCAACATCTACCTTTGGAGACACCTGTAGAGCTCCTTTATAATCACCCAGTTACGTTGTGACGTTTGGTAGCACACAAAGTGTTCCTCCGGTAAACGGGAGTTGCATAATCTCATAGTCATAGGAACATGTATAAGTCATGAAGAAAGCAATAGCAACATACTAAACGATCGAGTGCTAAGCTAACGGAATGGGTCAAGTCAATCAGATCATTCAACTAATGATGTGATCCCGTTAATCAAATAACAACTCTTTGTCTATGGTTAGGAAACATAACGATCTTTGATTAACGAGCTAGTTAATTAGAGGCATACTAGTGACACTCTGTTTGTCTATGTATTCACACATGTCTTATGTTTCCGGTTAATACAATTCTAGCATGAATAATAAACATTTATCATGATATAAGGAAATAAATAATAACTTTATTATTGCCTCCAGGGCATATTTCCTTCAAGTACAACTTTTCACCCGTAGACAGATGGACAGACCGAGAGAGTCAATCAGATTTTGGAGGATATGCTAAGAGCTTGTGCGCTAGATTATGGATCTAGTCGGGACGACAATTTGCCATATGCAGAGTTCTCTTACAACAACAGTTATCAATCCAATTTGAAGGTGGCCCCTTTCGAAGCGTTGTACGGAAGGAGGTGCAGAACACCATTGTCATGGACGAAGTTGGAGACCGCCAGTTGTTTGGACCGGATTTGATTAAGGGGTCTGAACAAAAAGTGAAATTGATTCGCGATAGGCTCAAGGTAGCCCAGTCCAGGCAGAAGAGCTATGCAGATTCTAAACGCAAGGAGATAGTTTATGAAGCCAGAGATAGAGTTTATCTTCGTGTATCTCCACTTCGAGGAGTTAAGCGCTTTGGAGTTAAGGGAAAGTTAGCGCCACGTTTTATGGGACCATACAAAGTTTTCGAGCGTATGGGAGAAGTTGCTTATAAGTTGGAATTGCCCGAAGGATTGTTAGGAGTTCACGATGTGTTCCACATTTCCCAGTTGAAAAAGTGCCACGCAGAGATGGTTGATATACCGTTAAGAGATGTAGTGCCGCTGGAAGCAATTCGGTTGGATAGTGATTTGACCTACCAGGAGAAACTAGTCAAGATTCTCGAATATGCCTGCCGAGTAACCCGCAGCAAAGTTATCAAGTTTTGTAAAGTTCAGTGGAGCCACCACACCGAGGATGAAGCCACCTAGGAGCGAGAGGAAGATTTGCTGAAGAACCACCCTCACCTATTTTCTAGCCAACCCGAATCTCGAGGGCGAGATTCATCTTAAGGAGGGTAGGTTTGTAATATCCCAAATTTTCAATTTGGAATGTTATACATTAGATCATCATTGCATAGCATATTTTATTGCTTTTGAGCCTGATCCAAAAATTCTACGCAACTCAAGGACCCACGGAGACAGTTGGAGATTTCGTTATTTTCATATTTGAGTTCTCTCAAATTTTTAAAATAGGATCATTTTATTTTATTTATTTTATCTTCAATTATTTCAATTATAAAAATAAGTGAGAGGGAATAAAATGACTTTCCCAAAATAAAGAAATATTGAGGATTTAATAAAAAAATCAAATAAGATTTTATTTTGGAGTTTTTCGCTGTTTTATTCGAATTTAGAAAAAATGCGCGTTTTTCAAAATTGCATTTAGGCCCCAAATAAATGTTCACTTCGTCCAGCTTGATTTTAGAAGTCGGGGAAAATTTATTTCAGAATTTTTGGAGCCCGTTTAGTATTTATTTTCTTTCTTTTTCTGCACGTCAAATTATTTAAAAAAATGGACCGACCTAACCTGGCCGTGTCCGAGTAGGACACTTGGCCTGGCCGGCCTTTGAAGCCGCGAGGGCCTGAGCCAGCCGCAGCCGCCCCAGCACCCGAAACCCTAGCCGCCGCCTCGATCCGCGCGCCGCGCCGCCGCCGTCGTCTCCCGTAGCCGCCCGAGTTAGCCGCTGTTGCCTCGGTTTTCGCAAAGAAAACCGATCGGTTTTTTCTTCGAAAAACCTAGATCCCATTTTTAGATCCGGTTCGGTTTATTTTTCTTCGGTTTAGTTATTTAGCGAACGGCCCCTTTTTCGTTCGTTTTTACGAACGGTATTCGTCGTTTAGCCGCAGACAGCGAACGTTCGTTCGTTAGCCTGTTCGTCGTTTTTCTTTTTCTCGGATTTTCCGCGATTATTTCTGATCGTGATTTCTGATCCGATTTTCGTTTTAGTTTAACTTTTCGCTCGTTTATCGGAATCAGGCGATTCAAGCGCCTGGAGTTTCGTCTCGAGACCCTCTTTCCGTTTAACCAACTCAAACAAGTTTTTGCATCTGTAAAATTTGACATAGATCCAGATTAGTAAACAAAGCTTGTTTCTTTCGCCGTTTGACTTTCGTTGCTTCGTTTGATTTGATTCTTTTTGCAAACCGGAGTTCTTAAATTGAACTTTCTGGTTAGATCTCTTATTTGAGTTTTACCTGTGCATTAGATGAGTACTTATTGTATGCTTGTTTCTTTGTTTGCGTTAGAGTACCCGGAGTGCGCCGCTTGCTACTTCGAGTATCTAGGTTTCACGGATCATCAGCAAGGCAAGTAACACTTTGATCATACCTCTTACTACCCAGTTTTATTGCATTAGATCAATCCTCAAACATTGCATGATTAGGATCTAATTAAATTGTGGGTTTTGGGAAGTAGATGAGGTAGTATCTATTACATGTTTTATCAAACCCTGGGAGTTACTTCTACGTTTGCTTATGCCCTGCTATGCTTGTAGACGTGGATTGGATTTGAGTGTATCCATGACAGATGTGAGATTATTAATTAATGGTTTATTTAAGGTGGCAACTTTAATACACATCTGGGTGGATTGAGGCACCTGGGTATTCCAGCGATTGCCTGTTTTTCTTTATGGACCGCCGCCCAGGCTCAAAGGGATCATGAGATTATTCATGCTAGAAACTTCCGTGTGCAGCCACAAGCTACTATGGGCTCTAGCATAGTTGATTAAGTCGTGCGAACTCTTACAGTGGTAGACTAGCAAATGTAGGAGAAAGTAGGTGTAATGGTCTACCCGATCGTAAGGTGCTAGCGCTTCTGGAAGACTATCTCTCGGTCATCCGTTTCTCAAACACCATGTTGTGCAAGAATCCCAATGGAGGAGATCGAGTCTTGTGGGGAAAAGTGCACAAACCTCTGCAGAGTGTATAAACTAATCATGGTTAGCCGTGTCCCCGGTTATGGACAGTTTTGAGTATCTAGTACGTGGATTATCATGTGAATCTCATCAAGTGACTTTAATTAATTTTGTTGGGCTTTAATAATTATGTTTAATTGGGATTGAGAGGGTGTCTACACTCTCAATGTTTAACAACCACCATGATAGTTAAATAAAATTTATTCCTTTGCACTAGGGAAAAACTAGCTTTACGTAAAACTGTAACCATAGAGCTTTCCACCAGCCATATATGCATGTAGTATAGCTTTATTCTTCCATTACTCTCTATGTGTTACATTGCCAGCATATTCCATGTGATGACCCATTTTCGGACTGCAACGTTCATGTTGCAGACTTTTCAGACGACGAGTAAGGTGCCTTTAGGTCGTGGTTCTATACTCAGTGATGCCGCTGGAGTTGATGGACTAACTTATCTTCCAAGCCTTCCGCTATTATCGTTATTAGATGGCCTTAAGCCATATTTATTGTAATAAGTTCTCTTTTGAGACATTCGATGTAATAAGTGTGTGATTGCTACTCTGTTATAAATCCTTCAAGTATTGTGCATGTCAGCATTACTGATTCAGGGATGACACTAAAGCACAGAGATCGAACTGTTTGAGGTCTGGTCGCTACAGTGAACATATATAGGAGGAAGAAGTAGGTCGGTGGAGCTACGAGGGGCCCATGAGGGGGGAGGGCGCGCCCAGGGGGTAGGCACACCTCCCTGCCTCGTGGCCACCTCGTTGATTGCTTGACGTCCACTCCAAGTCCTCTGGATCACGTTTGTTCTAAAAATCACGTTCCCGAAGGTTTCATTCCGTTTGGACTCCGTTTGATATTCCTTTTCTACGAAACACTGAAATAGGCAAAAAAAACAGCAATTTGGGCTGGGCCTCCGATTAATAGGTTAGTCCCAAAAATAATATAAAAGTGCAAAATAAAGCCCATTAACATCCAAAACAGATAATATAATAGCATGGAACAATCAAAAGTTATAGATACGTTGGAGACGTATCAACGCCGTCTAACTAATAACTATGGACCCGAAGGTCTGTGGTAAACTACTCACACATCATCGGAGAGGCTATGGTGTTGATGTAGAAGCCCTCCGTGATCGATTCCCCCTCCGGCAGATCGTCGGAAAAAGCCCCCGGATGGGATCTCACGGGTACGGAAGGTTGCGGCGGTGGAAAAATGGCTTCGTGGCTCTCCTGGATGTTTTTAGGGTATAAGAGTGTATATATAGGCGAAAGAAGTACGTCGGTGGAGCTCCGTGGGGCCCACGAGGGTGGGGGGCGCGCCCCCTGCCTCGTGGAAGCTTCGCGGACTTCCAGACTTGTACTCCAAGTCTCCTGGGTTGCGTTTGTTCCAAGAAAGATCCTCGCAAAGGTTTCGTTCCGTTTGATATTCCTTTTCTGCGAAACACTGAAATAGGCAAAAAACAGAAACTGGCATTGGGCCTCTAGTTAATAGGTTAGTCCCAAAAATAATATAAAAGTGCATATTAAAGCTCATTAAACATCCAAAACAGATAATATAATAGCATGGAACAATAAAAAATATAGATATATTGGAAACGTATCACAACCCAATGAATAAAACTAATTTTTGCTTTTTGCTTTCTGTTCTTGAGTGTTAGCACAATTATGCTACTGTTATGATTGTGTTTTTTGTGTTTTAATTAGTGTTTGTGCCAAGTAAAACCTTTAGGATCTTCTTGGGTGATAGTTGTTTGATCTTGCTGAAAAACAGAAACTTTTGCACTCACGAAAACAATTCTCATTTTTAACCAGAGCGTGATAAAATGCCAATTCTTTTTGCAAAAGATTAATATAAAAATTGCTCACGTGGTCCTAATTTTTTCAGAATTTTTCGAGTTCCCGAATTATTCGAAATATCCAGATTACCACAGAATGTTCCGTTTTTGACAGATTCTGTTTTCTTTGCGTTGTGTGCTGGTTTTGATAATTGTATGATTTTCTTTGATGAGTTTTTGCGCCTGTGGTGACTTCATTAATATCAAGATGTTGTGTCGACTCAGTATTTCAGAGGTGCTTGTATGGATAGGGTGTGCATGCGTGTGTTCATAGGGTTGTGAATGTATGTTCATGTTTGTGAGCATATGCGATTGTATTGTGTGCAACAAAAAAATATTAGATGACCCGTAGTGCCATTGGCGAAAGGACCAACTGCGGCCGAAAGGTAAGTGAACTATTTGAGATATGTTTTTCTAAACAATTTGCAAGTGATCATGTTCGTATTGTGTTTATATCTGACGTGATGGTGATTATTGCCCATTGTTTTCTTTGGCTACACATAAGTCGTTTTTTTGAGCATGTAAATGGACTCTAATTTTTTCATGCTCCGAGTCTCCGACCTTTACTTGTCTCGTAATTGCGATGGAAGAACAAACGACTTCATCCCGATCTCTGGTGTGTTGTCGGTGGCCACCAAGGAGATCGTCCAGTAGGGCACAACCGAACAAATAGACGGCTACAAAGAGGACATGTTAGGGCAAACGACAACCGGAATGACAGAAAGCCCAAGCATACCCTGATGACAAATGACCTTAGCCATCATAACTGGCCATGCAACACAGAGGCACACATGTCTAACAAAACAACACACATCGACTTGACGTGCCAACTAGCCCAGATGGATTACAACCTTCGGGTGGATTGCACTAGACATACAACGGGCGATCATTCAGACAGTTCCTAACCGGACCATGGACTGACTAGAAGGCAATGTACATAACAAGCATATACTGACTGTCCGGCGGCCTTGCTATTCGCCAGCTTTGCATGGACAACATGGCATAAGGGCCAAAAATGAAACGCTGCTAAGAAGAGTGCTGAACTATTTGAACAAAATTTCCCTAAGTTACACATGGTTGTCTTGTCAAAAGACGTCCTTGGAGCATAACACTCATTTTCATAGCCACGTGATGGACTGGCCTCTCGGTCAGAGAGGAGCCATCCCCCTGAATTCACTCTGGTTTTGGATGCAACTGGGCCTGGCCAATTGGTCTAGTCACCTCGGTTTGTTGTCCTTCTGTGCTTCTTTGGTTGTTCGGTATAAGTTTTTATGTGGTTCGTGGGCCATGTTAGAGGCTGTGGCGAGGTTGGGCGATTGTTTCTCTGCTTCTGATTTGTCTCCGGGTGATCGACTCTTTGTCAGGTGAGGTTTGGTCATTCCGTACGGTTGTCGTTCATTGTACCATTTGCATGTGCCTAGAGCTCTTCCTACGCATTGGCCCATTGTGCCATTGTTGCAAAGACCAATTGCAGACAGGAAGCAAGTAACAGTGAGGCTAGATCTGCTTTAGGTAAAACGTTAGGCTATGTGATGATATGCCGAATAAACATTACACCATAACATACCCATTGGAGGGTGTCCGCTGCTCACAAGCTCACTGCTTTTGTTCTTATCTATTTAGTAAAGTCATCGTTTTGTTGGGGGTAGTACATTAAGGAGCATCACATGACCAAATGTGGGCCAAGGTAACACTAAACCAGACAGGGCTTCGACCCAAACAAGTTATAGTAGGAAAATCAGGTGAATAATTTTAGCTAGGGTTTACAAACAGGCTCCCAGGAAGAAGAACTCACAACGCCAGACAAGATCAAAGACAAGAGCCCTGCCAAGATCTGAAAGACTGCTTCTATGACCTCCGCCACGCTCGGGGGCTAGACAGTGTTATACATGGGGGGGCTTATCCAATGGAGCTTTACCTCAGAATTGACAAGAGGCCCACAAGGCCCAGGGAAAAGGGAACCCTAAGGAAGGTGCTAGAGGCCTTCTTGCCCTCCAAGACAAGGATGGCGGCGACCAAGATCGTGTCTACCTCTCTTTAAACCCTAGCCCCCTTCGTGTATATAAGGGGAGTCTAGGTATCTCTCATTCCCGTCTATTCTCAGATAGAAAACTCTCGGTACCAATCTCATACACCATTGTAACCTCTCGCACGAGGTATCCCTCCACCATGAATAACCAAAACAAACAGGACATAGGATATTACTCTCCGGAGACCCGAACCTGGATAAACCTCTCGTGTGACCTCCGATCTAAGACTTTCAGCTGCACTTGGACCCCTACCGATGGATCTGATGGTATTTTGCATCGTCACCGCGGACACCAGGCGTCTTTGAGCAGGAGGAGATCCACTACCCAAAACCACTAGTCGGTTGCCAGCCCTGCAAGAAGGGGCGGTCATGGAGTTCAGGCTCGAGGCCATGGCTTCAACATAGAGCGGGGATGATGAGGGGAGGATATCTATTACTCCTGTTATTTTCACCCCCTCCTGATATTATGATGTTTGGATCTTTATGCTTTGCAATTCCTCCTACGGATGAGGTGACGCCCGATTTTAGATCACCGCCAATGTGTTTCGGCAAGGCCAAATAGTAGTGGCTCAAAATAACTGGTTACCCCGTGTCGGTTTAACTTATTAGGCCGAACATTTCTTTACATCCAGGCCATGTCATGGGCCATAGTTTTTTTTTGTTGTGTTATTTTAATTCGGTATGGGCCTGTCCAATCCGAATAGTTTTAGTTTTAGGATTTACCTATATAAGCTGGCCGCCGACCATTGTAATAGGGGAGTTGAATTTTCGATTTGAGAATAGACAGGAAAAAGGTCCCATATCAGGAGGCCAATATCGCTTGTTTTGCTTGCTGATTTGCAAGAATTTGTTCTGTTATTTGTGGAGTAGAGCTAATCTGCTCAATAATCAAAGTAATATATTGGTTCTATCGTTCGTCATGAAAAATTGGGCCAAAAACCATATGATCTCTATTTAGGGCTGGAAAAAAGCTCGAAGCTCACGGGCTAAACGAGTAGCTCGTGACTCAGCTCGAATTGACTTGAACTCGAAGGACAACGAGTCGAGCCAAGCTTTATTTTAATATCGTTTATAGACCAAGTTAAACAAACCGAGTTCACGAGTACTCGTGTAACTCGTTAGGCTCGCTATAACAATCAGTCGCTCGACACCAAGTTGCATCCCAGGCTAGTCGCATAGGCACAACACAAGGCCCATCCACATAACACTAGGCCTAATCATCCGTGAGACACACGGCCTGATTCCTCTCCTTCCATCCCTAGCAAAATAGCGAGAAAACAGTCTGTCGATTCCTCTCCTATCTCCTTTGTTTCTGAATCATGAGTTCGTGACAGCGGTAGTGCCGCGTAAGTCCACCTCTCGGGTCGTGTACATGTTACTAACTTGCTGATTATTATGGTCATGTACAATTGTATGTGGAACTGTGGTCATGTACATGTGACTAACTTGCTGACATGTTGATGGTATTGACAATTGTAAGTTAAGCTACTTATAATTGCTTGTAAACGTCGTACATGCTTAATATGTACATGTTACATTCTCAATTAATATTTTTATCATATTCTTGAGGTTTTATGTTCATACCTATAATGAGCATAGCAAGCTAAACAAGCTAGCTCGCAGGCTATACGAGTCGAGCCAATCTTGAATTTGAGCTCATTACAGTAACAATTCGAGTCGAGCTAGCTTGTTAATGAAACGAGCTTTAGCGAGTCGAGTCAAGATTGCTCGACTCGACTTGAATTCCAACCCTACTTGATCCTTATCAGGGAGAGGGAGAGGGAGAGAGAGGTGGCCAACATAGACAGAGCGGCTGACGGCAGTGGGAGGTGGACGCCTGTGTCGGAGTGACACACGGCGGGCACATGCTCAGAGAGAGGAGCGCACACTAGAGTGGTGTGTATTGTGTACCACTTCACTCGTCCATTCCTTAAAATTCAATCGTTGGCAGCGTCAAACCCATGGCCCCCGCGTGGGTCCTAGGTGGGGATCTAGGGAAACACGCGTGCCAAGGAGGGGGTGATTCTTTCGCTGACCTGGTCGTGCAGGATGCCTAAACATTTTTCTTACTTCCTCTGTAAAGAAATATAAGTGATTAGATCACTATCTAAACACTCTTATATTTCCTCAAGAAGGGGTACATAATATTGGCTCCTCATTTTCTAACAAAAAGCCCCAATATTTTCACATGTCTTTTCTAGCCGGCCATATGGCGACATGCATGGATATGCATGCATCCATGAGAGAACATCATTTTTCACATTAGTTTATCCGGGTGTTTGCTAGTTATCACACACATCTTATTACGCCGAATCATATGTGTTCTTATGGATCATCGCAAACAGTTCATCTGGGTGACCTGTATGCCATCTATCGCACACATCTGGATATGGGTAACCGTTTGTGTCTTTTTTGCTCATCACAAAGAGTTTGTATATATCAATTGTATGCCACGTATCGCACAAGCAACTCTTATCTGAATCATGCTTGATGGATCAACGATCACACATAGTCCATTTTATTGGAGACGGTTTTATTACCATACCGTTTGTGATTCATGTATCACACATAGTTTGGTCGAATGGTCTCCATACATGTGTCGTCTTAGAACCTTCCTGCAGTAGTGCATGCTGGATAACAGTCTTGGGGTGGAGTAATAGTAGTAGATGTAGATGGATGTCGGTCTACTTATCATGGACGTAATGCCTATATATTGATCATGCCATGAAGAATCATCATAACTATGAGCTATTCTATCAATTTGCCCAACAATAATTCGTTTACCCACCGTTGCTATGCTCATGAGAGAGATGCCTCTAGTGAACGCTATGGCCCCGGGTCCATCTTCCATATTTACTAAAACCCTAAAATACTTGTTGTAATTTATTTAGTTTAATTTTACTTTACTTTACTTTAATTTTATCTATCTACCACTATCAGATTTAATACTTGCAATTGGCGAGAACAAGGGGATTGACAACCCTCTTGCCTTAGTTGGGTGCAAGCATTCGCGTGAGGTATCTCTCCATCATAAATAACCAAAACAAGCAAGACGTAGGGTATTACTCTTCGGAGGCACGAACTTGGATAAAACCCTCGTCTGACCTCCGATCTAAGACTTTTGGCTGGGCTTGGACCCCTACCGAGGGATCTGACAGTATTTTGCATTGTCACCGCGGACATCAGGCGTCTTCAAGCAGGAGGAGATCCACAACCTAGAAATCACCGGCCGGTCGCCAGCCCTGCAAGAAGGGGCGGTCATAGGGATGGCAGTTTTGCCTATGGGTATGGGTACCCGCGGGTACCCTACCCGAAAACAATGAGTATGGGCAAGACATGAAGACATTTTCTACCCACGGGTAATGGGTACCCATACCTGCAAAATATATGGGTAGGGGATGGGTAAGAAATTGTACCCATGGGTAACCCAATGGATACCTAGAAAAAATTAATAAATGAAAATAACTCCTATAACATGTGGGGTTAACATCCAACTCATATGATCCAACCCAAAATCTCGTATTCCTTAAACAATTCATAGCTCATAGCCTCATAATAACCTACTCACCACTCCTCATACGTCCTATGTGACTCCTCAAAAAGATGAAATATCGACTTTTCGCTACCAGACTCTTGTCGAACACTCGATCCAACGATCCCCAATTCCCACCACCGCCTTCCACTACGTCGGCCTTCCACCAACCGCTGCTCATACTCACCTGATACCTCCAAGAGGCCACCAACTGGAGGAGGCCACATACGTGCTATACTACTCTATCATGATCACTTCAATTTTGAACTCATTTCTCTACCTCTTAAGAATTTGAATGTTATATATTGTACCCAATGGATACCCATTGAGTATAGGATACCCGATGGGTATCGGCATGGGTGTCAGTTTATACCCATGGGTATTGAAGTGGGTGGGTATAAAAAGTTTCTATGGGTATGGGGTTTGGGTAGAAGGAGGTTGTACCCGCTCATACCCTACCCATTGCCATCCCTAGGCGGTCATGGAGTTCGGGCTCGAGGCCATGGCTTCAGCACGGGGCAGGAAGAGGGAGAGGGAGGTGGCCAACTTAGATGGAGCGGCTAACGGCAGTAGGAGGTGGATGCTAGTGTCAGAGTGACGCACGGCGGGCGCACGCTTAGAGGGAGATGCGTAGACTAGAGTGGTGTGCAGCGTCAAATGCATGGGTCACACGCGGGTCGTACTTGGGGATCAAGGGAAACACACATGTGGGGGGGAAGGGGGGGGGGATTCTTTCACTGATCTAGTCGTGCATTATGCGTAAACATATTTTTAACTCTTTTTGTAAAGAAATATAAGAGTGTTTAGATCACTACTTTAGTGATCTAAACTTCTTATATTTCATTAAGGAGGGCTACATAATATCGGCTCCTCATTTTCTGACAAAACCCCCAATATTTCCACACGCCTTTTCCAACAGGCCATATGGCGACGTCCATGCATGCATGCATCCATGGGAGAACATCTTTTTTCACATTAGTATACACGCATGCGTGCATGGCGTGGGTTTGAAAAAAACAGTCCGTCGTCCGACTAACGCGCATGCGTAAACATCCTCCCGTACGGAGGCACCATTTTTCTCCAGCGATTACTTGGGGTTTGGATCGATTGAACCCGTGCCGTGCTGCTTCTTTTTCCGCGGGGAGAACTCGTGCTTTTGACCGAAAAGAAAACCTGCACGTATGCGTACGCCCTTGTTTCTTTCAGGTTAGGTGAGACGTGACGTGACGCGAAATTAAATTACGTCGCCATGAACACATGCATGATGAACAGCGTGGCACATTCTCCCCCCTGGCCTGGCCTCTAGATGAGACACGCACAAAATCCGGTGAGAAGTTACACCAACCTAACCGCGCCGCGCGGCGGAGAGTATCTTGGCGAACTAATGATCGGCGACGTGTGCCTTGGGCTGCACGTGCAGTCTCCACATGTCGTTGTCACAGCACAACTAGCATGGTGCTTTACGCCTGGCACGGAGCCGTGAAGACGGCATCTTCAAGTTCAAGCATAAACAAAACAGAAGCTAACAGCCCTCCTGTCTAATGATGGATGATCCGTTTAGATCCGGGAAACGGAGATGGAATGATTGTTGGATCGAGGCACGCATGGTTAGTCGCGAGCACATGCACAGCGCATAGCAAAAGCATATACGTACGCGACAAGACAAAGGTGATCGGGACGACGGTGCTGTTGCGAATGATCTATCTGCCTTCGCTCAGTCGTTTGTTCCCTTCTCGTCGTCGCAATCAGCGGCACATGGGTCCGGCTAACTGTGATGTGCCCTCCTCGGTGCTACTACGACGCAGATGTTCGTATACATGCACATGCACTCGCATATATGAACGTATGAACACACTCTATCTATATAAACACCTTCGAGATACTGAGTCAGGACAAGAACTTAAGATTGTGAGAGTCATTCCAAGCGTCTTTATAGTCAATGAGAACATCTCATCTCACTCGACGTCTCCTCCCGACACGTGAAACGCCAAAGACGACGCGCGGCCGGATAGCGGCGGCTCTCTGTGTCCCGATGCAGGCGATCGAGGCGTCGCACGCACGCACGTTACGCGCGTGCGATCATTGGGGTGGGGGCGATACGTGACGAGGCAGCGGTCCAACGATTGTTATGCATGGTCAACACAAGCACGCTAGGTAGAGTGCAGGCGAGCGTACGTGTGCGGCGATGTGGATCGACGTCGACCTGCTTGATTTGGTTGCTTGCATTTGCATGCACGCGTGGGGCCACTCAGAGCGTGTGGTGTGGGCCGGGACAGTGAGGGTCCTTGGATTGCAAGTATGCGGACCATATCTCGCTATCGTTCTCTTATTTAAAAAAAAACGGAGTTAAAAAAGCATATCAAGTTTTTTTTAACACAGTAAAATCAAAATCGCTCACATACACGAGCATACACTCATTGATATGAATGCACACACGCATACCCTACCTATGAACTTTTTCGAGAGGCTGAGCCGACACATCATCTTGAGATAGACGAAATCGCCACATACGCCTTTGTAGTCGATGAGAACATATTTTCCCACTGAACGCACATTGCCGGAAGACCTAAAATAAATGCAGAAAATGCAAACACCAATATCAAGTCTAGGACTTGAACTCTGATGAGTTGAGAATAACATTGTCCTCCTAACCATCTAACCAACAGATTGGTTTGGGAAAAAAGAAAGATCAAGTTTTCGTTCTCTACTTTGGCGATGTACAATTGCATATTGCTTTTTTTTAGTCTAAACACACTTTATTAATCACATAAGTTCATAGGGATACAATGAATGTCTGGTGGGTTTATTAGCCACAAGTGGCGCCCAAGATCCAGACCGAAAGCATGTTTAGCGAGGCTGTGCGCCTCAATATTGGTGGTTCTACCTTCGAAGATGAAGGTACACTGATGAAATTCTCTTGATGTCTCAACAATCTCCTTGACTGTGCTTGCATATGTCCCTCCCGTACCATGCTTGATATCATTTACTACACCTTGGCAGTCAGAAGCAACAATGAAATCGGATAGTACCAAATCTAAAGCTAGCGCAAGCGCCTCCCGGCAAGCTAGCGCTTCGAGGGTTGCAGGCTCCGTGATGCCATATGTTTTGATTACTGAAGCACCCAAGAACTGACCCGAAGAATCTCTGCATATGGCGCTGAAGGAGCCATACAGGTTATCTCTGGAAACCGCACCGTCTACCCTGATCTTCGAGAGACCCGGCGGTGGTGGAATCCACCTTTGCCTTGGTTGTTCCGTGCTTCTAGCTGCAGGCGACCCAATCTTCTTGGGTTTACAATCTTCCAACTCTCTAATATATCTCATGATAAAATTATGCGTGGAAAGTGGGCTTTGGAAGATATTTTCATGGAGAGCCTGCCGACGAGCATACCAGAGAGCCCACAGAGTAACTGCAACCTGGATGAATTCCGCAGATGAAAGTGTATCCAACAGGGAGAATAGCCAGCGTCGTGCATCAGGCTCACGGGTGCTGTTTAAAGCCTCCACCAGATCATGATCTTGCAACGCCCAAACACATCGAGCTACCGTGCAATGGAGTAAGGAGTGTTGCCAAGAGTCTTCAGATCCACACAATCCACATCTCGTCGTGGTTGACATGTCCCGGTGGTGTAAAACATCCGCTGTGGGTACAGAGTGTTGTGACAGCCGCCAAAGGAAAATTTTAACTTTCGAGGGAACATCCACTTTCCATAGTCTCTCCCAAGATTTAGCGTCTCTGGAGGTATCTGACGAATGGCCTCTCCCCTCGAGCCAGGCTTCTCTCCTCATCTTCGTTTCAACCAGCATACGGTAAGCCGAGAGGACTGTGAAAACACCGTTCTTCTCGTGTACCCAGGACCAGAAATCCTCGATTTGTCTCATACACAGGGGTATAGACATGATCGCTTGTGCATCTGTAGGTAAGAAAATCTGAGAAATTGCCGCTCGGTCCCATTCAGCGCCGGGCAAAATGAGATCACTGACCCATTGTGGCGGATTAGCTAGCAGGCTAGTTATAGGTCTCATATGTGCTGGTCTCGGTAGCCAGTTCTGGTCCCAGATGTGTGTCGTGAGTCCATCACCTATCCGTTTAATAATGCCCTGTTTGAGAACATCGCGACCCTCAATTATAGCCCGCCAGATTTGTGACGGAGCCGATCCGAGCTCCGCATTCAATATATCAACCCCTGGGTGGTATTTGGCCCTCAGAACACGTGCACTGAGCGAGTCTGGATCCGTTAATAGTCTCCATGCTTGCCTTGCCAGAAGAGCTAAGTTAAAAAGCTCGATATCTCTGAATCCAAGAGCTCCACAATATTTTGGCTTGGTCATCGTGTTCCAGGAGACCCAACTTGGCTTCCTTTTCCCTTCTTTGCTCCCCCACCAAAATTTCCGGATCAATGAGTTTATATATTCACAAAGGCCACGCGGCAATTTGAAACATGACATGGAATAAACCGGGACGGACTGTGCGACCGATTTTATCAAAACCTCTTTGCCCCCTGCTGACAAAAGTTTTTCCATCCACCCCTTGACCTTATTCCAGACTCCGTCCTTCAAGAATTTGAAGGCTCCATTCTTGCAAGTTCCCACATATGTTGGCATCCCAAGGTATCTATCTGATAGTGACTCATTTGAAATATTTAGAGCATTCTGAACTTCGGCCTTAAGAGCGGAAGGGCAACCTTTACTAAAGAACACAGAGGATTTTGCAAGATTAATCCTTTGGCCAGAGGCATTACAGTAACTTTCCATCAAGGAAGACAACTGATTTGCTCCATAAGAACTAGCTTTGACAAACAGCAGGCTATCATCTGCGAAGAGCAAGTGGCTCACCGGCGGTGCCGACTGAGCAACTCGAATTCCACTGAGGCTCGATGATTCATCTTGGGTTTTTAAAAGGCACGAAAGGCTCTCCGCTGCCAGCAAAAACAGGTATGGAGAAATAGGGTCTCCCTGTCGGATTCCCCTAGATGGGAGAAATTCCTCAAGCTTAGTACCATTGAAAAGAACTGAAAATTTTACCAATGATACCATGCGCATTATTGTAGCCACCCAAGAAGGGGCAAATCCCAACTTGGTCATAATAGCTTCAAGGTAATTCCACTCGACTCGGTCATATGCTTTCATCATGTCCAACTTAACTGCGCAATATCTGTTCCTTTGGGCTTTGTTTCGCTTCATAAAATGTAAGCACTCATAAGCTGTGATAATGTTATCTGTGATAAGCCGTCCCGGAACGAAGGCAGCCTGCTCCTCTGAGATTATATCAGGTAAGATCTGTTTCAATCTGTTAGCCAAAACTTTGGAAGCAATCTTGTATAAGACGTTGCACAGACTAATTGGCCTGAACTGGGATAAGTTAGATGGTTCTTTCACTTTAGGAATTAAAACAAGGATTGTTTCATTAATTACCTCCGGGCTTTCTTCCCCTCGCAGAATGCGTAAAACCACATTAGTTACCTCAGCACCACATAATTCCCAGTGTCTCTGAAAAAAATGTGCCGGGTATCCATCTGGCCCCGGTGCCTTGGTAGGGTACATCTGAAAAAGAGCTTTTTTCACCTCGTCGCTGGTGTAGGGAGCAGTCAGGAGCGTGTTCATTGCATGAGTAACCTTAATCGGGACTGCATTAAAAACTGTATCCATCCCGATCGTTCCTTCTGAAGTGAACAAGGTTTTATAAAACTCGTTTGTGAGCGAGGCCATCTCCGCAGGATCATTTGTAGTCGTTCCATCCAATCTTTCTAGGCTTTTTATAGTATTCTTCCGTCGCCGAAGGCTGGCTCGCCGTTGAAAGAACTTGGTGTTTTTATCCCCCGCCGTAAGCCAGTCAACACGCGATCTCTGCCGCTGTTTAATCTCCTCCATGTGGTAGAGCTCGACTAGCTTGTCTGCAATTTTCGTCTCTGCATGTGAGGGAGAGGTCCGTTGGGGGTCATCCTGCAAAGTGGCCAGCTCTCTTTTCAGCTTTTTTATCTCCTTCCCCACATGTCCAATCGTCTCTGCACTCCATTGCCTCAGTGTAGCCGACAAGTCTCCCAGTTTTTTGCTCATCTGGGTGACTGTTTGTCCATCAGGTGACCCGTTCCACATTGCTTCGAGAGACGAGCCAAAGTCCTCGTTTCTTTCCCAGTACACCTCATATCTGAATAATTTGCTTTGAAGCTGGACAGGGTTAGCAGGTTCCAGTTGCACTCTAATCGGGCAATGGTCCGAAGAGGCTGCTGTTTCATGTGTAAGGTTGGCATGCGGGAACCTAGCAGTCCAATCCATGTTTGACAAGGCTCGGTCAAGACGTACCCTGCAATACCCGCCTCCTGCAGTTTTCTTCTCAAAGGTCCATGGTTTGCCTTGATAACCCATATCGGCTAGAGCACACACATCCATGGCTTCCCTGAAAGCTTGGATTTGTGCCTGTCTTCGCTGTCCCGTGCCTACATGCTCGTGTGGGTGTAGGACCTCATTAAAATCGCCAAGGCATAGCCACGGTAAATCATTTACGGACACGAGCGATTTGAGTAAATCCCACGTTCTGTACCTCTCCCCAACTTGTGCTTCGCCATACACACACGTAAGCCTCCAGGCGCCCTGGTCAGGGCTTGAAACTGTTGCATCAACATGGTACTCCGAGTAACCAAAAACATCAAGATTTATTCCATCATTCCAAAACAATCCGATTCCGCCGCTGCGGCCTGAACTACCAACAGCAAAAGCATTATTAAAACCTAAAGTACCAGCAAGATTTTCGACACGTGCCTTAGATATTTGTGTTTCTACAATACATAGCACTGTCGGGGCAAATTGCTTTGCTAGATCGCGAAGCTCTCGAATTGTCGCAGCTTTGCCCGCACCGCGACAATTCCAGCATATGATATTCATTGTGCCTGGCGATCCTCCACGCGGGAGGTCGCCGATTTTGCATCTTGTGGTTTCTCTTGAGCAGAGGTCTTCTTCAGGCCAGACTTGTCTGAGTTAACACGAGATCTCTTTAGATCCTGCTTCAAGGATGGGCTTACAGGCACTTCAGGAGGGGGTAGAGCTAATGCACCTGATGATGTGAGGGGGGGGGGGGGGGGCGCAGACATGGCTCCTCCATTCAACACCGCTGAATGCTTCCTGCTATCTTCCACCTCCACCATCTTCATATTCCCGTTTGCTTCCTTCATCACCGCATCCACTTCACCATCTGTTTCTTGCTCTGAGTATTTCTGTCCTGAGTTCATCGGTTCCATACCGCGTCCTCCCCGGCCACCACGACGGCCTCCTCGTCGCCCCTTGCCACGGCCAGCTCCAGGGCCAGCACCGACTCGCATATTCCATGTTGCCCTCAGATCCTTGAAGTATAGGGCTGATGGAGGATGAATCCCATCTCCATGCTCCTTGTAGACATGCCCTAGGTGGCCACAAACGGCACACCAGTCCGAAAGGCGCTCGTACTTCACACGATAGATCTGTCGCTTGCCATCACGGATCATGGATACCGCATTCTTGAGAGGCTTGTGGACATTGATCCTAACCCAGACGCGGTAGAAGTTGCCCGCAAAGTCCTGAGTCATAGTTTTAGTAAACAAAACCTCTCCCACCTTCGCTACAAGAGGTCGAACTAGATGAGCATACAAATCTGGGACGTCGTGGATCTGAATCCATATGCTGAGATGGTCTAGATTCACCTCCGTTGGCTTAGTAATTCCATCATAAGGCTCAATGACCACAGCGTTTCCTCCGAAATTCCATGGCCCCTCCTGCATGACCCGTTCCCAATCACCCATGCAGAAAAATTGCATCGTGTAGAGATTGTCATCGAGGGGACGAAACTTAACATCATGCGCAAGGTCCCAGGCTGACCTCATGTTCTTCAAGAACCAATATTGGTTGTATGGTTTATCTATGTGAACCCTAGCCACAGCCATCCACCTGGTAGCCTCTGGCGCCGCTGCTTTCTCATCGAAAACAACATCATCGAGATCCTCCTCTCTGAGACCCAACTCAGCCATCATCTTGTCTATCTCTGTCGCGGAACCTGAGCCCGACGCCTCATGGGCATTCGCTCCCATCGCCGCAGACGAAACCTTGAACTCTAGCCCGAAAAGAACAGATCGGGCGCTGGAACGAACCCTAGCTCTCGTCTCGAACCCAAGCCGACGATCAAGGCCGGGAAGTGATGCAAAGATCACCCCTTAGTCAGCCTGAATCGTCCGACGAGAGTAGATCAGAGGAGGGAAGATAAGATCTCGACGGCGGCGTCAGAGCGCCTCCGAGAGGAGAAACCCTAGCGAGAGGGAAAAAGTTAGCGAGGAAAAGAAGAATAATTGCATATTGCTTAAGCCCACCTATAAGCACACCTATACTTCAGCGAGTCTGGCTTGGACTCACTGAAGGGGCGAGCGAGCTGGACCGGCCCACGAGCTGGACCGGCCCACGAGTTTTCTGTTTTCTTTTTTACTTTTATTTTTGTACTTTTGCTTATACTTTAAAATATTCATTACAAAAAGCACTCTTCAAAAAATATTTAAAAAAATATTGAACAAGTATTTGAAAAAAATACTGAACAAGTATTTGAAAAATGTTGAACATATATATAAGAATGTAGAATGAAAAACAAAATGAAACAAAGAAAATCCAAAAATATGTAAACGAAAAAAGAAACCAAAAAACCAAAGGAAAGGGAAAAAACCGAAGAAACAAATGAAAAGAACAGGAGACGAAAATAATAAAAAAAATGTTGAACAAGTGTTTGAAAAAAGTTAATCAAGCATTTGTAAAATGTTGAGCAAGTGTTGACCATGTATTCAAAAAATTGTTGATCTCTTAAAGATTGTTAAAATTTTATACAAGAAACTCCATTTTTCGAAAATAGTAAAACTTGTATTTGAAAACAGAGAAAAGGCGATGAATAAAAGGAAAAAAAAGCAGTGGTGGAAACCGGACCATGTTGCCTCAAGTAAGGCGCGCCATATATTTCATCAGTAAAACTATAGTAGCATAGTGGTTAGGCGCTCGGGTTATCACCTAGGAAGCCTGGGATCGAATCCCCAGCCCGTGCACCAGCCCGTCACGGTAGACTCCGACGCGAGAGCAGCTATCACTTAAAGCGAGAAATAGCTGTTGCGACGACTCACCGGCCCACTACATGTTTCAGATGGATCGGACCACTACATTTGGGGGAACATTTGTTTTGATTTTCTACATGTCACATTGTTAACGAGGGTATACACCAGTGTCCTCTCTCAACTCACTTATTTATAACCAGGTTTATTGCAGCGCTTGATCAAGTTAATGAGGTATCAACAATAACTATTTTCTCTGATTCAGAAGTGAGAAGGCAAAAATGGTTGCCTTCACCGATGGGGAGTATTAAAATTAATGTAGATGTGATATGTCTTCAACGTATCTATAATTTTTGATTGCTTCATGCTATATTATCTACTGTTTTGAATATTGTTAGGCTTTATTATCCACTATTATATTATTTTTGGGACTAGCCTATTAACCGGAGGCCCAGCCCAGAATTGCTGTTTTTTTTGCCTATTTTAGGGTTTCGAAAAAAAGAAATATCAAACGGAGTCCAAACGGAATGAAACCTTTGGGAACGTGATTTTCTCAACGAACAAGACACTGGAGACTTGGACCCTACGTCAAGACACAAAAGAGGAGGCCACGAGGTAGGGGGGCGCGCCTACCCCCCAGGGGTGCCCTCCACCCTCGTGGGCCCCTTGTTGCTCAGCCGACGTACTTCTTCCTCCTATATATACCTACTGTTGGGGATCGTAGCAGAAATTTAAAATTTTCTACGCATCACCAAGATCAATTTATGGAGTCATCTAGCAACGAGAGGGAGAGGAGTGCATCTACATACCCTTGTAGATCGTGAGCGGAAGCATTCAAGAGAAGGGGGTTGATGGAGTCGTACTCGTCGTGATCCAAATCACCGATGATCCTAGCGCTGAACGGGCGACACCTCCGCGTTCAACACACGTACGGAGTGGAAATGTCTCCCGCGCCTTAATCCAGCAAGGAGGAGGGAGAGGTTGAGGAAGAGAGCTCCAACAGCAGCACGACAGCGTGGTGGTGGTGGAGCGGCAGTACTCCGGCAGGGCTTCGCCAAGCACTTAACGGAGGAGGAGAGGTGTTGGGAGGGGAGGGGCTGCGCCTTTGATGTAGTGTGCAGCCCTCCCCTTGCCCCTCTATTTATAGGGGAAGGGGGAAGGGGGCCGGCCCCCTCTAGATCCTCATCTAGAGGGGGGCGACAGCCAAGGGGAGGGGCTTGACCCCCAAGCAAGGGGGGCGCCCCCTCTAGGGTCCCCCCCAACCCTAGGCGCATGGGCCCAAGGGGGGATGCGCCCAGCCCTCCAAGGGTTGGTTCCCTTTCCTCTACGGCCCATGAGACCCTCCGAGAGAGGTGGCCCCTCCCGGTGGACCCCCGGAACCCCTCCGATGGCCCCGGTACAATATCGATATGCCCCTGAACTTTTTTGGTGACCGTATGACAACTTCCCACATATAAATCTTCACCTCCGGACCATTCCGGAACTCCTCGTGACGTCCGGGATCTCATCCGGGACTCCGAACAACATTCGGTAATCACATACAAGTCTTCCTAATAACCCTAGCGTCATTGAACCTTAAGTGTGTAGACACTACGGGTTGGGGAATCATGCAGACATGACCGAGACAACTCTCCGGCCAATAACCAACAGCGGGATCTGGATACCCATGTTGGCTCCCACATGTTCCACGATTATCTCATCGGATGAACCACGATGTCGAGGATTCAAGCAATCCCGTATACAATTCCCTTTGTCAATCGGTACGTTACTCGCCCGAGATTCGATCGTCGGTATCCCAATACCTCGTTCAATCTCGTTACCGGCAAGTCACTTTACTCGTTCCGTAACACACCATCCCGTGACCAACCCTTAGTCACATTGAGCTCATTACGATGATGTCTTACCGAGTGGGCCCAGAGATACCTCTCCGTCATACGGAGTGACAAATCCCAGTCTCGATTCGTGCCAACACAACAGACAGTTTTGGAGATACCCGTAGTGCACCTTTATAGTCACCCAGTTACGCTGTGACGTTTGGCACACCCAAAGTATTCCTACAGTATCCGAGAGTTGCACAATCTCATGTCTAAGGAAAAGATACTTGACATTAGAAAAGCTTTAGCAGACGAACTACACGATCTTGCGCTATGCTTAGGATTGGGTCTTGCCCATCACATCATTCTCCTAATGATGTGATCCCGTTATCAATGACATCCAATGTCCATGGTCAGGAAACCATAACCATCTATTGATCAACGAGCTAGTCAACTAGAGGCTCACTAGGGACATGTTGTGGTCTATGTATTCACACATGTATTACGATTTCCGGATAACACAATTATAGCGTGAACAATAGACAATTATCATGAACAAGGAAATATAATAATAATGATTTTATTATTGCCTCTAGGTCACATTTCCAATAGTCTCCCACTTGCACTAGAGTCAATAATCTAGTTACATTGTGATGAATCGAACACCCATAGAGTTCTGGTGTTGATCATGTTTTGCTCGAGGAAGAGGTTTAGTCAACGGATCTGCGACATTCAGGTCCGTATGCACTTTACAAATATCTATGTCTCCATTTTGAACATTTTCACGAATGGAGTTGAAGCGATGCTTGATATGCCTGGTCTTCCTATGAAACCTGGGCTCCTTGGCAAGGGCAATAGCTCCAATGTTGTCACAGAAGAGAGTCATTGGGCCCGACGCATTGGGAATAGCTCCTAGGTCGGCAATGAACTCCTTCATCCAGATTGCTTCTTGTGCTGCCTCCGAGGCTGCCATGTACTCCGCTTCACATGTAGATCCCGCCACGACGCTTTGCTTGCAACTACACCAGCTGACTGCCCCACCATTCAAAATATACACGTATCCGGTTTGTGACTTAGAGTCATCCAGATCTGTGTCGAAGCTAGCATCGACGTAACCCTTTACGACAAGCTCTTCGTCACCTCCATAAACGAGAAACATATCCTTAGTCCTCTTCAGGTACTTCAGGATATTCTTGACCGCTGTCCAGTGTTCCATGCCGGGATTACTTTGGTACCTTCCTACCAAACTCACGGCATGGTTTACATCAGGTCTGGTACACAGCATGGCATACATAATAGACCCTATGGCCGAGGCATAGGGGACGACACTCATATTTTCTCTATCTTCTGCCGTGGTCGGGCATTGAGCCGTGCTCAATCTCACACCTTGCAATACAGGCAAGAACCCCTTCTTGGACTGATCCATATTGAACTTCTTCAATATCTTGTCAAGGTACGTACTTTGTGAAAGACCAGTGAGGCGCCTCGATCTATCTCTATAGATCTTGATGCCTAATATATAAGCAGCTTCTCCAAGATCCTTCATTGAAAAACACTTGTTCAAGTAGGCCTTTATGCTTTCCAAGAATTCTATATCATTTCCCATCAATAGTATGTCATCCACATATAATATGAGAAATGCTACAGAGCTCCCACTCACTTTCTTGTAAACACAGGCTTCTCCATAAGTCTGCGTAAACCCAAACGCTTTGATCATCTCATCAAATCGAATGTTCCAACTCTGAGATGCTTGCACCAGCCCATAGATTGAGTGTTGGAGCTTGCACACCTTGTCAGCATTCTTAGGATCGACAAAACCTTCCGGCTACATCATATACAATTCTTCCTTAAGGAAACCATAAGGAATGCCGTTTTGATATCCATTTGCCATATCTCATAATCATAGAATGCGGCAATTGCTAACATGATTCGGACTGACTTCAGCTTCGCTACGGGGGAGAAAGTCTCATCGTAGTCAACCCCTTGAACTTGTCGATAACCCTTAGTGACAAGCCGAGCCTTATAGATGGTCACATTACCATCCGTGTCTGTCTTATTCTTAAAGATCCATTTATTTTCTATGGCTCGCCGATCATCAGGCAAGTCAGTCAAAGTCCATACTTCGTTTTCATACATGGATCCTATCTCGGATTTCATGGCTTCCAGCCATTTGTCGGAATCTGGGCCCGCGATCGCTTCTTCATAGTTCGAAGGTTCACCATTGTCTAACAACATGACTTCCAGGACAGGGTGGCCGTACCACTCTAGTACGGAACATGTCCTTGTGGACCTACGAAGTTCAATAGCAACTTGATCTGAAGTTTCATGATCATCATCATTAACTTCCTCTCTAGTCGGTGCAGGCACCTCAGGAACATTTTCTTGAGCTGCGCCACTCTCCGGTTCAAGAGGCAATACTTCATCAAGTTCTACTTTCCTCCCACTTACTTCTTTCGAGAGAAACTCTTTCTCTAGAAAGGATCCATTCTTGGCAACAAAGATCTTGCCTTCGGATCTGAGGTAGAAGGTATACCCAATAGTTTCTTTAGGGTATCCTATGAAGACGCATTTTCCCGATTTGAGTTCGAGCTTTTCAGGTTGAAGTTTCTTGACATAAGAATCGCATCCCCAAACTTTCAGAAATGACAGCTTAGGTTTCTTACCAAACCACAATTCATACGGTGTCGTGTCAACGGATTTCGACGGAGCCCTATTTAAAGTGAATGCGGCAGTCTCTATAGCATAACCCCAAAATGACAGCGGTGGATCGGTAAGAGACATCATAGATCGTACCATATCCAATAGAGTGCGATTACGACGTTCGGACACACCATTATGCTGAGGTGTTCCAAGCGGCGTGAGTTGTGAAACTATTCCACATTTCCTTAAGTGCATGCCAAATTCATGACTCAAATATTCTCCCCCACGATCTGACCGTAAGAACTTGATTTTCCTGTCACGTTGATTCTCAACCTCACTCTGAAATTCCTTGAAATTTTCAAAGGTCTCAGACTTGTGTTTCACTAAGTAGACATACCCATATCTACGCAAGTCATCAGTGAGGGTGAGAACATAACGATAGCCACAGCGAGCCTCAACACTCGTTGGACCACACACATCGGTATGTATGATTTCCACTAAGTTGGTTGCTCGCTCCATTGTTCCGGAGAACAGAGTCTTGGTCATTTTGCCCATGAGGCATGGTTCGCACGTGTCAAATGATTCATAATCAAGAGACTCCAAAAGTCCATCTGCATGGAGTTTCTTCATGCGTTTGACACCAATGTGACCAAGGCGGCAGTGCCACAAGTACGTGGGACTATCATTATCAACCTTACATCTTTTAGCATTCACACTATGAATATGTGTAACATCACTTTCGAGGTTAAATAAGAATAAACCATTGACCGGCGGGGCATGGCCATAAAACATGTCTCTCATATAAATAGAATAACCATTATTCTCATATTTAAATGAGTAGCCATCTCGCATTAAACGAGATCCAGATACAATGTTCATGCTCAAAGCTGGTACTAAATAACAATTATTGAGGTTTAAAACTAATCCCATAGATAAATGCAGAGGTAGCGTGCCGACGGCGATCACATCGACCTTGGAACCATTCCCGACGCGCATTGTCACCTCGTCCTTCGCCAGTCTCCGTTTATTCCGCAGTTCCTGTTTTGAGTTACAAATATGAGCAACTGCACCGGTATCAAATACCCAGGAGCTACTACGAGCGCTGGTTAGGTACACATCAATAACATGTATATCACATATACCTTTGGCATTGCCGGCCTTCTTATCCGCTAAGTACTTGGGGCAGTTCCGCTTCCAGTGATCGTTTCCCTTGCAATAAAAGCACTCAGTCTCAGGCTTGGGTCCATTCTTTGGCTTCGTCCCGGCAACTTGCTTACCGGGCGCGGCAACTCCATTGCTGTCCTTCTTGAAGTTCTTTTTACCCTTGCCTTTCTTGAACTTAGTGGTTTTATTCACCATCAACACTTGATGTTCCTTTTTGATTTCCACCTTCGCTGATTTCAGCATTGAATATACCTCAGGAATGGTCTTTTCCATCCCCTGCATATTGAAGTTCATCACAAAGCTCTTGTAGCTTGGTGGGAGCGACTGAAGGATTCTCTCAACGGCCGCATCATCCGGGAGATTAACTCCTAGCTGAGACAAGCGGTTGTGCAACCCAGACATTTTGAGTATGTGCTCGCTGACGGAACTATTCTCCTCCATCTTACAACTGTAGAACGTGTCGGAGACTTCATATCTCTCGACCCGGGCATGAGCTTGGAAAACCATTTTCAGCTCTTGAAACATCTCATATGCTTCGTGTTGCTCAAAACGCTTTTGGAGCCCCGGTTCTAAGCTGTAAAGCATGTCGCACTGAACCAGGGAGTAATCATCACTACGTGTCTGCCAAGCGTTGATAACGTCTTGTTCTGCTGGGAAAACAGGTGCTTCACCTAGCAGTGCATCAAGGGCATATGCTTTCCTGGCAGCTATGAGGATAATCCTCAGGTTACGGACCCAGTCCGTGTAGTTGCTGCCATCGTCTTTCAGCTTGGTTTTCTCTAGGAACGCGTTGAAGTTGAGGGCAACATTAGCGTGGGCCATTTGATCTACAAGACATATTGCAAAGATTTTTAGACTATGTTCATGATAATTAAGTTCATCTAATCAAATTATTTGATGAACTCCCACTCAGATAGACATCCCTCTAGTCATCTAAGTGATACATGATCCGAGTCAGCTAGGTCGTGTCCGATCATCACATGAGACAGACTAGTCATCATCGGTGAACATTTTCATGTTGATCGTATCTTCTATACGACTCATGTTCGACCTTTCGGTCTTCCGTGTTCCGAGGCCATGTCTGTACATGCTAGGCTCGTCAAGTCAACCTAAGTGTATTGCGTGTGTAAATCTGGCTTACACCCGTTGTATGCGAATGTTAGAACCTATCACACCCGATCATCACGTGGTGCTTCGGAACAACGGACCTTGGCAACGGTGCACAGTTAGGGGAAACACTTTCTTGAAATTATTGCGAGGGATCATCTTATTTATGCTACCGTCGTTCTAAGCAAATAAGATGTAAAACATGATAAACATCACATGCAATCAAATAGTGACATGATATGGCCAATATCATTTTGCTCCTTTTGATCTCCATCTTCGGGGCGCCATAATCATCATTGTTACCGGCATGACACCATGACCTCCATCATCATGATCTCCATCATCGTGTCTTCATGAAGTTGTCTCGCCAACTATTACTTCTACTACTATGGCTAACGGTTAGCAATAAAGTAAAGTAACTACATGACGTTTATGTTGACACGTAGGTCATAAATAAATTAAGACAACTCCTATGGCTCCTGCCGGTTGTCATACTCATCGACATGCAAGTCGTGGTTCCTATTACAAGAACATGATCAATCTCATACATCACATATATCATTCATCACATCCTTTTGGCCATACCACATCACACGGCATATGCTGCAAAAACAAGTTAGACGTCCTCTAATTGTTGTTGCAAGTTTTTACGTGGCTGCTATAGGTTTCTAGCAAGAACATTTCTTACCTACGCCAAAACCACAACATGATATGCCAATTTCTATTTACCCTTCATAAGGACCCTTTTCATCGAATCCGATCCGACTAAAGTGGGAGAGACAGACACCCGCTAGCCACCTTATGCAACTAGTGCATGTCAGTCGGTGGAACCAGTCTCACGCAAGCGTACGTGTAAGGTTGGTCCGGGCCGCTTCATCCCACAATGCCGCCGAATCAAGATAAGACTAGTAACGGCAAGTAAATTGACAAAATCGATGCCCACAACAACTTGTGTTCTACTCGTGCATAGAAACTACGCATAGACCTAGCTCATGATGCCACTGTTGGGGATCGTAGCAGAAATTTAAAATTTTCTACGCATCACCAAGATCAATCTATGGAGTCATCTAGCAACGAGAGGGAGAGGAGTGCATCTACATACCCTTGTAGATCGCAAGCGGAAGCGTTCAAGAGAACGGGGTTGATGGAGTCGTACTCGTCATGATCCAAATCACCGATGATCCTAGCGCCGAACGGACGGCACCTCCGCGTTCAACACACGTACAGAGCGAAGATGTCTCCCGCGCCTTGATCCATCAAGGAGGAGGGAGAGGTTGAGGAAGAGAGCTCCAACAGCAGCACGATGGCGTGGTGGTGGTGGAGCGGCAGTACTCCGGCAGGGCTTCGTCAAGCACTTAACGGAGGAGGAGAGGTGTTGGGGAGGGGAGGGGCTGCGCCTTTGATGTAGTGTGCAGCCCTCCCCTTGCCCTTCTATTTATAGGGGAAGGGGTAAGGGGGTCGGCCCCCTCTAGATGAGATCTAGAGGGGGGCGGCGGCCAAGGGGAGGGACTTGCCCCCCAAGCAAGGGGGCGCCCCCTCTAGGGTTTCCCCCCAACCCTAGGCGCATGGGCCCATGGGGGATGCGCCCAGCCCTCCAAGGGCTGGTTCCCTTTCCTCTATGGCCCATGAGGCCCTCCGTGAGAGGTGGCCCCTTCCGGTGGACCCCCGGAACCCCTCCGGTGGCCCCGGTACAATACCGATATGCCCCCGAACTTTTCCGGTGACCGTATGACAACTTCCCACATATAAATCTTCACCTCCAGACCATTCCGGAACTCCTCGTGACGTCCGAGATCTCATCTGGGACTCCGAACAACATTCGGTAATCACATACAAGTCTTCCTAATAACCCTAGCGTCATCGAACCTTAAGTGTGTAGACCCTACGGGTTGGGGAATCATGCAGACATGACCGAGACAACTCTCCGGCCAATAACCAACAGCGGGATCTGGATACCCATGTTGGCTCCCACATGTTCCGTGATGATATCATCGGATGAACCACGATGTCGAGGATTCAAGCAATCCCGTATACAATTCCCTTTGTCAATCGGTACGTTACTTACCCGAGATTCGATCGTCGGTATCCCAATACCTCGTTCAATCTCGTTACCGGCAAGTCACTTTATGTTGGGGATCGTAGCAGAAATTTAAAATTTTCTACGCATCACCAAGATCAATCTATGGAGTAATCTAGCAACGAGGGGAAGGAGAGTGCATCTTCATACCCTTGAAGATCGCTAAGCAGAAGCGTTCAAGAGAACGGGGTTGATGGAGTCGTACTCGTCGTGATCCAAATCACCGATGATCCTAGCGCCGAACGGATGGCACCTCCGCGTTCAACACATGTACAACCCGGTGACGTCAACCATGCCTTGATCCAGCAAGGAGAGAGGGAGAGGTTGGGGAAGACTCCGTCCAGCAGCAGCACGACAGCGTGGTGGTGGTGGAGGAGCGCGTAACTCCAGCAGGGCTTCGCCAAGCACTACGAGAGACGAGGAGGGAGAGAGGTATGGCTGCGCCTAGGAGAGAATAACTCATTTGTTGGGCAGCCCCTAGACCTCAACTATATATAGGGGGGAAGGGGGCTGCGCCCCCTCTAGGGTTCCCACCCCAAGGGGTGCGGCAGCCCCAGATCCCATCTAGGGTGGCGGCCAAAGGGGGGAAAGGGGGAGGCGCACCTGGGGTGGGCCTTAGGGCCCATCTACCCTAGGGTTCGCCCCCTCTTCTCTTGAGGCGCCTTGGGCCTTGGTGGGGGCGCCCCAGCCCACCTGGGGGCTGGTCCCTTCCCACTATTGGCCCACGCAAGCCTCTGGGGCTGGTGGCCCCTCCCGGTGGACCCCCAGACCCTTCCGGTGGTCCCGGTACATTATCGGTGATGCCCGGAACACTTCCGGTGGCCAAATCCTCACTTCCTATATATCAATCTTTACCTCCGAACCATTCCGGAACTCCTCGTAACGTCCGGGGTCTCATTCGAGACTCTGAATAACATTCGGTAACCGCGTACATACTTTCCCTATAACCCTAGCGTCATCGAACCTTAAGTGTGTAGACCCTACGGGCTCGAGAATCATGCAGACCTGACCGAGACATCTCTCTGGTCAATAACCAACAGCGGGATCTGGATACCCATGTTGGCTCCCACATGTTCCACGATGATCTCATCGGATGAACCACGATGTCAAGGATTCAGTCAATCTCGTATACAATTCCCTTTGTCTACCGGTATAGTACTTGCCCGAGATTCGATCGTCGGTATCCCGATACCTTGTTCAATCTCGTTACCGGCAAGTCTCTTTACTTGTTCTGTAACACATCATCCCGTGATCAACTCCTTGGTCACATTGTGCACATTATGATGATGTCCTACCGAGTGGGCCCAGAGATACCTCTCCGTTTACACGAAGTGACAAATCCTAGTCTCTATTCGTGCCAACCCAACAGACACTTTCGGAGATACCCGCAGTGCGCCTTTATAGCCACCCAGTTACGTTGTGACGTTTGGTACACCCAAAGCATTCCTACGGTATCCGGGAGCTGCACAATCTCATGGTCTAAGGAAATGATACTTGACATTAGAAAAGCTTTAGCATACGAACTACACGATCTTGTGCTAGGCTTAGGATTGGGTCTTGTCCATCACATCATTCTCCTAATGATGTGATCCCGTTATAAATGGCATCCAATGTCCATGGTCAGGAAACTGTAACCATCTATTGATCAATGAGCTAGTCAACTAGAGGCTTACTAGGGACATGGTGTTGTCTATGTATCCACACATGTATCTGAGTTTCCTATCAATACAATTCTAGCATGGATAATAAATGATTATCATGAACAAGGAAATATAATAATAACTAATTTATTATTGCCTCTAGGGCATATTTCCAACAGTCTCCCACTTGCACTAGAGTCAATAATCTAGTTCACATCACTATGTGATTGCAATGAATCCAACACCCATGGGGTTTGTTCATATCTTGCTTGTGAGAGAGGTTTATTAGTCAATGAGTCTAAACCTTTCAGATCCATGTGTGCTTTACAAATTTCTATGTCATCTTGTAGATGCAACTACCATGCGCTACTTGGAGCTATTCCAAATAACTGTTCTACTATACGAATCCGGTTTACTACTCAGAGTCATTCGGATTAGTGTCAAAGTTTGCATCGACGTAACCCTTTACGACGAACTCTTTTACCACCTCCATAATCGAGAAAATTCCTTAGTCCACTAGTTAATAAGGATAACCTTGACCGTTGTCCTGTGATCCATTCCTAGATCACACTTGTACCCCTTGACTGACTCATGGCTTGGCACACTTCAGGTGCGGTACACAACACATCATACTTTAGAGCCTACGTCTAAAGCATAAGGGACGACCTTCGTCCTTTCTCTCTATTCTGCCGTGGTCAGGTCTTGAGTTTTACTCAATACTCATACCTTATAACACAGCCAAGAACTCCTTCTTTGCCGATCTATTTTTGAACCCCTTCAAAATTCTGTCATCGTATGTGTTCGTTTGAAAGTACTATTAAGCGATTTTGATCTATCCTTATAGATCTTGATGCTCAATTTTCAAGTAGCTTAATCCAGGTTTCCATTGAAAAACACTTTTCAAATAACTCTATACGCTTTCCAGAAACTCTACATCATTTCTAATCAACAATAGTCAACAACATATACTCATCAGAAATTCTATAGTGCTCCCACTCACTTCTTTGGAAATACAAGTTTCTCATAAACTTTGTATAAACCCAAAATCTTTGATCATCTCATCAAAGCGTACATTCCAACTCCGAGATGCTTACTCCAGTCCTTAGAAGGATTGTTGGAGCTTTGCATACTTGTTAGCATTTTTCAGGATTGACAAAACCTTCTGGTTGTATCACATACAAGCTTTCCTCAAGAAAATTGTCGAGGAAACAATGTTTTGACATCCTATCTGCAAGATTTCATAAATAATGCAGTAACTGCTAATACAATTCCAACTGACTCTTAGCATCGCTACGAGTGAGAAAGTCTCACCGTAGTCAACTCCTTGAACTTGTCGGAAAACATCTTAACGACAAGTCGAGCTTTCTTAATGGTGATACTTACCATCATTGTCCGTCTTCCTTTTAAAATCCATCTGTACCCAATAGCCTTACGACCATCAAGTAGTTCTTCCAAAGTCTATACTTTGTTTTCACATGGATCCTCTCTCGAATTTTATGGCCTCGAGCCATTCATCAGAATCCGGGCCCACCATCGCTTCTCCATAGCTCGTAGGTTCATTGTTGTCTAGCAACATGACTTCTAAGACATGGTTACGTACCACTCTGGTAGTACGCATCCTTGTCGACCTACGAGGTTTGGTAGTGACTTGATCCGAAGTTTCATGATCACTATCATAAGCTTCCACTTCAATTGGTGTAGGTGCCACAGGAACAACTTCCTGTGCCCTGTGACACACTAGTTGAAGTGACGGTTCAATAACCCCATCAAGTCTCCACCATCCTCCCACTCAATTCTTTCGAGAGAAACTTTTTCTCGAGAAAGGACCCGTTTCTAGAAACAAACACTTTTGCTTCCGAATCTGAAATAGGAGGTATACCCAACTATTTTTGGGTATTCTATGAAGATGCATTTATCCGCTTTGGGTTCGAGCTTATCAGCCTGAAACTTTTTCACATAAGCATCGCAGCCCCAAACTTTTAAGAAACAACAACTTAGGTTTCTCTAAACCATAGTTCATACGGTGTCGTCTCAACGGAATTGTGTGGTGCCCTATTTAAAGTGAGTGCGGTTGTCTCTAATGCCTAACCCATAAACGATAGTGGTAATTCGATAAGAGACATCATGGTATGCACCATATCCAATAGGGTGCAGTTGTGATGTTCGGACACACCATCACACTATGGTGGTCCAGGCGGTATTAGTTGTGAAACAATTTCCACAATGTCTTAATTGTGTGCCAAACTCGTAACTCAGATATTCATCTCTATGATCATATCATAGACATTTTATCATCTTGTCACGACGATCTTCAACTTCACTCTGAAATTACTTAAACCTTTCAATAATTCAGACTTGTGTATCATCAAGTAAATATACTCAGCATCTACTTAAATCATCTGTGAAGTAAGAACATAACAATATCCACTGCGTGCCTCGGCACTCATTGGACTGCACACATCAAAATGTATTACTTCCAACAAGTTGCTTTCTTGTTCCATCTTACTGAAAATGAGGCCTTTCAGTCATCTTGCCCATGTGGTATGATTTGCATGTCTTAAGTGATTCAAAATCAAGTGAGTCCAAACGATCCATCTGCATGGAGTTTCTTCATGCATATCTACCAATAGACATGGTTCGCATGTCTCAATCTTTTCAAAAACAAGTGAGTCCAAAGATCCATCAACATGGAGCTTCTTCATGCGTTTTATACCAACATGACTCAAATGGCAGTGCCACAAGTATGTGGTACTATCATTACTATCATATATCTTTTGGCATGAACATGTGTATCACTACGATCGAGATTCAATAAACCATTCATTTAGGTGCAAGACCATTGAAGGTATTATTCAAATAAATAGAGTAACCATTATTCTCCTTAAATGAATAACCGTGTGGCGATAAACATAATCCAATCATGTCTATGCTCAACGCAAACACCAAATAACAATTATTTCGGTTTAACACCAATCCCGATGGTAGAGGGAGCGTGCGATGTTTGATCACATCAACCTTGGAAACACTTCCAACACATATCGTCATCTCACCTTTAGCTAGTCTCCGCAGCCTTTTATTTCGAGTTACTAACGCTTAGCAACCGAACCGGTATTTAATACCCTGGTGCTACTAGGAGTACTAGTAAAGTACACAATAATATGACGTATATCCAAAATACTTCTATCGACCTTGCCAGCCTTCTCATCTACCAAGTATCTAGGGTAGTTCTACTTCAGTGACCGTTCCCCTCATTATAGAAGCACTTAGTCTCGGGTTCGGTTCAACCTTGGGTTTCTTCACTAGAGCAGCAACTGATTTGCCGTGTCATGAAGTATCCCTTCTTCCCTTGCCCTTCTTGAAACTAGTGGTTTAACCATCAACAATTGATGCTCCTACTTGATTTCTACTTTCGCGGTGTCAAACAATGCGAGTTGCTCAAGGATCATCATGTCTATCCTTGATATGTTATAGTTCATCACGAAGCTCCAATAGCTTGGTGGCAGTGACTATGGAGAACCATCACTATCTCATCTGGAAGATTAACTCCCACTCGATTCAAGTGATTGCAGTACTCAGACAATCTGAGCACATGCTCAACGATTGAGTTTTTCTCCCTTAGTTTGCAGGCCTAAGAAACTTGTCAGAGGTCTCATACCTCTTGACGTGGGCACTAGTCTGAAATTCCAATTTCAGTCTTTGGAACATCTCATATGTTCTGCGACGTTTCAAAAACGTCTTTGGTGCCACAGTTCTAAACCGTTAGTATTACGTACTGAACTATCACGTAGTCATCAAAACGTGTATGTCAGATGTTTCCCAACATCTACAGACGATGCTCGAGGTTCAACACACTAAGCGGTGCATTAAGGACATAACACTTCTGTACAGCAATGAGGACAATCCTCAGTTCACGCACCCAGTCCGCATAATTGCTACTGTCAACTCCCAACTAAATTTTCTCTAGGAACATATCTAAAACAGTAGAACCAAAGCGTGAGCTACGATATAATTTGCAAAGACCTTTTGACTATGTTCATGATAATTAAGTTCATCTAATCAAATTATTCACTGAACTCCCACTTAGATAGACATCCCTCTAGTCATCTAAGTGATACATGATCCGAGTCAACTAGGCCGTGTCCGATCATCACGTGAGACAGACTAGTCATCATCGGTGAACATCTTCATGTTGATCGTATCCACTATACGACTCATGTTCGACCTTTCGGTCTTCCGTGTTCTGAGGCCATGTCTGTACATGCTAGGCTCGTCAAGTTAACCTAAGTGTATTGCGTGTGTAAATCTGGCTTACACCCATTGTATGCGAACGTTAGAACCTATCACACCCGATCATCACATGGTGCTTCGGAACAACAGACCTTAGCAATGGTGCACAGTTAGGGGGAACACAATCCTTGATATTTTAATGAGGGATCATCTTATTTATGCTACCGTCGTTCTAAACAAATAAGATGTAAACATGACAAACATCACATGCTAATCATAAAGTGACATGATATGGCCAATATCATCTTGCGCCTTTGATCTCCATCTTCGAGGCGCGGCATGAACACCATCGTCACTGGCATGACACCATGATCTCCATCATCGTGTCTTCATGAAGTTGCCTCGCCAACTATTACTTCTACTACTACGGCTAACAGTTAGCAATAAAGTAAAATAATTACATGGCATTTTCATTGACACGCAGGTCATAAATAAATTAAGGCAACTCCTATGGCTCCTGCCGGTTGTCATACTCATCGACATGCAAGTCGTGATTCCTATTACAAGAACATGATCAATCTCATACATCACATATATCATTCATCACATCCTTTTGGCCATATCACATCACACGGCATATGCTGCAAAAACAAGTTAGACGTCCTCTAATTGTTGTTGCAAGTTTTTACGTGGCTGCTATAGGTTTCTAGCAAGAACGTTTCTTACCTACGCCAAAACCACAATGTGATATGCCAATTTATATTTACCCTTCATAAGGACCCTTTTCATCGAATCCGATCTGACTAAAGTGGGAGAGACAGACACCCGCTAGCCACCTTATGCAACTAGTGCATGTCAGTCGGTGGAACCAGTCTCACGTAAGCGTACGTGTAAGGTCGGTCCGGGCCGCTTCATCCCACGATGCCACCGAATCAAGATAAGACTAGTAACGGCAAGTAAATTGACAAAATCAACGCCCACAACAACTTGTGTTCTACTCGTGCATAGAAACTACGCATAGACCTAGCTCATGATGCCACTGTTGGGGATCGTAGCAGAAATTTAAAATTTTCTACGCATCACCAAGATCAATCTATGGAGTAATCTAGCAACGAGGGGAAGGAGAGTGCATCTTCATACCCTTGAAGATCGCTAAGCGGAAGCGTTCAAGAGAACGGGGTTGATGGAGTCGTACTCGTCGTGATCCAAATCACCGATGATCCTAGCGCCGAACGGACGGCACCTCCGCGTTCAACACACGTATAGCCCGGTGATGTCCCCCATGCCTTGATCCATCAAGGAGAGAGGGAGAGGTTGGGGAAGACTCCGTCCAGCAGCAGCACAATGGCGTGGTGGTGGTGGAGGAGCGCGGAACTCCAGCATGGCTTCGCCAAGCACTACGAGAGACGAGGAGGGAGAGAGGTATGGCTGCGCCTAGGAGAGAATAACTCATCTGTTGGGAAGCCCCTAGACCTCAACTATATATAAGGGGGAAGGGGGCTGCGCCCCCTCTAGGGTTCCCACCCCAAGGGGTGCGGCAGCCCTAGATCCCATCTAGGGTGGCGGCCAAAGGGGGGGAGAGGGGGAGGCGCACCTGGGGTGGGCCTTAGGGCCCATCTGCCCTAGGGTTTGCCCCCCTCTTCTCTTGAGGCGCCTTGGGCCTTGGTGGGGGCGCCCCAGCCCACCTAGGGGCTGGTCCATTCCCATTATTGGCCCACGCAAGCCTCTGGGGCTGGTGGCCCCTCCTGGTGGACCCCCGGACCCTTCCGGTGGTTCCGGTACATTACCGGTGATGCCCGGAACACTTCCGGTGGCCAAATCCTCACTTCCTATATATCAATCTTTACCTCCGGACCATTTCGGAACTCCTCGTAACGTCTGGGATCTCATCCGGGACTCCGAACAACAATCGGTAACCGCGTACATACTTTCCCTATAACCCTAGCGTCATCGAACCTTAAGTGTGTAGACCCTACGGGCTCGGGAATCATGCAGACATGACCGAGACATCTCTCTGGTCAATAACCAACAGAGGGATCTGGATACCCATGTTGGCTCCCACATGTTCCACGATGATCTTATCGGATGAACCACGATGTCAAGGATTCAGTCAATCTCGTATACAATTCCCTTTGTCTACCGGTATAGTACTTGCCCGAGATTCGATCGTCGGTATCCCGATACCTTGTTCAATCTCGTTACCGGCAAGTCTCTTTACTCGTTCCGTAACACATCATCCCGTGATCAACTCCTTGGTCACATTGTGCACATTATGATAATGTCCTACCGAGTGGGCCCAGAGATACCTCTCCATTTACACGGAGTGACAAATCCCAGTCTCGATTCGTGCCAACCCAACAGACACTTTCGGAGATACCCGCAGGGCACCTTTATAGCCACCCAGTTACGTTGTGACGTTTGGTACACCCAAAGCATTCCTACGGTATCCGGGAGCTGCACAATCTCATGGTCTAAGGAAATGATACTTGACATTAGAAAAGCTTTAGCATACGAACTACACGATCTTGTGCTAGGCTTAGGATTGGGTCTTGTCCATCACATCATTCTCCTAATGATGTGATCCCGTTATCAACGACATCCAATGTCCATGGTCAGGAAACCGTAACCATCTATTGATCAACGAGCTAGTCAACTAGAGGCTTACTAGGGACATGGTGTTGTCTATGTATCCACACATGTATCTGAGTTTCCTATCAATACAATTCTAGCATGGATAATAAACGATTATCATGAACAAGGAAATATAATAATAACTAATTTATTATTGCCTCTAGGGCATATTTCCAACACTTTACTCGTTACGTAACACACCATCCCATGACCAACCCTTAGTCAAATTGAGCTCATTATGATGATGTCTTGCCGAGTGGGCCCAGAGATACCTCTCCGTCATACAGAGTGACAAATCCCAGTCTCGATTCGTGCCAACCCAACAGAAACTTTCGGAGATACCCGTAGTGCACCTTTATAGTCACCCAGTTACGTTGTGACGTTTGACACACCCAAAGTATTCCTACAGTATCCGGGAGTTGCACAATCTCATGGTCTAAGGAAAAGATACTTGACATTAGAAAAGCTTTAGCAGACGAACTACACGATCTTGCGCTATGCTTAGGATTGGGTCTTGTCCATCACATCATTCTCCTAATGATGTGATCCTGTTATCAATGACATCCAATGTCCATGGTTAGGAAACCGTAACCATCTATTGATCAACGAGCTAGTCAACTAGAGGCTCACTAGGGACATGTTGTGGTCTATGTATTCACACATGTATTACGATTTCCGGATAACACAATTATGGCATGAACAATAGACAATTATCATGAACAAGGAAATATAATAATAACCATTATATTATTGCCTCTAGGGCATATTTCCAACACCTACGTACCCCCAAACGATCAGATACGGAGCAAAAACCCTAATTCCACCACCGCAACTTTCTGTATCCATGAGATCCCATCTTGGGGCCTGTTCCGGAGCTCCGCCGAAGGGGGCATCGATGACGGAGGGCTTCTACATCAACACCATAGCCCCTCCGATGAAGTGTGAGTAGTTTACTTTAGACCTCCGGGTCCATAGTTAGTAGCTAGATGGCTTCTTCTCTCTTTTTGGATCTCAATACAATGTTCTCCCCCTCTCTTGTGGAGATCTATTCGATGTAATCTTCTTTTTGCGGTGTGTTTGTTGAGACAGATGAATTGTGGGATTATGATCAAGTCTATCTATGAATAATATTTGAATCTTCTCTAAATTCTTTTATATATGATTGGTTATCTTTGCAAGTCTCTTCGAATTATCAGTTTGGTTTGGCCTACTAGATTGATCTTTCTTGCAATGGGAGAAGTGCTTAGCTTTGGGTTCAATCTTGCGGTGTCCTTTCCTAGTGACAGTAGGGGCAGCAAGGCACGTATTGTATTGTTGCCATCAAGGATAACAAGATGGGGTTTTCATCATATTGCATGAGTTTATCCCTCTACATCATGTCATCTTGCTTAAGGCGTTACTCTGTTTTTATTAACTTAATACTCTAGATGCATGCTGGATAGCGGTCGATGAGTGGAGTAATAGTAGTATATGTAGGCGGGAGTCGGTCTACTTGTCTCGGACGTGATGCCTATATACATCATCATACCTAGATATTCTCATAACTATGCTCAATTCTGTCAATTGCTCAACAGTAATTTGTTCACCCGCCGTAGAATACTTATGCTCTCGAGAGAAGCCACTAGTGAAACCTATGGCCCCCGGGTCTATCTTCATCATATTAATCTACAAATACTTAGTTATTTCCTTTTGTTTTTACTTTGCTTTTATTTTACTTTGCATTTTTATCATAAAAATACCAAAAATATTATCTTATCATATCTATCAGATCTCACTCTCGTAGGTGGCCGTGTAGGGATTGACAACCCCTATTCGCGTTGGTCGCAAGGATTTATTTGTATTGTGCAGGTACGAGGGACTCGCGCGTAGCCTCCTACTGGATTGATACCTTGGTTCTCAAAAACTAAGGGAATTGCTTACGCTACTTTGCTGCATCATCCCTTCCTCTTCGGGGAAAACCAACGCAGTGCTCAAGAGGTAGCAAGAAGGATTTCTAGCGCCGTTGCCGAGGAGGTCTATGCAAAAGTCAATATACCAAGTACCCATCACATACCCTTATCTCCCGCATTACATTATTTGCCATTTCCCTCTCGTTTTCCTCTCCCCCACTTCACCCTTGCCGTTTTATTCGCCCTCTCTTTCTCTATTCGCCTCTTTTTGCCCGCTTGCTTTTTGTTTGCTTGTGTGTTAGTTTGCTTGCTTGTCATGATGGCTCAAGATAACACTAAATTGTGTGACTTTACCAATACCAACAACAATGATTTTATTAGCACTCCGATTGCTCCTCTTACTGATGCTTAATCTTGTGAAATTAATACTGCTTTGCTGAATCTTGTCATGAAAGATCCATTTTCCGGCCTTCCTAGTGAAGATGCCACTACCCATCTTAATAGCTTCGTTGATTTATGTGACATGCAAAAGAAGAAAGATGTGGATAATGATATTGTTAAATTGAAGCTATTTCCTTTTTCGCTTAGAGATCATGCTAAAGCTTGGTTTTCGTCTTTGTCTAAAAATAGTATTGATTCATGGAATAAGTGCAAAGATGTTTTTATCTCTAAGTATTTTCCTCCCGCTAAGATCATCTCTCTTAGAAACAACATTATGAATTTTAAGCAACCTGATCATGAACATGTTGCACAAGCTTGGGAGAGAATGAAATTAATGATACGTAATTGCCCTATTCATGGGTTGAATTTGTGGATGATTATTCAAAAAAATTATGCCAGATTGAATTTTGCTTCTAGAAATCTTTTAGATTCGGTTGTGGGATGCACTTTTATGGAAAACACTTTAGGAGAAGCTGCTAAACTCCTAGATAATATTATGGTTAATTATTCTCAATGGCATACTGAAAGATCTACTAATAAAAAGGTGCATGCGATAGAAGAAATTAATGTTTTAAGTGGAAAGATGGAAGAACTTATGAAATTATTTGCTAGTAAAAGTGTTTCTTCTGATCCTAATGATGTGCCCTTGTCCACTTTGATTGAGAATAATAATGAATCTATGGATGTGAATTTTGTTGGTAGGAACAATTTTGGTAACAACGCATATAGAGGAAATTTCAATCCTAGGCCTTATCCTAGTAATCCCTCTAATAATTATGGTAATTCCTACAACAATTCTTATGGAAATTATAATAAGATGCCCTCTGATTTTGAATCTAATATTAAAGAATTTATTACTTTGCAAAATAATTTCAATGCTATGATTGAAGAAAAATTGCTTAAGATTGATGAGTTGGCTAGGAACGTTGATCGAATTTCTCTTGATGTTGATTCTTTGAAACTTAGATCTATTCCACCTAAGCATGATATCAATGAGTCTCTCAAAGCCATGAGAATTTCCATTGATGAGTGCAAAGAAAGAACCGCTAAGATGCGTGCTAAGAAAGATGCCTTTATAAGAGCGTGTTCTTCTAGTTCCTATGAAAATAAAGATGAAGATATAAAAGTTATTGATGTGTCCCCTATTAAATCTTTGTTTTGCAATATGAATCTTGATAATGATGGGCCTGAATATGATCCACCTTTACCTAGAAGGTGTTCTAAGAATTCGGAGTATTTAGATCTTGATGCTAAAATTGATAAAAGTGGGATTGAAGAAATTAAAACCCTAGATGCCGCTAAACCCACTATTTTGGATTTCAAGGAATTTAATTATAAAAATTGCTCTTTTATTGATTGTATTTCCTTGTTGCAATCCATGCTAAATTCTCCTCACGCTTATAGTCAAAATAAAGCGTTTACTAAACATATTGTTGATGCCTTGATGCAATCTTATGAAGAAAAACTTGAATTGGAAGTTTCTATCCCTAGAAAACTTTATGATGAGTGGGAACCAACTATTAAAATTAAAATTAAAGATCATGAATGCTATGCTTTATGTGATTTGGGTGCTAGTGTTTCCACGATTCCAAAGACTTTGTGTGATTTGTTAGGTTTCTGTGATTTTGATGATTGCTCTCTAAACTTGCACCTTGCGGATTCCACTATTAAGAAACCTATGAGAAGAATTAATAATGTTCTTATTGTTTCAAATAGGAATTATGTGCCCGTAGATTTTATTGTTCTTGACATAGATTGCAATCCTTCATGTCCTATTATTCTTGGTAGACCTTTCCTTAGAACGATTGGTGCAATTATTGATATGAAGGAAGGAAATATTAGATTCCAATTTCTGTTAAGGAAATTGGAAAGGCATGGAACACTTCCCTAGAAAGAAAATAAAATTACCTTATGAATCTATTATGAGAGCCACTTATGGATTTCCTACCAAAGATGGCAATACCTAGATCTATCATTGCTTGTTATGCCTAGCTAGGGGCGTTAAACTATAGCGCTTGTTGGGAGGCAACCCAATTTTATTTTTATTCCTTGCTTTTTGCTCCTGTTTAGTAAAAAATAATTTATCTAGCCTCTGTTTTAGTTGTGTTTTTTGTGTTTAATTAGTGTTTGTGCCAAGTAGAACCGTTGGGAAGACTTGGGGAAAGTCTTGTTGAACTTGCTGTAAAAAACAGAAACTTTATCGCTCACGAGAACTGCTGTCATTTTTATTTGGAAAGTGATATTTAGTTAATTATTTTTGCAGATATTTAGTAGATAAATTCCTCACGTCCAGCAATTTATTTTAGAATTTTTGGGGTTCCAGATCTTGCGCTAGGTACAGATTAGTACAGACTGTTCTGTTTTTGACATATTCTGTTTTTCGTGTGTTGTTTGCTTATTTTGTTGAATCTATGGCAAGTAAAATAGTTTATAAACCATAGATAAGCTGGAATACAGTAGGTTTAACACCAAGATAAATAAAGAATGAGTTCATTACAGTACCTTGAATTGGTCTTTTGTTTTCTTTCGCTAACGGAGCTCACGAGATTTTCTACTTTGAGTTTTGTGTTGTGAAGTTTTCAAGTTTTGGGTAAAGATTTGATGGATTATGGAACAACGAGTGGCAAGAGCCTAAGCTTGGGGATGCCCATGGTACCCCCAAGATAATCTAAGGACACCTAAAAGCCAAAGCTTGGGGATGCCCCGGAAGGCATCCCCTCTTTCGTCTACTTCTACCGGTAACTTTACTTGGAGCTCTATTTTTATTCACCACATGATATGTGTTTTGCTTGGAGCGTCTTGTATGATTTGAGTCTTTGTTTTTTTAGTTTAGCACAATCATCCTTGCTGTACACACCTTTTGAGAGAGCCATACATGATTTGGAATTTGTTAGAATACTCTATGTGCTTCGCTTATATCTTTTGAGTTATATAATTTTGCTCTAGTACTTCACTTATATCTTTTAGAGCACGGTGGTGGATTTGCTTTATAGAAACTATTGATCTCTCATGCTTCACTTAGATTATTTTGAGAGTCTTAATAGCATGGTAATTTGCTTAAAATCCTAATATGCTAGGTATTCACGAATAATAAAATTCTCTTATGAGTGTGTTGAATACTATGAGAAGTTTGATACTTGATAATTGTTTTGAGATATGGAGATGGTGATATTAAAGTCATGCTAGTTGAGTAGTTGTGAATTTGAGAAATACTTGTGTTGAAGCTTGTGATTCCCGTAGCATGCACATATGGTGAACCGTTATGTGATGAAGTCGGAGCATGATTTATTTATTGATTGTCTTCCTTATAAGTGGCGGTCGAGGACGAGCAATGGTCTTTTCCTACCAATCTATCCCCCTAGGAGCACGCGCGTAATACTTTGCTTTGATAACTTGTAGATTTTCGCAATAAGTATATGAGTTCTTTATGACTAATCTTGAGTCCATGGATCATACGCACTCTCACCCTTCCACCATTGCTAGCCTCTCTAATACCGCGCACCTTTTGCCGGTATCATACACCACCATATACCTTCCTTAAAACAGTCACCATACCTACCTATCATGGCATTTCCATAGCCATTCCGGGATATATTGCCATGCAACTTTCCACCTTTCCGTTTATTATGACACACTTCATCATTGTCATATTGCTTTACATGATCATGTAGTTGACATCGTATTCGTGGCAAAGCCACCGTTCATAATTCTTTCATACTTGTCACTCATGAGTCATTGCATATCCCGGTACACCGCCGGAGGCATTCATATAGAGTCATATCTTGTTCTAAGTATCTAGTTGTAATTCTTGAGTTGTAAGAAAATAAAAGTCTAATGATCATCATTATTAGAGCATTGTCCCAGTGAGGAAAGGATGATGGAGCCTATGATTCCCCCATAAGTCGGGATGAGACTCCGGATGAAAATAATAATAATAATAATAAAAAGATGCCATAAAAAAGGAGAAAAGGCCCAAATAAAAAAATGAGAGAAAAAGAGAGAAGGGACAATGCTACTATCCTTTTACCACACTTGTGCTTCAAAGTAGCACCATGATCTTCATGATAGAGAGTCTCCTATGTTGTCACTTTTATATACTAGTGGGAATTTTTCATTATAGAACTTGGCTTGTATATTCAAATGATGGGCTTCCTCAAAATGCCCTGGATCTTCATGAGCAAGCAAGTTGGATGCACACCCACTTAGTTTCTTTTTGAGCTTTCACATACTTATAGCTCTAGTGCATCCGTTGCATGCCAATCCCTACTCACTCACATTGATATCTATTGATGGTCATCTCCATAGCCCGTTGATACACCTAGTTGATGTGAGACTATCTTCCCCCTTTTTGTCTTCTCCACAACCACCAGTCTATTCCACCTATAGTGCTATATCCATGGCCCACGCTCATGTATTGCGTGAAGATTGAAAAAGTTTTGAGAATGTCAAAAGTATGAAACAATTGCTTGGCTTGTCATCGGGGTTGTGCATGATTTAAATACTTTATGTGGTGAAGATAGAGCATAGCTAGACTATATGATTTTTGTAGGGATAACTTTCTTTAGCCATGTTATTTTGAGAAGACATAATTGCTTAGTTAGTATGCTTGAAGTATTATTATTTTTATGTCAATATGAACTTTTGTCTTGAATCTTTCGGATTTGAATATTCATGCCACAATTAAGAAGAATTACATTAAAATTATGCCAAGTAGCACTCCGCATCAAAAATTCTATTTTTATCATTTACCTACTCGAGGACGAGCAGGAATTAAGCTTGGGGATGCTTGATACGTCTCCAACGTATCTATAATTTTTGATTGCTCCATGCTATATTATCTACTGTTTTGGACATTATTGGGCTTTATTATCCACTTTTATATTATTTTTGGGACTAACCTATTAACCGGAGGCCCTGCCCAGAATTGTTTTTTTGCCTATTTTAGGGTTTCGAAGAAAAGGAATATCAAACGGAGTCCAAACGGAATGAAACCTTCGGGAACGTGATCTTCTCAACGAACAAGACCCAGGAGACTTGGACCCTACGTCAAGACACAAAAGAGGAGGCCACGATGTAGGGAGCGCGCCTACCCCCCGCCCCAGGCGCGCCCTCCACCCTCGTGGGCCCCCTGTTGCTCCACCGACGTACTCCTTCCTCCTATATATACCTACGTACCCCCAAACGATCAGATACGGAGCAAAAACCCTAATTCCACCACCGCAACTTTCTGTATCCATGAGATCCCATCTTGGGGCCTGTTCCGGAGCTCCGCCGGAGGGGGCATCGATGACGGAGGGCTTCTACATCAACACCATAGCCCCTCAGTAGTTTACTTTAGACCTTCGGGTCCATAGTTAGTAGCTAGATGGCTTCTTCTCTCTTTTTGGATCTCAATACAATGTTCTCCCCCTCTCTTGTGGAGATCTATTCGATGTAATCTTCTTTTTGCAGTGTGTTTGTTGAGATCGATGAATTGTGGGTTTATGATCAAGTCTATCTATGAATAATATTTGAATCTTCTCTGAATTCTTTTATGTATGAGTGGTTATCTTTGTAAGTCTCTTCGAATTATCAGTTTGGTTTGGCCTACTAGATTGATCTTTCTTGCAATGGGAGAAGTGCTTAGCTTTGGGTTCAATCTTGTGGTGTCCTTTCCCAGTGACAGTAGGGGCAGCAAGGCACGTATTGTATTGTTGCCATCAAGGATAACAAGATGGGGTTTTCATCATATTGCATGAGTTTATCCCTCTACATCATGTCATCTTGCTTAAGGCGTTACTCTATTTTTATTAACTTAATACTCTAGATGCATGCTGGATAGCGGTCGATGAGTGGAGTAATAGTAGTAGATGCAGGCGGGAGTTGGTCTACTTGTCTCGGACGTGATGCCTATATACATCATCATACCTAGATATTCTCATAACTATGCTCAATTCTGTCAATTGCTCAACAGTAATTTGTTCACCCACCGTAGAATACTTATGCTCTCGAGAGAAGCCACTAGTGAAACCTATGGCATCCGGGTCTATCTTCATCATATTAATCTACCACTACTTAGTTATTTCCTTTTGTTTTTACTTTGCTTTTATTTTACTTTACATCTTTATCATAAAAATACCAAAAATATTATCTTATCATATCTATCAGATCTCACTCTCGTAAGTGGTCGTGTAGGGATTGACAACCCCTAATCGCGTTGGTTGCGAGGATTTATTTGTATTGTGCAGGTACGAGGGACTCGCGCGTAGCCTCCTACTGGATTGATACCTTGGTTCTCAAAAACTGAGGGAAATACTTACGCTACTTTGCCGCATCATCCCTTCCTCTTCGGGGAAAACTAACATAGTGCTCAAGAGGTAGCAGGATGCTCGGGTCTCCTTAGACCACAATGGAGGAGCAGCATCAGCCATTTGCCGGGACAGAAAGGGTACATACTTGGGCTAGTCTATACAGGTCGCTGAGGGACATGTTTCGTCTACAATACTTGAAGCCATAGCATGCAGAGAAGCTTTAGCATTGGTAGAAGATCTTTGTATGCAACACCTCTACATTGCATCAGATTGTAAGGAGGTCATAAATATATTTGCGATGGTTTTGGAGGAGCGGATGGAGTGGTAATTAATTAGAGAAATAAAATGTAAATGTGAATCCAATTGATTGTGCTGGCTTTGTTTTTGTCCCTACACCTGGTTCTAGATGGGTCGAAATGTTAATCTTAAAATGCTTGCATTCAAGTTGTGCTCTAAAATACTTACTTTTTTTATAGAAAATATATTCTCTATAATATCTTGCTAAGAAGAACACACTAAAGACATGTAGATCATAACATTGTTGTTGTAGGTGTTCTCAACAAAGGAGTGAGCTGATTTCTTCCTAAGTCATTTTGTCTTCTTTAAAATTACACAAAATACTTGTCATTTTTGTTGATTAAGAATATAGTTGCCTAGTTAGTTAGCGAAAAAGGTGCAAATACTGCTACAACCCACTGATTTGGCACAAAAAGCATCACGCATCACTGCAACAAAAAATCTTTGAGGTTGCTTGTCGGCCTCATCATCATCACTTTTTCCCAAGCAAGCAACTCCTGCTTCATTGCAAGCAACTGCCGACAAAGCCACTACAAAGGCAATGAGAAGCCACAAGAATATCCGAGGGAATTGAACAACCACATGCCAGAAACAAGGGTGGCTTCGGATCTAAGAACAATCCATGACGAAGAACTATTCAACGCTGGCACCACGAAGGATCACCGAGCTGTTGGGGAACGTAGTAATTTCAAAAAAATTCCTATGCACCCGCAAGATCATGGTGATGCATAGCAACGAGAGGGGAGAGTGTTGTCTACGTACCCTCATAGACCGGAAGCGGAAGCGTTAGCACAACGCGGTTGATGTAGTCGTACGTCTTCATGGCCCGACCGATCAAGCACCGAAACTACGGCACCTCCGAGTTCTAGCACACGTTCAGCTCGATGACGATCCCGGACTCCGATCTAGCAAAGTGTCGGGGAAGAGTTCCGTCAGCACGACGGTGTGGTGACGATCTTGATGTTCTACCGTCACAGGGCTTCGCCTAAGCACCGCTACAATATTATTGAGGATTATGGTAGAGGGGGGCACCGCACACGGCTAAGAGAATGATCACGAAGATCAACTTGTGTGTCTAGAGGAGCCCCCCTACCCCTGTATATAAAGGAGCAAGGGGGGAGTCCGGCCGGCCCTTGAGGCGCGCCAAGGAGGGGGGAGTCCTCCTCCTAGTAGGAGTAGGACTCCCCTTTCCTAGTCCAACTAGAAAGAGGGAAGGGGGAAGGAAAGAGAGGGAGAGGGAGAGGGAAAGAGGGGCCGCGCCCCCTCCCCTAGTCCAATTCGGACTCCCCATGGGAGGGGGCGCGCCACCTCCTGGGCTGCTGCCCTCTCTCTCCCCTCAGGCCCACTAAGGCCCAATACTTCCCCGGGGGGTTCCGGTAACCCTTCTGGCACTCTGGTTTCTCCGAAATCACCTGAAACACTTCCGGTGTCCGAATATAGCCGTCCAATATATCGATCTTTATGTCTCGATCATTTCGAGACTCCTCGTCATGTCCGTGATCATATCCGGGACTCCGAACAACCTTCGGTACATCAAAATATATAAACTCATAATGAAACTGTCATCGTAACGTTAAGCGTGCGGACCCTACGGGTTCGAGAACAATGTAGACATGACCGAGACACGTCTCCGGTCAATAACCAATAGCGGAACCTGGATGCTCATATTGCCTCCCACATATTCTACGAAGATCTTTTATCGGTCAGACCGCATAACAACATACATTGTTCCCTTTGTCATCAGTATGTTACTTGCCCGAGATTTGATCGTCGGTATCTCAATACCTAGTTCAATCTCGTTACCGGCAAGTCTCTTTACTCGTTCCGTAATACATCATCCCGCAACTAACTTATTAGTTGCAATGCTTGCAAGGCTTATGTGATGTGCATTACCGAGAGGGCCCAGAGATACCTCTCCGACAATCGGAGTGACAAATCCTAATCTCGAAATACGCCAACCCAACAAGTACCTTCGAAGACACCTGTAGAGCACCTTTATAATCACCCAGTTACGTTGTGACGTTTGGTAGCACACAAAGTGTTCCTCCAGTAAACGGGAGTTGCATAATCTCATAGTCATAGGAACATGTATAAGTCATGAAGAAAGCAATAGCAACAAACTAAACGATCAAGTGCTAAGCTAACGAAAAAGGGTCAAGTCAATCACATCATTCTCCTAATGATGTGATCCCATTAATCAAATGACAACTCATGTCTATGGTTAGGAAACATAACCATCTTTGATCAACGAGCTAGTCAAGTAGAGGCATACTAGTGACACTATGTTTGTCTATGTATTCACACATGTATTATGTTTCCGCTTAATACAATTCTAGCATGAATAATAAACCTTTATCATGATATAAGGAAATAAATAATAACTTTATTATTGCCTCTAGGGCATATTTCCTTCAGTCTCCCACTTGCACTAGAGTCAATAATCTAGATTACACAGTAATGATTCTAACACCCATGGAGCCTTGGTGCTGATCATGTTTTGCTCGTGGAAGAGGCTTAGTCAGCGGGTCTGCAACATTCAGATCCGTATGTATCTTGCAAATTTCTATGTCTCCCACTTGGACTAAATCCCGAATGGAATTGAAGCGTCTCTTGATGTGCTTGGTTCCCTTGTGAAATCTGGATTCCTTTGCCAAGGCAATTGCACCAGTATTGTCACAAAAGATTTTCATTGGACCCGATGCACTAGGTATGACACCTAGATCGGATATGAACTCCTTCATCCAGACTCCTTCATTTGCTGCTTCCGAAGCAGCTATGTACTCTGCTTCACATGTAGATCCCGCCACGACGTTTTGTTTAGAACTGCACCAACTGAAAGCTCCATCGTTTAGTAAAAACACGTATCCGGTTTGCGATTTAGAATCGTCCGGATCAGTGTCAAAGCTTGCATCAACGTAACCATTTACGATGAGCTCTTTATCACCTCCATATATGAGAAACATATCCTTAGTCCTTTTTAGGTATTCCAGGATGTTCTTGACCGCTGTCCAGTGATCCACTCCTGGATTACTTTGGTGCCTCCCTGCTAGACTTATAGCAAGGCACACATCAGGTCTGGTACACAGCATTGCATACATGATAGAGCCTATGGCTGAAGCATAGGGAACATCTTTCATTTTCTCTCTATCTTCTGCGGTGGTCGGACATTGAGTCTTACTCAATTTCACACCTTGTAACACAGGCAAGAACCCTTTCTTTGCTTGATCCATTTTGAACTTCTTCAAAACCTTGTCAAAGTATGTGCTTTGTGAAAGTCCAATTAAGCATCTTGATCTATCTCTATAGATCTTAATGCCCAATATGTAAGCAGCTTCACCGAGGTCTTTCATTGAAAAACTCTTATTCAAGTATCCCTTTATGCTATCCAGAAATTCTATATCATTTCCGATTAGCAATATGTCATCCACATATAATATCAGAAATGCTACAGAGCTCCCACTCACTTTCTTGTAAATACAGGCTTCTCCAAAAGTCTGTATAAAACCAAATGCTTTGATCACACTATCAAAGCATTTATTCCAACTCCGAGAGGCTTGCACCAGTCCATAAATGGATCGCTGGAGCTTGCACACTTTGTTAGCTCCCTTTGGATCGACAAAACCTTCTGGTTGCATCATATACAACTCTTCTTCCAGAAATCCATTCAGGAATGCAGTTTTAACATCCATTTGCCAAATTTCATAATCATAAAATGCGGCAATTGCTAACATGATTCGGACAGACTTAAGCATCGCTACGGGTGAGAAGGTCTCATCGTAGTCAATCCCTTGAACTTGTCGAAAACCTTTTACAACAAGTCGAGCTTTATAGACAGTAACATTACCGTCAGTGTCAGTCTTCCTCTTGAAGATCCATTTATTCTCAATTGCTTGCCGATCAACGGGCAAGTCAACCAAAGTCCACACTTTGTTCTCATACATGGATCCCATCTCAGATTTCATGGCTTCTAGCCATTTTGAGGAATCTGGGCTCACCATCGCTTCTTCATAGTTCGTAGGTTCATCATGATCTAGTAGCATGACTTCCAGAACAGGATTACCCTACCACTCTGGTGCGGATCTTACTCTGGTTGATCTACGAGGTTCAGTAGTAACTTGTTCTGAAGTTTCATGATTATCATCATTAGCTTCCTCACTGATTGGTGTAGGTGTCACAGAAACCGGTTTCTGTGATGTACTACTTTCCAATAAGGGAGCAGGTACAGTTACCTCATCAAGTTGTACTTTCCTCCCACTCACTTCTTTCGAGAGAAACTCCTTCTCTAGAAAAACTCCGAATTTAGCAACAAAAGTCTTGCCTTCGGATCTGTGATAGAAGGTGTACCCAACAGTCTCCTTTGGGTATCCTATGAAGACACATTTCTCCGATTTGGGTTCGAGCTTATCAGGTTGAAGCTTTTTCACATAAGCATCGCAGCCCCAAACTTTTAGAAACGACAACTTTGGTTTCCTGCCAAACCACAGTTCATAAGGCGTTGTCTCAACGGATTTCGATGGTGTCCTATTTAACATGAATGCGGCCGTCTCTAAAGCATAACCCCAAAATAATAACTGTAAATCAGTAAGAGACATCATAGATCGCACCATATCTAATAAAGTACGATTACAATGTTCGGACACACCATTATGCTGTGGTGTTCCGGGTGGCGTGGGTTGCGAAACTATTCTGCATTGTTTCAAATGTACACCAAACTTGTAACTCAAATATTCTCCTCCACGATTAGATCGTAGAAACTTTATTTTCTTGTTACGATGATTTTCAACTTCACTCTGAAATTCTTTGAACTTTTCAAATGTTTCAGACTTATGTTTTATTAAGTAGATATACCCATATCTGCTTAAATCATCTGTGAAGGTGAGAAAATAACGATATCCGCCACGAGCCTCAACATTCATTGGACCACATACATCTGTATGTATGATTTCCAACAAATCCGTTGCTCTCTCCATAGTACCGGAAAACGGAGTTTTAGTCATCTTACCCATGAGGAACGGTTCGCAAGTACCAAGTGATTCATAATCAAGTGGTTCCAAAAGTCCATCAGTATGGGGTTTCTTCATGCGCTTTATATCGATATGACCTAAACGGCAGTGCCACAGATAAGTTGCACTATCATCATCAACTCTGCATCTTTTGATTTCAACATTATGAATATGTGTATCACTACTATCGAGATTCATCAAAAATAGACCACTCTTCAAGGGTGCATGACCATAAAAGATATTACTCATATAAATAGAACAACCATTATTCTCTGATTTAAATGAATAACCGGCTCACATCAAACAAGATCCAGATATAATGTTCATGCTCAACGCTGGCACCAAATAACAATTATTTAGGTCTAATACTAATCCCGAAGGTAGATGTAGAGGTAGCGTGCCGATCGCGATCACATTGACTTTGGAACCATTTCCCACGCGCATCGTCACCTCGTCCTTAGCCAATCTTCGCTTGATCCGTAGCCCCTGTTTCGAGTTGCAAATGTTAGCAACAGAACCAGTATCAAATACCCAGGTGCTACTGCGAGCATTAGTAAGGTACACATCAATAACATGTATATCATATATACCTTTGTTCACTTTGCCATCCTTCTTATCCGTCAAATACTTGGGGCAGTTCCGCTTCCAGTGACCAGTCTGCTTGCAGTAGAAGCACTCAGTTTCAGGATTAGGTCCAGACTTGGGTTTCTTTTCCTGAGCAGCAACTTGTTTACTGTTTTTCTTGAAGTTCCCTTTCTTCTTCCCTTTGCCCTTTTTCTTGAAACTGGTGGTCTTATTGACCATCAACACTTGATGCTCCTTCTTGATTTCTACCTCCGCGGCTTTTAGCATTGCGAAGAGCTCAAGAATAGTCTTATTCATCCCTTGCATATTATAGTCATATTGTAGCTTGGTGGCAGTGATTGAAGAACTCTGTCAATTACACTATCAACAGGAAGATTAACCCCCAGTTGAGTCAAGTGATTATGATTCCTAGACATTTTGAGTATATGTTCACTGACAGAACTATTCTCCTCCATCTTGCAGCTATAGAACTTATTGGAGACTTCATATCTGTCAATCCGGGCATTTGCTTGAAATATTAACTTCAACTCCTGGAACATCTCATATGCTCCATGACATTCAAAACGTCGTTGAAGACCCGGTTCTAAGCAGTAAAGCATGGCACACTGAACTATCGAGTAGTCATCAGCTTTGCTCTGCCAGACATTCATAACATCTGGTGTTGCTCCTGCAGCAGGCTTGGCACTTAGCGGTGCTTCCAGGACGTAATTGTTCTGTGCAGCAATGAGGATAATCCTCAAGTTACGGACCCAGTCCGTGTAATTGCTACCATCATCTTTCAACTTTGCTTTCTCAAGGAACGCATTAAAATTCAACGGAACAACAGCACGAGCCATCTATCTACAATCAAACATAGATAAGCAAGATACTATCAGGTACTAAGTTCATGATAAATTTAAGTTCAATTAATCATATTACTTAAGAACTCCCACTTAGAAAGATATCCCTCTAATCCTCTAAGTGATCACGTGATCCAAATCAACTAAACCATGTCCGATCATCACGTGACATGGAGTAGTATCAATGGTGAACATCAATATGTTGATCATATCTACTATATGATTCACGCTTGACCTTTCGGTCTCCGTGTTCCGAGGCCATATCTGTTATATGCTAGGCTCGTCAAGTTAAACCTGAGTATTCTGCGTGTGCAACTGTTTTGCACCCGTTGTATTTGAACGTAGAGCCTATCACACCCGATCATCACGTGGTGTCTCAGCATGAAGAACTTTCGCAACGGTGCATACTCAGGGAGAACACTTATACTTTGATAATTTAGTGAGGGATCATCTTATAATGCTACCGTCAATCAAAGCAAGATAAGATGCATAAAAGATAAACATCACATGCGATCAATATAAGTGATATGATATGGCCATCATCATCTTGTGCTTGTGATCTCCATCTTCGAAACACCATCATGATCACCATCGTCACCGGCGCGACACCTTGATCACCATCGTAGCATCATTGTCGTCTCGCCAATCTTATGCTTCCACGACTATCGCTACCGCTTAGTGATAAAGTAAAGCATTACAGCGCAATTGCATTGCATACAATAAAGCGACAACCATATGGCTCCTGCCAGTTGCCGATAACTCGGTTACAAAACATGATCATCTCATACAATAAAATTTAGCATCATGTCTTGACCATATCATATCACAACATGCCCTGCAAAAACAAGTTAGACGTCCTCTACTTTGTTGTTGCAAGTTTTACATGGCTGCTACGGGCTTAGCAAGAACCGTTCTTACCTACGCATCAAAACCACAACGATAGTTTGTTAAGTTGGTGCTGTTTTAACCTTCGCAAGGACCGGGCGTAGCCACACTTGGTTCAACTAAAGTTGGAGAAACTGACACCCGCCAGCCACCTGTGTGCAAAGCACGTCGGTAGAACCAGTCTCGCGTAAGCGTACGCGTAATGTCGGTCCGGGCTGCTTCATCCAACAATAGCGCCGAACCAAAGTATGACATGCTGGTAAGCAGTATGACTTATATCGCCCACAACTCACTTGTGTTCTACTCGTGCACAACATCAACGCATAAAACCTAGGCTCGGATGCCACTGTTGGGGAACGTAGTAATTTCAAAAAAAATTCCTATGCACACGCAAGATCATGGTGATGCATAGCAACGAGAGGGGAGAGTGTTGTCTATGTACCCTCGTAGACCGGAAGCGGAAGCGTTAGCACAACGCGGTTGATGTAGTCGTACGTCTTCACGGCCCGACCGATCAAGCACCGAAACTACGACACCTCCGAGTTCTAGCACACGTTCAGCTCGATGACGATCCCAGAACTCCGATCCAGCAAAGTGTCGGGGAAGAGTTCCGTTAGCATGACGGCGTGGTGACGATCTTGATGTTCTACCGTCGCAGGGCTTCGCCTAAGCACCGCTACAACATTATCGAGGATTATGGTGGAGGTGGGCACCGCACACGGCTAAGAGAACGATCACGAAGATCAACTTGTGTATCTAGAGGTGCCCCCCTGCCCCTGTATATAAAGGAGCAAGGGGGGAGGTCGGCCGGCCCTTGAGGCGCGCCAAGGAGGGGGGAGTCCTCCTCCTGGTAGGAGTAGGACTTCCCTTTCCTAGTCCAACTAGGAAGAGGGAAGGGGGAAGGAAAGAGAGGGAGAGGGAGAGGGAAAGAGGGGCCGCGCCCCCTCCCCTAGTCCAATTCGGACTCCACATGGGAGGGGGGGCGCCACCTCCTGGGCTGCTACCCTCTCTCTCCCCTCAGGCCCACTAAGGCCCAATACTTCCCCGGGGGGTTCCGGTAACCCTTCCGGCACTCCGGTTTTCTCCGAAATCACCCGAAACACTTCCGGTGTCCGAATATAGCCGTCCAATATATCGATCTTTATGTCTCGATCATTTCGAGACTCCTCGTCATGTCCGTGATCATATCCGGGACTCCGAACAACCTTCGGTACATCAAAATATATAAACTCATAATGAAACTGTCATCGTAATGTTAAGCGTGCGGACCCTACGGGTTCGAGAACAATGTAGACATGACCGAGACACGTCTCCGGTCAATAACCAATAGCGGAACCTGGATACTCATATTCGCTCCCACATATTCTACGAAGATCTTTTATCGGTCATACCGCATAATAACATACGTTGTTCCTTTTGTCATCGGTATGTTACTTGCGCGAGATTTGATCGTCGTTATCTCAATACCTAGTTCAATCTCGTTACCGGCAAGTCTCTTTACTCATTCCGTAATACATCATCCCGCAACTAACTTATTAGTTGCAATGCTTGCAAGGCTTATGTGATGTGCATTACCGAGAGGGCCCAGAGATACCTCTCCGACATTCAGAGTGACAAATCCTAATCTCGAAATACGCCAACCCAACAAGTACCTTCGGAGACACCTGTAGAGCACCTTTATAATCACCCAGTTACATTGTGACGTTTGGTAGCACACAAAGTGTTCCTTCGGTAAACGGGAGTTGCATAATCTCATAGTTATAGGAACATGTATAAGTCATGAAGAAAGCAATAGCAACAAACTAAACGATCAAGTGCTAAGCTAACAAAAAGGGTCAAGTCGATCACATCATTCTCCTAATGATGTGATCCCGTTAATCAAATGACAACTCATGTCTATGGTTAGGAAACATAACCATCTTTGATCAACGAGCTAGTCAAGTAGATGCATACTAGTGACACTATGTTTATCTATGTATTCACACATGTATTATGTTTCCGGTTAATACAATTCTAGCATGAATAATAAACCTTTATCATGATATAAGGAAATAAATAATAACTTTATTATTGCCTCTAGGGCATATTTCCTTCATGAGCTAGGCTGCCCGATGTCTATCATTGTTGCCACACAGACCTTGCCGCCACGCAACTCCTCCACCGCATCAAGATGACCACAATAGCATTGCTGCAAGTCTATAATAAGATGGCATATGTGCCTTCCTCAAGGTTGTATGAATTCAACTCATGGCATGAGTTCATTGTGGTTGGGATACTTCCCGTTGATGTAGCATGTTCGGTGACCATTGATCTCGTCATGCCCAATTAATGGAATACTCGGTGCTTCACCTAAATGAAATATTCATTTGCATTGATGAATATTGTTACCTTGTTAGAATGGGGATGCATATATTACCCCCACGCATTTATTAACACGGTACATACGCAGTTACTCCCACGAATTGGAGTAGTTTCGATGCATGACTCACCAAAATATTGCTACAAATTGTGGACTAAAAATTTGGAGCTCAACTCAATATGTAGAAAAAGAAATGCAAATTCATTTTCTTCTTCTTTTGAACAAGGTGCAAGTATACACTCATCATTGTGGATGTATGAGCACTTTCGAAATATTAAGTCGACACAACGTGCTGAGATTGACGAAATCGCAACGGACATCTCGTTGTCGACCGTAACATCTTCTCCCACTAAACAAACTCACCGGAAAGCCTAAAACAAATTCAGGGAAATGCGAGCACCAATGCTAAGTCTATAGCTTGGAACCCTAGTGGGTTATGTCCACCACAAGGAACCTAACCATCTCTCAGTTCACAACGCAAATTTAAAATCGGTAGTGTTAAATAGACCGAATTCACATTAATGTCTAACCAGACATATTCACTATTCATAGCTAGATTTGTAGTTTCTTTATATGTGGTGTTTCAAATTCAGATATGAATTCTATGACATGATTCATACACATCGTATCAGCATCATCATTCCCCCCCTTAAATTTACTAGTAGAACGCCCTGCGTTGCTATGACTGCGTCCACGAACACCTGTACGTGGCGGTCCAGTGACCCGCCTGGGAACATGCAAGGAAGAAAAAACCAGCATAGAGGGGTGGTGGTGGGAGGTGAAGGCGAAAATAAACTGTGTGTACCGGCCTACCAACTCCCCTTAATAGTAGAGATATATGTGATTTGGTAAGATAAAAAATGTTATTTTTATTATATTTCGAAAGTTGTGGTTGTCATTTGAATAGTAGAGATAATGATAATAATAAATGGCAACACATTGAGGAATATCTGATTTTGTTTTGCAAGGTTATTGAGAAAAATCTTGTCTGTTTTTTAAGAAGGTGATCTCACATTTATGATACGATTTCTAAATTGAATCAACACCTATCAAAACAAGCACGAAACAAAATCTCCCTCTTTAATGGGGAGAAGAAAAATCCTGTGAGGGGGTGGTGTGAGGTGAGGCGAAAATAAACTAATGGGAGGGGGTGGTGGGAGTGGAGGCAAAAATAAACCGATGAGGAGAGACTACCAACCCCCTTTTAGGAATAGAGATGTGACTTTTAGGTGAAATTGTTGTGTCGCAAATTTAGGAGTATCGGGGGTATCGAGTACATGTTGCCTCTCTCAAAATGCCAGCGGAGGCGTTCATCCTGGTCGTATCCTGGTCGTCCGTGTGGAAGCATCAATCGATCGACGATCTCATGTATAGCTGGCCAGATGGGTCGTGGACCACGTGTCGGCTGTGAGCACGCATGCTCATAAACGGGTTGTACCGGCACGCAACATACTCTTTTTTTTTTGAGAAATGCACGCAACATACCTTGGACCATGTTGGGCTGCGAGGCCAGGCCTGTGTGCCAGCACGACACGACCTGTTAATTGTTTTCTGTTTTTTTTTATTTTTTACAGCCCAATAGTCTGACTAGGCCCAAAACAGCCCAAATAGATTTAACAATATGCGGGCCAGCGGGCCAAATATGTCACCTGCTCGGCCCATTTAATATGTGGGCCGTGTCTGGGCCTAAGGGCACGCGGGCCATCATGGCACGGCCCATATAGTATATGTGCCGTGCAGGCATGTTTAGCCCAGGTCGGCCCATCTGGCCAGGTTTGATTCTCAATTTCTCATGCTTTGCAGCCTCACAGGAGGCTTGATCTTCTTCCCGTTCGCGTCTCGGTTCAGGGATCAGAACCCTCAACCAAAACCTGAAACAAGCACCCCACGCAGCAATGGCCTCTAGAACGCTATCCTTCTCCTCGCTGGCCTCCGCCTTCGCCCCCTTCCCGGCGCGCTCCAGACCCCGGCACCCTCCCCTCCGCCTCCTCGGCCTCCACCTCACCTCCGGGCATCTCCTCCGCGCCTCCACCCTCTCCACCGCCGCTGCCCCCGCCCCTGATGCGGACGCGGACGCCGACCCCTACGAGGGCGTCGACACCGTCGAGCATCTCCTCGCCCCAAAGCCCACCTCCCCGGGCGGCGGTCGGATGGGCCGGCTCATGAAGATGCAGCGCCGCGCCGACGCCGACGGCCCGGCGGCGGGGCGGGGCAGGTGGTTCCCTTACCTGGACGCGTTCCGGGGAGCGGGGGGCGTGGAGGTGACCAGCCAGGAGGTGGTGGACGTGCTGGAGCCGTACATCCTCGAGCCGCGGCGGGACCGGATCCGCCGCGCCGTCCAGAGCAGGAGCTACGCCGTCTGCCTGGTCGTCGAGGGCCTCACCGACTTTGGGAACGTCTCCGCGGCGTTCCGCTCCGCCGACGCGCTCGGCGTGCAGTCCGTGCACGTCATCTCCTGCGAGGACAACAAAAGGTGCTGAGGTGAAAAGGAACCCAAAATGCCAGTATCTCGGTATTTACTTGACGATTAGTTGCCAAATCAGCTGAAATATTGTGAGTGGATGACTTTAATTGATCTGAACTTCGGCACTATTTTGGGATCGAATGGTCCAGGCTCAATCCTCATGAAATGCTTTCCAGAGTGTATTTTGCGGTTATTGTTCTCTCTTAAGTTGCTCCTTTACACTCCAATCAGTAGTTTAGGTGAGATGGTATTCTTGTGTGTACTTATTTGAGGTGACAAATAGTTGAAACTTTTTTGGATTGTGCACTTTATTCTGTTTGTTTCGTTAGAAGATTAGCTTGAACCACACAAGTTTCTGGGAAAATAGTTAGAAAGATATAGTTTCCGTCGCACTGTATGATTGTTGAAAAATAATCCCACACGAAGATAATGGTCGGCCATGTTTATGGTTGCCAATTGGCAACTGGAGTAGTACTCCTACTCCTTAGCTGTTAACTCGGATGAACGTGAAGAATACCACTCAAGAATAAATTTCTTGTACCACTTAATATTAGTTTCTAGCATGTTACATTGATTTGGTGTCCCGATAAATTTTTCAAGGCATCAAGAACTCCACATAAATTATTTATTCATTATTTGTATCAAACTCCATAGGTTTCACATCCTTTAACACAATATATGTCAGTTGATTAGTATAAATCAATAGAAGTTAGTATATTGTCAATGAAGATGCCTCTTGACTATTGCAGGTATAGAGACAACAGGCACGTGAGTATGGGTGCCGAGAAATGGCTCGACATCGAGCTATGGAGCTCACCTGCAGAATGTTTTGATGCTTTGAAAAAGCGTGGTTATCGCATTGCATGTACTAGTTTGGGAAGTGATTCGGTAGTCTCTTGCTCTCGCTCATTTTATCTCACAGTATGGATATACTTTAGGAAATCTATAAATGCAGACTTTGCGTTTTCCATCTTAGTTAATGCATTGTGATTTGTTGTTTGCTGTCACAAAGGATTTTGGTTTGCAAAGGGAAACTAGAAAATTTTGCAGCTAGTTAAATAGAGGAGACGTGTTTGTTCTAGATATATGGTAAACGCCTTAAATTTGTAGTATGTCTGTGGTGCATGGTCCAACCATCCATGCAGAAAAATTGTTGACAGTCGATTGCCGAATGGTTGTGAATTTGTGATAATCATGTATGGTGGTTATTTGCTTGCATAATTTACTGTCTTACCTAAACATTCTAGAAGACATCAGTGACTTCTGCCTATAGTAGGTTTGTGAAATAAAAATATGTGATATTCATATTACATTGCCCATATTCTCAATAACTTTCCCTTATTTATTTATTATGATTCATCAGGACTGCGGTTCTCATCAAAAGATGATTTTATGATGCTCTGAATAGTTGAAAGTTGAAACGTGTGAGGAAATAATTATATTTTTGATGGATTTGTAGGTTTCTGTGTATGACATGGATTGGTCTCATCCAACGGCTATCGTTGTGGGCAATGAGACTATGTAGGTTCTCTCCCTTCTCTCCAGCTATGCATTTTTTGCCGCAGTTATGCTGTAATAAGTTTCCTGTTCCTGTGTTCGTGCTTTCTACTTGCTTTCTAATGTATCTGCATGGCACCTGTTTACTAATGCAAGAAACCTTTGTAATCTTAGATCTATTTACAGCTTTCTGGTGAGGTATTTGAATATCTCCTGTTGCAAGAGGATTTGCACATGTTCCTTGGCGAATAAAGTAGTTGTAACATAGCGACTAAAAGTAGTATACTATTTTGGCATGTTTTATACATATAGATTATTTTTGTTGCTCTTGGGTTATAAACTAGAATATCCATAGCTGTTATCATGTAAAGAATACCGTGGGTTAATGCTTTGAAAAGTTTACGCATGAGTTTAGGCATTCTTTTAGGAAAGTCTTTGCAAGGCTATCGGTATGCTAATGTTTCATTCTACAGTTAAGGGTGGATATTAAGTAATTATTCTGTGACAGGGGTATAAGCGACGTCGCTCTGAAGTTGTCGGACATGCACTGTAGTGTTCCAATGAAAGGCATGGTGGATTCTTTTAATGTATCTGTTGCAGCTGGAATCCTTATGCACCATGCTGTTTATGATAGAGTTTCCCGCCTTGTAAGTACATTTTTTCCCATTGTGAAGACTTCTTAACTTGAAATAAGACTTGATATGGCCAAACATTAAATTTCCGCCTGCCATCGTAAGGCTGCTTCAGAATTACAGTCACCTTCTAACGACAAAGCACCTGCCACCACCTATTTTGATTCCAACTTTTACATTTGATGGATTCTTATGACAATTATAGTATACATCGCCATTTGCGCATCAATAAGAACATGTTTGACTCATCTTAAGTTTGTTTCAGTCACCATCATTAACTTAAATTAGGACCATACTCAGTTAATTCTTTAGTTGTAGTCCTAAATTTGATTCACTCATTTGAGATAATTGGAGGTAGCAGAGGCCATAGTGCAGTCTCTAGAGTTAATTAGATCCACCTGATGGTTTATGCATCTCATCTTGCATACCAGCTTAATGGGTTTATAGATTATAAACTGGATAAGCTGGCTTCTTAGCAGGCTTGTGAGTAAGGCATGTACCTCTAGCTAGACATAACAAGTCTCAAGTGTTGCTACTAAATTTGTTAGCACAAAGCATGACCACCAAATTCAGTTTGTACTTATGGTTTGGCCTAAACTCCAAACCCGCCTACAAACATGTAACAACCTTTTCAATCTAGATGATTGACGGTGTGTATCAGAGTGATTTGAATTGTCACGGGCGCCATTAAGTTTCAGCTCATTAATAAACTTAAAAGATTGTCTGGCCATCTTCTGCGTTGAAAGATACAGAAATTGCATTTGTGCTTTCATGCATTTATTTTCTCTGACCATGCTGTTTAGTTACCTTCAAGTAAGGGAATTGATGACCACACAACTGCTTGTAAGCCCTTTGTAAACTTGCAGCATCTTATCTCCAGTTTCAATTACAGGGTCAGAATGGCGATCTTACGTCTGAAGAAAATAGAATATTGCTGGCAGAGTTCTATCTGCGTCATCGAGAGAGCACAGCTACGGTCATTCATGAATATGCCAAAAGGAAGGCAAATAATTTGGTGGCCAAACTTTGAGATTGCAGTGACTGCTGAAGAAACATGTGCAAGCTAGTTTGTTAAGCAGTGATTTGTTTGGCAGTTGGCTAATTCAGTATTATGATCAACTTTGGACTAACTGGTAAGTTGTTTCATTTGCCTTTTGATTTGCTTTTTTTGTTTGAACCATATGGTCATATCATCACTATTATCAAATACTAAAAGGTTCTTGTACATACTTACGCAATTCTCCCCCATAATTCAATAGAAAATTTACCGCGGGAGCCTCTCCTGCTTTTCCGGGTTATTTAAAAAAAAAAGTTTCTAAAAGAAACAAATGGTAAAAGGTCGCAACATGCAATTTGTTGGTCGCTGCAGTGCCCTTCCTGTATACTCCCTCCATTCACAAATATAAGATGTTCTAACTTTTTTCTGAATCGGATGTATATAGACACGTTTTAGTGTGTTTGTTCACTCATTTCGGTCGGTATGTAGTCCATATTGAAATATCCAAAACATCTTATATTTATGAGCGAAGGGAGTACTGACTAGCATGTGTTTGTTCACTCACGTATAGGCTATAGCCTTACTCTATGCTAGAACGTGATTTCCTTGTAATGGTCGACTTTTATCGACATCCCTTATCTACACATCCATATATATTAACATCCATTTGATGCAGCATGTGTTCTTTAAATCTCTCTTACCCCCTTTATACCACCTTTGTAGGCGTTCATCCTGCTAATGAAGGTTATTTCTGAAAAAGGAACGATCATACTGCTCGGGAATTAGGGTGCTGCGATATGCTGATTCCAAACAGAATCCAGGGACAGGACTTGGTGTCTTTGGTGATGCAACCTATTGCACAAACCTAAAGCATTATGATGTACTCTATGTGATTTGGCTTGTCAATTTTTTTTGAGTCACAGCAGTGGCGGAGCCAGGATCATAGATGAGGGGGCCCAAATGGCTCAAACTTTCGATAACAGGGGCCAAATCACACTAATACATGTTTTTTTCCTTTAAATCTGAGAGATTGAAACATTAAACAAGTATATACTCGCTCCTCAACTTAATATACGATGTTTTTTGACTCAAGTATATACACAGGTATATGATTCATGGGGGGAGCCATGGCTCCTGCCAGTCTCCACTGTCTCCGCCATTGAGCGCACAGTAATTCACTGTTACCCCAAAGTTTGGGGTGTTCTCTTTTGGGAACAAAATATATAAATGGTCTGATGTCCTAGTTAGTTAAAAGCGATACTCCTTTGTGTTGAAGGTGTAGCCATTTGATAGGTTTCTGTGTAGTTCGTGAAAATATTACCTTACATGTCATGGTGAATTCTTTTTTTTTACCCCTTGTTTATGAAATTGGGACAACGTTTACTGCATTTAAAACTTTCTGTCACATTTTACCCCCAAGTTGTTACAATGTGTCATATTTTACACAATTTACCTTGATTTTCTAAGCAGACTTCTCAGGCCGACAGAGCTGGCGCCAACTTAAAAAGCATAAACCAGTTGGGTGTTTTCTCGCCACGGCCAAAATAATTGTCAAAATGACCCATGTTGAAAACTAACCCCTTCTATACAACTCCAAAGTGCATTGCATTGCTGCGTCATTGTCCTATGCTAATGTCTTTGGTGTTTTTTTATGTGCAACGCTACGGTCCATGGCGTTGCTTGGCATTGCACAACTAGTTGTTGGTGTGGTCCAAGGTAGCAACGCCACAACCCGTGGTGTTACGTATCGCGAAGGCAGTGCCAACTCGTTAGTGTGGTAGAAGGTAGTAATGCCAAGAACCATGGTGTTACGTATTGTGACAGCAATGCCAACGTGTTGGTGTTGCTAAAAGGGGTTAGGTCGTGTTAAAGTTTCAATAGGTCATTTCATGCTGAACTTTTCCAAAAAAGGGTTAAAACAGTGATTTTGACCACATAGTGCGTGCTTTCAGAAGAGCAAATTCCCAATACGATATCGGCAATGCCATTTATTTTCTTTCGCCCTCAAGGAGCTGCTCATGAATCAGCGCAGCACAAGGCCAAGGCCACACGGGACAAACAACGCAATATGTTGGTAGCACCTACAGCTATATATCATGGAAGATGTGAAGGAGCTTATTAGGGAGGAACGGTGATGAAGCTGGTAAAGATTAGTCGTACTTGAAAAATAGGTTGCAGATTTCTTAGCTATACATTTGAGGAGGGAGCATTCAACCGACTTGTGGTTGCAGAATTGTAACACTGTTAACTGATCAATAAAGTTCCCGATCTTTCACCCGCAAAAAAAAAAGTTCCCGATCTTTGCAACAACAACAAAAAGGGCCAGGGCCACACGGGACGGCCTCTATGCTGATAAAGAAATGCTCACGTGAATCATGTAATTCCATTATAGCTTGGTGACTGAACACAACACCGTCTACTTAACACAGATTGCTTTTGTGTTTAGTACAAAAAAAGAATGCCATACCCACAAAATATAGAAAGCCGGATCATGGGCAGCCATATAACGATATTACAACATCTCTAGGCCAGCACAAGATTCATCGAAGGGAAATAAACTTCTGGTTTCATGGGTGCATCGTGATGATGATGGTATTCACTTGGCCATCCATCTCATCAGGGAGATATGGCATAACATCAGGTTCAGAAACATCAGTGACACAGCGCCCCACTCACAAGAGCAGGTAAACACACCACTAACCAGACCAACACACAAGCCCAATATAACCAAACACACAGCAAACCCACACATACCCCTCACTCCAAACAACAGCAATGGACAGCATGAGAGGCCCTGAGGGGCACCCCTGATAGCCCACCATTCAGTCATGCACCCAAGCAAGCAAAAAGAGTATCTGCGCTTTCTGTCCGCAGCAAACACTTGTCGGTTTTTACCCTAGATAACAGAGTGCAGCCCAAGGGCGGCATCAAGTACAGTAACATATTATTTGGACATTATTGTTTCGCGAAAAGGTAAAAATAAACAAACATAACTGCTAGCCCTGGAAGTCTTGAACAAGAAACGCGACGAGGATCAGTTCCCTAGCTAATTTCCGTCCAAAGTCGTCGGCACATACTACTAAACAGGTCACCGGATGGATACACATAGGTGGGGGCAATGACACAGGCAGCAGAAAACCCTTGCTGGCAGCAAACCCTTGGCTTGGCGTTTCCACCACGACGGAGCAGCTGCAACACCCTGCAGCAGAAAAACAAACGGTCGTAAAATCACGTGAAAAAACAAGGAGAAACAGGTATCATCATGCGGAAAATGATTTCTAGAGGACGCTTACTTCATTCAGAGCAATGCTGACCTCGAAAGATCGACAATGCATATGTACATGGCGCACAGCGGCCAACCTGCTTTCACCTTTTGTACAAGACCTTGATATCCTGCCGCATCGCTTTGTTGTCCAGCAGCTCGTCTTCACAGTCATCGATATCGACTTTGTTCAGCCGGAAGTCGTCCGACGTGCAGTGCTGCTCACTCCATTCAAACCACAGCTTCGGTATGACTTCTTTCTTGAATGCGGTTTGATGGAAGCTTTCCTCTTGAGAGTCGGCGGCCACGAGCCTGTACACGAACACTTTCTTCTGCTGCCCAGGCCTGAAAGCCCGCCCGATTGCTTGACGAGTAACAGAGGGGTTCAAGTGAACATCTAGAATGACAACTCTTGATGCGCCCACGAGGGAGATGCCCTCCCCGCACGCCCTGATAGAGCCAAACAGAACTTTTGCATCAGCAGAGTTGTTAAACTGGTCCATGGCCAGTTCTCTCTCTTCTTGACTAGTATCGCCATTGATCACAAAGATCTCCTTCCCTACATTCCAGCCCCTTGTCTTCACCAATAGCCTCTCCAAAAATTTCATGGGTAGTATGTACTGACCAAAAGCAAGCACCTTCTCTCCTGCAGAATTCGCAAGCGCCAGGATGTTAGTGAAAAACCTGGCCTTCACACCATCTGTCACGTTGATAGACTCGACCAAACTATCAATGCTTGCATCTGTCAGGTTGATAGCCCTATCTGCAGCGTCAACTTCTGACATTCCTGACAGACAAGGATGCATGTACACTGCAGTTCCTACGGCGCTTCGTTTGAACTTCTCATAGGATTCCAACTTATGAACGATTTCTTTCTGCTTGGGACTGAGTTTCAAGAAGACGCTGAAGTCTAATAGGCCAGGTAGTTCATCTAAGATGTCACCCTTGTAGTAATGAAGCACATCTTTTGTTAGTTCTCTGAGACTTCTAATGACATGTGCTTTTCTCGTGAAGTTATCATCATGCAGCAGGGTCTCTTCTATTGACTCAGTGAATGCATTATCAGCAGCCCCTTTTGAAATTCTGCCACCTGATATTGCTACTTGACTCATTATACGTTTAACAATAGGACGAGATGAGTCCGACTTGAGAAACTTTGGGCGCACAAGGTTCAAGATGTTGAACACTTCACTGACATGATTCTGGAAAAGTGTACCAGATAGGACCACCTTACGTGGAGTTAGGACTCTGCTCAATGATTCTAGCACATCAGTCTCCCGATTCCTAGGTGTATGGCCCTCATCCATTATCAGTAGGCTAGGGACCTTAAGCAACATGTCCCGGCACGCAGCTGCGACGTTGCCACCACCATCACTGCAAACGATCTGAGAAAACTGCTTGTATCCAAGAAATAGGATGCTCAGTTTGGCTTGCCAAGATTTGAGGATTTCCAACTGCTCTGCTCTCTTCTCAGCCTTGACAGAATAGAAGTCATACAGTGGTATATCCTCCACTTGCCACCGTTGAAACTCCCTCTTCCATGTACCTAATATGCCTTTAGGAAGTATAACAAGGGGCCTTGAAGAGGGGTACTTTGCCAAGAAGCTCTGAATGAAACTAATCAGCATAAATGTTTTCCCCGAACCAGGGGCATGAGCTAGAATGCAACCTCCTGGTTTTTCAGAGACCAGATTCTTCACCAGAAAGTGGAAACCTGCCAATTGATGTGCTCTCATTTGCTTTGCATGTCTTGGATGAATGGCAACGTCTAAAGCCATGAGTTCTTCAGTGACTCTAACATCACCAATGACAATGTCATCAGAATCCTTTGAGCGTGTTTCACTGAAATATGATCTTGACCTTGATGGCTGACAAGAGGTAAACATAATGTCAATTTATTGTTCCAATCATACATTTGAATTTCACGATTGCCATGTAAAACATTAGAAATAATGATGGATATCTAAGTTTCATGTTTGTTGCTAAATCCATCTCTTGTGCAATGTTCCACAGTTAAATCATCTATTTAGTATATACCGAAGGCACAGTATAGAAAATAGAAATGTAGACTAGAAATTCAAACAAAAATGCAAAACATCAAACCATTTGTCAAACAGATCAGCTTATTATATCCATTGGATTTTATAATTCGTTCTGACAGACATGGCTTCTCCAGCAAACGAAATGCCAAACAAAGACAATACGTGCAGCATTCATGACATTTGTGAAAATTATAAATTATAATGCAGAGCAGTTCATACTGAAGATCAGAAAATAACAGCTATGTGTGCTATACTAGAAAAGTTTCTTCATGGGGGAAATATAAGAATGATCAAAATAATAGCCCATGAGGTGCATCATCTGGCTGTGTGGCATGATCAAATGTGTACATTTTGTCGGTTAAGATGGTATGGACTGATTCTCAGATACGGTAGGCATATTGTGCCCGCTTAGGTGGTTGGCTTTTACAAAACAATGTCTTTATTCAAAACAATGTAAAATGAAATAAAAAATGTATCTCAAAGCAGATTCAGCACACTAAAAATGATGCATGTGTGTGCTCGCAGGTCACTTTGCTAGTTGCTAAAAAGGATACTTGGTAAGAACTTCCCAAAAAACTAAACCATGCATGTAGAGAACGATTTACATTGCTAAACAAGCTCGGAGTTAGAGAAGCATCACTTATCTTAAATGAATAACATACCTTTTTCCATTGATAATCAAATATCATGTCAGCCCTTCTCACAATCATACCACAGACGCGGCATACATGGCCCAGGTCTTCATGAATCCGTATGTCATGACTGCAGCCATTGTCCACCTCCTTTTCACCCACTTCTTTCTCACTGTCTGCCTCTTCAGGTGTGTCAAGCTGGCCAATAAATATAACTAAATTATTATGGCAAACAACACAAATGAAGATTGACAAGTTAACTAAAAATGAGGTAATGCATATTTCTTTTACACTGCTTGCCAGCTATTTAGCTGAGCTCATTTAACCAGGTAATCTGCCCCCTCACCTATTCTCAAACCGTTTATATCTACCCCCCAACCCCCAGACCTGGCTGTTCTGTTAACCGGTATAGCACAGTTGAACCGTGGATGCCACGTAGGGAGCACCACATGAGTCCTGTTGGGTGAACGGGTGGGTGGTGTGTTTGTGTTTGTGTGTGTGTGTGTGTGGGGGGGGGGGGGGGGGGGGGGGAGGTTACAATTTGTACCCTAGAGCTTTCCAGAGCCAGTGAGTACTCATTCCAGAAACCATCTAGACCATCACTTTCATTTTCTGGTTTATCCTCTTCCTCCATAGGCTCATCTTCCTCTGCAGGATTGTAAGTTTCTGAGGGCAAATCAAATACTGGTGCACTCGCTTCATCTTTGCCTTTTCTTTTTCTTTTTCTTGGCCCAGCTTCAGCATCTCCGTCTGTCTGGGAACTTGGGTCATATTTCCGTTGTTTTCTCTCCTTAGGAAGAGCAGGGAAAACAAGTGTTTCTGCCATTTTCTCCGCATAGCTTGCAACCTACATTGAGCAGGAAGAGTTATGGCTAGAAGATGAAAACTTTCAGCTTTGAATTTGAACAGATTCAGTAAATATCAAACATTTGTACTCCATTGTTCAGCTATTTGTGAAACTAAGATGCATTAAACAATTAGATTGATGAACATCAAGAAAACACTGAAGACAAAGATAGCATATTCACAGTGCCCTTCAGAGATGCCAATGTGCAGTGCAACTTTGATACCATAGATTAGCTTGTCGGTACAAGCATGTAGAGCAAAACAACAATACAGTGTGTAGAAGTAAAAGTTCGGTAAAACAAATTGCAAGTGAAGAAGTACATACAGCCAGATCATGGATACGTTCCTCCTCAGGTCTTTTCTGCAATACAACTCTCTCAAACTGAACTGATGGTTGATAGTGGGGTAAATGATACTGATTCATTAAAGTTGCACTTTGACCATATGGAACAATATGACTGTTTTGGTCATTTACGTCGGCAATTCCTTGGGTTGCCACACATGCTGTGAGAGTACCAGCCTGTTCTGATGGTATCAGCTGCTTGTTTTTCTCAGATGAGAGCTGTTTGTTCTTCTCAGGTGTCAGTTGTTTGTATGCTGCCATGCTTTCATCTTCATTGTCCGAATCAAGAATTATTAGCACTTCACTGTTTTTCTGTTCTGTGTGATCGACAGAGCTATTAATCATATTAGCTTCAGCACTCGCCACATAACTCTGAGTGGGCTTACGCAGAGTAGAAAGGAAATTCATAAATTCGAGCTTTCGAGCATGCATACTTTCCCAGTCCTTGGTAACACTGCCAAATCCCCAATTGCCAACCATCTTTGCACTAGGAAGTGAAAGGCCACTGATGGGGTCAGAAGGCTTCCTTTTTCTGTGGTAATATATGCCTACAAAGTACAAAGATAGATGATTGATTACTTATCATACAAGAGAGAGGAAATAAATTGGTGTCAGCAATATTCATCTGCTATTCTGTATAAGTCGCATGCAAGGTGGGCAAGAAATTGTAGGATGCGTACAAGGAAATTATAATTAAAAGCACAGACACTTTCATGTGGATAACTACAATAATCATAAAATGCAGTGACCATTATGCAGTTGCCAACCCGCCGCTTATTTAACACAAGCATAGTAAGCGATGAACAAATAGGCACTATTATTCATCACTCATACGTTTACACTGAAAAAAAGAGTGATGCGTTGGAGGAGCTAGGTATCAATCAAATTAAGATAGAGCTGATGATCAAACCCAGGCTGGCTAGCCCAACATCCATGGTGCTGACCGGTCAACCTTTGGGTGACTTCTTTCTCATAGGTTCCTTACTTTTGGCACGGATCTCTGAATTTCACTCGATACAATCCGATTCAACAGTAATGAAACTTACTCCCTCCATTCCTGAAAGCATGGCGCACATCTTCTGGCACTAAGACCAAAACAGGAGCAGGCCGTGGAAATTTCCGTTGATCTGGACTCCTTCGCCCCTGCTAATCTCACCGCACTTGCCTCTAATTTCCCTCCTACACAAGCTTGAGCTCCTTGGTCTCCACCAGTGTTGATACTGCCAGCTAGCCGTACAAAGGATTGCGCGCGAGCATCCCACGCCTGCCCCACGCAAACTCCCTCCCACACCATGCAACCCTCGTCGCGCTGCTGGTTCTCATGCATGGCCCAGGCACTGGCTACACGTTGCATTATGGCACTGATTAAAACCATTGCTTCACCGCAAATTTGAGTATTGAAATTTCCATGAAAATGGAGGGAAGGAATTTGAAGGGAGGGATTAGATGTTTCACTGAAATATTTTGAGTATGAGCGCCAATTTGATCATACAAGTCCAATTTTGTAGTTAACCTATAAAAACAACCTTCCCAAACACCATGGTCACCACTCTCTTCTCCAATCTTCCATGGACCTAAACCATGGAGCTTTGACTAAGAGTGTTCCACCCCCTTAATTCTCTTCCAACTCTGTTTATGATGATTCTTTATGGACCTAGACCATGGAGCTTGGCACTCACTCCTTTGTCTTTGCTGAATGGTCACGCCGGATCGAGACAGTGGCAGTGCCGGCACGAGAACTTCACGCCGGACTTGACCTTGGGCTCGCACGAGCACACTGGCCGAGGTCAATTTCCTTGGCGTTGACAGCCGCCGAGGGTGTACCCAGCTAGGCTTTGCCAGTGGCAGATGCAGAGTGGCCACAAAGGGTGTCAGGTGCCCACACCAACGAGCAAGCTGAGCAGGGTGTCGAGCAAGACGATGAGCATGGATCAAAAAAGGAAGTAGGAAGTAGAAAACTGCAGGAGACGGGGGATAAGTGGAGACTAGGATGCGGGAACGCGTGCCTGTAATCGTGGTGTCATGACAGGAGGGTTCAGAAATTGTGGTGCAAAACTAAGCTTGCACCTTCTTTCACTGAAAAACGGAAGAAGAAGAAAGCCTACGCCGTGATTTCAGGAACAGAGGATGCATAAAGCTAATAGCCATACACTAGCAAAAACATCTACAGTATGCATTAGTACAAACTCAGAAACTGTTCTTTGCTTCTAATCATGCTCAGAATGCCCAGCCAAAAGTGTGACTAAAGAAAAGAAAAACATAACAAGGTGAGGCCCCAAATAACCTAAACTTCAATGTCAAATGGATGGATTTAGTGGCAATCAACCTCTCCCCTCACCTTGGCTCTCAAGCTAAACAAAAGAAGTCCAAAAAAACAGCAACTTCAGGCTCCAAAACAGGCTTAAAATGGTACTTGCAGAGAACGCTAACTGTAAGCGCACACCATGCCCAAGCAAGAGCTTTTGTACTAAGAGTCAAAAGGAGTTCCCAAGTGGTAAATTGGGATGCTAACATCATTTCAGCACTCCATAGAAATCATAAGCCTCTTCGAATGAAATTTTTTTTTTACAAATTATAAGCACACACCATTCTCTATGGTTTGGCACAACAGGGAAGTATCGATTTGGGCTCCTTTGATTCAAAGGAATTCAATAGGATTTTTGAGGGATTAAAATCCTTTGGAATGTTTGCTATGTTTGTCCTTTGATTCATAGGATTAAATCCCATGGGAATTTTTCCTTTGGAATCTTTTGTACTACATTTCATAGGAAATCTAACATACACTCCAACCTCTTTTTACAATTCCTTTACTTTTCATGTGTAATCAAACACTACTTGCTAATCCTACAGGATTCAAGTGGACATGACAGACCAATCCTATGTTTTTCCTATTCCTACGTTCTCAAAATCCTGCAAATCAAAGAGGCTCTTAGGGTGCATGATACATACAGGAAATGGAAACTGAGTTTCCTAGAGTTGTGTTTCAGTAAACTATTAGTACAGTGGTATTTCTTCCGACTAAAAAACACTGCCAGGAACTTCGCTCGATTCAAGCAGGAGACTGGGACAAAGAGTTGCCATCCAAGAGCAAACTAGTCAACCGAAATATTAAATCCCTTCTATTTATATAAATAAGATATTAAATCCCTTCCGTTTTTTTGGATTTTTTTGGAATTATATAAATAAGATATTAAATCCCTTTCGTAACTGACCCCTTTTTTGTTGTCCAGACTTGGAGCAAAAGTGACCCCGTGAAAATGGTGGCACGCAATCTTCTCAACCCCGTCCAACCCTGACAGAATCCCGGACCGCCATGAATCCCAATCCACCCAGCCCAACCCCTCTTCCCTACAACGCGAACGCAAATGCAGCACCGGCCCTATTTATGCCGACACGAAACCCCCGCCGGCCGCGCGCGAGGCCAGACCCGATACCACCGGCGTAGGCGTAGCAGAGAACCCGCCACGGTGGGATCACGTCACGTCCAGGCAGAGGAGGAGCGGGGGGAGGATGCTCACCAGAGGGCGCTGCTGGGGGCTCCTCGCCGGGGGCGACGTCCATGGCCGCTGACGGCGGCGAAGCGCGGCGCGGCGCGGTGGTTTTTGGAGCGGGGCGGAGGGGAGGAGGAGAGGACTGGGAAAGCGGCGGGTGGCGCCACTGTCTCCTTGCTCGGCCGCGTTGGTTTCCCCGTTGCATAAAAAGGTTCAGTTGGATGGGGCGCACATTCTGTGACGAGTGTACTGCGCGCCCTGACTTTGGTGGCTGATACGTGGGGCCTGCCACCTGGCGGGTCCACATGTCAGTTACCAACAGTCACTTTCAGTGAGTGAGAATATCTCAGCATAGTAGGATGGTTAGGTGGGTGGTCCATCATGGATTTAACCTCCACACCATTACTGTAGGATATTATTTATTACGAGGCGACGTTTCTGTCGACATCCAGGTGCCAGCACTGATATGATGGGTTAGAGAGCCGTGTTTTTGTCGGTTTACTGTCACGTTAATGCGGATTATTCTTTTATTGAAAGGCGATGTTTTTGGCTATTTACTGTCTCATTAATGTGGATTTTCTTTTATTGTGAGGCCGCGTTTTGTTGACAGTGAGGTGCCAGTGGTGATTTCAATGATCTTAAATCTCCACGACTCAAATCTCGTGTTTTGACGATTTGATGTCTCGTTAATGCATTTTTTTTATCACGAGACCACAATGATGATACCGATGGTATTAAAGCTCCGCAATTATAGTCTTTAGTAGTCATTGTGTGTGTCTATATGTGTCGGGGGTTGGGTGCGACATATGCCAAAGGATGACTTATCATGGTGGGAGCGAGTAGAACGTCGCCGGTGCCCGGAAGCGGGATTAGGCGTAAACACGAACGCCGGCGTACTTTACCCAGGTTCGGGGCTCTCCTAGGAGATAATACCCCTAGTCCTGCTCTACGGGGTCTCCGCATGGTCACTAAGGAAAAATAAGTACAAGGGTGCTCCTCGAGCTGTATGCTAGAGCTGGGAGAAGGCAAGGCTAGCTTTCTCCTTCCTATATCTCTGGTCTAGTTCTCATGGGTCCGAATCCTTTGCATGGGTGCCCTAGGGGTTTATATAGGCCTACCCACCCAGGGGTACAAGGGTAATATGACTGGGCGTAGGCCCAGCCATCAGTCTCTTTGGCCGCCGACTTCTCTGCCGACTGCTGGGGCCCGCCGATCTGGGGCCCCGCCGACAGGTCTGGTACGGAGCCGACAGGCCGTACCCGCCGCTTGGGGGTCTTGTCGGCTGCTGATCACTGTGTCGCGCTTCTAATGACGCAGGCTTGGTCGAAAGGTCATGGCTACAGCACCGCCGTCATGGCGGGCGATTACTGTAGCCACTCCTCGTCTAGTCTGGTTAATGGCGCGTGGGGCCCGTGGGAGGAGCAGGCCGACTCCGAGGGGCCGACTCCCATCGGGTCCGATAGGTAGGGCTCTTCGCCGTCTTCTGGACCGTCGCTGACTGGTGGGGCCCGTCGTCCTTGGGCCATACAGACAAGCCGTCGTGGGAGTAGGACTCCGCCTGCCCGTGGTGACGTCAGGGCTGGCATGGCAACAGTGCCGCGTCGGGCGGGGCTCCTCGTTGGTACAGTGCACTGTGGTCGCGCCAGCCCTTAGGAAGGGGAGGGGATGGGCTGCACTTTAGCCATCCCCCGCCCCGTCCCCCTTGATGTGGGTACGGGCTTCGAAGGGGCCACGGGCCGACTCCTAGGAGCCGGCTTCTCTGGAAGCCGCCTGGCAGGAGTCGGCTCGTCTCGACCTCACCTTCTGGACTAGGCCGTCTACGGGCAGCCGGCTATTTCTCCAACTGGCTTCCAGAAGGCGGCTCCTTTCCTTGGCATCCTGAGGGGCATGGTCAGCCCCAATGTCTTGAAAGGTTATGGGCGTCGGGTTAGCCTACCCGTGACCCATTACTCCGACAGTAGTCCCTGAAGCTGGTGAGGCGCCGCGGGCGACTGGTCGAGGAGCCTCAGCAGTTTCCTTTCTCCGAGCGCTTGAGGCGAAGCTTCGTTCGGCTTTTGCCGGGCCGACTGGCAAGAATCGGACTCGCCCAATCTGACTTGTCCAAAATTTTCGAACGCCTCGGCGGGATCCAAGTGGAGTGCTAGCTAAACTTCCGGGCCGCCGCCCGTTTCGGGCCTATCACGTGGCGACGTGCGGCCGGGCCAGTCTGCGCACCCACGCGCGCGACGGGACACGCCTATAGGCGGGGCCCACCACTACCACGCCACGGCACACGAGCGGATCCGCTGCGGCGGGGGCGGACGGTTGAGATTCCCGCGGAGTTACTGCGCGTAGTAACTTTGCGCGATAAACGTGGGAGGCGTGGGGTAGTGGGCGTAGTAAATCCCACACCCGCCCCCTTGGCTTCGCAGTCCACTAGTCTATAAGTAGGGGGAGGAGGGGACTCCTCCTCCTCATTGCTTCCTCCTCTTCTTCCTCTCGCCGCCGCGCCCCAAGCCACGACGAGCGCCGCGGTGACCCGTTCCCGATGAGCTCTTCTTCCGCCGCCACGCCCCCCGCGGTGCACTCCGGCACCTGCGACGGTTCGGAGATCCACGATGATCACATAGATTTCCTCCGCATGACACGGCGGCTGCCCGGCAAGGACTTCGTGAGGGTCCGCCTCGCGCCGAAGAAGGAAATCTCGCCGGCGTCGGAGGAGGGCGAGCGGGTCGTCTTCCGCTCGCACTGCCTACGCGGCCTTGGCCTTCCGGCGAGCGGCTTCTTCTGTGCCTTTCTCGAGTTCTACGGTCTCCAGCCGCACCACCTCACCCCCAACACGGTGGGTGCTGATGTCCGCCTTCGTCGCCTTGTGCGAAGGCTTCCTTGGCATTCTTCCCACCATCGAGCTCTGGGGGGAGTTCTTCAACTCCAAACTCGGCACCCAAGCCGCAGGCGTGCGGGCTCAGTGCGGCGCGTTCATCGCCGTGCGGAGGTCGGGGGCCGACAACCCGTTTCCCCCCATCCGGCTGATAAAGTCGGTGAAGATGTGGCAGCGGTCGTACTTCTACGTGAAGAGCGTCTTCGCGGAGGGCGACTGGGTCAATCTGCTGGCCTACGTAGCCGGCCCGCCGGCTGGGAGGCAGCCCAACTGGTCGTATCAGGCCAGGACGCTGACGCCTGCTGGAGCCGGCGCCATCGCGCGACTCCGAGTGCTGACGCAGTCGAAGGGCCTAACCGGGCTGGATTTGCTAGCCGCCTTCGTGGCGTGCCGAGTGCTCCCACTCCAAAGTCGCCCCCACATGATTTGCCAGATAAGCGGGCATCGGGACCCGAGTCGTCTGTGCACCAAGGAGATGCCTCACACGGAGGTAGATCACATGGTGAACTACCTTGCGAACTGCAAGCTCACGGGAGAGTGGCAGTTCGGCAAGGAGCCGTATTCACGCGCCACCCCTCCGCCCATGGTGAGCTGTTTCTTTTCCTTTTCCTTTGACTCCTTTGCCGCCGAGTCCGTCTTGTCCAATTTGACCAATCGGCTTTGGTTAGAACCCCCCCTCCATCCAGCAGCCGGCACCGTGGGGCCAGCCCGCGAATGCCTCCCCGACCGGGCGGAGAGCGACGTCGACGACCCCGACTTGGGGGCGGCGGCCTTGGAGGACGACGTCAAGGGAGGAAGCGGTGAAGTGGGTGGCCCGAGGCTTGGGGCCAGTTTTGAGGACTGGCCTGACGGTGACACAGAGGAGGTCACCCCACGCCACCAGCCAGGAGCTGGCCAGCCCGACGCGAGCTCTTCTGCCGCGCCGGACGCCCAAGGCGGCGCGAAGAAACGCAGGGCCGCGCCGAGCCTATTCGTCAGCTGGCCGAAGAAGCCCAAGGGCTTGGCCGCGGCGACCAAGCGGGACGAGGCGGCCGCAAAGGCCCACCGCTTCCGCAAGGAAGTGAAGAAGCCGCTGCTGGTCTCCGCGTAAGTGCTACCTTTCTTGCGCTTTCATTTTTTCTTTCGTTGATCTTGTCTGAGTTTGCTTGCTTGTCGCCCTTGGGTCTAGGGCTCCCCTCTCTCTTGACAAGGTCGCTGCCGCCTCCATCATAGGGTCGGCAGAGACTTCCGCCACCACTCAGCGGATTGACCCTGCCGCCGACCTCCGGGAGGCAACAGAGCGGAACGCACGAGAGGTGCGTGAAGAGCAGGAAGCCACCCGCCTGAAGAAGGAAGAGGCTGAGAAGGCGGAGGCCGCCGCCAAGAAGAGACTGGCGGAGGCCGAGGCCACCGACGCGGTGAAGAAGCGAGCTAAAGAAGCCGTGCACCGCCAGTCGGCGGTTTTTGTCGTTCCTCTGAACTCCGCACCGCCACCACCGGAGTTCACGGCGCAGACTGGGGAGGCCGGCGACGAGAACCCGGTCATGGAGAGGGATGGCGGCGACACCGCCACACCGGACGTGGTCGTGCCGCCACCGCCTCCATCTGGGAGCGCACAAGGCGAGCAGCCGGCGGACCCGCCGGTGCCGCCGACTGAAGACGAGGTGGTGGCGGGCCTAATTCTCCAGGTTGGCATGCCGACGCGTCGCCGTCTCGCGAAGGCGGCTTCGGTGCCTCGCCCTTTGGAGACCGGCGCCACGAGCTCCACGATCCCAGACACCGAAGCGACGAGCGCCGCGCCCACTGGGTGGGTGCGGGGAGGTGGGACGGGCCCATTGAACCGGGCGCTTCTGGACGTCCAAGCCAAGCTCCGAGACGAGGGCGATGCCATCAAGAACTGCACCAAGGCGTATCTGGCATCACGAGAAGCCGTCCGGGTACGTTCCCTTCTTCTTTGTCTCTCTTTCTTGTTCTTCTCGGTGGGGGCGCGCCAGCGCACCCACTGGGTGTAGTCCCCGAGTTTCGGGCCGGTTGCTGAGCAGGCGGCTCGAAACTCTGATCGGCGAGTTCCAAGTACTAATACTTGTCTGAAATTTTGTCACAGGACTACCACAATCTTCGCGTGACCACCTTCAACGCCAACGTCGAGGATCTGGCCAAGCGGACCGCCGACTTGTCAGAAAGCCGGAGTGAGTCCTCTTCCTTCTCTGCGGGGGCGCGCTAGCGCACCCGCGGGTTGTAGTCCCCGAGATTTGGGCCGACTGCTCAGCAGTCGGGCCGGATCTCCCCGACGACTATTCTTTGTTCTGTTGGTGACTAACACCTCGTTCTCTTCTTTCTTTTGCAGAGGCCAACGCCGCCCTGCAGCAGTAGCTGGGCGAGGCCAACACTGCCCTGCGCACCAAGGAGGAGGAGTGCGGCCAACTGGCTGAGGGGCGCGACCGGCTGGCCACGCAGCTGGCGGAGCAGAAGGAGCTGCTCAAGAAGGCCCAGAAAGAGGCGGAGGACAAGGAGACTACCCTCCTTGCCGAATTCGCGTCCGAGCGCTCCTCCTGGACTGACAAGGAGGCGATGCTATCCTCCGGCTCCATGAGATTGAGGATCTCGTCGATGGTGAGCCTCTCCTCGCTTTTCTTCTTTGAGCTACCGGCTGTTGGTCGAGCCGACTTCTAATCTCTGATTTGGCTCTTTGCCCTCCTGTCCTGGCAGACTTCTTCCCTGGCCACTCGGATGCCGCCAACCAGGCCATCGAGGCTGATCGTGAAGGGTGGAGGGCGGATGGCGCGAAGATCGCTGCTGACTCCCCCCGAACCCTTAACAAGCAGATCCTGAGCATTGAGGCTCGTCTTCGGCCGGCCAACCGGATGCTGCGCCGACTTCAACGTGTTGGCGCCCAGGCGATTGCCGCCCTGTGGCCGGACATGCAGGCACCGTGCACCCCAAGTCGGACTGCCGACTGGCTAGAGGTAGCGGTTGGCCGCCTTGAAGCCTGGAAGGGCTCTTCGGCCCGGGCTGGAGCACGCCGGGCCTTAGAGTTCGTCAAGGCGTGGTATCCTGGGCTGAGTCTAGCCCAGCTAGCCACCTTCCAGCTAAAGGCTCAGGCGGAGTTGGCGGTCGTGGAAGATGACCTCGTCAAGCGCGCGACGTCGATCGTCGAGTACACCGACACCTGTGTCTTCGTCCCGGAGCGGGCTGAGAATGGCGATGAGGCGCCGCCGGAATGGTTCGGGATGAATCCGACTGACGGCGAGGATTCAGCGGAGGTGATCGACTCCAGTGGCGAGGAAGAAGGTGGGCGGAGGAGGAAGGCGAAGGGGAGGCACCGAAATTCGGAGCGGACGGCCATCCTCAGCTCGACTGCGCCTCCAACAATGAGCCACGCCCAACCAAGCCGGCTACCACTGGAGGCGACCAAGCGGAGACTTCCCAGCCAGCCGCTTCACCAGCCGGCGCCGCCGATTCCGCCATTCCACCAAGCCCGCCTGCTGCTTCCTAGGCTGCCACTTTACCCTTTTTTATACCTGCTTATCGGTCTCGATGAACTTTGTTAATTTGCACAATTCCACCCGCGGGGTGTATCTTGAACTGTTGTTTGAAGATTGGCCAAGGGCCTTGCTATGTAAATATATCCCGAGTTCTATCTCTTCTTGCCTATTGTTCTTTGGCTTTTTTCCTTTGCCGCCTTCCCTTGGTTGCCGCCTTGCCAGTCAGACAGCCGCTCTGTGGACTGTTGCTGGATCCAGTACTTAGCTTCTTTTGGGAAGACAAGTACTTGGCCGTTTAGAGTTCTTTGGCAAGTTAAGTAGAACACGGCGAGCCGGCTGCTCAACAGTTGGTCGTAAGAGGCGGGAAGCCGGCTTAGACTATGCCCATGCTTGTGTCCTTAGCCATTTTCATATGGGCACCCTTTCTACCTTACTCCAGCCCACCGTCCAGTCGCTCTACGAGCTGCGGCTTTTGGCAGGAGACGGCTTAGGTGCCACACATTACTTGTCCGGCTGCAGGAAGCATTTCGTAGTGCAAGGGGGCAAGTCCCCGGGCCGACTAGTCGAACCCGGTGCTAAGCGGCATAAAAAATAACACACTTACGGGCATGATTCTTATCATATAGATAAAAGAGGGCAGTCCCCGAGCTCGTCTCGGGGGACCCGGAGTCTTCGTACTTAATACAAAAGGTAGCGTGGTACATACTGCTTTAATTGTAAAATCTTCGGAGGAGGTTTGCGTTCCACGGCCGTTCCGTCTCCTTACCGGAGTCGCCCCTCTTGCGTGCTCGAGGCTTCTGAGCGTCGATCAGGTAGTACGAGTCGTTCCCTAGCACTTTGCTAATGACGAAGGGGCCTTCCCAAGGCGCTGAGAGCTTGTGCTGATTGGCTGTTCGCTGGATCAGCCGGAGCACAAGGTCTCCCTCTTGGAAAGATCTCGGCTTGACCTTCCGGTTATAATATCGGCGTAGGCTCTGCTGGTAGATGCTGGACCGACTGAGTGCCAATAACCGGTCCTCTTCCAGCAGATCAACGCCGTCTTGACGTGCTTCTTCTACCTCCTCTTTGGTGTACATGATGACTCGAGGGGAGTCGAACTCTATGTCCGTTGGGATGACGGCTTCGGCACCATAGACTAGGAAGAAGGGTGTGAAGCCGGTTGACTTGTTTGGAGTTGTGCGCAGGCTCCAGAGGACAGTCGGCAGCTCGTCGAGCCAACAGCCGGCCGAGCGCTCCAGAGTCTCGACCAGTCGAGGCTTGATGCCGGACAAGATGAGGCCGTTTGCTCGCTCTACTTGTTCGTTTGACTGCGGATGGGCAACGGACGCTAGGTCCAGTCTGATGCCCTGCGTCGCGCAGAAACGGGCCAAGGTGCCTTTGGCAAAGTTTGTGCCGTTGTCGGTGATGATGCTGTGCGGTATGCCGTATCTGATGGTGATGTCGGAGATGAAATTCACAGCAGTCGGAACGTTCAGCTTCTTTATTGGTTTGGCCTCTATCCACTTGGTGAACTTGTCCACCACGACAAGCAGACGGGTCATGCCGCCTCGCGCTATTTTGAATGGTCCCACCATGTCCAGGCCCCAGACAGCAAAGGGCCAGGCAATGGGAATAGTCTTGAGCGCAGAAGCCGGCTGATGTGGCTTGGAACGAAACTTCTGGCACCCTTTGCATTTTCGGACCAACTCATTGGCGTCTTCAAGGGCAGTCGGCCAGAAGAAACCGTGGCGGAAGGCTTTGGCGACGAGTGCTCTTGAAGTTGCGTGGTGGCCACACTCGCCTTGATGGATGTCTTTGAGAATCGCTTGGCCTTGCTCCGGCTCCACGCAGCGCTAGTAGACACTAGTGACACTGCGCCTCATGAGCTCTCTATTGACAATGGTGTAGGCTGCTGCCATACGTTGCACTTGCCGGGCCGAGATCTCATTAGTTGGTAGCTCTTTGTTCACCAAAAAACCGAGGATGGGCTGGGCCCATGAAGGTGCTGCGACTTCTGCAACTGTGAGGACTGCAACTTGGACAAGGGCGGCTGGGCTGGGAGGCGGCGGGTTGGAGTCGGCAGCCACTTGCTATGTCGATGAAGTCTCCGGGCCGAGGTGCAGTCCTCTGGCCGAGTTCTGAAGTCCCCGGGCTAGTCGCTGCAGTCCCCGGGCCGGGTTCTGAAGTCCCCGGGCCGGGTGCGACTCCTGCGACCCCCAGCCGTTCGTTAGAACTCCTGTGTCGGCTCATTGAGCTCTCAAGTCGGATCCTACTGCCTCAGGAGGAGCCGGCACGAAGATAGAATCTGACTTTGGTGATGGCTTGACAGGCGGTTTGAGAAGGCGTTGAAGGGCGACACCGGTTGGTATTGCTTGACGGGTGGAGCCGATTCGTGCCAGGGCGTCTGCTTGGTCGTTGTCGTTTCTCGGCACATGGAGAAACTCACATCCCTCAAAATATCCACTGAGTTGCTGTATGAGGAAGCAGTAGCTCGCCATGTTTGCATCTTTGGCGTCCCGGTCGCCTGACGACTGCTGGACTACCAAGTCGGAGTCCTCATAGCACATGATCCGGCGAATGCCGAGCTCTTTGGCAAGCCGGAGCCCGTGAATGAGTGTATCGTATTCGGTGACGTTGTTGGAGGCGGCAAAGTGGATTTGCAACACATATTTGAGCTTGTCACCTTTGGGAGAGGTGAGGACGATGCCGACTCCAATCCGGTGCGCATTTTGGAGCCGTCAAAATGCATCCGCCAATGGGTGGAGTGAGGCGCTGGTGGCAAGTACTGGGTCTCGGCCCAGTCGACGAGGAAGTCGGCCAGCGCTTGTGACTTGATAGCGGTGCGAGGCTGGTAGTAGATGGTGTAGGGAGGCAGATCTATGGCCCATTTGGCCACTCGGCCCGAAGCATCCCGGCGTCCAATGATCTCGGCCAGAGGAGCTATGCAGACCACAGTGATTGGATGCTCTTGAAAGTACGATTTCAATTTTTTGGCGGCAAAGTGCACGCCGTAGCACATCTTCTGGTAGTGGGGGTAGTTTTGCTTAGAGGTCGACAGTACTTCACTCAAATAATATACTGGTCTCTGGACTGGTAGGGCTTTGCCTTCCTCCTTGCGCTCGACCACGATGAATGTGCTGACCACTCGGCTGGCGGTGATGATGTATAGGAGCATGGGCTCCTTAGGAGTCGGAGCCGCCAAGACAGGTGGATTAGTCAACATCTTCTTCAATTGGAGAAAAGCTTCGTCAGCCTTGTGGTCCCACTCGAAAAAAGTGGTCTTCTTCATGAGTTGGTATAGGGGGAGAGCCTTCTCGCCCAGCCGACTGATGAATCGGCTAATGAATGCCAAACAGCCGGTGAACTTTTGTACGTCCAGCAGTCGGCTGGGTACTTCCATCCTCTCAATGGCCTTGATCTTCACTAGGTTGCATTCTATGCCGCGTTCGGAGACCAGGAAGCCAAGAAGCTGGCCGGCTGGTACTCTGAAGACGCATTTCTCTAGGTTGAGCTTGATTTGAAATCGGTGCAAATTCTCAAAGGTCTCCTTGAGGTCTTCTAGCAGCGTTCCACGCTTCTTCGTCTTCACCACCACATCGTCCACGTAAACGTGGGCGTTTCTACCGAGTTGCTTGAGGAGGCACTTCTGCATGCAACGTTGAAAGGTGGCGCCGGCATTCCTCAAGCCGAACGTCATAGTCAAGTAGCAGAAGGCTCCAAATGGCATGATGAAGGCGGTCTTCAGTCTGTCAACCGGGTTCAACTTGATCTGGTGGTATCTTGAATATGCATCCAAAAAACTCAACAACTCGCATCCGGCTATGGAGTCTATTACTTGGTCGATTCTTGGTAAAGCAAACGGGTCCTTGGGGCATGCTTTGTTGAGGCCGGTGTAATCAATACACATACGCCACTGCTTGTTCTTCTTCAGCACAAGGACCGGGTTGGCCAAACACTCTGGAAAGAACACCTCCATGATGAAGCCGGTTGTCAGCAGACGGGCAATTTCTTCTCCGATGACTCTTCTCTTCTCTTTTGATAGGCAGCGCAAGGGCTGCCTGACTGGCTTGGCATCATGCCGGACGTGTAATTTGTGCTCGGCGAAATCCGTCGGGACACCTGGTATATCTTTGGGGGACCATGCGAAGATGTCCCGATTCTCATGGAGGAAATCGACGAGCTCGCCTTCCTATTTGCTGTCGAGGTTTGTACCTATGACAGCGTACCTCTCCGGGTGCTCTGGGTCCAAGGGTATCTTTTTTGTTTCTTTGGCTGGCTTGAACGAGCCCTCAGCTTCTGACTCCTTGGGATCGGACGACATCTCTGGCTGCTTGCTTGCCATCGCCACAACCCGGTCAAGGAGCCGCTTCTCAGCTGCGATCACGAGGTACTTGGCCAATCGACTGCTCTCTGCTGCGCAGGCGGACGACTTCTTGTAGTCGCCAGTTATGGTCAGAATCCCCTTGGAACTTGGCATCTTCATCTTGAGGTAGGCATAGTGGGGAACAACCATGAACTTGGCCAGGGCAGGCCGGCCAAGTAACGCATGGTATGGGCTCTCAAGGTCCACCACTTCAAACCATACTGACTCTCGGTGGAAATGATCTTTGTCTCCAAAGAGGACATCTATCAGAATCTTGCCGATTGGTGAGCAGGAAAGGCCAGGAACTATGCCATGGAATACTGTCCGGCTGGGCTGAAGCTGCCTCTGTCTGATTCCTAATTTCTCCATGGTATCCTTGTATAGGATGTTAATGCTGCTGCCGCCATCTGTCAGGACTCGGGAGAAGCGAGCTGCTCGCTTGTCCGTGGCAAAGGCGGCGTCCAAAATCAGGGCATAGGAGCCAGGCTTAGGCATCACCTCCGGGTGATCAGCTCTGCTCCAGCTGATGGGCCTTTCAGAGAACTCTGGGGTCTCTGAGGCTACCGCATTTACTTCTTGTTGCCGCAGCCGCCTGCTACGTCGATCATTGGCCACACTGGTGAAGATGACATAGGCTCCATGCTCTTCTGGGTATTCGTCTTGTATTGCACCGACTAGTCTGACCACCAGCTGCTGGGGGGAGGAGGAGGTGGCTTCCCAGCAGATGGGGGTGGCATGAGGCCGTCTTCCTTGACGATCCCGATGAGCCAGTGGCACTTCCGAGTGGTGTGGTTAGACAGCTTCGCACCACTATGGAATTTGCAGGGAGCATCCAAAGTCTGCTCATATGAGAAAGCCGGCAACCAGTTGGGCTTGCCACCCTTCCGCCATTTGGGCGGAGGCGGCCCTTCCGGCTGCTGGTCTTCGACTGTTGCCACCTGCCGGTTGATGGAAGCCGGCTGCGTGGCCTTGCGCTTGTGGTCGTTCTGTTGTTGACGCCGACTGGCGTCTCCAGCCGGGGTTCGAGGAGCCCGAGGAGCCACCTTGCCAGTCACACTAACTTGGATTTTCGCCTTCATGGAGGAGTCGGCCATGGCATATTTGTCTGCTATGATCAGCAGCTAGTCGAGGGTCTCTAGCTCGTCGCAAAGGAGCTTGTGCTTGAGGAGGGTGCCCTCTCGGCACCCGGCGGTGAAGTATCCGATGGCCTGCACCTCGTGCACGCCCTCACAGGAGTTACGGAGCTCGGCCCAACGCGTGAGGTAATCGCAAGTTGACTCATTGGGGCCTTACACGCACAAGGAAAGCTGGCGAGGTTTGGGAGGCCGCTTGTACGTGCTGGTGAAGTTGCGGACAAAGCCATCGGTGAAGTCGACCCAACTGTTGATGCAGTGAGGCTTCAACCTATTCAGCCATGTCCGGGCCGTGCCCTGGAGCATGAGCGGAACATACTTCACGGCAACACGCTTGTTGCCGTTTGCTATACCGACTGCTGTGGAGTAGTCAACCAGCCAATCTTCCGGCTTCACAGAGCCGGTGTATTTGGGCGTGTCTCTTGGGAGTGTGAACCCTCTGGGGAAAGGCTCGTCTCGAATGCAGGGGCCGAAGCACGACGGGCCCAGCTCATCTTCTTCTTCAAGCGCCAGGGATCGGTGGAGATGGTCGATCCGGTGGCGGGCATCATTCTCTCCGACTCCCTCTCGGCGGCCAAGACGGTCGTCGAGTGTCGGGTGGTCAACAGGCGGCAGGGAGACTCGCCTTTCCCTGCGAGGGGGAGGAGGCAGACAGTCATCCCGTCGTTCCACTGCTCTTGGGCGGCCATCTTGGTCACGCTCTATGGTGATATGAGTCCGACTGCGGCTAGCCGCCGACTTCTTGTCTTTTCTACCACAGACGCCACCGGTCGGCGTCCGAGATGTCGCGCCGTGGTCTCGGCGGAGGTGCAGGCCATCATTTTGCCGCCGCAGCGCGTCGGTGCGGCAGCCGGCCTTGTTCTGCTCGGCAGCCGCGTCGAGGAGCTGCTGAACGCACTCCGCCATCAGGCGATGCTCCTCGCCCTCGAATTTATCCAGCTCGTCTGCTGCCGCTTGGGCAGCTCGGATGTTTTTGCCAGCGTGGCGTAGACGGGGCGATCTACCCCGAACAGGTTGGCGATGGCCACGCCGTGCTGCTGGACTACACCAAGGCGGCTGGGCCCGGCGGGAGCCGGCGTGCCGCCCACAGCGCGGTCCATCTCGCGCTGATAGGCCTCCGACAGGCGTCTCATGCTGGCCAGCTTCTTGGCACCTTCGACAAGCTGAAGGCGGCGCGCCTCCAGTGTCTCGGCGTCGGCGTCTTCGGGAATGGGCGCGGTTAGGTCTAGTAGTGCCGCATTAAGCGGGTTGCGAGCACCTCCGTCGGAGTGCTCGCCGTGACCGATGACAAGTACCTCCGCGCGAGGGAGCGGCTCATCGTAGACCACCACGTTGGTGGGGAACGCGTCGAGCGACACGGTGTCAGAGTCGACCTGCATCGGGTCGGTGGAGCCTACAGACTCCAAGTCCACAGTAGGCTCGTTGGCGACGTGGAGTTGGTCGAGGAGGCCCGCGAGGAGGCTCTCGGGGTCACCTGTGCTCGTGTCGGATGCGGGCTCGTCGGAGAGGCGGACCTCGCCGACAAGATCGGCGAGGCAACTGGCCGCGCAGGCGATTTCCGCGCCAAGCAGCGCATCGACGCAGACTCCGTCTGGCGTGCCGGGCTGGCTGCGCTCGCCAGGGAGAAAAAGGGTTCCCTTCCAGAACAGGTCTTCGAACGACGGTGCACCTCGCCCCATGGTGGGCGCCAAATGTCGAGGGTTGGGTGCGACATATGCCAAAGGATGGCTTATCATGGTGGGAGCGAGTAGAACATCGCCGGTGCCCGGAAGCGGGATTAGGCGTAGACACGAACACCGGCGTACTTTACCCAGGTTCGGGGCTCTCCTATGAGATAACACCCCTAGTCCTGCTCTACGGGGTCTCCGCATGGTCACTAAGGCAAAGTGAGTACAAGGGTGCTCCTCGAGCTGTATGTTGGAGGTAGGAGAAGGCAAGGCTAGCTTTCTCCTTCCTATATCTCTGGTCTAGTTCTCATAGGTCCAAACCCTTTGCATGGGTGCTCTGGGGGTTTATACAGGCCTACCCCCAGGGGTACAAGGGTAATATGACTGGGCATAGGCCCAGCCGTCAGTCTCTTCGGCCACCGATTTCTCCACCGACTACTAGGACCCGCCGATCGGGGGGCCCCGCCGACTGGTCTGGTACGGAGCCGATAGGCCGTACCCGCCGCTTGGGGGTCTTGCTGGCTGCTGATCACTGTGCCGCGCTTCTAATGACGCGGGCTTGGTCGAAAGGTCATGGCTACAACACCGCCGTCATGGAGGGCGATTACTATAGCCACTCCCCGTCTAGTCTGGTTAATGGCGCGTGGGGCCCGTGGGAGGAGCAGGCCGACTCCGAGGGGCCGACTCCCATCGGGTCCGATAGGTAGGGCTCTTCGCCGTCTTCTAGACTCTCGCTGACTGGCGGGGCCCGTCGTCCTTGGGCCATACAGACAGGCCATCGTGGGAGCAGGACTCTGCCTACCCGTGGTGACGTCAGGGCTGACATGGCAATAGTGCCGCACCAGGCGGGGCTCCACGTTGGTACAACGCACTGTGGCTGCGCCAGCCCTTAGGAAGGGGAGGGGATGGGCTGCACTGTAGCCATCCCCCGCCCCGTCCCCCTTGATGTGGGTACGGGTTTCGAAGGGGCCATAGGCCGACTCCTAGGAGCCAACTTCTCTGGAAGCCGCCTGGCAGGAGTCGGCTCGTCTCGACCTCACCTTCTGGACTCGGCCGTCTACGGGCTGCCGGCTATTTCTCCAGCCGACTTCCAGAAGGCGGCTCTTTTCCTTGGCATCCTGAGGGGCGTGGTCAGCCTCAATGTCTTGAAAGTTTATGGGCGTCGGGTTAGCCTACCCGTGGCCCATTACTCCGACAATATGTATTCGGTGTTTCTCAAAAAGGTGCAACCGTACTTGGGGAAGGATGGGATGGATGCCATTGCACTTCATGTGATAAACCATCTCGTGCGCACTTATGGTCCTAAGACAACGGTAGGTTTAGATCATAGGTTAAGAAAATGGACTGATCATTAAACCTGTGAGGTTATCAGTTTGGGTTTTCACAAGTTGTGTTGCTGATTCGCTACCAATTTTTTTACCATAAAAATATATCGAGCAATAATGTATGCCAATATAATAGTAAAACATGGTTCAATAGCATTGTTTCATTCTCTTACAACAAATGAGTTGGGGTGAGATAGTTATAAGGCCTAGGTTGGGCTTCAGCCTACACCTTAGGTGACCTAGGTCTTAAACTCTATCTCTTGGGTCTTTGGTTCTGGTATTTTCCAGTAAGATCACTTGTTGTGCCATCGGTTCACCATTTCACTTTCAGATTGTTTACCATAAAATAATATATATTAAGAAAAAATATGTCAATATAACTGTAATCCATGGTCAAATAGCATTTCTTCCTTTTTGGTGCGGAGCACCCTGGGGTCATCATCATGGACTTGGCTCCATTCATCAAGGGAGACACACATCACATATACTAAGGGGATTTTTATCATTTATGCGTGTCTACTTGGTGATCTCTTGGATGGTATACTACTTCACCCCTCTCGTGCGCGTATGGGTTTGAGGAGAGCTTCACGTGTATCGAGGAGTGCAAGCACAAGAGGATGACAACCAACCAAGAGGGGAGTGTGGGAGCGGCAATGGAAGAAGATGCAGGCACTGCAAGTCAGTGATCAAACGTCCAACCACTAGTCCAGGCATCCGGTCAGAGTCAAGACAGCAAATCGTCTAGCTGGACATCCCCCACCAGTCCACACATCTGGCACATGGAGCGCGTCCCCATGGAGACCAGACACTAGAGCCTACTCAAACATCTGAATGTCGGTTCAGACATCCGACCCTTCATTACCCAAAATTCCAGGCATCCGGCCCCTTCGTGCATGTAGTTTTGGGCCCAAAGCCCGTGTGCCCCTTTCCCACTTACCCCTTTGTGGAATAGCCTATATGTACCTCTCTCAACCTCCTTTATAGGTTACCTAAGATTAGAACTCCAACCATAGAGCTTAGCTCATGTACCTCCCCTTTGTGGGATATATCCCCTCTTACAAGAACAAGAACTCCTAATGGGAGAAGAACCATCCGTGGTTACCAATGCCTCCTAATGGGAGAAGGATTCCCTATGTGAATCATCAAAACCCATATCTCATAGAGATTTGATGAACTACGTACCTTTGTATATTTTCCTTTATTGTTGTTGAATGCTTGAGATTCATCCATTTGCCTTGTGATTTGAGTGCTTGTGTGTGGATCTTGTCCAATAAGGTGTTCCTCTTATGTGTTCCCCCTTGTGTTGTTCGTGATTTCTCCCTAATTCACCTCCAATTCATGAAGATCGGAAAAACTAGGGCTCGGCCCTACATCATTTGCTATCATGAGCAAGGTTGTCATGAATTGGAACCCCCTCCCCTCACTTGTATAGCCTAATTTTATTGCATTCTTGCCAATTTTGAAAATCCACACAAAAAATAGACATACCATTTTTTGAGTGATTTGTTGTTCTAGTAAATTTTTGTTGGATTTGATCCACCTTCCCTAGGGTTTCCTAGCCCCATTTTTTATTTCCCGCATTAATTTTGAACTCAAAATCTCACAATACCACCCCAAAGTTGAGTTTCACGGCTCAAATCCCGATCTGGATCTGGCAGCTCGGACATCCAACCTTTGCCAGGATGGGACATTCGCGAAAATGGGCATTGAGGTCTCGCGATAGTCGATGGAGATATCGGAGGCATAGAACCACCTATGTTCCCACGACTCTGACTAATCGGAGGTCGCCAACTCAAAATAGTCGGAGTCTAGGCATGGGCAGATTACTGCTTTGCCGCACGAAGGGACCTTGCCCTCCTTCAGGCGAGGGACTACTTCGAAGAAAAATCTGAAGAGGTGAAAATGGGGAAGGGTCCCAAGAAAGCACTCGCAAAGAGTCACGAAGCACGACAAATGGAGCACCCTGCTTGGGGCCAAGCGATGCAGCTGCAAACCATAGTAGGTCAACATCCCGCGGGTGAAAGAGCTCAAGTGGAATCACAGTAAATAAAAGCCTCATGAACCACCAAATTCTAGAGTAAATGGGTGAGGGACTTCATCCTTGCGGGGAGGCGCCATCCATGGCATGTAGGACTTCTTCGGCAACCAACATATCTCCACCAGTCGCTCCAGATCGTCCCTCCGCCCGGCCATCGCCGGAAGGAACTATGGGAGAAGCCATCAAGTATTCACTGCCAATGGGCACTCTGAGCGGCTAATGGCAGCCAAGATAAGGCTATCTTGAAGAAGAAGAAGAATGAGCGGATTACAATAATGCTCTCTGCTCCCAAATTATAGCGGAGAGGCTCTCAAATCTTTCCCACTATAGTAACGGCATGCGAAGCACCGGCGATGGGCCGACTTGTGTTGGTCGTGGACCGCCTTAACGACAAACTTGGGCCCTGGAAGGCTCGGGCATGACCTAACCAGACAAATACCTTGAGTCATGACGCTCACGATCTCCGCCAGGCTCAGGGGCTACAGATGGGGCCAAGACCCGAGGGTGGCTAACCAAGTCGGATCAAGTGAAGGAGTGGGCCAAATCCACAAGGGGTCCCACAAGGAGGAAGGAGGAACCAACCTTGTGCCAATTTTCTCCCCAAGACAAGAAGGGCAGCGGCCTAGATTGCATCTCCCCCTATAAAACTGCTGGGGGACGTAGTATTTCAAAAAAATCCTACGACCACGCAAGATCTATCTAGGATATGCATAGCAATGAGAGGGGAGAGTGTGTCTACGTACCCTCGTAGACCGAAAGCGGAAGCATTTAAGTAACGCGGTTGATGTAGTCGAACGTCTTCGCGATCCAACCGATCAAGTACCTAACGCACGGCACCTCCGCGATCTGCACACATTCAGCTCGGTGACGTTCCTCGAACTCTATATCTAGCTGAGGCCGAGGGAGAGTTTCGTCAGAACGATAGCGTGTTGACGGTGATGATGAAGTTGCCGACGCATGGCTTCGCCTAAGCACTACGACAATATGACCGAGGTGGAAATCTGTGGAGGGGGGCATCGCACACGGCTAAGAAATCAACTTGTGTGTCTATGGGGTGCCCCCCTCCCCCGTATATAAAGGAGTGGAGGAGGGGAACGGACGACCTCCTAGGGCGCGCCCCAAGGGGGGAGTCCTACTCCTACTAGGAGTAGGTTTCCCCCCTTTCCTAGTCCAACTAGGAGGGGGAAGGAAGGGAAGAGGGAGAGAAGGAAAGAGGGGCCGCCCCCCAAACCCTACTCCAATTCAGATTGGGCCTAGGGGGCGTGTGCCACACCTGGCCACCTCCTATTCTCTTCCATTGTGGCCCATCAAGGCCCATTAACTCCCCGGTGGGTTCCGGTAACCCCCCGGTACTCTGGTAAATACCCGATACACCTCGGAACCATCCCGGTGTCCGAATATAGTCATCCAATATATCAATCTTTATGTCTCGACCATTTCGAGACTCCTCGTAATGTCCATGATCTTATCCGGGACTCCGAACTACCTTCGGTACATCAAAACACATAAACTCATAATACTGATCGTCATCGAACGTTAAGCGTGCGGACCCTACGGGTTCGAGAACTATGTAGACATGACCAAGACTTATCTCCGGTCAATAACCAATAGCGGAACCTGGATACTCATATTGGTTCCTACATATTCTACGAAGATCTTTATCGGTCAAACCGCATAACAACATACGTTTGTTCCCTTTGTCATCGGTATGTTACTTGCCCGAGATTCGATCGTCGGTATCATCATACCTAGTTCAATCTCGTTACCGGCAAGTCTCTTTACTCGTTCCGTAATGCATCATCCCATAACTAACTCATTAGTCACATTGCTTGCAATGCTTATAGTGATGTGCATTACCGAGAGGGCCCAGAGATACCTCTCTGACAATCGGAGTGACAAATCCTAATCTCGATCTATGCCAACTCAACAAACACCATCGAAGACACCTGTATAGCATCTTTATAATCACCCAGTTATGTTGTGATGCTTGATAGCACACTAAGTGTTCCTCCGGTATTCGGGAGTTGCATAATCTCATAGTCATAGGAACATGTATAAGTTATGAAGAAAGCAATAACAATAAACTAAACGATCAAAATGTTAAGCTAATGGATGGGTCAGGTCAATCACATCATTATCTAATGATGTGATCCCGTTCATCAAATGACAACTCATGTCTATGGCTAGGAAACTTAACTGTCTTTGATTAACGAGCTAGTCAAGTAGAGGTATACTAGTGACACTCTGTTTGTCTATGTATTCACACATGTACTAAGTTTCCGGTTAATACAATTATAGCATGAATAATAAACATTTATCATGATATAAGGAAATATAAATAACAACTTTATTATTGCCTCTAGGGCATATTTCCGTCAGTCTCCCACTTGCACTAGAGTCAATAATCTAGATTACACAGTAATGATTCTAACACCCATGGAGTCTTGGTGTTGATCATGTTTTGCTCATGAGAGAGGCTTAGTCAATGGGTCTGCAACATTCAGATCCGTATGTATCTTGCAAATCTCTATGTCTCCCTTCTTGACTTGATCACGGATGGAATTGAAGCGTCTCTTGATGTGCTTGGTTCTCTTGTGAAATCTGGATTCCTTTGCCAGGGCAATTGCACCAGTATTGTCACAAAAGATTTTCATTGGACCCAATGCACTAGGTATGACACCTAGATCGGATATGAACTCCTTCATCCAGACTCCTTCATTTGCTGCTTCCGAAGCAGCTATGTACTCCGCTTCACACGTAGATCCCGCCATGACTCTTTGCTTGGAATTACACCAACTGACAGCTCCATCATTCAATAAAAATACATATCTAGTCTGTGACTTAGAGTCATCCGGATCAGTGTCAAAGCTTACATCGACGTAACCGTTTACGACGAGCTCTTTGTCACCTCCATAAACGAGAAACATATCCTTAGTCCTTTTCAGGTATTTCAAGATGTTCTTGACCGTTGTCCAGTGATCCACTCCTGGATTACTTTGGTACCTCCCTGCTAAACTAATAGCAAGGCACACATCAGGTTTGGTACACAACATTACATACATGATAGAACCTATGGCTGAAGCATAGGGAATGACTTCCATTTTCTCTCTATCTTCTGCGGTGGTCGAGCATTGAGTCTGACTCAACTTCACACCTTGTAATACAGGCAAGAACCCTTTCTTTGCTTGATCCATTTTGAACTTCTTCAAAACTTTATCAAGGTATGTGCTTTGTGAAAGTCCAATTAAGCGTCTTGATCTATCTCTATAGATCTTGATGCCCAATATATAAGCAGCTTCACCGAGGTCTTTCATTGAAAAAATCTTATTCAAGTACCCTTTTATGCTATTCAGAAATTCAGTATCATTTCCAATCAACAATATGTCATCTACATATAATATCAGAAATGCTACAGAGCTCCCACTCACTTTCTTGTAAATACATGCTTCTCCAAAAGTCTGTATAAAACCATATGCTTTGATCACACTATCAAAGCATATATTCCAACTCTGAGATGCTTGCACCAGTCCATAAATGGATCGCTGGAGCTTACACACTTTGTTAGGACCTTTTGGATCGACAAAACCTTCTGGTTGCGTCATATACAACTCTTTAAGATATCCATTAAGGAATGCAGTTTTGATATCCATTTGCCAAATTTCATAATCATAAAATACGACAATTGCTAACATGATTCAGACGGACTTAAGCATCGCTACGGGTGAGAAGGTCTCATCGTAGTCAACTCCTTGAACTTGTCGAAAACCTTTTGCAACAAGTCGATCTTTGTAGACAATAATATTACCACCAGCGTCAGTCTTCTTCTTGAAGATCCATATTCTCTATGGCTTGCTGATCATCGGGCAAGTCAACCAAAGTCCACACTTTGTTCTCATACATGGATCCCATCTCAGATTTCTTGGCCTCAAGCCATTTTGCGGAATTTGGGCTCATCATCGCTTCCTCATAGTTCGTAGGTTCGTCATGGTCAAGTAACATGACCTCCAGAACAGGATTACCGTACCACTCTGGTGCGGGCCTTACTCTGGTTGACCTACGAGGTTCGGTAGTAACTTGATCAGAAGTTTCATGATCATTATCATTAGCTTCCTCACTTATTGGTGTAGGAATCACTGGAACCGATTTTTGTGATGAACTACTTTCCAATAAGGGAGCAGGTACAGTTACCTCATCAAGTTCTACTTTCCTCCCACTCACTTCTTTCGAGAGAAACTCCTTCTCTAGAAAGGATCCATTCTTAGCAACGAATATCTTTCCTTCGGATCTGTGATAGAAGGTGTATCCAACAGTCTTCTTTGGGTATCCTATGAAGACACATTTCTCCGATTTGGGTTCGAGCTTACCAGGTTGAAGCTTTTTCACATAAGCATTGCAGCCCCAAACTTTAAGAAACGACAACTTGGGTTTCTTGCCAAACCATAGTTCACATGGTGTCGTCTCAACGGATTTACATGGTGCCCTATTTAACATGAATGCAACTGTCTCTAAAGCATAACCCCAAAACGATAGCGGTAAATCAGTAAGAGACATCATAGATCGCACCATATCTAATAAAGTGGTGTTACGACGTTCGGACACACCATTATGCTGTGGTGTTTGGGGTGGCGTAGTTGCGAAACTATTCCACATTGTTTCAAATAAAGACCAAACTCGTAACTCAAATATTCTCCTCCATGATTAGATCATAGAAACTTTCATCTGTGAAGGTCAGAAAATAATGATACCCGTCGCGAGCATCAACACTCATTGGACTGCATACATCAATATGTATTATTTCCAACAATTCTGTTGCTCGCTCCATTTTTCTAGAGAACGGAGTCTTAGTCATCTTACCCATGAGGCATGGTTCGCAAGCATCAAGTGATTCCAAAAGCCCATCAGCATGGAGTTTCTTCATGCGCTTTATACTAATACAACCTAAATGGCAGTGCCACAAATAGGTTGCACTATCATTATTAAACTTACTAGTTAGTTGCACGTGCTTTGCACGTCAATACTTAATCATGCACAATAATAACAAATAACTCAGCAGGGCACGGCTCACACAACATTTTTCCATTTTTCAATGAGTATTGCAAAAAAAAAGGTCCATGAATGTTATAAATAAAGCATAACATAGGAGTGATGATATAATAGACAAATTAGTCATTGTTTATTCAGGTAAAACTGATATATAACTAATTCAAAGATTTTGTTATTTCTTAGTTGTGTGAAATTGCAAATGAGACCAGTCGATTTCACCTAACGTCTGATGCCCGAGATAGGTGCGCTTGCTAGGCCGAGCCAGGAGTGTCGGAACCGGGGACGACACGAAAAACATCACTGTCGGTGGAGGGGAGTCATAGGTTGATGGGTTCGGGTGCAATGGGGGTGGCGGGAGCTCGCCGACGATGGAATTGGTGAGTTTTAGAGGGAGGCCAAGAGGGCAGAGGAGGTGGAGTCTAGAGGGCAAGGCAGTGCTTTGTTGGGTCAGCGTTGGGCGATGGTTACATAAAGAAGAGAAAGAACACGAAAATGAGGGGGAATATGAAGTTCTAGCTGATGGACCTGAATCGGACTGGGGACAAAACTTACTAAAATAAATTGTTTTTAGGCACGTGACATGTAGGTTGCCCCTAAATGCAACATTTGAGGGAGTTCTTAAATTTCTTTTTGCTTGTCATTTTATCTAGAGATATTTTTCACATGCCCTTTACCCCAGTCAGTGCACGGTGTTAATAAAACCCGAAATAAACCATTTATCTCTTTATCCTATACTTGTGTTACATTCTTCTATTTTTTTCCTTTCAGATAGTTTCCAACATGTAAATTTGATCCTTATGTAGGCCCATATAGCGGACGATGTGAACGGTACACAGGTGCAACATTAATAAATATTAAAAATATTAATAGAATTTTTTTAAAATATTAAAATAATCACAACTCACTCATCTTAAATCTAACACGAAAATGATAATAAATTATTTTGGGACGTTCTACAATATGCGGTTCGCTTTTTAATCTAAGACACCTATGTGCTTTATGAAATAATTGTATCATCAACATATATTTGTTCAGATATTGGTTTTGATATATAGAAAATTGTCTATTCATATTTTGTCCATGATCCTTATGTCAGGCCCATCCGATGAATGTAGTTTGGAAGGTATAAAACTTCAAATTATTTGTCGGGGATAATACATATTTAATTGTGTGCACACATTATTTAAATATAGTTCGATAAGCAATGTAATAATAGAAGAAATGTAAAATTATATTTACCTTAGAGAAGCATACCTGAAAATAAGAACGGAAAAGCATATTGGCAGGGAGACCAGCAGGACGTTTTTCTTTGCTTTTTTTTACAGCGAACAAATCAACACAGATATGTGTTCATTTTTTATTATCCATCCAAATCGTAGAGACTTGAAGCATTTTGAGGTTAGACTTTTTTTGCCTGTAGGTTTCTACCAAGTTGGCCTTTCCTTAGCTTTGCAGATTGTGCAGAGAATCAGGCAGAGTAGCTATCAATTGTTTTTAATAAAAAGAATCCTCTGGAGCTTACTGGAACGATGCAGAATAGGCACCATATGTTACATGCTCAGTCCCAGTCTGGAGGCTACCATGTGCGCATGCAGGAGCCAACTGCACCATGGCGAATCCCCGGAATAACAGCCGTTGGATTTTCTTATCCAACGGTATATATTGCACCAGAATCCGAGCAAACAAACGTGAGCCATTCGATTGAAACTATTCAATGGTCTATATTGTGAGTTACTCGTATACTATATAGTAGTATAGATATCTTTTGGCTTCAATACTATGAATATGTGTATCACTACTATCAAGATTTAGTAAAAATAGACCACTCATCAAGGGTGCATGACCAGAAAAGATATTACTCATATAAATAGAACAACCATTATTCTCTGATTTAAATGAATAACCATCTCGTATCAAACAAGATCCAGATATAATGTCCATGCTTAACGCTGGCACCAAATAATAATTATTCAGGTCTAAAACTAATCCCGAAGGTAGACGTGGAGGTAGCGTGCCGACGTCGATCACATCGACTTGGGAACCATTTCCCACGCGCATCGTCACCTTGTCCTTAGCCAATCTTTGCTTAATCCGTAGCCCCTGTTTAGAGTTGCAAATCTCAGGCGCTACTGCGAGCATTAGTAAGGTACACATCAATAACATGTATATCAAATATACCTTTCACTTTGGCATCCTTCTTTTCCACCAAATAATTGGGGCAGTTCCGCCTCTAGTGACCAGTCCCTTTGCTGTAGAAGCACTCAGTCTCAAGCTTAGTACCAGACTTGGGCTTCTTCACTTGAGCAACAACTTACTTGCCATTCTTATTTAAGTTCCCCTTCTTCCCTTTGCCCTTCTTCTTGAAACTGGTGGTCTTGTTGACCATCAACACTTGATTCTCCTTCTTGATTTCTACCTTCACAACCTTTAGCATCGCGAAGAGCTCGGGAATTGTCTTATCCATCCCTTGCATATTATAGTTCATCACAAAGCTTTTGTAGCTTGGTGGCAGTGATTGAAGAACTCTGTCAATGACACTATCAACCGGAAGATTAACTCCCAGCTGAGTCAAGTGATTGTGGTACCCAGACACTCTGAGTATATGCTTATTGACAGAACTATTCTCCTCCATTTTGCAGCTGTAGAACTTGTTGGAGACTTCATATCTCTCAATCCGGGCATTTGCTTGAAATATTAACTTCAACTCTGTAACGCCCCACATGTAACCTTCCCCAAATGTACTCCGACTCTTGCCGTTTCCGGCATTAATTTATATTTAATTCTCGGGTTCGGGTCTTTGTCTCTGTGTGTTGTTTCGTTTTTCGTGCATCTCATATCATGTCGTCACGTGCATTGCATTCGCATACATGTTCATCTCATGCATCCGAGCATTTTCCCCGTTGTCCGTTTTGCATCCCGACGCTTCGTTCTCCTCCGGCGGCCATTTCTAGCTTTCTTTTGTGTGTGGGGATTAAACATGTCCGGATTGGGCCGAGACTTGCCATGCGGCCTTGGTTTACTACCGGTAGACCGCCTGTCAAGTTTCGGGTCATTTGGACTTCGTTTGATACTCCAACGGTTAACCGAGGGACCGGAAAGGCCTCGTGTGTGTACAGCCCAACACCCCTCCATTTTGGCCCAAAACCCACCAAACTCAGCTCCATCGTCTCGGTCGTTTGATCACGATCGTGTGGGCGAAAACCGCACCTCATTTGGACTCTCCTAGCTCCCTCTATGCCTATATATATAGCCCCCTCCGAAATTCTCGTTCTCCTCCCCCGAAACCCTAGCTCCAAAAAAAAACAGATCTCGCCGCCGCCGGACACGTCCGGACGGACCGGACGTTGTCCGCGCCGCCGCCGCCGACCTATCAGGGGGCGCCACGTGGCCCCCCGGACCACATCGCCGCCGCCGCGCCGGCCCGCCCGAGCCCGCGCGGGGCCCGCTACCTCGCCCGACCGGGCCACTCCCGGGCGCCCGCGCCTCCTTCGTCTTCCCCGGGTCCGGCCTCCGCCGCCCCTCGCCACCTCGTCGCCGGCCGCCGCTTCCGGCAGACGCCCCGGCCGCCACCTCGCCGTCGGCCGCCCCAGGCCCCGCGCCGTCGCCGCCCTTGCCTCGGCGTCCGCGCCCGGCCGCGCCGCGCGCCGCCGCCGCCCTCCGGCCTCCCGTCGTCGCCGGCGCCCCGCGGCCTCGCCGGATCCGGCGGGATCCGCCGCCGCCGCCATCGCCGAGCTCCGGCGCCGCGCAGCTACAGTGCGCGCCCGATCCGGATCGGATCTGGCGCGGCTACAGTAAACCCTAGGCCCTTTTTTTTTCTAAGTCCCAGATATTTTGATCCTAGATGCTCCGTTTGACCTGCCATAACTTTGCATCCGTAGCTCCGATTTGGGCGTATAATATGTCAAATTCTTCGCCTCGACGAGTACATCATTTCATTCCATTGCATCATTTGCATTTGAGGTCATCTTGATGCCCAAAATACTGTTGGAAGGAGGCATGTTGAGTTAAATTGTAGATCCGTTAATCCAACATGCACTTTTGTCATTTTTGCCATATTTAATCTGTGCATGATATGCCTGTGCCCCTTTGGGATGAATTGTTAAGCATGTTGCCTTCTTTCCAGAGGTGACTTCCATGTATTTTTAGGAGGTGTGTGTTGTCTTGTGCAAGCTTGCGAAGAGGGCTACCTGAGATTTCAGATTTCAGGGACTTAGTGATTTTCACTAAGTCTGAGCCGTTTTAGTTCACGATGCTATATGTTCGGCTTGTTTCCTAGCAATCCGTGCCTCTTTTGAGGATGATCAGTAAGAGTGATTTGTTATGTTTGTTGTGCTTAATCCATCCATGTCTTTACTTGTTATGTTGGAGCACCCTAGGTTGACTCAATCGAGCTCAACTTTTGGATAGTTGCTGTTTTGGGCAGATCGTTATCTCTTTTGCGATTTTGCCGGAGTGATTGCTAGTGATCCATGCATGCTATGCCATTGTTCTTGCCATGTCTAGCTAGCATTTTGCGCCTTCTTAATGGATATATGCTTGCCTTGCCATGACTTGCACCGTAGTGAGAGCATCGAGCTCGTTTGTATGCCTCCGTGAGTTATTATTTCAGCATGTCCCAGTTTTCACTAAGTCTGAAAACTGATTGTGTTTCATCGATGTTCGTGTGCTCGGTAGAGTATTCTGTGAACCCTTTTGGCCCCAGGTCATGTTGGGTGTTTTGTTAAGCTTGTTGAGTAGCTCCATGCCATGTTCTTACTTGCCATGTTCAGGTTTTCCTTCATGTTGTTTTGCTGCTCCGAAGAGGGCATCGTGGTCTGAAATTCCAGACTAGCGTTAATTTCGCTAAGTCTGAAATCTGTTTTGCTTATTCAGTTTTGCCATGCTTGTTTGAAGCCCTTAATGGATGAATTTGCCTATGCCTCAGTCATGATGATTTGATAAGCTTGATGAGTACATCACTGCCATGTATTTTGTTTCCATGTTGGGTGGCTGTAGCATGTTCATTTTGCTGCATTTAGGAGGCATGTTGCTGTAAATTGCAGATCGGTTCGTTTAGTATAATGCTTGCCATTTCTTAACCGTAGCTCCGATTGCCATGATCTTTATATCGTTTTCAGGGGATTTCTTCCCCTCTATCCAGTGGCACACTTGGATTTCCAAGTTGAGGCCAGGTTCATGCATTTCCTGTTATATGTTGCATTCTTGCATCCCGCATAGCATATCATCTTTGCATCTTATTGATTGCCCTTGCATGTGGTTGATTGTATCCTTGTTGCTTGTTTGTGTTGTTGGGTAGAGCCGGGAGACGAGTTCGCTATCGAGGAGCCCATTGAGTTTGCTTTTGAGGATCCAGTCAATTCTGACAACTGTGCAGGCAAGATGATCACACCCTTGAAATCACTACTATCTTTGCTATGCTAGTTTGCTCGCTCTTTTGCTTTGCCAATGCTACGATGCCTACCACTTGCTTGTCAGCCTCCCAATTGCCATGATTGAGCCTCTAACCCACCTTTGTCCTAGCAAACCATTGATTGGCTATGTTACCGCTTTGCTCAGCCCCTTCTTATAGCATTGCTAGTTGCAGGTGAGGATTGGAGCCGTTCCCTGTTGGAACATTTGTTTACTTGTTGGGATATCACTATATTGCCATGTTATCTTTACTCATCTATATACTTGGTAAAGGGTGGAAGGCTCGGCCTCTCGCCTAGTGTTTTGTTCCACTCTTGCCGCCCTAGTTTCCGTCATATCGGTGTTATGTTCCCGGATTGTTGCGTCCCTTACGCGGTTGGGCTATAATGGGAACCCCTTGATAGTTCGTCTTGATTAAAGCTTTTCCAGCAATGCCCAACATTGGTTTTACCATTTGCCACCTACCCGTTTCTTTCCCTTGGGTTTCCGGAGCCCGAGGGTCATCTTATTTTAAACCCCCCCGGGCCAGTGCTCCTCTGAGTGTTGGTCCAACTGTCAGCTGCCGGTGGCCACCAGGGGCAACTCTGGGCTGGCCTACCCGCACCTAAGACAATCTGAGTGTGCCCTGAGAAAGAGATATGTGCAGCTCCTATCGGGATTTGTCGGCGCATTCGGGCGGTGTTGCTGGACTAGTTTTGACCTGTCGAATCATCTTGTTGTACCGGGATACCGAGTCTGATCGGTGGGTCCTGGGTGGAGGTCTATTCCTTCGTTGACCGTGAGAGCTTGTTATGGGCTAAGTTGGGACCCCCCTGCAGGGATTGATCTTTCGAAAGCCGTGCCCGCGGTTATGGGCAGATGGGAATTTGTTAATGTCCGGTTGTAGATAACTTGAACTTAATTACTTAAAATGGATCAACTGTGTGTGTTGCCGTGATGGCCTCTTCTCGGCGGAGTCCGGGAAGTGGACACGGCGTTGGAGTTATGCTTGCGTAGTCTGCTCTACTTAGTTACCGCTCGTGCTTTGCCTTCTCTTCTCGCTCTCTTTTGCGAATAAGTTAGCCACCATACATGCTAGTCGCTTGCTGCAGCTCCACTCACATTACCCCTTCCTTACCTATTAAGCTTAAATAGTCTTGATCGCGAGGGTGCGAGATTGCTGAGTCCTTGTGGCTCACAGATTACTATACTACCAGATGCAGGGACCGATGTTACTCCTCCGGATGGCGCGTTCGAGCTGAAGTGGGAGTACGACGAGGATTCTCAGCGATATTATGTTTCTTTTCCTGATGATCAGTAGTGGTGCCCGCTCGGGGTTCGATTCGGGGATTAGTCGCATGTTGGGGGGTCTTTTCTATTTTGGCGCCGTAGTCGGGCCATGAGTGTTTGTATGATGGATGCTATTTATGTACCTTGCTGTGACGTGGCGAGTGTAAGCCGACTATTATTATTTATTCCCCCTTTATATTCATATGTACATGGGTTGTGTGAAGATTGCCTCACTTGCGACTTATGCCTTCAATGCGATTATGCCTCTAAGTCGTGCCTCGACACGTGGGAGATATAGTCGCATCGAGGGTGTTTCAAGTTGGTAATCAGAGCATTCCCCGACCTTAGGAGCCCCATTGCTTGATCGTTTCTAGCAGCCGAGTTGTGTCTAGAAAAATGTTTTGAGTCCTTAGGAATTATATATCGGAGAGCTTAGGAATTCTTTTTACTTCCCAGTCTCCTCATCGCTCTGGTAAGGCATCCTGACGTAGATTTTTGTCTCTTCTCTTCTCAAATTTCACTAAAATTTTTTTTAGGATCACGCGAGTATCTTAGTTTTGTTCCGATGGCTTATGATGAGAATACTGTCTTGGTGCCTCCTGTCAGGGGTTTAGTGGAAGTGTCCCGGGGAGTTGAGCTCTGAGGTGTTGTCATCATAATTCTATCGTTGCAATTCTGGCATACTTGAGATATGTGCGCGACATCGGAAATCTCCTTTATGCAGTTCGTTGGTGAGATAACCTCGACGCCACCCAGTACTGGGGCGGGAGTTCGGGAGTATCGCCATAACTTGTATAACGGATGCTTTTCGAAGGTTGAGATAGATGGTTTCCGAAGGTTTCTTGGTTATGTGTTGAAGGATGGATGCAGCTGGATGTAGGAATTGCTAGCTTGGGTGAGATATTATGCTTCCCCTGTATCCTCAACACCTGATTGCATAACCGGAAAGTTTCGGGAATTTCATAGGTGGGAATTCAAGTAGCCTTAGGATATCTTTCAACAGATGTGTGATATGAAATTGGGGTTCGACGTCTAGTGGTTCGCCTATTCACGGTTGATTTTACAGTGGCCTCGTTGTGTCTTAAAGAGTCCTTGGCTATGCTGACTCGGGGACGCTTCGTATGTCATGTGCACTACCTTGTACATGATGGTGCTGTACGGTCGAGCCCGTGTAGGTCCTACCACGAACACTTCGGACGAAATTTCTATCATGTGTTTGTTCCGGCTTATTTCGCAAGCCAACCCTTGGTTTTATTTCGAGTTGTGGTATTCGTTCTTCTCCGACGTCATATGTTGATTCCATTCCTCGTTGATGTACCTCTTCTACTTGATTCTTCGTGGCTTTGCAATTCAGGAATATGTGACCACTTCAAGAGAAGTGCATTCGTTCATTTTGTTCGGGTGTGAAGACTTATGTTGCAATTTTCATTCCGTTGGATTCACCTTCTATATTTCTCTATTTGTGTGCTAATGGTGGTCAACCTCTTCAGGATGGCTCCTCCAACGCGCACGACTCCGAACCCAGATCCTCCGCCACCTCCGCCTCCTCCGGAAGCATGGCAGGCTGTGATGGCTGCTACTAATGCAAATACTCAGCTGATCATGCAAATCATCCAAGAGCGGAATCAACACAGTCAAGCGAACCAAGGCAGCAACCAGAACCAGTTTGCAACTCTGCATCAGTTCCTCGCTAATGGTCCAAAAACATTCAGTAACTGCGTTGAGGCTACCGATGCCGATGATTGGTTAATCGATCTGGCCAAGCATTTTGAATGTAGCAACGTCAGACCTGAAGATTTCGTCAAGTTCGCGTCTTTCCAGCTCAAGGATCAGGCCGCAGAGTGGTTTCAGCAGTACCGGGATTCCAGAGGTGGACGTTTGATCACTTGGGATGATTTCCGTCGTGATTTTTCGAGCTCATCACATTCCTCAAAGTGTGACTGAAAGCAAACGTGAAGAATTCCGCAATCTGAAGCAAGGCTCTTTGTCTGTCTATGACTACAACAAGTTGTTCCAGAAGCTCGCCCGTTTTGCCAAGCAGGATGTTCCTGATGAGAAGAGCATGATCTATCAGTTCAGGGGTGGTCTTCGTGAAGAGATTCAGCTCGCTCTTGTCCTCTTTGAGCCGCTGAGATACGATGAGTTCTACAACATGGCACTGAAGCAAGAGGCTGCTCAGCTCAGGTGTGATGCTTCCAGGAAGCGAGTCAGAGACACTTCGTCTTCGTCCTCTACTCAAGTGACCAAGCAGCAGAAGTATTGGCTTCCTCCTCCTCCGTTCCGTCAGCCGTATCAGCAGAAGAGCAAAGGTGGCAGTGGTTCGTCCCACCCACCCAACCCAGGCTTTCAGAACAAGACTTCGTCTCAAGCTCCAAGATCGAGTGCTCCGTATCACCGTCCGCTCTCAGAGGTCACGTGCAACAAGTGCCAACAGAAGGGTCACTACGCTAACAAGTGTTTCAACCAGAGGCGTCTTCCTCCTCCTCCTCCTGTCAGATCGGCAAGTACAGCTGTGGTCAAGCATAATTCCAAGTCCGCCAAGGTCAACTTGATGAACGCAGCTCAAGCAGAGGATTCGTCAGATGTGATCATGGGTAACCTTCCTGTTAATGGTATTCCTGCAAAAGTTCTTTTTGACACAGGTGCATCGCATTGTTTCATTTCAAGGCCTTTTACATCTAGGCATGGTTTGGCTCAGCAAATTCTGCCTAGTCCATTAGCAGTCGTCTCTCCTGGTAAACGCATGCAGGCTAACTCCATTGCTCCGGATATTTCTATCATGTTGGGTGACTTCAAGTTCTTGGCTTCTCCAACGGTTCTTGGCAATTCCGATATCGACCTCATTCTTGGGATGGACTGGCTCTCTAAACATAAAGCTCAGCTGGATTGCGCAGCCAAGCAGATTCAACTGACTCATTCGTCTGAGGAAGTGATTGTCTTTGCTGCTCGGGATAATACCATCCGGTTATTCTCTCTCAATGAGAAGGGTGAATTGGATGCTATTTCGCAGATTCCGGTTGTTTGTGAGTATCAAGATGTCTTCCCTGAAGAACTCCCAGGCATGCCTCCAAACCGGCCCGTGGAATTCGTTATTGAACTTGAGCCCGGTACGGAACCGGTGTGCAAGCGGCCTTACAAGCTCGGCCCCGAAGAGTTGAAGGAGTTGAAGAAACAGCTCGACAAGCAAGAAAGGATGGGTCTTATTCGGCCTAGTACTTCTCCGTGGGGTTGTGGTGTTCTTTTTGTGAAGAAGAAGGATGGAACGGACCGACTTTGTGTTGATTATCGTCCATTGAACAAGAAGACCATCAAGAACAAGTATCCACTTCCCAACATTAATGAGCTATTCGAACAACTCAAGGGTGCCCAAGTATTCTCCAAGCTTGATCTTCGTATGGGTTATCATCAAATTCGCATTCGTGAACAAGATATTCCGAAGACGGCGTTCAGAACAAGCTATGGGTCATATGAATACACTGTTATGTCTTTTGGCCTTGCCAATGCTCCTCCGACGTTCTCTCGCATGATGAAATTCATCTTCAACCCCTACACCAACGACTTTGTTTTGGTCTATCTCGATGATATCCTGGTTTTCTCGAAGAACAAGGAAGATCATGCCAAACACTTGCGTTTGGTTCTTGACAAGCTAAGGGAACATCAATTCTATGCCAAGTTCTCTAAGTGTGAGTTTTGGCTCGATGAGGTTCTTTATCTTGGTCATATTATCTCTGCCAAGGGCATTTCCGTCGATCCTGAGAAGGTGTCTGCAATCGTTAATTGGGAACCTCCTCAGAATGTGAAGCAACTCCGTAGCTTCCTCGGTCTTGCAAGTTATTGTCGAAGATTCGTTGAAAACTTCTCCAAGATCGCGAAGCCTCTCTCAAATCTTCTTCAGAAGCACGTCAAGTACGTTTGGTCTCCGGAGTGTGATGTTGCTTTCAACGCTTTGAAAGAGAAATTGATCACTGCTCCAGTTCTAACTCCGCCTGATGAAACCAAACCGTACGAGGTCTTTTGTGATGCCTCTCTCCAAGGTCTCGGTGCAGTACTGATGCAAGAGAAGAAAGTTGTTGCTTATACCTCTCGCCAGTTGAAGCCAAATGAGAAGAACTACCCCACTCATGATCTCGAGTTGGCGGCAGTTGTGCACGCATTGTTGACTTGGAGACATCTTCTCTTGGGAAGGAAAGTGGACATTTTCACTGATCACAAGAGTCTCAAGTACATCTTCACTCAGCCTAACCTCAACCTCAGGCAGACTCGATGGGTCGAAATGATTCAAGAGTACAATCCGAGTATCGAGTATACTCCAGGCAAGGCTAATGTGATTGCTGACGCTTTGAGCAGAAAAGCATATTGCAACAGTCTGATTCTCAAGCCTTATCAACCCGAGCTTTGTGAAGCCTTCCGCAAACTTAATCTGCAAGTTGTTCCTCAGGGTTTCCTTGCCAACCTTCAAGTTTCTCCTACCTTGGAAGACCAGATTCGCCAAGCCCAGCTTCTTGATGCTATGGTGAAAAAGGTGAAGATCGGTATTGCAAAGAGTCAGTCCAAGTACAAGTGTTACCGACTTGATGACAAGGACACTCTCTTCTTCGAGGATCGAATTGTTGTGCCCAAAGGTGAACTTCGTAAAGTGATCATGAATGAGGCTCACAACTCTCTCCTCTCCATCCACCCTGGGAGCACGAAGATGTATCAAGACCTGAAGCAAACTTATTGGTGGACTCGAATGAAGCGCGAGATCGCTCAATTCGTGAATGAATGTGATGTCTGCAGAAGAGTGAAAGCAGAACACCAAAGGCCAGCAGGTCTCCTCCAACCTCTCGCCATTCCAGAATGGAAGTTTGACCACATTGAAATGGACTTCGTGACTGGGTTTCCTAAGTCCAAGCGTGGCAATGATGCTATATTCGTCGTCATCGACAAGCTGACCAAAGTGGCTCATTTCTTACCTATCAAAGAGTCAATCACTGCAGCTCAATTGGCGGAGCTCTACACCTCTCGCATTCTCTCTCTGCACGGTATTCCTCAAGTGATATCTTCAGACCGTGGCAGCATCTTTACCTCCAAGTTCTGGGATTCTTTTCAGAAGGCCATGGGCACCAGCATTCGTTTCAGCACTGCTTTCCATCCTCAAACAAGCGGTCAAGTCGAGCGTGTCAACCAGATTCTTGAAGATATGCTCAGGGCTTGTGTTATCTCCTTCGGCATGAAGTGGGAGGATTGCCTTCCTTATGCTGAATTCTCGTACAACAACAGTTTCCAAGCAAGTTCCGGCAAGGCCCCGTTTGAAATTCTGTATGGTAGAAAGTGCCGTACACCTCTCAACTGGTCTGAAACCGGTGAACGTCAGCTACTGGGCAATGACCTGATCACAGAGGCAGAAGAAATGTGCAAGGTCATTCGTGATAACCTCAAAGCAGCCCAGTCTCGTCAGAAGAGCTATTACGACAGCAAGCACCGTGATTTGGCTTTCGAGATCGGAGACCATGTCTACCTCCGCGTCTCTCCTATGAAAGGGACTCGTCGCTTCGGTATCAAAGGGAAGCTTGCCCCAAGATACGTCGGGCCTTTCAAGATCGTCAGCAAGAGAGGCGACCTCGCCTATCAACTCGAGCTTCCTGCAACCTTTGCCAATGTTCATGATGTGTTTCACGTCTCGCAACTCCGCAAGTGCTTCAAGGCGCCTGAGCGCACCGTCAACTTCGAGGACATTGAGCTCCAAGAAGATCTCTCCTACCGTGAGCACCCAGTTGCAATCCTTGAAGAGACTGAACGCAAAACTCGCAACAAGTCAATCAAGTTTCTCAAAGTCAAGTGGTCACACCATTCCGACCGTGAAGCTACCTGGGAACGCGAGGATCACCTCCGTTCCGAGTACCCGGAGTTCTTTCAGTCCTAGATCTCGGGACGAGATCTTTTCGTAGTGGTGGAGTGTTGTAACGCCCCACATGTAACCTTCCCCAAATGTACTCCGACTCTTGCCGTTTCCGGCATTAATTTATATTTAATTCTCGGGTTCGGGTCTTTGTCTCTGTGTGTTGTTTCGTTTTTCGTGCATCTCATATCATGTCGTCACGTGCATTGCATTCGCATACATGTTCATCTCATGTATCCGAGAATTTTCCCCGTTGTCCGTTTTGCATCCCGGCGCTTCGTTCTCCTCCGGCGGCCATTTCTAGCTTTCTTTTGTGTGTGGAGATTAAACATGTCCGGATTGGGCCGAGACTTGCCATGCGGCCTTGGTTTACTACCGGTAGACCGCCTGTCAAGTTTCGGGTCATTTGGACTTCGTTTGATACTCCAACGGTTAACCGAGGGACCGGAAAGGCCTCGTGTGTGTGCAGCCCAACACCCCTCCATTTTGGCCCAAAACCCACCAAACTCAGCTCCATCGTCTCGGTCGTTCGATCACGATCGTGTGGGCGAAAACCGCACCTCATTTGGACTCTCCTAGCTCCCTCTATGCCTATATATATAGCCCCCTCCGAAATTCTCGTTCTCCTCCCCCGAAACCCTAGCTCCAAAAAAAAAAAACAGATCTCGCCGCCGCCGGACACGTCCGGACGGACCGGACATTGTCCGCGCCGTCGCCGCCGACCTATCAGGGGGCGCCACGTGGCCCCCCGGACCACATCGCCGCCGCCGCGCCGGCCCGCCCGAGCCCGCGCGGGGCCCGCTACCTCGCCCGACCGGGCCACTCCCGGGCGCCCGCGCCTCCTTCGTCTTCCCCGGGTCCGGCCTCCGCCGCCCCTCGCCACCTCGTCGCCGGCCGCCGCTTCCGGCAGACGCCCCGGCCGCCACCTCGCCGTCGGCCGCCCCAGGCCCCGCGCCGTCGCCGCCCTTGCCTCGGCGTCCGCGCCCGGCCGCGCCGCGCGCCGCCGCCGCCCTCCGGCCTCCCCTCGTCGCCGGCGCCCCGCGGCCTCGCCGGATCCGGCGGGATCCGCCGCCGCCGCCATCGCCGAGCTCCGGCGCCGCGCAGCTACAGTGCGCGCCCGATCCGGATCGGATCTGGCGCGGCTACAGTAAACCCTAGGCCCTTTTTTTTTCTAAGTCCCAGATATTTTGATCCTAGATGCTCCGTTTGACCTGCCATAACTTTGCATCCGTAGCTCCGATTTGGGCGTATAATATGTCAAATTCTTCGTCTCGACGAGTACATCATTTCATTCCATTGCATCATTTGCACTTGAGGTCATCTTGATGCCCAAAATACTGTTTGAAGGAGGCATGTTGAGTTAAATTGCAGATCCGTTAATCCAACATGCACTTTTGTCATTTTTGCCATATTTAATCCGTGCATGATATGCCTGTGCCCCTTTGGGATGAATTGTTAAGCATGTTGCCTTATTTCCAGAGGTGCCTTCCATGTATTTTTAGGAGGTGTGTGTTGTCTTGTGCAAGCTTGCGAAGAGGGCTACCTGAGATTTCAGATTTCAGGGACTTAGTGATTTTCACTAAGTCTGAGCCGTTTTAGTTCACGATGCTATATGTTCGGCTTGTTTCCTAGCAATCCGTGCCTCTTTTGAGGATGATCAGTAAGAGTGATTTGTTATGTTTGTTGTGCTTAATCCATCCATGTCTTTACTTGTTATGTTGGAGCACCCTAGGTTGACTCAATCGAGCTCAACTTTTGGATAGTTGCTGTTTTGGGCAGATCGTTATCTCTTTTGCGATTTTGCCGGAGTGATTGCTAGTGATCCATGCATGCTATGCCATTGTTCTTGCCATGTCTAGCTAGCATTTTGCGCCTTATTAATGGATATATGCTTGCCTTGCCATGACTTGCACCGTAGTGAGAGCATCAAGCTCGTTTGTATGCCTCCGTGAGTTATTATTTCAGCATGTCCCAGTTTTCACTAAGTCTGAAAACTGATTGTGTTTCATCGATGTTCGTGTGCTCGGTAGAGTATTCTGTGAACCCTTTTGGCCCCAGGTCATGTTGGGTGTTTTGTTAAGCTTGTTGAGTAGCTCCATGCCATGTTCTTACTTGCCATGTTCAGGTTTTCCTTCATGTTGTTTTGCTGCTCCGAAGAGGGCATCGTGGTCTGAAATTCCAGACTAGCGTTAATTTCGCTAAGTCTGAAATCTGTTTTGCTTATTCAGTTTTGCCATGCTTGTTTGAAGCCCTTAATGGATGAATTTGCCTATGCCTCAGTCATGATGATTTGATAAGCTTGATGAGTACATCACTGCCATGTATTTTGTTTCCATGTTGGGTGGCTGTAGCATGTTCATTTTGCTGCATTTAGGAGGCATGTTGCTGTAAATTGCAGATCGGTTCGTTTAGTATAATGCTTGCCATTTCTTAACCGTAGCTCCGATTGCCATGATCTTTATATCGTTTTCAGGGGATTTCTTCCCCTCTATCCAGTGGCACACTTGGATTTCCAAGTTGAGGCCAGGTTCATGCATTTCCTGTTATATGTTGCATTCTTGCATCCCGCATAGCATATCATCTTTGCATCTTATTGATTGCCCTTGCATGTGGTTGATTGTATCCTTGTTGCTTGTTTGTGTTGTTGGGTAGAGCCGGGAGACGAGTTCGCTATCGAGGAGCCCATTGAGTTTGCTTTTGAGGATCCAGTCAATTCTGACAACTGTGCAGGCAAGATGATCACACCCTTGAAATCACTACTATCTTTGCTATGCTAGTTTGCTCGCTCTTTTGCTTTGCCAATGCTACGATGCCTACCACTTGCTTGTCAGCCTCCCAATTGCCATGATTGAGCCTCTAACCCACCTTTGTCCTAGCAAACCATTGATTGGCTATGTTACCGCTTTGCTCAGCCCCTTCTTATAGCATTGCTAGTTGCAGGTGAGGATTGGAGCCGTTCCCTGTTGGAACATTTGTTTACTTGTTGGGATATCACTATATTGCCATGTTATCTTTACTCATCTATATACTTGGTAAAGGGTGGAAGGCTCGGCCTCTCGCCTAGTGTTTTGTTCCACTCTTGCCGCCCTAGTTTCCGTCATATCGGTGTTATGTTCCCGGATTGTTGCGTCCCTTACGCGGTTGGGCTATAATGGGAACCCCTTGATAGTTCGTCTTGATTAAAGCTTTTCCAGCAATGCCCAACATTGGTTTTACCATTTGCCACCTACCCGTTTCTTTCCCTTGGGTTTCCGGAGCCCGAGGGTCATCTTATTTTAAACCCCCCCGGGCCAGTGCTCCTCTGAGTGTTGGTCCAACTGTCAGCTGCCGGTGGCCACCAGGGGCAACTCTGGGCTGGCCTACCCGCACCTAAGACAATCTGAGTGTGCCCTGAGAAAGAGATATGTGCAGCTCCTATCGGGATTTGTCGGCGCATTCGGGCGGTGTTGCTGGACTAGTTTTGACCTGTCGAATCATCTTGTTGTACCGGGATACCGAGTCTGATCGGTGGGTCCTGGGTGGAGGTCTATTCCTTCATTGACCGTGAGAGCTTGTTATGGGCTAAGTTGGGACCCCCCTGCAGGGATTGATCTTTCGAAAGCCGTGCCCGCGGTTATGGGCAGATGGGAATTTGTTAATGTCCGGTTGTAGATAACTTGAACTTAATTACTTAAAATGGATCAACTGTGTGTGTTGCCGTGATGGCCTCTTCTCGGCGGAGTCCGGGAAGTGGACACGGCGTTGGAGTTATGCTTGCGTAGTCTGCTCTACTTAGTTACCGCTCGTGCTTTGCCTTCTCTTCTCGCTCTCTTTTGCGAATAAGTTAGCCACCATACATGCTAGTCGCTTGCTGCAGCTCCACTCACATTACCCCTTCCTTGCCTATTAAGCTTAAATAGTCTTGATCGCGAGGGTGCGAGATTGCTGAGTCCTTGTGGCTCACAGATTACTATACTACCAGATGCAGGGACCGATGTTACTCCTCCGGATGGCGCGTTCGAGCTGAAGTGGGAGTACGACGAGGATTCGCAGCGATATTATGTTTCTTTTCCTGATGATCAGTAGTGGTGCCCGCTCGGGGTTCGATTCAGGGATTAGTCGCATGTTGGGGGGTCTTTTCTATTTTGGCGCCGTAGTCGGGCCATGAGTGTTTGTATGATGGATGCTATTTATGTACCTTGCTGTGACGTGGCGAGTGTAAGCCGACTATTATTATTTATTCCCCCTTTATATTCATATGTACATGGGTTGTGTGAAGATTGCCTCACTTGCGACTTATGCCTTCAATGCGATTATGCCTCTAAGTCGTGCCTCGACACGTGGGAGATATAGTCGCATCGAGGGTGTTTCAAACTCCAGGAACATCTCATATGCTCCATGAAATTCAAAATGTCGTTGAAGTCCCGGTTCTAAGCCGTAAAGCATGGCACACTGTACTATCGAGTAGTCATCAGCTTTGCTCTGCCAGGTGTTCATAACATCTGGAGTTGCTCCTGCAGCGGGTTTGGCACCTAGCGGTGCTTCCAGGACATAATTCTTCTGTGCAGCAATGAGGATAATCCTCAAGTTATGGACCCATTCCGTGTAGTTGCTACCATCATCTTTCAACTTAGCTTTCTCTAGGAACGCATTAAAATTCAACGGAACAACAGCATGAGCCATTTATCTACAACAACATAGACATGCCAAATACTATCAGGTACTAAGTTCATGATAAATTTAAGTTCAATTAATCATATTACTTAAGAACTCACACTTAGATTGACATCCTCTAATCATCTAAGTGATCACATGATCCATATCAATTAAACCATGTCCGATCATCATGTGAGATGGAGTAGTTTTCAATGGTGAATATCACCGTGTTGATCATATCTACTATATGATTCACGCTCGACCTTTCGGTCTTAGTGTTCCGAGGCCATATCTGCATATGCTAGGCTCGCAAAGTTTAACCTGAGTATTCTGCGTGTGCAAAACTGGCTTGCACCCATTGTATGTGAACGTAGAGCTTATCACACCTGATCATCACGTGGTGTCTCAGCACGACGAACTATAGCAACGATGCATACTCAGGGAGAACACTTATACCTTGAAATTTAGTGAGAGATCATCTTATAATGCTACCGCCGTACTAAGAAAATAAGATGCATAAAGGATAAACATCACATGCAATCAATATAAGTGATATGATATGGCCATCATCATCTTGTGACTTTGACCTCCATCTCAAAGCACCATCATGATCACCATCGTCACCGGCTTGATGATGACCCACAAGTATAGGGGATATATCATAGTCCTTTCGATAAGTAAGAGTGTCGAACCCAACAAGGAGCAGAAGGAAATGATAAGCGGTTTTCAGCAAGGTATTCTCTGCAAGCACTGAAATTACAGGTAACAGATAGTTTTGTGATAAGATAATTTGTAATGAGCAACAAGTAACAAAAGTAAATAAAGTGCAGCAAGGTGGCCCAATCCTTTTTGTAGCAAAGGACAAGCCTGGACAAACTCTTATATAGAGAAAAGCGCTCCCGAGAACACATGGGAATTATCGTCAAGCTAGGTTTCATCACGATCATATGATTCACGTTCGGTACTTTGATAATCTGATTGTGGGTGGACCGGTGCTTGGGTGCTGTCCTTACTTGGACAAGCATCCCACTTATGATTAACCTCTATTGCAAGCATCCACAACTACAACAAAAGTATTAAGGTAAACCTAACCATAGCATGAAACATATGGATCCAAATCAGCCCCTTACGAAGCAACGCATAAACTAGGGTTTAAGCTTCTGTCACTCTAGCAACCCATCATCTACTTATTACTTCCCAATGCCTTCCTCTAGGCCCAAATAATGGTGAAGTGTCATGTAGTCGACGTTCACATAACAGCACTAGAGGAGAGACAACATACATCTGATCAAAATATCGAATGAATACCAAATTCACATGACTACTAATAGCAAGACTTCTCCCATGTCCTCAGGAACAAACGTAACTACTCACAAAGCATATTCATGTTCATAATCAGAGGGGTATTAATATGCATATAGGATCTGAACATATGATCTTCCACCAAATAAACCAACTAGCATCAACTATAAGGAGTAATCAACACTACTAGCAACCCACAGGTACCAATCCCAGACTTAGAGACAAGAATTGGATACAAGAGATGAACTAGGGTTTGAGAGGAGATGGTGCTGGTGAAGATGTTGATGGAGATTGGGCCCCTCCCGATGAGAGGATCGTTGGTGATGACAATGGTGATTTCCCCCTCTCGGAGGGAAGTTTCCTCGGCAGAACAGCTCTGCCAGAGCCCTAGATTGGTTCCGCCTCGTGGCGACGGAGTCTCGTCCCGAAAGCTTGCTTATGATTTTTTCCTCAACGAAAGACTCCATATAGCAGAAGATGGGCATCGGAGGGCCACCAGGGGGCCCACGAGGCAGGGGGCGCGCCGAGGGGGTAGGGCGCGCCCCCACCCTCGTGGGAAGTGTGTGGCCCCCTCTGGAACTTCTTGCGCTCAGTATTTTTTATATATTCTGAAAATGACTTCCGTGAAGTTTCAGGACTTTTGGAGTTGTGTGTAGAATAGGTCTCTAATATTTGCTCCTTTTCCAGCCCAGAATCCCAGCTGCCGGCATTCTCCCTCTTTATTTAAACCTTGTAAAATCAGAGAGAATATGCATAAGTATTGTGACATAATGTGTAATAACAGCCCATAATGCAATAAATATCGATATAAAAGCATGATGCAAAATGGACGTATCAACTCCCCCAAGCTTAGACCTTGCTTGTCCTCAAGCGAAAGCCGAAATCAAAAAATATGTCCACATGTTTAGAGATAGAGGTGTCGATAAAAATAAAATACGGACATAAGGACATCATGATCATTCTTAGAACAGTAACTTATATAATTCTTGTCATATGATCTCTTATGCTAGAGTAACAATTCAATCACAATTTCAAGTATGAATCATAAACTTCATGGAACCTAACAAACTATAATCTCAATCATTGGAGCAATTGCAATTTATCATAACATAGGAAAGAGTCAATATAAGAGCTTTTCAGCAAGTCCACATACTCAACTATCATATAGTCTTCCACAATTGCTAACACTCACGCAATACTTATGGGTATGGAGTTTTAATCGAACACAGAGAAAGATAGGGGCTTATCACTACAAAAAAAGACACAACCATGACATTTTGGGCCGAACGAATTTTTTTTCTGTCATACATATGACACTTCTATGACGATAATTGTGACAAAACCCGGTATCATCATAGATGTGGTGGGCTCCTACTTCTATGACAAAAAATCATGACAGAAAATGGGCTTTTCGTCCTGGGCGGGCCGAAGACGCAGCTGCATGACATTCTTTGGGCCGTCCATGACGGAAAAAACCCGTGGTAGAAGCGAGGGGGGGGGGGGGGATTTCGGGGATTTCCCGGTTACGGTGGGAGGTCGGGGGCCGAGCGATGCACGCTTCTCTCGTACACGTACGCGCGTGTGTGCGAGGCTTGGCTCTAACTGAACCCGAGCGATTGCACTGCAGGCTACGCGTTACTGAACCTGATCGAGCGATCGATTGATGGCTATTAACTGAACCCGATCGAGCGATTCCTTCGCTACTGTTGCTAACTGAAGCCGATCGATGCTACCTCTGGATGAACAGTGAGCATTGCGGGGGGGGGGGGGGGGGTGGATGAACAGTTCCCGGTGGGGGTGGATGAACAGGACCCCGTGGTGTTGCCTCTGGATGAACAGGACCTCGATCGATCGAGCCAATTGGGGCTGGATGAACAGGACCCTGTGGAGGGCTGGATGAACAGGACCACCCCGTGGAGGGCAGGATGAACAGTAGATGGTGGAGGGCAGGATGAACAGTAGCCCATGGCGGGGTGGTTGAACAGGAGCCCGTGGAGAGGGCTGGTTGAGCAGTAGCCGGTGGAGTAGCGCGTGGTGGAGGTTGGATGAACAGGAGCCCGTGGATGAACAGTCGCAGGTGGAGGCTGGAGGAGGTCGACGATGGATGAACAGTAGCTCGTGGAGGCTGGAGGGGGTCGACGGTGGAGATGAACAGTATCCCGTGGAGTCCCGTTTTGCGGTACGCCACACCCCTCCCGATGAACAGGACCCCCGTTTTGACCGTAGCACTCCAACACAAGTCCGTTTCCTCCGTTTTGCGGTACGCCACACCCCTCCTGATGAACAGGAACCCTGTTTCGACCGTAGGAGGTCCGTTTCCTCCGTGTTGTGGTACGCCAGACCCCTCCCGATGAACAGGATCCCGTTTCGAACATGGCCGGTCGAACACAAGGCCGTTTCCTCTGTTCTGCGGTACGCCAAGCCTCGTTTCCATCGCATGTTCCGTCCAAGCCCTCCCGATGAACACGACGAATTCCGTTGCCTCCCCATGAACACGACGCATTCCGTTGCCTCCCCATGAACACGACGACGACGTTGTTTCTCTATTCCGACCCAGCCATGTACACGAGCCCTGGCCGTACGTATGCGCGAGTAGGCATTCGAGACCCCGCCCATATGTACACATACGTGGCCGTATTTTCTTTCTTGCACCCTGGCCGCTGTACGTACGTGTACATGCTACGTGCGCGCCTCTACTGCGACACGTGCACGCCTCTACATCCACCAATATATATGTACAAACACGTTCGCGACCAGAATGACAACACTACGTATGCTTCGACCAGGTGGGTCCCGACTGTCAGGCACTTCCTTGCGTGCGAAGATGTAGCTGGTGGGTCCCAGCAGTCAGGGGCAAACATTTTTTTTGTGAAATACGGTGGCCCGTCCGGTGGGTCCCCGCTATCAGGTGGAGGAATAATTATTTTGCACGTAATAAGGAGGCACTTCCTTGCTGCGGCCGTGCACCCAGCTGTCAGCCTCTCCACGTACAGTCCATGTCTGATGGAAGCTGTTCCTTGACCACGTTGACCACGCTGCGCCGAGAGCACCAGGGCGGTGGACGACGGCGAGGCCTAGGAAGGGGACGACGCGAAGCCGGGGAAGACACGGTAGTGGATGCCCACGCGCAGAGAAGTACGAGGGTTCACTGGTTCACTGCGGTGTGAGATTGCCGTCGCCGCAGAATAACAGGGGGTGTGGGTGAGTAGAGGGATGGCCTGGCTAGTGGTGGGAGTAGTAGGGGGCGGTGAGGCCTCTGCTGCGTCGCAGCCGGCCACGGGAGGCAGGAGCACGAGGCACAACCAGCGCTAGTTTGGGCGGCTGGAGCAAGAAGACCAGAGGTTGAAGAAGCACTATGGCCGTTGGATGGACATCGTACGGTCACTGGAGCTAGAATCGTGCATATTGACTAAGTTGACAAAGCCCTCCGTCCCCGTCAACTTAGTAGGCCCACAAGTCAGCCTCCCACCAAGGTGGGTCCCAGCTAGCAGGGGGTATTCATTTTTTTGTGCGTAATAAGGAGGCACTTTCGGTGGGTCCGAGCTGACAACAGGGGGAACGTTTTTTTCACGAAATACGGTGGCCCGTCGGGTGGGTCCCATCAGTCAGGGGCAAATGTTTTTTTCGCGATATACTGGTGGGCGTCCGGTGTGTCCCTGCTGTTAGGTGGAGGAATAATTATTTTCCGCGTAATAAGGAGGCACTTCCTTGCGGCTGCCGTGGACCTAGCTGTCAGCCTCTCCACGTACATTATTCTTCCGATGGAATTCGGTCATTGACCATATTGACCACGCCGCGCCGACAGCACCACGGCGGTGGACGACGGCGAGGCCTAGGAAGGGGACGACGCGGAGCCGGGGAAGACACGGTAGTGGATGCCCACGCGGAGAGGAGTACGAGGGTTCACTGGTTCAGCTGCACTGCCGGCGCTACAGAATAACAGGGGGTGTCGGTGTCAAAACCGGCGGATCTTGGGTAGGGGGTCCCGAACTGTGCGCCTAGGCCGGATAGTAACAGGAGGCAGGGAACACGATGTTTTACCCAGGTTCGGGTCCTCTTGATGGAGGTAAAACCCTACGTCCTGCTTGATTAATATTGATGATATGGGTAGTACAAGAGTAGATCTACCACGAGATCAAGGAGGCTAAACCCTAGAAGCTAGCCTATGGTATGATTGTTGTATATGGAGTCGATTGCCTACGGACTACAACCCTCCGGTTTATATAGACACCGGATAGGGTTAGGATTACATAAAGTCGGTTACAATGGCAGGAGATCTTGAATATCCGCATCGTCAAGCTTGCCTTCCACGCCAAGGAAAGTCCCATCCGGACACGGGACGAAGTCTTCAATCTTGTATCTGCATAGTCCAGGAGTCCGGCTGAAGGTATAGTCCGGCTACCCGAACACCCCCTAATCCAGGACTCCCTCAATAGCCCCTGAACCAGGCTTCAATGACGACGAGTCCGGTGCGCAAATTGTCTTCGGCATTGCAAGGCGGGTTCCTCCTCCAAGTCCTTCATAGAAGATTGTAAACACCAAGAGTAGTGTCCGGCTCTGCAAAATAAGCTTCCACGTATTGCCATAGAGAGAATAATATTAACGCAAATCAAATCTGCTAACGTATTCCGCAGTGCGTCATCACACTATAGCCAAGTCCTTTACTCGAATCGATTTCACCTTTCCACCTCGGCGTGTTTTGCGAGGCAGTTTCCTTGGCACGTCTTGTCAAAGCAGAGATCGTGTGCCCCCCTTTTACGGGATTCTCATCAATACGGACGTGGGTAACCCAATTGTGCCCGTTAGCATGTTTTCTCGATTAAAGGCGAGTCCCAAACGGTTACGGGGAGGGCTCCTGGTATTCAACCTCTTATAAAGAGACCAGGGCCTTACTCCTTTTTTCAATCTCAAGCGAGTTCGCCCGTCGCCTTGAGTTCCAACACCCTAGGCTCCAGATTCCAGGCACTTCGGACCTTCGACAATGTCTGGTTCTGACCTTCAAGGCCGATGGATGCCCTCCTCCGTCACGGAGGAGGACGTGCTAAAGTTGAGAGAGGCTAAGTTCTTAACCGCCGAAATTTCACATAGGTTGCCTGCTCAAAGGCAGGCTATCCCCAGTCCCCAGCCCGGTGAGAGCGTAGTGTTCGTGTCTCACTTCCTTCGGGGGTTAGGCTTCCCGATGGATCCCTTTGTGAGGGGACTGCTGTTTTATTACGGGCTGGAATTTCACGACTTAGCTCCGGAGTCCATCCTCCATATCTCCTTGTTTATCGTTGTATGCGAAGCGTTCCTCCGTGTTACCCCTCACTTCAGATTATGGCTCAAGACTTTCAAAGTGGAGCCGAAGATGATCAAGGGACGGCACGCAGAGTGCGGAGGCGCTGTTATAAGCAAAAATGCTGATGCTCCATGGCCCGAGGGCTCTTTTCAAGAGGAGCTAGGCTTGTGGCAACGAGAGTGGTTTTATATCACCACTTCCCGGAGCACCAAGTGGGTGGCGCTTCCTGCCTTTTGCTCGGGTCCCCCACCACGGCTAGCGTCATGGGTTAATAGAGGGTTAGATTGGGGTTTGCCCAAGGACGTTCCCTTGTTACAGGGCCGCATTAAGGATCTCTTGGAAGGAGACCTCAGCCTGGTCAAGGTGACGCAGGTCATGCTGATTCGCCGAATATTGCCCGACAAACGTCGCTCCCTTCGCCTGTGGGAGTTTAATCCAGAGGGACCGCGAGCTCTCCAGAATTTCATGGGCGCAACGCCAGCGGAGATGTATAAACTGTTCTTCGAATCACAAGAGATGTGTCTGGATTTAACCGAGGACGCGGGCCTAAGCTGCAATCGCCCGGATACTCAAGTAAGCAACCTTGTGCCCAGACCTTCTATCCATCTAATTGTCATAAACTTGCTCCTAAAAGAGTCGTCCTTTTAAACAGGAGTGGATAGCGAAGGCAAAGCTAATCAGGTGTCCGGCTCCCCTTCCTGAAACCAGGACGGATCCCGTGCTGGTCAGGATGCTGGAGATAGTGCCTTTGGAGGGGGAGGACAAGGAAGCTATGGCCTCCTCAAAGGAGGCTGCCCCAAAGGGAGGAACCGACAATTCCTCTCCTAAGGGGAAGAAGAGAGCCGCCTCTGACGACCCGGGAACCATGGCCTCGAAGCGGGGGGGGGGGGGGGAATCCTCGTCAGAGGGTCCGACGCCGGGTAGTTCCTTGGCCGGACTACGCCCTCAAGGGGATCAGCCCTCCAGCGAGCCGTAAGTAGAGAAATATTTTCCTTTTGAGGGATGAGGGAAATCCTTGATTTATATCTAAGAAGATTAACCGAATTTTTACCTTGTAGCTCGGACCTCAGCCCTTCTCAGCAGAGCTCTTCTTCGGGGGATCTCCTTCCGGAGATGATGGAGAGCGGGACGCCTCCCCTGCCGTGCCGCCTAGCGAGGCGGGCGACCCTGAGGTGTCATCGCGGAGGGTTTCTCCAAATTTGGCAGGGGCGGAAGATAGCTATGTGGCCCCCCGAGGTTCTCCGCGTCCGGCCTTCGAAAGAGGTCGTGGGACAAGTCCGACACCGTCTGGTGCTCGGCCGGAGGAGCTAAAGATTCTGCTGGGGCGAGCTTCTATCTCGGAGGAGCACCGTGCATTGATGGGCACGGTGATCGAAAGGATCTCATCAGCAGAGAGCGGATTGCATGAGGCCATCAAAAGTTTACTGACGGGTTTTGAGGTACATTAGATAATGTACACTTTTGTCAGTTGCGCATGAATAAGATGCGCCCTATGTAGATAGTAGCCCGTGAGACTCTGCGCGTCGTCAAGAAATGACGGCACGCGGAGGATCATAATCCCAGGTCTAAGATGTCGCCTTTGAATGTAGGCGGCAGGGTGTCCGGAATTGAGCCGAACTGATGATTTTGCCAAACTAAAGCGGCAACTGGACGTGGCAGATGCCGACATCGCGCTTGTCAACAAGCGGCTTGATGAGGCTCAAGGTATGTAATTCCTCGGGCGGCATCAGGTAAGAAGAGTTTTATGCCAGTGTCTTACGATGTGTGTGCTTGACGCAGATGGTGCGGCTGCCGTGGAGAGTCTTAGGGCAGAACTTGCCCGAGCTAAAGAACAAGCCAGAGAAAGTGATGCGTCTGCCAAAAAAGCCCTTGAAGAGCAGAGAGCCGAACAGGCTGCTCATTGCCGAAGCAAGGAAGAGATGGCCGCGATGGCCGAAAAGTTAAAGAGTGCTGCAGACCGTTGCAGACTTCTTGAGAAAGAAGACCAGGCGAAACAGACGGGCTTAGAGAAGGCCGTTGCCAATGCCAAGGATGCGCGCTCTGCGATGAGAGCTGCGAAGGAGGAGCTGCGTCAGGCCGAACAGATTGCGGCTGGAAAGCCCTTTATGCCGCGAAGGAAATTTTGTGATCCAAAGTTTGCTCCGTTGGACCGGATGTGGAGTGTGGAGGATACCTATCTGGATTTGGCAGCGAGTGCTGCTGATGCGACCGAACACTTTCGAGATCAGAAAGATCGCGAAGTGGAAAAGCTTTTCTAGTCACAGTTTCACAATCCAGAGCGTCCACTGGCAGTGGACGATCGTTTGGCTCAATGGGCCGAACTGAATAGGTTGTCCGTACTCGCCATGAAGTACGTCATGGGTCATCTGTGGCCGGGGGGATCAGAGCCGAAGAGTTATTTCAGCTTGGTGCAGCAATTCCTTGATGCGGTGCCGCGTATTAATGCAATGAAGAGGTCAGCATGCATAGAGGGTGCAAGGATGGCTCTTGCCCGTGTTAAGACATACTGGGCAGAGATGGAGACCACCGTTGTTGCGTCCCGAGATTCGGACAAAAGCCGAGTACCTTCCGAGCACTATTTTCAGGAAGTCCTTGAAGGCGCTCGTGTAATAGAGACACAGTGCTCGAAAGATGCTATGTTATGATAGCATATGTAATTATAAAGTAGTATTTTGATAAACTGTAGTGGCCTTTTTAAATTGTGCCTTCAAGTATTGGGAACACCTCTTGTGCGGCCGTTATATATATATACAAAATCTGAAAGATGGCAGTCGTTGGCTTTAGCCCCCACGCACATAGTGCGAGGGTGCTCGCAGAAGACGCATTTTCACACTTAACCCAACGTCTTGGTCCTACAAAGGAGGTGATAGCGCAGCGGGCCAGGCAACCGGACTATAATGCTTTAACACTTTCACTTAGCCATAGGAGCTTGACAGTGAGACTATTTAGGTAGCCCCTTGGTGGCGACTGCGCTCGCCCGAGTTCGGGGCGCGCATGTGCCTGACCGGGAAGTGGCCCTTCGTTAAAGCGGAGGAATCCGATAGATTTCGATAGGTCATCGAGTGGCTGACCAGTCTCACGCTACATCATGACAGTCAGTTTTCGGCTTTCTCTACTGAGGTGCTCGCCCGGCCGAACCGGGGCACAATCGCAGTAGTTCTCCTGGTGCTACCTTAGCCGATAGAGCGGAATGTAAGGTAGCCGAACTCAGGAGCCGGGCAACCCAACATTTAACCAAAGACATGATTCGGAGCTCATGCATATAATGCCAAAACTCGCGACGCCGAACACTCTCTAAGGTGTTCGGTCTTTATGAGTGCAGGCGAAACAACACTCTTTATTAAAAAAGCCCCTAGTCCAGGTACGTGCAAAAATTCTGACGTGGCCACATGCCAAGACGCCAGCCTCCTCCTTGGTTATATCAGAAAAAACCAGGGGATGTGTAGAAACAAGAGACAGTAAAAAAGGTTTACGCAGGGTCTTAATCTAAAAAGAATCCTTTAGGATGGGTCCCTACTGCACGTCTGCGCCTGTGTCTCCGTTATGCCGTATCCTGGACGGGCGCCGCACGACGTTCATGTGTAAAAGAGAGGAATTGAGTTGAAAACGGGTCGTGCCAAACAAAAGTTTAAAATAAACAAAGTATAAAGTAAAATATATAAAATTGAGCTTTATTGTTTCTTATTGTATATGCATGGAGCCCCTAGTGGGGGTATATGGCCACTAAGCCTGCATCAATGATGATTTTGTCCCGAACTCGTCTATCCGCGTTCGTGGTCTTTAATGACCTATTTCGAAGTTTTTTGGCCGGTGAGGCCATTTTACTATGGGGCTGTCAAAGCGACCGCACAGTCCTCCGCTTGGGGAGGCGCACTTTAGTGCTTCCCCTTCAAAGAGATGATGCCTCGTGGATCGGGCATCTTAAGCATGAGAGATGCATAATGCGATATTGCATTAAAGCGAGCGAAAGCTTCACGTCCCAGTAGTGCTTGATAGCGACTTGAGAACGGGACGATATGGAAGGTCAGCTTTTCGCGGCGGAAGTTATCGGCAGAGCCGAATATGACTTCGAGCCGGAGGAAACCCGTACTATGGGTGTCCGGACCAGGTAATACCCCTTGAAAGAAGGTTTTGCTGCGGCGGATTCTTGCTGGGTCTATCCCCATGTGCTGGATTGTATCCTGATATATCAGGTTTAGTCCACTGTCGCCATCCATAAGGACATTTGAAAACTGGAGTCCGCCAATTATTAGATCGAGTATCAAGGCAGTCCAGCCTACATTCTTGATATTTCTAGAATAATCTAGCTGATCGAAGATGATCGGTTTTGACAACCAGTGGCAGGACCCTTTGGGGATGGGCCGTGTGGTGCGTACCTTTACGGGCGCCGCATGTTTTGTTATGTGAAGTGAGTTCACTGTTTTTACTTCTTGTGGGAAGTTCTTTTGTTTCCTGGTGCTCTGCTTTTGGGGTTTGTCCTCGTCTTCGCTTGGTGTGTCGAGCCCCTTGTGTTCGGCATTGAGTCTGCCGGATTGTTTGGAAACCCAACAATCTCTGTGGGTATGGTTAACAGGCTTCCCGGGAGTACTGTGTATCTGACATATCCTGTCCAGCATTTTATTTAAGTTGGATGGATCGTCCCTGTTATCCTGGAGGGGTGGTTTTGTCTGATTTTGTCGTGAACCTTTGAATCCGGCATTGACTGCCGTGCTCTTCGGACTTTTTTCCTTAGTTCGACAACGGTCCTTGTTGCGTCGCGGTTTTCCGTTTCCATCCCTAGTTTCGGATGTACTTGGGTCGCTGGGGCTGCACCTTGCCAACCAACTGTCCTCTCCTGCACAAAAGCGGGTCATGAGGCTTGTTAGTGCGGCCATTGTTCTTGGCTTTTCTTGGCCGAGGTGTCTGGCGAGCCATTCGTCTCGGACGTTATGCCTGAAAGCTGCTAGGGCTTCGGCGTCCGGACAGTCGACTATCTGATTCTTTTTAGTGAGGAATCTATTCCAGAACTGCCGAGCTGATTCTCCGGGCTGTTGAGTTATGTGACTAAGATCGTCTGCATCCGGAGGGCGGACATAGGTCCCTTGAAAATTTGCTCGGAAAGCATCCTCGAGCTCTTCCCAACTTCCAATTGTGTTTTCAGGAAGGCTTTTAAGCCAATGCCGGGCTGGCCCTTTAAGCTTAAGGGGTAAATATTTTATGGCGTGGAGATCATCTCCTCTAGCCATGTGTATGTGGAGGATATAATCCTTGATCCAGACTCCAGAGTCTGTTGTTCCATCATATGCCTCTATGTTTACGGGTTTGAATCCCTTTGGAAATTCATAGTCCAGGACCTCATCGGTGAAACATAGGGGGTGTGCGGCACCCCTGTATTTGGGTGTGCCAGATTCTGATGATGGCTTTATTGCATTGCTTACAAGAGCTTGCTTTCTTGGCCCATAAATGGACCTAACTGGGCCATGATGCGAATCCTTAGGTGGGTCGCATGCCGATTTAAGTGCGGCGCCGCTTGCCGCTTTATGGGGTCGTCTATCCGACCGTGTGGCTTTCTCATTTTTTGAATGCGAGGGCTCTAGGGCCTCTTCGTCGAATTCAGGCAGTAGCTTTCTTTTCGAATAGCTTTTAGTGCGGCAACTATCGCCGTATTTATCTGCGGTATTGATTACTTTGCTCCATCTAATCCGGTGTGCATCTTCCACTGTTTTTAGCTTCCGCTTCTGCTTTTTTAGGCTGCGTGCAGTTGCAACGAGCCTCTCGTGGAGATTCTTTTGCTCCATGGGTTTATCCGGTGTGAGGTCGTCCGGAATGCCGTTTTCGCTGGAGGAGGGATGTTCGGTTTCTTTATCCGTGTTGCCCTGTTCGGACGGTTGCTTTAAGGCCTCCTCGTCGTCTACTGGCTCGTCCTGCTCTATGGCTGGGTTTTTGTTGAGGCGGGGCTTGGGTCGGTGTTTACGCCGACGCTTTGATTGCTTTTCGGGGGGTCGATCTCCCGTCCCATCCCCTTTTTCCTTGTTGTCGCTTCCTTTAGGGGTATCCACCATGTACACATCATGAGATGAGGTGGCTGTCCAATGCCCTATGGGCGTTGGTTCATCGGTATCTCCTGCATCGTCATTCATGCTGTTGATGTCTCCGGAGTCGAAGTTGAGCATGTCGTTTAAATTTTCGACAGTGGCTACCAAGTGGGTGGTGCGTGGGCTTTGAATTTCTTCATCGTCCGTATCCCATCCTCGCTGACCGCAGTTCGGCCAGGGCTCTCCTAATAAAAAGAGAGACTTGAGAGAATTCAGGATATCGCCAAAAGGCGAGTGCTGAAAGATGTCCGCGGCGGTGAACTCCATTATTGGTGCCCAATCGGATTTGATCGGCAGGGGCGCGGGGGGTTCGGAGTTTGGAAAGGAGTCCGGATCCTCGGAGTCACGGATCATGTAGAGCGCATGGCTAGCATTCGGCTCGATCGCCTTTGAGATCGAAGCCCCGAGGTGACGTCCAACCGCTCATCCTCGATTGGCGCAAGAGGCTCCGAGTTAGGGGTCGGAACCGATGCGTGTGCGGTCTCCAGGACACTGTCCGGAGGCAGAGCTAGATCATGCCCCTCGAGATAGTGCGGCGCGCTTGGCCGTGGCTCGAACCCGTCGAAGATCAAATCTCCATGGATGTCAGCCGTGTAGTTTAAGCTTCCAAACCTGACTTGATGGCCAGGGGCGTAGCTTTCGATCTGCTCCAGGTGGCCAAGCGAATTGGCCCGCAGAGCGAAGCCGCCGAAGACGAAGATCTGTCCGGGGAGAAAAGTCTCACCCTGGACCGTATCATTGTTGATGATCAAAGGAGCCATCAGGCCTAAAGGCGACGACATAGAGGAACTCTCAATGAAAGCACCAATGTCGGTGTCAAAACCGGCGGATCTCGGGTAGGGGGTCCCGAACTGTGCGCCTAGGTCGGATAGTAACAGGAGGCAGGGAACACGATGTTTTACCCAGGTTCGGGCCCTCTCGATGGAGGTAAAACCTTACGTCCTGCTTGATTAATATTGATGATATGGGTAGTACAAGAGTAGATCTACCACGAGATCAAGGAGGCTAAACCCTAGAAGCTAGCCTATGGTATGATTGTTGTATATGGAGTCGATTGCCTACGGACTACAACCCTCCGGTTTATATAGACACCGGATAGGGTTAGGGTTACATAAAGTCGGTTACAATGGCAGGAGATCTTGAATATCCGCATCGCCAAGCTTGCCTTCCACGCTAAGGAAAATCCCATCCGGACACGGACGAAGTCTTCAATCTTGTATCTTCATAGTCCAGGAGTCCGGCTGAAGGTATAGTCCGGCTACCCGAACACCCCCTAATCCAGGACTCCCTCAGGGGGTGTGGGTGAGTGGAGTGGAGGGATGGCTTGGCCAGCGGTGGGAGTAGTATGGGGGCGGTGAGGCCTCCGCGGCAGCACAACCGGCCACGGGAGGTAGGAGCAGGCGGCACGACCGGCGCTGCTTTGGGCGGCTAGAGCAAGAAGACCAGAGGTTGAAGAAGCACTACAGCCGTTGGATGGACATCGTACAGTCAGTCGAGCTAGAATCGTGCATATTGACTAAGTTGACAAAGCCCTTCGTCCCCATCAACTTAGTAGGCTCACTATACTGGGTCCCAGCTAGCAGGGGGAGTATTCATTTTTTGTGTGTAATAAGGAGGCACTTCCTTGCGTGCGAAATATAGCTGGTGGGTCCGAGCTGTCAGCGGCGGTAACGTTTTTTTCGCGAAATACAGAGGCCGTTTCGGTGGGTCCCAGATGTCAGGAGGAGGAAATCATTATTTTACGCGTAATAAGGAGGCATTTCCTTGCGTGCGGCCGTGGACCCAGCTGTCAGCCTCTCCACGTACAGTCCACTTCAGATGCATGTCGGTCGTTGACCACGCTGACCACGCCACGCCGGGAGCACCAGGGCGGTGGACGACGGCGAGGCCTAGGAAGGGAACGACACGGAGGCAGGGAAGACTCGGTCGTTCTTTTTGTTTCCCACGCGGAGGGGAGTACGACTGTACGAGGGTTTACTGGTTCGTCTGCCATCGCCGGAGAATAACAACAGGTGTGGGTGAGTAGAGGGATGGCTAGGCCAGCGATGGGAGTACGGTGGGGCGGTGATACGTCTCCAACGTATCTATAATTTTTGATTACTCCATGCTATATTATCTACTGTTTTAGGCAATATTGGGCTTTATTTTCCACTTTTATATTATTTTTGGGACTAACCTATTAACCGGGGGCCCAACCCAGATTTGTTGTTTTATGCCTGTTTCAGTATTTCGAGAAAAAGGAATATCAAACAGAGTCGAAACGGAACGAAATCAACTGGAGAAGTTATTTTTGGAAGGAAAGCAACCCAGGGAACTTGCAGTGCACGTCAGGGGAGACACAGGCTGCCCACGAGGGTGTGGCGCGCGCCCCTGCCTCGTGGGGCCCCCGTGGCTCCTCCGATGTACTTCCTGCACCCATATATATCGTCGTACCCTAAACCTTACAGAACAGAGATTAGATCGAGAGTTCCACTGCCAGAAGCCTCCGTAGCCACCAAAAACCAATCTAGACTCGTTCCTGCACCCTGCCGGAGGGGGCAATCCTTCTCTGGTGGCCATCTTCATCATCCAGGTGCTCTCCAAGACGAGGAGGGATTAGTTCTCCCTCGGGGATGAGGGTATGTACCAGTAGCTATGTGTTTGATCTCTCTCTCTCTCTCTCTCTATCTCGTGTTCTTGAGGTGATACGATCTTGATGTATCGCGAGCTTTGCTATTATAGTTGGATCTTATGTTTCTCCTCCCCCTCTACTCTCTTGTAATGAATTGAGTTTCCCCTTTGAAGTTATCTTATCGGACTGAGTCTTTAAATATTTGAGAACACTTGATGTATGTCTTGCCGTGCGTATCTGTGGTGACAATGGGATACCACGTGATTCACTTGATGTATGTTTTGGTGATCAACTTGCGGGTTCCGCCCATGAACCTATGCATAGGGTTGGCACATGTTTTCGTCGTGATTCTCCGGTAGAAACTTTGGGGCACTCTTTGAGGTCCTTTGTGTTGGTTGAATAGATGAATCTGAGATTGTGTGATGCGTATCGTATAATCATACCCACGGATACTTGAGGTGACATTGGAGTATCTAGGTGACATTAGGGTTTTGGTTGATGTGTGTCTTAAGGTGTTATTCTAGTACGAACTCCAGGGCTGTTTGTGACACTTATAGGAATAGCCCAACGGATTGATTGGAAAGAATAACTTTGAGGTGGTTTCGTACCCTACCATAATCTCTTCGTTCGTTCTCCGCTATTAGTGACTTTGGAGTGACTCTTTGTTGCATGTTGAGGGATAGTGATGTGATCCAATTATGATATTATTGTTGAGGGAACTTACACTAGCAAAAGTATGAACCCTAGGCCCTATTTCCTATCATTGCAATACCGTTTACGCTCACTTTTATCACTTGCTCCCTTGATGTTTTTATTATTTCAGATTACAAATACCTTTATCTACTATCCATATACCACTTGTTTCACCATCTCTTCGCCGAACTAGTGCACCTATACAATTTACCATTGTATTGGGTGTGTTGCGGACACAAGAGACTCTTTGTTATTTGGTTGCAGGGTTGCTTGAGAGAGACCATCTTCATCCTATGCCTCCTACGGATTGATAAACCTTAGGTCATCCACTTGAGGGAAATTTGCCACTGTCCTACAAACCTCTGCACTTGGAGGCCCAACAACGTCTACAAGAAGAAGGTTGTGTAGTAGACATCAAGCTCTTTTCTGGCGCCGTTGCCGGGGAGGTTAGCGCTTGAAGGTATATCTTTAGATCTTGCAACCGAGTCTTTTAGTTTATTGTTTTATCACTAGTTTAGTCTATAAAAGAAAACTACCAAAAAATGGAATTAAGTTTGTCTCATACGCTTCACCTTTTTAATATCTTTCGTGAGTATGATGGAAAGGATAATTGTGCTCAAGTGCTAGAAGAAGAAATCTATAAAATGTTTGGCACTAAATATTTGAATGATGAGCATGATTGCAATGTTGTTAGTATGAATTCCTTGAATATCCATGATGCTAATGATATGCAAAGCCACAAGCTTGGGGAAGCTATGTTTGATGAAGATGATATTTTTTATCCCCCAAGTTTTGATGAGCAAATTTATTATGATGAAAGCATGCCTCCTATCTATGATGATTATTGTGATGACACATATGCTTTAAAGAATAATGATAACCATGAAATTTTTCATCTTGATCTTAATTTTCAATCACATGATAGTTATTTTGTTGAGTTTGCTCCCACTATTATTCATGAGAGGAATTTTGCTTATGTGGAGAGTAGTAAATTTTATATGCTTGTAGATCATGAAAAGAATACTTTAGGTGCTGGTTATATTGTTGAATTCATTCATGATGCTACTGAAAATTATTATGAGGGTGGAATATATGCTTGTAGGAATTGCAATAATATCAAGTTTCCTCCCTATGTGCTTAAAATTTTGAAGTTATGCTTCTCTTACCGTCCTATGCAAGTTGATTCTTGCCCCCATAAGTTGTTTGCTCACAAAATCCCTATGCATAGGAAGTGGGTTAGACTTAAATGTGCTAGTAATATTCTTAATGATGCTCTCTTTATGTTTCAATTCTTATCCTTTATGTGAGCATCATTGAAATCATCATGCCTAGCTAAGGGCGTTAAATGATAGCGCTTGTTGGGAGGCAACCCAATTTTATTTTTATTCCTTGCTTTTTGTTACTGTTTAGTAATAAATAATTCATCTAGCCTCTTTTTAGATGTGGTTTTATGCTTTTAATTAGTGTTTGTGCCAAGTAGAACCTTTGGGAAGACTTGGGTGAAAGTCTTGTTGATCATGCTGTAAAAAAACAGAAACTTTCGCGCTCACGAGAACTGCTGCCATTTTTATTTGGAGAGTGATATTTAGTTACTTCTTTTTTCATATGATTAATAGGTAAATTCGTCAGGTCCATCAATTTATTTGCGAATTTTATGAGTTCCATAAGTATACGTTTGATCCAGATTACTACAGACTGTTCTGTTTTTGACAGATTCTGTTTTTCATGTGTTGTTTACTTATTTTGATGAATCTATGACTAGTAAAATAGTTTATAAACCATAGAGAAGTTGGAATAAAGTAGGTTTAACACCAATATAAATAAATAATGAGTTCATTACAGTACCTTGAAGTGGTGATTTATTTTCTTATACTAAAGGAGCTTACGAGTTTTCTGTTAAGTTTTGTGTTGTGAAGTTTTCAAGTTTTGGGTAAAGATTTGATGGACTATGGAATAAGGAGTGGAAAGAGCCTAAGCTTGGGGATGCCCAAGGCACCCCAAGGTAATATTCAAGGACAACCAAGAGCCTAAGCTTGGGGATGCCCCGGAAGGCATCCCCTCTTTCGTCTTCGTTCATCGGTAACTTTACTTGGAGCTATATTTTTATTCGCCACATGATATGTGTTTTACTTGGAGCGTCAATTTATTTTGTTAGGATTTGCTTGCTGTTATTTAGAACAATGTTTTGCATCTTTTATTTCAATAAAAGTGGCATTGATAGCCTTTACTATGCCTATGTTACAAGTATACATGTTGCTGTTTGAAAACAGAAAGTTTACCGCTGTTGCAATAATTCCCTAGAAAATTCAGAATGTGATAAAATGTTGAAACCTTTTGCATATTAAGCTCTGATAAATTTACTACAGTTGAAATTTTCTTTCATAATTTTTGGAGCTAGGGAAGTATGGATGTTTCTGCATTCTTTATAGACTGTCCTGTTTAGGCAGATTGCTGTTATGTTTGCATTGTTTGCATATGTTTGCTTCTTTAATGATTCTATTTGAGGATATGACTATTAAGTATGCAGAGGCATTTAGTATGCAATGTTGAATAATAATTTTAGTGATTTTCTACAGTAGAGTATGATAAGGTTTTTGCAATGGTTTATACTAACTTATCTCATGAGTCCTTGTTGAGTTTTGTGTGGATGAAGCTTTTGAGATTTAGGGAGACCGTGATATGAGAGGAATTAAGGAGACACAAAAGCTCAAGCTTGGGGATGCCCAAGGCACCCCAAGATAATATTTCAAGAGGTCTCAAGTGTCTAATCTTGGGGATGCCCCGGTTGGCATCCCACCTTTCTTCTTCAACAACTATCGGTTAGTATCGGTTGATCCTAAGTTTTTGCTTCTTCACATGATGTTTGCCTTTCTTAGAATGTCATTTTATTTTTCTTTGCTTGCTGTTTCAATAGAATACCAAGATCTGAAATTATTAAATGTTAGAGAGTCTTCACATAGTTGCATAATTATTCGACTACTCATTGATCTTCACTTATATCTTTCGGAGTAGTTTGTCATTTGCTCTAGTGCTTCACTTATATCTTTTAGAGCATGGTGGTAGTTTTATTTTGAAGAAATAGATGAACTCTCATGCTTCACTTATATTATTTTGAGAGTCTTAAATAGCATGGTAATTTGCTTAAAAATCCTAATATGCTAGGTATTCAAGAATAGTAAAATTCTCTTATGAGTGTGTTGAATACTAAGAGAAGTTTGATGCTTGATAATTGTTTTGAGATATGAGGATGGTAATATTAGAGTCATGCTAGTTGAGTAGTTGTGAATTTGAGAAATACTTGTGTTGAAGTTTGTGATTCCCGTAGCATGCACGTATGGTAAACCGTTATGTGATGAAGTCGAAGCATGATTTATTTATTGATTGCTTTCCTTATGAGTGGCGGCCGGGGACGAGCGATGGTCTTTTCCTACCAATCTATCCCCCTAGGAGCATGCGCGTAATACTTTTTTTGATAACTTCTAGATTTTTGCAATAATTATATGAGTTCTTTATGACTAATGTTGAGTCCATGGATCATACGCACTCTCACCCTTCCACCTTTGCTAGCCTCTCTAATACCGTGCACCTTTCGTCGGTATCATACACCTACCATATACCTTCCTCAAAACAGCCACCATACCTACCTATTATGGCATTTCCATAGCCATTCCGAGATATATTGCCATGCAACTTTCCACCATCTAGTTCATCATGACACATTCATCATTGTCATATTGCTTAGCATGATCATGTAGTTGACATAGTATTTGTGGCAAAGCCACCGTTCATAATTTTTTCATAATTGTCACTCTTGATTCATTGCATATCCCGGTACACTGCCGGAGGCATCCATATAAAGTCATACTTTGTTTTAGAATCGAGTTGTAATCATTGAGTTGTAAATAAATAAAAGTGTGATGGTCATCATTTAATAGAGCATTGTCCCAAAAAAAGGCCAAAGAAAAAAAGAAGCCCCCCCCAAAAAAGAGAAAATAAATAAAAAGGGGCAATGCTACTATCCTTTTACCACATTTGTGCTTCAAAGTAGCACCATGATCTTCATAGTAGAGTGTCTCTCATGTTATCACTTTCATATACTAGTGGGAATTTTACATTATAGAACTTGGCTTGTATATTCCAATGATGGGCTTCCTCAAATTGCCCTAGGTCTTCATGAGCAAGCAAGTTGGATGCACACCCACTTAGTTTCTTTTTGAGCTTTCATATACTTATAGCTCTAGTGCATCCGTTGCATGGCAATCCCTACTCACTCACATTGATATCTATTGATGGGCATCTCCATAGCCCGTTGATACGCCTAGTTGATGTGAGACTATCTTCCCCTCCTTTTTGTCTTCTCCACAACCACCATTCTATTCCACCTATAGTGCTATATCCATGGCTCACGCTCATGTATTGCGTGAAGATTGAAAAAGTTTTGAAAAAGTTAGAGTATGAAACAATTGCTTGGCTTGTCATCGGGGTTGTGCATGATTTAAATACTTTGTGTGGTGAAGATAGAGCATAGCCAGACTATATGATTTTGTAGGGATAACTTCCTTTGGCCATGTTATTTTGAGAAGACATAATTGCTTTGTTAGTATGCTTGAAGTATTATTATTTTTATGTCAATATAAACTTTTGTCTTGAATCTTTCGAATCTGAATATTCATATCGCAAGTAAGAAGAATTACATTGAAATTATGCCAACTAGCATTCCACATCAAAAATTATCTTTTTATCATTTACCTACTCGAGGACGAGCAGGAATTAAGCTCGGGGATGCTTGATACGTCTCCAACGTATCTATAATTTTTGATTGCTCCATGCTATATTATCTACTGTTTTAGGCAATATTGGGCTTTATTTTCCACTTTTATATCATTTTTGGGACTAACCTATTAACCGGAGGCCCAACCCAGATTTGCTATTTTATGCCTATTTCAGTATTTCGAGAAAAAGGAATATCAAACGGAGTCGAAACGGAACGAAATCAACTGGGGAAGTTATTTTTGGAAGGAAAGCAACCCAGGGAACTTGGAGTGCACGTCAGGGGAGATACGGGCTGCCCACGAGGGTGGGGGGCGCGCCCCTGCCTCGTGGGGCCCCCGTGGCTCCTCTAATGTACTTCCTACACCCATATATATCGTCGTACCCTAAAACTTCCAGAACAGAGATTAGATCGGGAGTTCCGCCGCCAGAAGCCTCCGTAGCCACCAAAAACCAATCTAGACCCGTTCCTGCACCCTGCCGGAGGGGGCAATCCTTCTCCGATGGCCATCTTCATCATCCCGGTGCTCTCCATGACGAGGAGGGAGTAGTTCTCCCTCGGGGCTGAGGGTATGTACCAGTAGCTATGTGTTTTATCTCTCTCTCTCTCTCTCTCTCTCTCTCTCGTGTTCTTGAGGTGATACGATCTTGATGTATCGCGAGCTTTGCTATTATAGTTGGATCTTATGTTTCTCCTCCCCCTCTACTCTCTTGTAATGAATTGAGTTTCCCCTTTGAAGTTATCTGATCGAATTGAGTCTTTAAAGATTTGAGAACACTTGATGTATGTCTTGCCGTGTGTATCTGTGGTGACAATGGGATACCACGTGATTCACTTGATGTATGTTTTGGTGATCAACTTGCGGGTTCCGCCCATGAACCTATGCATAGGGGTTGGCACACATTTTCGTCGTGATTCTCCGGTAGAAACTTTGGGGCACTCTTTGAGGTCCTTTGTGTTGGTTGAATAGATGAATCTGAGATTGTGTGATGCATATCGTATAATCATACCCACGGATACTTGAGGTGACATTGGAGTATCTAGGTGACATTAGGGTTTTGGTTGATGTGTGTCTTAAGGTGTTATTCTAGTACGAACTCTAGGGCTGTTTGTGACACTTATAGGAATAGCCCAACGGATTGATTGGAAAGAATAACTTTGAGGTGGTTTCGTACCCTACCATAATCTCTTCGTTCGTTCTCCGCTATTAGTGACTTTGGAGTGACTCTTTGTTGCATGTTGAGGGATAGTGATGTTATCCAATTATGATATTATTGTTGAGGGAACTTACACTAGCGAAAGTATGAACCATAGGACCTATTTCCTATCATTGCAATACCGTTTACGCTCACTTTTATCACTTGCTACCTTGATGTTTTTATTATTTCAGATTACAAATACCTTTATCTACTATCCATATACCACTTGTTTCACCATCTCTTCACCGAACTAGTGCACCTATACAATTTACCATTGTATTGGGTGTGTTGGGGACACAAGAGACTCTTTGTTATTTGGTTGCAGGGTTGCTTGAGAGAGACAATCTTCATCCTACGCCTCCTACGGATTGATAAACCTTAGGTCATCCACTTGAGGGAAATTTTGCTACTGTCCTACAAACCTCTGCACTTGGAGGCCCAACAACGTCTACAAGAAGAAGGTTGTGTAGTAGACATCAGGCGGTGAGGCCTGCGCGGCAGCACAGCCGGCCGCGGGGAGGAGGCTGCAGGCAGTCCCGCCGACGCTTGTTTGAGCGGCTGGAGCAGGAAGAGCAGAGATTGAAGAAGCACGACGGCCGTTGGATGGACATCCAACAGTATACAGGCCATCTGTGGAAAGCCCCAAATATGTGGAAAACATCATACAACCCATCTGCCATTATTTCAAATAATTTACAGCCCATTTGCTAATTCTTACAGGTTTTTTTGGAGCCCATATTCTTTATGTTAGCATTACAGCCCATATTGTGGCCACGGTTAAAAAATTATACGAAATTTTGCATATGTCGGTCGGGTCTGAACTGTTTTTAATCCCGAAATTTCGAGTCACATTCAGACTAATTTGAAAAATAAATGTATATCAATATAAAATCCAATAAATTGTCCACGCATGAAATCAATGCAATTTAAAATCTCGAAATGAAAAAAAGATATTTGAAAATAATTGCCGGTTTGATGTGTTTTAAAAATGTACAACCCATTTCTCATTACTGATAGGCCATTTTCTCGGCCAGCCGAATGAAGCTCTCCTTGCCTTGAAAGATTTGCAGCCCAACAGGCCTGATAAAGCGACTTACTTGACAAATCACAAAAGAACTGGGCTAGCCATTTTCAGAAAGAAAAAAAACTACTGGGCTGGTCTATGGTAAACATAAAAGAAAAGGCTGTCTAGACAGGCCAGAGTGTCCCGCACAGCCCAGTTGACACCCTGCTTCTGTCTCAAAAATAAATTAGATAGATGCCACTCCAATTATGGCGATTCATAAAAATGCTACTGCAATTTCCAAACTTTGAAAAATGCCACTGCAATTTTTGCAATTTTTGAAAAACGCCACTGCAGTTTGCAAACTTTGAAAAACGCCACTCCGGACTTCGAAAAATGCCACTAGAAATGGCATGAAATGGCATTTTTCAAAATTTGGAAATTGCAGTGGCATTTCTCGGATACACCAGATTTGGAGTGGTATTTATCAAATTAACCCAAGACAAAAATAACTGGGCGGGCTGCTGGGTCCCTAGTGTCAGCCGTTCGTTGTGCAATTCTCTCGTTTATTGACTACGTTGACAATGGCATGTGACCCAGATGTCAGAAATCCACTAGGAGGAGCCATTTTTTATTGTCTTGAAATAAGGAGGCACTTGCTTGCGTACTGCCATGACCTTGGCGGGTCCCTACTATCATCCTCTCCATGTACAATCATCTCCTGATTGTGTACGCGTCAACTTGCTAGGCCCACAAGTCAGCCTCTAAACCGTGGAGGACAAATACAACCCATTTAAAAAAATAACAGCCCATTCCATACGTTCAAACGGAAAGTTCAACATTCAGAGCAAAGTAACAGGTCTGATTCACATATAGAGTACTGAACTTCCACGTTGACAACCATCATAGCCAAGTTAACTATCTACTCCCATTAACACTCTAGTAGCGTACAAGTACTAACTTACTCTTAGCTAACTAGACGATGCCGGCCGCCATCTGCTGTCCATGCTAAACGCCGTCACCGGCGTCCTTCGCCTCGCCTCGGACTTGCTAGAGGTGCGATAGGGCGCGTTGCTCGCGCACGTTGGCCCTTTCCATGCCGGCGTGGTCCACCGAAGCTTCGGCTTCCAAGCGGGAAACCCACTTGACGAGCTGGTAGTAAAAATCAGCGTCACGAACGTGTGCATGCCCGACAGCCTCCAGGGCTATTTGCGGGCGCCGGCCTCCATGTAGTCGGCCCAGTTGCGGGCGCTCTGCTCGCGACTCAGAGCATCGGTGCGCTGCTGCTCCATGTCCCGCTGGCGGCGCAAATCGTCGATACGCTGCTCCTCCGCCAGGCGGTCACGCTCCAACAACTCCTGCTCCTCCGCCATGCGGTAGCGCTCCAACAACTCCTCGATCTCCGCATTGCCATCTAAAGACAGATCGAATGCCTCCTCCCTCCGTCTGCCTTCCGGTGAAAACCCGAACACTAGTTCCGGCGGTGACCGCCTCCGGCGTCGCCTACCGCTGACGGGCGGGGGCATGGCGGACGTGGCGAGCGACGTCGGGCCGGTGGGGGCTTATGAGGATATGGCGAGTTGGGTCACGGTGGCACCTGAGAAGGCCGGGAAACAGTACTTATAGGCGGAAGGTAGCGCGACGGTCATCGGAATTCAATGCATAATGGCTTAGCGCGCCAGCTTGCCGTGAAAAACTAGAGAAACTGAAATTATGACTGTGTCGTCCCGTCCCGTCTGGGTCGCACGGCGGCATGGCGGTGAAACGAGTGCACTCGAATCATCTCCCTCCTTGTCAATAATGATTCCACGGATTTAAAGCATATCTTTTTTCGCATCAGTTAGCTACCTTAATTACGGCCGGCTGCATGCAGGCACTCAGAATCGCTCGCATGCAGTACGTGAAGCAGCATGAAACGAGTCGCAGCCGAGGGCACGCATGTAGCCACTTAAATTGCTGGAATTAATTAGGCTTAAACTTCTGCATGCCGTTAATTATTGCCATGCCTTGGTCTTGCTGCTTTGCTCACGGGACTAATAAATCCCGGACGGAGGGGGTACCTTGGTTGGTGAGAGGTTTGAATTAAGCCCTGCAAATCGGAAAGGAGGTACTAGTACGTGCGTGATCCGCTATTTATCCGTGTAGGATCGAGTAGGTCGTTTCTTGAATTGAGCCCTGCAAACCAGAAAGGAGGTAGTACATGCGTCATCCGCTATTTATCCGTGTAGGATCGATAGTGTAGCTTGTCAGTTTCTTCAGAGGTAGGCATTTTTATCCGTGTAGGATCGATAGTTTAGCCTGTCAGTTTCTTCAGAGGTAGGCATTTTTATTCAAAAAACTGCCACTTCGCATCTTGCGTCGCAAATAAAACTGCCAGGAGCGCATTTGTAGGCTAGCTAGTGATCGACCAGTAACTTGTAAAGACTGAGCGAACAAAAATAAGTAACTGTTAATGCATCTCAATGATTCATAGATCGTATACAAATATGTAGCTCCAAAAGCAAAGATCAGCCACTTCGTATCTTGCGTCGCAACTAAAACTAACTAGTACGATTCCCATACATAAGATCAACATGTTAATGCATCTCAATGATTCACAGATCATATACAAATATGTAGCTCCAAAAGTAAAGATTTAGAAAAAACATCTGTTCTTCCTACTAACATGGATGCTTCTCTTGGCCAAAATTCAGTACAGACTGAAAGACAAATTTGTTTGTGAAGTCTACAATTCCTCTTGCAAACGTAAGTAGTTTCACCAACAGCTGGAACCATGAGAATGAACCACACATGATGGAGGAACATCCACTACAATATGATTTGGTCTTCTCTCAATCACACGGCGAGACTATTTTCGGAATACAAACTTTAACTTAGGCAAAATGATGCCCATTGTACAATCAGACCAAAGAAATGAAGCACCTAGTGTTGGCTAATAAATAGTACAGTACTACTTTTCTACAGTCCATGAAGTGACTATCCAATCTTTCTGTGTCTATTTTCAAATGGCACTGCATGCAGTGACTATACTATTCTCTTGTGCAGTTCAACCAAAATTGCGGGCACTTTGTTTGTTTGCCAAATAGCAACGAGCAGACATCTTTGTCTGCACAAATATCAAACAGCTAGTAAACATATACCACACCTTGTATTTTCGGTTTAAACCTGTCTCTTCCGCTTAGCATTTGTCATGTTCTGCACTGGACAATCTGATACAGTTATGTTTTGCCCTGGACAATTTCATACTGAATTGATTTGCTGGTTCAGAGCAGAAATATAGCGCCTATTCTTCATCAGACCAAGGATATCCATGTTCGCAGTGATGGAAGAGGTGAAATCGATACAACCGAAATTGAGCATCCAATCATTGAATCCTATCCTGCACCTCCAATGTAGGTCCACCCTGCCAATAAATTCACATGCAAACCACTAGTATTACTATCTAATGACAATACAAAAAGAGTAGCAAGATAGCAGCAAACCATGTACCTTCATAATGAACAACTCATAGTGCCACCAATTGGATATAAAGGTTTGGAAAAAAACATGCTCCTAATGTTGAACCAGTTGGACTTTTTGTGCAGTTCCACTAAAATCGAGCATCCCTGTTTGCATAGATATTAAAAGCGTGATTACTCTAAAATTGACACTAGTTGAAGCATAGACTCACAAATATAAGCATTCCAATTTCTTAATGGGAAAAGGTAGCAAGACTGTTTCTAACCACCTGTTTGAAGGAATAAATAAAGCAACATCGGCTGATGTCAGGAAGGCATACATAGTTTTTTCTAGAAAAGTGATCCATTCCTGACCTTTCCTCTTCTTTTAAGCAAATTTTGTGCAGTTCTACTAAAATAAAATGCCATCACTACCTTGACAATTCAGTGACACTGTACAAAAGGAAATGACTTAACATTACATCATGATGTCAGGTATGTAGTCGACAGGCATTAGAGACAAACATACAGACCTCCTCAAGAGAACAGCCGGAGGAGGAGGTGCCCACTCTTGACCTTTCCTCTTGTCTTCATAATTGTCTGTGCAGTTTATCCAAAATAAAATGACATCAACGCCTTGGCATTTTGGTGACGCTGTACAAAAAAATTAACTTATCTCATGAAAGTGAGGTATGTGATCTATAAGCATTAACAATTTAAAAATCTGAAGGTAGTAACAAGTTTCATCGTTGGTATACTGGCTGTGCAACAACATTAGAATGCCTTAGCTGAAAAATCTTTAATACATCCACAATCAACAGCTAACCCTGAAATAATCCAGTGACATTAAATGGCATTGCTTAAATTTATGGGTGGCATTAGACTAAGAGTGGCATTAGTTAAATGTGGCATCACTTTAGTAGTAGCATTGCTTGACTTGACTGCTGGCGTTATACTAACAACAAAAAAAGTGGCAATAAGAGCATGGGAGGCCCATTCGGACAGTGGGCGCACCAGTACGATGTACTTCCATGGACGCAGAGTGGTGAGGGAGGTATGGTGCCCAGAGCAACAAATATCCAGGCAGCATATGTGGATTACGTCCCATTTTTGTTCTCTTTAGCCACCCTTTTCCTATGAAAGGACAACAAACCGATCGACCTGGTCATTCTCTATTGCGTTGTCATGCCTTTCTACCCTTCTTCAACCAAGAGACGCGAGACTCGTTCCTTAGCTACTGATTTTCCCCTTTTCAACCTAGATGCGGGTTCGATGCCTACTCTCTTGGACATTACAGTCTCCCTTCCTTTCCTTATTCAACCCAGACATGGATTAGTCTGCATGAAGTAGGGTTTCCTTTAATAGTGCAAATTATGGTTTTCGTCTGCGTGGCCAGCAAAGCAGAGGATAGCAAATTGGGAAGATGGTGGAGTGGAAAAAGATCCACATGCAATGACGTGGCAGATGGGGAAATAGAACAAGGTTATGGTTCGAAAAGAGGTAGCATACCCGAGGGTCGGCGGGAAGTGGCTTCGCTCGTGGTCGTCGTCCTTCGCACACACTACGACAACAAGCTTGGGGACGGAGGCCATCCCGCGCGGGCGCTAGGTCTGAGAGGATGGCCTTGTCGTTAGTGCGTGACCTCGCTCGCTGACGACGAGTGCGTCAACGCTGCGCGTCCTTTTCTTCCCCGGCGGATCTGTGACCACCGGTGAGGAGGGAGAGAGGGTGGTAGTGTGAGAAGCAAGTGGGCAGCCCTTAGCAACAAAGCGCTCAAGCTCCAGCCTATATATCTTTTTTATACTACTAGTACTGGAGGTGGAGTAGTGGTAGAGTAGTTTATATTTTCTCTGCGTACAGTACCAGTTAGTCATGCTTCAAAACTGATCGGCACGCCATTAAAAAAATAAAGGTCGATAACTAATGCGGAACCTCGGGCCAACACGGCCAGATCGCATTTTGCACGAGAAATTACACACCATGTGACATGTGGTCCCATTCCAACATATTAGTGAGACAACGGCGAGTAGTAGGAGTATTTCCGAACGGACGTGTAGGCTGGGGCACCTCTTCGTGAACCGTGGCAAACTCGCAACCGTCCACCGACTCTTCGCCTTTCCCTCTCGATTTGGAACTGCTATCGCACGCTCTTCCTCTCCCTCCTCCATTTTCCTTCAGCCCTTCACCCTTTCTTCTGCCATTGTTCGATCGTCTTCTCCATGGAGGGAACAGGCCAGAAACGACCCCGTTATTCTTGCCCCGATCTAAAAGATGATGTGGTGGAGGAACTCATTGATCGGTGCAACGTCATCACCTTGGCTAGCATGGCAGGTTCGTTCAAGCCCATTATCGACTCAACTAATAACATCATTACAAAGAACCCAAGAGTCAAGGAGCGGTTTGATCTCCCCTATCTTCTTCGCCGTGACCCTGATGACTGGTGCCGGCACGACGGAGGCCTTTCCCTGTGCCAGTTGATGCCGCTTGATAATGATACGTATGATGTTAAGATGACATCGCTTGAGGGCAAGGCTTGGGCGGGCGCAAATGGAGATTGTGTTGTTTACATTGGGTCCAACTGCGAGTGGGAACTTGTGAATGTGTACACTCGTGACCGGGTTCCACTTCCAAAAATCTCAGCAGACTGCCCAAAGGTTGAGCACACCGGTATTGTATGCACGTTCAAATACGATCATGGTGACTGTCTTCTACGGAAGATATCAATTTGTCGAGTTCCCAACCGCTCTTGGAATTACAACAACTATCAAGTTGTTGCTATCTTCGACAAGATTGTTGCCGTCCTTTATGGTTCGACTCGATGGACATTGCTCAAAAATTAGTTTCTGTACACGGATGAGTACTGTGATGCAATTCAATACGAGGGCCTTGTGTTTGCTGCCACCACTAGTGGCACTGTTTTTGCATGGATCCTCATAGTTTCGGTACGTTTGTCTTCCACCATAATTATAATTCTTTCATCCACATGCATGCGGTTTAGCAAGTTTCCCTTTACTAATTAACCTTCTTCTTGTGTTTCCAAGGTCTTGTGAACATCCCACCACCTATACTTGAAAACTTTTATAACCAAGGGGGAGATGACGATGGTGATGATCACGAGCATGAGGACGAGCAGCGCCCATATACTCTGTGGCACCTGGCAACTAATTCTGATGGATCACCTCTTCTTGTGTGTATACAGCCCACTGATGATGTTACTGCTAAGGAAGCAGGTGTAGTCACCCATGGCCACACTCTCCGTACCTATTCCAACACCCGTTGCATGGTATTCGGGATGGATACTAGTGTGCTAGCGCTAACTCCTTCTCCCTGGTACAGAATTAATAGTCATGGAGAAAACTTGCTCTTCCTTGGACAAAACTATCCGATGATGGTGAAAGGCGATCCAACTGCTGTTGATACAACGTTAACAGTACCATTTATGAGAAGCAATTGTGTCTATACCTCGGACATTTGGGTGGTTCCCTACCCTGGTACTGATATAGTAGGCCGCTTCAACCTGGATGATTAGTCCTGCGTTGGTTTCCAGATCGACAATCGATGGCCCGTCCCAAAGAATCACTTGTGGTTCAAAGCAAGCGTTTCCAACGCCGAGGAATGGTTGAGTTGAAGTTCATTTCATTGCTTGTTATTTGTTGTGTGGTGAAAACTTTAGTATTTATAATGTATCCTCGTTGTCGATGTGGGTTGATGACCTGTTGTATGTAATAAAATGATATGTGTGTGATAAACTTACTAAATTTATGAATGGCTTTCGAGTCGCTTCTCTAAATTAGTACTAGCTCCACATGCTTTGCGCGTCGGGTGGGTGTTTTTACTGTAGCCATATGTTAATGTGTTCGTTGTACGTAACCAGCACCTCGAATCCTCGATACTAGTATACTATATAGTAGTAGGAGTAGTAGGGTGGCATGGGCCAGAACAAGCATTCACGTCCAGGAGTATGGCACACGCCACCACCACGACATCCATCTGACACCATATTATTTCTTGGAGTCTGTGCTAGAGCAATCTTTTCAACCTCGTCGTTTCTCTAACTTCAGCCTTCGTGTGGTGGGCGAGGTGGGGGTTTGCTGATAGTCGGTTTCCTTAACTGCGGTCCCACTTGTAAGGCCAACTCCAACGCACGACCCCAAACCCACCTCCGTTTTGCACGAACTCCAACGATAATTTTGACTAGAAAAGCAAGACCAAAGGAAACAAGAACCACAAGAATACATTTCACTACTCTTGTAAGTTGGATTAGTGCCTTCTCGATGCATTCATTGTTGATCTGCGGAGGCTCGATCTTGCGTCTGTGCTAGCTAAAAGTGATAGAACATCTACTAAATTGCGCTCTATCAATATATGGATGTACTCTTCTTCCCAATACAAAAACTTGCATCCATTCTACTCCCTCCGTTGCACAATACATGCCTTCTATTTGTCAAAATATATATGTATCTAGACATGTCTTAGTATATAGGTACATCCATTTTTGGACAAATGGAAGTCAAGTATTTTGGAACAGAGGGAGTACACAATAAATTTTTTAAGTTAGCACAACTAGTCTAATCCGAGAGCAGAACCAAAGATTTGGTCGGGTTCTTCCTCCTTTTGCTGACACGTGGGACATCCAACATCCAGGTCGTGTCATGAAAGAAAATAGAGTGGTAGTTGAAGCCACGAGATGTGCATCTTGGGTTAAACTATAAATAGAATCTTACTACTCTTGAGTAACTCCAAAAGCGGCCACCGAAGATCTTTATTGGATTTGTTTTCCATCACCAGCACATCGAGGTGAAAGATGTGCAGGTTCAGTGGGTCCTCTTGCGTTTTCACTGACATGTGGGGCCGCATGTGAGCAAACAGACAATGGGCTCTACGCGTCCGCTGGCTGGCTGAGAAGAGAGATAGAGGAGGGCTGAGCACGGACTGCAGGAAATTTGTTCTACGTACCTCGATATAGGCTCGATATAGTGGGGTGGCATGGGCCATAACTAGCATTCACGTCTAGCAGTACGGCACACGCCACCCACACGAGTCCCATCCGACACCAATTTTCTTGGAGTCTGTGCTACAACCATCTCTTCTCCCTCCTGTTTTCTCAGCCATCGCGCGATGGGCGGGGTGGGGGTTTGCCGATAGTCGGTTTGCTCAACTGCGGTCCCACTTGTAAGTGAAAATGCAACACCGCACGCATTCCCGCTTGAGCGGCGTGCCGGACCAACCGTGTGGGGGTGCGACGCGAACACGGCAGGCTTTTCCTTTCGAACTCGTAACTTGTAAAATTTGGTTCTGCTCCATGGCGTGACCGATAGATAGAAAATAACGATTTTGCCTAGAGTAATGAGAAGTTTGGTTCTAGCGCCGTTCATGCATGGAGTACGTACGAAAATTATGAAGTTGATGCGAAAGGTAAGATAATTACTGTAGTATCATATACTACTACATGGATTTGATGGAAATATAAAAATACATACGGATCCATCGACGTTCAATGACATCCTCACGCCCTAGTGCGCCGGGTCACCAACCGACGTGTGAGGAGCAGCGGCGTTGGCAGCGAGCTCAACGTGCTTCTAAACAGTGCCGTCCAAGGTTGCCCTGCGCTCCAAGAAGGCCAGCGTCCTATCGTCCTCCTCTTGCATGTAGTAGTCCTTGTGGATGATTTGCGCGTAGACGTGGGTGATTATGTCGATGGTGTCTTGCTACGCCAGGCGCTGCGCGGCGAGCGCGACCTCGAGGTGGACATTCTCCGGCGCGACGGCGGGCAGTCGCAGGGCCACCAGTGCGTCGAAGAGGTTGTTACCATAGTGGCCGTTGAGGGTGGCGGGCATCGCAGAGCCTGGGCGCGTCGGCTGGAGGCTTACGTCAAAGTCGTCCGCAAGCTTCTTGACGACGGTGAACTTGTCGAGGAAACTGACGAGGACCTCGTCGAACAAGGAGACGAAGATGTCGTCCAAGCGGCCCCTCGCCCTAGCGGCCTCAAGCATTAGTACCTGGAGACGTTCCTCGGTGTCGGGCAGCAGGCCGGCGTCATGGACCATCTGGCACAGCCGGCTGATGCTCACGCTCATCACCTCCATGGGTCTAGCGTAGCTTCTAGTCAACTGATCTTGCGATTCGAGTGATCACTCAGCCCTTGGTTAGCGTGCGTAGGTGCATTGGATTTAGTACTACTCCTCGGTCCTCTACTGCACCTGCCTTTGGCTGTATGATAGGTGGGCCAGCCACCCCCTGGGGCCACGTGTCATTCACCCAAAGGTAGTTTCCATAAGTCAATGAAGCTGCGCCCCCCTCTGTGCCAGTGCAATATAGTCATCTCACCGGACCTCTAGTTGGGGCCAAACAAGAGAAGTTTGATGTTTACTGGTTTATTGGTCCCCTTTGCATTTTGCCCAAGTTTTGACCTTTGATTTAACTAATAAAATGTTAATGCATGTAAACAAAAATGTTGTGTAAGTCACCTTACGAAAACCAAATAATCCCAAAATACTTAGGCACGGTGCATTAACTCCCTCCTTGTTTCTTATTTTGTGACATATCAACCAATGAGAGATGTGGGCCGTGCATGCTTTCAATGACTTGAGACTACCAAACATGACATGCAGTGTTTAGTTCATTGCATGTAATCCTATTAGTACTCTAGTTAGGAGTAGCAAAAAACATTAAGTTCTCTCGCTGATAGGAATAAAACACCATGTATTTATTTACAGAGGGAGTAGTACATTTTTGGTGACATGCATTACTAGATATTGCTAGTCAAATACTAAAATCCAGATGGACGTGGTAGTACTCCTAAATCTAGATGGTGGTGCTACTAGTACTAGTATTAGTACTACCAATGTAGTAGTAGGAGTACTAGCACTGTACTACCCATTGGTCAAATTATTACGTGTTGCTCCTCACAGTGAAGTGACAAGACCCTGCGCCGGAGATGACACCTGAGTATAGGTGCCGTGTTCGGCATACCATAGTCAACCTCACCATTTGCAGTCACTATCATCATGGCTATAGAGCCAGCCTGCTTACAACTAGCCTTGTTCGACATAATTACCTATGCATAGATGCCCGTGCATTGCACGGAACACCAAGATTGGGGGTGGACGGCTCCGGCAGCGGCCATCGCGCTAGATTTTTCCACGGCCTTCTACTCCTAGATGTGGTGGGGAGGAGATGAGGTTGATTGTGAGAGACAAGGAGTTGTTTGTAAATAGGGAACAACTGCGGGCATCTTTTTGTAAAAATGGGGAAGCTTGGTTTGTATGCGTCAGATCTAGATTCGACGGCTATTGGTGAAAGATGGGAGGCACAACATCATCACCAACTCAGGACCTGTTTGATTCGCAGGATTTTGAAAACGCAGGAATAGGACACGGCGATATTACAAGTTTCAAACTGATATTACAAATGTTAGGAGTAATGCTGCACCTACGAAGAGGGAGTTACTAGGAAGTTTATGTAAGAACTTTCATTACTTTAGGTGGATGCAGCATTATCGTACAAACTAAAATCCACCGCCCTGACAAGTCACTAATGGGCAAATAAGTTTTCGAGTCTCTGGCCACTTGATGTTTCAAAAACAAATTCAACTTCTGCGGAGACTTTGTTATTTAGGCTTAGATGCTTGCGGTGATCAGTACGCCATTCATTGTTGCGCCAGAGAACGCCAAACCTCATTACCTTGAGCACACTTGCCTCCAGAACAAAGAACCTGGCCAATTTAATCTCAGATGTGCTGCCTCGGTAGTCGATCAAATCAATTTCTGTAAGATGGAGATCAAGGCATCCGATGAGATTGTTATAGTGCAGCACATTTTTCACTTTCGGGTCTTTTTTTATCTTCAAAAGAAGAGACCATATTAGAGTAGCTGGTTGCATAAGATTGTCGTGTCATCAAGAGGTACCAATATCATTCGCTCATATGATAGGGTTGGCTGGCTAGTGATATTTTTTCACTCACTCTCTCTCTCCCTCCCTCTCTCTCTCTTTCTGTTTCCTCTCATTTAACTAGGAGCACGTGAAGAGCTTGGGCATTTGTTGCCTTCCACTATGTGGCCGATGCCATATTTCGCAAAAGTATGCCACGTAACACGCATCGATGTCAAATCAAAAGATTTTGGCACCGCTCTCGCGATGTGAGAGAGTTGGCACCGCTGTGCACAAAAACCCACATGTACAAACAAATCAATCAGACCAACTACACTAGCCTCTCACTCTCCCAAACAAGTGTTTTTTTATTGCCTCAGTCCTCTCTCTCTCCCACATAGTGTTTTTTCATTGCGTGAGTTAATTTGGCACCAGAGCAAAGTAGGTGATCCAGATTGGGACACCAGGTGAGCAATGGAGGGGCATCGATGCCAAATGCATCACAAGTGAATTTGGCACATGTTTTGGCCTACATAGCCCACTTTTGTAATACTACCTCATATTTAGTATAAAATTTTGACCATAGATTTACCTAAGAAAATGCCAATGCATGTCACTAAAAATTACACCATTTGAAATTATGTTCAAATACGAATCCAACGATATAGTTCTTAGTGACATGCATTAACATTTTGTTAGTTAAATCTATGGTCAAATTTTGATACTACAAAATTGGAAGAGTAAACTAGGACGGAGGTAGTACTTGCTCTTAGGGTAACCATAGAGTTACTGGAGTAGTCTAAGTTACTTTCCACTATGACTAGCCTAGGCTACTATAGTAGTACAGCATAAAAACGGTGCAGGTGATCGCGTGAGAAAAAAATACTAAAAACATTTCTTTCGGTGCAGTGCGTAGATGCAATTTTGAACACTACACTAGTCATCGTAATTTGGTTTCAACTTACTAGCATGCGGGGTGCTACCCCGAGTGGTTTCAACTTTGTTTACTTCACCGCGTGTCAGATGGGCCTCTAGTTTACTTATTTTCACCCACTGCCAAATGGGCCAGCACACGAAGATACAGAACACAAGCTGACAAGGCAGCATGTGCATTGGTCAACTGGTCAACTGAACAATACACGAAGCTATACGCTAACACAGTGAGCATATAATCCGTCGGTATAGAGAGTTCGAGTGAGAGGGGAGGCCCATGAGAGATAGCAGAGAGAGAGAGAGAGAAAGAGCCACTCCCTCCGTTTGATAATGTAGTTCCAACATTTTTTTAAGTCAAACTTTTGAAACTTTGACCAAGTTTATAAAGAAATTACTTATATCTACAATACCAAAGATAAATGATAGTATGAAGTAAGTACATGTTGTGATGAATCTAATGATCGTTCTAGATGTAAATGTTTTTCTCCACATATACCTGGTCAACCGTTTCTGAGGTTTGACTTTTCAAAACATCCATATGCTTATGGACATGACAGAGTCCCTAACAAGAGAGAGAGTGAGTGAAAAAAGTGTGTGTGCGTGTGTGAAAGAGACATGGACAACACAGGATAAAAGTAGAGAAAAAGCGTGCGTGTCTTATGCAAACATATCACACATGCATCTTCGACAAAAGAGGCAAGGTGAGGAGATAGTGTGTGGTTGGTTGGAACCGAGAGAGCAAGACCCCTAGCACATGGCCAAGAGGGGTCTGACAAACAAGGGAGAGAGGTCGAGAGAGACATACGGAGAAAATGCAGACATGGGGAGGAGAGAGTGTATGTTTGTCATAGAGAGATCCCCTGGAGATCGTGATGGGACTACATGGGTGGGAGATCGAGTGACAAGGTGTGTGCGCGATAGAAGATGCCCCGAGAGATATCGAGATAGACGTATGGATGGAAGGAGACAATACGTGTGTTCCTGATGGCTAGTAAGAGATAATCATACTTAGGAGGGAGGGGGAGTGCTTGCGCTTATGATGGATTGAGGGATTATGGTACTTAGGGGGGTGCGTGTTACATGGAGAGAGAACAAGGGCAGAGAGTGTTGGATGGGTCTATATGTATAGCGCGAGCGAGACATGTGTATGTGTGAACCATGGAGATATAAGGCCAGTTTGGCTTGCGTCCTGAGCATCTTTTGCCTGGCCTGGGGTTGTGGCTGGATTTCATGCACGCTTGTTTGGTTGCTACCCTGTGAAAAAGAAAGCCCGCCTGGCTTGGGTTCCCTTGCACTTTAATTAGCCTGGCTGAACTCCAGACACTGCAAGTAGCCTGGCCCAGGCGACTGATTTCGAACGCCTGGTCATGTGGCCACAAGGTTAACAACAACATGAATGGATATTAGCATTAAATAATTGATGCATGGATTGATTGATGGGACGTTGATGCTTTGCCTGGCCCAGGCATGAACCAAACGCTTCAGCACCACACAAGCCTGGCTAGGCAGAAATATTTTACATCTCACGTTCACACCAGGCAGTACCAGCCATCAAGGCATGAGGGTCAGGTCACGAACCAAACTGACCAATAAAGTTTGAGAGAGATTGAGGAGCCCCGATAAGGCTGAGTGGTGCATCAGATAGCTGAGAGGGGGAAAGAGATATTCCATCCGCTCGATAATGCAGTGCATGTAAATATTTTAGAAGTCAAACTTTGGAAACTTTGATCAGGTTTACACAAATGTTATTTATATCTACAATACCAAAGATACATCATACAAAACTACATCTCATGGTGAATCTAATGGTATATGTTTGCCGTACTAGATGTAATTCTTTTTCTCCATGTACATGGTCAAACTTTGTGATGTTTGAACAATAAATGTATATGCTCTGGACCGAGGAGAGTGCCTCAGTCGAGACAGATCAAGTGCGTGTGAAGGAGAATGAGTAAGTGTGCAAAAAGAGTATGTGTGTGAAAGAGAAAGTGACAACAAACGATAAATTAGAGAGAGAGAGAGAGAGAGAGTGTTTTTTCGTTTCTTATGCGAACATATCACGCATGCATCCTCGAGATGGAAAAGCGAGGTGAGGAGATACACGAAGATAGCTAGTGTGTGATTGTTTGCAACGGAGAGAGACACCCTTGTAGCACATGTCCAATAGAGGTGTGGCCAACAATGAACAAAGGTCGACCTACTGAACGAGCTATTTCATTGAATCGAGATATTTCATTTTGGGTTTGATTCACGTTTTTGAGTGGGTCAACTATTTGTCATATAGTAAATCGCTAGCAACGAGCATGTAAAAACACATTACTCCCGAGCATCATCTCTCCATCTAAAAAAGAAGTGGCAAGCTAATATTTCAAAATTTGATCCGAATCGACTTGGTAAGGTAGATGTAGATGCTCGTTCTCCCAAAATTTGAACGAACCGTCAAACATCCTCTCTGCTCAGTGGAATTCGCCCGAGCAAATAAATGGGAGACGCGAAATTACCGTCCTATGTGGGACACACATCAATTGGCCCATTGTACATCGAGGGTAGGTTCGTAACTTCATCCAAGCGCGCCTTCTCCTCGGCTGAAATGACATGTGCCGAATAATTCATAAACCATGGTCGGCAAAACACGCTCTCCTCGCCCGAAATAGCTCGCGCCCACTATTTAAAAACACGCTCTCCTCGCCCGAAATCGCTCGCGCCCACTATAGTTCAAAACACGCCCTCCTCGCCCGAAATCGCTCCCGCCCAGAGAAGCAAAGTTACTCTACTATCCCCGATCCTCAGTACACAGACCCAAGCCGAGAAGCCTATAGGCAAGGGTAGAACTGTAACTCCCCCTCACATTTCAAACAAATGCGTCCGTAAGACATGGTTCCTCTCCACTCCCAATTTCCCCCGCCCGCCCCCATTCATACCTCGTGGGCGCCAAATCACCTTCTCCCCGGGAAGCTCCCTTCTCCCGAGCCGCAAAACCTCAGCCCCACCTCCATGGCGCCCCCACCACACCAATTTCACAGCCGCCCTCCTCCCTAATGCCAGAGACGCTGTCCATTTGCCGTCGTGCACTAGGCCGTCTGCCTCTTACTCCGTGTTGCTGGTGCTGCCTCGACGACGGCCACGTTAACCGTACCGGAGCCAATTCACCCCCCCCCGCTGTTCATGGCACCGGAGTGGCTCCAACTTCGGATCCGTCCAGAGTCCTGGCGCTGCTTCGGCGTAGCCATCGACCGCCGTGACATCGCTCTTCCCCTGCCGCCGGTCGCCACCGCAACCGCGCTGGCCTCACCGAATCGGCAGCTGGACCTGTCTACTTCACCATGCCGCCGGATAGGTCGCACCCTCATCTCAAATCACTTTATTTAGGTGTCAGTTGTCTGAATTTTTATTCTGGGCCAATCGATTTGCAATGGGAAGCAGCACCCCTCGAGGCGGCAGAGCTCCTAGGCTGCCGGTTGGCTGGTGTCTAACATAAGGGTGCGGGGCCGCAAGTTCGCCGTGGAAGCAGCGCTTAGATGGCTATCTTTTAGAGTTGCGTGGGTTGAAGGTACTGCCGCCGCCGGATTTGGATGACGGGGAGTCTTTGTGGATTGGCCCGGGGGCGGCGCAACCACGGCAGTGCGGTGGGGCGGGGAGCGGGGTTTTGGCCGGGGCCACGGACGGCGGAGGCAGGCTGCTCTGCCGTTGGTCGCTGGCTCTTCGGGGAAGATTCTGAATAGTGTCAGCCGGGAGGCACAAGACGGCCAGCCATCCAGCGTAGATCGGACAGTACCAAAATAAAATAAAATCGTGTGACCCCAATTTAGTCTTCAGTCAACAGACGTGTTACCACTCTCGTACCTTGCTGTTGATCTCTTAGTGTATTTCTTCAGATCAAAGAGATATGTCGTTCTTAACATTATGCGTTATCTGCATCTTTAGACACACCGTCTTCCGACTCACCGCAGCTGCTCCAACAAGGGAAGCATACACCAGAAGGGAGCTATAGTCCCCACTCAACAGTTCCCTGCATCGAATGCGCGTGCCCGGCATGAATAGCCACAACAACTGCAGGGCCATCGACAAGTCAGCACATGATGCTCACTCCTATGGATGGCAGCTAGATAGGTTGTACCCTCATCTTACTTGTGTGCAACATTTATGGCTTTGTTATTCATCTAAGCATGGAAAATAGATCATCACATTTCATTGTATATTCATGCTGATCTCTTATGGGTCTTGTTCAGGAGTTAACATTGTTCCATAGTTCAGCTAAGATACTTGTTCTTTAGGTAACATTGTTCCATAGTTATCATCCATCAGCCAATGCTATCTCACAGGCTGGTGATTATAGTATTATACCACTTCTAGTATTTCCTATGTTGTTCTTTAATACTTTTGTGTGCCATCTAGTTAATCTCGAGTACAAATGATACATATTCTGTAGCTTTCATCTGTGTTCTCCCTTTATTTTATGAGACCTGTTGCTGCTAGTTAACCCCAGTCCTACTATTTATGTCGTCTCCTACATGCACTCATTACATAAATCTAACTACTAGTTGTCTTCCATGCATGTCAGATATAATTGCACACACTGATATATCCACAAGAACCTCACGGAGCAATGTAAAGGCCAATAAACTTGATGTCAATGATACCCAATATGATGGAACATGTAAAGACAGTTCTTCAGAAGACTTGCAGAAAGATGATGAATCCTCTTCACCCCACAAGGCCCTTTCTCTAACTTGTCCTGTGATATGGGTACGACATGCATATAATGTCCTGGAGTGTATCTACTCTGTTGCAATGACATGTGCTTAGCATGCTGATCATGCATGTAAATATGTCATGCCTTCCTGTTTTCCAGTACCTATTCCATTCATGATACCATGTTTTCAAATTCAAGTACTGTCATTCTACTCTATCGCAATGCCATCTGCTTAATTTGGACATCATGCTTCTGAATATCTTATGCATTGTTATTCATCAGTATGTACTTCATCTGTCTACCATACCATGTTTTTTTTATATTGAAGTGCTGTTCTAGTGCTCTGTTGCAATGCCATCTTATTTTCCCAATCATACACGTGTATGTTGCCTTAGTTATTTCTGTACGTATTCTGCTAGCATACGGTTTTACATTCAACTAGTGTTTTTTTGCTGTGTTGTCCTGTCGTATCCCTAGCTCTTACACCATACTCCCTCCGTCCGGATTACATGTTGCCGAAATGGATAAAAAGGATGTATCTAGAACTGAAATACGCCTAGACCCATCCATTTTTTTCCGGATGGAGGGAATACATGTCAATATGTCATGCCTTTATATTCTTCAGTACCTATTCCATCTCTCTGCTGCCGCATGTTTTATAATTAAAGCACCATTCTTCTATACAAGGCATGCAAGGGGAAGACGACTATGTTAGAATCTGAAGGGTTACAAACCAGGTCTTTGCAAAAGATCCAAATGCCAGGAGATAATAAACCAACTCCAGTTTTTATAGATACTGCTCCAGCATAGAGAAACCCAACTCCTACTGATAATAAGCAGATTCCAGTGGCCAAAGAACTAGTCCGCTCCAGTCCAACAAAAATATGTCAACTAAATTCTAAGAAGCGTGTGCGTATCCTTGCATCATGAAATTTTATAGCATGCTGATCATATTTTCTACATGTTTCTTACCCATCTCTCTTTTAGAAAATAAGCTTAACAGATAGAAGATTTTCTGCAATGGTATCGTTTATGAGGAAAGATTCTTGCAGGAATTCTTTGTGCTCCAATGTAGATGTAAGTACCTGTTGTATATCACTATATTTTTACATCAGCATGTATTTTGTTAATCGGCGTGAATCTAGCCTTTATCTGATCTAAATTTAGTTGTAGCAAAATGTATGATTAAAGGCCACAATGTTGATTTTTGCAAGGAAAACTGCCTGGTAGTTTTGCATCCTGAGCGGCATGAGTGTACTATCTCATATCAGTGGGTTTGAATACTTTGGTTCTGCAGTCGGTTTTTTAGTGTTTTTTTACTGTGTTGTCCTGTTGTATCCCTAGCTCTTACATCATACTCCCTCCGTCCGGATTAAATGTCGCAGAAATGGATAAAACTAGATGTATCTAGAACTGAAATACGCCTAGACCCATCCATTTATTTCCAGATGGAGTGAATACATGTCAATATGTCATGCCTTTCTATTCTTCAGTACCTATTCCATCTCTGCTGTAGCATGTTTTATAACTGAATCACCATTCTTCTATATAAGGCATGCAAGGGGAAGACGGCTATGTTAGAATTTGAAGGGTTACAAACCAGGTCTTTGCAAAAGATCCAAATGCCAGGAGATAATAAACCAACTCCATTTTTCATAGATACTGCTCCAGCACAGAGAAACCCAACTCCCACTAATAATAAGCAGATTCCAGTGGCTAAAGAACTAGTACACTCCAGTCCAGCAAAAGAATGTCAACTCCATTCTAAGAAGCGTGTGCGTATCCTCACATCATGAAATTTTATAGCATTCTGATCATATTTTCTACATGTTTCTTACCCGTCTCTCTTTTAGAAAATAAGGTTAAACGATACAAGACTTCCTCCATTGGGATCGTATTTGAGGAAAATATCTTGCGGGAATTCTCTGTGCTCTAGTGCTGATGTGAGTACCTGTTGTATATCACCATATTTTTACATCAGCATGTATTTTGTTAATCGGCGTGAATCTAACCTTTATCTGATCTAAAATTAGTTGTAGCAAAATGTTAAAGGCGCCAATGTTGATTTTTGGAAGGAAAACTGCCTGGTAGTTTTGCGTACTGAGCTGCATGAATGTGCTATCTCATATCACGCACATTACTGAATTGTAGTGCTTCTCTAGTTGCCCATTCATTCATTGTGTCAATGTTGCTTTCGTATTACCTTACCTGGCTGATGATAGTTGTGCCATATTGTGTTAATTTGGTGTAGGCTAGTTGGCCAAACGTTCGTTGTGTCAATGTTGCTTTCCTATTATCTCACTTGGCCAATGATAGCAATGCTAATGTGTTAATTTTGTGCAGGCTGCTGAAGATAAGAAGACAAACTCTGAAAACAGCAAGGCAACCCCATTGTTTCTTTCTAGTAAATCTAGGCCATGTAATATGGCAATAACTCATGATTAATCTGTTTGGTTCCCGTCCTAATTTATGTTATGATGCAATGGTCAAGACACTCTCCACTATCAATAATACAAGCCTGCCAAAATCACCATCTGAATCTATTTAGTATCCTCTGTCTCGAATGCAATGGAATAAATGTATGTTTGTGAACCAATTAATGGCTTAAGTAATGATGGAAATGGTGGATGAATCAGAGGTGCAGAGTCGTGCGACACAACCACTGATCAATGTTTTCAGAGACAGTGTGGCAAAGTAGCAAGAACTTGCTCACATGCTTATGGGCGTCATCTGTGCTGAGGTTGCAGATTGTGACGTTGTAGATGGTTAGGTTCTGCTCATTTATTTGTACTTGCATCAATCTTTGATTGCCCAGTGGATGTAATTTCCTGTAATATATTCTGGATGTGCAACGTTATTCCCTGTATGCCGTACCTTTGCTCGTCGTAATGGGCTTAAATTATTTAATTTGGCCTAAATACATGAACGAACTTTAGTGGGCCCATTAAGTTAATGGGCTGTTACTAGGCCGAAAGTTAATGGTCGGCCCTCTTACCTCCCGGGTCGTTAATAGGCCGACATCGAAGCGGGCAACAGGTGGCCCCAATTTATTTCACGGGCCGTTAACAGGCCGTTACTAAGTTTGGGCTACATATGGCCCAACTATACTATAGGCCTTTAGCAGGCCGAAAGAGACAACGGGCTTGTATTGGACCATGAAGAGCATGGGCCGCTAAGAGGCCGAAAGTCAGGTCATATTGTAAACAGCCCAACTGTGTTGTGGGCCTTTAGCAGGCCGAAAGAGAAACCAGGCTGGTATTGGACCATGAAGGGCATGGGCCGTTAAGAGGCCAAAACTAAGGTCCGACTACAAATGGCCCAACTCATTTATGGACCGTTAACAGGCCGAAAGGCACACAAGGCCGGGAATTGGCCCAACACTTAAATGGGTCGCTAAAAGGCCAAAACTCAGGTCCGACTACAATTGGCCCAATTGATTTATGGGCCGTCAACAGGCTGAAAGTGACACCGGGCCAGAAATTGGCCCAACACTTAAATGGGCCGCTAAAAGGCCGAAACTCATGTCCGACTACAAATGGCCCATCAGATTTATGGGCCGTCAACAGGCTGAAAGACACACCGGGCCAGAAATTAGCCCAACATTTAAATGGGTCGCTAAAAGGCCGAAAGATGTACATGCTGAAAATTGGCCCATCCATTAAATGGGCCGTTAACAGGCCGAAATCTCATCGGGCCGATATTGAACCCAAATATATAGCGGGCTGTTAACGGGCTCGAACTGACGATGGGCTGCAATGGTGTCAAATCTTTAACGGGCCGAATTGGCACATCTCGTATGGGCCGTGGGCTTAAATGGACCTGACAGAAGTAGGCCTTATATGGGCCAGCCTGCTAATTTTTACTGGGCCAGCATTTTTCACCGGAATGGGCCACTGTTGGGCCATGCCACGTGTCAACCTATCATAGGCGCCTCCTGTCCAATGAGTGGATGACATCTGTCCCGATGATGAGCCGACACGTGTTTCCTCTAGCCAATGATGATTTTACACGTGGAAAATCCCCATTGGTCGGGGCTGTTAACGGGTTATCGGATCCAAAACCCGACCCGATAGCTTAACGGCGTTCCGTTACGGTGGATGCCACGTGTCGGTCACCCTTGACGAAAGCACTTCTGTGACGCGCGATTTATCGTCATGGAAGTGGACACTTCCGTGATGATAATTTTGGTAATGTCATGGAACACTTCTACGACAGCACAGGTATGACTATCTTGATTCTGTCATAAATTTGTCATGGATGTACATGCATGACAAAAAACGCGACCTACTGTGAAAAACACATATCATCACGGAAGTGTATTTTTTGTAGTGTATAGTTTTGCCTCCCAATGTTTTACCTCAAGGGTAATGTCAACAATAATAGTTCATGAAAACTCACATCCAATTAGCCATATATACTAGGATCTTTCCAACATGTTGTGCTTGCCAAAAGATAAAATGTAAAAAGGAAGGGTGAAGATCACCATGACTCTCATTCAAGGTAGGAGATAAAAGTAAAAGATAGGCCCTTCGCAGAGGGAAGCAGAGATTGTCATGCGCTTTTATGGTTGGATGCACAAAATCTTAATGCGAAAGAACGTCACTCTATATTGCCACTTGTGATATTGACCTTTATTATGAAGTTCGTCGCTTTTATTTCTTCCATATCACACGATCGTATAAAGCTTATTTTCTCCCACACTAATAAGCCATACATATTTAGAGGGCAATTTTTATTGCTTGCACCGATGACAACTTACTTGAGGGATCTTACTCAATCCATAGGTAGGTATGGTGGACTCTCATGGCAAAACTAGTTTAAGGGTGTTTGGAAGCACAAGTAGTATTTGGCTAGCATGAGGGGGAAAGACAAGCTCAATCATGTTGGATGATCCATGACAATATAATTTGTTGGCATCCTGGGAACGGGGGTCCCCAGACTTGCCTGCCTGCGGCCCGCGGCGTGGCTGAGCCAGTAGGCCGTACGACCCATCTTCACCAACAAAGCACCCAAGACCCTCGCGAGGGGCCAAGCCTCGTGAGACAGACGACGCAAGACCTCCTCTGGAGTGGCCTAGCTAGGCAGGCTCACAAGGAGCGGAGATATCAAGGCGGGGCAAACCTCACGAGGCTCTCGTGACGTGAGCCGTGACGATCGACACCAGGCAGGCGCCAGCGCGCACAACGTCCTTGTTTCCTCTTTGGTGCAAAGGGGGCAAGCACAGCCGTGGAGTACTGAGGCCTCAGGCAAAGGTTGCCATTTCGGTGCAACAAGATCAAGACCGAGGACTGCAAGACGGAGGTCATTGTGGAGCCCAGAACAGCGTCACCACTAGAACTTTGTGCAGGCGAAGTCCACTTTTGTTAGGATAGCTTGTACTAGCTGCCCCCCTTCAAATTAGCCCACCATTGTTGGTTCCCTTCCCGCTTGATATTTGGGAAGAGGACCAGGGCCTCTATAAATAGGACTAGCCGCCATAGTAGAGAGGAGGATCTTAGCTGGAGAGAGACCACCCTCACAAACACAAGCTCACCGAGCACAAAACGCCTTAACCTCAGGACGCCGTTCTGCCCTTGTATTGTTCATCATCAGCCCAAGAGGCAATCCACCACCACACTGGAGTAGGGTATTACACCACAACGGTGGCCCGAACCAGTATAAACACTGTGTCCTTCTGTGTTGTGAGTTCATCGAGTTCGTCTGCAAGATCCTAGCGAGCTAGAGCGTGATCGGTTGGAGGGAAAGACTTCGCGCGCACCCCGATGTTCAAACCTTAAGGGTTTGCCGGAACGCCAACCCCGACATTTGGTGTGCCAGGTAGGGGTGCGCCGTAGCTTCCCTTCCATCAGTTCATAGCTTCGTCGATCCGTCGTCTCCATGTTGGATGCTCGCCGCGCTCGAGCTGAGCGTCGGGCCGCCCTTGCCGCCTGCGTCGCTCAGACGGCTCCCGTCAGCGGGCTACCTCGTCGTTCTCCGTCCCCCATCGGCAACGCTGCCACCAGCCCAGTGGGAAACGAGCAGCAGGCGTCCTCGCAACATCCTTCAGTGCGGCAGGACAGCTGCACCGCTACTCCACCACTCACTCATGCTGGCTCTTCGTCCCACGCGCACCGTGCTCCCCTGGAGGCGTGGGCTACGTTCATCGCGGTGAACGAGCTCCTGCGTTACCGCTCAGTCGACGACGTCTATGAGGAGTGGCTCGACCTCGTCGCCAAGATCGTCCGTGCCGCGGGGGGCTCTCTGGCGCCGTCTCACTCTCTGCCTCCCCCTCAGCAGGCCGCAGGCAACGGGGCTCGTGGTGCACCTCCAGCACCTCGACCCCAAGACGGTGCCTTGGCGCCAAGGCGCGCGCCTCCGCGGCGCGATCCGCCACGCCCGGCGCCCGCACGTGAAGAAAGGAGCTGCCAAGAAATCCCGCGACCGCGAGAAGCTGCACCGCGCTCCCCGCGCCACCTCGTCAAGACCGCGCGCTGCTTGCAGTGGCATAGCGCGGACCTTGCCAAGACCAAGCTCCGCCCCCGAAGCAGGCCCCGGCAACCACGGCAGGCTGCCGCGCCTTCACCCCTGAGCTGCGAGTGTTGCCTGGCCGGGCAAGTTCAAGTCAGATCTGCTTCCTCGGTACGACGGCACCGCCGACCCCGCGGAGTTCCTGCAGCTCTATGAGTTGAGCATCAAAGCGGCCAACGGCGACGAAAAAGTCATGGCGAACTGGTTTCCCATGGCTCTCAAGGATGGGGCCCGCTCCTGGCTCCTGAACCTGCAACACGGCTCGATCTCCTCCTGGGACGAGATGCGCGACCGCTTCGTCGCCAACTTCCAGGGCACTCGTGACCGCCCACCGGTCGCGGGCGACCTACGCCGCATCAAGCAACAGCCAGGAGAGACCCTCCAGAAGTACATCCAGCACTTCAACAACACCCGCCTCAAGATCCCCAAGGTCACGGGCAAGGCCATCATCTCCGCGTTTTCCGACGGCGTCCGCGACGTCAAGATGAAGGAAGAGCTGGCAATCCATGAGGAGCTTTGCACATCTCAGGAGCTGTTCAACCTGGCGACCAGGTGCGCAAGAGCTGAGGAGGGGCGCTTCTCTCTCCTTGAGCTGCCAACTGCAGGAGTGGAGGAAAAGAAGGCCAAGGCCAAGGACATGAAGCGCAAAGAGGCAGTAGTACTCGCAGCAGAGCCCGACACCAAGCGAGGCAGAGATCAGCCTGAGTCATCCAAGAACGGCCGCCCATCCTGCGCCTTCCACAACCTGAACACCCACAACACCAGTGACTATCAAGAGCTCAGAGCCATTCGGGAAGGACGCTTCGGCTGACGCCCCGAGCGCAACGACCGGGGCTACGGCTGCGGAGGAGGATGCGGAGGCGGACGCTGGGACGACCGTGGCCCGCGCCAGGAGTGGCGTGACCGGCCTCGTGAGGACCGCTGGCAGGACCAACCTCGTGAGGGCGCCTGGAGGGACCCGCCTTGCGAGGATCGCCCCCAGGGCAATGCTGGTCTTCCCCCGTTGCCGCCGCCAAGGAGGAACGACGACCATCACCAGGATGAGGGGGTTGGGGGCTTCTAGGAGCCGCGCGCAGTCGCTTGCATGCTGGGCGGCGCTCAGGCCCCAGCCTCTCAGCGCATCTTCAAACAGTTCCCTCGCGAAGTAAATGCGGCGCTCCCCAAGCTCGAGGCCACGTGCCTGCTCGGGTGGTCCCAATGCGCCATCACCTTCAGCTCGGCCGACCAGCTCAAGTGCGCAGCCACTGTTGGCACACTCCCTATGCTATGCTCCCCAGTCATCAGCAATGTCCAAGTCACCAAGACTCTCATCGACGGTGGCGCAGGGCTCAACATCCTATCCGCCGACATGTTCGACAACCTCCAAGTGCCTTATGAGCAGCTCCAGCCAACCAAGCCTTTCTCAGGAGTGACTAACGGTTCCACCACACCAATAGGGCAAGTCCGCCTGCCTGTCACCTTCGGGGAGCGCAAGAATTACCGCACCGAGCTCATCGACTTCGACGTCGTGCACATCCGCCTGCCGTACAATGCCATCCTCGGGTATCCAGCCCTAGCCAAGTTCATGGCAGTCACTCACCACGGCTACAACGTCCTCGAGATGCCAGGAAGTGGGGGGATCATCATGGTCCCATGTGAAGAAAGGGATGCGGTGTGCTCCCTTGAGCGCGCCTTCCAAGCCGCGACAATCGACAACCTTGACAACAGAAGTGAAGGCCCTCCGAAGACCATCCCCAAGAGGAAGCTACCATGCCGTGCAGGACTCCAAGAAGATGGCATCGCATCAGGAGCCTCGACAGGATCGGCGCCTGCTCCAGGGGTGCCTCCCTCCACCGCATAGGAAAGTGCGCTCGGCGCCCTCCTTAGGCAAGGCTTGGGAGCTCTCTTCTGGAGGGCCTCAGACCTTGCCAATATCACGAGGAAGGCGCTTGGGCACCACTTGGAAGCGTGCTTCGCGGCACGTGTTCCTTACGAGAGCATGGGGCAAGGAATGCCCACCACCCAGGAGTTCATCACCAAGACCACCCAAGAGCTACAAGACACAAGAGCCATGCGTGGCGACAGCCGCTCACAAAGTGTGGCTCACCACCCAGGTGAGGGTGCTGAGCTGTGCGCCTGCATCGACATCCCAGGGCTCAACAGGGCCGCATCTCAGGAACGCTTCTGGCCATCACGCGCGGGCCACTGTGAGGGTCCACCACACAGCTTCGTTCGCATGCCCTTCGGCTTGTCGAGCATGGCATCGGCCCATCAGCGCAATGTACGGCAAGTCCAGGAGGCTCAGGAGGCCAGGTTCCACGCCGTTCGGGAGGAGATGGCGACGGCCTTTAGGGAACCTCCTGAACCCCCAGAGCCTCCCGAGGCTCAGGGTCCCGGTGGGTCATGAGGAGTCATTCCTTCGATGCGTGGCTTTAGCTACACCAGCTCTATTTCATCTACAGACCCAGTTCGCAGGCTTGGAGCTGCAGCACGTGCCCCGTGGCACCAACAAGGAAGCCAACAACATCGCCAAGAGAGCATCCAAGCGGCAACCGCAGGAGCCCGGCATCTTTGAAGAGCGGCTCTTCAAGCCGTCAGCTATGCCGCCTCTTTCAAGCACGACTCAGCCTCGGGAGGAGCTCCCTCAGCCCCTGGCCTTGGGAACCCCAGATTGCGGCCCAACCTCAGGAGTTCGGCTGCTCTTGGCGCTCGAGCCCCGGGAGGAGTGCTGGACCAAGGAGTTCAGGGAGTACCTGATGCACGGGACACTGCCGGAGAAAGAAGAGGACGCGGAGCGCGTGTCCCGACAGGCCACGACATACTGCATTCAAGACGGCGAGTTGTACAGGAAACGACCGAACGACGTCACATTGCGCTGCATCTCCAGTGATCAAGGGAGGGAGCTGCTGACTAACATACATGGCAGGGACTGTGGACATCACTCATCATCATGGACCCTCGTCGGCAAGGCCTTCCGCAGCGGATTCTATTGGCCTACAACACTTAACGATGCAGCCGAGCTGGTGAAGTCCAGCGAAGCTTGCCAATTCCATGCCAAGCAAATCCATCAGCCTGCTCAGGACCTTCAAACCATCCCGCTCACGTGGCCGTTCGCGGTCTGGGGGCTAAACATCCTAGGCCCGTTTCCGCGAGCGTCAGGGGGCTACCTCTATCTCTACGTCGCCATCGATAAGTTCACTAAGTGGGCAGAGGTGGAAGTCGTCCGAACCATTCCAGCCGGCTCTGCCGTCAAGTTCATCAAGGGCCTCGTGAGTCGCTTCGGGGTCCCCAACCACATCATCACAGATAACGGCTCGCAGTTCACTAGTAACCTCTTTAAAACCTACTGTGCTAACCTTGGAACGCAGATCTGCTACGCTTCGGTAGCCCACCCCAGGAGCAATGGTCAGGCCGAGTGCGCCAACATTGAAGTCCTGAGGGGCCTCAGGACCAGGACCTTCAAGAAGAAGCTGGAGGCCTGCGACAGGGGCTGGCACGACGAGCTCCAGTCCATGATGTGGTCCATCCGCACCACCGCTACCAAGCCAACGGGCGAGACTCCGTTCTTCCTCGTCTACGGAGCTGAAGCAGTCCTCCTTCATGAGGTCAGGCATCGCTCCACATGGGTCCTGGCGTTCGACGAAACAAGCAGGACGCCATGCGGGGGACAGATCTTGTGCTGGGGGAGGAACGACGTCGTGAAGCTGCATTAAGGGTGGCAAGGTACCAGCAAGCGCTGCGGCGCTACCACTGCCGCAACATTCGCTCTGGGACGCTCGAGACAAGTGACCCGGTCCTGAGGCGGGTCCTCTCCAGGGAAGGCATGCACAAGCTCTCACCCATGTGGGAGGGCTCGTTCAGGGTCGTTCACATCGCCAGGCCTGGCGCCGCGCGCTTGGAGATGCAAGAGGGGACACCCATCCAAAACTCTTGGAACATCCAGCACCTCCGGAAGTTCTACCCATGAAGCAAGGCCCAGAGCCTGAGAAGCAAGGCCCAGAGCCTGTGAAGCAAGGCCCAGTGCCTATGAAGCAAGGCCCAAAGCTTGTGAAGCAAGGCCCGGTGCCTGTGAAGAATCACCGCCCGTGACACTCTCACATAATAATGAGTTGGGGCTGTACACGCCCCGGAGTCTCAGGAGCACCGGCCTCAGGCCCTGGGGCTCCCTCCCACGCCTAGTGGACAGCACTTAGCTCCACGCTGGTGAGAAGACTCGAAGACTAGATTAGGTGCCGAACGCGGCTTTTCATTTGCTTTCCGTAGTTGGCTTGCTTTTTCCTTAATCGAGTTTGCCTTTGGTGTTCCTTGCTGATTTGGTTCCTTCGCCTTTTATCGTGTTTTTCGGCTCTGGTTTACCCGTGATCTCTCTCTCGCATACCTCGCGCGGGGGCTGGGCAGGCGCCCTCGCGAGCTTTCCCTTCTCTTTGCCTTCTCGCGAGTCACCCTCGTTCGAGCCTGGAAGCTGGCGCAACTCTCCTAAATCCGTGCCCCTCGGGTACCGCGATGTAAAGCGCCAAGTCAAGGTTCGGGTGAACGACAAAATCCTTTAGCACCCCCCTAACAAATTCTTGCAGTTCCTGAGCAAACACAGATATCTCGTGAAGGAAGGGGCGTCCCAAACACGCCAGGTTAGGTTATCTCTGCGCAAAATAATAGCATGGCATGGGAATAACTCGCACGTTGCATTAACCAAGAACCATAGTTCGATACACGCCCCTCTGGGCCCATACTGGTTTCATTTTCTGGTGCAGGGAAAGAAAGGAAAAAACCAAACAAAGCGGCGTTTCAAAAATCTGCGGGGTAGGCCCTTAGCGACGCCCAAGCCTAGCCAGACCCCTCCTCGCGCTTCACGGAGGCGCGGCGACGAGATGACCCGCTGCCTCCTTCGAAGTGAGTGCGGCGGCTGATCGTAGCCACTACTGCTGGAGCTACCACGGGAGGAAGAGCCGCCCTAGCTGGAGGAGATGCGGTCGCCACTGAGGGCAGGCTCGCCCTCACCCTCGTCACGACTGTCGCCAAGGCCGAGCACCTCCTCGTCATCATTCGTCTCGGGGCAGCATCCAGCGCGGCGGCCATCTTCCTCGAACACTCTCACGAAGAGGGTCGACTCGCTGTCATACTTGAAGTGGAGCGTGCACCGCCTGCCCAGGCCGCGCGCGCGGGTGAACGTCTGCCAGCCGCGGGCCAGGGCTTGTTGCCCGCGGCAGAAGTCTCGACCGCGACCCAGGAGGCCTTGCTGCAGCAACCATCCGCCTACAACCAGAGACCCCCAGGGGCCAACAGCTCAGTGACAAAGAAGCGCGGAAGCTGGAGCTAGTTGCCAGCAGGGTTTTCTGACCAAACAACGAACTCCGGCGACGCCTCCGCTGAATGGAAGCGCGAGTGGGGAGGCCTTGCCACCATCGCGCACCTCCCCTCGTCGACTGGACTGCCATGGTTGGGATGGCCCCCTCTGTGTGTTGTGGCGCCGCCTCGACGGTGGGCCACGGCGGGGGTCGCAGCGTGCTTGCACGGGCGGCCGCGACTGTGCTTGGGCACCGGGGAACCAGGGCCCTCGCGAGGGGCTTTACCCTTCTCGGCGGCAGAGAACTTCCTTTGAGGCTCCATCGGAGGCACTGCAAGCAATGGAGCAAGAAGGAGGAAGCAAGCAAGGAAGAGATGGGCAACGGGGGCTCCGCCCCTCCCCATTTATAGCAAGAGAAGGCCAACCGGCGTCCCCCCACGATCGCAGGTAATGATGGTTTCCCTTGCATGTCGCAAGGACTTGTCAAGTCGTGTAGTCATCAAGACAGCGTGGGGAAGCGGAGACGCCCACATCCAATCAACCGCCACGCGTCAACTAAGGCCGCATGCTTTTGGGGCCTGCAGCGCTTCGAGCTTGACCCTTGGCTTCGCCGCGAAGCCAAGCCCGCGCGCACCTTGGGCCCGGGGCTACTATCGGCATCCTGGGAACGGGGGTCCCTAGACTTGCCTGCCTGCGGCCCGCGGCGTGGCTGAGCCAGCAGGTCGTACGACCCATCTTCACCAACAAAGCGCCCAAGACCCTCATGAGGGGCCAAGCCTCGCGAGACGGACGATGCAAGACCTCCTCTAGAGTGGCCTAGCTAGGCAGGCTCATGAGGAGCGGAGATATCAAGGCGGGGTGAACCTCATGGGGCTCTCGTGACGTGAGCCGTGACGATCGACACCAGGCGGGCGCTAGCGCGCACAACGTCCTTGTTTCCTCTTTGGTGCAAAGGGGCAAGCACAGCCGCGGAGTACCGAGGCCTCAGGCAAAGGTTGCCATTTCAGTGCAACAAGACCAAGATCGAGGGCTGCAAGACGGAGGTCATCGTGGAGCCTAGAACAGCATTACCATCAGAACTTTGTGCAGGCGAAGACCACTTTTGTCAGGATAGCTTGTACTAGCTGCCCCCTTCAAATTATCCCGCCATTGTTGGTTCCCTTCCCACTCGATATTTGGGAAGAGGACCAGGGCCTCTATAAATAGGACTAGCCGCCATAGTAGAGAGGAGGATCTTAGCTGGAGAGAGACCACCCCCACACACACAAGCTCACCGAGCACAAGAACGCCTTAACCTCAGGAGGCCGTTCTGCCCTTGTATTGTTCATCATCAGCCCAAGAGGCAATCCACCACCACACCGGAGTAGGGTATTACACCACAACGATGGCCCGAACCAGTATAAACCCTGTGTCCTTCTGTGTTGTGAGTTCGTTGAGTTTGTCCGCAAGATCCTAGTGAGCTAGAGCGTAGATAGGTTGGAGGGAAAGACTTTGCGCGCACCCAGTGTTCAAACCTTAAGGGTTTGCCGGAACCCCAACCCCGACATAATTTATCTCAGATGTATGAAAACATAACCCATTATGTTGTCTTCCTTGTCCAACGTCAACTCTTTGGCATGTCATATTTTAATGGGTGCTCACAATCATAAAAGATGTCCAAGATAGTGTATTTATATGCGAAGACCTCTCTTTCTTTATTACTTCCTATTAATTTCAACGATGACCAAAACTATGTTTGTCAACTCTCAACAACTTTTATTCATCATACTCTTTCTATGTGAGCTCATTACTCTCCATAAGATCCATATGATCTCTTTGTTTCTTTTTATTCTTTCTCTTTTCTTTTATTCACTCAAGATCATGGCAAAATAATCAAGCCCTTGACTCAACACTAATCTTTATTATATATAGCTCATGGACTCGATTACATAGAAGGATCATAAAGCAAAACTCACAACTAGATCATACTAAGAACTTTTATTCTACTAGATCAAAATATTATCAAAAGGATTGAACTAAGAAAAATGGTAAAGATAAAAGTGATGGTGATAGATACCAGGGAACTCCCCCAAGCTTGGCAGTTGCCAAGGGGAGTGCCCATACCAAATACTCAGTTCTTCTTTGTTGGTGGAGAAGGTGGAGTTGTTGATGATGGAGAGTCGCACATCGAGCGTAGGAGGTCTTCTAACTTGCGGATAATGCCTTTGAGTGCGATGATATGCTCCTTCAACAAAATATTTTCACGTGTGAGATACTTATTTTGTATACAAGCTAACTCAATCATCTTGAAAGCTTTGATCTCAGTTGGGGTAAGAAGATTGTGATCAAGTTGAAGGATGTCTTCTGTTGCCAGAACTTGGTCCTCCGTGGCCTTCTTGATCCCTTCATCCTTGTTGATCTCCATGGGTTCTTCTCTCTTCAGCTCTATCTTCATTAGCCAAGCATCGTTGCCCTCATTGTTGGAGGAGGAGGGAGACGACATGATGCTTGGCTTTGACAACCCTGGCAAAAAAACAGCTCGAAACAAGAACATGAGATTTTTGCGTGATACGGGAGTGAAAACCTTCAGGAGATTATATAATGAATTTTTACCGACCAAAATACGTATCGTGCAAGAAAACAAAGTCCGGAGAGCACACGAGGTGCCCACGAGGTAGGGGGGCGCGCCCAGGGGGTAGGGTGCGCCCTCCACCCTCGTGGAGCCCTCGTATCCTTTCCGGACCGCTTCTTATTTTCCTGTTTTTCTAAATATTCCAAAACGGAGAAAAATTGCCATTAGAACTTTTTTGAGTTGGTTTACTTACCATACCACGTACCTATTCCTTTTCGGAGTCTGAAACTTTCCGGAAAGTGTCCCTTATGTATTCCTCCGGGGTTACAGTTTCAATAACATTGGTTTCAACATTTATAGGATTACCTGAGATATAATGTTTGATTCTTTGACCGTTCACCACCTTCGGATTTGTGCCTTCGAAGTTGTTGATTTTTATGGCGCTGGAACGATAGACCTCCTCGATAACATAAGGACCTTCCCATTTAGAGAGAAGTTTTCCTGGAAAAAATATTAAGTGAGAGTTGTATAACAATACATAATCACCTACATTAAACTCACGCTTTTGTATCCTTTTGTCGTGCCATCTTTTAACTTTTTCTTTAAACAATTTGGCATTCTCATAGGCTTGGGTTCTCCATTCATCAAGTGAGCTAATGTCAAATAACCTCTTCTCACCGGCAAGTTTGAAATCATAATTGAGCTCTTTAATAGCCCAATATGCCTTATGTTCTAGCTCAAGAGGTAAATAACATGCTTTACCATAAACCATTTTATACGGAGACATACCCATAGGATTTTTATATGCAGTTCTATAGGCCCATAATGCATCATCAAGTTTCTTGGACCAATTCTTTCAAGATCTATTAATAGTCTTTTGCAAAATTAATTTGAGCTCTTTGTTACTCAATTCTACTTGACCACTAGACTGTGGGTGATAAGGAGATGCAATTCTATGATTAACATCATACTTAGCAAGCATTTTACGGAAAGCACCATGAATAAAATGTGAACCACCATCACTCATTAAATATCTAGGGACTCCAAACCTCGGAAAAATAACTTCTTTAAGCATCTTAATAGAGGTGTTATGATCAGCACAACTAGTTGGAATAGCTTCTACCCACTTAGTAACATAATCAACAGCAACTAAAATATGTGTATATCCATTAGAGGCAGGAAAAGGTCCCATATAATCAAAGCCCCAAACATCAAATGGTTCAATAACAAGTGAATAATTCATAGGCATTTCTTGACGTCTACTAATATTACCAATTCTTTGACATTCATCACAAGACAAGACAAACTTACGGGCATCCTTGAAGAGAGTAGGCCAATAAAAACCGGATTGCAATACCTTGTGTGCAGTTCTATCTCCAGCAAGGTGTCCTCCATAAGCCTCGGAGTGACACTTGCGTAGGATCTGTTCCTATTCATGCTCAGGTACACAACGCCTAATAACACCATCTACTCCTTCTTTATAAAGATGTGGATCATCCCAGAAGTAATGTCTTAAATCATAGAAAAACTTTTTATTTTGCTGGTATGTGAAACTAGGTGGTATAAATTTAGCAACAATGTAATTAGCATAATCAGCATACCATGGAGCAGCATGAGAAGCATTTATGACATTTAATTTTTCATCAGGAAAGCTATCATCTATAGGTAGTGGGTCATCAAGAACATTTTCTAACCTAGAAAAGTTGTCTGCAACGGGGTTCTCGGCTCCCTTTCTATCAATAATATGCAAATCAAATTCTTGTAGCAAGAGAACCCATCTAACAAGTCTAGGTTTAGCATCTTTCTTTTCCATAAGATATTTAATAGTAGCATGATCCATGTGAATAGTTACTTTAGAATCAACAATATAAGGTCTGAACTTATCACAAGCAAATACAACTGCTAAGAATTCTTTTTCAGTTGTAGCATAATTTCTCTAGGCATTGTCTAGAGTTTTACTAGCATATTGAATAACATTTAATTTCTTATCAACCTTTGCCCTAGAACAACACCTACAGCATAATCACTAGCATCACACATAATTTCAAAAGGTAAATTCCAATCAGGTAGCTGAACAATAGGTGCAGAGATTAATGCTTTCTTAAGTATTTCAAATGCTGCTACACAATCATTATCAAAGACGAACGATATATCTTTTTGTAATAAATTAGTCAGAGGCCGAGAAATTTTTGAGAAGTCCTTAATGAACCTCCTATAAAAACCGGCATGACCAAGGAAACTTCTTATACCTTTGATGTCCTTGGGACACGACATCTTTTCAATAGCATCAACTTTAGCTTTATCAACTTCAATGCCCCTTTCAGAAATTTTGTGCCCCAAGACAATACCTTCATTAACTATAAAGTGGCATTTCTCCCAATTCAAGACAAGGTTAGTTTATTCACATCTCTGCAAAACTCGATCAAGGTTGCTTAAGCAATCATCAAAAGAGGATCCATAAACGGAGAAATCATCCATGAATACCTCACATATCTTTTCACAAAAATCAGAAAATATAGCCATCATGCATCTTTGAAAGGTAGCAGGTGCATTACATAAACCAAAAGGCATACGTCTATAAGCAAAAGTACCGAAAGGGTAAGTAAAAGTGGTCTTAGATTGATCATCAGCTGACACATGTATTTGGGAGAAACCAGAATAACCATCTAGAAAGCAAAAATGTGTATGTTTGGATAATCTTTATAGCATTTGATCAATAAAAGGTAAGGGGTAATGATCTTTTTAGTAGCCTTATTTAATTTGCGGTAATCAATTACCATCCTATAACCTGTAATAATTCTTTACTGAATCAATTCATCTTTATCATTAGGAACGATAGTAATACCTCCCTTCTTAGGAACATAATGGACAGGACTTACCCACTGACTATTAGCAACGGGATAAATTATACCTGCCTCAAGGAGCTTTAAATTTCTTTTCTTACCACTTCTTTCATCTTAGGATTCAGTCGTCATTGGTGATCAATAACTAGTTTGGCATCTTTTTCCAAGTTTATTTTGTGTTGACATAGAGTGGGAATAATGCCCTTAAGATCATCAAGAGTATATCCAATAGCAGCACAGTGCTACTTCAGAGTTTTCAATAATGTTTCTTCCTCCTTCTCTGAAAGGTTAGCACTAATAATAATAGGATATATCTTCTTTTCATCAAGATAAGCATATTTAAGAGTATCAAGCAATGGTTTAAGCTCAAACACGGGATCACCCTTGGGTGGAGGAGGACCCCCTAAGATTTCAACAGGCAAGTTGTGTTTCAAAATAGGTCCCTGTTTAAAGAACACCTCATCTATTTCCCTTATTTCATTCATATACATATCATTTCCATGGTCTAGCAAATATTGTTCTAAAGGATCACTAGGAGATACGGCAATAGAAGCAAGACCAATAATTTCATCTTTACTAGGCAATTCCTCTTCACAGTGTTGTCTACGAAATTTAGAAAAGTTGAACTCATGAGACATATCACCTAAACCAATGGTAACTATTGGAAATATGCCCTAGAGGCAATAATAAATTAGTTATTATTATATATTTCATTGTTCATGATAATCATTTATTATCCATGCTAGAATTGTATCGATAGGAAACTCAGATACATGTGTGGATACATAGACAACACCATGTCCCTAGTAAGCCTCTAGTTGACTAGCTCGTTGATCAATAGATGGTTACGGTTCCTAACCATGGACATTGGATGTGTTGATAATCGGATCACATCATTAGGAGAATGATGTGATGGACAAGACCCAATCCTAAGCCTAGCACAAAGATCGTGTAGTTCGTATGCTAAAGCTTTTCTAATGTCAAGTATCATTTCCTTAGACCATGAGATTGTGCAACTCCCGGATACCATAGGAGTGCTTTGGGTGTGCCAAACGTCACAACGTAACTGGGTGGCTATAAAGGTACACTATGGGTATCTCCAAAAGTGTCTGTTGGGTTGGCACGAATTGAGACTGGGATTTGTCACTCCGTGTAAACGGAGAGGTATCTCTGGGCCCACTCGGTAGGAGATCATCATAATGTGCACAATGTGATCAAGGAGTTGATCACGGGATGATGTGTTACAGAACGAGTAAAGAGACTTGCCGGTAACGAGATTGAACAAGGTATCGGGATACCGACGATCGAATCTCGGGCAAGTATCATACCGATAGACAAAGGGAATTGTATACGGGACTGATTGAATCCTTGACATCGTGGTTCATCTAATGAGATTATCATGGAACATGTAGGAGCCAACATGGGTATCCAGACCCCTCTGTTGGTTATTGACCGGAGAGTTGTCTCGGCCATGTCTACATGACTCCCAAACCCGTAGGGTCTACACACTTAAGGTTCGATGACGCTAGGGTTATAGGGAAAGTATGTACGCGGTTACCGAATGTTGTTCGGAGTCCCAGCTGAGATCTCGAACATCACGAGGAGTTCCCGAATGGTCCGGAGGTAAATATTGATATGTAGGAAGTATGGTTTTGGCCACCGGAAGTGTTTCGGACATCACCGGTAGTGTACCGGGACCACCGGAGGGGTCCGGGGGTCCACCAGGTGGGGCCACTAGCCCCGGAGGCCTACATGGGCCAATAGTGGGAAGGGACCAGCCCCTAGGTGGGTTGGGGCGCCTCCCACCAAGGCCCAAGGCGCCTCCTAGAGGGGAAGGGGGCAAACCCTAGGGCAGATGGGCCCTAAGGCCCACCCCAGGTGCGCCTCCCCCTCTCCCCCTTGTGGCCGCCACCCTAGATGGGATCTAGGGCTGCCGCCAAGGTTGTCAGAATCGCGATTTTGAATCGGATTGGAGCACTGATGGTAGGATCGCAAATCGTAGAATTTTCACTATTAGGATCGTAGAAACGCTGATTCTATTAACTAAAATCATAGAATCATAGGGGTTAGTTTGGATCGTAAAGTCGTATAATCGTATAACAGAATCGCGATTCTAACAACCTTGGCTGCTGCACCCCTTGGGGTGGGAACCCTAGGTGGGGGCGCAGCCCTCCCTCTCCCCCTATATATAGTAGAGGCAAAGGGGCAGCCCAACACACGAAGTTCTTCCCCTGTTGGCGCAGCCCTACCCCTCTCCCTCCTCGTCTCTCGTAGTGCTTGGCGAAGCCCTGCTAGAGTCCCGCGCTCCTCCACCACCACCACGCCGTCGTGCTGCTGCTGGACGGAGTCTTCCCCAACCTCTCCTTCTCCCCTTGCTGGATCAAGGCGTAGGAGACGTCACCGAGCTGCACGTGTGTTGAACGCGTAGGCGCCGTTGTTCGGCGCTTAGATCGGAATCAACCGCGATCTGAATCGCTACGAGTACGACTCCTTCATCCATGTTCTTGCAACGCTTCCGCTTAGCGATATACAAGGGTATGTAGATGCACTCTCCTCCCCCTCGTTGCTAGATTACTCCATAGATTGATCTTGGTGATGCGTAGAAAATTTTAAATTTCTGCTACGATCCCCAACAGTGGCATCATGAGCTAGGTCTATGCGTAGTTTCTATGCATGAGTAGAACACAAAGCTGTTGTGGGCGTCGATATTGTCAATTTACTTGCTGTTACTAGTCTTATCTTGATTCGGCGACATCGTGGGATGAAGCGGCCCGGACCGACCTTACACGTACGCTTACGTTAGACTGGTTCCACCAACTGACATGCACTAGTTGCATAAGGTGGCTAGTGGGTGTCTGTCTCTCCCACTTTAGTCGGACCGGATTCGATGAAAAGGGTCCTTATGAAGGGTAAATAGAAATTGGCATATCACGTTGTGGTTTTGGCGTTGGTAAGAAACGTTCTTGCTAGAAACCTATAGCAGCCACGTAAAAATTTGCAACAACAATTAGAGGATGTCTAACTTGTTTTTGCAGCATATGCCTTGTGATGTGATATGGCCAAAAGGATGTGATGAATGATATATGTGATGTATGAGATTGATCATGTTCTTGTAATAGGAATCATGACTTGCATGTCGATGAGTATGATAACCGGCAAGAGCCATAGGAGTTGTGTTAATTTATTTATGACCTGCGTGTCAACATAAACATCATGTAATTACTTTACTTTATTGCTAAAGCGTTAGCCATAGTAGTAGAAGTAATAGATGACAAGGCAACTTCAAGAAGACACGATGATGGAGATCACGGTGTCATGCCGGTGACAACGATGATCATGGAGCCCCGAAGATGGAGATCAAAAGGAGCAAAATGATATTGGCCATATCATGTCACTATTTGATTGCATGTGATGTTTATCATGTTTTACATCTTATTTGCTTAGAACGACGGTAGCTTAAATAAGATGATCCCTCACTAAAATTTCAAGAAAAGTGTTCCCCCTAACTGTGCACCGTTGCGAAGGTTCGTTGTTTCGAAGCACCACGTGATGATCGGGTGTGATAAATTCTAACGTTCGAATACAACGGGTGTTGATGAGCCTAGCATGTACAGACATGGCCTCGGAACACATGCAAAACACTTAGGTTGACTTGACGAGCCTAGCATGTACAGACATGGCCTCAGAACACGGAAGACCGAAAGGTCAAACATGAGTCGTATAGAAGATATGATCAACATGAGATGTTCACCGTTGTTGACTAGTCCGTCTCACGTGATGATCGGACATGGCCTAGTTGACTCGGATTTCACTTAGATGACTAGAGGGATGTCTATCTGAGTGGGAGTTCACTAAATAATTTAATTAGATGAACTTAATTATCATGAACATAGTCTAAATTGTCTTTGCAAATATTTTGTAGATAAATAGCTCACATTGTAGCTCCCTGTTTCAATACGTTCCTAGAGAAAGACCAAGTTGAAAGATATTGTAAGCAATGATGCGGACTAGGTCCGTAGTCCGAGGAGTGTCCTCACTGCTACACAGAAGGCTTACGTCTTTGATGCACCGCTCGATGTGCAAACCCCTACAACGTCGTCTGTGGATGTTGTGAACACCTGACAGACACATCCTGATGACTACTTGATAGTTTACTGCACCATTCTTTACGGCTTAGAATCGGGATTCCAATGACGTTTTGAACGCCATTAGACATATGAGATGTTCCAAGAGCTGAAAGTGGGATTTCAGGCTCAATACCGTGTTGAGAGGTATGAGACCTCTGACAAGTTCTTTTGCCAACAAGATGGAGGAGAATAGCTCAGCTAGTGAGCATGTGCTCAGAATGTCTGGGTGCTACAATCACTTAAATCAGGTGGGAGTTAAACTTCCAGATAAGATAGTGATTGTTAGAGTTCTCTAGCCACTATCACTAAGCTACTAGATCTTCGTGATGAACTATGACATGCAAGGGATGGAGTTGATCCCGGAGCTGTTCGCGGTGCTTAAGACCGCAAAAGGTAGAAATCAAGAAGGAGCATCAAGTCTTGATGGTTTAACAAGACCACTGGTTTCAAGAAGGACAAGGGCTAGAAGGGAAACTTCATGGATGGCAAACCAGTTGCCGCTCTAGTGAAGGAACCCAAGGTTGAACCCAAACCCGAGACTAAGTGCTTCTATTATAAGGGGAACGGTCACTAGTAGCGGAATTACCCCAAATGCATGGTAGATAAGAAGGCTAGCAACTTCAACAAAGTATATACGTGTTATTAATGTGTACCTCACTAGTACTCCTGGTAGCACCTGGGTATTGGATACCGATTCAATTGCTATTATTGGTGACTTGAAGCAAAAGCTACGGACTAAACGGAGACTGGCTAAGGGCGAGGTGACGATGTGTGTTCGAAGTGTTACCAAAGTTGATGAGATCACCATCGCACGCTCCATCTACCTTTGGGATTAGTATTGAACCTAGATAAATGTTATCAGGTGTCTACGTTGAGCATGAATATGATTAGATCATGTTCATTGCAATACGGTTATTCATTTAAGTTAGAGAATACTGGTTATTCTGTTTACATGAATAATACCTTTCATGGTCATGCACCCTATGTGAATGGTTCATTGAATCTCGGTCGTGGTAATACACATGTTCACATGTTCATGCCAAAAGATGTAGAGTTAATAATGATAATACCACTTTCTTATGGCACTGCCGCTTAGGTCATATTGGCGTAAGATGCATGAAGAAACTCCATGTCGATGGATGTTTGGAGTCACTTGATTTTGAATCGCTTGACACATGTGAGCCATGCCTCATGGGCAGGATGACTAAGACCCCGTTTTCAGGTACAATGAAACGGGCAAGTGACTTGTTGGAAATCATACATGCTGATGCGTGTGATCCAATGAGAATTGAAGCGTGCGGTGGATATCACAGTTTTCTCATCTTCACTGACGATTTGAGTAGATATAGGTATATTTACTTAATGAAGCACAAGTCTGAAACGTTTGAAAAGTTCAAGCGATTTCAGAGTGAAGTTAAGAATCACCATAACAAGAAGATCATGTTCCTACGATCTGATCAAAGGGGGATTTTCTGAGTTATGAGTTTGGCAATCACTTAAGACATTGTGGAATTGTTTCGAAGATTGAAGCCACCTGGAACACCACAGGGTAATGGTGTGTCCGGACGTCGTAATCGAACCTTATGAGATATGGTGTGATCTATGATGTCTCTTACTGATCTACCGTTTTCATTTTGAGGTTATGCGTTAGAGACAGCTGCATTCACTTTAGATAGGACACCATCTAAGTCCGTTGAGACGACGCCGTATGAATATTGGTTTGGCAAGAAACCAAAGTTGTCATTTCTTAATGTTTGGGGCTGCGATGCTTAAGGCTTCAGCCGGAGAAGCTCGAACCTAAAGCGGACAAACACATCTTCATAGGATACTCAAAGGTGACAGTTGGGTATACCTTCTATCTCAGATCCGAGGGCGAATTGTTTGTCGCTTAGAACGGGTCCTTTCTCGAGAAGGAGTTTCTCTCGAAAGAATTGAGTAGGAGGAAGATAAAACTTGATGAGGTTGTCGAACCTTTACTTCAACCAGATAGGGATGCAACACAGAAAGATGTTTTCTGTGGCGCCTACGTCTGTTGAAGAGGAAGTTAATGATAGTGATCATGAAGCTTCGGATCAAGTTGCTATCGAACCTCATAGGTCGACAAGGATATGTACTACTCCTGAGTGGTACGGTAATCCTGTCTCAGATATCATATTGTTGGACAACAATGAACCTACGAGCTATGGAGAAGCGATGGTGGGTCCGTATTCCGACAAATGGTTAGAAGCCATGAAATCCGAGATAGGATCCATGTATCAGAACAAAGTATGGACTTTGGTGGACTTGCCCGATGATCGGCAATCCATTGAGATAAATGGATCTTTAAGAAGAAGACGGACGTGGGCGGTAATGTTACCGTCTATGAAGCTCGACTTGTGGGAAAGAGTCTTTTCACAAGTTCAAGGAGTTGACTATGATGAGAATTTCTCACCCGTAGCGATGCTTATGTCCGTCAGAATCATGTTAGAATTAGCTGTATTTTTCGATTATGAAATCTGACAGATGGATGTCAAAAACAAGTTTTCTTACCAGTTTTCGTAAGAAAGAGTTGTATGTGATACAATCAAAGTTTTGTCGATCCTAAGGATGCTAAAAGGTATGCTGGCTCCGGCAATCCTTGTATGGACTAGAGCAAGCATCTCGGAGTCGGAATATATGCTTTGATGGAGTGATCAAAGCTTTTAGGTTTATACAGTGTTTGTTGGAAACTTGTATTTACAAGAAAGTGAGTGGGAGCACTACAACATTTCTGATAAGTATATGTGGATGACATATTGTTGATCCGAAATAATGTAGAATTTCTGGAAAGCATAAACGGTTGTTTGAAGAGTGATTTTCAAAGGAAGACCTGGATAAAGCTGCTTACATATTGGGCATCAAGATCTATAGAGATAGATCAAGACGCCTGATGGTACTTTCAAAGAACGCACACCTAGACATGTTTTTGAAGGAGTTCCAAATAGATCAGTCAAAGAAGGGGTTCTTACCTGAGTTGTAAGGTGTGAAGTTGAGTAAGACTCAAAGCTTGACCACGGCAGAAGAAAGAGGAAGGACGAAGGTCGTCCCCTATGCTTTTTTCATAGGCTCTATACAGTATGCCATGCTGAGTACCGCACCTGATGTGTGCCTTGCCACATGTCTGGCAAGAGGGTACAAAGGTGATCTAGGAGTGGATCACCGGATAGCTATCAAAAATTATCCTTAGAGGAATAAGGAAATGTTTCTCGGTTATGGAGGTGATAAAGAGTTCGACGTAAAGAGTTATGTCGATGCAAGCTTAACACCTATCCGGATAGCTCTGGGTAGAGATACCGGATACGTATAATGGAGCAACAATTTGGAATAGCTCCAAGTGGAACGTGGTAGCAGCATCTACGATATAAAGTTTTGCGAAATACATAGGGATCTGAATATGGCAAGACCCGTTGACTACAACCTCTCTCACAAGCATAACATGATCAAACCCAGAACTCTTTGAGTGTTTATCACATAGTGATGTGAACTAGATCATTGAGTCTAGTAGACTCTTGGATGTTGGTCACATGGCGATGTGACCTGTGAGTGTTAATCACATGGCGATGTGAACTAGATTATTGACTCTAGTGCAACTGGGAGACTGTTGGAAATATGCCCTAGAGACAATAATAAATTAGTTATTATTATATATTTCATTGTTCATGATAATCGTTTATTATCCATGCTAGAATTGTATCGATAGGAAACTCAGATACATGTGTGGATACATAGACAACACCATGTCCCTAGTAAGCCTCTAGTTGACTAGCTCGTTGATCAATAGATGGTTACGGTTTCCTAACCATGGACATTGGATGTCATTGATAACGGGATCACATCATTAGGAGAATGATGTGATGGACAAGACCCAATCCTAAGCCTAGCACAAAGATCGTGTAGTTCGTATGCTAAAGCTTTTCTAATGTCAAGTATCATTTCCTTAGACCATGAGATTGTGCAACTCTCGGATACCGTAGGAGTGCTTTGGGTGTGCCAAATGTCACAACGTAACTGGGTGGCTATAAAGGTACACTACGGGTATCTCCAAAAGTGTCTGTTGGGTTGGCACAAATCGAGACTGGGATTTGTCACTCCGTGTAAACGGAGAGGTATCTCTGGGCCCACTCGGTAGGACATCATCATAATGTGCACAATGTGATCAAGGAGTTGATCATGGGATGATGTGTTATGGAACGAGTAAAGAGACTTGCCGGTAACGAGATTGAACAAGGTATCGGGATACCGACGATCGAATCTCGGGCAAGTATCATATCGATAGACAAAGGGAATTGTATACGGGACTAATTGAATCCTTGACATCGTGGTTCATCCGATGAGATCATTGTGGAACATGTAGGAGCCAACATGGGTATCCAGATCCCGCTGTTGGTTATTGACCGGAGAGTTGTCTCGGCCATGTGTGCATGACTCCCGAACCCATAGGGTCTACACACTTAAGGTTCGATGACGCTAGGGTTATAGGGAAAGTATGTACGTGGTTACCGAATGTTGTTAGGAGTCCCGGATGAGATCCCAGACGTCACGAGGAGTTCTGGAATGGTCCGGAGGTAAAGATTGATATATAGGAAGTATGGTTTTGGCCACCGGAAGTGTTCCGGACATCACCAGTAGTGTACCAGGACCACCGGAGGGGTCCGGGTGTCCACCAGGTGGGGCCACAAGCCCCGGAGGCCTACATGGGCCAATAGTGGGAAGGGACCAGCCCCTAGGTGGGCTGGGACGCCTCCCACCAAGGCCCAAGGTGCCTCCTAGAGGGGAAGGGGGCAAACCCTAGGGCAGATGGGCCCTAAGGCCCACCCCAGGTGCGCCTCCCCCTCTCCCCCTTGTGGCCGCCACCCTAGATGGGATCTAGGGCTGCCGCACCCCTTGGGGTGGGAACCCTAGGTGGGGGCGCAGCCCTCCCTCTCCCCCTATATATAGTAGAGGCAAAGGGGCAGCCAAACACACGAAGTTCTTCCCCTGTTGGCGCAGCCCTACCCCTCTCCCTCCTTGTCTCTCGTAGTGCTTGGCGAAGCCCTGCTGGAGTTCCGTGCTCCTCCACCACCACCACGCCGTCGTGCTGCTGCTAGACGGAGTCTTCCCCAACCTCTCCTTCTCCCCTTGCTGGATCAAGGCGTAGGAGACGTCACCGGGTTGCATGTGTGTTGAACGCGGAGGCGCCGTTGTTCGGCGCTTAGATCGGAATCAACCGCGATCTGAATCGCTACGAGTACGACTCCTTCATCCGCGTTCTTGCAACGCTTCCGCTTAGTGATCTACAAGGGTATGTAGATGCACTCTCCTTCCCCTCATTGCTAGATTACTCCATAGATTGATCTTGGTGATGCGTAGAAAATTTTAAATTTCTGCTACGATCCCCAACAGTAATAACATCCTTTTTGCAGTCTATCCTAGCATTAACAGTGTTTAAGAAGGGTCTACCAAATATAATGGGACAAAAGCTATCTTGTGGGGAACCAAGAACAAATCAGCAGGATGTTTAGTTTTCCCACACAAGACTTCAACATCTCTAACAATCCCAATTGGTGAAATAGTATCTCTATTGTCAAGTTTAATTGTGACATCAATATCTTCTAACTCAGCAGGTGCAATATCATGCATAATCTCGTTGTACAAGTCAATAGGTATTGCACTAGCACTAGCACCCATATCACACAAGCCATGATAACAATGATCTCCTATTCTAACAAAAATAACAAGCATGCCTACCACAGGTCTATGTTTATCTTTAGCACAAAGTTTAGCAATTCTAGCAGTTTCATCACAAAAATAAATAACATGCCCATCAATATTATCAGCCAAGAGATCCTTAACAATAGCAATATTAGGTTCAACTTTAACTTGCTCAGGAGGTGTATAGGTTCTAATATTGCTTTTACGAACCACCGTTGAAGCTTTAGCATGATCTTTTATCCTAACAGGAAAAGGTGGTTTCTCAACATAAGCGGTAGGAATAATAGGATCATTATAAGTGACAGTCTTTCTTCAACTTTAATAGGTGCAGCTACTTTTACTTCTATGAGAGGATGATATTTAAACCACTTCTCTTTCGGGAGATCAATACGAGTAGCAAAAGATTCACAGAAAGAAGCTACTATTTCAGAGTCAAATCCATATTTAGTGCTAAATTTACGGAAAACATCGGTGTCCATAAAAGATTTAACACAATCAAACTTAGGTGTCATACCTGACTCCTTACCTTCGTCGAGATCCCAATCTTCAGAGTTGCATTTAATTCTTTCCAATAAACCCCATTTGAATTCAGTAGTCTTCATCATAAAAGAGCCAGCACAAGAAGTATCGAGCATGGTGCGGTTATTATCAGAAAGCCGAGCATAAATTTTTTGAATAATCATTTCTCTTGAGAGCTCATGATTGGGGCATGAATATAACATTGATTTAAGCCTCCCCCAAGCTTGTGCGATGCTTTCTCCTTCGCGAGGCCAAAAATTATATATATAATTTCGATCACGATGAAAAAGATGCATAGGATAAAACTTCTGATGAAATTCCAATTTCAATCGTTCGTAGATCCATGATCCCATATCATCATATAGCCTATACCATGTCAATGCATCTCCCTCCAAAGATAAAGGGAAGACCTTCTTCTTGATAGCATCATCGGGCATACCTACAAGCTTAAATAATCCACAAACTTCATCCACATATATTAGGTGCTCATCAGGATGTAATGTTCCATCTCCTGAAAAAGGATTAGCTACCAGTTTTTCTATCATACCCGAAGGAATTTCAAAGTAGACATTGCTACCTCTTGAACACTTGCATTGGTTTTCCCTTGAAGAGGAAAGGGTGGTGCAGCAAAGTAGCGTAAGTATTTCCCTCAGTTTTTGAGAACCAAGGTATCAGTCCAGTAGGAGGCCACGCACGAGTCCCTGGTACCTACACAAACAAATAAATCCTCGCAACCAACGCGATAAGGGGTTGTCAATCCCTACACGGTCACTTACGAGAGTGAGATCTGATAGATATGAAGATAATATTTTTGGTATTTTTATGATAAAGATGCAAAGTAAAATAAAAGGCAATAAAAATAACTAAGTATTGGAAGATTAATATGATGGAAGATAGACCCGGGGGCCATAGGTTTCACTAGTGGCTTCTCTCAAGAGCATAAGTATTCACGGCGGGTAAACAAATTACTGTTGAGCAATTGACAGAATTGAGCATAATTATGAGAATATCTACGTATGATCATGTATATAGGCATCACGTCCGAGACAAGTAGACCGACTCCTGCCTGCATCTACTACTATTACTCCACACATCGACCGCTATCCAGCATGCATCTAGAGTATTAAGTTCAAGAGATCAGAGTAACACTTTAAGTAAGATGACATGATGTAGAGGGATAAACTCATACAATATGAAATAAACCCCATCTTGTTATCCTCGATGGCAACAATACAATACGTGCCTTGCTGCCCCTACTGTCACTAGGAAAGGACACTGCACGATTGAACCCAAAGCTAAGCACTTCTCCCATTGCAAGAAAGATCAATCTAGTAGGCCAAACCAAACTGATAATTCAAAGAGACTTGCAAAGATAACCAATCATACATAAAAGAATTCAGAGAAGATTCAAATATTGTTCATAGATAAACTTGATCATAAACCCACAATTCATCGGTCTCAACAAACACACCGCAAAAGAATATTACATCGAATAGATCTCCACAAGAGGGGGGAGAACTTTGTATTGAGATCCAAAAAGAGAGAAGAAGCCATCTAGCTAATAACTATGGACCCGTAGGTCTGAGGTAAACTACTCACACTTCATCGGAAGGGCTATGGTGTTGATGTAGAAGCCCTCCGTGATCGATGCCCCCTCCGACGGAGCTCCGAAACATGCCCCAAGATGGGATCTCATGGATACAGAAAGTTACGGCGGTGGAATTAGGGTTTTGGCTCCGTATCTAGTAGTTTGGGGGTACGTAGGTATATGTAGGAGGAAGGAGTACGTCGGTGGAGCAACAGGGGGCCCGCGAGGGTGGAGGGTGCGTCCAGGGGGTAGGCGCGCCCCCTACCTCGTGGCCTCCTGGTTGATGTCTTGACGTAGGGTCCAAGTCCTCTGGATCATGTTCGTTCCGAAAATCACGTTCGCGAAGGTTTCATTCCATTTGGACTCCGTTTGATATTCTTTTTCTGTGAAACCCTAAAATAGGCAAAAACAACAATTCTAGGCTGGGCCTCCGGTTAATAGGTTAGTCCCAAAAATAATATAAAAGTGTATAATAAAGCCCAATAATGTCCAAAATAGAATATAATATAGCATGGAACAATCAAGAATTATAGATACGTTGGAGACGTATCAAGCATCCCCAAGCTTAATTCCTGCTTGTCCTCGAGTAGGTAAATGATAAAAACAGAATTTTTGATGTGGAATGCTACTTGGCATAATTTCAGTGTAATTCTCTTAATTGTGGTATGAATATTCAGATCCAAAAGATTCAAGACAAAATTTTAATATTTACATAGAAATAATAATACTTCAAGCATACTAACTAAGCAATTATGTCTCTTCAAAATAACATGGCCAAAGAAAGTTATCCCTACAAAATCATATAGCCTGGCTATGCACCATCTTCACCACACAAAGTATTCAAATCATGCACAACCCCGATGACAAGCCAAGCAATTGTTTCATACTTTTAATGTTCTCAAACTTTTTCAATCTTCACGCAATACATGAGCGTGAGCCATGGACATAGCACTATAGGTGGAATAGAATGGTGGTTGTGGAGAAGAAAAAAAGGCAGAAGATAGTCTCACATCAACTAGGCGTATCAACGGGCTATGGAGATGCCCATCAATAGATATAAATGTGAGTGAGTAGGGATTGCCATGCAACAGATGCACTGGAGCTATAAATATATGAAAGCTCAACAAAAAGAAACTAAGTGGGTGTGCATCAAACTTGCTTGCTCACGAAGACCTAGGGCATTTTGAGGAAGCCCATCGTTGGAATATACAAGCCAAGTTCTATAATGAAAAATTCCCACTAGTATATGAAAGTGATAACATAGGAGACTCTCTATTATGAAGGTCATGGTGCTACTTTGAAGCACAAGTGGGGAAAAAGGATAGTAGTATTGCCCCTTTTTATTTTTTTATTTTTTTGGGCCTTCCTTTTTTTCTTTGGCCTTTCTCTTTTTTTATTTGGGACAATACTCTATGAATGTTGATCATCACACTTCTATTTATTTACAACTCAATGATTACAACTCGATACTAGAACAAAGTATGGCTCTATATCAATGCCTCTGGCAGTGTACCAGGATAGCAATGATGCATGAGTGACTTATATGAAAGAATTATGAATGGCGGCTTTGCCACAACTAAAATGTCAACTACATGATCATGCAAAGCAATATGACAATGATGGAGCGTGTCATGATAAACGGAACGGTGGAAAGTTGCATGGCAGTATATCTCGGAATGGCTATGGAAATGCCATGATAGGTAGGTATGGTGGCTCTTTTGAGGAAGGTATATGGTGGGTGTATGATACCGGCGAAAGGTGCGCGGTATCAGAGAGGCTAACAATGGTGGAAGGGTGAGAGTGAGTATAATCCATGAACTCAACATTAGTCATAAAGAACTCACATACTTATTGCAAAAATCTATTAGTTATTGAAGCAAAGTACTACGCGCATGCTCCTAGGGGGATAGATTGGTAGGAAAAGACCATCGCTCGTCCCCGACCGCCACTCATAAGGAGGACAATCAATAAATACATCATGCTCCAACTTCTTAACATAACGGTTCACCATACGTGCATGCTACAGGAATCACAAACTTCAACACAAGCATTTCTCAAATTCACAACTACTCAACTAGCACGACTCTAATATCACCATCTCCATATCTCAAAACAATTATCAAGTTTCAAACTTCTCATAGTATTCAACACACTCATAAGAAAAATTTATTTATGTAGTCTTGAATGCCTCAAATAATTAAAGCAAATTACCATGCTGTTTTGTAGGACTCTCAAAATAATCTAAGTGAAGCACGAGAGAAAAATGGTTTCTATAAAACAAATCCACCGACGTGCTCTAAAAGATATAAGTGAAGCACTAGAGCAAAAAGTATATAACTCAAAAGATATAAGTGAAGCACATACAGTATTCTAATAATTTCCAAATCGTGTGTGTCTCTCTCAAAAAGGTGTGTGCAGCAAGGATGATTGTGGAAAAATAACAAATAAAGACTCAAATAATACAAGACACTCCAAGAAAAACACATATCATGTGTTAAATAAAAATATAGCTCCAAGTAAAGTTACCGATAGAAGTAGACGAAAGAGGGGATGCCTTCCGGGGCATCCCCAAGCTTGGGCTTTTAGGTGTCCTTAGATTATCTTGGGGGTTCCATGGGCATCCCCAAGCTTAGGCTCTTGCCACTCCTTGTTCCATAATCCATCAAATCTTTACCCAAAACTTGAAAACTTCACAACACAAAACTTAAAGTAGAAAATCTCGTGAGCTCCGTTAGCGAAAGAAAACAAAACACCACTTAAAGGTACTGTAATGAACTCATTCTTTATTTATATTGGTGTTAAACCTACTGCATTCCAACTTCTCTATGGTTTATAAACTATTTTACTAGCCATAGATTCATCAAAATAAGCAAACAACACATGAAAAACAGAATCTGTCAAAAACAGAACAATCTGTAGTAATCTGTAGCTAACGAAAAATATGGAACCCCAAAAATTCTAAAATAAATTGCTGGACGTGAGTAATTTGTATATTAATCATCTTCAAAAGGAATTAAATAAATAGCACTTTCCAAATAAAAATTCCTGCAGTTCTAGTGAGCGCTAAAGTTTCTATTTTTTACAGCAAGATTAACAAGACTTTCCCCGAGTCTTCCCAACGGTTCTACTTGGCAAAAACACTAATTAAAAAAACACTAAAACAGAGGCTGGATAAATTATTTATTACTAAACCGGAGCAAAAAGCAAGGAATAAAAATAAAATTGGGTTGCCTCCCAACAAGCGCTATCGTTTAACGCCCCTAGCTAGGCATAAAAAGCAAGGATAGATCTAGGTGTTGCCATCTTTAGTTGGTAGTTCTTTAATACGACATCTACCACCTTTAGGAGTTTCTTCCCTTTTATCAATAATCAAACTTCTAGGCACAAGATCAAAAAAAATCATTAGTAGCAAATGGTTCCTTAAGGATAGCAAAAAGATTAGGATGAATACTTATAGATTTGAGATCCGCGGTTTCCTTGCTAGAGGATTCACCCTTATTTTTATGAACATACATAAGCTTGGCACTTTTAGTTGGAGGACTTGGAGTATTCTTTACGGAAGAAAAATCGGTTCCCAAGTTGGTAATAATACCCTCAAGTTTATCGATTCTAGTGGAATCATGATTTATTCTTTCATTAACTATAGGTTCCTTCTCTTTAATATTTTCTTGTGGATATTTTTATCGAAAGTTTAAATTAACTCAACGGTAGCAACTTTATTTTCAATAATTTCAAGTTTTTGCATTACATGCTCCAAAGTTAACATAGTTCCATTAATCATAAGAGGGGGTGAGCCAAACAAATCTATCATAGCATTATAAGAATCAAAAGTATGGCTACCCAATAAATTCCCTCCAGTAATGGTATCAAGGATATATTTGTACCAAGGAGTAGTGCCTACGTAAAAATTGCGGAGAAGAACGGAAGTGGATTGCTTCCTGGTAGATCTATTTTGAGCATTGCAAATCCTATACCAAGCGTCCTTTAAATTTTCTCCTTCCCTTTGTTTAAAATTAATAACTTCATTCTCGGGAGATAACGGAGAAGATAAGGGACTAGCCATAACGACAAGCAAGCAATCCAACACACGAGCAGACAAGAAACGGGCAAAAAGAGGCAAATAGAGAAAGAGAGGGTGGATAGAGAGAGAGGGCGAATAAAACGGCAAGGGTGAAGTGGGGGAGAGGAAAACGAGAGGCAAATGGCAAATAATGTAATGCGGGAGATAAGGGTTGTGATGGGTACTTGGTATGTTGACTTTTGCGTTGACCTCCCCGGCAACGGCGCCAGAAATCCTTCTTGCTACCTCTTGAGCACTTGCGTTGGTTTTCCCTTGAAGAGGAAAGGGTGGTGCCGCAAAGTAGTGTAAGTATTTCCCTCAGTTTTTGAGAACCAATGTATCAATCCAGTAGGAGGCCACGCACGAGTCCCTCGTACCTACACAAACAAATAAATCCTCGCAACCAACGCGATAAGGGGTTGTCAATCCCTACACGGTCACTTACGAGAGTGAGATCTGATAGATATGATAAGATAATATTTTTGGTATTTTTATGATAAAGATGCAAAGTAAAATAAAAGGCAATAAAAATAACTAAGTATTGGAAGATTAATATGATGGAAGATAGACCCGGGGGCCATAGGTTTCACTAGTGGCTTCTCTCGAGAGCATAAGTATTCACGGCGGGTAAACAAATTACTGTTGAGCAATTGACAGAATTGAGCATAATTATGAGAGTATCTAGGTATGATCATGTATATAGGCATCACGTCCGAGACAAGTAGACCGACTCGTATCTGCATCTACTACTATTACTCCACACATCGATCCCTATCCAACATGCTTCTAGAGTATTAAGTTCAAGAGAACAGAGTAACGCTTTAAGCAAGATGACATGATGTAGAGGGATAAACTCATGCAATATGAAATAAACCCCATCTTGTTATCCTCGATGGCAACAATACAATACGTGCCTTGCTGCCCCTACTGTCACTAGGAAAGGACACCGCAAGATTGAACCCAAAGCTAAGCACTTCTCCCATTGCAAGAAAGATCAGTCTAGTAGGCCAAACCAAACTGATAATTCGAAGAGACTTGCAAACATAACCAATCATACATAAAAGAATTCAGAGAAGATTCAAATATTGTTCATAGATAAACTTGATCATAAACCCACAATTCATCAGTCTCAACAAACACACCGCAAAAGAAGATTACATTGAATAGATCTCCACAAGAGAGGGCGAGAACTTTGTATTGAGATCCAAAAAGAGAGAAGAAGCCATCTAGCTAATAACTATGGACCCGTAGGTCTGAGGTAAACTACTCACACTTCATCAAAAGGGCTATGGTGTTGATGTAGAAGCCCTCTGTGACCGATGCCCCCTCCGGCGGGGCTCCGGAACAGGCCCCAAGATGGGATCTCGTGGATACAGAAAGTTACGGTGGTGGAATTAGGGTATTGGCTCCGTATCTAGTAGTTTGGGGTACGTAGGTATATATAGAGGAAGGAGTATGTCGGTGGAGCAACAGGGGGCCCACGAGGGTGGAGGGCGCGCCCAGGAGGGTAGGCGCGCCCCCTACCTCGTGGCCTCCTGGTTGATGTCTTGACGTAGGGTCCAAGTCCTCTCGATCATGTTAATTCCGAAAATCACGTTCCCCAAGGTTTCATTCGGTTTGGACTCCGTTCGATATTCTTTTTCTACGAAACCCTAAAATAGGCAAAAACAACAATTCTGGGCTGAGCCTCCGGTTAATAGGTTAGTCCCAAAAATAATATAAAAGTGTATAATAAAGCCCAATAATGTCCAAAACAGAATATAATATAGCATGGAACAATCAAAAATTATAAATACGTTGGAGATGTATCAGACATTTTCATTTTCAGTAGGTTCAGTAGGTTGAGGAGAAACTCTTTGCTCTACTGGTCGAGGTGGAGATACACCGAACAAGCCCCTCGGAGGATTACTTTCCATAGTAACAAGTGACAGTAAATTTCACACACTATATAAATTTTTCCTTACCAAATTCCACCTACCAAAGGCGCTTCACTCACCGGCAACGACGCCAGAAAAGGGTCTTGATGACCCACAAGTATAGGGGGTCTATTGTAGTCCTTTAGATAATTAAGAGTGTCGAACCCAACGAGGAGCGGAAGGAAATGATAAGCGGTTTTCAGCAAGGTATTCTCTGCAAGCACTGAAATTACAGGTAACAAATAGTTTTGTGATAAGATAATTTGTAACAAGCAACACGTAACAAAAGTAAATAAAGTGCAGCAAGGTGGCCCAATCCTTTTTGTAGCAAAGGACAAGCTACTCTTATATAGAGAAAGCACTCCCGAGGACACATGGGAATTATCATCAAGCTAGGTTTCATCACGATCATATGATTCGCATTCGGTACTTTGATAATCTGATATGTGGGTGGACCGGTGCTTGGGTGCTGTCCTTACTTGGACAAGCATCCCACTTATGATTAACCTCTATTGCAAGCATCCACAACTACAACAAAAGTATTAAGGTAAACCTAACCATAGCATGAAACATATGGATCCAAATCAGCCCCTTACGAAGCAACGCATACACTAGGGTTTAAGCTTCTGTCACTCTAGCAACCCATCATCTACTTATTACTTCCCAATGCCTTCCTCTAGGCCCAAATAATGGTTAAGTGTCATGTAGTCGACGTTCACATAACACCACTAGAGGAGAGACAACATACATCTCAAAAAAATATCGAACGAATACCAAATTCACATGACTACTAATAGCAAGACTTCTCCCATGTCCTCGGGAACAAACGTAACTACTCACAAAGCATATTCATGTTCATAATCAGAGGGGTATTAATATGCACATAGGATCTGAACATATGATCTTCCACCAAATAAACCAACTAGCATCAACTACAAGGAGTAATCAACACTACTAGCAACCCACAAGTACCAATCCCAGACTTAGAGACAAGAATTGGATACAAGAGATGAACTATGGTTTGAGAGGAGATGGTGCTGGTGAAGATGTTGATGGAGATTGGCCCCCTCCCGATGAGAGGATCGTTGTGATGACGATGGCGATGATTTCCCCCTCCCAGAGGGAAGTTTCCCCGGCAGAACAGCTCCGCCAGAGCCCTAGATTGGTTCCACCAAGGTTCCGCCTCGTGGCGGCGGAGTCTCATCCCGAAAGCTTGCTTATGATTTTTTCCTCAACGAAAGACTCCATATAGCAGAAGATGGGCATCGGAGGGCCACCAGGGGGCCCATGAGGCAGGGGCGCACCCCCACCCTCGTGGGCAGGGTGTGGCCCCCCTCTGGAACTTCTTGCGCTTAATATTTTTTATATATTCTGAAATGACTTCCATGAAGTTTCAGGACTTTTGAAGCTGTGCAGAATAGGTCTCTAATATTTGCTCCTTTTCCAGCCCAGAATCCCAACTGCAGGCATTCTCCCTCTTTATGTAAACCTTGTAAAATAAGAGAGAATAGGCATAAGTATTGTGACATAATGTGTAATAACAACCCATAATGCAATAAATATCGATATAAAAGCATGATGCAAAATGGACGTATCACTTGACACCTTGATCTCCATCGTAGCATCGTTGTCGTCTCGCCAACTATTGCTTCCACGACTATCGCTACCGCTTAGTGATAAAGTAAAGCAATTACATGGCGATTGCATTTCATACAATAAAGCGACAATTGTATGGCTCCTGTCAGTTGCCGATAACTGTGTTACAAAACATGATCATCTCATACAACAATTTATATAATCACTTTTACCATATCACATCACAACATGCCCTGCAAAACAAGTTAGACGTCCTCTTCTTTGTTTTTTGCAAGTTTTACGTGGCTGCTACGGGCTTAGCAAGAACCGTTCTTACCTATGCATCGAAAACCACAACGATTTTCGTCAAGTTTGTTGTTTTAACCTTCAACAAGGACTGGGCATAGTCACACTCGATTCAACTAAAGTTGGAGAAACAGACACCCACTAGCCACCTGTGTGCGAAGCACGTCGGTAGAACTAGTCTCATGAACGCGGTCATGTAATGTCAGTCTGGGCTGCTTCATCCAACAATACTGCTGAATCAAGTATGACATGCTGGTAAGTAGTATGACTATTATCGCCCACAACTCTCTGTGTTCTACTCGTGCATATAACATCTACACATAGACCTGGCTCGGATGCCACTATTGGGGAACACAGTATTTGAAAAAATTTCCTACGATCATGCAAGATCTATCTAGGAGATGCATAGGAACGAGAGGGGAGAGTGTGTCTATGTACCCTCGTAGACCGAAAGCGGAAACGATTAAGTAACGCGGTTGATGTAGTCAAACGTCTTCGCGATCCAACCGATCAAGTACCTAATGCACAACACCTCTGCGATCTGCACATGTTCAGCTCGGTGACGTCCCTCGAACTCTAGATCTAGCTGAGGCCAAGGGAGAGTTTCGTTAGCACGATGGCGTGTGAAGGTGATGATGAAGTTACCGACGCAGGGCTTCGCCTAAGCACTACGACAATATGACCGAGGTGGAAATCTATGGAGGGGGGCACCGCACATGGCTAAGAAATCAACTTGTGTGTCTCTGGGGTGCCCCCCTCCCCCGTATATAAAGGATTGGAGGAGGGGGAGGTCCGGCCTCCCAGGGAACGCCCCAAGGGGGGATTCCTACTCCTACTAGGAGTAGGTTTCCCCCCTTTCCTAGTCCAACTAGGAGGGGGAAGGAAGGGGGGCCTGATACATCTCCAACGTATCTATAATTTATGAAGTATTCATGCTATTATATTATCAGTTTGGGATGATTATGGGATTTACTAAACACTTTTATATTATTTTTGGGACTAACCTATTAACCCAGAGCCCAGTGCCAGTTTCTATTTTCCCCTTATTTTAGTGTTTCGTAGAAAAGGAATATCAAACGGAATGAAACCCCCGGGAGAGTTATTTTTGTAACGGAAGCAATCCAGAAGACTTGGGGTGTACGTAAGGGAAGCAATGAGGAAGGCACGAGGCAGTTGGGAGTTCCACCGCCAGAAGCCTCCGTAGCCACTGAAAAACCAATCTAGACCAATTCTAGCACCCCGCCAGAGGGGGAACCCCTCACCGGCGGCCATCTTCATCATCCCGGCACTCTCCATGACGAGGAGGGAGTATTCCACCCTCGGCGCTGAGGGTATGTACCAGTAGCTATGTGTTTGATCCCTCTCTCTCTCTCGTGTTCTTGAGGTGGTACGATCTTCATGTATCGCGAGCTTTGCTATTATAGTTGGATCTTACGATGTTTCTCCCCCTCTACTCTCTTGTAATGGATTGAGTTTTCCCTTTGAAGTTATCTTATTGGACTGAGTCTTTAAGGATTTGAGAACACTTGATGTATGTATTGCGTGGGATACCCGTGGTGACAATGGGGTATTCTATTGATCCACTTGATGTATGTTTTGGTGATCAACTTGCGGGTTCCGCCCATGAACCTATGCATAGGGGTTGGCCCACGTTTTCGTCTTGACACTCCGGTAGAAACTTTGGGGCACTCTTTGAAGTACTTTGTGTTGGTTTGAATAGATGAATCTGAGATTGTGTGATGCATATCGTATAATCATACCCACAGATACTTGAGGTGACATTGGAGTATCTAGGTGACATTAGAGTTTTCTTTGATTTGTGTCTTGAGGTGTTATTCTAGTACGAACTCTATGATAGATTGAACGGAAAGAATAGCTTCATGTTATTTTACTATGGACTCTTGAATAGATCGAGCAGAAAGGATAACTTTGAGGTGGTTTCATACCCTACCATAATCTCTTCGTTTGTTCTCCGATATTAATGACTTTGGAGTGACTCTTTGTTGCATGTTGAGGGATAGTTATATGATCCAATTATGTTATTACTGTTGAGAGGACTTGCACTAGTGAAAGTATGAACCCTAGGCCTTGTTTTCTAGCATTGCAATACCGTTTACACTCACTTTTATCATTAGTAACCTTACTGTTTTTATAATTTCAGATTACAAAAACCTATATCTGCCATCCATATTGCACTTGTATCACCATATCTTCGCTGAACTAGTGCACCTATACAATTTACCATTGTACTGGTTTTGTTGGGGACACAAGATACTCTTTGTTATTTGGTTGCAGGGTTGCTTGAGAGAGACCATCTTCATCCTACTCCTCCTACGGATTGATAAACCTTAGGTCATCCACTTGAGGGAAATTTGCTACTGTCCTACAAACCTCGCACTTGGAGGCCCAACAACATCTACAAGAAGAAGGTTGTGTAGTATACATCAAGCTCTTTTCTGGCGCCGTTGCCGGGGAGGTTAGTGCTTGAAGGTATATCTTTAGATCTTGCAATCGAATCTTTTTATTTCTTGTTTTAGCACTACTTTAGTTTATAAAAGAAAACTACAAAAAAATATGGAATTTAGTTTGCCTCGTACGCTTCATATTTTTAATATCTTCCGTGAGTATGATGGAAAGGAAAATTGTGCCAAAGTGTTAGAAGAAGAATGCATTAAAATGTTCAGAACTAAATCCTTGTATGATGAGCATGATTGCAATATTGTTAGTATTAATTCTTTGAATATCCATGATGCTAATGATATGCAAAGCCACAAGCTTGGGGAAGCTGTGTTTGATGATGTTTTTTGTCCCCCGAGTTTTGATGAGAAAATTTATTATGATGAAAGCATGCCTCCTATTTATGATGATTAAATTTATGAAAGTGGATTTGGAGAGGTCATGACTTTATTTTGTGATGAATCCACTATTATGGAAGAGGTTCCAATTGATTATGAGAACAAAGTTGCTATCCATGATGATTATTGTGATGACTTGTATGCTATAAAGAATAATGATATCCATGAAACTTGTCATCATGATTTTAGTTTTCAATTGGATTATGCCTCACACGATAATTATTTTGTTGAGTTTGCTCCCACTATTATTCATGAGAAGAATTTTGCTTATGTGGAGAGTAATAAAATTTCTATGCTTGTAGATCATGAAAATAATGCTTTATGTGATAGTTATATTGTTGAATTCATTCATGATGCTACTGAAAATTATTATGAGGGAGGAACATATGCTTGTAAGAATTGCAATAATATCAAGTTTCCTCTCTACATGCTTAAAATCTTGAAGTTATGATTGTTTTGCTTTCCTATGCAAGTTGATTCTTGTTCCCAAAAGTTGTTTGCTCAAAAAATCCCTATGCATAGGAAGTGGGTTAGACTTAAATGTGTTAGTCATATTATTCATGATGCTCTCTTTATGTTTCAATTCTTATCCTTTATGTGAGCATCATTGAAATCATCATGCCTAGCTAGGGGCGTCAAACGATAGCGCTTGTTCGGAGGCAACCCAATTTTATTTTCGTTCCTTGATTTTTTTTCTCCTATTTAGTAATAAATAATTTATCTAGCCTCTGTTTTAGTTGTGTCTTTTTGTGTTTAATTAGTGTTTGTGCCAAGTAGAACTGTTGGGAAGACTTAGGGAAAGTCTTTTTAATCTTGCTGTAAAAAACAGAAACTTTAGCGCTCACGAGAACTGCTGCCATTTTTATTTGGAAAGTGATATTTAGTTAATTCTTTTTGCAGATTATTAATAGATAAATTTCTCACGTCCTGAAATTTATTTTAGAATTTTTGGGGTTCCAGAACTTGCGTTAGCTACAGATTACTACAGACTGTTCTGTTTTTGACAGATTCTGTTTTTCGTGTGTTGTTTGCTTATTTTGATGAATCTATGGCTAGTAAAATAGTTTATAAACATAGAGAAGTTGGAATACAGTTGTTTTAACACCAATATAGATAAATAATGAGTTCGTTACAGTACCTTGAAGTGGTGTTTTGTTTTCTTTCGCTAACGGAGCTTACGAGTTTTCTGTTAAGTTTTGTGTTGTGAAGTTTTCATGTTTTGGGTAAAGATTCGATGGATTATGGAATAAGGAGTGGAAAGAGCCTAAGATTTGGGGATTCCCAAGGCACCCCAAGGCAATATTCAAGGACAACCAAGAGCCTAATCTTGGGGATGCCCCGGAAGGCATCCCCTCTCTCGTCTTCGTTCATCGGTAACTTTACTTGGAGCTATATTTTTATTCACCACATGATATGTGTTTTGCTTGGAGCATCAATTTATTTTGTTAGGATTTTCTTGATTTTATTTAGAAAAATGTTTTGCATCTTTTATTTCAATAAAAGTGGCTTTGATAGTCTTTACTATGCCTATTTTACAAGTCCACATGTTGCTGTTTGAAAACAGAATGTTTACCGCTGTTGCAAAAATTCCCTAGAAAAGTCACAATGTGATAAAATGTTGGAACCTTTTGCAGAATAAGCTCTGATAAATTTACTATAGTGGGAATTTTCTTTCATAATTGTTGGCGGTAGTGAAGTATGGGTCTTGCTGCACTCTTTACAGACTGTCCTGTTTAGGCAGATTGCTGTTATGTTTGCATTGTTTGCATATGTTTGCTTCTTTAATGATCCTATTTGAGGATAGGACTATTAAATATGCAGAGGCATTTAGTATGCAATCTTGAATAATAATTTTAGTTATTTTCTACAGTAGAGTATGATAAGGTTTGTGCATTGGTTTATACTAACTTATCTCACTAGTCCTTGTTGAGTTTTGTGTGGATGAAGCTTTTGAGATTTAGGGAGACCGTGATATGAGAGGAATTAAGGAGACACAAAAGCTCAAGCTCGGGGATGCCCAAGGCATCCCAAGATAATATTTCAAGAAGTCTCAAGCGTCTAAGCTTGGGGATGCCCCGGTTGGCATCCCACCTTTCTTCTTCAACAACTATCGGTTAGTTTCGGTTGATCCTAAGTTTTTGCTTCTTCACATGATGTTTGCCATTCTTAGAATGTCATTTACTTTGTTTTGATTGCTGTTTGAATAAAATATCAAGATCTGAAATTCTTAAATAAGAGAGAGTCTTCACATAGCTACATAATTATTTAACTACTCATTGATCTTCACTTATATCTTTTTTGAGTAGTTTGCCATTTACTCGTGTGCCTCACTTATATCCTATGGGTAAATGGTTGAATGATTTGAATGTCATAAATCTGAAATTATATATGCTTCATATGCTTATCCCATGGGGAGTAATGACTTTACATATAAGAAGTAGAGGTGGTAAATTTATTGAAGGTTAGCAAACATTGTATTGGTCACTTGAACAATTCATGAAAGAATATTGCAGGAAGAGAGATTTCACATATAAATATACTATCTTGGACATCTTTTGTAATTGTGAGCACTCACTAAAATATGACATGCTAAAAGGTTGATGTTGGACAAGGAAGACAATGTAATGGGTTATGTTTTCTTATATTCTAAATAAAGTATATTGTCATGGATCGCCCAACACATTGAGCTTGCCTTTCCCCCTCATGCTTGCCAAATTCTTTGCTCCAAGTAGAAATACTAATTGTGCTTCAAACACCCCTTAAACCAGTATTGCCATGAGAGTCCACCATACCTACCTATGGATTGAGTAAGATCCTTCAAGTAAGTTGTCATCGGTGCATGCAATAAAAATTGCTCTATAAATATGTATGATCTTTAAGTGTGGAGAAAATAAGCTTTATAAAATCTTGTGATATGGAAGCAATAAAAGAGACGGACTGCATAATAAAGATCCATATCACAAGTGGCAATATAAAGTGACATTCCCTTGCATTAAGATTTTGTGCATCCAACTATAAAAGCGCATGGCAACCTCTGCGAAGGGCCTATCTTTTATTATTATCTTTTACCTTATGCAAGAGTCATGGTGATCTTCAGCTTTCCTTTTTTTCATTTAATCCTTTGTCAAGCACCTCGTGTTGGAAAGATTCTGATATATATATCCAATTGGATGTAAGGCATCATGAACTATTATTGTTGACATTACCCTTGAGGTAAAAGGTTGGGAGGCGAATCTATAAGCCCCTATCTTTCTCCGTGTCTGATTAAAACTTTGAACCCAGAAATATCGCATGAGTGTTAGCAATTGTGAAAGACTAAATGATAGTTGAGTATGTGGAGTTTGCTAAATCAAAGCTCTGACATGGACTCTTCCTGAAAATAAGATGAATTGTAATTGTTTGATGACTAATAACATGGTTTGTTAGTTTTCAAGAAAGTTTATGATCTATACTTTAACATGTGAATAGCTTGTTACTTGATCATGAGAAGCTTTATGAGATGAGCTACGGTTATGATATATAATGATGTTAGAAAAGGTGATTGAAATTATCATTGATCAACTTTATGCACCTGCTAGCATTCACACTTCATACATTATTTCTTTTATCATTTACCTACTCGAGGACGAGCAGGAATTAAGCTTGGGGATGCTGATACGTCTCCAATGTATCTATAATTTATGAAGTATTCATGCTATTATATTATCTGTTTTGGATGATTATGGGCTTTACTAAACACTTCTATATTATTTTTGGGACTAACCTATTAACCTAGAGCCCAGTGCCAGTTTCTGTTTTTCCCTTGTTTCAGTGTTTCGCAGAAAAGGAATATCAAATGGAGTCCAAACGGAATGAAACCTTCGGGACAGTTATTTTTGGAACGAAATCAATCTAGAAGACTTGGGGTGTACGTAAGGGAAGCAACGAGGAAGGCACAAGGCAGGGGGTGCGCCCTCCATCCTTGTGGGCCCCTCGTGGCTCCCCTGACGTACTTCTTCCTCCTATATATACCAATATACCCTAAAACCATCGGGGAGCACAATAGATTGGGAGTTCTGCCGCCAGAAGCCTCCGTAGCCACCGAAAACTAATCTAGACCCATTATGGCACCCTGCCGGAGGGGGAACCCCTCACCGGTGGCCATCTTCATCATCCCGGTGCTCTTCATGACGAGGAGGGAGTAGTCCACCCTCGGGACTGAGTGTATGTACCTTGAGGTGGTACGATCTTGATGTATCGCGAGCTTTGCTATTATAGTTGGATCTTATGATGTTTCTCCCCCTCTACTCTCTTGTAATGGATTGAGTTTTCCATTTGAAGTTATCTTATCGGATTGAGTCTTTAAGGATTTGAGAACACTTGATGTATGTCTTGCGTGGGATACCCCTGGTGACAATGGGGTATTCTATTGATCCACTTGATGTATGTTTTGGTGATCAACTTGCGGGTTCCGCCCATGAACCTATGCGTAGGGCTTGGCACACGTTTTCGTCTTGACTCTCCGGTAGAAACTTTGGGGCACTCTTTGAAGTACTTTGTGTTGGTTTGAATAGATGAATCTGAGATTGTGATGCATATCGTATAATCATACCCACAGATACTTGAGGTGACATTGGAGTATCTAGGTGACATTAGGGTTTTGGTTGATTTGTTTCTTGAGGTGTTATTCTAGTACGAACTCGGTGATAGATTGAACGAAAAGGATATTTTCATGTTATTTTACTATGGACTCTTGAATAGATCGATCAGAAATGATAACTTTGAGGTGGTTTCGTACCCTACCATAATCTCTTCGTTTGTTTTCCGCTATTAGTGACTTTGGAGTGACTCTTTGTTGCATGTTGAGGGATAGATATATGATCCAATTATGTTATTATTGTTGAGACAACTTGCACTAGTAAAAGTATGAACCCTAGGACTTGTTTCAACGCATTGCAATACCGTTTGTGCTCACTTCTATCATTAGTTACTTTGCTGTTTTTATATTTTCAGATTACAAAAACCTTTATCTACCATCCATATACCACTTGTATCACCATCTCTTCGCCAAACTAGTGCACTTATACAATTTACCATTCTATTGGGTGTGTTGGGGACATAAGAGACTCTTTGTTATTTGGTTGCAGGGTTGCTTGAGAGAGACCATCTTCATCCTACGCCTCCTACGGATTGATAAACCTTAGGTCATCCACTTGACGGAAATTTGCTACTGTCCTACAAACCTCTGCACTTGGAGGCCCAACAACGTCTACAAGAAGAAGGTTGTGTAGTAGACATCAGGGGCGCCCCCCCCCCCCAAACCCTACCCCAATTCGGATTGGGCCTAAGGGGCGCACGCCACACCTGGCCGCCTCCTCCTCTCTTCCACTATGGCCCATCAAGGCCCATTAACTCTCCTGGGGGTTTCCGGTAGCCCCCCGGTACTCCGATAAATACCCGATACACCTCGGAACCATTCTAGTGTCCGAATATAGTCATCCAATATATCAATCTTTATGTCTCGACCATTTCCAGAATCCTCGTCATGTCCGTGATATTATCCGAGACTTTGAACTACCTTCGGTACATCCGAGACTCTAATGATGTGATTCCGCTCATCAAATGACAACTCATGTCTATGGCTATGAAACTTAACCGTCTTTGATTAACGAGCTAGTCAAGTAGAGGTATACTAGTGACACTCTATTTGTCTATGTATTCACACATGTACTAAGATTCCAGTTAATACAGTTCTAGCATGAATAATAAACATTTATCATGATATAAGGAAATATAAATAACAACTTTATTATTGCCTCTAGGGCATATTTCCTTCAAAAACCCTAACCTGCCTGGCTTATATAAGGGGAGGTTGGGGAGCCCCTAGGACATCGAATCTAATCTCATCTAGAGAAGAACAACTCTCGGTAACAATCTTCATCGTCATCGTAATCCCTTGCATGAAGAACCCTATATCCATAAGTAACAAGAGAAAGTAGGATGTGGGGTATTAATCTACGGAGGCTCGAACCTAGGTAAACTGTGTGTACGGGCTCTGTCCCAGTTCTTCCGACCCCACTAGGAACCCTACCGAGGGATCTGACGAATAGATCGGAGAGAAATACAAAGCTATAGTAATCATGCATAATAAAGTTCAGAAAAAACTCAATTACTTTCAATGAATAATCTGATCATAAACTCATAATTCATCGGATCCCAACAGACACACCGCAAAAGAACGGATAGAACTCTGAGGAGAACATTGTATTGAAGATCAAAGAGAGAGAAGACATCAGCTAGCTAATCACTATGGACCCGTAGGTCCATGGTAAACTACTCACACATCATCGGAGGTGCAGCAAGGTTGATGTAGAGGCCCTTCATGATCGATTCCCCCTCTGACAGAGTACCCGAAAAGGCCTCCAGATGGGATCGCGGAAGAACAGAATCTTGCACCGGTGGAAAAATTATTTCGAGTGGCTCTCTGTTGGTTTTGGGATTTATGGGAATTTATAGAATCAAAATTAGATCAAACGGAATTACGTGGGGCGCACAAGCTCAGGTGGCACCCCCTGGGGGGAGGGGCGCTGTGTGAGCTTGCGGCCCTCTCGTACATGTTATGGCCTCCTCCCGAAGCTTCCAGGGTCCCTTGTGGTCCAGAAAAAATCACTGTGAAGTTTCATCGTGTTTGGACTTTGTTCGGTATGGATTTTCTATGAAACAAAATAATAGGCAAAAACAGGAACTAGCCCTGGGCATTGAGTTAATAGGTTAGTTTCCAGAATGATATAAAATTGCATATAAAGTATCTAGGATTGATAATATAATAACATGAAATAATTAAAAATAATAGATATATCGAAGATGTAGTAGTGACGGAGGGTGGGCCCCTTGCCCACATCTGCATGTTAGGTTGACTGATGGGACACAAGCACTGTATTGACGCACGGGCCATACCAGGTGCGGCAAATACTTCACAACTTTGGCCAATTTGTGTGGAAAAAAAATTCCAGTATCCAGATCGGCGCCGAAGGCAACAAAGGACTCATCTGAAAGTAAAGATGGACGCAACAACTCTTGGCATACGGTTGGACAAACAAAGGTGTCAAACATGGGGGGAATTCATTGAACCAGTTTTCAAGACCGACGACTCAAGACAAAAAAGAGTTCGGAAAATCCGAGGAGCGCCTCCAACTTGAAGACCGTTTCACGGGCTACAGATGGTGTCCCAGATTAGGAGTCACCCACCATGTCGTCTCCCGGCTAGGTGGGCTGGGCCGAGGACCCCATGTCGGTTCACCAGCGAGCCACATTGAGGAGGCCCATGATGCGTAGAATGAATATTTTCAAAGACTTGGCGCATACTTCAAGATTTAGATGTCGTTTACAACACAACTAGATCATCGATGGCGCGCGTTGCTGCGCCTATCCATTTTTATAATATAATGATAGGAAGGATTATGTAAATATGTGGAGACGGACAACATGAAAGTAATATTTGCATAAACATCTATGGTTGAGGGTATTTTGTGTTGGCTCAAAAATAAACAATAGTGAAACCAGAATTGGTGCAACAATGAAACAACATATGCCTACAACATAAAGGCACTTGAAGAAACAATAGTACAAAGATCATGAGATGTTATTTCTCAAACCCACTTTATCATCCATAAATATTTTTGATAGAGCTAAAAATTCACCGAATCATATTCTCCCTAAGAAAGCCAAGTAGTAGGAATTTTAGCCCAGCCACTGTTTGAAAAGAAAGGTAGGACATCAGTCTACTATAATAGAGTTTCTATCATCCCGAATCACATGAGAAAAACAGAGATACAACAATAGTGCCCCTGATAAGAACATGGAATGGAAATTGAATAATTGATATTCATTGGCTATGAATAGTTTGAGAAAACTTTCAAGAAGAGAACACAATATTCCAGGTATGCTTCTTCCACAAAAAAATTGTGGCAGTTACATCAGTTAAAATATCTTCTCTCCAAAAGATTTATTTCCATAAGGTGAAGCCATGCCCCATAACTATCATACAGCTTATCTTGAAGTGACGTAACAAAGAACATACATGAAGTTCACAAAGAAGGAAAGGCTGAGTACACGAATTGGCAATCAAATTTTTTATACCTTTTGTGTTTGTGTTGCAGATTATCAACACACGTGGGTTAAAACACGGTCATATTTTCCATAGTATGCATTATAAGATTATATACTGATGAGATGACACCATGAATGAGTCTAAATTTGAAGGGAACTACTCCCTCCATTCCAAAATAGATGACTCAACTTTGCACTAACTATGTCATCTGCGACTTCTCTTCATTCCACTTAGGCACATCAACTGCATTGGCAAAATTCTGAACGGGAGATGTAGCGACCCGACCCGAATGGATCGAAGTCTCTGTGCTTAAGTGTCATCCCTGGATCGAAATGCTGACACACACAGTACTCGAGGATTTATAACAGAGGTAAATCACATGTATAAAGTAACGTAAATACTATTACCTCAATCCATATAGCGGAAGTAACAACAAGGGTGTGGATTCCCATCAACACCAATGGCAAAGGTGAGTGTAGAAATCGTAACCCTAACGTATCACTTACTCGTCATAAGATTCCTGCAACATGAGATGTTGCGGCCATGTAGGTCAGTACATTGAATGTATTGGCAAATTCACACCATAGAGCAATGATGAATAATAGCTATCACTACATGCATATTTGGCTGGTGGAGGCTCTAAGTTTAATTTTACATAAAGCTAATTTTTCCCTACAACAAAGGAATATATTTTATTTTAACTACAAAGTTTGTTGAAAAATTTATTGAGAAGTTTCGTCCAACTCAATCCCAAAATAATAATTATAACCCAACAAATTAATTAAGTAAAGTGATGGGATCAAACCAATAATCCAAGTACCTGATACTCAAGATGTCCATAACCAGGGACACGGCTAACCATGATTAGTTTATACACTCTGCAGAGGTTTGCGCACTTCTCCCCACAAGACTCGATTTCCTCCGTTGAATTTCTCGCACTACATGATGTTTGAGAAGCGGATGACCGAGACATAGTCTTTCCAAAGCATTAACTCTTTACTCTGGGTAGACAGTACCACCTACTTTCCCCCTACATCTGCTAGCCTACCACTGAAAGAGGTCACACAACATACTCAACTATGCCAGAGCCCATAATGGCCTATGGCTGCACACGGAAATTTCTAGCATGAATAATCTTATGATCCCTTTGAGCCTGGGTGGCATTCCATAGGGTGATCACCCGGGTACTCTGGGATCCCCTTGGGCAAGCACTGGGTTCTCCAGGTGCCCGGGCAAACCACTGGGTTCTCCAGGGTGCCCCAACCAATCCACCCAGATGTGTATCAAAGTACCCACCTTAAGTTTCCCTTAATTAAATCTCTCACATCTTTCATGAGTCTCACGAACCAAACCACGTCTATGAGCATAGCAAAGTAGAATAAGCATAACGGATAAACCCAGGGTTTGATACAAGACAATAGGTTCCTACCTCATCAACTACTTCCCAAAACCCACATGTTATCAAGTCCGACTCATGCAATATTTGAGGGTTGAATCTAATGCATAAATCCTGGGTAATAAAGGGAGTATGATCAAAGTGTGAACTTGCCTTGTACTGTTGATGAAGATGATTCGATCTCATAACTCCTGATAGTTCTACTCGTCACACTCCGGTCAATCTATCATGAGCAAGCAATTGCATACATAAGCACTCATGCAAAAGAAACGAAGAAAAGATCTCAAAAAACTTCGAAAACAAACAATTAACTCTTGAAACAAAAAACAATTTCTAAAAATACCAAAATTAAGTGAATTTGGCCTTATCAAAAAGTTTAGGTCAAGTGCTTCGATTTGCAAAAAGAATCAACTAAATCAGAATTATAAAACTCGAGTTATGAACAAAAGAAGTTTGAATTCAAATCTATTTTAAATGAAATTTTAAACTTTCAAAAACATGTTTAAGTTGATTATCTGGATAGAGAGGATCGTAACAAAGAAGTGGGCGTTGGGTTCGTTGGATTTGGATAAACGGTGTAAAAGTAGTGGTCGTTTGAAAACCAGGGGCTAATCTATAAATAAAATATTCAAGGATGGGTCCCTGGCCGAAATTAACCTGAAAAAGAAAAAATCTATCGGACGAACGCCCGCTACCAAAACCTAACGAACGAAACCGTTCGCTGCGAAGACTTAACCTAGCGAACGTTCGCTACTTAGAAAATAACGATTTGCAAGAAAAAATACCAGTAGATCTAATCTACAACGTCGAAACTAGATCGGACGGTCGAGGGCTTACCGCGGCGGTGAGACGAAGACGACAGAGGGGTCAGGTGGACGCGGCGGAGAAAGGCGAGTCTGGGGGTGGTCTCGGCGGGGCTCGGGGACATCGGGACGAGGCGAGGTGGTGACGGCGGTGCTCGCGGGCTCCGGCGACACGAGGGAGCTTGAGGGCGGCACTCCGGTGGTTCTGGGGCTTAGGAGAGTGTTTTGGGTAGGTGTAGTAGAGGGAGGGGAGCACGATGATGGTGTGGGCGGGTCTTGGGGAGGTCCGAGGCGACGGTGGTGAGCAATGGTGCGCGGCGGCAGAAAGCTTCTCCGGCGAGGGATTTGCAGGTGGTGCAGGGGCTCGGGTGGTTCTCGGGCTCGTCCAAGGGCACGGGAAGGTGCAGCGTGGAAAGGCGAGATCGATGGTGATGGAGGAGGTGGTCGGAAGGGGCGGGTGGAGGCGCGGTAAGGCAGCGGAGCTCGGTGAAGCTTCACGAACTCCGGCGAGATCGGGAGGACTCCCTAGGGCATGGTAGATCGAGGTTTTCGCGAAAATCGGACGAGGATGAGGTGGGAAGTATTTATAGGGGTTGGGCTTGCGCGAGGGGCAACAAACGGATCGAAACGGGCGAGATTTGGGATCGGGGCTCTCTGTTTGTGATGAACACGAAAGAAGGAGACAGAGGAGGGGGATGACAAGCGGGGTCCACCTGTCGGTGGCAGCGCGAAAAGGGGCACGGGTCGGGTGGCCGCCTCGACGGGGTCGCATGTGTGTGTGAAGCAGCTGGGCTGGGCTTGGCCTGGCCCGGTTGGCTGGGCCGTCCCAATTCGGCAGAGGAAACATTTTTTTGTTTTTTTAAAACAATTTTACAAACAACAAAAATAAGAATAAACAACAAATAATAAAAATGACATATAGGCATATTATATATCAAAATTTTCAGAAAAAGATTCTCTACCACATGAACATTTTTGTAACGTTAAATAAAATCCAAAAAAAATTAAATAAAGCAAACAGTGCTACTGGTTCATTTAAAAATTAGATAAAAATATTTTAAAATACCAAAATGATTTCAAAACCATTTTTCTCCAATTTTCTACTGTAGGGAATCATTTTACCCTATTTACCATATATTTTAATTTTGGAGAAAAATAATTTGAATAAAAATCAAATAACTCCAAATTCAAGAATAATTTCAAAGGGATTTTAAATTGATTCTTTTGAAACTTCCAACTCATATTTCATATGGTTTGAAGAAGTCATTTTATCTTCTCTCATGAAAATCATTGAGTTGCATAAAGTTTCTGAATTTGAAACATTACCAAATAAAATTCAAATATTTTCAAACACCCTTTTCATTTGAAATGGAAGAAGTCATGTCATCTTCTCTCTAGGGTTTTGTATCTGAGAAGAATTTGAATTCATGGAGATTAGAAAGCAAAGGTGAAAGTTTGGGAAAGTCATTTCATTCCCTCTCATTTAACTTTCAAAAAGTTTCAAATTTCACTCAATGTCCCTTAATATAACATTCCAAAATTTAGAATTTTGGGATGTTACAAATCAACTTTGCCATAATGTTAATTGGTCTTGGAAATTAAAGTAAATATGAGGAGTCAAGTAGTCAAGGTACCCGTGAATCAACTCGACATAATGTTAATTTCCATGGAAGAAATCACAAACACAATTAGAATTACCTACGCCATCATGGTATGCGGAATTGTAACAGATCTGAGTATGAAGACACAAAGTAGATACTCGTGTAGTTCTCAAGCGTATGCAAGTCTGAAGATGAATATAAAATACCAACAGTGTGATTAGAATGATAGGCAAGTTGGACACAAAAAGAAAAAAAATGACAGAAGAACTATTGTATTACTTCTGTCAAAGGAACTCATCAATGAGTTTGCATTGGTACAACTCCACGAGCAGGACTTAGGACCATTGACCTACTAACCTTCTGTAATGCAGTCAGAGGCCCTAAGTCATTTCCTTTCAGACAGCAGTGTATCAGCTGGTACTAACCAAATCATGTAATCTAAACAAGAGAAGAACCTTTTTACACCATAAAAAAGGAACCTTTTTAATGTAGAATTTTACACAGGAAGACATGGTAAGGATTGACGAAAATATCGCTTGGGATGATTGACCAGATAGTGAAGGCCGATCTGATTCAATGGGTATAGATGCTCCTTTCATTAGTTGAGGCTCAGCACGTCATTGTCCATCCACATTTGCCCGTCGGCAATGTGTGACAACATGGAAGAGATCTAGGCAACGAGGAGATCTCTTCGTTTAAGTATTCCTAAACAATTCTGTATTGCAGAAACAAAATAGATAGACTCGTCAAACAGACAAACCTTGATTGGATCGCCATCGCGCCTACGCCCCCAGACCGGTGTCGGTGGATACAAAACCATGTTGCTCCCTGAATTTCCATGGAAATTCAGTGCTCTCACCAATGGTAGAGGGTCGTCGCCACTGCACCTGTGCCCCCTGGCCACCAGCTGCTTGCTGCGTCTTCATGGGGATCCGGTGCTTCTGCCCATGGAGGAAAGGCGGCATGCACACCACTTGTCTCCATGGGGATTCGGTGCTCCCACCAATGGAGGAGAGGCAGCATACATGCCACTTGAGGGCGGCGACATGCCTAATGATGTCGTACCCATAAATCAACTGGATATAATACGGACATAATGTTAATTTCCTTGGAAGAAATCACAAACACAATTAAAATGACCTACATCATCATGGTCGGGGGAATCAAGTAAGAGATCTGAGGATGAACACACAAAATAAATACTCCTGTAGTTTTCAAGAGTATGCAAGTTTGAACATGAATATGAAATACCAAAAGTGTGATAAGAAGGATAGGCAAATTGGACACAAAAGGAAAAAAAAATGACGGTAGAACTATTGTATTACTACTTGACATCGAACAGGGGCACAGAAGTACTCCCTCAGTCCCGAAATATAAGAACATTTTTAACACTAGCATAGTGTGAAAAACGTTCTTATATTCCGGGACAGACGGAGTAGCTACTAAAGTGGGGTGTATGTCCATGCTTTCAGCCTGAGAATATATTTTCATGGTTTTGGAGTGCAAGTTGTCAACATAAATACTACAAATAACTACCCAAGCTAGAAAATCACATCCCAGACTTGTCAAATCTACTGTTAGATCAGAAATGTTGAAATTCTAGAACAATCAAAGGATTGATGGAGTCCATTGATGAACCTGTAGTCTTAATTGGAGGGGGCTTGCTTCGGTAGACCCCCCCCCCCCCACAAAACATAGAAGGGCATAATGGGCATACGAAAGAATCGTATACCCACCTCCTATCATACCATATAGACCGACGTTCGTATACCTCCATGGATGAAAAAAAGACCGTCGAGCGTGTACGGAAAAAAAGGCGTGTGCACGATGTTCTCACCCGCCCGACGATCACGCATGTCGATCACATCCATTTTCCAACTATGCGATCGCCGCCGCGGCCGATCGCCGCCGCCTGAACCCCATCTGGCGCCGCATCTGAATGTCGTCGTCCGATGGCGCGTTAGCTGCAACTGACTGCGCTGTCGTCCCCCATCGCGGATCCGGCCCGCGTCGACCTACGGCGGCGACGTCTACACCGCGGCCCTCATCTTGCACACCGCCGCCGTCTTGCATCGCACCCTCGGTCGTCCTTCATCGCCGCTGGCTAGAGCCCTACCTAAAGGCACGTCATCCTACTCCGGTGACGTCTACACCGTGGCCCGAGGTTTGCCATCTAATCTCGTCATGTAAACCTAGCATGCTAGATGATAGAAGTGAGGATTTCATATAGTGATCTAGGGTTTAGGGTTCACGTAAAGATGCCGTGGCAGCGCCGCCTCCCCGGATGACTACATGCCGTGGCAGCACCGCCACCACTATACAAAACTTAACAGATGTTAAATCATCAATGTTGTGCAGTTTCGTGAGTTAGGTCTATTGTCATGGACGAACAAACCGCATTCACAAGGCATGAGAATGATACTAATAAGGCGACTCGGAATGATAACAATATTTTTAACGAAGATGATGACAACAGTGACAACGATTCCGTCTCGTCATATGATATCTTGCCTCCGGAGGATTTGATAATAATGAACATGGCGCAAATAGTGAAAACGTAAGTGGCGTATATTTTGATTTCATCTTTGAATCTGCAATGTATGGCATGGCTGACTATTTATCTACGTATACAAATTTGTAGGAAGATGTGGATGTTGACAATGTGCAAAATAGTTTACAGGAATCATTCGCAGATAACTTGAGCCAGGTTCGTTGATAGATGTTGTACATCGATGAATAGTATGAATTAAATGATAGTAATTGAAATATATTTTTTCATATGAATTTTGTAGGAGGAGTCAGATGGTGTTAGCGGTGATCACGATGAGGGGGAGATCGACATTCAGGAGGCTAGAAGGCAGCAGCAGATGCTGGAGACACATTGGAAGGTGATGGCTATGACCTTTCGGTCACAAGGGGATGCATACATATTCTACAACAATCACGCCAAAGAGAACGGATTTAGCATCAGGAAACAAAAGGTGAAACGAGGTGCTTCAGGAATGATACAATACCGGCGGTTTCTTTGCTCCAGGGCAGGGAGAAGGCAGAGCAAGTTTATAACCATGGAGGGCCGCAAGCACAGGCTTAGACCGGAGACTCGTTGCGACTGCGGTGCACATATGGTGGTGAAGCTGGACAAAGAACGTGGCGTTTGGTTCGTCGCGTCATTCGTGGATGATCACAACCACGCGATGGCTAGGCCCGACGAGGTTTGTTTCCTGTGGTCACACAGACGGATTGGAAAAGGCACGAGGGCAGAGATATTGGCGTTCATCAAAGTGCTAAGATAACGGATGGGTCAAGTCAATCACATCATTCTCTAATGATGTGATTCCGTTCATCAAATGACAACTCATGTCTATGGCTATGAAACTTAACCGTCTTTGATTAACGAGCTAGTCAAGTAGAGGTATACTAGTGACACTCTATTTGTCTATGTATTCACACATGTACTAAGATTCCGGTTAATACAGTTCTAGCATGAATAATAAACATTTATCATGATATAAGGAAATATAAATAACAACTTTATTATTGCCTCTAGGGCATATTTCCTTCAAAAACCCTAACCTGTCTGGCTTATATAAGGGGAGGTTGGGGAGCCCCTAGGACATCGAATCTAATCTCATCTAGAGAAGAAAAACTCTCGGTAACAATCTTCATCGTCATCGTAATCCCTTGCATGAAGAACCCTATATCCATAAGTAACAAGAGAAAGTAGGATGTGGGGTATTAATCTACGGAGGCTCGAACCTAGGTAAACTGTGTGTACGGGCTCTGTCCCAGTTCTTCCGACCCCACTAGGAACCCTACCGAGGGATCTGACGAATAGATCGGAGAGAAATACAAAGCTATAGTAATCATGCATAATAAAGTTCAGAAAAAACTCAATTACTTTCAATGAATAATCTGATCATAAACTCATAATTCATCGGATCCCAACAGACACACCGCAAAAGAACGGATAGAACTCTGAGGAGAACATTGTATTGAAGATCAAAGAGAGAGAAGACATCAGCTAGCTAATCACTATGGACCCGTAGGTCCATGGTAAACTACTCACACATCATCGGAGGTGCAGCAAGGTTGATGTAGAGGCCCTTCATGATAGATTCCCCCTCTGACAGAGTACCCGAAAAGGCCTCCAGATGGGATCGCGGAAGAACAGAATCTTGCACCGGTGGAAAAATTATTTTGAGTGGCTCTCTGTTGGTTTTGGGATTTATGGGAATTTATAGAATCAAAATTAGATCAAACGGAATTACGTGGGGCGCACAAGCTCAGGTGGCACCCCCTGGGGGGAGGGGCGCTGTGTGAGCTTGCGGCCCTCTCGTACATGTTATGGCCTCCTCCCGAAGCTTCCAGGGTCCCTTGTGGTCCAGAAAAAATCACTGTGAAGTTTCATCGTGTTTGGACTTTGTTCGGTATGGATTTTCTATGAAACAAAATAATAGGCAAAAACAGGAACTAGCCCTGGGCATTGAGTTAATAGGTTAGTTTCCAGAATGATATAAAATTGCATATAAAGTATCTAGGATTGATAATATAATAACATGAAATAATTAAAAATAATAGATATATCGAAGATGTAGTAGTGACGGAGGGTGGGCCCCTTGCCCACATCTGCATGTTAGGTTGACTGATGGGACACAAGCACTGTATTGACGCACGGGCCATACCAGGTGCGGCAAATACTTCACAACTTTGGCCAATTTGTGTGGAAAAAAAATTCCAGTATCCAGATCGGCGCCGAAGGCAACAAAGGACTCATCTGAAAGTAAAGATGGACGCAACAACTCTTGGCATACGGTTGGACAAACAAAGGTGTCAAACATGGGGGGAATTCATTGAACCAGTTTTCAAGACCGACGACTCAAGACAAAAAAGAGTTCGGAAAATCCGAGGAGCGCCTCCAACTTGAAGACCGTTTCACGGGCTACAGATGGTGTCCCAGATTAGGAGTCACCCACCATGTCGTCTCCCGGCTAGGTGGGCTGGGCCGAGGACCCCATGTCGGTTCACCAGCGAGCCACATTGAGGAGGCCCATGATGCGTAGAATGAATATTTTCAAAGACTTGGCGCATACTTCAAGATTTAGATGTCGTTTACAACACAACTAGATCATCGATGGCGCGCGTTGCTGCGCCTATCCATTTTTATAATATAATGATAGGAAGGATTATGTAAATATGTGGAGACGGACAACATGAAAGTAATATTTGCATAAACATCTATGGTTGAGGGTATTTTGTGTTGGCTCAAAAATAAACAATAGTGAAACCAGAATTGGTGCAACAATGAAACAACATATGCCTACAACATAAAGGCACTTGAAGAAACAATAGTACAAAGATCATGAGATGTTATTTCTCAAACCCACTTTATCATCCATAAATATTTTTGATAGAGCTAAAAATTCACCGAATCATATTCTCCCTAAGAAAGCCAAGTAGTAGGAATTTTAGCCCAGCCACTGTTTGAAAAGAAAGGTAGGACATCAGTCTACTATAATAGAGTTTCTATCATCCCGAATCACATGAGAAAAACAGAGATACAACAATAGTGCCCCTGATAAGAACATGGAATGGAAATTGAATAATTGATATTCATTGGCTATGAATAGTTTGAGAAAACTTTCAAGAAGAGAACACAATATTCCAGGTATGCTTCTTCCACAAAAAAATTGTGGCAGTTACATCAGTTAAAATATCTTCTCTCCAAAAGATTTATTTCCATAAGGTGAAGCCATGCCCCATAACTATCATACAGCTTATCTTGAAGTGACGTAACAAAGAACATACATGAAGTTCACAAAGAAGGAAAGGCTGAGTACACGAATTGGCAATCAAATTTTTTATACCTTTTGTCTTTGTGTTGCAGATTATCAACACACGTGGGTTAAAACACGGTCATATTTTCCATAGTATGCATTATAAGATTATATACTGATGAGATGACACCATGAATGAGTCTAAATTTGAAGGGAACTACTCCCTCCATTCCAAAATAGATGACTCAACTTTGCACTAACTATGTCATCTGCGACTTCTCTTCATTCCACTTAGGCACATCAACTGCATTGGCAAAATTCTGAACGGGAGATGTAGCGACCTGACCCGAATGGATCGAAGTCTCTGTGCTTAAGTGTCATCCCTGGATCGAAATGCTGACACACACAGTACTCGAGGATTTATAACAGAGGTAAATCACATGTATAAAGTAACGTAAATACTATTACCTCAATCCATATAGCGGAAGTAACAACAAGGGTGTGGATTCCCATCAACACCAACGGCAAAGGTGAGTGTAGAAATCGTAACCCTAACGTATCACTTACTCGTCATAAGATTCCTGCAACATGAGATGTTGCGGCCATGTAGGTCAGTACATTGAATGTATTGGCAAATTCACACCATAGAGCAATGATGAATAATAGCTATCACTACATGCATATTTGGCTGGTGGAGGCTCTAAGTTTAATTTTACATAAAGCTAATTTTTCCCTACAACAAAGGAATATATTTTATTTTAACTACAAAGTTTGTTGAAAAATTTATTGAGAAGTTTCGTCCAACTCAATCCCAAAATAATAATTATAACCCAACAAATTAATTAAGTAAAGTGATGGGATCAAACCAATAATCCAAGTACCTGATACTCAAGATGTCCATAACCAGGGACACGGCTAACCATGATTAGTTTATACACTCTGCAGAGGTTTGCGCACTTCTCCCCACAAGACTCGATTTCCTCCGTTGAATTTCTCGCACTACATGATGTTTGAGAAGCGGATGACCGAGACATAGTCTTTCCAAAGCATTAACTCTTTACTCTGGGTAGACAGTACCACCTACTTTCCCCCTACATCTGCTAGCCTACCACTGAAAGAGGTCACACAACATACTCAACTATGCCAGAGCCCATAATGGCCTATGGCTGCACACGGAAATTTCTAGCATGAATAATCTTATGATCCCTTTGAGCCTGGGTGGCATTCCATAGGGTGATCACCCGGGTACTCTGGGATCCCATTGGGCAAGCACTGGGTTCTCCAGGTGCCCGGGCAAACCACTGGGTTCTCCAGGGTGCCCCAACCAATCCACCCAGATGTGTATCAAAGTACCCACCTTAAGTTTCCCTTAATTAAATCTCTCACATCTTTCATGAGTCTCACGAACCAAACCACGTCTATGAGCATAGCAAAGTAGAATAAGCATAACGGATAAACCCAGGGTTTGATACAAGACAATAGGTTCCTACCTCATCAACTACTTCCCAAAACCCACATGTTATCAAGTCCGACTCATGCAATATTTGAGGGTTGAATCTAATGCATAAATCCTGGGTAATAAAGGGAGTATGATCAAAGTGTGAACTTGCCTTGTACTGTTGATGAAGATGATTCGATCTCATAACTCCTGATAGTTCTACTCGTCACACTCCGGTCAATCTATCATGAGCAAGCAATTGCATACATAAGCACTCATGCAAAAGAAACGAAGAAAAGATCTCAAAAAACTTCGAAAACAAACAATTAACTCTTGAAACAAAAAACAATTTCTAAAAATACCAAAATTAAGTGAATTTGGCCTTATCAAAAAGTTTAGGTCAAGTGCTTCGATTTGCAAAAAGAATCAACTAAATCAGAATTATAAAACTCGAGTTATGAACAAAAGAAGTTTGAATTCAAATCTATTTTAAATGAAATTTTAAACTTTCAAAAACATGTTTAAGTTGATTATCTGGATAGAGAGGATCGTAACAAAGAAGTGGGCGTTGGGTTCGTTGGATTTGGATAAACGGTGTAAAAGTAGTGGTCGTTTGAAAACCAGGGGCTAATCTATAAATAAAATATTCAAGGATGGGTCCCTGGCCGAAATTAACCTGAAAAAGAAAAAATCTATCGGACGAACGCCCGCTACCAAAACCTAACGAACGAAACCGTTCGCTGCGAAGACCTAACCTAGCGAACGTTCGCTACTTAGAAAATAACGATTTGCAAGAAAAAATACCAGTAGATCTAATCTACAACGTCGAAACTAGATCGGATGGTCGAGGGCTTGCCGCGGTGGTGAGACGAAGACGACAGAGGGGTCAGGTGGACGCAGCGGAGAAAGGCGAGTCTGGGGGTGGTCTCGGCGGGGCTCGGGGACATCGGGACGAGGCGAGGTGGTGACGGCGGTGCTCGCGGGCTCCGGCGATACGAGGGAGCTTGAGGGCGGCACTCCGGTGGTTCTGGGGCTTAGGAGAGTGTTTTGGGTAGGTGTAGTAGAGGGAGGGGAGCACGATGATGGTGTGGGCGGGTCTTGGGGAGGTCCGAGGCGACGGTGGTGAGCAATGGTGCGCGGCGGCAGAAAGCTTCTCCGGCGAGGGATTTGCAGGTGGTGCAGGGGCTCGGGTGGTTCTCGGGCTCGTCCAAGGGCACGGGGAGGTGCAGCGTGGAAAGGCGAGATCGATGGTGATGGCGGAGGTGGTCGGAAGGGGCGGGTGGAGGCGCGGTAAGGCAGCGGAGCTCGGTGAAGCTTCACGAACTCCGGCGAGATCGGGAGGACTCCCTAGGGCATGGTAGATCGAGGTTTTCGCGAAAATCGGACGAGGATGAGGTGGGAAGTATTTATAGGGGTTGGGCTTGCGCGAGGGGCAACAAACGGATCGAAACGGGCGAGATTTGGGATCGGGGCTCTCTGTTTGTGATGAACACGAAAGAAGGAGACAGAGGAGGGGGATGACAAGCGGGGTCCACCTGTCGGTGGCAGCGCGAAAAGGGGCACGGGTCGGGTGGCCGCCTCGACGGGGTCGCGTGTGTGTGTGAAGCAGCTGGGCTGGGCTTGGCCTGGCCCGGTTGGCTGGGCCGGCCCAATTCGGCAGAGGAAACATTTTTTTGTTTTTTTAAAACAATTTTACAAACAACAAAAATAAGAATAAACAACAAATAATAAAAATGACATATAGGCATATTATATATCAAAATTTTCAGAAAAAGATTCTCTACCACATGAACATTTTTGTAACGTTAAATAATATCAAAAAAATTTAAATAAAGCAAACAGTGCTACTGGTTCATTTAAAAATTAGATAAAAATATTTTAAAATACCAAAATGATTTCAAAACCATTTTTCTCCAATTTTCTACTGTAGGGAATCATTTTACCCTATTTACCATATATTTTAATTTTGGAGAAAAATAATTTGAATAAAAATCAAATAACTCCAAATTCAAGAATAATTTCAAAGGGATTTTAAATTGATTCTTTTGAAACTTCCAACTCATATTTCATATGGTTTGAAGAAGTCATTTTATCTTCTCTCATGAAAATCATTGAGTTGCATAAAGTTTCTGAATTTGAAACATTACCAAATAAAATTCAAATATTTTCAAACACCCTTTTCATTTGAAATGGAAGAAGTCATGTCATCTTCTCTCTAGGGTTTTGTATCTGAGAAGAATTTGAATTCATGGAGATTAGAAAGCAAAGGTGAAAGTTTGGGAAAGTCATTTCATTCCCTCTCATTTAACTTTCAAAAAGTTTCAAATTTCACTCAATGTCCCTTAATATAACATTCCAAAATTTAGAATTTTGGGATGTTACAAATCAACTTTGCCATAATGTTAATTGGTCTTGGAAATTAAAGTAAATATGAGGAGTCAAGTAGTCAAGGTACCCGTGAATCAACTCGACATAATGTTAATTTCCATGGAAGAAATCACAAACACAATTAGAATTACCTACGCCATCATGGTATGCGGAATTGTAACAGATCTGAGTATGAAGACACAAAGTAGATACTCGTGTAGTTCTCAAGCGTATGCAAGTCTGAAGATGAATATAAAATACCAACAGTGTGATTAGAATGATAGGCAAGTTGGACACAAAAAGAAAAAAAATGACAGAAGAACTATTGTATTACTTCTGTCAAAGGAACTCATCAATGAGTTTGCATTGGTACAACTCCACGAGCAGGACTTAGGACCATTGACCTACTAACCTTCTGTAATGCAGTCAGAGGCCCTAAGTCATTTCCTTTCAGACAGCAGTGTATCAGCTGGTACTAACCAAATCATGTAATCTAAACAAGAGAAGAACCTTTTTACACCATAAAAAAGGAACCTTTTTAATGTAGAATTTTACACAGGAAGACATGGTAAGGATTGACGAAAATATCGCTTGGGATGATTGACCAGATAGTGAAGGCCGATCTGATTCAATGGGTATAGATGCTCCTTTCATTAGTTGAGGCTCAGCACGTCATTGTCCATCCACATTTGCCCGTCGGCAATGTGTGACAACATGGAAGAGATCTAGGCAACGAGGAGATCTCTTCGTTTAAGTATTCCTAAACAATTCTGTATTGCAGAAACAAAATAGATAGACTCGTCAAACAGACAAACCTTGATTGGATCGCCATCGCGCCTACGCCCCCAGACCGGTGTCGGTGGATACAAAACCATGTTGCTCCCTGAATTTCCATGGAAATTCAGTGCTCTCACCAATGGTAGAGGGTCGTCGCCACTGCACCTGTGCCCCCTGGCCACCAGCTGCTTGCTGCGTCTTCATGGGGATCCGGTGCTTCTGCCCATGGAGGAAAGGCGGCATGCACACCACTTGTCTCCATGGGGATTCGGTGCTCCCACCAATGGAGGAGAGGCAGCATACGTGCCACTTGAGGGCGGCGACATGCCTAATGATGCCGTACCCATAAATCAACTGGATATAATACGGACACAATGTTAATTTCCTTGGAAGAAATCACAAACACAATTAAAATGACCTACATCATCATGGTCGGGGGAATCAAGTAAGAGATCTGAGGATGAACACACAAAATAAATACTCCTGTAGTTTTCAAGAGTATGCAAGTTTGAACATGAATATGAAATACCAACAGTGTGATAAGAAGGATAGGCAAATTGGACACAAAAGGAAAGAAATGACGGTAGAACTATTGTATTACTACTTGACATCGAACAGGGGCACAGAAGTACTCCCTCAGTCCCGAAATATAAGAACATTTTTAACACTAGCATAGTGTGAAAAACGTTCTTATATTCCGGGACAGACGGAGTAGCTACTAAAGTGGGGTGTATGTCCATGCTTTCAGCCTGAGAATATATTTTCATGGTTTTGGTGTGCAAGTTGTCAACATAAATACTACAAATAACTACCCAAGCTAGAAAATCACATCCTACACTTGTCAAATCTACTGTTAGATCAGAAATGTTGAAATTCCAGAACAATCAAAGGATTGATGGAGTCCATTGATGAACCTGTAGTCTTAATTGGAGGGGGCTTGCTTCGGTAGACCCCCCCCCCCCCCCACAAAACATAGAAGGGCATAATGGGCATACGAAAGAATCGTATACCCACCTCCTATCATACCATATAGACCGACGTTCGTATACCTCCATGGATGAAAAAAAAGACTGCCGAGCGTGTACGGAAAAAAAAGGCGTGTGCACGATCTTCTCACCCGCCCGACGATCACGCACGTCAATCACATCCATTTTCCAACTGTGCGATCGCCGCCGCGGCCGATCGTTGCTGCGGCCGATCGCCGCCGCCTGAACCCCATCTGGCGCCGCATCTGAATGTCGTTGTCCGACGGCGCGTCAGCTGCGACTGACTGCGCTGTCGTCCCCCATCGCGGATCCGGCCCACGTCGACCTACGGCAGCGACGTCTACACCCGGCCCTCGTCTTGCGCACCGCCGCCGTCTTGCATCGCACCCTCGGCCGTCCTTCATCGCCGCTGGCTAGAGCCCTACCTAAAGGCACGTCGTCCTACTCCGGTGACGTCTACACCATGGCCCGAGGTTTGCCATCTAATCTCGTCATGTAAACCTAGCATGCTAGATGATAGAAGTGAGGATTTCATATAGTGATCTAGGGTTTAGGGTTCACGTAAAGATGTCGTGGCAGCGTCGCCTCCCCGGATGACTACATGCCGTGGCAGCACCGCCACCACTATACAAAACTTAACAGATGTTAAATCATCAATGTTGTGCAGTTTCATGAGTTAGGTCTATTGTCATGGACGAACAAACCGCATTCACAAGGGATGAGAATGATACTAATAAGGCGACTCGGAATGATAACGATATTTTTAACGAAGATGATGACAACAGCGACAACAATTCCGTCTCGTCATATGATATCTTGCCTCCGGAGGATTTGATAATAATGAACATGGCGCAAATAGTGAAAATGTAAGTGGCGTATATTTTGATTTCATCTTTGAATCTGCAATGTATGGCATGGCTGACTATTTATCTATGTATACTAATTTGTAGGAAGATGTGGATGTTGACAATGTGCAAAATAGTTTACAGGAATCATTCGCAGATAACCTGAGCCAGGTTCGTTGATAGATGTTGTACATCAATGAATAGTATGAATTAAATGATAGTAATTGACATATATTTTTTCATATGAATTTCGTAGGAGGAGTCAGATGGTGTTAGCGGTGATCACGATGAGGGGGAGATCGACATTGAGGAGGCTAGAAGGCAGCAGCAGATGCTGGAGACACATTGGAAGGTGATGGCTATGACCTTTCGGTCACAAGGGGATGCATACATATTCTACAACAATCACGCCAAAGAAAACGGATTTAGCATCAGGAAACAAAAGGTGAAATGAGGTGCTTCGGGAATGATACGTTACCGGCGGTTTCTTTGCTCCAGGGCAGGGAGAAGGCAGAGCAAGTTTATAACCATGGAGGGCCGCAAGCACAGGCTTAGACCGGAGACTCGTTGCGATTGCGGTGCACATATGGTGGTGAAGCTGGACAAAGAACGTGGCGTTTGGTTCGTCGCATCATTCGTGGATGATCACAACCACGCGATGGCTAGGCCCGACGAGGTTTGTTTCCTGTGGTCACACAGACGGATTGGAAAAGGCACGAGGGCAGAGATATTGGCGTTGGAAGCGGCCGGGATAATAAACCATATAATAATGGACAACTTCATCAGCAGATACGGTTCATACGATAAGTGCGGGCTTATCAGGAGGGACATTTACAATCTTTGTTGCAGAGAAAAAATGAAGCTCATTGCAAAGGGTGACGCTGAGACGGCAGTTGGCATTATGAGGAGCAGGAAGGAGAAGGACCCTGAGTTTTTTTGAGTATGTGCGTGACAAGGAAGGGCGACTGAAGAGTATGTTCTGGTGTAATGCACAGTCGCGGAGGGACTATCAGGACTACGGAGATGTGGTCATGTTTGATAGCACGTATAAGATGAACATGTATGGTATGTCGTTCGTCCCCTTTGTCGGAGTTAACAACCACTGTTGCACCACAGTGTTTGGTTGTGCCATCATTGCTGATGAGACGGAAGGGACATATGTGTGGCTATTGCAGACATTTATGAAGGCAAACTGTCAGGTGAAGCGAAAGTCAATAATCACAGACGGTGACGCTGCAATGATATGGGCTATTAGGACTGTCCTTTCAGATGTGTTCCATCGTCTTTGCTCCTGGCATATCGAAAAAAATATGCAGAGGCACCTGCATTACAAGTCACTGGATGAGTTCAGATCGCTCCTATACTATGCCACCTCTCAAGCAAACTTTAAGCAGAGATGGACCGCTTTCTATGATAAGTGGAAGACGGATAGAACTCAAGAGTGGATTGACAGGATGTACAGGAAGAGGAGACATTGGGCAGCATCACATCTTTCCGATTGTTTCTTTCTTGGTATGCGAAGTTACCAGAGGAGTGAAAGCCTCAACCCCTGCCTTCACCTTCACCCGGACTACGGTATGACAATAGTTGATTTGGTAGTGCATTATGAGAATTGTATAGTTCGCCTGCGTGAGAACGGGGTGCACGATGACTGCGAGACACACCAGAAAGACCCACCGTCGGTTACTGAATATAAGGCCCTTGAGGAGCATGCCACCAAAGTATTCACACCTGCTAATTTTTACATCCTGCAAAAAGATTTGCAAAATATGGGTCTGCTGGAGATATTTGACACGCTCGTGGGACTTGAGCATCAGACATTTATGGTGACATGAAGTATAACCACAAGTTCATGTACAATGTTGTTTATGAACCAGGTAACTCAGAAGAAACTATAACATGTAGTTGTCTTAGGATGGTTCGGAAAGGGCTGCCATGCAAACACATTCTTTTTGTTCTCCATAATCTGAGCATAACTGAAATACCAAAGTGTTGTGTCCTTCATCGGTTGTCAAAAAATGCGAGAGATGGGTTGCCTGTGCAGCGGAAGAGTGATATGTTTGGATGGGGTTGGTCAGGGCCATTAGAGAAAGACCGGTATAGTCAAATAAGCATAAAAACCACAGAGGCTGCTCATGTTGCAGCAAACGATCCCTTCTTGTTTGAAGAGTTGATGAAGTGGATGGACAACATAATAGCGCAGAAAAAGATACAGAGGAGGAACTTATAGGAAGTAGAAGGTATGCTAAGCTTATGAAGGAGGCAAGTCAGGCGCAACAAGTTGAACCTGGTATTGGTGATCCTCAAAAAGTTTCGATGAAGGGTGAACCTAAGAAGGGGCGGTCAAAGGGGGGCCCCAATGTTACAAAGAATGGTAGGCCAAAAGATTTTAGAGAGAAGAAAAGTGGTCCTTTGTGCAGTCTGTGTAGTCTCCTAGGTCATAACAAGGCTACATGTAAATTGAACAAGAAGTAAGATGGTACCTCCTCATTTTTGTTATGTTGCTACTTTCATTTCACTGACTATCTTTTCTCATCAATTTCTTTATGTTTTGTTTAGGAATTGGACGTAGAGAAGAAGCTTGGTATGTTGGAAGAATGAAAGTGGTCACATTAGTCATCTCTGAATAATCTATGTTATTTTTTATTCGTACATGCATCTTAGAAAACTTAATAAGTGATTTCTTCATGTTTGATGAAAATACTTATGTGAACATATGTGATATGACACATCATATTTGTCCAATGAATTGCCATTTTTTTGTACTGCTATGTGAAAGAGTTCACTGTTTTTAAATACTGAGCATTTTGTTTTATTAAGGATGAGTGTTACTGTACACATGTGCGTTTCGTTCCCTGCCTGACCGATGTTGTGCAAAAAAATGTCCGATCGGCGATGTGGAAAAAAATGCCCGACCGGCAAGCTGATGGACCAGAATTGGGAAATTTTCCACCCAAATCAAGCCGACGTGGGCAACTCGGGTGGTCCATAGGGCCGAACAACGGCCCAGCAGCTGGGTCCAACGGAGCGACGACGTCAGGCACTAGTACTAGTACAGGATTTCGACCTCTGTACGACGCCGGGGTATTTAAGCCGGTCCTCGCCCCCGTCAGCTTCTGAGGTGGGACTAAAGAGCTGCGTCGGGCGCGCGACGCGACGGTGAGTGGGCCGGGGGAGGGGCGAGTCGGGGCCTTTCATATTGGTCTGGGGGAGTGATTGGGCTGACCTGGGCAGGGCGGTGATGGTGGATAAATCCAGCCTCGTTAGCGTTGCGTCGACCGCATGCATAGCCGGCGATTCTTTAGTCCCACCTCGCCAACGGAAGGGCGCGCCGACCGGCTTAAATAGCCGCGTCGGCGTATGCTCCCAAGCTCCTCTATTACCAGTGCCTTGTCAGCCCCGTTGGGCCTTGCTTGTGGGCCCATTTTGGGTCCGAATTGACCGCCCGAGTCGCCTTTCGGCTTGATTTGGGTTGGTTGCATAGTCTCCTATGGGTCCAGCGAAGGTCGGGCCTTTTTTTGAACTTAAATTTTTTTCATCATACAAGCGGCGTCAGCAGGCCACCTCCATTTATATGCCTCTAAGAGCCAACAGAAGTCGGCATCATCATCACATAATCAGACAACACATATATATTCTTGCAAAATCATCACATAATCATCACCCATAATTATGCAAATAAGATTGGCATTGCTTAATATCCAAATAGTTGCAAGTGCCGTCAACGGCACGTTTATTTAGTTGTGATAATAAGAAAACTAATGTCCTCGTAGCGAAAACCCCATCAACAGACTCATTTCTTGTCCATGATCTTCAGAATCTTCTCTTTCACAGCTTCCACCGTGTTGCATTCTAAAAAAAATATTTCAGCTAGAATTTGTCCCCTTGAAGCATTAACCTCAGCTTGGTCAAAGTCAAATATCCAATCATCTCCATTCCAGTTTTGAATGCATTTCACCACAAAGAGACCACAAGAGACTCTGCAAGAAACCGCGAGTCAAACTTTGTTGGATCAGATAAGTGCATACAAATTGAACATTTGAACATACCCGTCCTTTTGTAATGACATTTTATACTCCCTTATTGGCCAGGAAGATACGTCAGGATGTTCCGTATTTATAAGGGCGTTCACCTCCATCGTATCTCTAGCTATTTCTGCCCTCTGAAATAAAAATATGAAATTCATATGAAGTACATATGTAATTACTACTATATGTTGTTTTATGTAATGTTGATCTTACCAGCGTAGTAATCTTTGCAAGAACTATGTTGCAGCATTTACCAGTAGAATTTAAAACTTGAAACTCTTTTTTCTTGTTGTGCATGAGAACTGTTATCCAATGATTTTCTTCCACATGAAAAGGAAAGTATGCCTACTGTCGTAGATTTGTCACGGCAGATGTCTTAGTGTGAGGACTTCGTCGCGAGGCCAACGCATCTATGTAGTAGCTTGAGAGGGGTTGAGCGGGACGAGAGACGCGATGTTTTACCCAGGTTCGGCCCCTCACGATGGAGGTAAAAGCCTACATCCTGCTTCATTGATATTGATGATGATGATCACGGTTACAAGTGTGCTCTATCTCAAGAGCTATTGTCTAAACCTAACTTGTCCAACTTGTGGAACTTGTCCCCCTTCTCCCCTTTGGGGAGCCCTGCCCCTCCTTATATATGTTGAAGGGGCAGGTTACATGTGGAGTCCTATTAGGATTACGACTAGTCTATCTTCTAATACAAACCAGATACAAGTCCGGGTCTTGACTCCTTGTAAGGGAAATACACCTTTTCTCTTAAACCGGCCCACCATTAGCATAAACCGGCCTTCTGGGCCTTGGGCCTTGTAACCGCCAAGTTAGGGTGGGTCGCCAGTGAATCGCCAAGTGTCAGCCGGGTCTCAAGTAAACTGCCAAGTCCGGCCGGGTTATACTTCCGGCCGGTTTACGCTGCGGGGTATATCCCCGACATTAGCCCCCAGTTTAGCTTGGATTTATCCATGGTAAACTGATCCTGTAAACAAACACAAGAAAAACTTTGACAAGTTGTACTCCAGGTTAAAAATTCTTGTAAACCGGCACCTGATCATCCTTAAATCCTTGTTATTTCCTCCTAGAAAATCCGAGTCAATAGACCAACTTGATAATCAATTTGCTTGCAGAAGATATTTTGTAAATAAAGAATCCATTCGAATCAGCCTTCAATGCTCTGATTTGACAAAAATATTGGTCTTCAAATATTCAACTGATATTCAGCCGGCTTGAAGATGTAGAACTTGCCGGTTTATGATTACCACCATTGTTGGGTTATAAAAACTGATAATTCCGGGTCATGATTGTTGCCAACGCCGGTTCACAATGCCGGTTCATGATTATTGATGACGCCGGGTTGCAGCCACAGGGTCATAATGATTGGTGATGCCGGGTCAATCTAGTTTGCTCAAACAGAGAATTTGAAAATATTTCTTCGATAATAATATAATACCTGTAGCCCCCAAGTCTTGAGCAGAACAAACTGATGGCTTAAGACTTGCTTCAATATAAATACTACCAATTTTGAAGAAATCCATGTTGTTCATCCCAGTCACTAGTAAAAACTGAATACTCCATATTATGTAGCCCCCAAGTACCGGGTTGTCATGCTTGCAGCAACCTGGGACTTGTAATTGCTTATAAAAACTTCAATCACTGTATCCCCCAAGGGCCGGGTCATTATGCAATAATGAGCAGGGACTTATATAATCATGTAGACTTGAGCAGTGATGTATAGCCCCCAAGGGCCGGCTTAGTAAGATAATAGTGAACCGAGACTTGATATATACTTCAATGAAAATAACATCTTATAATGTAGCTTCCATCGTAGGGCTTGAACCCACGTCCACAAGGTTAAGAGCTTTGTGCTTTACCAACTGAGCAATGGATCCTTCAATATTATGGACGAAAACTTGTGTACCTTGAATTGTTGACAGGAGCAATTGGTAGCCCCCAAGGGCCGGCTCATTATAATATGATGAGTCGGGTCTTCAATAAGACTAGTAAAAATGACTTTGCATTAGCCCCCAAGTGTCATGGTGCATGCTTGCAGCGACATGAGACTTGCATGTAATCTCAATTTGAATAATATAGCCCCCAAGTGCCGAGTTGTAAGCCTGCAGCGACTCGGGACTATTCCTTCCATTGTAAATAAATCATATCCTTTGATAAAATAATAGCCATTGCGCTAAAGCGACTTTGAAAACTCAATAATACCGGTTATTAATAACCATAAAAATCCAGCCATGTTGGCTATTCAAGATAATATAATCCGGTATGAAAACCTTATTCATTCAATATCATAATGAAAATCCAACAAAGTTTGGCTATTTGAATAATATAACCCAATGATTTATAAGCGCATGATTCCAATGGCGCAATCCAAATATATATACTGGCGACTTATAGTCCAAAGCCAGGCCAGTTTAACAAACCTGTTTCTACATACAACAAGTTTAAAGTGTCCTGGCGGTTTACCGCCGGACGGGTCATAATGCCCAACATATAACCCGGGTTTATAACCAAGGCTGCACTTAAGAATAATCAAATATGAAATATATCATACCTGTGACATTGAATCACATTGTTAGTTTTACCAACTTTTTGTAGTAAAGGTGATAACCCCAATCTTGAGTACTGATAACTCCTTCCATATTGTGCCGGTTTATGATAAAACCGTACCGGGTTGTGATAAACATCGGATTATCCATATTCGATGCTGGCGACTTGTAGTCGAAACCAGGCCAGGTTAATAATCTCCGGATTGTAACTTGTACTGACAACTTATAGTTGACAGCCTAACCGGGTTGATAAACACCGGGTCAAAAACATCACAAATCTTATGAAAAGAAAAACTTAGCAAAAGGCAAATAAAAACCGTTGTAGTCGAGGCTTTTCACGGGCTGCCAGGCCCCAAATTTGAGGCTTTTCATGGGCTGCCAGGCCACTGAGTTAAACCATTTTTGCAAAGCCTTTTAAGATGGTCCTCAATCCTTAACCAATCATCGTTTTAACTTGACAAGTTCAGGGTTTGTATTTTAGAGTAACTTGTCAAAGTTCGAAGGGTCATACCAGGTTTACCTGGGCGGAGTAGCTTACTTAAAGAGGCAGGTAAATCCGGGGGTTTAGGTGTATACACCAGGCTTCCAAGCCATGGCTTGATAGCCCATTACAAGTGTAGATTCTAAGTTCATTGCGATAGCAAAGAATCCCCAACTAACGTTTTGAGCTGTGCTCAGTGGGTGCATATGTTTGAATTGTTGTTTTACAACACTCTCTTTGGCCCCAGATTGATTTGGCTTTGAGCCGATCAAGAGGTGTGACTATGGTTCAGATACGATCAAGCCCCCAAGTGATGTTATGGCATTGCATTGATCAAGAGGTGTAGCTATGGTTCGGATACGACCAAGCCCCCAAATGATGTTATAATGTTATATAAAGCTTTGATAAGCTGAATCAAGGGGTAAACCGGACGCTGCTTTATGAAATAGAAGCCCCCATGTGATTAATAATATGATAAGCCAATAAGGCGGGATACCCATGTTTGAACCGCGCATCATGGCAGCAGGTTCTCTTCAGCAACTTTTAACTTTTTGCAAGAGACAAATTCTTCTTGAACCGGGATTTTGAACCGGATATTGAGAGCTTCAAAGCTTTGTGGAAGACATCTTTCCCTTGAATTGGATTTTAAACCGGAATCTTCATTTTCAGCCGGAAATTTTCTGACGGCCTTTAAACTCGAACTTGCGAGAAGCTAATTCCTTTTTGAACCGGACATTTTTAAACCGGATTTGAGAGCTTCAAAGCTTTGCGGGAGAGAGATGTCTCTTGAACCGGATTTTAAACCGGAATCTTTATTTTGAACCGACAATTTTTTGACGGCCTTTAAATTTTCACCAATATGGCAGTGTCCTCCGGAACCGGGTTATCATTCCCTCCAATGACCCGGAGTTCCCAAGTCATGTCATTGTAGCCCCCGAGTCTTAAGACGACTCGAGGAGTTGTCTTGAGATTCTCCACATTTGACCGTGACATAAACCGGTACGAATCATTCAACGTCTCAGTGATATAACTTGTCCTGCACTGGAGAACTTGCAAGCCAGAGTAATTGCTATTTTAAAGGAAGCAATATATAATATAAAATATACTGGATGAATTTCACCTGACTCGCCCGGACAACAGATGAATCGGCTGCGGCACTATAAACCGGTGCGGTCGGGCGAGTTAATCGCAGGCGCAATAAGCCGTGCGGACAGTCGAGTCAATCGCACGCGTTGTCAGCCTCGCAGACGGGCAAAGTTGATGTCGCGGGGGTGGCAACTTGTGCAGGACGAGCGCTAGCGCAAAAAATAATATTTGTCCACGCCCCTTTTGCGACACCTTTTTGTAGGAATAATGGTCCTGCAGAAAAATATCATAAACCCAGTAATTGTTCTTTTGATAAAAAATAATATGTTTAATAGAATAAATTTGGATGGATATCACCTGGCATTTTTTGTCAAATAGGCAGAGACGGAGCAGACCAAGTTTTAATACGCAGATAAATCCACAATTGAAATTATGGATAGCATCCAACAGCCCAGCGCTATGTCAAATAGACTTCTTTTTCTTTTCTGGCCAGCACTAATTACTGGAGCAGCGGGGAGCCAGTGCGCCCGCGGACCGGAGGTAGAAGTGAGGCTGAGCCCTTCAACACACCCGAAAATCCGTGAGCTCAAATCATCGGCAGGACAAAACCCATAGCAAGTATTTTTTCTGTATCCGCCGAAACTGAAACTTGTGTTTCTTCAATAGTCAATTGAGTTGAAGCAGAATGTTTGCGGACATAAATATTAGGATTCCCCACATTGACAAGTAACATCCGGCTGACGGGGCGCGGGTCGCACAAGAGGACCCGGGTAAGGGCACCTTGGAGCTGAGCTGTGGTTGTAACCTTTTTATTCCAAAGGTCCACTGAAGTTTGACTTGCATCGTAAATTCCTTTTTTGGTCTTGGTACATTGCAACTCCAAAACCCAGGTTCCATGGACGAAATCCTTTGCACTCCCCGGTTATGCTGAAGCAGATTTTGATGTTAACTAGAAGATACCCCGCGCGTTGCTGCGGAACAATTTGCGACAGCCATTTTATTATATAAATAATCAGCAAAAAAGGAAGATATAATATAGACTCAATGGGCTCTGCAGTCTAGCAAGATGTTCACAAAGACTAAGTGACGATTCATAACATGTTCAAAATAATGTTGCTCAATAACACAATGCGTATGCAAGAATTAACTCCACAGCTAATGACCGAATCACAACACTAACTATCAGACATGTATATGAGCGATTCAATGATCTCTAAATCCTTGATGCTAATTGTGCTTCTGAATGACAAAAGTGAAGCACTGATGATACTGGACTAAATCTCTGAAGGAGGAAATTTTTGACAAAAATGACATGGTTTCCTGATCATTCCAACTCAGGGTGCCTAGCTCTACCAAAACTCGAAGAATCAAGGAATAATAAGTAGTGTGGATCTGCTTCGTAATAATCACCTGAATGGCATTATCAGAATCTGCTTAACAACGTGATAACGAAATTGCGTGCATGCTTGCCTGGACACAGAACAGTGTGCACATAGGCTGCAGTAAATTGCTGCTCCAAATCGAGTAGCCACTGCAATGTCTATGCAGAAGCAGATGGGTCATGGCGCTGTCGCCATTTCGCTGTATGCCCATGATGCCAGTAGGTCCTGTGTAGACTGAACAAAAACAACGACAAAATATATTGGAAATACTGTGTCACCAGATCAATCTAATTAAAAGGATTGATGTCCATACACCTCTATTTTGGGCTTGATTATCCTTACAGTAGATTTGGATTGCTAGCTGCAGAACGCATATATGCTAAGAAGTTTTCTAAGGCTTGGGATATAGGAACTCATGGTTAGAGCATGGCGTGTTAACGGATGACAAAGGTTGAACTGTACCTCTCCAAATGGAAGATTGAACTTGATAGAAGACTGCAGATGAACGGCAGTCGGCAACGAACAAATCTCGTTTCACCGGAACTCCCTACATGTCGACGGTCACCAGTTGGTCCCCCATCCCAGCCGGAGGGACGCGCCTGAGAGGACTCAGAGGCCGGGCGGCGAGGACACAGGCCACCGCTGCTTCCAGAGGTCGCGCTACGCGGATGCACGACTTAAGCCGCAGCAAACTCAGAATCTGCAGCCGCAGCACGTTAGAATGGTGGGAATCGTATTCCTATGTTGTCTTACGTGCTGAAATAAAATAAGGCCACAGGTCATGTGTTTATCCAATTCAAATAAATTTTAGAGATGAGATTTGTATCTAGTATCTACTAATAGGAGCAGCATGAGGCCTATGCACGGCGAGGCTCATTTGTGAGATTTTATTACCTGCTCATGGTTGAGGTCCTTGGCACTGTCGAAGGAAAGAAAGTAGCGGGACTTATTCTTAATCCAGCACGCATCATCCAGGGTCGGTACCGCAACTTCCTCATGGAGCGCGTACATAACGACATGGAGGCACATCGCCATGAAGCTCTTTGCTGGTGCTGAAGCTCCAATCACCCTGTTCAAAACGGTGGTGGTAAGGGCATGGTGATGCTTCGATGGGTGTCAGTTGCGACTCCAAATTCGTCAATCCAGGCGTCAAGCAGACTGATTTTTCGAGGGAAAAACCTAGATCGAGGGTGCTGGTTATGTGAAAGACTACGGGAATGAAGCAGATCCGTTTCTTAAAAGGGATATTAATAACTCCATCCGTTACTAATGTTTGCTTGGTGGAGAAGATGAAGAGGATCTGGTGTAGAATATGAAGAGAGGCGTGCAAAATCAATCGGCTCAATAGGAATGGGGGAGTAATTGGGGAGACGATAGGATGCGGCGCCGGACCAGCAACTCAGATTTTTCTTTGCAAAACAATGACAGTAATGTGGGATTTTCTGGCATATATGGTAGATGAGCCAATAATCAGGTCACATGGGCCACACAGGAAGGGAAAAGGTAGCACCGCCCCGAAGCGGCTCCTCCCACATTGATCGAGACGGGCGCAGGTAGCGAGTGGGGCGGCTGGAAAGAACGAATCGGTATCTTCCACTAAGCGGTGGCAGATCTTTATAATTTCGTGAACTTTGATCAGACGGCTGCAGACCCTGAGCTATACCGCATCAACGGCTATAACAATTCGAGTGATGTGGCCTAATGAGAAGGCAGGAAAATCATCTAGTGAGGTGCCGCTATTTAGATATGGAAGATAATAACTCCATCGCTGGTTCGAGCTGCGATGACAGTGAAACTGGCCGGACCCTGCGACGTACGGCACCGCTGCAGGTGCGATCTCCATTGTTACGACAGCCTTGACCATTTACTGAACCAAGTAGTAGCACATGCTACTCCCAGCTTACCAAGAAGCACTACTAATCACATCCAAGATGTGCATACGCGCACCACCTCCCCTGGGTACACAGCTGCCGCAGGAGCGCTCAAGGACAGCTTGTGCACGCGGGCACGGCGGTTCAGCAGAGGCAAGCGGGGACGGAGTCCGGCGCAGCTGGCAGCGATGCGCCGGGTTTCGCCGGCGCGTGGACACAGCGGCGTGCTACCTGGCCATCGTGGGACGTGGCGCAAAGAGAGCCGGTCGCGGCCACTGGAGTATACTGCGGCCGAAGCAGCGTCAGGCTACGTCAATTTTGGAGGCGGCGGCTTAGAGGTGCCCCGACAAATTCGCAATGGAGGGGCGGACCACGGTCAGAGGACCAGGCAGTGGCGACTTAACCTCGGCCATGAAGGTAGGCGGCGCTCGGCCACAGTGGAGCAGGCGGCTCGTCACGCCGAAGGCGAGGCGGAGCAGGGCGGCTCTCCGGCGGCCCGGAGCAGCAGTGGAAGCGGCGACTGCGGGGGCGCAGAGGTGGCTTGGCGCGGCTCGGTGGAGCAAGGGCGCGATGGCGGCTCAGAGGAGCGAAGGTGCGGCCATGCTGAGATGGCTTGAAATGAGGGCGAGGCCGCTCGGCCATGGCGGCAGTGACGCGGTAGAGGCGAAGGCACCCAGGCGGGTCAGCATGGAGGTAGAGGCAGTTCTGTAGGGGCCAGCTCAGAGACGACATTGATCGGGCGCGCCGGCGGCGGCGGGTTGGACATAGAGGCGGAACAAGGCAATCCGAATCATGGCTGAGTCTGACTCTGGGTCATTGACTGTTTCGTCTTCTCCTTTCTGTTTTTTAAGTTCCTATTTGACCGTGACCCTGGCAATAATCAGATTGTCTCGATATCCAGTTTGGAGTCGAAGTAGCAGTAGAACAGGCACACGTGAGGCATCGGGTTGATCAGATGCGTCTCTGTCAGTTTTTAGCGACTTGGAAACGACAGAATAAATCGCGTGACGGCGGCAACAGCTCAACCGTAACCCTAATTCTTCTCTTACTTAAATCTCACGGACCGGAAAATCTGGGCTGATGAACTCGCAGATGTTGCCGATCCTTCCAAGCTGACTTTTTCTTCATCCGGAAAAATTGCGAAATTCTTGAACCCTAGAAAGATCTCTCCAAGAACTCAACACCACCATGTGATGCCTCACGGTGGGCGCCAACTGTCGTGGATTTGTCACGGCAGATGTCCTAGTGTGAGGACTTAGTCGCGAGGCCAACGCATCTATGTGGTAGCTTGAGAGGGGTTGAGCGGGACGAGAGACGTGATGTTTTACCCAAGTTCGGCCCCTCACGATGGAGGTAAAAGCCTACATCCTGCTTCATTGATATTGATGATGATGATCACGGTTACAAGTGTGCTCTATCTCGAGAGCTATTGTCTAAACCTAACTTGTCCAACTTGTGGAACTTGTCCCCCTTCTCCCCTTTGGGGAGCCCTACCCCTCCTTATATATATTGAAGGGGCGGGTTACATGTGGAGTCCTATTAGGATTAGGACTAGTCTATCTTCTAATACAAACCGAATACAAGTCCGGGTCAGGGAAATACACATTTTCTCTTAAACCGACCCACCATTAGCATAAACCGGCCTTCTAGGCCTTGGGCCTTGTAACCGCCAAGTTAGGGCGGGTCGCCAGTGAATCGCCAAGTGTTAGCCGGGTCTCAAGTAAACCGCCAAGTCCGGCCGGGTTATACTTCCGACCGGTTTACGCTGCGGGGTATATCCCCGACACCTACAACAAAGTTTATTCATGTTGGTGTACACACACATAGTTATGTAGTACGATGGATCATAATAAACAGACGTACCCTATCTTTGATGAAATACTCTTCAGTAACTCTAGACACCATTTTAGTTTGGTTTGTGAAATGTTCCATAAAATGTTTCTTAGAGTTCTTAACCTTTCCATTAGCATGAAGAAGTAGCCAGTGGGACACCCAAGATGTTAATATGTGACGGTTAACACGAGGATTATGGGTCTGCATATGGTTGCAATAACTATTGATGACCTGAAAATAACATAATAGCAATGCGCCTATTAGAAAATTTATATAAATGACATGGAAAACTTAATAAATTAATGCTAATACTTACAGCGCCATGCAACCACTTTTTGGAAATGATGGCTTCAAGCATATGAGGTGTACGTGTTTCCCCAGCAATTCCAGTCATGTGCACGACAGTTTTCGTACAAAGCTTCTCCGAGCGTGCTAGTGTCTGGATATAAACCGTCGCGGCCTCTATGTGTTCCTCATTAATGTAATCGGTATTAATCATAGCGGCTCTTATACCAAACAGATCTAAAATAGTAACAAAAATTGAGTTAATAAAGTGCACATGAAAGGACAGAAATAACTTATAAGAATAAATTACTTAGCACTTACTTTTCTTTGCATGTTTACGTCCACCGTTCTGCTGGCAGGGTGAAAGACAGTATTTTGACTGTTTCCTATTGTGTTTCCCATCATTCTCCTTAGTGCCACTCTCTTTCATATTTTTAATACGGGTGTTCAGACTATCCATACTAATCTCCTCAGATTTATCGGCGGGAGACCCGTCTGACATTGTATTTATATTATTGGGGGTTGCAGTAAGAGTTGGAAAGTCATTTGTGTCTACCGTTGCTAGAGATGGGTCGGGTGAATTACCATTCTCCTCAATAACGAAGGGGTCGCCTTCATCTCCTGTACCGGGTGTGGTGTGATGCACACCTTTCTCACACGCCGACTTCTTCCCGTTACCCATGGTGAAGGATGCCTCCATTTCTTCTTTTCGAGGAGTTGATTTTACATCTGTCCAATATTTTGAAGGACGATATTTTGATGGACGATACTTCCCCATCCAGTCTTCACTATGCTCTACGAACTCAACATCATCATCAGACCCCCTGTTTCGATTGAAGACAAGACCTTCCTTCTCCAGCTTCTCCACTACTATCTGCAATAACACATCGAAAGCATTAACTACATGCAAACATTATGAATAATCCCATGTAAATTGAAGTACACAACACTTGTTACCTCATCACATTTTTCAAGGAGAAGACGAATTTCTTTTTGCACATCTTTGATGCATTTCATGACTTGATCTAAGGCGGTGTCCCTACTCGACAAAGCCTCGTCTCTATTATCTTTCTTTGTTCGGGCACGTCCTGTTCGATCTTCTGGCTCAACTTCTTCCTTTGGAATTTTCCCTTCTCGAGCAATTAATGCCTGCCTGTATCTCTCATTTATTATATCATCAACCTGAGACATGTTAAATAAGTTCAAATTACTCAATATTTAAATAGTAACATAATTATAACCCACAAGTATAGGGAATCACAACAGTTTTCGAGGGTAGAGTATTCAACCCAAATTTATTGATTCGACACAAGGGGAGCCAAAGAATATTCTCAAGTATTAGCAGCTGAGTTGTCAATTCAACCACACCTGGAAACTTAGTATCTGCAGCAAAGTGTTTAGTAGCAAAGTAATATGATAGTAGTGGTAATGGTAGCAAAAGGTAACGATAGCAAAAGTAATATTTTTGGTGTTTTATAGTGATGATAACAATAGCACCGGAAAAGTAAAACAAGCGAAGAACAATATATGGAAAGCTCGTAGGCAATGGATCGGTGATAGAGAATTATGCCGGATGTGATTGATCATGTAACAGTCATAACCTAGGGTGACACAGAACTAGCTCCAATTCATCAATGTAATGTAGGCATGTATTCCGAATATAGTCATACGTTCTTATAGAAAAGAACTTGCATGACATCTTTTGTCCTACCCTCCCATGGCAGCGGGGTCCTAGTGGAAACTAAGGGATATTAAGGCCTCCTTTTAATAGAGTATCGGACCAAAGCATTAACACATAGGGAATACATGAACTCCTCAAATTACGGTCATCACCGGGAGTGGTCCCGATTATTGTCACTTCGGGTTTGCCGGATCATAACACACAGTAGGTGACTATAGACTTGCAAGATAGGATCAAGAACTCACACATATTCATGAAAACATAATAGGTTCAGATCTGAAATCATGGCACTCGGGCCCTAGTGACAAGCATTAAGCATAGCAAAGTCATAGCAACATCAATCTTAGAACATAGTGGATACTAGGGATCAAACCCTAACAAAACTAACTCGATTACATGATAAATATCATCCAACCCATCACCATCCAGCAAGCCTATGATGGAATTACTCATGCACGGCGGTGAGCATCATGAAATTGGTGATGGAGGAAGGTTGATGATGACGATGGCGATGGATTCCCCTCTCCGGAGCCCCGAACGGACTCCATATCAGCCCTCCCGAGAGAGTTTAGGGCTTGGCGGCGGCTCCGTATCGTAAAACGCGATGAATCCTTCTTCTCTATTTTTTTTCTCCCCGAACACGAATATATGGAGTCAAGGTTGAGGTCGGCGGAGCTCCAGGGGGCCCACGAGGTAGGGGGCGCCTAGGGGGGCAGGCGCGCCCCCACCCTCGTGGCTAGGGTGTGGGCACCCTGGCCTTGATCTTTTGCCAGTATTTTTTATTATTTCCAAAAATGATCTTCGTGAAGTTTCAGGTCATTCCAAGAACTTTTGTTTCTGCACATAAATAACACCATGGCAATTCTGCTAAAAACAGCGTCAGTATGGATTAGTTCCATTCAAATCATGCAAGTTAGAGTCCAAAACAAGGGTAAAAGTGTTTGGAAAAGTAGATACGACGGAGATGTATCAACTCCCCCAAGCTTAAACCTTTGCTTGCCCTCAAGCAATTCAGTTGACAAACTGAAAATGATAAAGAAAAACTATTACAAACTCTGTTTGCTCTTGTTGTTGTAAATATGTAAAGCCAGCATTCAAGTTTTCAGCAAAGATTATGAACTAACCATATTCACAATAACTCTTAGGTCTCATGTTTACTCATATCAATGGCATAATCAACTAGCTAGAAATAATAATAAATCTCGGATGACAACACTTCCTCAAAACAATCATAATATGATATAACAAGATGGTATCTCGCTAGCCCTTTCTGAGACCGCAAAACATAAATGCAGAGCACCTTTAAAGATCAAGGACTGACTAGACATTGTAATTCATGGTAAAAGAGATCCAGTCAAGTCATACTCAATGTAAACTAACAGTAATGAATGCAAATGACAGCGGTGCTCTCCAACTGTTGCTTTTTAATAAGAGGATGATGACTCAACATAAAAGTAAATAGATATGCCCTTCGCAGAGGGAAGCAGGGATTTGTAGAGGTGCCAGAGCTCGATTTTGAAATAGAGGTGAATAATATTTTCAGCGGTATACTTTCATTGTCAACATAACAACCAAGAGATGGTGATATCTTCCATGCTACACACATTATAGGCGGTTCCCAAACAGAATGGTAAATTTTATACTCCCCCTCCACCAACAAGCATCAATCCATGGCTTGCTCGAAACAACGAGTGCCTCCAACTAACAACAATCCCAGGGGAAGTTTTGTTTGCAATTATTTTGATTTGATTTGCATAAAGCATGGGATTGGGCATCCCGGTGACCAGCCATTTTCTCGTGAGTGAGGAGCGGAGTCCACTCCTCTTGAGAATAACCCGCCTAACATGGAAGATACGGACAACCCTAGTTGATACATGAGCTATTCTAGCATACAAAACAGAATGTTTATTTGAAGGTTTAGAGTTTGGCACATACAAATTTACTTGGAATGGTAGGTAGATATTGTATATAGGTAGGTTTGGTGGACTCATGTGGAACAACTTTGGGGTTTATGGAGTTGGATGCACAAGCAGTATTCCCGCTTAGTACAGGTGAAGGCTAGCAAAAGACTGGGAAGCGACCTGCTAGAGAGCGACAATAGTCATGAACATGCATTAAAATTAATCAACACCGAATGCAAGCATGAGTGGGATATAATGCACCATGAACATAAATATCGTAGAGGCTATGTTGATTTTGTTTCAACTACATGTGTGAACATGTGCCAAGTCAAGCCACTCGAATCATTCAAAAGAGGATACCACCCTATCATACCACATCACAACCATTTTAATAGCATGTTGGCACGCAAGGTAAACCATTATAAGCTCCTAGCTAATTAAGCATGGCATAAGCAACTATAATCTCTAATTGTCATTGCAAACATGTTTATTCATAATAGGCTGAATCAGGAACGATGAACTAATCATATTTACAAAAACAAAAGAGGTTGAGTTCATACCATCTTTTCTCATCTCAATCAGTCCATCATATATCGTCATAATTGCCTTTCACTTGCACGACCGAATGATGTGAATAATAATAACAGTGAACGTGCATTGGACTAAGCTGGAATCTGCAAGCATTCAATAAACAGGAGAAGACAAGGCAATATGGGCTCTTTTGTCAGATCAACAATAATGCATATAAGAGCCACTTTAACAGTTTAATTAAGATCTTCTCCTATCGACCCCCAAAGAAAAGAAAAGAAATAAAACTATTTACACGGGAAAGCTCCCAACAAGCAAAAGAAGAACAAGAAATCTTCTGGGTTTTTCTTTTTAATTACTACTACAAGCATGGAAAGTAAACTAATTAAAAGCTACAACTAATTTTTTGTTTTTCTTAAGGTTTATTAAACACACAAGAAGAAAGCATAAAAAGGAAATAAACTAGCACGGATATTACAATAAAAAAGTATGAGCACCGACAACTAGCAATGAGTGTGTGAATGTGAATGTAATGTCGGTGGGAAATACGTACTCCCCCAAGCTTAGGCTTTTGGGCCTAAGTTGGTCTAATGCCACGGATGGCCTAGCGGATATCCAAAGTTGTAGTTGGGATCGTACTGAGATGCAGCAGTCATTGCATCGTGGGCTGTAGCTTGGAGGCGAGCTATCTCAGCCCACCTCTTATACTCTTCCGCCTCCTCTCTGGTTATAAAATATCTCCCTTTTGCCTGAAAGTCAAAGAAATTAGAAGCAGGGAGAGTGACGTGATAGGTGCGTCGTCTGTCAAAGATTAGTCGGTACTGGAGGAACTGATTGTTCCTCTCAACAAAATGATGACGAACCATAGCCTCCTAATCCAAATAAGCAGGTGGCAACTCAATATCATCCTCACGTATGGTTATACCAAGAAAATTAGCTATACGGGTTGCATAAATTCCACCAAAGAAATCTCCATTAAATCTATTATGATGCAACCTACGTGCAAAAATGGCTCCCAAGTTATAAGATTTATCTCCTAACACAGCACCCCTAAGAATACTAAGGTCAAGGACAGACATGTGACATGCTTCATCTTTACCATTAATGCATCTACCTATGAAGAGAGCAAAATAATGTAGAGCAGGAAAATGAATGCTCCCTATGGTAGCTTGTGCTATATCTCTAGATTCCCCCACAATTATACTAGCAAGAAAATCTCTAAATTCATATTTGTGAGGTTCACTAGCACTACCCCATTGTCGAAGTTTGCAAGCAGTGGTAAAGTCCTCTAAGTCCATAGTATAAGAATTTTCATAAAGATCAAACAGGACAGTTTGAGAATTACGTGAAGATGAAAATTCAAACCTCCTCACAAGGAACTAGTGACATAGTGGTACTGACGGTATTTTTCTACCTCGAAGCTCACAAGATCAGCATTACGCAAATATGCGTTAAATTCTTCCTTAATTCCTGCTCGATCCATGAAGTCCTCTGAAGGCCATTCACAAGGCCGCACTGGAGCGTCCCTTGGTGGCTCATCATCAGCATCACGCATTGCAAGCCTGGGTCCTTGTTTCCTTGAAGAACCACTGTGGTACATTTTCCTAAACATATTTCTTCCTCTAAAAAATTTCTGAAATTTTTAGTAACTTTAAATAAAAGTAAACCAAACTCAACAAAATTGGTAGCAACTACTCCTACAAGTGCCTAGAGCCTATGTCATGCATCAAAACTACTTTTGACCATACAAATTTGACATGCAAGCTCAAGAACATAGTCACCTAGGCAGCACAAATTTGCAGTGAATAAATCACTAGAACAAAAACTAATTGCACCAATGGAGGAGTCACATACCAAGGAACAATCCTCCAAAGCAGTTTTGTGAGAGGTGCTTTGAGCAAGGAGATCGAAAATCACAGTAAAATGAGCTAGAACTCGTGCTTGAGCTGGATGGTGAATTTTGGGGGAGGAAGAAGAAGTGTGTGGGTGCAGGAATAAGTGGAGCGGAGCCACCATGGGCCCACGAGGCAGGGGGCGCGCCCTGGACCCTCATGGCCAGGTGCTTGCTCCCCTGCTGTGTTCTCAGTGCCAGATATTCTCAAATATTTCAGAAAAAATCATATTTAAATTTTAGGTCATTTGGAGAACTGTTATTTTCAGGGTATTTTTATATTGCACAGATAATTCAAGAAACAGACAGAAATTACTATTTTTGCTTTATTTAATATAAATAACAGAAAGTAAAAAGAGGGTACAGAGAGTTGTGTTTTCTAAATTCATCCATCTCATGCTCATCAAAAGGAATCCACTAACAAGGTTGATTAGGTTTTGTTAACAAACTCATTCTGAATAACATGGAACCAGAGAATTTTCGAATAATAGTAGGTTACCTCAATGGGGATATGCACATCCCCAATGATAAGAATACATATTTCTTCTTGACAGTAGGAAGAGGAAATTCAAAACCTCCAAAAATAATCGATGGAATTTTTCCAATAGAATTGATACTGTGGACTTGAGGTTGTTTCCTCGGAAAGTGTACCGTATGCTCATTACCATTAACATGAAAAGTGACATTGCCTTTGTTGCAATCAATAACAGCCCCTACAGTATTCAAAAAGGGTCTTCCAAGAATAATAGACATACTATCATCCTCGGGAATATCAAGAATAACAAAGTCCGTTAAAATAGTAAAATTTGCAACCACAATAGGCACATCCTTACAAATACCGACAGGTATAGCAGTTGATTTATCAGCCATTTGCAAAAATATTTCAGTAGGTGTCAACTTATTCAAATCAAGTCTACGATATAAAGAGAGGCATGACACTAACACCGGCTCCAAGATCACATAAAGCAGTTTTAACATAGTTTCTTTTAATGGAGCATAGTATAGTTGGTACTCCAGGATCTCCTAATTTCTTAGGTATTCCACCTTTACAAGTATAATTAGCAAGCATGGTGGAAATTTCAGCTTCCGGTATCTTTCTTTTATTAGTAACAATATCTTTCATGTACTTAGCATAAGGATTCATTTTAAGCATATCAGTTAAACGCATATGCAAAAAGATAGGTCTAATCATTTCAGCAAAGAGCTCAAAATCCTCATCATCCTTTTTCTTGGATGGCTTAGGAGGAAAAGGCATGGGTTTCTGAACCCATGGTTCTCTTTCTTTACCATGCTTCCTAGCAGCAAAGTCTCTCTTATCATAACGTTGATTCTTTGATTGTGGGTTATCAAGATCAACAGCAGGTTCAATTTCTACATCATTATCATTGCTAGGTTGAGCATCAGCATGGACATTATCATTAACATTATCACTAGTTTCATGTTCATTACCAGATTGTGTTTCAGCATCAGAAATAGAGATATCATTGGGATTCTCAGGTGTGTCAATAACGGGTTCACTAGAAGCATGCAAAGTCCTATCATTTTTCTTTTTCTTCCTTTTAGAAGGACTAGGTGCATCTATATTATTTCTCTGAGAATCTTGCTCAATTCTCTTAGGATGGCCCTCAGGATACAAGGGTTCCTGAGTCATTTTACCACCTCTAGTAGCCACTCTAACAGCATAGTCATTTTTCTTACTATTCAATTCATTGAGCAAATCATTTTGAGCTTTAAGTACTTGTTCTACTTGAGTGGTAACCATAGAAGCATGTTTACTAATAAGTTTAAGTTCACCTTTAACATTAGCCATATAATCACCCAAGTGTTCAACATATTAGCATTGCGTTTTAATTCTCTACCAAAATAAGCATTGAAGTTTTCTTGCTTAACCATAAAGTTATCAAACTCATCAAAGCATGGGCTAACAAACTTAGTAAATGGGATTTCAGCTTTATCATATCTATAGAGAGAATTTACCTTTACTACCTGTGTCGGGTTATCAAGACCATGTATTTCTTCAGTAGGCGGTAAATTAAGACCATGTATTTCTTCAATAGGAGGTAAATTCTTAACATCTTCAGCTTTAGTACCCATTTCTTTCATAGATTTCTTTGCCTCTTGCATATCTTCAAGACTAAGAAATAGAACACCTCTTTTCTTCGGAGTTGGTTTAGGAATAGGCTCAGGAGTTGGCTTAGGAAGTGTCCAATTATTTTCATTTGTCAACATATTATTCAATAGAATTTCAGCTTCATCCGGTGTTCTTTCCCTGAAAACAGAACCAGCACAACTATCCAGGTAATCTCTGGAAGCATCGGTTAGTCCATTATAAAAGATATCAAGTATTTCATTTTTATTAAGAGGATGATCAGGCAAAGCATTAAGTAATTGGAGAAGCCTCCCCCAAGCTTGTGGTAGACTCTCTTCTTCAATTTGCACAAAATTATATATATCCCTTAAGGCAGCTTGTTTCTTATGAGTAGGGAAATATTTAGCAAAGAAGTAATAAATCATATCCTGGGGACTACGCACACAACCAGGATCAAGAGAATTAAACCATATCTTAGCATCACCCTTTAATGAGAATGAAAATATTTTAAGGACATAAAAGTAGCGAGTTCTCTCATCATTAGTGAACAGGGTGGCTATATCATTTAATTTAGTAATATGTGCCACAACATTTCAGATTCATAGCCATAAAAATGATCAGATTCAACTAAAGTAATTATATCAGGATCAATAGAGAATTCATAATCCTTATCAGTAACAAAGATAGGTGAAGTAGCATAAGCAGGATCATATTTCATTCTAGCATTCAGAGTTTTTTGTTTAAACTTAGCTAATAATTTCCTAAGATCACTTCTATCATTGCATGCAAGAAAGTCTCTTTTAGTTTCTTCATCCATAACATAGCCCTCAGGCACAACAGGCAATTCATATTTATTATGAGAGCCTTCATCATCACTTTCATCAATATTATCAGTTTCAATAATTTCATTCTCTCTAGCCCTAGCAAGTTGTTCATCAAGAAATTCACCAAGTGGCACAGTAGTATCAAGCATAAAAGTAGTTTCATCATAAGTATCATGCATAGCAGAAGTGGCATCATCAATAATATGCGACATCTCAGAATTAATAGCAGAAGCAGGTCTAGGTGTCGCAAGCTTACTCAAAACAGAAGGTGAATCAAGTGCAGAGCTAGATGGCAGTTCCTTACCTCCCCTCGTAGTTGAGGGATAAATCTTGGTTTTTGGATCTCTCAAGTTCTTCATAATGATAAGTAGATATAAATCCCAAGTGACTCAAAGAATAGAGCTATGCTCCCTGGCAATGGCGCCAGAAAATAGTCTTGATAACCCACAAGTATAGGGGATCGCAACAGTTTTCGAGGGTAGAGTATTCAACCCAAATTTATTGATTCAACACAAGGGTAGCCAAAGAATATTCTCAAGTATTAGCAGCTGAGTTGTCAATTCAACCACACCTGGAAACTTAGTATCTGCAGCAAAGTGTTTAGTAGCAAAGTAATATGATAGTAGTGGTAACGGTAGCAAAAGGTAACGATGGCAAAAGTAATATTTTTGGTGTTTTATAGTGATGATAACAATAGAAACGAAAAAGTAAATAAGCGAAGAACAAAATATGGAAAGCTCGTAGGCAATGGATCGGTGATAGAGAATTATGCCGGATGTGATCGATCATGTAACATTCATAACCTAGGGTGACACGGAACTAGCTCCAATTCATCAATGTAATGTAGGCATGTATTCCGAATATAGTCATACGTGCTTATAGAAAAGAACTTGCATGACATCTTTTGTCCTACCCTCTCGTGGCAGCGGGGTCCTAGTAGAAACTAAGGGATATTAAGGCCTCCTTTTAATAGAGTACCAGACCAAAGCATTAACACACAGTGAATACATGAACTCCTCAAACTATGGTCATCACCGAGAGTGTTCCCGATTATTGTCACTTCGGGGTTGCCGGATCATAACACATAGTAGGTGACTATAGACTTGCAAGATAGGATCAAGAACTCACATATATTCATGAAAACATAATAGGTTCAGATCTCAAAACATGGCACTCGGGCCCTAGTGACAAGCATTAAGCATAGCAAAGTCATAGCAACATCAATCTTAGAACATAGTGGATACTAGGGATCAAACCCTAACAAAACTAACTCGATTACATGATAAATCTCATCCAACCCATCACCGTCCAGCAAGCCTACGATGGAATTACTCACGCACGGCGGTGACCATCATGAAATTGGTAATGGAGGAAGGTTGATGATGACGATGGCCACGGATTCCCATCTCCGGAGCCTCGAACGGACTTCAGGCCAGCCCTCCTGAGAGAGTTTAGGGCTTGGCGGCGGCTCCGTATCGTAAAACATGATGAATCCTTCTTCTCTATTTTTTTCTCCCCGAACACGAATATATGGAGTCAAGGTTGAGGTTGGTGGAGCTCCAGGGGGGCCACGAGGTAGGGGGCGCGCCCCCCACCCTCGTGGCTAGGGTGTGGGCCCCCTGGCCTTGATCTTTTGCCAGTATTTTTTATTATTTCTAAAAATAATCTCCGTGAAGTTTCAGGTCATTCTGAGAACGTTTGTTTCCGCACATAAATAACACCAAGGCAATTCTGCTGAAAGCAGCGTCAGTCCGGATTAGTTCCATTCAAATCATGCAAGTTAGAGTCCAAAACAAGGGCAAAAGTGTTCGTAAAAGTAGATACGATGGAGACGTATCACATAATTGCATGCAGTACAAACTATAAATACTTACATTCCCATTCCTGCGGCTGTACGATATGTCGTATGCGTCACGCTTAAGAGCCACATCTTCTGTCTAGTTAAGCATCAACGGATATGCATGTGCCAGTGGATTGAATGTCTCTCCATCGAGTGGCTGCACTTTCTCCCAAAACATTTACTGGATGAACATGAAATATATTAGCAATCTTAATTTTGAAAACTATAGTCGAAAATAAAATTATAACATGCAATTTACCTCTATGAGGGCAAGGTTTCCCACTGGCCATGTACATTTTGTAAGATCCGACACGGTCTTTTTGATGCCATCAACGCAAATGCGTAAAGTAAACGCATTCCAATTAAATGATTTGATGCTCTGCACATCCTCCACTAACTTTTAAAAAACATTAGGAACTTCTATCATGGAGTGCGGTGCAAGAACCGTGCCAAGGAGAACCAACACAATTCGACGCAGGAAATCATCATCATACGTGCCACTGCTAGTGATGTCCTGAATAAGCTAGTCCATCATTATTTCATTCGTACTGGAATCTATGAAACGACTCGTCACCTTCACCTTCGCCTTTAACCCCCCCCCCCTTTACCTAAAGCTCTCATGGCATCTCTACCCTTGTTCTCTAGACCAAAAATATCAAAGACATCTTTAGCACGCAATGATATCGCACCATTTTTTGATGGCATGATGAACCTATCTCTATCCAACGCATATGATTTAATAATGAACTTAAGCAAACACTTGCGCATGAGCACACTAGGAATCATCAACATTTTTTCTAGTCTAGTGCTTGCAAAACGGTTTTTCTGCCTTGAGTTCAGTTTGCTGACCAAAAAACACCACTTCTCAACAGAACAGTAAATCTCTCTGTACTCCTTCACTACGAATAGAAGCAAAAAAATTAACTACTGTACATGTCTAGATGATAAATATGAGCAATGCACCGTTTGAAAAACAAAAAATTTACCTCCCACCATTAGGCCGTACGTGGCCGCCCGGGAGGAGGGAGGACGACGGCGTGTTGTGGAACCGCGGACGGCGACATCAAAGACTTCGGACGGCGATGTGATGGGCCAGATGTGGACGGCACGGCGTGATCTCGATCGGCGGACGGCGGAAGGCGTGTTCTCGAACAGCTGACGGCGGACGGCGGCGCTCCGTCATGGGGCCAGATGGGTATGATGGATGGCGGCATGCTGAGAGGGCAGGCGGCGGCGTGCGTTAGGGTTGGGGCGTCGTGTGTGTCGTGGGTATATGGCGACGTGCGTGCGAGGTACGAGGTTTCAATCCTGATAGATTCTGTCGGGCCCACGTCACCTCTCTCTCCTCTGTCGTCCTCAATCATTGGGTCGGGCCCCAGACGACGCACGTGGAGTAGGGTCGGGCGGTCGGACGACATAGTTTAGTCCCACCTCAGCCACGGAAGGACACCCCGACCGGCTTAAATAGCCGCGTCGGTTAACCCATGCATGGTCATCTTTAATATTGTCATGTGACCTTACTCAACTGTCCGGGCGGTGCACTTTCCAGGTACTGCCCGGGCAGTTGTGTAAGGTCTTATCACATTATTGAAAATGTTTTTTTCGTACAATTTTATAATTTCCAGGTATTGCCAACTACTTTTTTTTCTGACTCCGTCAAACGGCCCCAAACTTTTTCCACACCTTGGCATCACCATCCACAACACCCACGCCAAATTTCATATTTTTTTTGACACTCGATGCATTTCCTAGGATTTTCCAGGCCAAAATAGCCAAAATCATTGGCCGGACATGACGCAACGTTCGTTTTGTATCCGTTTTCGTTCATTTCTTGCATGGGGGCCTACGTTGGCCGTGCACACATGTATGCAAACTTTGGTGCCATTGCATGGATGCGATCACGTAGCCCCAGTGCAACCAGCTCCGTTTCTGTGTCTCCGAGAGGGGGTTCCCAACTACTTTCTTTTCTCAACTCCGTCAAACGGCCCCAAACTTTTTCCACACGTTGCCATCACCATCCACAACACCCACACCAAATTTCATATTTTTCCGACACTCGATGCATTTCCTAGGATTTTCTAGGCCAAAATAGCAAAAATCACTGGTCGGACGTGACGCAACGTTCGTTTTGTATCCGTTTTCGTTCATTTCTTGCGTGGGGGCCTACGTTGGCCATGCACACATGTATGCAAACTTTGGTGCCATTGCATGCATGTGATCACGTAGCCCCAGTGCAACCAGCTCCGTTTCTGTGTCTCCGAGAGGGGGTTCCCAACTACTTTCTTTTCTCGACTCCGTCAAACGGCCCTAAACTTTTCCACACCTTGCCATCACTATCCACAACACACATGCCAATTTTCATATTTTTCCGACACTCGATGCATTTCCTAGAATTTTCTAGGCCAAAATAGCCAAAATCACTGGCCGGGCGTGACACAACATTCATTTTGTATCCGTTTTCGTTCATTTCTTTCATGGGGGCCTACGTTGGCCATGCACACATGTATGCAAACTTTGGTGTCATTGCATGCATGCGATCACGTAGCCCCAGTGCAACCAGCTCTGTTTCTGTGTCTCCGAGAGGGGGTTCCCAACTACTTTCTTTTCTTGACTCCGTCAAACGGCGCCAAACTTTTTACACACCTTATAATCACCATCCACAACACCCACGCCAATTTTCATATTTTTCCGACACTCGATACATCTCCTAGGATTTTCCAGGCCAAAATAGCCAAAATTACTGGCCGGACGTGACGCAACATTCGTTTTGTATCCATTTTCATTCATTTCTTGAGTGGGGGCCTACGTTGGCCGTGCACACATGTATGCAAACTTTGATGCCATTGCATGCATGCGATCACGTAGCCCCAGTGCAACCAACTCCGTTTCTTTGTCTTCGAGAGGGGGTTCCCAACTACTTTCTTTTCTCGACTCCATCAAATGGCCCCAAACTTTTTCCACACCTTTCCATCACCATCCAGAACACCCATGCCAATTTTCATATTTTTCCGACACTCGATGTTTTTCCTAGTATTTTTCAGGCCAAAATAGCAAAAATCACTGCCGGACGTGACGCAACATTCGTTTTGTATCCATTTTCGTTCATTTCTTGCATGGGGGCCTACGTTGGCCGTGCACACACCCTGCAAAAAATTGGTTTTGTTTCATGCATGCCATCACGTACTCGTAGTCAAACCAGGACTGTTTGGGTATGCCGGTCCGGCTACTCTCTAAGATGTTTTATTTTCACCTCCACATAATGACACAAAACTTTTTACACGTCATCCGTTGACAATGGGTAGCACGCATGACAATTTTCGATATTTTCTGACGTCCGATGCATTTTCTCAGGGTTTTCCAGGCGAAAATATTCTAAAACGCTAGAGGGTCGGCATTGGGCGTGCACGCACCCTCACAAAATTTTCTTTCATTTCATGCATGCGATTCTGGACTGCCGATATTTTATGTGTCCATTTTTTTGGTTAATTTCTTATGCTTTAGCAAATATTCATGTACAAATGCATCATCAAATCGATAATCTCAACTGAAATGGACGAAACAAATTTGTTGAACATAGATAAGATATTTTACAAAGACGACCGAACTCGATACATATAAGTTCATACATAAAGTATACTACTTAGGCTTAGAACGACATAACGAGATTAACCTAAAAATGACATTAAAAAACTACTCCTCATCACTATCGACGAGGTCCACCACGACCGGGTCATCGTCGCAGTCATCGTCGCTGCTGGACCGGTTCGCGAGGTCGTCCCAGTCGACCGGGCCGTCGTCCTCCACCTCTGTCGACTGCTGCTGCCACTCTGCCGGCGGCTGCTGCCACTCCGCTGGCGCCATCGCCCCCTGCTCTGCGGCCATCTCCTTGGCCGCTTCGATTGCGGCCGCGACCTCGGCGGCCTCCCTCGCAGCAACCGCCGCTGCCGCTGCCACCTCCGACGCCCATAGGGCCACGTGGTACCCCGGCATGTCATCCAGATCGCCGTCCTCCCGGAGGATGACCTACTCTGACAACAACTCCAACTCTGGCGGTGAGGGAGGGGCGGCCGGCGCGGGCGCCGCTGGCGGGTGCGCCCCGTGGCGGCGGATGTGCCCCGTGGCTGCCAGCACGTCCGCAGCGATCCGGCGGTGGAGGCGGGGCGCGAAGACGGCCGCTGCCGCCCGTCAGATTGGGGGTCACGCCGGCCGCCGCAATGCGGAACGCAGCAATGACCTCCCTATAGTCCTTGGCATGCCAGAAGTCGTGGCAGCCGATGGCGTTGTGCTGACCGCTGCTGTGGCTCCGCCTCCATCGCCCCGGGGCCCGGTGTCGGGTAGCCATCCGCGTCAATCTTCTAGTTGCGTGGAAGACGACAGCCCGGTGGCATGAGGAGGTAGTAGCGGTGGAGCTCCTCCATCTCTAGCACGCCGAGGCTCGCCGGCCAGGATCCGCGCCAGAAAAGAGCTTGATGTCTACTACACAACCTTCTTCTTATAAACGTTGTTGGGCCTCCAAGTGCAGAGGTTTGTAGGAAAGTAGCAAATTTCCCTCAAGTGGATGACCTAAGGTTTATCAATCCGTAGGAGGCGTAGGATGAAGATGGTCTCTCTCAAGCAACCCTGCAACCAAATAACAAAGAGTATCTTGTGTCCCCAACAAAACCAGTACAATGGTAAATTGTATAGGTGCACTAGTTCAGCGAAGATATGGTGATACAAGTGCAATATGGATGGCAGATATAGCTTTTTGTAATCTGAAATTACAAAAACAGTAAGGTTACTAATGATAAAAGTGAGCGTAAACGGTATTGCAATGCTAGAAAACAAGGCCTAGGGTTCATACTTTCACTGGTGTAAGTCCTCTCAACAATAATAACATAATTGGATCATATAACTATCCCTCAACATGCAACAAAGAGTCACTCCAAAGTCATTAATAGCGGAGAACAAACGAAGAGATTATGGTACGGTATGAAACCACCTCAAAGTTATCCTTTCTGCTCGATCTATTCAAGAGTCCGTAGTAAAATAACATGAAGCTATTCTTTCCGTTCAATCTATCATAGAGTTCGTACTAGAATAACACCTTAAGACACAAATCAACCAAAACCCTAATGTCACCTAGATACTCCAATGTCACCTCAAGTATCCGTGGGTATGATTATACGATATGCATCACACAATCTCAGATTCATCTATTCAACCAACACAAAGTACTTCAAATAGTGCCCCAAAGATTCTACCGGAGAGTCAAGACGAAAACGTGTGCCAACCCCTATGCATAGGTTCATGGGCGGAACCCGCAAGTTGATCACCAAAACATACATCAAGTGGATCAATAGAATACCCCATTGTCACCATGGGTATCCCACGCAAGACATACATCAAGTGTTCTCAAATCCTTAAAGACTCAATCTGATAAGATAACTTCAAAGGGAAAACCCAATCCATACAAGAGATTAGAGGGGGAGAAACATCATAAGATCCAACTATAATAGCAAAGCTCGTGATACATCAAGATCGTACCACCTCAAAAACACGAGAGAGAGAGAGAGAGAGAGAGATCAAACACATAGCTACTGGTACATACCCTCAGCCCTGAGGGAGAACTACTCCCTCCTCGTCATGGAGAGCACCGGGATGATGAAGATGGCCACCGGAGTGGGATTCCCCCTCCGGCAGGGTACCGGAACGGGTCTAGATTGGCTTTCGGTGGCTACGGAGGCTTCTCGCGGCGGAACTCCTGATCTATTGTGCTCCCTGATGTTTTTAGGGTATATGGGTATATATAGGAGGAAGAAGTATGTCGGTGGATCTCGGGGCTGTCCACGAGGCAGGGGGGCGCGCCTCCCACCCTCGTGGCCAGCTCGGGACTCTCCTGGTCCATCTCCGATACTCCGTGGGCTTCTTCTGGTCCAAAAATAAATTCCATGAAGTTTCAGGTCAATTGGACTCCATTTGATTTTCCTTTTCTGCAATACTCTAAAACAAGGAAAAAAACAGAAACTGGCACTGGGCTCTAGGTTAATAGGTTAGTCCCAAAAATAATATAAAAGTGCATAATAAAGCCCAAAAACATCCAAAGTTGATAATATAATAGCATGGAACAATAAAAAATTATAGATACGTTGGAGACGTATCAGCATCCCCAAGCTTAATTCCTGCTCGACCTCAAGTAGGTAAATGATAAAAATAGAATTTTTGATGTGGAGTGCTACCTAACATATTTCTCTAAGTAATTCTCTTCATTTTGGCATGAATATTCAGATCCATAAGATTCAAGACAAAAGTTTAGTATTGACATAAAAATAATAATACTTCAAGCATACTAACTAAGCAATTATGTCTTCTCAAAATAACATGGCCAAAGAAAGTTATCCCTACAAAATCATATAGTCTGGCTATGCTCCATCTTCACCACACAAAGTATTTAAATCATGCACAACCCCTATGACAAGCCAAGCAATTGTTTCATACTTTTGGTGTTCTCAAACTTTTTCAATATTCACGCAATACATGAGCGTGAGCCATTGACATAGCACTATATGTGGAATAGAATGGTGGTTGTGGAGAAGACAAAAAGGGAGAAGATAGTCTCACATGAACTAGGCGTATCAACGGTCTATGGAGATGCCCATTAATAGATATCAATGTGAGTGAGTAGGGATTGCCATGCAACAGATGCACTAGAGCTATAAGTATATGAGAGCTCAACAAAAGGAACTAAGTGGGTGTGCATGCAACTTGCTTGCTCACGAAGACCTAGGGAATTTGAGGAAGCCCATTGTTGGAATATACAAGCCAAGTTCTATAATGAAAATTTCCCACTATTATATGAAAGTGACAAAACAAGAGACTCTCTATCATGAGGATCATGGTGCTACTTTGAAACACAAGTGTGGAAAAAAGGATAGTAGCATTGTCCCTTTTATTTTTTTATTTGGCCTTTCTTTTTTTTGGCCTTCCGCTTTTTTTATTTGGCCTTTCTCTTTTTTTGGGACAATGCTCTATCAATGATGATCATAACACTTCTATTTATTTACAACTCAATGATTATAACTCGATACTAGAACAAAGTATGACTCCATATGAATGCCTCCGGCGGTGTACCGGGATGTGCAATGACTCATGAGTGACATGTATGAAAGAATTATGAATGGTGGCTTTGCCAAAAATAATGTCAACTACATGATCATGCAAAGGAATATGACAATGATGAAACGTGTCATAATAACGGAATAGTGGAAAGTTGCATGGCAATATATCTCAGAATGGCTATGGAAATGCCATGATAGGTAGGTATGGTGGCTGTTTTGAGGAAGGTATATGGTGAGTGTATGATACCGGCGAAGAGAGTGTGTATAATCCATGGACTCAACATTAGTCATAAAGAACTCACATACTTATTGCAAAAATCTATTAGTTATCGAAACAAAGTACTACACACATGCTCCTAGGGGGATAGATTGGTAGGAAAAGACCATCTCTCGTCCCCGACCGCCACTCATAAGGAAGACAATCAATAAATAAATAATGCTCCGACTTCGTCACATAACGGTTCACCATACGTGCATGCTACGGGAATCACAAACTTCAACACAAGTATTTCTCAAATTCACAACTACTCAACTAGCATGACTCTAATGTCACCATCTCCATATCTCAAAACAATTATCAAGTATCAAACTTCTCTTAGTATTCAATGCACTTTATATGAAAGTTTTTATTATATCCCTCTTGGATGCCCATCATATTAGGACTAAATTAATAACCAAAGCACATTACCATGCTATTCTAAAAGACTCTCAAAATAATATAAGTGAATCATGAGAGATCAATTATTTCTATAAAATAAAACCACCACCGTTCTCTAAAAAGATATAAGTGGCACTAGGGGAAATGGCAAACTACTCCAAAAGATATAAGTGAAGATCAATGAGTAGTCGAATAATTATGCAACTATGTGAAGACTCTCTAACATTCAAGAATTTCAGCTCTTGGTATTTTATTCAAACAGCAAGCAAAACTAAATAAAATAAAATTACGCTACAAGCAAAACACATATCATGTGGTAAATAAAAATATAGCTCCAAGTAAAGTTACCGATGAACAAAGACGAAAGAGGGGATGCCTTCCGGGCATCCCCAAGCTTAGGCTATTGGTTGTCCTTGAATATTACCTAGGGGTGCCTTGGTAAACCCCAAGTTTAGGCTCTTGAGACTCCTTATTCCATAGTCCATCGAATCTTTACCCAAAACTTGAAAACTTCACAACAGAAAACTCGTAAGCTCCGTTAGTATAAGAAAATAAATCACCACTTAGGTACTGTTGTGAACTCATTCTAAATTCATATTGGTGTAATATCTACTGTATTCCAACTTATCTATGGTTCATACCCTCCGATAATACTCATAGATTCATCAAAATAAGCAAACAACACATCGAAAACAGAATCTGTCAAAAACAGGACAGTCTGTAGTAATCTGGATCAAATGTATACTTCTGGAACTCATAAAATTCTCAAATAAATTTCTGGACGTGAATAAGTTATCTATTAATTATTTTCAAAATGATTTAACTAAATAGCACCTCCAATAAAAAATGGCATCAATTCTCGTGAGCGCTAAAGTTTCTGTTTTTTGCAGCATGATCGCAAAGACTTTCCCCAAGTCTTCCCAACGGTTCTACTTGGCACAAACACTAATTAAAACATAAAAACTCAATCATAACATAGGATAGATGATTAATTTATTACTAAACATGAACAAAAAGCAAGGAATAAAAATAAAATTGTGTTGCCTCCCAACAAGCGCTATTGTTTAACGCCCCTAGCTAGGCATGATGATTTCAATGATGCTCACATAAAAGATAAGAATTGTAACATAAAGAGAGCATCATGAAAAATATGACTAGCACATTTAAGTCTAACCCACTTCCTATGCATAGGGATTTTATAAGCAAACAATTTATGGGAACAAGAATCAATTAGCATAGGAAAGCAAAACAAGCATAGCTTCAAGATTTTAAGCACATAGAGAGGAAACTTGATATTATGCAATTCCTACAAGCATATATTCCTCCCTCATAATAATTTTCAGTAGCATCAGGAATGAATTCAACAATATAACTATCACATAAAGCACTATTTTCATGGTGCACAAGCATAGAATTTTTATTACTCCCCACATAAGCAAACTTCTTCTCATGAATAGTAGTGGGAGCAAACTCAACAAAATAACTATCATGTGAGGCATAATCCTGTTGAAAACCAAAATCATGATGACAAGTTTCATGGTTATCATTATTCTTTATAGCATACATGTCATCACAGTAATCATCATAGATAGCAACTTTGTTCTCATAATCAATTGGAACCTCTTTCGAAATAGTGGATTCATCACTAAATAAAGCCATGACCTCTTCAAATACACTTTCATCCATATAATCATCATAAATAGGAGGAATGCTTTCATCATAATAAATTTGCTCATCAAAACTTGGGAAAAAAATATGATCTTCATCAAACATAGCTTCCCCAAGCTTGTGGCTTTGCATATCATTAGCATCATGGATATTCAAGGAATTCATACTAACAACATTGCAATCATGCTCATCATACAACGATTTAGTGCTAAACATTCTAATGCATTCTTCTTCTAACACTTTGGCACAGTTATCAGAATCCCTATTTTCAAGAAAGACATTAAAAAGATGAAGCATATGAGGTACCCTTAATTCCATTTTTTTGTATTTTTCTTTTATAAACTAAACCAGTGCTAAAACAAGAAACAAAAAGATTCAATTGCAAGATCTAAAGATATACCTTCAAGCGCTAACCTCCCCGGCAACGGCGCCAGAAAAGAGCTTGATGTCTACTACACAACCTTCTTCTTGTAGACGTTGTTGGGCCTCCAAGTGCAGAGGTTTGTAGGAAAGTAGCAAATTTCCCTCAAGTGGATGACCTAAGGTTTATCAATCCGTAGGAGGCGTAGGATGAAGATGGTCTCTCTCAAGCAACCCTGCAACCAAATAACAAAGAGTATCTTGTGTCCCCAACAAAACCAGTACAATGGTAAATTGTATAGGTGCACTAGTTCAGCGAAGATATGGTGATACAAGTGCAATATGGATGGCAGATATAGCTTTTTGTAATCTGAAATTACAAAAACAGTAAGGTTACTAATGATAAAAGTGAGCGTAAACGGTATTGCAATGCTAGAAAACAAGGCCTAGGGTTCATACTTTCACTGGTGTAAGTCCTCTCAACAATAATAACATAATTGGATCATATAACTATCCCTCAACATGCAACAAAGAGTCACTCCAAAGTCATTAATAGCGGAGAACAAACGAAGAGATTATGGTACGGTATGAAACCACCTCAAAGTTATCCTTTCTGCTCGATCTATTCAAGAGTCCGTAGTAAAATAACATGAAGCTATTCTTTCTGTTCAATCTATCATAGAGTTCGTACTAGAATAACACCTTAAGACACAAATCAACCAAAACCCTAATGTCACCTAGATACTCCAATGTCACCTCAAGTATCCGTGGGTATGATTATACGATATGCATCACACAATCTCAGATTCATCTATTCAACCAACACAAATTACTTCAAATAGTGCCCCAAAGATTCTACCGGAGAGTCAAGACGAAAACGTGTGCCAACCCCTATGCATAGGTTCATGGGCGGAACCCGCAAGTTGATCACCAAAACATACATCAAGTGGATCAATAGAATACCCCATTGTCACCATGGGTATCCCACGCAAGACATACATCAAGTGTTCTCAAATCCTTAAAGACTCAATCTGATAAGATAACTTCAAAGGGAAAACCCAATCCATACAAGAGATTAGAGGGGGAGAAACATCATAAGATCCAACTATAATAGCAAAGCTCGCGATACATCAAGATCGTACCACCTCAAAAACACGAGAGAGAGAGAGATCAAACACATAGCTACTGGTACATACCCTCAACCCTGAGGGAGAACTACTCCCTCCTCGTCATGGAGAGCACCGGGATGATGAAGATGGCCACCGGAGTGGGATTCCCCCTCCGGCAGGGTGCCGGAACGGGTCTAGATTGGCTTTCGGTGGCTACGGAGGCTTCTCGCGGCGGAACTCCTGATCTATTGTGCTCCCTGATGTTTTTAGGGTATATGGGTATATATAGGAGGAAGAAGTATGCCGGTGGATCTCGGGGCTGTCCACGAGGCAGGGGGGCGCGCCCAGGGGGGTGGGCGCGCCCCCCACCCTCGTGGCCAGCTCGGGACTCTCCTGGTCCATCTCCGATACTCCGTGGGCTTCTTCTGGTCCAAAAATAAATTCCATGAAGTTTCAGGTCAATTGGACTCCATTTGATTTTCCTTTTCTGCAATACTCTAAAACAAGGAAAAAAACAGAAACTGGCACTGGGCTCTAGGTTAATAGGTTAGTCCCAAAAATAATATAAAAGTGCATAATAAAGCCCATAAACATCCAAAGTTGATAATATAATAGCATGGAACAATAAAAAATTATAGATACGTTGGAGACGTATCAGTGCTGCTGCTGCCACGGTAGAACGCCATCTCCGGCGGGTGTCGGGTGGGATGGTGGATGCATGGGGCGTCGGGGAGGGGGTGGATTCATGGGGCACTGGTGGGACGGGGGATACGTGCGACGAGGCACCAGTTTACATAGTCGCAGGTCGGGGGGCGTCGGTGGGTGTCGGTGGGGTGTCCGTGGGGAGGCGCGACAGGCGAGGAGGCGCGACAGCGGTGGCGTGCTACAGGCGGGCGCGGCAGGCGGGGAGGCGGGCGCGGCAGGCAAGGCGGCGGTGGGCGGGGAGGAGGGCAGGCGGGCGCGGCACATGAGGCGGCGGCAGGAGGGGAGGCGGGCGGGCGGGCACGGCACGCGAGGCGGCGGTAGGCGGGGAGGCGGGCAGACGAGCAGGCGGGCGCGGCAGGCGAGGCGGCCGGGCTGTTGGCCGGCAGCGGCACACGGCAGGCGAGGCGGCCGGGCTGTCGGGCGGCAGCGGCGACCGATGGGACGGGGCGACGCGCGGATGGTGACGCGCGGCAGTTCCACGCATTGACTGCGGGATGTCGTGTTGATCGCGGGTGGGCACGTTCGCAGGCGCATGCGGGCGGGCGGGTACGCTCTTCGGTCTTTTTTTTGCGGGCGGCCGTGCGGGCTGTGTGCACGTCTGCATGCGCGCCACATCCGCAGTCGCGTGCGGGCGGCCGGTAGGGGCGGTTCGAGTTTTTTTGCCTGGCGGGCGGGCGGGGTAGCGGGCGGGTCCTGTATTCATATAAGTATATGCTCCGGACTTCTTTTTGCGGGGGCCGGGCGGGCGGGCGGACTCTTTTAAAAAAAATGCCCATCCTTCCCTTGGGGGGTCTATCGAAGTGGAAGTGTAATTGAAGAGGTCTTGTGTTCCCTATGTCAGTTTCAAATGCTGAACATAGGACATATTAGGACTTGTATAAATATAGATGGCCTAATGGGCATCCCTACACGATATGTTTGGGTACTTGATGCGGATGATGAGAGAATTAAATACTGCATATTGGATGACCATTTACCAACATGTGCAACATCAGGAACACCATTTCCCACAACTTGCTTCAGGAAACTTCATAGTATTACCAAAGTTATGGATATCTAGACCGCAAGAATCCCCCAAAGCAACAGATCAGAACCAGCCCGGGGCATTTGTGGTGCGGGTACATTCGATGGTGGTATACCTGGAAAGATGGCGTGGGGTTCATATCGGCGACCTCCCGGAGGCATCATCCTCGGTGCCGAGGTTGTGCCTACAACGGATTAAGGGCGCGGCCAGGCGAGACGGCGTCGCTAGGGCTTCTCCCGGGGCCGGGGGTGGGTGCAGAGGAAACATGCAGAGTACAGACATCAGATGAAGTAGTTACTAAGAGGTAGTAATAGGCGACGGCGCGCCGGCCAAAAGTTTGGGACGGTCGCCTGCCAGCCGCGTGATACGAGTCATCTGGGCCATGTGATCCTGGCATCATCCTCGTAATACAACTGCTTTGCAGAAAAAAAGGAAAATTGCCCCCAGACCTCGTCAAACCGCCGCAAATCCTGGCTCGGGCGTGCTCCTCGCCGCCGCCTGCTTCCATCATGTAGTGCGTGCACATCGATGCCGCACTCTTAGGCTCCATCGCGCGCCGCCGAATCCAGTTGTGTCGCTTCATGGCCCTCGTTAAGCTAGCACTATGCCATCGGCGAGCTTGTTGCTACACGCTGCCCCGGTCGCAGCACTCGCTGTCGAGCTTGCGGCACACGTCGCTGCAGTCACCGGACGTACTCCATGGCTCATCACCGTCCTACTCCATTAAACGCATGCAGCAAAAAATCTCATTAGTCCCAGTGAAAAATTGTTAGGGAGTGCTGGGACATGAATGGTTGAAGCTTTCTTCATCCCCGGTTGTAGCTTTTGTAACCGACAGTTGTAGCTTTTCATCGCCGTTCATAAGTTCCGTAGTAATATATGGTTGAAGCTTTTCTCGTCGCCGGTTGAAGCTTTTCTCATCACCGTTTCCAGCAAAAAATCATTGTAGCATCTTCTTCTCACCCACCCTAGTCACCGGTGGCAACTTTTTCACCGGGGGTTGCAGCTTTCCGTGTCGTTGATCGCAGCTTCCGCCATGCCGGTTGTAGCAAGTGTGATCACCGGTCATGCTTTTCCCAGATTGCAGTTGCAGCTTTCCCATGCCCGTGGACGCTTCTGCCATCACCAGTTGCAGCACCCCATGATGCCGCTTCCAGCAAATGCGCAGCTCGTGGTCACCGCCGTTGTAGCTCGTGGTCACCGCCAATGCACCCCCTGACAACGGTTGAAGCTTTTTTGTTTGCTGGTTGTATCTTTTCCAGTAGCCGGTTCCAACTTTTTTCATGGCAGCAGCTTCCAATGTTCTCCGATGAAACAAAAAAACTCGCCGGTTCCAGCAATAACTCTTGCCGGTTGTAGCCATGTGTTATGCCGGTTGAAGCACATTGACTCGCCACCTATGCCATACAGCATTCATGCTCTAGTCATCTATGGATGCCCCTCATTATGCAGCCGTCGACGGTCATCGTTCCAAGCTCCGGTGGGTGCTGGTTGCAGCACCCGCCGTCGTGCGCCCCCTGTTGTAGGATCTCCTACTGACGGCCATGGCGTCCGTAGCAAAGGAGCAGCGCGAGGTGTGCGAGATGGGCACCGAGCAGAGGGATTTGGGGAGGAGAAGATGAGTCAGAGGTGGGAGGAGATAAGGTGAATCTGTCATCGGGTGGGCCTCCCTTGGGCCCGTGTGGGCGCAACCAATTAGGCGCGCCGTGCGCGCGAGTGGGAGCGTCCGACCGAGCGTTCGCCGGCGCTCCGTTCCCAAACGATTCCCTTAACAAAGGCTTTCTCTGAGCGATCGAGATAAATGGGCTTTCTGTCGGAGACAAAACCCAATCAACCACAAACCTCCGAATTGGCCACCAGAGTAGCTGCCTACAGGACAACCCATTCGGCTTTGAGCATATGGCAAATCGTACAGCCAAAAATGCTTAGGCATGTCATATGATGGTTAAAATTGCCAAGTACATGAGAGGGGAGGGATTAGGCTTGGTTTTACTATCCTTAATTACCTTATACGTAACCGACCTTGTTGTAACCCTAGACCCAGTCGATACCTATATAAGCTAGGGGGTAAGGCTCGTAGATGACATCGTCGATGTCATTGTAGATCAACTTGTACTTTGTACTCCATCCCAAATCAATACTACAACACAAACATGACGTAGGGGTTTATCTCTTCAGAGAGCCCGAACCAGTGGCGGATCCAGGATTTCATACTTGGGTGTTCATTTTTTTTCCAGGGTTTCAAAAAGTAAACTAATCTAAAATGCGAAATTTTTATGTAGCAAGATTATTTTTCTATCAAAATGACAAAAGAATAAAGATTATTTACTACATCATCATACATTTGGGAATCACATAGCCATTAGTATACAATACATCTGAAGACAATGAACAAGAAGAATGCTAATTGCCTGGTCCTGGTGACATGTGTAGGTGTATACTGATGTGCAACTCACGCTAAAGGTAACAATCATGATGTTATGTCACCCGCGAGAGGTCACTTAGGGACTGAAAGTCACTTAGAAAAGTTTTTTGCCAAAAAATTTGGGTGTACATCTGTACACCCATGACCAACTGTGGATCCCTGGCCCGAACCTGGGTAAAATCCCTTGTCTCTCTTACCATCACATCTAGACTACTAGCTCAGGACCCACTACCCGAGATCTGCCTGAATCGACTCCGCCGCTTGGCCCCTCTACCAGTTGCTTCCGACCGTGCTACGGTCGCGCGGCGGCAACACCGCCTTGATACGTCTCCGTCGTATCTATAATTTTTGATTGTTCCATGCCAATATTATTCAACTTTCATATACTTTTTGGCAACCTTTTATATTATTTTTGGGACTAACATATTGATCCAGTGCCCAGTGCCAGTTCCTGTCTATTGCATGTTTTTGGTTTCACAGAATATCCATATCAAATTGAGTCCAAACGGGATAAAAATGGACGGAGCTTATTTTTGGAAAATATGGAAAAATCGGAAGGAAAATCAACGCGAACCAGTGCCCGAGGTGGTCACGAGGCAGGGGGCGCGCCCCCTACCCTCGTGAGCCCACCGTAAGGCGGTTGACGCTCTTCTTTTGCCGCAAGAAAGCTAATATTCAGAAAAAAAATCACGGCGAAGGTTTCAGGCCAATCGGAGTTACGGATCTCCATATATATACGAAAAGGTGAAACAGAGCCAGGAGAGAATGCAGAACCAGAGAGAAACAGAGAGATAGATCCAATCCTGGAGGGGCTCTCGCCCCTCCCATGCCATGGTGGCCAAGGACCAGAGGGGAAACCCTTCTCCCATCTAGGGAGGAGGTCAAGGAAGAAGAGGAAGAAGGGGGGCCCTCTCCCCCTCTCCTCCGGCGGCGCCGGAACGCCGTCGTGGCCATCATCATCATCACCGCGATCTTCACCAACACCTCCGCCATCTTCACCAACATCTCCATCACCTTCCCCCCTCTATCTACAGCGGTCCACTCTCCCGCAACCCGTTGTACCCTCTACTTGAACATGGTGCTTTATGCTTCATATTATTATCCAATGATGTGTTGCCATCCTATGATGTCTGAGTAGATTTTCGTTGTCCCATCGGTGGTTGATTGTAACGCCCTCGATGCGGCTATATCTCCCACGTGTCGAAGCACGACTTAGAGGCATAACCGCATTGAAAGCAATGTCGCAAGTCAGGTAATCTTCACACAACCCATGTAATACATAAGGGAAAGAGATACATAGTTGGCTTACAATCGCCACTTCACACAAATACATGAATAAAGCATTACATCATCCAGATACAATCAAGGTCCGACTACGGAACCAAAAATAAAAGAAGAACCCCAAATGCGACAAAGGTCCCCGATCGACCCCAACTGGGCTCCACTACTGATCGACTAGAACGAAACAACACAAAGGACAAGATCTTCAATGAGCTCCTCCTGAGCTGGATAGCGTCATCTGCTCGGTCTCAATGGCACCTGCAAGCTGGTTTTGGAAGTATCTGTGAGCCATGGGGACTCAGCAATCTCGCACCCTCGCGATCAAGACTATTTAAGCTTAAGGGTAAGGTAAAGGTATGAGGTGGAGCTGCAGCAAGCGGCTAGCATATATGGTGGCTAACATACGCAAATGAGAGCGAGAAGAGAAGGCAAAGCACGGTCGATAAAAGTATGATCAAGAAGTGATCCTGGACTACCTACGTCAAGCATAACTCCAACAACCGTGTTCACTTCCCGGACTCCGCCGGAAAGAGACCATCACGGTTACACACGCTGTTGATTCATTTTAATTAAGGTCGACTTCAGGTTTTCTACAACCGGACATTAAAAAATTCCCATCTGCCCATAACCGCGGGCACGGCTTTCGAAAGTTCAAATCCCTGCAGGGGTGTCCCAACTTAGCCCATCACAAGCTCTCACGGTCAACGAAGGAATAGACCTCCACCCGAGACATTCCGATCAGACTCGGTATCCCAGTACAACAAGACATTTCGACAGGGTAAAACTTAACCAGCAACACCGCCCGAATGTGCCGACAAATCCCGATAGGAGCTGCACATATCTCTTTCTCAGGGCACACTCAGATGAGCTCTCCATACAACTAAAACCAAACCTCGAGTTTCCCCGAGGAGGCGCTGCACAGGACTCTAGTTCGGACCAACACTCAGAGGAGCACTGGCCCGGGGGGGTTAAAATAATGATGACCCTTGAGTCTGCAGAACCCAAGGGAAAGAAAAGGCTAGGTAGCAAATGGTAAAACCAATGTTGGGCATTGCTGGAGAAGCTTTACTTAAGGCGAACTGTCAAGGGGTTCCCATTATAGCCCAACCGCGTAAGGGACGCAAAATCCGGGAACATAACACCGATATGACGGAAACTAGGGCGGCAAGAGTGGAACAAAACACCAGACATAAGGCCGAGCCTTCCACCCTTTACCAAGTATATAGATGCATTAATTAAATAAGATATATAGTGATATCCCAACAAGTAAACAAATGTTCCAACAAGGAACGACATCTCCATGTTCCAACAAGGAACAAACTTCAATCTTCACCTGCAACTAACAACGCTATAAGAGGGGCTGAGCAAAGCGGTAACATAGCCAATCAACGGTTTGCTAGGACATTGGTGGGTTAGAGGCTTGGTTCAACAATATAGGAGGCATGATAAGCAAGTGGTAGGTATCGTAGCATAGGCCAGCAAAAGAGCGAGCATCTAGCAAAGCAAAGATAGTGGTGATTTCGAGGGTATGATCATCTTGCCTGAAATCCCGCAAGGAAGAAGAACGAGTCCATGAAGGAGACAAACGGACGTAGTCGAACGGGTCCTCACAACACGACGTTACCGGATCCAACCCGAAGAAGCAAACACCGGAAAAGAAGCACACAACATAGTAAACAACCAACACATAATCATGGCATGATGCACAATCGAGTATGATGCATGTCCGGTTTAATGAAGCATGGCATGACAAAGTGCACAAACAATCCTACAAATTAAGTGGAGCTCAATATGCAACGAGTTGCATATTGACGGAGCACAACATCAATTATTTAGTTCGATCTCGTTTATGTACCCAACAATATTAGATGTTGTTAAACATGGCAAGAGGGTGAAGCAAATGTAAACTACCTATCTAGTCACGGTTAAATGAGGCCGGGCACAACAAACAACAAATCCGGAAAATCCCCATATGCATATATTAGGTTTGGTACTGATCTGCCCTAAATATAATTTTAGAGTTGTTAAACATGCAAAGATGATGCCACCATGTTAAACTAGGCAAGATTCTACCCCATTTACATATAAAGTTTATTTAAATCCGAGTTACGGTTAATTAGTTATGAATTAAAGCATTTTAGCATGGCATAGGAGTAAATTAAAGCAAATAGCATTTTAAACATTTCAAACATAGATGAAAGTTGGTTATTATTAATCTACACAAAATTCTGAGAAAGTTTCATGTTAAGTTTGTTTAATTCCGATGCACGGTTAATTAGTTATAAAATGCATGATGTTTGAGGGTTTTTCTGCAATTCTATTCTTAACTGGATAAATAGATAAATCACTCCTTAGGAAAAAAATAGGAGTCGGGCCGAAACTGGCCCGAACTAGGCTGCACAGGAGCAAACAGGAGGTGGCTTTCTCACGTTGGGCTTTAGGGAACCGGGCCTTGGCGTCTTGGTGTTGGGCCGGCCTTGGCGCTGGATCTGGGCCTTGGAGGCCGAGCGGTCAACAGGCGCGACGGGTCAAAGTGCGCTGCTCTCGTCTCTGAACTCTGAAGGGCAGGAACAAACATCATGGGATGGAGCGGCGGCTTGGGGCGGTGCAGGACTCCGACAGCGCTCGAGGTGGGCGGAGGAAGCGGATCCGGGCAACGAGGTCAGGCGAGGACAGGTCTGGCCGCCGAAGGTCCATTCCGGCAGGATCCGGGCGAGTCCTGCAGGCAACATATTCGGTTGCAGAGAGAAAGAAAGTTCAGAGAGGGAGAGGCACGGAGAAGAAGAAGAGGGGTGGCGCGACTGGCCTAGTTCGGGCGCTCGGCGGCGTTGGTTGAAGGTAGCGGCGGACGAGGATGGAAGCAGGGGCCGGCAGCACGGGCATTGGGGACGAGGGACGGGAGGAGATGCGCGGTCGTGGCCTGGGACTTGGCGTGGGTAGGGCATGGAGGAACTACTCTCCTCCGGATCAAACTGAAAGGGGAAGGCAACGGGGCGCTGGTCTCTGACGAGGCCGGTCGAAGACGGCGGCCTCAGGCAGGGGAGCTCGAACGGCGGCGGCGGGGAAGAGCTCTAGGTCGTCCATGGCTTGAGGTGCTCACCTGTTCGAGGCAACAGAGAGACAGGTGTTGGGGAACGTAGTAATTTCGAAAATTTTCCTACGCACACGCAAGATCATGGTGATGCATAGCAACGAGGGGGAGAGTATTGTCTACGTACCAACGCAGACCGACTGCGGAAGCGATCTCACAACGTAGAGGAAGTAGTCGTACGTCTTCTTCCCGATCCGACCGATCCAAGCACCGTTACTCCGGCACCTCCGAGTTCTTAGCACACGTTCAGCTCGATGACGATCCTCGGGCTCCGATCCAGCAAAGCGTCGAGGAAGAGTTCCGTCAGCACAACGGCGTGGTGACGATCTTGATGTACTACTGACGCAGGGCTTCGCCTAAGCTCTACAACGATATGACCGAGGTGGAATTTGGTGGCAGGGGGCACCGCACACGGCTAAGGAACGATCAACAATGATCAACTTGTGTGTCTATGGGGTGCCCCTGCCCCCGTATATAAAGGAGCAGGGGGAGGGGGTTCGGCCGGCTAGGGAGAGGGCGCGGGAGGAGTCCTACTCCTACCGGGAGTAGGACTCCCCCCCTCAATCCTATTCCAACTAGGACTCCAAGGGGGAAAGGAGAGAGAGGGGGGCCGGTCCCTTCTCCTAGTCCTACTAGGACTTGGGGAAGGGGGGGCGCGGCCAGCCGTGGGCTGCCCCTTTTCTCTTTTCCACTAAGGCCCAATAGGCCCATTTGCCTCCCGGGGGGTTCCGGTAACCCTCCCGGTATTCCGGTAAAATCCCGATTTCACCCGGAACACTTCCGGTGTCCAAACATAGGCTTCCAATATATCAATCTTTACGTCTCGACCATTTCGAGACTCCTCGTCATGTCCGTGATCACATCCGGGACTCCGAACAACCTTCGGTACATCAAAATGCATAAACTCATAATAACTGTCATCGTAACGTTAAGCGTGCGGACCCTACCGTTCGAGAACAATGTAGACATGACCGAAACATGTCTCCGGTCAATAACCAATAGCGGGACCTGGATGCCCATATTGGCTCCTACATATTCTACGAAGATCTTTATCGGTCAGACCGCATAACAACATACGTTGTTCCCTTTGTCATCGGTATGTTACTTGCCCGAGATTCGATCGTCGGTATCCAATACCTAGTTCAATCTCGTTACTGGCAAGTCTCTTTACTCGTTCCGTAATCCATCATCTCATAACTAACATCTTAGTTATTATGCTTGCAAGGCTTATGTGATGTGTATTACCGAGAGGGCCCAGAGATACCTCTCCGACAATCGGAGTGACAAACCCTAATCTTGAAATACGCCAACCCAACATCCACCATTGGAGACACCTGTAGTACTCCTTTATAATCACCCAGTTACGTTGTGATGTTTGGTAGTACCCAAAGTGTTCCTCCGGTAAACGGGAGTTGCATAATCTCATAGTTATAGGAACATGTATAAGTCATGAAGAAAGCAATAGCAACATACTAAACGATCGAGTGCTAAGCTAATGGAATGGGTCATGTCAATCAGATCATTCAACTAATGATGTGACCTCGTTAATCAAATAACAACCCTTTGTTCATGGTTAGGAAACATAACCATCTTTGATTAACGAGCTAGTCAAGTAGAGGCATACTAGTGACACTCTGTTGGTTTATATATTCACACATGTATTATGTTTCCGGTTAATACAATTCTAGCATGAATAATAAACATTTATCATGATATAAGGAAATAAATAATAACTTTATTATTGCCTCTAGGGCATATTTCCTTCAACAAGGAGATAGCATGAGGGGGAGAAGAGAATAAAAAGGAAGAAGATAGAGGAAGAGGAAGGCGGCCCTGCTGGCTTCGGTCGACGTAGATGAGGAGAAAGGTAGTGCCTCGGGCGCGAGGCTCCAGTGCTTGCTCGGGCCATGAAGTTGCTCGAGGATGCCAACGAAGACGGCAACACGAATTTGTTCGGCATGGGGAATGAGAGGCGGCTTGCAAGGACAGGGGAATCGGGGGAGCGGCGCTGGCGGGTTGGAGGAAGGTAGCTAGGCTGATTGGGGATGGATCCCGAGGAAGATTTGGTGGAGTGGCGGCGGCGGCGAAGGGTGGATGGGACAAGGTCCCTAGGTTTTAGGGTTGGTCTTTATATAACAAGTGAATTTTTGGGGAGGGACTACTCGGTCCATCCGATCGTAATCGGACGATCGCGAATAAAATAGCTAGGAAGTCCAAATAAGACAACGATGACGTTTTGAAGATGTTTGGGGATGATCCGGATCCAACGGTGATGACTGCCCGGGTCGGGTCCGGGACAGCTTTCGGGCGCGCGCGCGAGGAGGGCCGCGAGCTGCCAAGAGAGGTTAGGTAGGGCCTGGCGGTGAGTAGTGGGCTGTGTAGACGGTCTCGAGCTGAGAGAAGAGAAGAGAGGGAGGCCCGGCATCTGTTTCCGGAGACCGAAAACGTCCGACATTAGACCGGCTATACTGCCGCTATAGTTTAACGGTCAGGCTATCAAACGAGCTCCGAATGCCATGAAACTTGGCAGGCGGCCTACTAACAACATAACAACACCACATGCCAACTTTCAGCGCATTCCGAGAACATTTTCCGGCCACATATAAAATACTATTTCAGACATGTCGCGGGCACGTGCAAGTGTGGTTGGGCTCAGAACGGACAATGGAGAGAACTCGGAGAACCCGGACGAATGCAAGTTTCGAAAACATGATGATGCAATGCACATGATGACATGATGAAATGCAACACGCAAGCAAAAGACAAGGCAACAACAGCAAATAACTGGACGACACCTGGCACATCGGTCTCGGGGCGTTACAACACTCCACCACTACGAGAGGATCTCGTCCCAAGATCTAGAATGGCACCGGAGGAACAACAGAAGAGAAAAGAAGAGGTAAAACTAAGTTGCTTCTTTGACAAACGAGTGAAACCACGAACCTTGCGAGGTTGAACAAATTCGAGAAAAGGATACAACGAAGGTGAACAAAGTCGAAAACACTCCGTTAGAAAAGAGGGACAAGGAACATTGCGAAACCTTGAGGTTGAAGGGAAGATATATATGGAAAACACTCCATTAAAGAAGGGGATCAAGGAAGACCAAATTCGGGCAGCACTCCGGTTGAAATGAAAAAGAATTGAATAAGGTCTTGATAAGATGAGAAGATTCTTGATGAAATCACAACACACTGCCACCGGAACTATTGAATGAATGGAACAAGGGGTAAGAAAGATCTCACACCGCACTCCGGTTGAGAAGGGAGTCAAAATTTGATAAGATGAGAGAGCTCAAATGAAAACATGACACTCCGGTTGAGAAAGGGATGCAAGACTTGATAAGGCCTCAAGAACTTGAACAAAGGGGCACAATACTCCGGTTAAGCAAGATAGGGAAGGAATAAGAGTGATATAATTTGGACAGCACTCTGTCTCTAAATGGAAGGAATTGAACTTGACAAGATGAGAGGATACTTGAAAAGAGGACACAACACTCAGATTAAAAGGATAGGCATGGAAAAATCATGATCTTTGACAAAACGAGATGATGGGTTGAAAAGATGAACCTCACAATGCCTCCGGAACAAAAGTAAGAATGGAATGGAGTGAACGAAGGAAAACAATATCTTGAGAGAGAACGGTTACAACAGAAGCTAGAATGGAGTTGTTGGAAACCCACAACGAAAATAATAAGCTTGATATGGTCTTATGGAATACCTCTCAAATTAAGAGATGAAAAACCTGCCACTCACGGGAAAATAATTGGATTGACAAGAACAAGGAGACGAGAAGGCTATATTACCGGGAGGATAAAAGAAGAACTTGGATCAATTATACGCCTCACAATATCAAGATCCTTAGGGAAAGCTTTAGGAGAAACATAACCCAAGATAACTCCAATGACGAGATTGATGGATTTAAAATACCTCATTCTTAACCACATGTGAATCATGAAGCATGAACTCAAATTATCCAGAATGACATGATACCACCTGCAATGATACGGAAGAAAGAAAACACTCCGGATTACGATATGAAGAAAGTTTGAGCTCTTAGAAAAGAATCTCAACGAACTCTTGGAGAAGGGATATAAATCGTTGATGGACCACCATGTATAGCCTCCATGAAGAAACTCCGGTAAACAAAAGGATGAACAAACGGAAAGAGAAGTTTAAAACACAAGCGAAGCCTTGCGACGATTTAGATGAATCTCCATGGTGATATAATTGAAATAACTTGGAGCTCCGGAAAGGAAAGAGTAACAAAAGAAATCAAGAATTTTGATGAACCTCCGGAATAAGGAATTAAATCGCTTGGATCAAACAAGAGTAAGAAGTACATTATGCTTATCCTTCACCAATTTAAATTGATGACAAGCAGCGGATTTGGCATATTACTCATTCTCATAGAAAGGATTAAGAGAGATATCGCATAAACTCGAGAAAATCTTCAACGAACCACCGGTAGGATTGAAAAGAATGAAAGAATTGATATGATAAATGAAGGAAGAAGAATCTTGAGCGAGCCACCGTCAGAATTGAAAAAGAACGATTAAAACATGAAGAAACACCGGGAAGGATTAGCAATTAAACGAAGATGCTTGAGAGAATTTAGATACAACTAAAACGAAGAGATCACACGCTGATTAAAGATCACTTGAACGAAGCACCGGTAAGATTGAAGAACGAGAGCTGAAAGCTGAGAATGAATAATATTTGAAAAGATGGATTCCGGATAACAAATTGAGAAGACTCTTGAATTGCTTCGGATAAGTGAAAAGAATTCTCACAATCAAAACAATTATGAGAGAATGGTAACAATCTAGAATCACGAATCTCGAAGAGAATGGAGCAAGATTAAAGATAAACTCTTCTTCGGTCTTCCAATGTTGAGAATGATGACGAGAAACACCACCAAGAATTATTTAGACACTCCGAAAGAATCAAAACAAAGAGGTTGAGCCAATGATGAAAAGAATTTGAAAGATCTTGGAGAAATACATTTGACTAATGATAATTCATTCTTACGTCAAACTTTGACAAGAAATTTGAGGATATCTCCGGGAAATAAGAAGAGTCAGGTAAGATCCTGGAAAAAGACCTGTGGGTTAGGGCCCACTCAAGAGAAACACCGTAGAACGATGAAAGAGAGAGATTGCACCGGTTGAATTAAAAGGCTTGAATGATATAACATCCTCGAAATAGGTTGAACGGATCTTGAATGACAAGATGAGCCTTTTGAGGAAGCTTTAGCACGCCGGAACAAAAGAATAGTGAGAAGTGAATTATTATGAGGTGCACCGGTATAAGAAGGTATTGAAATGAGGAAAAGAATATGATCAAACACCCAAAGCTTGAATTGAATTCACCGGAGAAGGAAAATGAGTAAAGAGTGACGAACTTGAAGCTCCGTTAGAATCTTCATGAGAATCACCGGGTAGAACATTGAAAGAAAAGAATGAAGAGACTTCACAAGAATAAAAGGATGCTTGATTAAGAAATCTGAGTCATCGAAGAAACAAGGGTGGGTGGGCGGGAAAACAAAGACAATTTGGGATGGATGAAATGAACACCGTTCAGAAGAAACTGATACTTGATCTTACGAATGTTGAAGTGATCGGATCCACTTGAAGAGAGTCACACCGGTAGAAAAGGATTGACAAAGCAATCTCGATGATCAAGAAGGATTGGTATTCACATCGGAGTATGAGAACACCATTTAGGAAAGGTATGGAATCAACACTTGACATCGAAGCAACTCGAATACCACAACTCAAAACAAAACAAAGGGTTGGCTTGCAGAATAAGCCGGAACAAACATATGATAGAGATTCCGTCCGAAGTTTTCGTGGTGGGGCCTACACGGGCTCGATCGTACAGCACCATCATGTACAAGGCAGTGCACATGACATATGAAGCGTCCCTGAGTCGGCATATCCAAGGACTCTTTAAGACACAACGAGACCACTGTATAACCGATCGTGAATAGGCGGACCACTAGACGTCGAACCCCAATTTCATATCATACATCTGTCGAAAAGATATCCTAAGAGCTACTTGAATTCCCACCTATGAAACTCCCGAAATTCTCCGGTTATGCAATCAGGTGTTGGGGATACAGGGGAAGCATAATATCTCACCCAAATCTAGCAAATCCTACATCCAGCTGTATCCATCCTTCAACACATAACCAAGAAACCTTCGGAAATCGTCTACCTCAACCTTCGAAAAGCATCCGTTATACAAGTTATGGCGATACTCCCGAACTCCCGCCCCAGTACTGGGTGGCGTCGAGGTTATCTCACCAACGAACTGCATAAAAGAGATTTTTGATGTTGGCGTACTAAACTCAGGTATTCCAGAACTGTAACGATAAAATTATGATGACAACACCTCAGAGCTCAACTCCCCGGGACACTTCCACTAAACCCCTGACAGGAGGCACCAAGACAATGTTCTCATCATAAAACCATCGGAACGATTCCAAGATACCCACGTGATCCTAAAAAAAAATTTAGTGAAATTTGAGAAGAGAAGAGTCAAAACTCTACGTCGGGATGCCTTACCAGAGCGATGAAGGAGACTGGGAAGTAAAAAGAATTCCTAAGCTCTCTGATATATAATTCCTAAATGACTCAAAACATTTTTCTAGACACAACTCGGTTGCTAAAAACGATCAAACAGTGGGGGCTCCTAAGGTCGGGGAAGGCTCTGATTACCAACTTGTAACGCCCTCGATGCGGCTATATCTCCCACGTGTCGAAGCACGACTTAGAGGCATAACCGCATTGAAAGCAATGTCGCAAGTGAGGTAATCTTCACACAACCCATGTAATACATAAGGGAAAGAGATACATAGTTGGCTTACAATCGCCACTTCACACAAATACATGAATAAAGCATTACATCATCCAGATACAATCAAGGTCCGACTACGGAACCAAAAATAAAAGAAGAACCCCAAATGCGACAAAGGTCCCCGATCGACCCCAACTGGGCTCCACTACTGATCGACTAGAACGAAACAACACAAAGGACAAGATCTTCAATGAGCTCCTCCTGAGCTGGATTGCGTCATCTGCTCGGTCTCAACGGCACCTGCAAGCTGGTTTTGGAAGTATCTGTGAGCCACGGGGACTCAGCAATCTCGCACCCTCGCGATCAAGACTATTTAAGCTTAAGGGTAAGGTAAAGGTATGAGGTGGAGCTGCAGCAAGCGGCTAGCATATATGGTGGCTAACATACGCAAATGAGAGCGAGAAGAGAGGGCAAAGCACGGTCGATAAAAGTATGATCAAGAAGTGATCCTGGACTACCTACGTCAAGCATAACTCCAACAACCGTGTTCACTTCCCGTACTCCGCCGGAAAGAGACCATCACGGTTACACACGCTGTTGATTCATTTTAATTAAGGTCGACTTCAGGTTTTCTACAACCGGACATTAACAAATTCCCATCTACCCATAACCGCGGGCACGGCTTTCGAAAGTTCAAATCCCTGCAGGGGTGTCCCAACTTAGCCCATCACAAGCTCTCACAGTCAACGAATGAATAGACCTCCACCCGAGAAATTCCGATCAGACTCGGTATCCCAATATAACAAGACATTTCGACAGGGTAAAACTTAACCAGCAACACCGCCCGAATGTGCCGACAAATCCCGATAGGAGCTGCACATATCTCTTTCTCAGGGCACACTCAGATGAGCTCTCCATACAACTAAAACCAAACCTCGAGTTTCCCCGAGGGGGCGCTGCACAGGACTCTAGTTCGGACCAACACTCAGAGGAGCACTGGCCCAGGGGGGTTAAAATAATGATGACCCTTGAGTCTGCAGAACCCAAGGGAAAGAAAAGGCTAGGTGGCAAATGGTAAAACCAATGTTGGGCATTGCTGGAGAAGCTTTACTTAAGGCGAACTGTCAAGGGGTTCCCATTATAGCCCAACCACATAAGGGATGCAAAATCCGGGAACATAACACCGATATGACGGAAACTAGGGCGGCAAGAGTGGAACAAAACACCAGACATAAGGCCGAGCCTTCCACCCTTTACCAAGTATAGAGATGCATTAATTAAATAAGATATATAGTGATATCCCAACAAGTAAACAAATGTTCCAACAAGGAACGACATCTCCATGTTTCAACAAGGAACAAACTTCAATCTTCACCTGCAACTAACAACGCCATAAGAGGGGCTGAGCAAAGCGGTAACATAGCCAATCAACGGTTTGCTAGGACATTGGTGGGTTAGAGGCTTGGTTCAACAATATAGGAGGCATGATAAGCAAGTGGTAGGTATCACAGCATAGGCCAGCAAAAGAGCGAGCATCTAGCAAAGCAAAGATAGTGGTGATTTCAAGGGTATGATCATCTTGCCTGAAATCGCGCAAGGAAGAAGAACGAGTCCATGAAGGAGACAAACGGACGTAGTCGAACGGGTCCTCACAACACGACGTTACCGGATCCAACCCGAAGAAGCAAACACCGGAAAAGAAGCACACAACATAGTAAACAACCAACACGTAATCATGGCATGATGCACAATCGAGTATGATGCATGTCCGGTTTAATGAAGCATGGCATGACAAAGTGCACAAACAATCCTACAAATTAAGTGGAGCTCAATATGCAACGAGTTGCATATTGACGGAGCACCACATCAATTATTTAGTTCGATCTCGTTTATGTACCCAACAATATTAGATGTTGTTAAACATGGCAAGAGGGTGAAGCAAATGTAAGCTGCCTATCTAGTCACGGTTAAATGAGGTCGGGCACAACAAACAACAAATCCGGAAAATCCCCATATGCATATATTAGGTTTGGTACTGATCTGCCCTAAATATAATTTTAGAGTTGTTAAACATGCAAAGATGATGCCACCATGTTAAACTAGGCAAAATTCTACCCCATTTACATATAAAGTTTATTTAAATCTGAGTTATGGTTAATTAGTTATGAATTAAAGCATTTTAGCATGGCATAGGAGTAAATTAAAGCAAACAGCATTTTAAACATTTCAAACATAGATGAAAGTTGGTTATTATTAATCTACACAAAATTCTGAGTAAGTTTCATGTTAAGTTTGTTTAATTCCGATGCACGGTTAATTAGTTATAAAATACATGATGTTTGAGGGTTTTTCTGCAATTCTATTCTTAACTGGATAAATAGATAAATCACTCCTCAGCAAAAAAAATAGGAGTCGGGCCGAAACTGGCCCGAACTAGGATGCACAGGAGCAAACAGGAGGTGGCTTTCTCACGTTGGGCTTTAGGGAACCGGGCCTTGGCGTCTTGGTGTTGGGCCGGCCTTGGCGCTGGATCTGGGCCTTGGAGGCCGAGCGGTCAACAGGCGCGACGGGGCAAAGTGCGCTGCTCTCATCTCTGAACTCTGAAGGGCAGGAACAAACATCAGGGGATGGAGCGGCGGCTTGGGGCGGCGCAGGACTCCGGCGGCGCTCGAGGTGGGCGGAGGAAGCGGATCCGGGCAGCGAGGTCAGGCGGGGACAGGTCTGGCCGCCGAAGGTCCATTCCGGCAGGATCCGGGCGAGTCCTGCAGGCAACATATTCGGTTGCAGAGAGAAAGAAAGTTCAGAGAGGGAGAGGCACGGAGAAGAAGAAGAGGGGCGGCGCGACTGGCCTGGTTCGGGCGCTCGGCGGCGTTGGTTGAAGGTAGCGGCGGACGAGGATGGAAGCAGGGGCCGGCAGCACGGGCATTGGGGACGAGGGACGGGAGGAGATGCGCGGTCGTGGCCTGGGACTTGGCGTGGGCAGGGCATGGAGGAGCTCCTCTCCTCCGGATCAAACTGAAAGGGGAAGGCAGCAGGGCGTTGGTCTCTGACGAGGCCGGTCGAAGACGGGGGCCTCAGGCAGGGGAGCTCGAACGGCGGCGGCGGGGAAGAGCTCTAGGTCGTCCATGGCTTCAGGTGCTCACCTGTTCGAGGCAACAGAGAGACATGGAGATAGCGTGAGGGGGAGAAGAGAATAAAAAGGAAGAAGATAGAGGAAGAGGAAGGCGGCCCTGCTGGCTTCGGTCGACGCAGATGAGGAGAAAGGTAGTGCCTCGGGCGCGAGGCTCCAGTGCTTGCTCGGGCCATGAAGCTGCTCGAGGATGCCAACGAAGACGGCAACACGAATTTGTTCGGCATGGGGAACGAGAGGCGGCTTGCAAGGACAGGGGAATCGGGCGAGCGGCGCTGGCATGTTGGAGGAAGGTAGCTAGGCTGATTGGGGATGGATCCCGAGGAAGATTTGGTGGAGTGGCGGCGGCGGCGAAGGGTGGATGGGACAAGGTCCCTAGGTTTTAGGGTTGGTCTTTATATAACAAGTGAATTTTTGGGTAGGGGCTACTCGGTCCATCCGATCGTAATCGGACGATCGCGAATAAAATAGCTAGGAAGTCCAAATAAGAAAACGGTGACGTTTTGAAGATGTTTGGGGATGATCCGGATCCAACGGTGATGACTGCCCGGGTCGAGTCCGGGACAGCTTTCGGGCGCGCGCGCGAGGAGGGCCGTGGGCTGCCAAGAGAGGTTAGGTAGGGCCTGGCGGTGAGTAGTGGGCTATGTAGACGGTCTCGAGCTGAGAGAAGAGAAGAGAGGGAGGCCCGGCATCTGTTTCCGGAGACCGAAAATGTCCGACGTTAGACCGGCTATACTGCCGCTATAGTTTAACGGTTAGGCTATCAGACGAGCTCCGAATGCGATGAAACTTGGCAGGCGGCCTACTAACAACATAACAACACCACATGCCAACTTTCATCGCATTCCGAGAACATTTTCCGGCCACATATAAAATACTATTTCAGACATGTCGCGGGCACGTGCAAGTGTGGTTGGGCTCAGAACGGACAATGGAGAGAACTCGGAGAACCCGGACGAATGCAAGTTTCGAAAACATGATGATGCAATGCACATGATGACATGATGAAATGCAACACGCAAGCAAAAGACAAGGCAACAACAGCGAATAACTGGACAACACCTGGCACATCGATCTCGGGGCGTTACATTGATGAATTGCTATGATTGATTTAATTTGCTTGTGGTTATGTTGCTGTCCTTTAGTGACCATCATATGAGCGCGCGCGTGGATCACACCATAGGGTTAGTTGCATGTTGATAGGACTATGTATTGGAGGGCAAGAGTGATAGAAGCTTCAACCTAGCATAGAAATTGATGCATACAGGATTGAAGGGGGACCAATATATCTTAATGCTATGGTTGGGTTTTACCTTAATGAACATTGGTAGTTGCGGATGCTTGCTAATAGTTCCAATCATAAGTGCATAGAATTCCAAGTCAGGGATGACATGCTAGCAGTGGCCTCTCCCACATAATACTTGCTATCGGTCTAGTAAAGTAGTCAATTGCTTAAGGGACAATTTCGCAACTCCTACCACCACTTTTCCACACTCGCTATATTTACTTTATCGTTTCTTTACCTTAACATCCCCTAGTTTTATTTTTGTGCTCTTTACTTTCTTGCAAGCCTTTCTGAAAACACCTACAAAGTACTTCTAGTTTCATACTTGTTCTAGGTAAAGCGAACATCAAGCGTGCGTAGAGTTGTATCGGTGGTCGATAGAACTTGAGGGAATATTTGTTCTACCTTTAGCTCCTCGTTGGGTTCGACACTCTTACTTATCGAAAACTGTTGCAATCCCCTATACTTGTGGGTTATCAAGACCTTTTTCTGGCGCCGTTGCCGGGGAGCAATAGCGTGGGGTGAATATTCTCGTGTGTGCTTGTTTGCTTTATCACTAAGTAATTTTTATTTTCTGTTCTTAGTTGTTCTCTATCTTTAGTTATGGATATGGAACATGAAATACCAAAAAAATTAGGTGTACTTTCTGCTCATGGAGACGGGGAACCTCCTAAAACCCTCGATGTTGGTTATGTGAAAGATATTATGTACTACTTTAATAATCCTAAGAAAACCCCATTCAATTATGTAATGGGAGTAACGTTGGATCAACGTAAATACTTTAGGGATTACCGCTTGACACAAAAAGGGAAACTATTATGGGATCAAATTTATATATTGAAGTGGTATGCTAGACAACTATGCTCGGAATATGATTATACTTGTTGCTCTAGGATGAATTCTCCACACCTCCCCTTTTCATGCAAATTTAATGATAATGAAACCTTGGCTTATTATGATAGAGGTATATATGATTACTATGATGTGGAACATATAGAAGAAGTTGTTGCTTTTATGGGTGCTTATGAAATTGAATCTATGTTTAAAGAGTTTGATGATATTGATGATGCTTGTTATAGATCTGAAAATTTAGCTATACTCAAATATTGCTATGAGAATTATGAATACAATTATGAAATTAATGCACTTATTAAGAAAGTCTCCGCTGTCCAAGAAGAGACTAATATTTTGCAGGAATCTATGGAAGAAGAAGTTGATGACACTGTGAGCTCATTAAATGAAAAAGATGAGGAGGAGAGCGAAGAACAAAAGGAGGAAGAGCGGATTGATCACCCGTGCCCACCTTCTAATGAGAGTAACTCTTCAACTCATACATTGTTTAATTCCCCTTCGTGCTTACCGAAGGATGATTGCTATGATGACTGTTATGATCCCTATGATTCTTTTGAAATATCCCTTTTTGATGATGCTTGCTATGCTTATGGCCAAGATGCCAATATGAATTATGCTTATGGAGATGAACTTGCTATAGTTCCTTATGTTAAACATGAAATTGTTGCTAATGCATCCACGCATGATAGTCCTATTATCTTTTTGAATTCTCCCGATTATACTATATCGGAGAAGTTTGCACTTATTAAGGATTATATTGATGGGTTGCCTTTTACCGTTGCACATGATGATTTAGATAAATATAATATGCATGTGCTTGCTGCTCCTACTTGCAATTATTATGAGAGAGGAACTATATCTCCACCTCTCTATGTTTCCAATATGATAGAATTGCAAGAAACTGTTTATACTATGCATTGGCCTTTACTATGTGTGCATGATTTGTTCTTTTATGACATGCCGATGCATAGGAAGAGAGTTAGACTTCGTTTTTGCTTGATATATGTTTCTTTGTGCTCACTACTAAATTACAAATCATTGTTAATTAAAATTGGCTTTGATAAACTTGGGATCCGGGTGGATTCACTACTTGAGCACTATATGCCTAGCTTAATGGCTTTAAAGAAAGCGCTGCCAGGGAGACAACCCGGAAGTTTTAGAGAGTCATTTATTTCTGTTGAGTGCTTTCATATAGTTTAAAAACAACAAAAATAAAGAGGGGAACCCAAAACTTTTCAAAAAGAAAAGCGAAAGTAAGAAAGACAAGCACTGTTGAAGTGGGAGAGCTCCTTGAACTTTGTTCATGCACACGGCAACTTTGTGAATCTTGATTACAGAAACTTTCCAATAAAAATAATTATCCCTGATTCCATTGTATTATAAAAATAATGTGCCAAGGTTTGCCTTTAGGATGTTTACATTTGCTTGATGGTTTGTACGGTGCAGGACAGAAACTTTGACTGTAGTGCGCGATTTTACATTTTTAGCTGGAACGTCAAATGGTTCTGATTCTTTTTGCACTATCTTCCTATAATTTTTTTTTATTTTTTCTAATTTTTGTAGAATTTTTCAAGTATCAGAAGTATGGTGAATGTTCAGATTATTACAGACTGTTCTGTTTTAGACAGATTCTGTTTTTGATGCATAGTTTGCTTATTTTGATGAAACTATCAATTTATATTAGTGGATTAAGCCATGAAAAAGTTATCTTACAGTAGACACAATGCAAAAACAAAATATGAATTGGTTTGCAACAGTACTTAGAGTAGTGATTTGCTTTATTATACTAACGGATCTTACCGAGTTTTCTGTTGAAGTTTTGTGTGGATGAAGTGTTCGATGATTGAGAAGGTCTCGATGTGAGAAGAAGGAAGAGAGGCAAGAGCTCAAGATTGGGGATGCCCGAGGCACCCCGAGTAAATATTCAAGGAGACTCAAGCGTCTAAGATTGGGGATGCTGGGGAGGCATCCCCTCTTTCTTCAACAAGTATCGGTATGTTTTTGGATTCGTTTCGTTCATGTGATATGTGCAATCTTGGAGCGTCTTTTGCATTTAGTTTTCATCTTTATTTTATGCACCATGCTGGTATGAGATAGTCCTTGGTTTATTTATAGAATGCTCTATGGACTTCACTTATATCTTTTGAGTATGGCTTTATAGAATGCTTCATGTGCTTCACTTATATCATTTGAAGTTTGGATTGCCTGTTTCTCTTTACATAGAAAACCGCTATTTGTAGAATGCTCTTTTGCTTCACTTATATTTGTTAGAGCATGGGCATATCTTTTGTAGAAAGAATTAAACTCTCTTGCTTCACTTATACCTATTTAGAGAGATGACAAGAATTGGTCATTCACATGGTTAGTCATAAAATCCTACATAAAACTTGTAGATCACTGAATATGATATGTTTGATTCCTTGCAATAGTTTCGCGATATAAAGATGGTGATATTAGATTCATGCTAGTGGGTAGTTGTGGATTGTAGAAATACTTGTGTTGAGGTTTGTGATTCCCGTAGCATGCACGTATGGTGAACCGTTATGTAATGAAGTCGGAGCATGATTTATTTATTGATTGTCTTCCTTATGAGTGGCGGTCGGGGACGAGCGATGGTCTTTTCCTACCAATCTACCCCCTAGGAGCATGCGTGTAGTACTTTGTTTTGATGACTAATAGATTTTTGCAATAAGTATGTGAGTTCTTTATGACTAATGTTGAGTCCATGGATTATACGCACTCTCACCCTTCCACCGTTGCTAGCCTCTCTAGTACCGCGCAACTTTCGCCGGTACCATAAACCCACCATATACCTTCCTCAAAACAGCCACCATGCCTACCTATCATGGCATTTCCATAGCCATTCCGAGATATATTGCCATGCAACTTCCATCATCATCATATACATGACTTGAGCATTCATTGTCATATTGCTTTGCATGATCGTAAGATAGCTAGCATGATGTTTTCATGGCTTGCCCGTTTTTTGATGTCATTGCTATGCTAGATCATTGCACATCCCGGTACACCGCTGAAGGCATTCATATAGAGTCATATCTTTGTTCTAGTATCGAGTTGTAATATCGAGTTGTAAGTAAATAAAAGTGTGATGATCATCATTATTAGAGCATTGCCCCAGTGAGGAAAGGATGATGGAGACTATAATTCCCCCATAAGTCGGGATGAGACTCCGGACTTTACAAAAAAATAAAAAAGGCCAAAGAAGCCCAAATAAAAAAAAGAGGCCAAAGAAGCCCACCAAAAAATAAAAAAATAAAAAATGAGAGAAAAAGAGAGAAGGGGCAGTGCTACTATCCTTTTTCCACACTTGTGCTTCAAAGTAGCACCATATTCTTCATATAGAGAGTCTCTTGAGTTATCACTTTCATATACTAGTGGGAATTTTCATTATAGAACTTGGCTTGTATATTCCGATGATGGGCTTCCTCAAATGCCCGAGGTCTTCATGAGCAAGCAAGTTGGATGCACACCCACTTAGTTTCAGTTAGAGCTTTCATACACTTATAGCTCTAGTGCATCCGTTGCATGGCAATCCCTACTCACTCACATTGATATCTATTGATGGGCATCTCCATAGCCCGTTGATACGCCTAGTTGATGTGAGATTATCTTCTCCTTTTTGTCTTCTTCACCATCATATTCTATTCCACCTATAGTGCTATGTCCATGGCTCACGCTCATGTATTGCGTGAAAGTTGAAAAGGTTTGAGAATGTCAAAAGTATGAAACAATTGCTTGGCTTGTCATCGGGGTTGTGCATGATGTGAATATTTTGTGTGGTGAAGATGGAGCATAGCCCGACTATATGATTTTGTAGGGATAACTTTTTTTGGCCATGTTATTTCGAAAAGACATGATTGCTTTATTAGTGGGCTTGAAGTATTATTGTCTTTATGTCAAAAGATAGATTATTGCTTTGAATCACTCATATCTTAATATTCATGCCATGATTAGATTACATGATCAAGATTATGCTAGGTAGCATTCCACATCAAAAATTATCTTTTTTTATCATTTACCTACTTGAGGACGAGCAGGAATTAAGCTTGGGGATGCTGATACGTCTCCGTCGTATCTATAATTTTTGATTGTTCCATGCCAATATTATTCAACTTTCATATACTTTTTGGCAACTTTTTATATTATTTTTGGGACTAACATATTGATCCAGTGCCCAGTGCCAGTTCCTGTCTGTTGCATGTTTTTGGTTTTGCAGAATATCCATATCAAACGGAGTCCAAACGGGATATAAACGGACGGAGCTTATTTTTGGAAAATATGGAAAATTCGGAAGGAAAATCAATGCGAACCAGTGCCCGAGGTGGTCACGAGGTAGGGGGACGCCCCCTGATGAAGCTATGTACCTAGGGTAGGGGCACGGACCCATCCTAAAAAAGCCCCACCCAAGGACATCCCTAGAATGAGCCACCTCTCAAACAACTGGAAGGCATCCCACTTGACGGGGTCAAGACACTCGACCAAAGAACAACCACTCGACCATGAAGCCAGAAGACCTAAAGTCACTCCGCAGGCAAACGGTCGGGCATTAAGTAGTCGCTATGGTTATTATAGCACTTTATTTAGGGGCATTACCAGTAATGCCCCACCTTAAATGTACCTTAAACCCTGCATTACTGAGGGCAGGAGAGGGCCGACGAACTCTATATAAGCCACCCCCCTCCTCAGTATGAAGGGTTCGCACCCTTGTTATCTACACACGCATAATCCAATTGACTGCCTCCGGGCACCGAGACGTAGGGCTGTTACTTCCTCCGAGAAGGGCCTGAACTCGTAAACCTTGCGTGCTTACAACTTCCCAATAGCTAAGGTCTAGCCTCTTCATACACACCCCCCTACCTCACTGTCAGACTTAGAACCACGACAGTTGGCGCCCACCGTGGGGCATTAGTCTTAGCACCTAATTGGAGAAGTTGTGATTTTTTCCGATCCATTTGATCATGGTTTCCTGCGGAGTTTTGGCAGAGGGCCGCGAGATCCGTCTCGGCGCGCTCACCTTCATCGCCGACGACTCCGCCTGGCTCCAGGAGGCGCCGCTCGACATCGACGCGCTCCTCGTCCGCGGTGCGACGCACTTCCGTGCGTGCGTTCGTGGCGTCCTCCTGCGGCAGCCGTCGACCCAATATCGGTCGGCCCCCGTGTCGTCTCCCCGCCCCGTCTCCCACCAGCGCAAGAGCTCAGGTCGGTTGAGACTCCAGCGGTGGGTGAGGCACGCCGTGGCCCGCTAGTCGGCGGCCCCACAAGTCGCGGCAATCGAGCCCGACGAATCCCTCTGCGGCCTGTTTAATCTGTCGACTGGCTCCGCGGAGACCGCATCCGAGTGCGATAGCAGCAACCCTTTGGCTGAGGTTCTGGCGGTCGAGGGGACACACAGTCCTCCCGGATTCCATCACGCTGATGGTGGTGCGGATAGAGGCGATACGTCGCATCCCCACGACGAGTACCTCCCCGAACCTCTTACGTCATTGCAGCGAGAGGAGCTTCGCCGCCGGAACATGGACGCGCTCCACACTCCTATTGTTGGAGAAACCCCCGAGGCCCAGGCCTTGGAGGAAGCGCGCTTGGCTAACCTGGCCGAGCGCACTCGACTAGAAAATCTACAGCGAGTACTCGACGAGCAAGCGCGTCAGCGGGCTCCCGAGTCCAATCGACGACAACAAGCTCCCGAATCCAGTCGACGTCAGCTCTTCCCGCCGCCGCAGGTATACCGAACTCCAGTTCAGAATTTGGCCGCCGCGGCCCGCATAGCAGAGTCAATTCAGCCCTCCCAGTCGGAGGCTGGCAGGGGCTTGTTGCAGATCAGAGCATTGCTCCGAGCAGTGGGAAATCAGAATTCCGCCGTCTCTCAGTCGCGGAACAGGATCCACAGTCGATCCGTTGCAACAGAAACAGTCCAGTCGGCTCACAGCCCGAGATCGCCCCCGAGGCGCGAGGGATGTGGGGACCGGCACAATCAGTACAGGAGAAATGAGCAGTATGATCACCGACCCGACTGTGATGATCGACGTCGAGTGCCATCCCCTCCCCCGAGGAGTGGGTCATATGCACCTCGACATCGAGATGACAGGCGCCCCCATAATGTTGGGCAGAGGATCCCAGTCAACCCCAGGGACCCAGGCTTTGACGCGAGATCCATCCTCGTTCAAGGTTTGGTGGACAGGAACAGGGCTCATCGAGAGGGCCACAACAGAGATACGCCCACCGGCAGCAGGGCACATGCTTCGGGGCCTGAATGTTTCAGTCGAGCCATCAGGGCCGCGGTGATCCCTCCCAACTTCAGGCTGGCGGCTAGAGTCAGCAAGTTCACCGGTGAATCCAAGCCCGACACATGGCTCGAAGATTACCGAGTGGCTGTGCAGATTGACGGTGGCAATGATGAGGTGGCCGTGAAGCATTTACCTCTCATGTTGGAAGGCTCAGCCAGAGCGTGGCTGAATCAGTTGGCACCCAGCAACATTTACACTTGGGAGGACCTCGCCCAAGTGTTTATCACAACCTTCGAAGGAACGTGCAAGCGCCCTGCAAGCCTTACAGAGTTGCGGTCTTGTGTACAGAAGCCGAATGAAACACTGAGGGAATACATCCAGAGGTGGATCACACTGCACCACTCGGTCGAGAACGTGCCAGACCACCAAGCAGTCTGCGCTTTCAAGGAAGGCGTCAAATACAGAGAGTTGAATCTGAAGTTCGGTCGAACTGGAGAGATGTCCCTGAATCGGATGATGGAGATTGCCACCAAGTACACTAATGGTGAAGACGAGGACCGACTCCGAAGTGGCAAACTCAAATCAGTCGCCCAAGAAACCGGAGGAAACTCCAGTCGGAAGCAGAAGCGGAAGGCCGAGCCAGCCGCCCCTGGGGAGGCCCTGGCTGTGGCCCAGGGAAACTTCAAGGGGAAACCCAAGGGCACATGGAAGCCCAAGAAAGTTAAGGATCAGGATGGGAATGATGTTTTGGACCTGCCATGTCACATCCACACCAAGAAAGATGAAAAGGGTAATTTTATTTTCCCAAAGCATACCACTCGACAGTGATGGCTCCTGATCCAGCAGTTTCAGGGCAACCAGCCCAAGGACAAGGAAAAGGAACCAGACGGAGGTGAGGACAAGGATGATAGTGACGGTGGATACCCCCAAGTCAATTCCACCTTGATGATTTTTGCTGATGTCGAAAGCAAAAGTCGACTGAAAGTCATTAACCGTGAGGTGAACATGGTTGCTCCGGCAACACCTAGTTACCTCAAGTGGTCTCAGACCGCCATCACATTCGACCAGTCTGATCACCCGACGCACATTGCCACCCCAGGGAGGTAAGCTTTGGTGGTCGACCCAGTCGTCGAAGGCACTCGACTGACCAAAGTCCTGATGGATGGCGGCAGTGGCCTGAACATACTGTATGCTGAAACTTTGAAAGGAATGGGCATTCCAATGTCCAGACTCAGCACCAGTAACATGAGCTTCCATGCAGTCATTCCTGGGAAGAAAGCCGAGTCACTCAGCCAGATTGCTCTCGATGTGGTTTTTGGTGATTCGAAGAATTACCGCAAGGAAAAGTTGACATTTGAGGTTGTGGACTTCCAGAGTGCTTATCACGCCATTTTGGGCAGGCCAGCTTACGCACGCTTCATGGCTCGACCATGTTACGTGTATCTTAAATTAAAGATGCCTGGCCCCAAAGGTGTGATCACTGTTACGGGCAACCGGAAGAAAGCAGAAGAGTGTTTTCAGAAGGGATCAAAGATCGCTGACGCTCAGATGGCAGTGGTCGAGCTGAAAGAGTACCAAAAGACTGCCGATCCGAGTGAATTGCTGCGAGCTAAGAAGCCTGCCTCCGATTCAGCTTTTCAGTCGGCTGGTGAAACAAAGACAGTCCACATTCACCCGACCGACCCCGACGCTGCTCCGACTCACATCTCGACGACGCTCGACTCCAAATAGGAAGAAGCGCTCATCCAGCTCCTCCGTGAGAACTGGGACATCTTCGCATGGAAACCCTCTGACATGCCTAGAGTTCCCAGGGGGCTGGCCCGTGAAGGAACATCTTCGACGGTCCGCCTCCAGAAGAAGCAAGGCATTGGCGAGGAGGTGGCTCGGCTCTTAGCAGCTGAGTTCATCCGAGAGATTTACCACTCCGAGTGGCTCGCCAATGTCGTCATGGTCCCCAAGAAGGACAAGTCACTCCGCATGTGCATCGATTTCAAACATATCAATCGGGCCTGCCCGAAAGATCATTTTCCTCTCCCTCGCATCGACCAAATAGTCGACTCAACTGCGGGATGCGAGATATTGTCTTTTCTAGATGCCTATTCCGGGTACCATCAGATCCGTCTGTATGGGCCCGACGAGATCAAAACAGCTTTCATCACTCCATTCGGATGCTTCTGTTACGTCACCATGCCATTCGGCCTCAAGAACGCCGGAGCCACATTCATGAGAATGATCCAGAAGTGTTTACTCACTCAAATCAGTCGGAATGTGGAGGCATACATGGATGATATTGTGGTCAAGTCCCGGAAAGGTTCTGACCTACGGGCTGACCTTGCCGAAACCTTTACCAACCTCAGGAAGTACGATATCAAGCTCAATCCAGCAAAGTGCACTTTCGGGGTTCCAGGTGGAAAGTTACTCGGTTTTCTCGTTTCCGAACGGGGGATCGACACCAATCCTGAAAAAATTGGCACCATACTCCGGATGAAGCGTCCTGTACGCGTGCACGATGTCCAAAAGCTTACAGGCTGCTTGACCGCTTTAAGTCGATTCATTTCTCGACTCGGTGAAAAGGCGTTGCCTCTTTACCGACTGATGAAGAAGTCTGACAAGTTCGAGTGGACTCCAGAAGCTGATGCAGCATTTGCAGAGCTCAAAGCTCTGCTCTCCACCCAGCCGGTGCTTGTTGCCCCAATCAGCAAAGAGCCTCTGCTGCTTTACATTGCAGCCACAGGACAAGTTGTCAGTACAGTACTTATGGTCGAGCGGGAAGAGGAAGGGAAGGCCTTCAAAGTTCAACGCCCAGTATATTATGTGTCTGAAGTTTTGACCCCTTCAAAAAAAAAGATACCCCCACTACCAGAAGCTTGTATATGGGATTTATATGACCACGAAGAAAGTTGCACATTATTTCTCTGACCACTCCATTACAGTCGTCAGCGACGCCCCACTATCAGAGATCCTGCATAACAGAGACGCAACTGGTCGAGTGGCCAAGTGGGCGATTGAACTCCTTCCCTTAGATATCAAGTTTGAAGCAAAGAAGGCTATCAAGTCCCAAGCAATCGCGGATTTCATCGCCGAGTGGATTGAACAGCAACTTCCGACTCAAGTTCACTCGGAGCACTGGACCATGTTCTTTGATGGATCCAAGATGCTGAATGGTTCAGGCGCGGGAGTAGTCCTAGTCTCCCCCGAGGAGATAAGCTCAGATATATTCTCCAGATTCACTTCGATTCCTCCAATAACGAAGCAGAGTATGAGGCACTTTTGTATGGGTTGCGCATGGCCATTTCACTCGGTGTCCGTCGCCTCATGGTCTATGGCGACTCAGGTTTGGTGGTTAATCAAGTGATGAAGGAGTGGGACGTCAGGAGTCCGGCAATGACTGGGTATTGCAATGCAGTGCGAAAGCTAGAAAAGAAATTCGAGGGGTTAGAGCTTCATCACATCCCCCGACTGAAAAATCAGGCAGCTGACGATTTGGCAAAGATAGGCTCCAAGAGAGAAGCCATTCCCACCAACGTGTTCTTGGAACACATTCACTCACCGTCAGTCCAAGAGGATCCTTTCACAAAAGAATCCCCGTAGCCGAAAGCAGATCCGACTGAAGTTGAAGTACCTGAAGTGGTCGACCTAATCATGCAAGTCTTGGCAATCACCCCTGACTGGACAATACCGTACATCGCGTATATCCTAAGGAAAGAACTCCCGGAAGACGAGGAGGAGGCTCGACAGATCGTCCGCCGATCCAAGGCCTTCACAGTCATAAGGGGACAGCTGTATAGAGAGAGCGCGACTGGAGTCAGTCAGAAATGCATAACACCAGAAGAGGGTCAGATAATCCTTAATGATATCCACTCGGGGACCTGTGGTCACCATGCGTCCTCTCGGACTATTGTGGCTAAAGCATACCAAGTTGGATTTTACTAGCCAAGAGCAAATGAGATGGCAAAAGAGATAGTCGACAAGTGTGAAGGGTGCCAGTTCTACTCCAACATGTCGCACAAGCCTGCATCAGCCCTGAAGACCATTCCACTCGTCTGGCCCTTTGCCGTTTGGGGATTGGACATGGTTGGTCCACTAAGAATGGGCAGGAGAGGATTCACTCATGTGCTTGTGGCAGTGGACAAATTTACCAAATGGATCAAAGCTAAGCCCATCAAGAACCTCGATGCTTGCACTGCTATTAGTTTCGTCAGAGGGTTAACATTCAGATATGGAGTCCCACATAGCATCGTCACTGATAACGGGTCAAACTTTGATTCGGACAAGTTCAGAGCTTTTTGCGCCTCTCAAGGCACACGAGTCGACTACGCATCGGTCGCCCATCCCCAGTCGAATGGATAGGCTGAGAGAGCGAATGGTCTGATTCTCAAAGGGCTAAAGCCTCGATTGATGCGCGATCTCAAGCACGCGGCAGGCGCTTGGGTCGACGAGCTTCCGTCAGTTCTGTGGGGATTAAGGACCACCCCTAACCGGTCGACTGGAAGAACTCCATTCTTTCTGGTTTATGGAGCCGAAGCAGTCCTGCCGAGTGATCTTCTTCATAATGCACCCCGAGTTGTACTTTACACTGAAGATGAAGCAGAACAGGCCCGGCAAGACGCAGTCGACCTCTTAGAAGAATAAAGGGAGATGGCCATGATCAGATCGACCATTTATCAGCAAGACTTGCGCCGTTTTCACGCCCGGAATGTGAAAAGTCGAGCCTTCCAAGAAGGAGATTTGGTCCTCCGAGTGGATCAACAGAAGCTGCACAAACTTGCTCCTACTTGGGAAGGCCCCTTCATAGTCACCAGAGTCCTCCACAATGGAGCATACCACCTCTACAATGTCGATCGCCAGATCAACGAGCCACGAGCTTGGAACGCGGAACTGCTCCGCCCCTTTTACACCTGAGTTCTCCCTTAGATGACATGTAATAAAAAAATAATTTCTACCGTTCATTTTTATCAAAGACAAGAGTGTTCCAATAATGGCTGTCACTTTGTTTGCATACAAAACCCCCCAGTGGGTGACTTGGCTGCGAATCTGTTTCGCCTAAGTTTGAAAAAATCCTACCGAGTGAAGAGCAATCCTCCCACTCGGGGGCTTAGCTGCAGTCCAGTACTCGCCTAAGTTCTCCCACTCGGAAACTTAGCTGCAGTCAAGTACTCGCCTAAGTTTGAAAAAATCCTATCGAGTGGAGAGCAATCCTCCCACTCGGGGGCTTAGCTGCAGTCCAGTACTCGCCTAAGTTCTCCCACTCGGAAGCTTAGCTGCAGTCAAGTACTCGCCTAAGTTTGAAAAAATCCTACCGAGTGGAGAGCAATCCTCCCACTCGGGGGCTTAGCTGCAGTCCAGTACTCGCCTAAGTTCTCCCACTCGGAAACTTAGCTGCAGTCAAGCACTCGCCTAAGTTTGAAAAAATCCTACCGAGTGGAGAGCAATCCTCCCACTCGGGGGCTTAGCTGCAGTCCAGTACTCGCCTAAGTTCTCCCACTCAGAAGCTTAGCTGCGGTCGAGCACTCGCCTAAGTTTGAAAAAACCCTACCGAGTGGAGAGCAATCCTCCCACTCGGGGGCTTAGCTGCAGTCCAATACTCGCCTAAGTTCTCCCACTCGGAAGCTTAGCTGCAGTCAAGTACTCGCCTAAGTTTGAAAAAATCCTACCGAGTGGAGAGCAAACCTCCCACTCGGGGGCTTAGCTGCAGTCCAGTACTCGCCTAAGTTCTCCCACTCGGAAACTTAGCAGCAGTCAAGCACTCGCCTAAGTTTGAAAAAATCCTACCGAGTGGAGAGCAAACCTCCCACTAGGGGGCTTAGCTGCAGTCCAGTACTTGCCTAAGTTCTCCCACTCGGAAACTTAGCTGCAGTCAAGCACTCGCCTAAGTTTGAAAAAATCCTACCGAGTGGAGAGCAAGCCTCCCACTCGGGGGCTTAGCTGCAGTCCAATACTCGCCTAAGTTCTCCCACTCGGAAGCTTAGCTGCGGTCGAGCACTCGCCTAAGTTTGAAAAAACCCTACCGAGTGGAGAGCAAACCTCGCACTCGGGGACTTAGCTGCAGTCCAGCACTCGTTTAAATACAAGACCAAAGTCCCACACGACAGATCAAAACCACGAAGATATTCAGCAAGAAATCAAGTTCGGATAAAGCCTAAAAGGCCCCAGACCTCAAATCAAAGTACTCGAGCCCTCGGCTCGGCAGAGTTTAAACGGTTACAAGTCCACTCGGCATTCCGAGGCAAATTTAAGGAGAAGCATAAAAGTTTTTCATTCCTCAGGTGGAGGACTGGCAGGGGCGACGAACTCATCCAGGTCGTTTCCGTCCGCAATACGGGTGGCAGCAGCAATAAAGGTCTCCATGAAGTCTTGAAAGCTGTGCCTCTTGGTATTGGCGACTTGGATGGCGGCCAGCTTCTCTTCTTGCGCCTCCTTGCAATGGACGCGGACTAAAGATAGAGCCACATCAGCGCCGCACTGAGCAGAAGACTTCTTCCACTCCTGCACTCGGTCAGGGATTCTGTCAAGTCGAGTCATCAGAGACTCGAGATCGTTCTGGAGCGTAGACTCTGGCCAAAGTGTCGGGTCGATCCGCGACATGGCAACCTTCAGCCGAGCCAAGTAATCCACGGCGCCATCGATACGAGATTCCAGTCGGAGCAGATTCATGGCAGCGTCATCATTCACTAGAGAATTGATTGGGTCCAAACCCGTTTCAATCCGCCCAGTCTCCTCTTCAAAGTTCTGGCAAAACTCTGCATACACGACCCAAGGATAAGTCAATTCTCACAGACTGAGTCGACACAAACGAAAACCAGTCAGAATTGAATGCGCACCTTCAAGCTTGATGTACAACTTCTTGGCGAGGCTCCTCAAGTAGCTCTCCAGGTCGTCCCTCCTGCGAGCGACGCCTTCCATCTGCTCGCTCAGGGAGAGGTTCTCCTTCTTCCAACGCGAGCACTCCCTGTTGGCTTCATTCAAAGCGGTCTTCAGCCTAGTATTCTCATCTTCTATTTGGCTGACCGAAGCCAGCCTCTGTTCAGCCAGAGCAATCTTGTCGTCAGCCTCCTTGTGGGCAGCAGCCAAGTTCCGATCCTTCTTCGCCAGGGCCTCGCTCAGTTCTCCTGCAAAAGAAACGATGATTGGTTCATAAACAGGAGAAGGGTACTCAAGCCTAAAAACAAAACCAGTTGACAAAGTCGTCTTACCAGCAACGCCATCTCTGACCTTCTGCAGCTCTGTTCTGGCCAGCTCCAGATCGAGGTTCAGTTGAATCCGCTGCTTCTCCAACTCAGTATAGCGAGATGCAAGTTCACAGGATTTCTGCAAAAGGAAAAATCAGTCGACAGACATCCAAGATAAGTTGCTTCCGAGTAACTGAGAAAAAAAGATGACGTTTCTAAGACTATAGCCGAATCGAAAACATTCGACAGTAGTCTCGGGGACTACACCCAGTGGGTGCACTCAGCGTGCCCCCACTGGTTAAAAAAACAAAAAAAGAGCGAAAAGTCGACTGTCCGCAGTCGACCGGATACAGATCCATTCGACATGGCCTGACCAGACCAAGAAAAGGAATACAGATACAGAAACACAATGTAAAGACTACAGTCGACTGCCAGCAGTCCACCGTAGTCTCGGGGACTACACCCAGTGGGTGCACTCAGCGTGCCCCCACTAGTCCAAGGAGGGATAAACACACCCAATGGGTGTACATATACAAAGATCTTCAAAAAAAAGGGGGGAGAAAGACTCTTCAAACGATCAAGTGTCAAGTCGACTGACCTGGACGTTGCTCTAAAGCGCCGAACTTGCGTCATAGGCTGCCTGGCTGGCCTCACGAGCCTTCTTCACCTGCTCCATCATGACCCCCGCCTGGCGTATAGCCTCCTTCGCAGCAGCCACTTCGTCCTCAGGGACGGGGTATGCGACAAAAAGTGAAGTTGGATCTGCAGTCGACGCTGAAGGCTGCGCACTCGACAGAGGATTGGCAAAAGTCACAGAAGCCCGAGGGGCGTCGCCACCATCCCGAGCCATGGTCTCAGGCGCCGGAGTAGGCTGGGGAGTCCTGTCAGCCGACGACCTCTTGGTCCTCCTCATCCTCAGCGGTTCGTTGTCGTCGTCATCCGGGAGGTCGATAACATGAGGAGGGGTTGCAAGGGAAACTTTCAATCGACCAAAATCGCAAGAAATGACCAGTCGACTCAAAAACAGGACGTCAATAATCGTACCAGGGTTGGAGGTAACAGCGTCCCCCATCTCTTGGTCGTCGTCCTTCGCAGAGACCTCAGAGGTAGCAGCGCTGCAAATTTCGAAAAGTCAGTCAGTTGGCTCAATGAATCGACCAAGGATCCGTCCACGGTCGACGAAGGAAAACAAGATTTATTACCCGGAAATGATAGGGACGGCTATATTCATCTTGGGCAGAGCCTTGGGCGGCTTGGACAGCGTCGTGCGTGGTTGCTTGGAGACCTTCCCAGTCGGTGTTGGAGAAGAAGTCCGAGGGCGTTTTGACGACGGCCCAACGGAGGCAGTCGCCTTGCCACGTTCCTGCGTCGGGTCGTGTGCGAGCTTGGATCGCCTCTCCGGGCGGGGGGGGGGGGGGGGGGGGTTCGACCTCCTCCTCCTCCTCTTTGTTGGAGAAGATGTCATCGCCTCCCTCTCCTTCACCATCAGACTCCCACTCGCCTTGGTCATCCCCGCTCTCGCCTCCGCTCCCTTCCCATTCCTCAGTCGACCCCTGTACCCCGTTGGGCGTCGAGTACATCTCAGTGGTCGCCTGGAAAACAGCAGACAAAACGAAATTCAATCGACCTACTCAAAAGAAGACCAACGCAGAAAACGAAGATTTCAGTCGGGAGCATAAAGACACACCTGGTCAACCTCGTACGAACTGTCGAGTGGAATGACCCTCCTGGCTCCTCGGGGGTTGTCCTTGTTCCCCGTGATGCTTGACAGCCACCGCTCCAACATCTTGTCGGTGACCTCCTCCGGGTGGATCCGAGTGGTGTCCTCGAGGCCAGAGTACAGCCACATCGGGTGGTCACGAGCCTGGAGCAGTTGGATTCGCCTCTTGAGGAAGACATCCAGCAGATCCATTCCCGTCACACCCTCGCGGACAAGTTCAACCACTCGACCCGCCAGTACCTTGACCTGGGCTTTTTCTTCCGGCGTCACCTTCAGAGAAGCAGGCTTTTCGGCTCGGTCGAGACAGAAAGGCGGGAGACCAGTCGACTGCCCTGGAGTCACCTGGTCCTGGCAGTAGAACCAAGTCGCCTGCCAACCTCAGACCGACTCCGGGAAAGTGATGGATGGGAAACAGCTCTTCCCCCTCGTTTGGATCGCCAAGCCCCCACACAACTGGATCACTTGCGTCTTCTCATCACTCGACTTGGCCTTCTTGACCGACTAAGAGCGACAAGTGAAAATGTGCTTGAAAAGCCCCCAGTGTGGGCGGCAACCCAGGAACACCTCACACATAGAAATGAAAGCGGCGAGGTAGACAATGGAGTTTGGGGTAAAGTGATGGAGCTGCACTCCAAAGAAGTTCAAGAAGTTTCGGAAGAAAGAATGGGGCGGCAGAGAAAACCCTCGGTCGATGTGAGTGGCCAGAAGCACGCACTCACCGTCGCGAGGTTGAGGTTCGATCTCTCCCCCCGGAAGACGCGCGGCTTTGTGGGGAATGGCTCTGTATGCCCCAAGACCGGAGCTTCAGATGCCTTCCGGGGTTTCCGAGTTTCGTTGTTGATTTGTTTCGTCGGTTGCATTCATGTCTGCATCATGTCATCATGCAACCCATTTTAAAGCTCAACTAAATAAATTGCATGGATCTTCGGTCCATTTAAACCGAGGGAATTCACATGGTGATTCTCTTTATAATATATCCTCCCGATATTAGTGGAGCTATTATAAAATAATCCATTCTTATGGAATCACCTAAAACACACTTGCATATTTCCCCATGCTTTTGTTATCTCGCTGCTTGACCCCGAACCTTGTTCGTAAATTCTCTCATCATTTTCCGGAGCTCCACCAAAAATCCGAACATTTTTGGACCTTCCTAACCCTCACTTCCTATTCGAACCATTTGAATTCAAATCAAATGAGTGTGAATTTAAACTTTGAAAAATGGCCACTCCATTTTTCTTGGATCATACACATTTTTGCGAGTCCGGGAATATTATTTGCGTGCGCTAATTCTTTCCCAAACCCCCTCCATCTTTCTTTTCTTCTCCGATTTTGTTCTATGCTTAGAAATAAAGTTAAAGAGAGAGAGAGAGAGAGAGAGAGAGAGAGCAAGAGCCCAACTGGGCCTCCCTAGGCCCACTCTCACGCCAGCCCACCTAGGCCACCCGCAGCGAGGCTAGCAGACCTCCCGTGCCGGCCCATAGGCCCAGCCAACCCCCACCAATTCTAACCTAGCCCGATCCCCCTCGGTCCTCTTTTTCCCTTCGTACACCTCCTCGCGCCGCCAGGAGTCCCCGCAGCCCGATCCCCATCTCTCGCTCTCTCCCTCTCCCATCGATCCCTCCTGCGCCGCCTCCATGCACATCGCTAGGGAGAGGAGCTCCTCGTGCCTCGACCCGATCCCTCCTCAACGCCGGCCCGCCGATGAGCACTGTCCCTTGCCTGTGCGTCCCTCTTCCGCGAGGCCGCCCTCTCGCTCATGCCCGATTCTCGTGGCCCGACCTCGGCCTCGGCCATGGTGCCGCGCCGCCGACCACCAGCAGGACGCCACCCATGGACGCGCCCGTCCCCGAGCATCGATCCGCCCCTCTGCGCCGCCCCCTTGCAGCGCCCATCTCCTCGAGCTATTTCATCGCCAGCGCGCCCTCGTTGCCCTGTCGCCGGACCTCGCCGGCGCCGTCCATCCCCGCCACTGGCCTGTTGCCAGGCATCTCCACCGGCGCCGTCCATCCCCGCCGCCTGGGTATGCCCCTGCCTCAACTCGTTTCTCATAGGAGACGTCGTCCAGCAGCCGGATCAACTCCTCCCTCTGTGCCCTGCATCCCAGAGCCGGCCGCCTCAAGCCCTCGTCCGCGTCTGTGCCCTGCTTCACGACGAACAGCAGCAGCAACTCCAGCACCGATGCCCCAAGAACCCTGCGTATGACTATGTGGTGATGCGTCAAGTACTTATACCGCGTCTCCAGAATCGCCAAGACCGTCCCGGATATCGCCAAGTACCACTCCGGTTCCGGAACGCGACAAGTACCACGACCAAGTACCACGACCATGATGTTTCGTTTCTTCACTGCCAAGGCCGAGAGGATGCCAAGTTCCATGACGACGAGGACCACCAAGTTCGCCTACCGTCGTCAAGATCGAGAGTACCTCTACAAAACGCCAAGTACCCCTTCATGTCGGCAAGATCCGCAAATCGGACCCCGAACGATCGACGTCTTGTGGACCGTGTACAACTGTCGTCGCCCTGAAGACGTTGGAGTCATCAAGTACCTCTCCGAAACGAACGTGAACGACTACCGCCGCCAAGATCGCGAGAACCTCTACCGTCGACCCTAGAGCGTGCGAGAACGACTACTTCGACGACCCCGTGAACAACTACTTCCCCGTCGACACGTGTACCCCTACCGCCGAACTCGATCCGTTTCGATAATGCTCGCTTCGAAGGTATAACCCTGAGACGACGTCCGTGAATGAATGCTTGCGATGTTTGGGATGCTCATGTTTGCACCGTGTCCAATTTGTCACTCGTTTCCTTGTCGCCAACTCGTGGGACACCCGGTATCCGGGAGCGCCCCACCATCTTTTGCATGCATCCGCACACTTCTCCTTTGCATCGGTATCTCAATCGAGTTACCGAGAACTGATATGTTGCTGTGGCACCATTTTCAGATTCATTGCCGTGGCACCCCTTTCGTTTCCGCCACTATGACAAATGCTTCATAATGCTCTTATCAACATTTTCATAAAATTGCTTAAAACTTGTTCATGTCATCCGCATCATGATAACAACAATTAAAATGTTTAATTTGTTGTTTGCATTAATTTGCTAAATGCATATGGGGATTTACCGGATTTGTTATTTGTTATATCCGGCCCCATTTAAATTGTTTAAATGGTATAGTTTTGTTATGATTCACCTCTTGCCACGTTAACCAACATTTAATATTGTTGAGTACCTAACCGGGAGAGAACTAAATAATTAATGTGGTGTTCCGTCAATATGCAACTCGTTGCATATTGAGCTCCACTTAATTTGTAGGATTGTGTGTGCATCTTTGCCATGCCATGCATCTTTAAAACCGGACATGCATCATTCTTGTTTGCGCATCATGCCATGCCTATGTGGTGGTTGTTTACTAGATTGTTTGCTCTTTTTCCGGTGTTGCTTCTTCGGGTTGGTTCCGATAACGTCGTGGTTGTGAGGATTCGTTCAACTTCGTCCGTTTGTCTTCTTCATGGACTCGTTCTTCTTCCTTGCGGGATCTCAGGCAAGATGATCATACCCTCGAAATCACTACTATCTTTGCTATGCTAGTTTGCTCGCTCTTTTGCTATGCCATTGCTACGATGCCTACCACTTGCTTGTCAGCCTCCCAAATTGCCATGTTCAGCCCCTAACCCACCATTGTCCTAGCAAACCGTTGTTTGGCTATGTTACCGCTTTGCTCAGCCCCTCTTATAGCGTTGTTAGTTGCAGGTGAAGATTGAAGTTTGTTCCTCGTTGGACCATGGAGATGGTGTTCCTTGTTGGAACATGTTTACTTGTTGGGATATCACTATATATCTTATTTAATTAATGCATCTATATACTTGGTAAAGGGTGGAAGGCTCGGCCTTATGCCTAGTGTTTTGTTCCACTCTTGCCGCCCTAGTTTCCGTCATATCGGTGTTATGTTCCCGGATTTTGCGTTCCTTACGCGGTTGGGTTATAATGGGAACCCCTTGACAGTTCGCTTTGAATAAAACTCCTCCAGCAAGTCCCAACCTTGGTTTTACCATTCGCCACCTAGCCTCTTTTTCCCTTGGGTTAGGCCAGCCCAAGGGTCATCTTATTTTAACCCCCCCCCCCCCCCGGGCCAGTGCTTCTCTAAGTGTTGGTCAAACCCAGAGCACCGTGCAGGGCCATCCCTTGGCAACTTGGGTTACGTCGGCTCCTGTACGCTTAGCTTATCCGGTGTGCCCTGAGAACGAGATATGTGCAGCTCCTATCGGGATGTCGGCGCATCGGGTGGTCTTGCTGGACTTGTTTTACCATTGTCGAGGATGTCTTGGAGTACCGGGATACCGAGTCTGATCGGAATGTCTCGGGAGGAGGTCTATTCCTGCGTTGACCGTGCGAGCTTGTGATGGGCTAAGTTGGGACACCCCTGCAGGGATTTGAACTTTCGAAAGCCGTGCCCGCGGTTATAGGAAGATGGGAATTTGTTAACGTCTGGTTGTAGAAAACCTGAAGTTGACCTTAATTAAAATGAATCAACCGCGTGTGTAACCGTGATGGTCTCTTTCCGGCGGAGTCCGGGAAGTGAACACGGTTGTTGGAGTTATGCTTGACGTAGGTTGTTTAGGATCACTTCTTGATCATACTTTTATCGACCGTGCTTTGCCTTCTCTTCTCGCTCTCATTTGCGTATATTAGCCACCATATATGCTAGTCGCTTGCTGCCGCTCCACCTCATACCTTTTACCTTACCCATAAGCTTAAATAGTCTTGATCGCGAGGGTGCGAGATTGCTGAGTCCCCGTGGCTCACAGATACTTCCAAAACCAGCTTGCAGGTGCCGATGAGTTCGTGCAGACGACGCAACCAAGCTCAGGAGGAGCTCGATGAAGATCTTGTCCTTTATGTTGTTTCGTTCTAGTTGATCAGTAGTGGAGCCTAGTTGGGGTCGATCGGGGACCTTTGTCGCATTTGGGGTTCTTCTTTTATTTTGGTTCCGTAGTCGGACCATGAGTGTATTTGGTTGATGTAATGCTTTATTTATGTAATTGTTTGAAGTGGCGATTGTAAGCCAACTATGTATCTTTTCCCCTATTGTATTACATGGGTTGTGTGAAGATTACCTCACTTGCGACATATGCCTTCAATGCGATTATGCCTCTAAGTCGTGCCTCGACACGTGGGAGATATAGTCGCATCGAGGGTGTTACAGGCTCCCCCCTCAACCATGTCGTCGAGATCCTCCTACCGGAGCACCGATGGCATCCAGTCGCCCTGGATCCAACCTTTGGGCAGGGCCGTCCTGAGAAAGATGCGCCGCGCGCAGACTTCTTCCCCTTCCCCGCCGCCGCCGCCTTCTTCGCGCGCTCCAGAGCGGTCGTCTTGCCCTTCACCATCGTCGCCGGCGAGATCTCGAACAGGTTTGCGGTGGTTGGGCGAGAGCGAAGGCAGCGGAAGAGGTTACGAAGAAAGAGAGGAAGAAGGAGAAGAGAAGAGCACGCGCACTGTTGGGAGACTCCGAGCCGGCAACTTATAAGGGGCCGCTTCCGAGTGGCTGACCAGTAGGCCCAGGCTATCCAGTCAAATCCCGCGGCAGGCGCGCGCGCAGTACGTGGCGAAAAAGGCGGCGCGGAGATCGAGGAGCCTTCACATTGTCACTTCCGATTACGGCGGCCGCCCCCGTTCCGCGCGCTTCCCAAAAAATCCGAATCACGTGATATCCGCTGGCTGCAGAACAATTTGTCAAAACAGAAAACCCCGCGCGCACCGGCGCTCGGTACATCACAGGTAAAGAAATCCACTCGACGAAAGGCCTGGAACGGATCAAGGCGACTGAAAGAGGTTGATGACGTCATCTGTGACGGTCGACCCAGAACGAAGCACTCATATAACCCGAAGAATCAGTTGGAAAGGTCACCAACCCTTTTCTCACTCTAGCCTCGATCCATTCGGGGGCTAATGATGAAGCTATGTACCTAGGGTAGGGGCACGGACCCATCCTAAAAAAGCCCCACCCAAGGACATCCCTAGAATGAGCCACCTCTCAAACAACTGGAAGGCATCCCACTCGACGGGGTCAAGACACTCGACCAAAGAACAACCACTCGACCATGAAGCCAGAAGACCTAAAGTCACTCCGCAGGCAAACGGTCGGGCATTAAGTAGTCGTTATGGTTATTATAGCACTTTATTTAGGGGCGTTACCAGTAACGCCCCACCTTAAATGTGCCTTAAACCCTGCATTACTGAGGGCAGGAGAGGGCCGGCGAACTCTATATAAGCCACCCCCCTCCTCGGTATGAAGGGTTCGCACCCTTGTTATCTACACACGCATAATCCAATCGACCGCCTCCGGGCACCGAGACGTAGGGCTGTTACTTCCTCCGAGAAGGGCCTGAACTCGTAAACCTTGCGTGCTTACAACTTCCCAATAGCTAAGGTCTAGCCTCTTCATACACACCCCCCTACCTCACTATCAGACTTAGAACCACGACACCCCCCCTAGGGCGCGCCCCTACCCTCGTGAGCCCACTGTAAGGCGGTTGACGCTCTTCTTTTGCCGCAAGAAAGCTAATATTCGGAAAAAAATCACGGAGAAGGTTTCAGGCCAATCGGAGTTACGGATCTCCATATATATATGAAACGGTGAAACAGAGCCAGGAGAGAACGCAGAACCAGAGAGAGATAGATCCAATCTCGGAGGGGCTCTCGCCCCTCCCATGCCATGGAGGCCAAGGACCAGAGGGGAAACCCTTCTCCCATCTA